>CM057349.1:225727825-227110182 GCA_030015575.1 Agapanthus africanus
TGCTCCGCCCCGATATACCATCGTGCTATGGTGTATACGGAGGAGTAATGCTGAGAGAGAATCTCATTCTCCTTTAGAATAGTCCAGGATTTCCGTGCTCAAGTATTCTCCTCCTTGATCTCATCATAGGACATAATACTTATACCCGTATTTTGGTTCTCTACTTCTAACTTATATTCTGTGAATATCTCAAAAGGTTCGGACTCATGTTTCAGCAGGAACATATGACTGAATCTTGAGAGATTATCAGAGAACGTAATGAAGTATAAAGAACCAGTCCTGGCATGTGTAGACAGGGGACCTGCATACATCAACATGTATCATCCCAAGAGTTCATTAACTCTTTCTCTGTTTCCACTAAACAGAGCTAGTGTCATTTTATCTTTGTGACATGACTGGCGAGTTTCACAAGATGTAAATTCAAACTGATTTAAATATACATCTTTATGTAACTCTAGCTAGTCGTGTCATATTGATATGACCTAGTCTACAATGCCTCAAGAAGAATTCGTTCATTTCTGAACTCTTCCTCTTGTGTGTGTTCGATATAATAAGAACTGTAATTTGATTTAGAACATTAATGCTTTTAGATAACGTGCCTGAACCGATCAACTTTTGATATAGGAAATGTTCAAAACATTATCCAACAATACAAAATTTTATCATTTCTTTACTTATAAAGAGACTGATATGATTTTGTATATCAGGTTCGGTATCTAACAACATTCGTTCAGAATCAATGTATTGTAATACAGGGTGACATTGACCAACAGACTTGGCTGCAACACTTGCCCCGTTTTCTGCCTCATGAAACTTATCACCCGTTCTCAGTTCTCTACCTTTCTGTAGCCCTATGTAACATATTACATATCTGGGATCCTGATCTGGTATCACATACCCAGGACGTAAAGGATACTGAGAAACAGTTCTGTATAATGAACACACCCGAAGATGATGCATCAGCATGCACTCTCTTCGTTTGGGCGGCACGGGAAATCTGGTATTCCCCAATTTCCTGCTCTGTCTTATAACAATTATAAGTTGGAGCGGGACCAACGTTCCCCAGCTCAGTATAACAAGCGGGTTCGGTCAATAATCCGTTTTATTATCTTGATTAAGGTGTGATATGGTCGCTACCAAGAGAGAGAGAGAAGAAAACACTCAGCGTGCGCTCTGTCAAGAATAGATTGGTTATTATTTTATCTAATCAGGATGGCTCCCACTGCTTTTTATCAAATCTTCCTTCAAACCCTAAAAGTAAAGACTAGCCGGGATTAATTACACACTACAAGTTCGCCAATCTTTCAGCCAGGCCAGTGTCGGTACTTTGGGGGAGGTCCCCCGTGCTTTCGCACGAACCTAATTAATGTAAACCTCGTTTTCCCAGAGGCGTAACCTCGTTAACACCTTTCTAGACACCTACTTGATCGGCTAATTGTAATGTATAAAACTCTCCCAGGAGTAACACTTACTCGCAGCGGGTATCGGGATCCAACTATCTCATAGAAGGTATGCAATCTCATTGCAAATTTCAACACTTGAAATTCCCGATAATGTTTTGCCCCGAACGAACTATGACCTTGACAAGGTCAACAAACCATAGACCGCAAGTCAAGTTCTACCCGTCATTTCTTGATTGAATCAAACCCACCCGCACGACCCTTGACAAGGTCAACAAGGCTGCACGACTACCCTAACCCAATCTGCATCATATGCATAAGCAGATAAATACTGGTTAGCTACCGCACACTGCGCCTTGACAAGGTCAACAAACGCAGCACGAATACTAAACAGGATTTATCTGAAATGACGGAGGGCTACGACAGGTTTTTCTGAAAACCTATTGCGTAATGAACTTGATATCGTTGTAGGATCGAATGAATTTTGAAATGGAGTGCTTTTGAGGCTTTTCTAGTTTTGCTAAAGGAGTCACTCCTGGTGAAGGGATCGTCGGTCCTTTCCTCGTCGAATGAGGTGCGGGATATATCGTATATATCACTGTGCAAAGCAAAAACTCTTAAAAGCAATCAAAAGACAAACCGAGTGTGTAGCATCTGCCAGTTATTGCTAAAGGAGTCACTCCCGGTGAAGGGATCTCGGTCCTTTCCTCATCGAATAAGGTGCAGGATATATCACATATACCGCTGTGCAAAGCAAGAACTGTAGCTACCTGTTTTATTTTGAAATTCGATTCTACAACATCTTAGGTTTCTTTTATTTCATTAATCACATTAATGAAGTCCCATCATTTAAGTACCTAAACATCACAGATAGATATAACGTACACTTATGACATCCGCATTCGCCTCGATGTCCCCTCGTGCACCGTTAGGTTAGGTAACTAACGACAGAGCGGGGCAGGGCTAGCACGGGTGTAAAACATAAGTAACGTCTATATAATATATCATATATACTATATAAAGTATCTATCATAGAACATCACATGATCACATCACAGATATCGCAGCAGAAGAAACATATGAAATATTGGATATACTAGGACGTCCGTGTTTTCAATACGAGCCAGTATAAAACACGGATTCCACGGTCATGATGAATAGCCAAACCCACACCCCTAGACCCCTACGAGAGCGGCAAGCAACCCTACCAATTCTAGAGTTAGGAGACCCGGACTCGACTCCTCGAGTTGGTCTCCCACTGGACTCCAGAACCCGGTTACTTGTGCCCTCCTCCTTGGGTCTATCCTAGTGCGGAAAAGTAAATAATATACAACAGGTGACAACTCCCGCAACCTGGAAGCGCCCCAATAAAAGAATATTACATACAAGTTTTTACATGAATGAAAATGAAAAACACTCATCTCACATAAAAACCCCCGGCTATTCAAACACGACGATCCAATATAACATATCCAGCAACACATAACATCACATGTCATCAACGTAAGTAAATATGCGCATCCCAATTGTCGTTGACATATAGCAACGAAACCGGCGATATCACATATTACACTTACGGTCACAGAAAAGAAAGTGTAAAACTACAACAGTTGGAATCCGCAATCACCTCAGACATCGCATGCCTGACCAAATGAATTCCTTAGACATCGCATGCCTAACAATTATAAACCCCGCATTTTAGTCTCAAAATCGAAAACACTTTTCAATATCAAGTCGGGCAATTCAACAAGATTCCCGACCTCTCGATCGAATGCTCGTCGCAAACTTCAGTAGACGGCTGCACCCCCGATACCGTCGACGAAGTGCACCAAGGCGGAACACCGCTACCGCGAGCACCCGGACGGATGCTTTCGGCGACGGGGTTCTCCTACTGTCACTTGGTCTGGGCTATGGAGTGAAGCTGTCTATTAAGTTTACCCGGCGAGTATCCGCGTACGCTACGTGATTGCGACGGACTTTTGATCACATCAAAATTCCGTAGCAACCGATCAAGTGAGACTAAACTGCTACGTTTATAACATTCATTCAGTTATCACATAACTATTGTGAATTCCAATTATTGTATCCCATTCCAGATAAACAGAAAATGTTAAACTTTTCGATCGAACAATCGAACACCCAAGTTTTCCCGAAACAGATCAACACATGAAACAAGTCTAACAACATTCCGTTCGTGCCTCAGTACCGACGATCCAGCCGTAGAAGGGTCAAGCCAACGCCTCACATGTGGCACGCCGTACTGCCCCAAACCCGAAGGTTCAAAGGGCAGTTCAAGACGGTCACATAATCGAGTTAAGGTTTGTGTCTTCTAGAGGGACCATCGCGTTACTTGCACTACTTAGAACGTCGTTAAACTACGGAAAAATCCAACACTTGGAAATTTCCCAACAGGGGAAATGTTGGGTATTTGTATCCGGTCGAACTTTTTAACATATTCTAAAATTTATCCGGAAAGCCACACAGACAAAATTTGATACCCCGATCGAAACACCGAATCCCCAAATCAACTCAGAAAAATTCAACTCTTGAAAAAATATTAAAAATACCCAGGAAGACCAAAACTGGAAACTAGGAGTTACTGTGCAAAAATCGTCTCACAAAACGACAAAACGGCCGCGCTTGCGCCGCACAAGCTAGGCTCGTGCCGCGGAAGCGCGGCGCTTTAAGGGAATTAGGGTTACGAATTGCACAGTTATTCTTAGATTTTCCTGCATGTTTTTCTGGATATTTTTAATACTGAAAAATCCCTGTTCTTAAAAATTGTACGGAGAGCAATATTGGTTCGGGGTTTCGGGTTCGTTCGGACTTCAATTTCCGTCTGGACTTCGCCTAAGGCTCTAGCTAGGCTCTGATACCACTGGAGGGTTCCTAGGCACGCTAGTGAGGTCTCCCAAGCCATCAACCATGGCAATTTCAAAAATTATGGTGCCTACAAACCCTAAAGTACGGATCGTTTGCTAGATATCTAGGCGAACAAGCTAACTAGTTAACACTTAACTAAAAGATACGGAAATACAACCTTTGTAGATCCGGTGCTCCACCTCCACGGCTCCGCAACGAGGTCCTCTCCGCTGTCCAAATCAAATCCGGGCTCTAGAGTCGGCTTCGTCGGAGAATGGGCAAGCTAGGTCGTCGATGTCCATGCCGAAGATGATCTACGTCGAAGCATCGATGAATCAAGCTCCACCTTCACCAAACCGTGAAAAGTTGTGAAGAAAACACACTCTACTACTTGGCAAGAGGTAGAGGATGAAGAAATAGGAAGTGGGTAGACTTTAGAATTGGATTTCTTACTCTTTTCCAACAATCACCATTGATGGACTTCAAGCTTCTTCACTTGAAGAATGAAGAAGAAGAAGGAAAATGATATGTTAAGTTAATAGAAAATGAAAAGAAAATAAATTCTTATCATAATTCTAACTAGAGTTAAGTGTAGAGAATGAATCATGGTTAGTGGGAATGGTTAGGGTTAAGGATGAGATAAGGATGGTTGACTTGAACAAAGCTTCATGAAGCTTCAACTAAAGAACAAATTTAGCCACCATTCTTTTCTCATTTCTTTTATTCATTTATCAAAAATAAAAAGGATAATAAAATAGATAAATGAATAACAAAATATAAACCCTAACCATTTCATTAACCAAGGTTTAATCTTTACACTTGAACCCTAGCATGACTTGTATCATCAAACATGATACAATCAAGTGCACAAAAGTATATCGCATATATAATGCGCACATCCGAGTGAGAAAATCCATCTTAAGTAAACCGATACTAGTTAATGCAAAGTAATATATCAAATATATAATTATACATTAAATCATTAAATCAACACTTGATTCAATGATCCGGTCATGCGCACATAACCGACTGGTATCAAATATATCGGCTTATCGAATCAACGCTTGAATCGATAACTAGGTTAAATCGCATACAACCATTCGATATATTTATCGCGAGAATAGAATACGGTATCACATACACGCATTATTCTCGGTCCCGCACATATCTCATATGCGCTCCTATTTCGTTTCGCTTAAGCCAGGAAACCTCTGTGTAGGACTCTAAAGACTCGTCAATACGCCGGCAGCGGATGATGATCATATCAAACATCCACAAGCCGCAAGCGGTCTGCTAAACGTAACGGCCACCCGGGTATTGAGCGATCTGAAGATCGACGAGCAAGCCCGCTCACACTCCAGTGAATCCGACCAGAAACACTACCGTACAGTCCGGTCTGATCGTCTGATATGTCGCATATCTCGCCTAGGGGTGGTGTACGTCAGACCCCAATAGCTCAATAAGTCGTGTCGATATGAGGCTCATAACGGGTCGAGAAACTACTGGTAACACTTACCAGCAATTCTCTGAGCAGCCCTGGCCAGGGACTTCCTGTTATAGCCGATCGAACACTGCAACATCAACCCCCATATACCGGGAGAGACGAATCCCCTCCTATCGCTCATTGCCTCCATGTGACTCGGGACTGTACCCAAAAACCACCGTTTTGCACGCCCTCTTGGACGTGGTAAGATGGAAATCAAAGCACAGTGGGAACCACACAAGACTCTATGACGATCTCGGGTCAACAGACTACTCTGTACCAGTGTCACCAGAGAACTGCCATCTGACGTGAGGTATAATACCATCTGGGAGTTCTCGGCGAGTCCGTCCAGTGTACCCAGTCTCTACTGAGCACCCGTATATCATCTCTGATGTCAAACACCGATGGATATGGGATCATCCATCGCCCATCTGTATGGGTCGAGAAGGTATACGCTAGTCTACTCTGGTATATCGATGCCCCGTCTCGATACACCCTCGACTAGGGACTTTGAAGGATGTACTTATAGACTACCATGTCCCCACTAGTATGATCCGCATCATAGTCCAGGTAGTCAAGTACAGATCCTAAGGGCTTTACCAACATGTAACAGAGAGACAATCAGCATACACGTTAAGGTAAAGTGTAACCAGATAGCATACTATCATGTCGAGCAAGAAAGTCCTCCCTATATATGTCCCAGCATCCACTACAATATACATCCCATGTATAGTAATGGCCTCTACGGCATACATATAACTAATAGTATCTACAAGAAGGTAGCAGGGAGTAAGGTTGTCTTCCTCGTATTGTACGTGGATGACATACTCCTGATAGGAAATGACATTCCTATGCTGCAATCGGTCAAGCTCTTCTTATCACAAAGATTCTCAATGAAAGATCTAGGTGATGCCTCCTGCATATTGGGAATTAGGATCTATAGAGATAGATCTAAATGGATATTGGGATTGTCCCAATCCAGGTACATTGACACCATACTAAAGAGGTTTAGTATGGAAGAGTCCAAACGTTCGTTTTTACCCACGATCTCAGGGCTTACTCTCTCCAAAGAGATGTCTCCCAAGACTGATTTGGAGATAGCTCACAAGCAAGGGATACCCTATGATTGGGCTGTAGGCTCTATCATGTACGCGATGCTATGTACCAGACCCAATGTAGCATACTCACTAAGTGTAGTGAGTAGGTGTCAAGCTGATCCTGGAGAGAGTCACTGGACAGCTGTGAAGAGCATTCTCAAGTACTTACGAAGGACTAAAGAGATGCTCTTGGTGTATGGTAACGGAGAACTCCAAGTGGAGTCCTTTACCGATTCGAGCTTCCAGAGTGATAAGGACGGCTCTAAGTCGCAGTCGGGATTTGTTTTTACCCTTTACGGAGGGGCGGTTAGCTGGAAGAGTTCCAAGCAGGAAACCGTGGCAGACTCGACGATGGAGGCTGAATACATCGCTGCCAACAATGCTGCCAAAGAGGCTGTCTAGATCAAGAAGTTCATTACTGAACTTGGAGTGGTTCCATCCATTGAGCATCCAATACCTTCGTATTGCGATAACAATAGAGTGGTGGCTTTGGCAAAGGAACCCAGGTCCCATCAGCGATCCAGGCATATTCTGAGGCGGTATCACCTAATCCGGGAGATAGTTGATCGCCGGGAGATTGAGGCCAGGAGGGTTGACAAGAAGAACAACACAGCGGATCCACTCACGAAGGCCATTCCCCAGATAAAGTTTGAGAGACTCTTCGGGATGCTCGTTATGCGATACTACAGCAGCCGGCCCTAGTGCAAGTGGGAGATTGTTAGTTGTATGTATGCCCTAGAGGCCAGTATTGTACAGATGATGTATATTAATTGGATGCTTGGACATATATAGAGAGGACATTCTTGCTCAATATGATAGTATGCTATCTGGTTGCTTTTTATCTTAACATGTATACTTTTCTCTTTATACTGTCTTATAGTTACAAGTTGGTAAAGCCCTTAGGATGTGTACTTGAATACCTGGACTATGATGCAGATCATACTAGTGGGGACATGGTAGTCCATAAGTACAACCTTCAAGGTCCTTAGTCATGGGTGTATCGAGACAGGGCATCCATATACCAGAGTAGACTAGCGTATACGCTTCTCGACCCATGAGATGGGCGATGGATGATCCCATATCCATTGGTGTTTGACATCAGAGATGGTATATGGGTGCTCAGTAGAGACTGGGTACACTGGACGGACTCACCGAGAACTCCCAGATGGTATTATACCTCACGTCAGATGGCAGTTCTCTGGTGACACTTGTGCAGGTTAGTCTGTAGACCCGAGATCGTCATAGAGTCTTGTGTGATTCCCACTGTGCTTTGATTTCCACCTTACCACGTCCATGAGGGCGTGCAAAATGGTGGTTTTTGGGTACAGTCCCGAGTCACATGGAGGCAATGAGTGATAGGAGGGGTTTCGTCTCTCCCGGTATTGGGGGGTTGATGTTGCGCTGTGCTCGATTGGCCGTAACAGGGAAGTCCCTGGCCAGGGCTGATTTAGAGATTTATTGGTAAGTGTTACCAGTAGTTTCTCAACCCGTTATGAACCTAACATAGGCACGACTTATCGGTTATTGGGGTTTGACGTTTACCACCCCTAGACTTGATATGCGACATATCAGACGAGGAGACCGGACTGTACGGAAAGTGTTACCAGCAGGCTTTTACAGGAGTTGGAGCGGGCTTGCTTGCTGATCTTCTGATCGCTCAATACCCGGGTAGCCGTTACGTCCAGCTAGTACCGCAGACGGCTTATGGGTGCGTGATGTGATCATCACCTACTGCCGGCGTATTGACGAGTCTTTAGAGTCCTACACAGAGGTTTTACTGGCTCAGGCAAAAACGAAATAGGAGCACGTATATGATATGTGCAAGACCGACAATAAATGCGAGTATGTGATACCGTATTCTATTCTCGCGACTTTTTGTATCGGTCGGTTATATATGATATGACCGGCTTATCGAATCAAGTGTTGATTCGATAAGTCGATACGATTGATGTTAGCCGGTTATATGAGATATGACCGGATTATTAAGTCAATTGTTGATTTAATTATTAAGTGTATAATTGTATATTAGATATACTAATTTACATTTGCTAACACTAGTTCACTTTAGGGTTTTTCTCACATACACACTACTTTAACATGTATATGATATATGTTAAAATGTGTTATCATATTGTATCATGGTTGATGATACACATGACTTGTGTGCATGAGACATACACCATCCTAATTGTTATGATTGGGTTTAATGTTTAAAAGTAATTACAAAATTAGTGGGAAATTGGAAAATGCATGAAGCTTGTGGAAGCTTGTGGATGCATTGACTAAAGTCCACTAGATTTGTTTTTACTTTGGACTTTAACCTAACCATCACACAATTAGCTCTGGTTATGGCTCTACAAGGGTTAGTATATGATACTCACTCACCATGGTTACCCTTCACACTTGATTATTATCCTCTTCACTTTCTTTTGTTCATCATCTTCTTCATTGAACAAAAAGAAAAAGCAAGCTAGGGTTTGATCCAAAGTGAGAATCCTTGTGAGAAACAAAATTCTAAAGAGAACCCACTTCCTATTTCTCCATCCTCTACTAGACTAGCACTTTAGTTTAGGATGTTTACTTCACTAATTCTCTAGTTAGTGAAGTAGGGGCTTGAGTCGGAATTCCCTCGACGTAGATCATCTTCGGCCTCGGAGACTTCAAGCATGGTCGCATCCTTCGCGTCGTGAAGCCATGCAAGAGACCGAGAGAACCTTGATCGCAGCGAAGGGACTTCAACAAGGAGCAAATGAAGTGGAGGACCGATCTACAAAGGTTGTATTTCATATTCCCCTTAGAGTAAAGTTATTTACTTTCTTTTAGATTCGCCTAAACTCTCGTACAAGATCTTGCTTAGGGTTTTTAGGCACATAAATTTTTTAAACGGACATGGTCGATGCCTTGTAGAGCCTGTTTAGTGTGCCTAGTAATCCTACACCTTTTTCCTGCTCGGTCTTATAAAAATTATAAGTTGGAGCGGGACTAACGTTCCCTAGCACAGTATAACAAGCGGGTTCGGTCAGTACATCTGTATTTTTATCTTGATTAAGGCGTGACATAGTCGCAAGCAGGAGAGAGAAAGAGAAGAAAACACTCTGCGTGCGGTTTTGCAAGATTAGATTTGGTTATTATTTTATCTAATTAGGATGGCTCCCACTGTTTAGTCAAATCTTCTTTCAAACCCAAAAGGAAAGACTAGCCGGGATTAATTACACCCTACAAGTTCACCAAGCTTTCTGCCAGGCCAGTGCCGGTACTTTGAGGGAGGTTCCCCATGCTTTCATACGAACCTAATTAAAGTAAACCTCGTTTTCCCATAGGCTTAGCCTTGTTGACACCTTTCTGGACACCTACTTGATCGGCTCATTATAATGTGTAAAACTCTCCCAGGAGTAACTCTTACTCGCAGCGGGTATCGGGATCAAACTATCTCATAGGAGGTATGCAATCTCATTGCAAACTATCTCTAGGGGTAAAATATTATTGGGAATTTCAACACTTGAAATTCCCAATAATATTTTACCCCTAGAAGCTATATGACCTTAACATAGTCAACAAATCATAAGTGCTAGCCAAGTTCAACCCGTAATTTCCCGATTGAATTAAACCCACCCGCACGACCCTTAACATAGTCAACAAAGTCGCACGACTACCCTAATCCAATCGCATCATATGCTTATACAAATAAGCACTAATCAGCTACCGCACACTACACTTTAACACAGTCAACAAACGTAGCACGAATACTAAATAGTACTTATCTGAAATGATGGAGGGCTACTACAGGTTTTTAAGAAAACCCTTGGCGTAATGAACTTGATATCGTTGTAGAATCAAATGATTTAAATGGAGTGTTTTTTAGGCCTTTGCTAGTTTTGCTAAAGAGGTCACTCCCGGTGAAGGGATCTCGGCTCTTTCCTTATCGAATAAGGTGCAAGATATTTCACAAATACCACTATGCAAAGCAAAAACTAGAAAAGCAATCAAAAGACAAAACCGAGGGTTATAGCATCTGCCAGTTATTGCTAAAGAGGTCACTCCCGGTGAAGGGATCTCGGCTCTTTCCATATCGAATAAGGTGCTGGATGTTATACAAGGAACACCGCTATGCATAGCAAGATCTAGAGCTACCTGTTTTTGAAAATTCGATTCCACAACATCTTTAGGTTTCTTTTAGTTTCATTAATGTCATAAATGATGTCCCATTTTATTATGCTTCACAAGCATCACATTTGAAACGAAATCAGCAATATAACATATATCTTATATATATAATATAAAAATTCATCCCAGGCAGTAATATGATCTCATCACAGAACATTGCAGCAGAAGAAACACATATGAAATATTTGATATTCTAGGAATTCCGTGTTTTATTTCGAGCCTGTATAAAACACGGATTCCACGGTCGCGATGAATAGCCAAACCCACACCCCTAGACCCCTACGAGAGCGGCAAGCAACACTGCCAATTCTATGGTTAGGAGTCCCGGTCTCGACTCCTCGAGATGGCCTTCCACTGGACCCTAGAACCCGGTTACTTGTGCTCCCCTCCTCAGGTCTATCCTAATGTGGAAAAGTAAATAATATACAATGGTGACATCATCCTCAACCAGGAACTGCCCCAATAAAAGAATATTACATACAATGAATTTTACATGAATGAAAATGAAAAAAACTCTCATCTCACATAAAATCACCCGGCTATTCAAAATACGACGATCCAATATAACATATCACAGCAACACATAATATCTCATATCATCAACGTAAGCAAGTATGCGTATCCCGATTGTCGTTGATGTATAGCAACGAAGACGACAATACCCCACATACTATGCTTACGGTCACAGAAAAGAAAGTGTAAAACTACAACATTTGGAATCCACAATCACTTTAGACATCTTAAATCCGAAATATCACATACTTCGCATTTCATGCCTAACTATATCAATTCCACATATTGTATCACATTCCTGATAAATAGACAATGTTAAACTTTCCGATCGAATAATCAAACACCAAAGATTTTCCAAATAGCTCAACTCTTGAGCGGAGTTCAAAAATCCCAGAACATGTCACAGCCCCAATGAACCTGCCGTAGAAGGGTCAAACCAACGCCACACATATGGCAACGCTAAACTACCACAAACCCTAGGGTTCAGTAGTGGTTTTGACGGTCACATAATCGAGTTAAAGTTACGTTCTTCTAGAGGGTCCACAGATACGCCTGCATAATTTCCCGAAAGTTTTAAACTCAGGAAAAATCCAAAACTCGAAAGTTTTCCGACAGTTGAAAAAGTGAGTTATTGATATCCGTTCGAACCTTTTAACACGTTCTAAATTATTCGAAAAACTAAACGATGTTAAACTTTCAATAAAATCAATGAATTCTTAAGATCCCCAGAAAACTCAACACTTGAGTATAATTAAAAATTCCCAGAAGCATGAAAAAGTACCCAAGAATAAACCCCTGAAGTATTAGCCCATAACTCCCAAAGTTGGCCACGGAACCGCCGCCAAACGCATGGTTTGGCCGTGGTTCCGCGGTCCCTTAAGGGAGTTATGGCTTCGTACTTCACAGTAATTCTTAGAATTCCCTGCATGATTTTCTGAGTATTTTTAATATGAAACATTTCAACTTTTTGAAAAATTTCCAGAGAATGGGTTGTTTCGGGGTTTCGGGGTTCGATCGGACTTCTAACTTCGTCTAGACAAAGCCTAAAGCTCTAACTTGTCTCTGATACCACTGTAGGGTTGTATAGCATGACAACAAGGTTTAGCAAGGTATCACACATGCCATTTTATAAAAATTTGGGGTGCTATGTAACCCTAACCAAGATCTTAACTAGAGACTTAGGGTTAAAAAAGCATGTAAACAACTTTACATCTAAGAGTTAGGGATTACAACCTTTGTAGTCCGTTCTTTCACTTCATAAGCACCGTTTTGAGGTCCCTTCACTGCGATCATCAAGTACCCGAACTCTAGAGAGGCTCCATGAAGAGAAAGATGCAAACTTGCTTCCAATCTTCAACAACTAAGATGATCTATCTTGAAGAATCTCAAACCCAAGCTCTTGCTTCACTAATCTTGTATTAGCAAAGCAAACATTCTAATCTAAGTGGCTAGAATAGATGAGGATGATGAAGTAGGAATTTTGCTCTCTTTTGTTTTCAATTTCTCACTTATAAACATCACAAAAGAAAAAGCTAGTGAAGGTTTTCTTCATGAAAAAAGAAGAAGAAGATGAAGCAAAACCTTTTGTGATGAAAAATGAAATCATTGTTGTGCTTACAAATCAACCATGGGTTAAGAATGAAGGCTTAACCCTTGTAGAGAATTAACTGGGGTAAAGGGTTTGGTTTGGGTTAAGAAAATATCTATACAAAATATCTAAGCTTAAAACAAAATAAAGCTTCTAGAAGCTTCATGAAAAAGCTAACCCAAATGCTAACCCAAATCAAACCCTAACTTGTTTAATCTCCAAAAATCATGTTGTATTTGTAATCATAACTTATTACAATATTATATATCATATATATAATATATTTTGCAACAAAAGAAAAGAATACAATTAACATATATCGCATATATATCAATGTATTATCCCGTGAGAAAATGAATCAATAAAGCGAGCTTATATTAGTTAATGTAAAGTATTATATCACATATATAATTATACATTAAATTATCGAATCAACACTTGATCCGATAACCCGGCTATAATACATACAACCGATTAATATAACATGTACCTTTTTGGTGGCACTCCCGTACAGTCCGGTCTCTTCGACTGATATGTCGCATATCTCGCTTAGGGGTGGTAAACGTCAGACCCCAGTAGCTTGATAAGTCATGCCGATATGAGGTCCATAACAGTTCGAGAAACTACTGATAACACATACCAGTAAATCTCAGCAACCCTGGCCAGGGATTTTCAGTTATAGCCAATCGAACACAGTGCAACATCAACTCCCTATACCGGGATAGACGAAACCCCTCCTATTGCTCATTGCCTCCTTGTGATTTGGGACTGTACACAAAAGCCACCTTTTTGCACGCCCTCTTGGACGTGGTATGATGGAAATCAAAGCAAAGTGGGAATCACACAAGACCCTATGACGATCTCGGGTCTACAGACTAACCTGTATCAGTGTTACCAGATAACTGCCATCTGACGTGAGGTATAATACTATCTGGGAGTTCTCGACGAGTCCGTCCAACGTACCCAGCCTCCACTGAGCACCCGTATACCTTCTCTGATGTCAAACACCAATGGATATAGGATCATCCATCGTCCATCATATGGGTCAAGACGCGCATACGCTAGTCTACTCTGGAGTATCGAAGACCTGTCTCGGCACTCCCACGACTAGGAACATTTGAAGGATGTACTTGGTGACTACCCTGTCCCTACTAGTATGATCTACATCATAGTCCTGGTAGTCAATTACTCATCCTAAGGGCTTTATCAACATGTGACATAGAGATAATCAGAGTACATGTTAAGATAAAGAGTAACCAGATAGCATACTATCATGTCGAGCAAGAAAGTCCTCCCTATATATGTCCAAGCATCCACTACAATATACAATGTATGTACAGTAATGGCCTCTGGGGCATACATATAACTAACAATCTCCCACTTGCCCTAGGGCCATCTGTTGTGGTATCACATACCCAACAATCAGCTGTGGTTGAAGTATCTCATACTCAACCATCCCATAAAAGTCTCTACTTGGAAATAGGCCTTTGTGAGTGGATCCGCGCTGTTGTCCTCTGTGTCTACTCTCCTAACCTCGATCTACCTGGAGATCAACTATCTCGATGATCAGGTGATACTGCCTAAGAATATGTATAGATCTCTGATGGGACGGGGGTTCCTAGGCCTTAGCCACAACTCCATTGTCACACAATGGTAGGAACGAGATTCATTTCATGAACTCATATATAACAAGACTGCCTCTTTGGTAGCATCCATGGTAACGATGTATCTTGCCATTAATTGTCTAGTAAGTCATGGTATCTAGGTTGGAACTCTTCTAACATACAGTCCCTCCACCGAGGGTAAAGACATTGCCTGTGACTAACATTCAGTTGTCCTTATCACCTTGGAACCTTTCCAGTGATTCTCCCCAGGATCGATTGATACCATCTCACTACAACTAGTGAGAATTCTAACATCCAATTAAATCTATCTCATAGATCTATAACCCAAGATTTAGGAGGTATCACCTTGATCCTATATGGAGAATCCTTGTGATAAGAGGAGATTGACCGAGCGTAGCATAGGAAACTCCTTCCCTATCAAGAGTATGTCATCCACGTACTATACGAGGATCACCACCAGACTCTGTACTACCTTTTTGTATATAATTGGTTCATTTACCATTTTGATGAAGTCAAACTCTTTGACTACTACATCAAAACAGACGTCCCAACTCCGCGATGCCTGATTTATCACATAAAACATCTTGCACACATTTCCGCTACTCCAACTATCTACGAAGCCCTCTGGCTGTGTACTTATACACGCACTTTTCTAAATCATCATTTAGAAAAGCAGTCGTGACACCCAACCGCCAGATATCGTAATCATGGTATGTAGCAGTGGCAAGTAGGATCTGGATGGACTTAAGCATAGCTTTGAAAGTCTCAACTTTTCCATGTACACCAAGTAATCTTCTCAAGATATACTTCCTCCTGATGGGGATTTAACCCTTCAGATAATGCAACCAAAGTCCATACTTTGTTGGTGTATAAGGATTCCATCTCAGATTGCTAAGCATCCAGCCATTCTCACAGAGTCCCCACTCCTGATGGCCTGCTCGAAATTAGTTGGGTCATCATCTCATGATGCAATCCTCTCTCCCACTATCATAGAGAAACCGAAGTATCTCTCATGTGGATGAGGAACCCTACCAGGTCGGCGGAGAGGCTGGGGTTCGTTGGAAACTGTTGAATTCTCCGGTTCTACCAAATCATCAGCTGCAGTTTGTTTTAGCTGGAACTATTTCCAGTTCTACCTTCTGACCACTAATTTCTTCACAAGAAATTCCCTTTTTCTCAAAAAGTGGTATGCCGTGAAATAAAACATCTTTCGTTGCTCGGTGTGGTAGAATATATTCCCTTCCGAATGCTTGGGATATCCAACAAACTTCCACAGAACTGACCTTGCCTCGAGATTGTCCGGATTTTGCTTTTGACATAGGCCGGACAACCCCAAATCTTAACTTCCTTAAAAGATGGGCTCTTCCCATACCATATCACATATAGAGTGGTAGGCATCTGATTTGGTTGGAACCCTATTCAATAGGTATGCAACTTCTCAAGTGCATAACCCTAAAAGAAAATAGGCTACTCAGTAGTACTCATCATAGAGCACACCATATCACATAGGGTGTAATTGCTCCACCCCGATACACCGACGTTCTGTGGTGTATACGGAGGAGTAATGTTGAGAGAGATTCTCTTTCTCCTTTAGAATAGTCCAGGAATTCCTTGCTCAAGTATTCTCCTCCTTGATCACATCAAAGGACATAATACTTATACCCGTTTTTGGTTCTCTACTTCTAACTTATATTCTGTGATTATCTCAAATGTTTCGGACGTGTGTTTCTACAGGAACATATGTCTGAATCTTGAGAGACCATCAGTGCATGTAATGAAGTACAAAGAACCGGTCCTGGCATATGTAGACAGGGGACTTTCATACATCAGCATGTATCAATCCCAAGAGTTCACTAACTCTTTCTCTGTTTCTAATAAACGGAGCTATGGTCATCTTATCTTTGTGACATGACTGGCATGTTTTACAAGATGTAAATCCAAACTAATTTAAATATGCATCTTTATATAACTTCAGCTAGTCGGGTCGCATTGATATGACCTAGTCTACAATGCCTCAAGAAGGATTCATTCATTTCTGAACTCTTCCTCTTGTGTGTGTTCTGTATATTAAGAACTGTAGTTTGATTTAGAACGTCTATGCTTTTAGATAACGTGCCCGAACCGACCAACTCTTGATAAAGGAAATGTTCAAAACATTATCTAACAATACAAAATTATATCCTTCTTTATTAATAAAGAGACTGATATGATATTGTATATCAGGTTCGGTATCTAATAACATTCGTTCAGAATCAATGTATTCTGGTAATACAGGGTGATAATTTCCAACAGACTTGGCTGCAACACTTGCATCATTTCCAACTCTTGAAACTTATCACCTGTTCTCAGTTCTCTACTTATCTGTAGCCCATGTAATAGATTACATTTGCGGGATCCTGATCCGGTTTCTCATACCCAGGACGTAAAGGATACTGAGAAACAGTTCTCGGTAATGAACACACCCGAAGAAGATGCATCAGCATGCACTTTCTTCATTTGGGTGGCACGGGAATTCTGGTGATCCCCTATTTCCTGCTCTTTCTTATAACAATTATAAGTTGGAGTGGGACCAACGTTCCCTAGCGTAGTATAACAAGCGGGTTCGGTCAATACATCCATATTATTATCTTGATTAAGGCGTGACATAGTGGCTACCTGGAGAGAGAAAGAAGAAAACACTCAGCGTATGCTCTTGTAAGATTAGATTGGTTATTAATATATCTAATCAGGATGTCTCCCACTGTTTTACTCAAATCTTGCTTCAAACCCTAAAAGGAAAGACTAGCCGGGATTAATTACACTCTACAAGTTCGCCAATCTTTCAGCCACGTGAGTGCCGGTACTTTGAGGGAGGTTCCCCATGCTTTCGCACGGACCTAATTAAAATAAACGTCATATTACCAGGGGCGTAATCCCGTTGACACCTTTGTAGACACCTACTTGATCGGCTAATTGTAATGTGTAAAACTCTTCTAAGAGTAACTCTTACTCGCAGTGGGTATCGGGATCCAACTATCTCATAGAAGGTATGCAATCTCATTGCAAATTTTAACTCTTGAAATTCCCAATAATATTTTACCCCTAGCATCCTATGACCTTGACAGAGGTCAACAAACCATAGGCTGCTAGTCAAGTTCAACCCGTCATTTCCTGATTGAAATAAACCCACCCGCACGACCCTTTACAGAGGTCAACAAGGTCGCACGACTATCCGAAATAAATCACATCTTATGTTTATACAGATAAGCACTAATCAGCTACCGCACACTACGTCTTGACAGAGCTCAACAAACACAGCACGAATACTAACTATTACTTATCTGAAATGATGGAGGGCTACGACAGGTCTTTAAGAAAACCCTTTGCGTAATGAACTTGATATCGTTGTAGGATCGAGTGATTTTAAATGGAATGTTTTTGAGGCCTTTTCTAGTTTTGCTAAAGAGGTCACTCCCGGTGAAGGGATCTCGGCTCTTTCCTCATCGAATAAGTTGCAGGATATTTCACAAATATCACTATGCAAAGCAAAAACTATAAAAACAATCAAAAGACAAACCGAGTTTGTTGCATCTGCTAGTTTCGCTAAAGAGGTCGCTCCCGGTGAAGGGATCCCGGCTCTTTCCTTATCGAATAAGGTGTTGGATGTTCTACAAGGAACACCACTATGCAAAGCAAGAACTAGAGCTACCTGTTTTTGAAAATTCGATTCCACAACATCTTTATGTTTCTTTTAGTTTCATTAATCTGATTAATGAAGTCCCATTTTATTATGCTTCACAAGCATCACATTTGAAACGAAATCAGCAATATAACATATATCTTATAAATATAATATAAACATTCGTCTCAGGCAGTAATATGATCTCATCACAGAACATTGCAGCAGAAGATAACATATGAAATATTGGATATACTAGGACATCCGTGTTTTATACCGAGCCTGTATAAAACACGGATTCCACGGTCGCGATGAATAGCCAAACCCACATCCCTAGACCCCTACGAGAGCGGCAAGTAACACAGCCAATTCTAGGGTTAGGAGACCTGGTCTCGACTCCTCGAGATGGTCTCCTACTGGACCCTAGAACCCGGTTACTTGTGCTCCCCACCTTGGGTCTACCTAATGCGGAAAAGTAAATAATATACAATGGTGACATCATCCTCAGCCCGGAAATGCCCCAGAAAAAGAATATTACATACAATGAATTTTAAATCAATGAAAAAGAAAACCTCTCATCTCACATAAAACCCCCGGCTATTAAAAACACGATGTTCATATCAAATTTTTGCATTTTTATACCGCCCATTTTTTATCATATTGCTTATCGGTAGGTACACTTGAGCCATGTTTGCTAGTTAATTGTAGGATACAGGTTCTCAGCTCTAAACAGTGAAATTCAGGGAAAATCACGACAAATTCTGGATTACTGCCAACCACAGATAAAATACGGGTCTCCGCTCTCTATCCGTACGTTGCCGCACACCCGTTTAAGGGACAAAATGGCAAATCGATAGTCATTTTCATGCACAAATCACAATGTCAACACAAGTTCCAACATGTCTACGCGGAGCTCAAGGAAATCATGGAAAAAGATCCACATCAAATCACCTTTTGACCTGCTGAAGAAGAGCTTCTGAGAAAAAAAGTATACCACACTGATGTAAATAGCAACACAGGGTAGCCCAAAAAATATGAGGAGCTAATTCCCTATTATGGCCGCGGATCCGCGGCCAACATGGCGATTTGGCCGTGGATCCGCGGCCTAAGTAACTCGGCAGAAGATTCTTTTTCAGGGGCAGTTTGGTCATTGCATGTTGGTCCTGAATGTTGCCCTAGGTTCTCTGTTTCCTGCCTATAAATAGCCCAGAACTTGCCAAGCCAAGGGTGCTTAATTCTTGTATTAGGTTTTAGATATACTTTGTTGTTCTTCTTCCTCTTTTCATCTTTTCTCCATTACAATCTTGTAGTGAGGTTTCTGAGTGAAGTGATGAATAAAAGAGTTCTTTTTGGTATCATGCTTGTCTTGTTCTGTTGTTAATTATAATTTCTTGTATTTTTCATTTGCTAATCTAGTTGTTGTTATTTTTTTTTGTTTCTTTCTTGTTCTCTTTTTCTTTATCCTTAACAACAATGATGCTTAAGCTTGATCCTTGCCAAGGTGAGGTCTCAAATAGCTAGTTGTAATCTTCTAACCTCTTTCTTTCTATCTTCCTCCTTTTGTTGTATTTTCCCTTTTTTGTAATGGGTGAGTAGTTTTCTTACTTGTTAGGGTACGATAAGGAAAGTTTGAGAGAAGGAAATCTCTCTCACTCTTTTCTTGCCCAACATCTTAATTCGGATTTCCGTTAATTGAACCACCATCCGCTCCCTACGGCACCCTATCCTACATGATAGCGGTGATTCCTTAGTAAGACCGGTTGTGGTTGAATTAACCGGAGGTTAAGGCTAAGAGCCAAGAACGGACGGACAAGCACCAAAAGGAAGAACTTAAACGTTGGAAAGCCTAGCTTATACTCGCAAGTTCCTTCCTAGTCATGCTAATCCCCGTTGTTGCCGATTACCGTAACACCGATATTAAGAGTGGCGACGAAAGAAGTGAGCGACTCCTAACTCAAACTAATCTAATCTGAACCCTAACTTGCTCTCTTTATATAACATTTTAGCACATAGTTAATCTCAAACAAACTTGAAAATTTGGACTTAACTCGTTAAAACACATAGAAAAAGATTCCCATCTCCCTGCGGACGACCCGTACTCAACCGGCTAGCTATAAGCGAAACCGTCTTGATTGCGGTAATTAACTAAGCACGCAAAAACTCCAACAATCAAATGGAGCCATTGCCGGGGAGACGGTAGTCTATTTCTTTGTGTAATTTCGGGTTAAATTGTGAATATAAATATGACCGAAAAACAGAACAAAAAAAAATCCAATGTAAAAACCATCTTGTTATTTTTGATTAGTTTTTGTGCAAGTGTGCAGGATAAAAAGAAGGTCGAATTCAGTGCCAAAGACATGGGATGTTAGACCCATATGTCGCGGCTACACCGCAACGGATCAAGACGGAGCCAACGGTCTACTGTGAAATTCTAGAGCAAACCCAGTGAGCAAATCAAGATTCATGGGCTCCAAACAAGAAGAGGACACCAAACCCAGCACAGTCCAGGAAATTGGAGGCCTAATTCCATATTGTCGCCGCGGAACCGCGGCCATTTGCTGCCTTCAAAACCCAAAAATCCCTATAAGTCTTTCTGCCCTCTTCCCCACTCCTCTGAACTCCACTGAACTGTGTTTTCTGCAGCATTCTTTGCGCAAACTCTCTTCCCCCTTCCAATAAACTGTTTTTTGTGCAGGATTCTTTGCGCCGTGCTAAAAAATTAAAAAATTGATTGCAGTTGATTGTTACTGCTTTGCATATTTTAATCGGACTTTAAGGGGCTTGAAACCAATCCAGATTGGGTGGGGATTTCATCACCCTTCCCAGGACCCCAGAAATCATAAAAAGCATATGCATTGACCATTATTTAATTAAAAAATACTAGACTCAGCCCTAAGGACGTCGCGCTCATTAGGACAGAGGACTGGTTGTAGGCATCGTCCGTTTATCCTATCCTGACCTTGCGGTGTCTAGGCAAGTGTGTCTAAGGCAAGTGGTTACTTAATTAGGACCACTACTTACGTAGTGGGCAGCCTCCCACTTACCTAGCACTTACCTGGCCGCGATTGGCGGAGAAGAGGCTGTTTGAGGTCCTATTTCTAGCCCTTTGGAACAGTTAGGAGCTGTCTAGCTGACCTAGGTAACCCTAGATCTAGGTGTGATTGTGCATATTTTGTCTGTGATTGTTTGAAGCCGTAAGTCCGTACTTATTTCTGTAAAGCTTTTTCTAAAACAAAAAATGAAAAAAAACACAAAACAAAAACTTTTATAAAAACTTGCCCTTTGTTGCCAAGAATCCCATTTTTTCACCCACCTCCCATCGTATTTCTCAATTGACGTTTTCTTCCCCTCACCTCTCCGCTTTGACTACACTAAACTCATTTAGTGTATGTCCGGTTGGACTCGGGACACTAGCGCCCGCCTAGTCCGCGTTACTTTAGTCGCTACCGACTACGCGATCGACTCAGACGTCGAAACTCTTTCCACACCTCTTTCACCCTTACCTTTGCCGGCCAACTCCGACGTTGACCGGAATTCTGATCATACATCCTCACTTTCACCATCACCAACCTCTTCTTCCGCGATGTCAGGATTTAATCCAAACATCCCTTTGACTCCCCCGGGATTGATTCCACCTCCTATGGATGCGAATAACCCACAACCACCGCCTGTTGTAGCACCTCCGCGAATCGCGCTCCAGGATCGTTTCTATCCCACCCGCTCCGCACTTCCCACCTGTTTTTCCCTTCCACCGGCCAATGGGGATAATTTTGAAATTAAGCCCCACTTCATTAACATGCTTCCGAAATTTCATGGGCGTGAATCTGAAGATGCCTATATGTTCATCAACAAGTTCCAAAATGTTTGTGCCATGTTGAAAACGACCCAGCTGTCAGACGATACTATACGGCTATGGGTCATTCCGTTCACTTTGTGCGATCTCGCTGAAAAATGGCTGTATAGCACCGCTTCCCTGTCACGACCCGAAAGTACGGAACGTGACTGGCACTTAGATTACGAGACGTCTAAAGGCGTACCGTAACCTAAGTCAGCCAAAGCCCAGAAATCTAACCCAAAAGCAAAAGAGAGTGAAGGAAAACCTTAAATGAAAACGGTTTTGAAATCAATTAAGTTGCATAGAATCCAAAAAAAAAAACATCAAAAATTTCTAAAAATTTTGGCAGAGTCTCCCCTGTATTTTCTATCCCCCAAAATGGGTACAACAAGATAATAAACCTGTAATCATAAAAATGGCATCCCCAAGCGGGAGCTAGCTCTTCGCCCAAGGCGGATCACAACCACATGCAATATAATAGTAATATCAAGAGAAGAACATAAAGAAACGCAAAATATCAGAAAACCCACGTCGGCTCAAGTGAGCTCGACCCAAAAGGACCACAAATATACAAGTCTCTCAGTCTCATCACTAGGTCGCATATACAATACAAGTGGTAGATGGAGAATACTAGATACAATGATAAAGCAAAAAGAAATAAAGTATACTCGCAACCCACCTACGGGCGATGTCGCGAGTCTGAGCAAAAGGAACTGATGACAAAATAGCCCGCCGCTACAAGACTGACGGGTCCGACCTGCAAGACACTGTGGCACAACGGGGGTGAGTTGCCAGCTCGTGAGTAAATATAACATCTAATAAGGCAATCGTAAGAATGCACGCAATGCACCACAACATGCATGTCCATATGTGCTATGATATCCCTAGTATGCATGCACAGGTATGCAATGTCATTATTAAGTCTTTAAGTGTTTTAACTGCTAAGGTTATTGAATTCTTAACTGTAGAACATGAATATCTGTATAATAGCTAAATATCATCAAGAAATAATCTGAAAACCCGTGTCAAGCATCGACACCAAAAAGGAATCATATCTGTCTCAATATCGGGCTCCGTCAGTCCGGATCGGCCCATATCATAAATCTCACGACAACGGTCGGTATCCTCCGGATATCCGCCGCGCCAGACATCACCGGTAGGTAGTCTTCCCCTGCCAGGCTCATCGTCTACAACTCGATCTTCTTGCCCCGGGGTACCATACCGGGCCCACCATGTACCCGAGACGGTTCATCCACTCCTCGAATCGGGTCTCGAAATCCAACAGAAAGCATGAAAACTCATGGTGGACGACACATACATCACGAGAAAACCGCAACTTTTTTTTGAAAAGGATAAATATAAGGTTTTGTTAAATTCTTGCGGTTTTCCCCAAAAATCCAGAAATCGCAGCAAAACTGAAATTCTCAAGAAAATCAAAATGCCACATGTTATATATAAGACAAATGTCTATGATATCAATGTGTATGATGTAAATTTTGGCTAGAGTTCTATGTAAATATGATGATGATGCGAGATATGTGCATGCGATGCAGTTTCATATATCAAGTATGAATGCAGGTGATGATATTAAGATAAACAGGTTCTATCGTGCACGTGGCATGTCAATTACCAAGGGCGTGTGTGTCACATGAATAGTGCGCGTGCAACATATGCCAATGGTAAGGTGCTCGTGTCCTACGAAATGATATCGCATAGGTAGAGATGAATGTCCATGCAATTTAACATACTGTTCGCTATAAAGGTATGCAGTGTTCATGAATGGATAAGCTAACTAACAATATAATCTTGCAAAAAGTAGGGTAATCCTAACTATGGGGGGCCTCGCGCCACCCAGACGATTACCCCATAGATGAATATATCTACTCACCAGAAATCCCGCTAATCTGATCCGGCCACCGCTTTGCCTTTTCGCGCCGTATCCGAAGTTTCCCCGACCGATCCTATATTCGCACAACACCAAGTATAAGATTACAAAACCTAACACAATGCAATTCACAACATACAATTATCCACGCTCTCAAATTAATCGTAGCATGCACTCAGTGCGCGGAAAAACGCACGAAAATCGCAATCCTTTCACTAAAATCGTCATTTCGGGGAAATCGACAAAACTACAAACCGACTAGATGAAACCCCGCGTTCGCGCATTCTAATAATCCTATACGAAGTTAATAGTATTGCTAACCTAACGCAAATTGAACGCATTCTATTTTCTACAAAAATCTAGCAAGCGAATTTCTAGCCGATTTGATACAAACATCGAAATTTGTCTATTTAGCAAGCAAATAATTTCACCATTAACCATTCTAATCAATTAGATAACCATCCCTAACATAATCCAACCATTATGCTACAAACCCTAATTTTTAAAAATCAAAACCTTCTCTTGATTTTTCATTAACAAGGATTTACACTAAATTAATACTTTAAACATCTAATTTAGCATAAGCAAACTACCAATTTGCAACTAGTTTAGGATTTTCACCTTTCAAGCTTGAACCCTAGCTTGATCAAGTCACCAAGAAGCCTCCTTTCATCATGTTTTTGAACAAATTTGGGTTGAAGAGAGAAGGGATTAGGGTTAGGCTTTGAATTGAGAATGAAATTTGTGGATTTTCATTGAATTTTTGCAAGAAAAAGAAGCAAGAATGAAGTGAGGAAGTGAAGGGTTTCAGCAGGAAGGGGTCGGCTGCAGCTATGAGGAGGGAGTGGGGAAATTTTGGGGAAGTTTCTAGCTAATTACAACATCATATGACATCATATCATGCTTTCATATCAACTTTTTTCCAAAAAAAACCCCTTTTTAAGCCATTTTTTTCATAATTTTCCCACCAAAAATCTAAAAGTTTGCAAGACATGATATAATTTTATTAACACCATATTTTAGCTTATAAAGACTCCTAATTAAGAAATTTGCCTAATTAAATTTGTATTTATCCCTAATTAAATGTATTTAAAAAGGCTTAAAATAATAAAAAAATAATTAATTACGATTTTTTTTTTATTTAACTAGATAATTATAAGTGACATTTTAGTGACAAAATCATAGAAATATCTTATCTAAATTTTGTATAATTAGGTCTACAATGAAAATATCAATTTTGACTTTTTACGGAAAAAGCCGAAAAATTAGCCGATTACCGAAAAACTGCCTAAACGATTTTCGAAGGGTTACAATCTTCCCCCCTTAAAGAAATTCGGTCCCCGAATTTAGAATTTAACTACGCGTACCTTCAAAAAGATGGGGATATCTCTTCCTCATCTCGACCTCGGTCTCCCAGGTGACCTCCTCGCTGTTCGGGCCACGCCAAAGAACCTTGACAGACGGTATGACCTTCGACCTCAATTTCTTCACCTGCCGATCCAAGATGACAACCGGCTGCTCGGTGAAAGAAAGATCACGCTCTAACTGGATCGTCTGGTGCTGAATCGCCTGGGAAGGATCATGAAGGTACTTGCGGAGCATCGAGACATGGAATACGGGGTGAACATCGGGGAAGCTGGGCGGAAGAGCTAACCGATAAGCGACAGGACCAACACGCTCTAGGATCTCGAAAGGACCAACATATCTAGGACTCAGTTTCCCTTTCCGCCCAAATCTCATCACACCCTTCATCGGAGAGACCTTCAGGAAAACATGATCGCCAACAGCGAACTCGAGTCGGCGACGGCGCCTGTCAGCATATGATTTCTGCCTGCTCTGTGCCGCTCTCATCCTGTCCCGAATCAGCTGTATCTTCTCGGTCGTCTCCTGTACGATCTGCGGCCCCAAAATACTGCTCTCCCTGAGCTCTGTGCAACATACCGGCGATCGACATCTCCTCCCATATAAAGCCTCGAAAGGTGCCATCTGAATCGTCTCCTGGAAGCTATTATTGTAGGAAAACTCGATCAAAGGCAAATGACGATCCCAGCTACCACCGAAATCCAAAACACAAGCTCTGAGCATGTCCTCAAGAGTCTGAATCGTACGCTCTGACTGACCGTCAGTCTGAGGATGAAAGGCTGTGCTAAAACTCAATCGGGTGCCCAAAGCTTCCTGGAGTTTCTGCCACAATCGGCTGGTAAACTGGGTGCCACGGTCGGACACGATGCAAGTCGGAACACCATGCAGTCGCACAATCTCATCAATATAAACCTGGGCATACTGAGAAAATCCAAAAGTGGTCTTCACTGGTAGAAAGTGAGCCGCTTTCATCAGTCGATCCACAATCACCCAAATAGAGTCATACCCTCGACTGGTCCTGGGTAGACCCACAACGAAGTCCATGGAGACCTGCTCCCACTTCCACTCAGGGATGGGCAAAGGCTGTAACTCGCCGGCTGGCCTCTGGTGCTCAGCCTTGACTTGCTGACAAGTCAGGCATCTCGACACAAAGTCTGTAATATCCTTCTTCATCCCGTCCCACCAGTAAACCTCTCTCAAATCACGATACATCTTGGTGGAACCTGGATGCACACTGTATACAGATCTATGTGCCTCCTCGAGAATATCACGCCTCAGTCCCTCTGAATCTGGCACACACAGTCGAGTCCCAAATCGAAGTATCCCCTGATCATCAATCACGAACTCAGAAACTCTGCCCTGTCGAATCTGCTCAATGATCTCTAATGTACGGGCATCGCCGGACCGTGCCTCGTGGATACGGTCAAGTAACTGTGGGCGTGCTCTGAAATGGGCCAGCTGACCCCCTGTAGGAGTAAACTCGAACTGCACTCTGCTATCACATAAAACCTGCCAATCCGCCGTCGACTGCATCTGTACTGCGCTCAAACAAGATAAACTACCTCCGGGCCTCCTACTCAAAGCATCTGCCACCACATTCGCCTTGCCCGGATGGTATAAAATCTCGCAGTCATAATCTTTCACCAACTCCATCCAACGGCGCTGTCTCAGGTTCAGGTCTCGCTGCTGGAAGATATACTTCAAACTCTTATGGTCAGTGAATATCTGGCACGACTCACCGTATAGGTAATGTCTCCAGATCTTAAGTGCAAATACCACTGCAGCCATCTCTAAATCATGGGTGGGGTAGTTCTGCTCGTGTTTCCTCAGCTGCCGAGAAGCATACGCGATAACTCTGTCGTGCTGCATCAATACACATCCCAGCCCCACTCTAGAAGCATCACAATATACCACGAACCTGCCTGATCCTGAAGGCAATGCTAACACTGGTGCAGTAGTCAGACGAGTCTTCAACTGCTGGAAGCTATCCTCACATGCCTGGGTCCAATCAAAAGGAACCCCCTTCCGGGTCAACCCGGTCAGTGGTGCAGCAATGCGGGAGAAATCCTGGACAAAACGTCGATAATAGCCGGCCAGACCTAGAAAACTGCGAACCTCTGTGACTGATACCGGTCTAGGCCAACGCTGAACTGCCTCGATCTTCTTCAGGTCCACGCAAATACCATCTCTCGTCACCACATGACCCAAGAAGTCGACACTGTCTAGCCAGAATGCGCACTTGGAGAATTTGGCGAACGGCTGATGCTCCCTCAAAGTCTGCAATGTGATACGTAAGTGCTGCTCATGCTCCTCCCGGCTCCGAGAATAAACCAAGATGTCGTCAATGAACACAATGATGAACTGATCGAGATACGGCCTGAATACGCGGTTCATCAAATCCATAAAAGCTGCCGGGGCATTGGTGAGCCCGAACGACATCACCAAGAACTCGTAGTGACCATAACGAGTACGGAAGGCGGTCTTCGGAATATCCTCCTTCCGAACACGCAACTGGTGATAACCTGACCGTAAATCAACCTTCGAGAAAAACCCTGCACCCTGGAGCTGATCAAATAAGTCATCAATGCGGGGTAGGGGATACCTGTTCCGCACAGTAACCCGGTTCAGCTGACGATAATCAATGCATAAACGCATACTTCCGTCCTTCTTCTTAACAAACAGGACGGGAGCACCCCAAGGTGACACACTCGGTCGGATAAGCCCTTTGTCCAGCAAGTCCTGTAACTGATCCTTTAGCTCTCTCAGCTCCGCCGGGGCCATCCGATAAGGCGGTATAGAGATAGGCCCCGTGCCGGGGATCAAGTCAATACAGAACTCAATCTCGCGCTCTGGTGGCAGACCAGGCAGCTCGTCAGGGAATACATCAGGAAATTCTCTCACAACAGGGACCTGGTCCAACGGAACCTCTGTGGAGCTAGTATCACAAACATAAGCTAAGAATCCCTGACACCCTTTCCTTAAGAGCTGACCAGCACGAAGAGAAGAAATCAAGCTGGGAAGGGTAGCACTACGATCTCCCTGAATAATAAGAACCGGCTCACCAGGAAAACTGAATCTAACTGCTTTTCACGGCAGTCCACAGATGCATAACAGGTGGCTAGCCAGTCCATACCAAGAAGAACGTCAAAGTCTAGCATATCGAGGAGAATCAAATCTACTGAAGAATCTCTCTCCCCGATACGAACGGAACAAGATCGGTACACAAAACGGGCAACAAAAGACTCGCCTACCGGGGTAATAACGACAAGCGGCTGATCTAACGGAGAAGACTCCCGGCCCAACCTCGGTGCAAAATACGTGGAAACATAGGAATGTGTGGAGCCTGGATCAAATAATACCCGTGCATCAAAAGAACATACTAGCAGATTACCTGTCACGACGGCATTGGATGCCTGTGCATCCTGAGGAGTCAATGCAAACACTCGGGCCTGTCCACCACTAATAGCTGGCTGTGCTCTGCCTCTACCTCGGCCTCTGCCTCTGCCTCTGTCGCCTCGTCCTCTCTGAACCGGACCGCCACGCCCACGGCCTCTAGAAGCATCTGGCTGGCGTGAAGCATCATCAGGAGTAGGAAGTAAAGCTCTCTGCGATGGTGGGGAAGGTGGTAAAGTCACATGCGGGACTGTCGCCGCGCCCTGGCGTCCCATGGTACAGTCTCTGACACGGTGATACTGACTCCCGCACCGAAAACATCCTGGAGACGACATCTCGGATATGAACCAAATAACTGACCTCGTCTCAATCCTCTGCCTCCGCCATCTCCCGGAAATAATCTATCACGATGTTTGCCCATCTGCCGCTGAGCTGGCGTATCAGTACGGATCCTCTTCGGCCCAGAAGCGACCGGAGTCTCAGAAATACGCTCTTCCAAAAGTAAGGCTGCATCCAGCGCGGCTGCGTATGTATCAAAGTGCTGGGTGCCGATGGCAAGGAATAGCTGTGTATCAAGCCCTCGCACAAACCTCTTTATTCTCTTCTCTTCTGTGTCGACTAGGTACGGAGCATATCGAGACAACTGGGTAAACTGTATATCATACTCCGACACTGTCATCCCAGGAATCTTGCGCAAAGACTCAAAACTGCGGGCTCGAGCATCTCGGACACTCTCCGGAAGAAAACGGGCAAGAAATGCAGCTGTAACTCATCCCAGGTCATAGAAGGCAGACCTGCAGCTCGACCTCTCTCTACTGAGTCGTACCATGTCTGGGCAAGACCCTCCAGACGAAAACTCGCAAACTCCACCAATCTATCCTCAGAACACCTCAACGAACGGCAAATCCGAGCCATCCTATCAAGAAATGCCTGTGGGTCCTCTGTCGCATCTATACCGGTAAAAGCTGGAGGTCTCAATCTCATGAACTCTTGTAGCGAAACAGGGATAGTCTCCGTAGTAGCACCAGGAGTCACCATCTGTGCAGCAGGTACGATCGTGGTCTGTGCGGTGGAAGGAACGTCCTCGGATCTCTGTGCCCGGCTGGACTCAACTAAAGATCCCATCATCTGCCGCAACTCTTGCATGCCGGCCTCTAATCTGGCAATACGGTCAGGATAAGGCGGATCAGTGGGACCCTGAGGGGTAGGCGTATCCTCCCGCTCGATCCTCGCCTCAGACAGGCCTGCTCGAATCTCATCCCTAGCGGCAGCCCGCTGAGCTCTCGTAGTCTTTGGCGGCATCGAAGCTGGAATAAGAAACATGACTGATAAGAACATTGCAATTGAATCAAGGAATGCAAGGAATCAAGAAAGGAAATACAAGCAATTATGTCCTAAGGTCACTTAGGCGGAGTACCGTATCGTAAGTATGCCGCGGATCATACCCACGGTACGCCACTCTGCTTCAGTCACCTACTCCATCTACCAAGGTCGTCCTACACTCAGAAAGTTAAAACCTACGCTTTGATACCAACTTTGTCACGACCCAAAAGTACGGAACGTGACTGGCACTTAGATTACGAGACGTCTAAAGGCGTACCGTAACCTAAGTCAGCCAAAGCCCAGAAATCTAACCCAAAAGCAAAAGAGAGTGAAGGAAAACCTTAAATGAAAACGGTTTTGAAATCAATTAAGTTGCATAGAATCCAAAAAAAAAAAACATCAAAAATTTCTGAAAATTTCGGCAGAGTCTCCCCTGTATTTTCTATCCCCCAAAATGGGTACAACAAGATAATAAACCAGTAATCATAAAAATGGCATCCCCAAGCGGGAGCTAGCTCTTCGCCCAAGGCGGATCACAACCAAATGCAATATAATAGTAATATCAATAGAAGAACATAAAGAAACGCAAAATATCAGAAAACCCACGTCGGCTCAAGTGAGCTCGACCCAAAAGGACCACAAATATACAAGTCTCTCAGTCTCATCACTAGGTCGCATATACAATACAAGTGGTAGATGGAGAATACTAGATACAATGATAAAGCAAAAAGAAATAAAGTATACTCGCAACCCACCTACGGGCGATGTCGCGAGTCTGAGCAAAAGGAACTGATGACAAAATAGCCCGCCGCTACAAGACTGACGGGTCCGACCTGCAAGACACTGTGGCACAACGGGGGTGAGTTGCCAGCTCGTGAGTAAATATAACATCTAATAAGGCAATCGTAAGAATGCACGCAATGCACCACAACATGCATGTCCATATGTGCTATGATATCCCTAGTATGCATGCACAGGTATGCAATGTCATTATTAAGTCTTTAAGTGTTTTAACTGCTAAGGTTATTGAATTCTTAACTGTAGAACATGAATATCTGTATAATAGCTAAATATCATCAAGAAATCATCTGAAAACCCGTGTCAAGCATCGACACCAAAAAGGAATCATATCTGTCTCAATATCGGGCTCCGTCAGTCCGGATCGGCCCATATCATAAATCTCACGACAACGGTCGGTATCCTCCGGATATCCTCCGCGCCAGACATCACCGGTAGGTAGTCTTCCCCTGCCAGGCTCATCGTCTACAACTCGATCTTCTTGCCCCGGGGTACCATACCGGGCCTACCATGTACCCGAGACGGTTCATCCACTCCTCGAATCGGGTCTCGAAATCCAACAGAAAACATGAAAACTCATGGTGGACGACACATACATCACGAGAAAACCGCAACTTTGTTTTGAAAAGGATAAATATAAGGTTTTGTTAAATTCTTGCGGTTTTCCCCAAAAATCCAGAAATCGCAGCAAAACTGAAATCCTCAAGAAAATCAAAATGTCCACATGTTATATATAAGACAAATGTCTATGATATCAATGTGTATGATGTAAATTTTGGCTAGAGTTCTATGTAAATATGATGATGATGCGAGATATGTGCATGCGATGCAGTTTCATATATCAAGTATGAATGCAGGTGATGATATTAAGATAAACAGGTTCTATCGTGCACGTGGCATGTCAATTACCAAGGGCGTGTGTGTCACATGAATAGTGCGCGTGCAACATATGCCAATGGTAAGGTGCTCGTGTCCTACGAAATGATATCGCATAGGTAGAGATGAATGTCCATGCAATTTAACATACTGTTCGCTATAAGGGTATGCAGTGTACATGAATGGATAAGCTAACTAACAATATAATCTTGCAAAAAGTAGGGTAATCCTAACTAGGGGGGCCTCGCGCAACCCAGACGATTCCTCCATAGATGAATATATCTACTCACCAGAAATCCCGCTAATCTGATCCGGCCACCGCTTTGCCTTTTCGCGCCGTATCCGAAGTTTCCCCGACCGATCCTATATTCGCACAACACGAAGTATAATATTACAAAACCTAACACAATGCAATTCACAACATACAATTATCCACGCTCTCAAATTAATCGTAGCATGCACTCAGTGCGCGGAAAAACGCACGAAAATCGCAATCCTTTCACTAAAATCGTCATTTCGGGGAAATCGACAAAACTACAATCCGACTAGACGAAACCCCGCGTTCGCGCATTCTAATAATCCTATACGAAGTTAATAGTATTGCTAACCTAACGCAAATTGAACGCATTCTATTTTCTACAAAAATCTAGCAAGCGAATTTCTAGCCGATTTGATACAAACATCGAAATTTGTCTATTTAGCAAGCAAATAATTTCACCATTAACCATTCTAATCAATTAGATAACCATCCCTAACATAATCCAACCATTTTGCTACAAACCCTAATTTTTAAAAATCAAAACCTTCTCTTGATTTTTCATTAACAAGGATTTACACTAAATTAATACTTTAAACATCTAATTTAGCATAAGCAAACTACCAATTTGCAACTAGTTTAGGATTTTCACCTTTCAAGCTTGAACCCTAGCTTGATCAAGTCACCAAGAAGCCTCCTTTCATCATGTTTTTGAACAAATTTGGGTTGAAGAGAGAAGGGATTAGGGTTAGGCTTTGAATTGAGAATGAAATTTGTGGATTTTCATTGAATTTTTGCAAGAAAAAGAAGCAAGAATGAAGTGAGGAAGTGAAGGGTTTCAGCAGGAAGGGGTCGGCTGCAGCTATGAGGAGGGAGTGGGGAAATTTTGGGGAAGTTTCTAGCTAATTACAACATCATATGACATCATATCATGCTTTCATATCAACTTTTTTCCAAAAAACCCCCTTTTTAAGCCATTTTTTTCATAATTTTCCCACCAAAAATCTAAAAGTTTGCAAGACATGATATAATTTTATTAACACCATATTTTAGCTTATAAATACTCCTAATTAAGAAATTTACCTAATTAAATTTGTATTTATCCCTAATTAAATGTGTTTAAAAAGGCTTAAAATAATAAAAAAATAATTAATTACGAAATTTTTTTTATTTAACTAGATAATTATAAGTGACATTTTAGTGACAAAATCATAGTAATATCTTATCTAAATTTTGTATAATTAGGTCTACATTGAAAATATAAATTTTGACTTTTTACGGAAAAAGCCGAAAAATTAGCCGATTACCGAAAAACTGCCTAAACGATTTTCGAAGGGTTACATTCCCGCTCCATAACCAGTTGGGACGAGTTTGTGAAAGCGTTTCTCAAGAAATTCTATCCGAATCATAAAACCGCGAGGATCTGTAACGAAATTAACCAATTTTCCCAGCTTCCTACTGAACCCTATTGGATGTGCTTTGACCGGTATACAGACCTTCTTGTTCAGTGCCCTCACCACGGTATTGAGAAATGGCAACTTTGCCAAACCTTATACGAGGGCCTGAACCCAGCAACCAAGCAGTTGTTGGAAACCATTTTTCTGGGCCACTTCCTATTGAAATCTGAAGAGGAAGCATGGCAATTCTTCGACGACCTTGCGGAACAAACGCTTCAATGGGAGAGCACCAGACCAAGTACTTCTTTTTCTTCCTCTACTTCTACTGGTCAGTCTAGGGTAGGCATTCACTAACTCGATGTCTCTATTGCAATGAAAGCCGAAATGGCTGCAATAATGAGAACACTTGAAGCGATAGAGAGCAAATTTTCATCTCCTGCTCCTGCCCCTGTTCTTCCCCATCGTACCATTTGTTCTTGTTGTTCCGATCCATTTCACTTAACCGAAGAGTGTCCTTAAAATCCACCATCTCAAGGACAGGATCAGGTTAATGCTGCATTTCAGCAAAGACCAAGAAACGATCCATACTCTTCCACCTACAATCCTGGTTGGAGGAACCACCCCAACTTCACCTGGAATCAGAACCAGCATCAATTCCAAGGCAACAATTTCCAGAGGCCCACTCATCCTCAACAACAAGCTCAGCAACAAACTCAACATCAATTTCAGCAGCCCTTCCAACCCTAACCTTTTCAAAATCAGACGAATAACTTTGCACCCAACAATTCTTTTCCCCAAAACAACTTTGTTCCGTCAAACAACAATAAGGTTTCCTCGCTCGAACGAAGTCTCGAGGCGTTTGTAAAGCAATCAACTCAGTCCACCGCCAACATCCAGTCTTCCATTCAGTCTTTGGTGCAACACACTGCTGCATACGGGCAAAGCATCAAAACCATCGAAACCCAGATAGCACAACTGAATGCGGCCTTAAGCGAGCAAGAGAAGGGAAAGCTTCCGTCCCAGCCACTTCCAAATCCCGGTCACCCACATAATGTACATGTTGCTCTGGAACAACAGAACCATAATGTGAGTGCCGTGACTACATTGAGATCTGGAAGGATACTGCAAAACAACATTGGCACACGGATCAATGATGACACCCCGGCCGCTTCTTCTTCTTCTCCTTCTTCTCCGTCTTCTGAGCCTATTCTCCCTTCTTCAAAAGGCTCTTCTTCTTCTTCTGCTCTAAACGGACCCACTTCTCACTCCACGAAAACTTCAGCTCTGGGATCTGTTCCAACTCCACAATCTCCTCCACCAGCATTGGACTCAACCAATTTTAAAAACGTTTTATTTCCAAACCGGTTGAGGTCCAATAAACAAAATCCATAAATGGAGAAGATTCTGGAGTTGTTTAAGCAGGTTAACATTAACATTCCCATTTTAGATGCTGTCCAACAAGTCCCTTCCTACTCAAAAATCTTAAAGGACTTGTGCACGAAAAAGAGGAAATCTCAGGTACCCAAGAAAGTTTTCTTTGCTAGTGCTGTGAGTGATGCTCTTACCCAATCTTTACCTCAAAAAAGGAAGGACCCTGGCTGTCCTACGATTTCTATTACCATTAGGGATAAGAACATCAACCGTGCACTTTTGGATCTTGGTGCCAGTGTTAACCTGCTTCCGTACTCAGTATATGAGCAATTAGGTGTAGGAGAGCTGAAACCCACACACTGTACTCTCCAAATGGCCGACCGATCAATCACCCATCCTAGGAGTGAGCTAGAGGATGTGTTAATCAAGGTTGGGGACTTCATATTCCCCGTTGACTTCATTGTTTTAGACACACATCCTGTAGCTAACCCCCGGAATCAAATTCCGGTGATACTCGGTCGCCCATTCCTTGCAACCTAAAATGCTGTGATCAATTGTCGAAATGGTTCGATGAACCTATCTTTTGGAAACATGACAATTGAACTCAACATTTTTAGGTTGGGGAATCAGCCCTCCGAGCCTAATGCACATATACTAGACGTTTGCTCAATCCAGGAGATCACCCCAGAGGAGTGTGAATTCGAGGAGTTTTTGTTCGATCACGAAAACCTTAACGCCACTAGTGCATTCCTCTTCGAACCTGCTGCTGCTTTTGCGCCTGACAATGACTACGAGTATTTCACTTTCTCGACCGATCTTAGCCAGTCACCACCCGAGTTGGAATCCTTTGAATTTCCAGATGAGTTAGCTGAACCATCCGACTCGGTCGCTTACACTCGATTTGAACCTCTGCTGGAATCCTTTGAGTTCGAGACCTTTTCACTAATCTTGCCTTCAATCGTTTCACCTCCAACGCTCGAACTCAAGCCTTTGCCATCTCACCTTAAGTACGCTTACTTGGGTGAAAACGAGACCCTCCATGTTATCATCTCGGCTTCTCTAGCTCCAGAGCAAGAGAGAGCCCTTCTTGCGGTCTTGCGCAGCAATATGCAAGCTTTTGGCTGGTCAATGGCGGACATCAAGGGGATTAGTCCCCTGATCGTTGAACATCACATTCATCTGATGGATGATGCCAAACCAACCAGGGATCCACAAACGCGACTCAACCCAGTCATGAAGGAGGCTGTAAAAAAGGAGATCGTAAAATGTCTAGATAGTGGTATCATTTACCCTATCTTTGATAGCCAGTGGGTCAGCCCCATTCACGTTGTCCCCAAGAAATTAGGCATAACGGTCATAACCAACGAGACGAACGAGTTAATCCCTACTCGCACCCAGACTGGGTGGCGAGTGTGCATCGATTACAGAAAACTCAACGCCGCAACGCGGAAGGACCACTTTCCGCTACCTTTCATTGACCAGATGCTTGAACGACTGGCCAGACACGAGTACTACTGCTTTCTTGATGGCTACTCCGGCTATAATCAAATTCCCATCGCCGAAAAAGACCAGGACAAGACCACATTCACTTGTCCTTTCGGCACGTTTGCATATCATCGCATGCCCTTTGGGTTGTGCAATACGCCCACTACCTTCCAGCGGTGTATGATGGGAATCTTCTCAGACATGGTGGAAAAATTCTTGGAGATCTTCATGGACGATTTCTCCATTTTCAGCGATTCTTTGATGAGTGTTTGCTGCATCTCGACGCTGTCCTTACCCGGTGTAAGGACAAGAATCTCACTTTAAACTGGGAGAAGTGCCACTTCATGGTGCGCGAAGGTATTGTCTTAGGACATATCATCTCGCAAAATGGCATTGAGGTAGATAAAGCAAAGATTGAAGTCATTTCCAATCTCCTTCCTCCCAGATGCGTCAGAGACATCCGAGCCTTCCTTGACCATGCCGGTTTCTATAGACGGTTCATCAAGGACTTTAGCAAGATTGCTAGGCCCTTGACTCTTTTGCTGGCCAAGGACACGACATTCGAATTCAACTCGCGCTGTGTGACTGCGTTCGAGTAATTAAAAAGCTCACTCACTTCTGCTCCCGTTCTTTCTTCTCCTGACTGGACGCACCCATTTGAGATTATGTGCGATGCATTCGACTTTGCCATCGGTGCTGTCCTTGGACAACACATCAACAAGATGCCGCACGTAATCTATTATGCTAGCCGAACCCTGAACGACGCCCAACTGAATTATACAACAACTGAGAAGGAATTCTTGGCTGTTGTATTTGCTTTAGAAAAGTTCAGGCCATACCTCATCGGCTCTCCAGTCATCGTCTATATGGACCATTCTGCTCTGCGCCATCTTATTGCGAAGAAAGATGCAAAATCTCGGCTGATACGTTGGATCCTCTTGCTTCAAGAGTTTGACCTTGTCATCAAGGACAAAAGAGGATGTGAAAACGTAGTCGCCGACCATCTCTCACGACTTCCTTCTTTGCTGTCACTTCAAATTCCGATCAACGACATTTTTCTAGATGAACAGCTCTTGACAGTATCTTGCGAACCCTGGTTCGCAGATATTGTAAACTATTTGGCCACAGGATTACTGGGACGAATGGTCAAGTCAGGACAGACTTCGATTCTTATCCTAAGTAAAACACTTTTACTGGGACGAACCCTATCTGTTCAAGTATTGTCCCGACCAGATTATTCGTCGATGTGTCCCTGACGATTAATTCAAGAGTGTGCTGTCGTTTTGCCACAATTAAGCATGTGGCGGGCATTTTGGCCCCAGAAAGACAGCAGAGAAGATCTTGCAGTGTGGTTTCTACTGGCCACAACACTTCAAAGACGCTCATGACTACTGCAAGACTTGCTCCCGGAGCCAACACTTGGGCCAGATATCCAGGAGAAACGAGATGCCGCTCCAACCAATCTTGGTTGTGGAGATTTTCGATGTTTGGGGGATTGATTTCATGGGGCCATTTCCCAGCTCTTTTGGGAACTTGTACATCCTTCTCGCTGTTGATTATGTCTCTAAGTGGGTCGAGGCTGTGTCCAGCTGGACTAATAACAACAAGGTTGTCGTTAGATTTCTTAAGGAAAACATTTTCTCCCGGTTTGGGCACCCCCGAGCGATCATTAGCGACAATGGAACTCATTTCTGTAATAATACTTTCGAGGCCTTGATGCGGAAATATTCCATTAATCATAAGCTATCTACGCCCTACCACCACTAAACCTGTGGGCAAGCCGATGTTTCAAATCGGCAAATCAAGCAGATACTGGAGAAGACGGTTTCCAAGAACCGTAGGGATTGGTCGTTAAAACTCACTGATGCCCTTTGGGCATTTCGAACTGCTTATAAGACCGATCTTGGCATGTCTCCCAATCGGCTTGTTTACGGAAAGGCTTGTCACCTTCCTGTGGAAATAGAGCATCGCGCATTTTGGGCGATAAAGGAGCTGAATCTGTCTCTCGAAGATGCGGGCAGCCATCGGAAGCTGCAGTTGAACGAATTGAGCGAGCTACGGGATGAGGGTTACGAAAACGCGGTTGTCGTTAAGAACCCAATGAAGGTGTTTCAGGATAAACACCTTTTGCGCAAAACTTTCGTACCTGGCCAACAGGTACTGCTTTACGACACCCGGCTACATTTCCATCCAGGTAAGCTCAGATCTCGCTGGAAAGGGCCATATTTTGTGCGGAATGTGTATCCGCATGGCGCTGTGGATTTGGAGAATCCAGAAGACGGTTCAATTTTCAAAATAAACGGACACAGACTAAAACCGTACCTTAGCGCCGAACCAACAGAGGAGCTCCTGGTCTTACAGGAGCCAGTTTACCCTGCATAATCTTCCTCTGCCTACCACCTAAACTTCGGTTATCCAGCCAAAACAGTGGACACTGTTTCAAATAAGGTTAGGGGTATGTATATACCATTTTGTATATATAGATATTCTTGTCCGGTGCATATCCATTTTTATTATTTTTCTTTTCTTTGAAAACAAAAACCAAAAAAAATTGTGTATATCTAACCAACAATGTTGACCCTTCAATGATTTCTTCATGCAATGACAGTGAGGACACTGTCTATTTTAAGTTTGGGGGTATGCTCGGTACGCATTTCTAACCTCCGCATTCATATGTATATTTTACATCTGCATACTAAAATCCATAAAATCCATAAAAATCAAAAAATTTCTAAAAACATAAAAACTTTTTTGTCAAGTTAGCTAGTGGGAGAACTCAGATTCAACATTTCGATGGTTTTGTTTGATAAGATAAGAATAACTAAATCTTATTTTTAGATTTTGAAAACCTGAAAGATAACTCTCCTTTGAAGTTAACTATAGCTGATATACGTCTTTACATCACACTACACGTGTCGTGAGTTTTGGAAATTAGATGACAAGTCTATTATGTCTAAAAACTCTTAAATGGATAAATGATTTTCTGAGGATCAAATAGGTTTGTTCTGAAATAAGTAATATCAAGAATAGTTTATGAAGTAAAGCGAATACGAAGGAATGTTATTTGATGCCTTAATTGGAACTAATTCTGAAAAATAACCCATCTAGAATTTGATTGGTTTGATTACACACCGAACCCACTAAGCACGTCTTTTATCCCAAAAAAAAATAATTGAACTGCCGGTTATATCTCCGTTCGCATTGAATCATCATAATTTTCACGCGAAATTGTCTTTTGTTTTTGGGCCTAGGTAACTTGAGTAATTAAGTCCACTGGGGTGTCTCTACACCTAATGCCTAAAAGCCAACTGGGTTGGGTGCACTGGCCCAAAGCTCGTTAAGAAGCCTAGAAAGTCCAGATTAAAACAAAGTCAAGCAAGTGTTCTCTCCGAGTTAAAATTCCTAACGGTTCTTTGTGTGAGAATAATCTTGACAAAAGACAGGTTTTTATAAAAAAATATTTCTAGCGGAGATATGAAGGTTTTATTCTATGATAAAGACTATTGCACGTTCACAGAGGTGTGTATGAAATGAAAACAAGAAAAAAGTGGAGTGAAAAATAAGACCTAGTTTCCTGTTAAGGAGATAGAAATTCTGAAATTGAAACCTTACTGGAAAAATGAAACTTGAAAAATACATAAAACTTATGCGATCCTTCTAAATTTTTTATCTGGGCTTTATTTTGTGACATGATGACTTTAACCGATCCTTCTGGAACTTAACGACACTATTTGCACTGCACGTAAAGACATATAAAATCTTAAGTTAAATAAAAAGCGAGGTGTGAAAAATAAAGGTTCGATAGTCTAGACATAGGATAATAGAATTGTTATTTTTAAAACAAAACCTTAGGATTTGAATCATAGTTATTTTGCAAAACTAGCTTGACCGGATTTTATGGGTAGTATCCGCTGAAAACCCTCAGAAGACAACACTCCTCCTACTAAGGACACGTAGAGGTTTAACGGCATGTTGCACATGCTCAGTGCAATCGTGTTCCCTGAGAAAGTGAGGTTAGGAATTTTTTGTGAATAAATTGGCTTTGCTCGGGACGAGCAAATGATTAGTTTGGGGGTATTTGTTCATATCAGATTTTTGCATTTTTATACCGCACATTTTTAATCATATTGCTTATCGGTAGGTACTCTTAAGCCGTGTTTTCTAGTTAATTGCAGGATACAGGTTCTCAGCTCTAAACAGTGAAATTCACGGAAAAGCACGACAAATTCTGGATTACTGCCAATCACAGATAAAATACGGGTCTCCGCTCTCTATCCGTATGTTGCCGCACACCAGTTTAAGGGACAAAAGGGCAAATCGATTGTCATTTTCATGCACAAAGCACAATGTCAACACAAGATCCAACATGTCTACGCGGAGCTCAAGGAAATCAAGGAAAAAGATTCACATCAAATCACCTTTTGGCCTGCTGAAATTCTGGAAGAAATGTGAAGAGCTTCTGAGAAAAAAAGTATACCACACTGATGTAAATAGCAACACAGGGTAGCCCAAAAAATATAAGGAGATAATTCCCCATTATGGCCGTGGATCCTCGGCCAACATGGCGATTTGGCCGCGGATCCGCGGCTTAAGTAACTCGGCAGAAGATTCTTTTTCAGGGGCAGTTTAGTCATTGCATGTTGGTCCTGAATGTTGCCCTAGGTTCTCTGTTTCCTGCCTATAAATAGCCCAGAACTTGCCAAGCCAAGGGTGCTTAATTCTTGTATTAGGTTTTAGATATACTTTGTTGTTCTTCTTCCTCTTTTCATCTTTTCTCCATTAAAATCTTGTAGTGAGGTTTCATGAGTGAAGTGATGAATAAAAGAGTTCTTTTTGTTATCATACTTGTCTTGTACTGTTGTTAATTATAATTGCTTGTATTTTTCATTTGCTAATCTAGTTGTTGTTATTTGTTGTTTGTTTCTTTCTTGTTCTCTTTTTCTTTATCCTTAACAACAATGATGCTTAAGCTTGATCCTTGCCAAAGTGAGGTCTCAAATAGCTAGTTGTAATCTCCTAACCTCTTTCTTTCTATCTTCCTCCTTTTGTTGTATTTTCCCTTTTTTTGTAATGGGTGAGTAGTTTTCTTACTTGTTAGGGTAGGATAAGGAAAGTTTGAGAGAAGGAAATCTCTCTCACTCTTTTCTTGCCCAACATCTTAATTCGGACTCCCGTTAATTGAACTACAATCCGTTCCCTACGGCACCCTATCCTACATGATAGCGGTGATTCCTTAGTGAGACCGGTTGTGGTTGAATTAACCAGAGGTTAAGGCTAAGAGCCAAGAACGGACGGACAAGCACCAAAAGGAAGAACTTAAGTGTTGGAAAGCCTAGCTTATACTCGCAAGTTCCTTCCTAGTCATGCTAATCACCGTTGTTGCCGATTACCGTAACACCGATATTAAGAGTAGCGACGAAAGAAGTGAGCGACTCCTAACTCAAACTAACCTAATCCTAACCCTAACAAGCTCTCTTTATATAACATTTTAGCATATAGTTAATCCCAAACAAACCTGGACATTTGGACTCAACTCGTTAAAGCACATAGAAAAAGATTCCCATCTCCCTGCGGACGACCCGTACTCAACCGGTTAGCTACAAGCGAAACCGTCTTGATTGCTGTAATTAACTAAGCACGCAAAAACTACAACAATCACACGACGATCCAATATAACATATCACAGCAACACATAATATCTCATATCATCAACGTAAGCAAGTATGCGTATCCCGATTGTCATTGATGTATAGCAACGAAGCCGGCGATACACCGCATACTATGGTTACGGTCGCAGAAAAGAAAGTGTAATACTACAACAGTTGGAATCCACAACCTTCTTAGACATCACATGCCTAACCAAATGAATTCCTTAGACATCGCATGCCTAACAATTATAAACCCCGCATTTTAGTCTCAATATCGAAAACACTTTTTAATATCTAGTCGGGCAATTCAACAATATTCCCGACATTCTGATCGAATGCTCGTCGTAAACTTTAGAAGACGGCCGCACCCCCAATGTCGTCGACGAAGTGCACTAAGGCGGAAAACCGCTGCCGCGAGCACCCGAATGGATGCTTTTGGCGACGGGATTCTCCTACAGTCACTTGGTCGAGGCTATGGGGCGTGGCTATCTATTAAGTTTACCCGGCGAGTATCCGCGTACCCAACGTGATTGCAACGGACTTTTGATCACATCAAAATCCCGTGGCAATCGATCAAATGAGACTAAACTGCTAAAAATTTTTAACATTCAAATTAGTTATCTCATAACTACTTGTGGATTCCAAATATTGTATCACATTCCAGATAAATAAACAATGCTAAACTTTCCGATCGAATAAACAAATACCTAAGATTTCCCTAATAGCTCAACACTTGAGCGGAGTTCAAAAAGTATCCATCACATGCTACAGTACCAATGGTCTAGCCGTAGAAGGGTCAAACCAACGCCTCACATGTGGCAACGCCGTACTTCCCCAAACCCTAAGGTTTAGAGGCGGTTCAGACGGTCACATAATCGAGTTAAGGTTTGTGTTCTTCTAGAGGGTCCACCGCGTTACTTGCACGACTATGAATGTTCTTTAATTAAGGAAAAAATCCAACAATTGGAAATTTTCCGGCTGGGGAAAAAGTGAGTTATTGATATCCGTTCGAACTTTTTAACACGTTCTAAATTACCCGAAAAAAATTAAACGAAATTAAACATTCCGATCGAATCAAAGAATACAAAAAAGATCTCCAGAAAACTCAACACTTGAGTAATATCAAAAATTCCCAGAAGCATCTAGAAATACATACGGATGTTACTGTGAAGAATGAGTCCCTAATACGCATGTACGGCCGCGGAACCGCCGCACAAGGCATAGTATTGCCACGGTTCCGTGGCGCTTTAAGTGAATTAGGATCTCGTATTTCACAGTAATCCTTCAAATTCCCTGCTTAATTTTCTGAGTATTTTTAATACAGAAAAAATCAACATTTTAAAAAAATTTCCAGAGAGGGGGTGTATTACGATGTTTCGGGGTTCGATCGGACTTTAAACTTCGTCTAGACTTCGCCTAAAACTCTAGCTTGGCTTTGATACCACTGTAGGGTTACTACGCACTGTCACAAGCTTCTACAAGGCATCAACCATGCCAAAATCAAATTTTTCATGTGTCGAACAACCCTTAACCAAGATCTTAGACTAGAGATTAGGCGAAACAAAGCAAGTAAACAACTTTACTTCTAAGAGTTAGGGATTACAACCTTTGTAGTCCGTTCCTTCACATCTAAATCTCCGTGTTGAGGTCCCTTCACTGTGATGATCGAGTACCCGGACATAAGAGAGGCTCCATGAAGAGAAAGATGCAAGCTTACTTCCGATCTTTAATAACAAAGATGATCTATCTTGAAGAAACTCAAACCCAAGCTCTTGCTTTGCTAATCAAGTATTAGCAAAGTAAACACCCTAATCTAAGTGGCAAGAATAGATGAGGATGATGAAGTAGGAATTTAGCTCTCATTTGTTTTCTATTTCTCACTCATTTTCGTCACACATGGAAAAGCTAGAAAGCTTTTCATCAAAAGAAAGAAGGAAGAAGAAGAAGATCAATCTCTTTTGTGATGTATAATGAAACTAGTGTGAGGTTAGAAATGCAACCATGGGTTAAGAATGAAAACTTAGCCCATGTAGAGAATTAACCATGGTAAAGGGTTTGGGTTTGGTTAAGAAATATCAACCAAAATATCTTTACAAAATATCTTTGCTTAAAAACAAAAGCAAAGCTTCTAGAAGCTTCAAGAAAGCTTAACCCTAATCCAAACCCTAACCATGTTTAAACTCCACAAAACATGTTGCATTTGTAACCTTAACTTGTTACAATATTATATATCACATATACAATATTTATTGTAACAAAATAAAATAATACAATTAACATATATCACATATATATCAATTTATTACCCGAGTGAGAAAAAGAATCTTTTAGTGAGCTTATATTAGTTAATGTAATTTAATATATCAAATATATGATTATACATAAAATTATCGAATCAACACTTGATCCCATAATCCGGCTATTTCACAAAAAACCGACTAATATAATCTGTATCAGTTCATCGAATAAACACTTGATCCGATGACCCGGCTATATCATATATACCCGGCCGATATCACATATCGCGAGAATCTAATACGGTATCACATACACGTATTTTTCTCGGTCCCGCACATACACATATGTGCTCCTACTCCGTTTTTCCTGAGCAGGAAAGCTCTGTGTAGAACTCTAAAGAATCGTCAATACGCCGGCAGTAGGTGATGATCATATCAAACACCCACAAGCTGCAAGCGGTCAGCTAAACGTAACAGCCACGCAGGTATTGAGAATTCAGAAGATCAACAAGCAATCCTGTACATTCTCCCGTGAATCCAACCAGTAACACTCCTGTACAGTCCGGTCTCTTCGTCTGATATGTCGCATATCTCGCCTAGGCGTGGTAAACGTCAGACCCCAGTAACTTGATAAGTCGTCTCGATATGAGGTCCATAACAGTTCGAGAAACTACTGATAACACTTACCAGTAAATCTCAGCAACCCTGGCAAAGGATTTCCAGTTATAGCCAATCGAACACAGCGCAACATCAACTCCCTATACAGGGAGAGACGAAACCCCTCCTAACGCTCATTGCCTCCATGTGATTCGGGACTGTACCCAAAAACCACCTTGTTGCATGCCCTCTTGGACGTGGTATGATGGAAATCAAAGTACAGTAGGAATCACACAAGACTCTATGACGATCTCGGGTCTACAGGCTAACCTGTACCGGTGTCACCAGAGAACTGCCATCTGACGTGAGGTATAATACCATCTGGGAGTTCTCGGCGAGTCCGTCCAGTATACTCAGTCTCCACTGAGCACCCGTATACTTTCTCTGATGTCAAACACCAATGGATATGGGATCATCCATCGCCCATCATTTGGGTCAAGAAGCACATACGCTAGTCTACTCTGGAGTATCGATGCCCTGTATCAGCACTCCCACGACTAGGAATATTTGAAGGACGTACTTGGCGACTACCCTGTCCCCACTAGTATGATCTGCATCATAATCCTGGTAGTCAAGTACTCATCCTAAGGGTTTTATAAACATGTGACATAGAGACAATCAGAGTACATGTTAAGATAAAGAGTAACCAGATAGCATACTATCATGTCGAGCAAGAAAGTCCTCCCTATATATGTCCAAGCATCCACTACAATATACAACGTATGTACAGTAATGGCCTCTAGGGCATACATATAACTAACATAGGACTCCAAAGAATCGTCAATTTGCCGGCAGTAAGTGATGATCATATCAAACACCCACAAGCTGTAAGCGGTCAGCTAAACATAACAGCCACCCAGGTATTGAGCAATCAGAAGATCAACAAGCAAGCCTGTACATCCTCCTGCGAATCCAATCAGTAACACCCCCGTACAGTCCGGTCTCTTCGTCTGATATGTCGCATATCTAGTCTAGGGGTGGTAAACGTCAGACCCCAAAAACCGATAAGTCGTGTCGATATGAGGTCCATAACAGATCGAGAAACTACTGATAACACTTACTAGTAAATCTCAGCAACCTTGACCAGGGATTTCCAGTTATAGCCAATCGAACACAGCGCAACATCAACTCCCTATACCGGGAGAGACGAAACCCCTCCTATCACTCATTGCCTCCATGTGATTCGGGACTGTACCCAAAAGCTGTAGGGTTCCTAGGCACACACTAGAGGTCTCACATGGCATCAACCATGCCAAATTCAAATTTTACAAGTGCCGAGAAACCCTAATACGGATCGTTAACTAGATTTTAGGCGAAACATGCAACTAGTTAACAACTTAACTAAGTGAACGGAAATACAACCTTTGTAGATCCGGTACTCCACCTCCATAGCTCCGTGATGAAGTCCCCTCGCTGTACAAATCGGATCCCAGACTCTAGCTTCGGCTTCATCGGAGAAATGGGCGGGCTAGGTCATCGACTACGATGCCGAAGATGATCTACGTCGAGGCAACACAAGATCAAGCTCCCACTTCACCAAGTCATGAAACTTGTGAAGAAAACACCCTATACTACTTGGCAAGAGGTAGAGGATGAAGAAATAGGAAGTGGGTTCACTTTGGAATTGGATTTCTCACTTGGAATCAACACTTGATAAATTTCAAGAAAGCTTTTCTTTCTTCATCAAGAAGAAGAAGAAGAAAAGAATGGAAAAAAATGAATTAATTCTAATTGAATAATCAAGTGATGGTTATCATAATGTAACCATGGTAAAGTGTAGAGAACAAACTAGGGTTAGGTGAATGGTTAGGTTTAGTGGTAAAAACAAAAGGGAAGACTTTTCAAAGATGCTTTGAAGCTTCTAGCAAAGAACAAATAAATCCACCATTTTATTTTGCCAAAACTAAAAAAGATTAAATAAATAAGTAAAATCAAAACCCTAATCATTACACAACCATGGTTTAATCATACACTTAACCAAGTTAGCATGTATCATCAAACATGATACAATCATGTGCACAAAAGTATATCACATATACAACTTGTGTACATCAAGTGAGAAAATCCTTTTAAAATGAACCAATACTAGTTAATGCAAAGTAATATATCATATATATAATTATACATTAAATTATTAAATCAACACTTGATTCAATGATCCGGTCATGTCGCATATAACCGACTAGTATCTAATGTATCGACTTATCGAATCAATCCTTGATTCGATAACTAGGTTATATCACATACAACCATTCGATACATTCATCGCGAGAATGGAATACGGTATCACATACATGCATTATTCCCGGTCCCGCACATATCTCATATGCGCTCCTATTTCGTTTCGCTTGAGCCAGGAAACCTCTGTGTAGGACTCTAAAGACTCGTCAATACGCCGGCAGCAGATGATGATCATATCAAGCACCCACAAGCCGCAAGCGGTCTGCTAAACGTAACGGCCACTCGGGTATTGAGCGATCAGAAGATCGACGAGCAAGCCCGCTCACACTCCTGTGAATCCAACCAGTAACACTTACCGTACAGTCCGGTCTCGTCGTCTGATATGTCGCATATCTTGCCTAGGGGTGGTAAACGTCAGACCCCAATAGCTCGATAAGTCGTGTCGATATGAGGTCTATAACAGTTCGAGAAACTATAGGTAACACTTACCAGTAAATCTCAGCAACCCTGGCCAGGGATTTCCGGTTATAGCCAATCGAACACAGCGCAACATCAACTCCCTATACCGGGAGAGACGAATCCCCTCCTATCGCTCATTGCCTCCATGTGATTCGGGAATGTACCCAAAAACCACCGTTTTGCACGCCCTCTTGGACGTGGTAAGGTGGAAATCAAAGCACAGTGGGAATCACACAAGACTCTTTTACGATCTCGGGTCAACAGACTACTCTGTACCAGTGTCACCAGAGAACTGCCATCTGACGTAAGGTATAATACCATCTGGGAGTTCTCGGCGAGTCCGTCCAGTATACCCAGTCTCCACTGAGCACCCGTATATCATCTCTGATGTCAAACACCAATGGATATGGGATCATCCATCGCCCATCTGTATGGGTCGAGAAGGTATACGCTAGTCTACTCTGGTATATCGATGCCCCGTCTCGATATACCCACGACTAGGGACCTTGAAGGATGTACTTATGGACTACCCTGTCCCCACTAGTATGATCCGCATCATAGTCCAGGTAGTCAAGTACACATCCTAAGGGCTTTATCAACATTTAACAGAGAGACAATCAGTATACACGTTAAGGTAAAGATCAACCAGATAGCATACTATCATGTCGAGCAAGAAAGTCCTCCCTATATATGTCCAAGCATCCACTACAATATACATCCTATGTATAGTAATGGCCTCTAGGGCATACATATAACTAACAATCTCCCACTTGCACTAGGGCCATCTGATAGCAGTGGTTGAAGTATCTCATACTCAACCATCCCATAATAGTCTTTCTCTGGGAAAAGGCCTTTGTGAGTGGATCCGCCGTGTTGTCCTCTGAGTCTACTCTCCTAACCTTGATCCCTTGGAGATCAACCATCTCCATGATCAGGTGACACTGCCTTAGAATATGTCTGGATCACTGATGGGACGGACGTTCCTTGGCATAAGCCACAACTCCATTGTCACACAATGGGAGGAACTAAGTTCATCTCATGAACAAATATACACCCAGACAGCCACTTTTGGTAGCATCTTAAGTAGCGATGTATCCAGCCTTTTATCATCTAGTATGCCACGGTATCTAGCTTGGAACTCTTCCAACATACCGTCCCTTTACTGAGGGTAAAGACAATGCCTGTGACTGACTTTCAATTGTCCTTATCACCCTGGAACCCTTCCAGTGATTTCCCCAGGATCGGTTGATACCATCTCACTACAACTAGTGAGAATCCTAACATCCAATTAGATCTATCTCATAGATCCAAAACCCAGGATTTAGGAGGTATCACTTTGATCCTATATGGAGAATCATTGTGATAAGCGGAGATTGATCGATCGTAGCATAGGAAACTCCTTCCCTATCAAGAGTATGTTATCCACGTACTCTACGAGGATCACCACCATACTCCCTACTACCTTTTTGTATACACAAGGTTCATCTACCATTTTGATGAAGTCAAACTATTTGACTACTACATCAAAACAAATGTTCCAACTCCGCGATGCCTGCTTTATCACATAAACCATCTTGCACATGTTTCCGCTGCTCCCACTGTCTACGAAGCCCTCTGACTGTGTACTTATAGACGCCCTCTTCTAAAACATCATTTAGAAAAGCAGTCATGACACCCAACCGCCAGATATCGTAGTCATGGTATGTAGCCGTGGCAAGTAGGATCTGAATGGACTTAAGCATAGCTCCTTAGAAAAGGTTTCATCATGATCCATACCTGGTTAATGATGCAAACCTTTAACAAGTCAACCTTTGAAAGTCTCAACTTTTCCATATACACCAAGTAATCTTCTCAAGATATACTTGCTCCTGATGGGGATTTAACCCTTCAGATAAAGCAACTAAAGTCCATATTTTGTTGGTGTATAAGGATTCCATCTCAAATCACAAAGCATCCAGCCATTCTTACAGAGTCTTACTCCTGATGGCCAGCTCGAAACTAGTTGGGTCATCATTTCATGATGCAATCCTCGCTCCCACTGTCATAGAGAGACCGAAGTATCTCTCAGGTGGGTGAGGAACCTTACTAGATCGGCGGAGAGGCTGAGATTCGTTGGTAACTATTGAATCCTTTGGTTCTTTCAAATCATCAGCTGCAGTTTGTATAGCTGGAACCTTTCCAGTTCTACATTACAGACCTTGCCTCAAGCTTGTCCGGATTTTGCTTTTAGACATAGCCCGGACAACCCCAAATCTTAACCAACTTAAGATATGGGCTCTTCCCTTTCCATATCACATATGAAGCGGTAGGCAACTGATTTGATTGGAACCCAATTCAATTGGTATGCAGCTTCTCAAGTGCATAACTCCCAAAAAGAAATAGGAAACACAGTAGTACTCATCATAGAGCACACCTTATCTCATAGGGTGCTATTGCTCCGCCCCGATATACCATCGTGCTATGGTGTATGCGGAGGAGTAATGCTGAGAGAGAATCTCATTCTCCTTTAGAATAATCCTGGATTTCCGTACTCAAGTATTCTCCTCCTCGATCTCATCAAAGGACATAATACTTATACCCGTGTTTTGGTTTTCTACTTCTAAATCATATTCTGTGAATATCTCAAAAGGTTCGGACTTGTGTTTCAACAGGAACATATGTCTGAATCTTGAGAGATTATCAGAGAATGTAACGAAGTACAAAGAACCAGTCCTGGCATATGTAGACAGGGGACCTATCATACATCAACATGTATCATCCCAAGAGTTCACTAACTCTTTCTCTGTTTCCAGTAAACGGAGCTATGGTCATCTTATCTTTGTGACATGACTGGCAAGTTTCACAAGATGTAAATTCAAACAGTTTTAAATATGCATCTATGTGCAACTTAGCTAGTCGGGTCGCATTGATATGACCTAGTCTACAATACCTCAAGAAGGATCCGTTCTTTTCTGAACTCTTCCTCTTGTGTGTGTTCTGTATACTAAGAACTGTAGTTTGATTTAGAACATCAATGCTTTTAGATAACGTGCCTGATCCGATCAACTTTTGATATAAGAAATGTTCAAAACATTACCCAACAATACAAAATTTTATCATTTCTTTACTAAAAAAGAGACAGATATGATTTTGCATATCAGGTTCGGTATCTAATAACATTCGTTCAGAATCGATGTATTGGTATTACAGGGTGACAGTGACCAATAGACTTGGCTGCAACACTTGCCCCGTTTTCTGTCTCATGAAACTTATCACCCGTTCTCAGTTTTTCTACCCTTTTGTAGCCCTATGTAACAGATTACATATCTGGGATCCTGATCCAGTATCATATACCCAGGATTCGGAGGATACTGAGAAACAGTTCTTTTTAATGAACATACCCGAAGATGATGCATCAGCATGCACTCTCTTCGTTTGGGTGGCACGGGAATTCTGGTAATCCCCAAATTCCTGCTCCGTCTTATAACAATTATAAGTTGGAGCGGGACCAACGTTCCCCAGCTCAGTATAACAAGCGGGTTCGGTCAAATATCCGTATTATTATCTTGATTAAGGCGTGAAATGGTCGCTACCTGGAGAGAGAGAGAAGAAAACACTCAGCGTGCGCTCTTGCAAGAATAGATTGGTTATTATTTTATCTAATCAGGATGGCTCCCACTGTTTTTATCAAATCTTCCTTCAAACCCTAAAAGAAAAGACTAGCCGGGATTAATTACACGCTACAGGTTCGCCAATCTTTCAGCCAGGCCAGTGTCGGTACTTTGAGGGAGGTCCCCCGTGCTTTCGCACGAACCTAATTTATGTAAACCTCGTTTTCCCAGAGGCGTAACCTCGTTAACACCTTTCTAGACACCTACTTGATCGGCTAATTGTAATGTGTAAAACTCTCCCAGGAGTAACAATTACTCGCAGCGGGTATCGGGATCCAACTATCTCATAGAAGGTATGCAATCTCATTGCAAATTTCAACACTTGAAATTCACGATAATATTTTGCCCCTAGCGTCCTATGACCTTGACGGAGGTCAACAAACCATAGGCTACTAGTCAAGTTCAACCCGTCATTTCTTGATCGAATTAAACCTACCCGCACGACCCTTGACGGAGGTGAACAAGGCCGCACGACTACCCTAATCCAATCTGCATCATATGCATAAGCAGATAAATACTAGTTAGCTACCGCACACTACGCCTTGACGGAAGTCAACAAACGTAGCACGAATACTAAGTAGGACTTATCTGAAATGACGGAGGGCTACGACAGGTTTTTCTGAAAACCTATTGCGTAATGAACTTGATATCGTTGTAGAATCAAATGATTTTGAAATGGAGTGTTTTTGATGCTTTTCTAGTTTTGCTAAAGGGGTCACTCCCGGTGAAGGGATCGTCGGCCCTTTCCTCGTCGAATGAGGTGCGGGATATATCATATATATCACTGTGCAAAGCAAAAACTCTTAAAAGCAATCAAAAGACAAACCGAGTGTGTAGCATCTGCCAGTTATTGCTAAAGGAGTCACTCCCGGTGAAGGGATCTCGGTCCTTTCCTCATCGAATAAGGTGCAGGATATATCACATATACCTCTGTGCAAAGCAAGAACTGTAGCTACCCCTTTTATTTTGAAATTCGATTCTACAACATCTTTAGGTTTCTTTTACTTTCATTAATCACATTAATGAAGTCCCATCATTTAAGTACCTAAACATCACAGATAAATACGACGTTCACTTATGCCATCCGCATTTGCCTCGATGTCCCCTCGTGCACCGTTAGGTTAGGTGACTAACGGCAGAGCGGGGCAGGGATAGCGCGGGCGTAAAACATAAGTAACGCCTATATAATATATCATATATACTATATACAGTATCTATCACAGAACATCACATGATCACATCACAGATATCGCAGCAGAAGAATCATATGAAATATTGGATATACTAGGACGTGTAAGTGCACGGCGGCGCCCCGGCCGTCAATCCGACGCCGGAATGCGGAAGCGGTGATAAACTTAAATTTTTCTTGGACTGGAAAACCGCCGCGCACTGATACCCGGATCAATCCATTAATTAGTCCTAGCTTGCTACAAGAAAGGGAATAGAGATATACCGACGATCCAAGTCCTCCGGTCTTCTCGCCATGGTCCCGATCTCCTGCGGAAAATCCTGTCTCCTCCTCGTCGCCGGAAGTACACCACATCGCCTACTTTGTTTACGGGCTCCCACCTCAATGCCGAGGCAACTCGGGCACGAAGCCGGCTACTCGACGTGCCCAAGGTTTGCTGTAGAATATGTAGTGAAGAAGTCTCATTTTGGGGTTGTAGGAGGTGCCATTTTGATGGAGGAATGATACAAGAACTATATGGAGGGACTTTGGGGATTTTGGAACATCAAATGAGCAAAAACCCCACTCCACAAAATTGGGACAGCCCCATCCCATGCTTGGCCGGCCACAATGGTGAGAGGAGAGAATGGAGTGAGTGGGAGAGCCAATCAATAAGGAGCCATTCTCATCTAATACCAAAAAGAGAGAGAGAGGAAAACTATCATGCAAAAGAAATGATAGCAAGGAAAGTCCAACACTCCAACACCAATGATCATCCATCATCAACAACAATCCCAACACTCTACCAACAACCATGACTAAAACCATGATGATAAAGAAAGTCAAGCAATCATGAGTTTATGAAGTCAAATGATGGGACAAGTATCATGTCATGATAATAAGCAAAGAACCCCCTCCACAAACACTCATTTGCAACAATGCAAATAAGCCCTCCTCCACCAATCTTCGGCCAATGAACGGAACAAAGGAAATTGGCCGAAACGGAAAGCAAACTGGCAACTCCAGAAAACTGGTCCCGTAATAAATTACGGGAAAACCCCGATACTGTGCATACACACCCGCATCTGTATTTCGACCGAAATACAAATGCAATGAGACAAAATCTACACTGTACTATACTAGGATCCGGCTTAAACCAAAGCCGGCTAGTAATATCCGTTCGATCCTGATCCATGCAATACTGCACGTATCTGATCGAACCCTGCCATATATCTATACGGCCTATAGTACTAACTGTCCGATCCTGATCCGTGCAATACCGCACGTATCTGATCGGACCTTGCCATATCTCCATACGGCCTCTACAACCTTTCGCCCGAAAGCTGAGTAACAGAATGTGGGGGACTCTAAAGACTCATCAACACCTTGGTTGTGGATTTAACCACTAGCACGTTAGAGGTATAAGCCAATACATAACGGGCTACCAGGTATTGACCAAAAGGGACGTCTGCGAGCGAACTCAGCCTGACACCCTACTGAGCCTGTCAGTGACAATATCCGTACAGTCCGGTCCGTTCGTCTATGAGTATCGCATGGCGGGCCTAGGGGGTTGGTAAAAGTCAGACCCCCAAAAACGGTACAAGTCGTGTCGGAGTGTAGCCCAGAACACCCTGAGATACTACTGGAATACCCACCAGTAAATCTCCTTGCCTTGGCCAAGGACTTTGTGTAATGGCTCTCCTAGACACAGCACGACCTCACCCCCAATACCGGGAGAGACGAACCCCTGAAGATACGCTCACTGCCTCCATGTGGCTCGGGACTGTACCCAACTAAAACCTGTTTGCACGACTCCTTTGAGCCGTGGTAGGGTAGTAATCAAAGTACAGTGGGAACTCACACGAGATAAATGACGATCCCCAGGTCGATGAACTAACCTGCACACATGTCACCAGGGAACTGCCATCTGACGTCTGGTATATGACCAACTAGCATGTTCCCGGCGAGTCCTGTCCGGTGTACTCATAACCCAATGAGCACCTGTATACATCTTAGGTGATCCAACTGACACCAGTGGCTTGTGAGACCGGCCACCGCCCCTCGTCGGGGTCTCGACTGTATACACTAGTCTACTAATGGAGTATCGATGCCCAGTCTCGAAACTACCACGACTAGGGACCTTTTAAGGATAAGCTTATAGACCCCAGCTCCCACTTATATGATCGCCCTCATACTGCTGGTGGTCAAGCAAGAATCCTAGGGGCTCTATCAACGTGTAATAGCGACGTGTTAGGTCACCTAAAGCAGTACACGATGATAAAGGTAAACCAGATAGCATACTATCATCTCGAGTAAGACTGTCCTACCGGGATAGGTCCTCCCTCAATCATTACAATCACGTACCTGTGACCTAATAATTGACTCTGAGGGCACTATCTCCAACAATCTCCCACTTGCACTCAAGGCTAATTATTGCGATGTCGCATACTCACAGCTCGTGTGATACCGAACATCCAACTCCTCTACTAGTCAGTCTCACAAAGCTTGTTTGCGGAACTATTGCGTTCGAGGAATAGCCTCAGTGAGTGGATCCGCTTAGTTGTTTCTTTCTATGTCTCTCTATATCTCAAGTTCGCGGAGAAAGCCATCTCCCGAAAAGAGCAATACCTGTCTCAGAATATGTCTGGATGTCTGATGGGACCTAGCTCATAAATGAACTCCAAATCCAAACTTCTTAGACTGTATCGTCAACTGAACTTAATCAGTATCCTGCGCGCCATGCCTCCCTCAGTATTGCCTTGGACCACCTGTCCAAAATACTGCCCCTCATCAGAAGGAAAACTATAACTCTGACAACCTCCTTGTCGTCCATGTCACCTTGGAAGCCTGGAATGATAACTGTCTCCTGAATGAGGCTGTCGTTATCATCTCCCTAGAACATCCACTTATGTTCTAAAACTGCTTCCTACTGTTTCTCCAGGATTGGATTAATGTCAACTTATTGCATCTAGTGCAAGAACAACATCTGGTGTGGTACTTGACATCTCACGATTGACTCAATTGCCTGAGCAAGTGATCTGCCAATCATGCCCGTCCCTCTCCCCTTTAGTCTGTAAGACACCTTTGGAGAGGGTGACTCCATTACCTGCAGGTACACTACCGTGCCAGGAGTCGTCCATCCCAAATACTCTTAGAATGCTGTCAAGTACCCTGATTGGGAAACCACCCAAATCTAGATCTAAGACCATAGATCTAGTAACCAGTATGTCTGATATAAAATCCATTTTCTTTGTGGAGAAACAACTGTGTGACGACCAAAGTATAACCGATCGTAGTGTAGGAGTTTCTTTTCCTACTCTGTGTATATCATCCAAATACCAGGATATCACACCCTACTACCTTCTCAACAGATCCATCCCCTATTCTGATGAAGTCAAACCCATGACTGTCACGTCAGAAATAGATGATCTATCTCCGCTACATCTGCTCTAGTCTATAAATAGACATAAGCAACCTGTCCACCAATGCTTCCGCTGCTCCCACTGACTACGACAACCCTCTGGCAGAGTCATATAGACGTACACTTCTAAAACTGGTTTAGAACGACGCTATACTCATCCTCCCGCCGGGTCTCGTAACCTGGAACAACAGCAATGGCAATTGTGGGTAAACAAGAACTTCCCTGTCACCGTCCTTGAGGCTACCGTAGTGCCTCTCGGGTGCCTGAAGTTACCCACCTTATCTGCGGAGTGGCAAATGGAATGTCAATCCAGATTGAATCTTTAGGTTCCTTATCAAATCTTCAGTAATCGTTTGTGGTTCTGGAATCACTTCCAGTTCTACCATACTCCCACTACTGTTTTCTGAAAAAATCCATCTTTAATAAAACTGTGGCGAGTCTAGAACAATATCGCTATTGTTCATCCAGATGGTAGAAAGTCAACCCTCGTCATAGCCTGGGTCAACCCACAAACAGCCATTACAGAAACGTGCCTTGAGTTGTCCAGTGTCTGGTTTTAATCATAAACCGGACAACTCCCCGTACCTTAACATCGTTAAGATATGAACCGTTCTATATCCAATATAGAAACAGAGGCACTGATTTAATTGAACCAGATTCAAATCATGCAGCTGTCCCCAGCGCATGTCAACTAAATGGAAGGAGGCCGATCAGTGTTACTCAACTTAGGAATACTTCCAATTATGAGTAACCTGAAAGAGAAGCAAGATCTCTTTATCATTACTATCAACTGAATACCATACACAAGTATCTACATCTTCGATCTCTTTGAAGAATCCCGATACTTGCTATACCTGGTTCTCTACTCTATTCAAATACCTATAACTTCTCAAAATTTGGACCCTGTGTTTCCGCGAAACACCTGTCTAAAAACTAGAGAAGTCATAAGTAAACAGAATATAGTACGAGGACCAAGCCCTCTGTCCTGATGGACCCTGGACAACATACAATCCTTTGTATAAGTCCCTTGAGTCTGATAACTCATTCACTGTGTGTCGTAGGTTGAAAACTGTACTTATGGTTAAGAAGAATTACACCGCTGTTTAATGCTCCTTACCTAACCATCCACTGATATAGGTAAATGTCGTAGACATAATTTCAGAAAGGTATATCTCACTCTATGAAAATAGACGTACAGATATATCAATTTGAAATTGGTGCATAACAGCGGATATTCAAAACCAAATATTTGCCGACCGGCAAACAGCCCAGGTGATTTCCTCAAATATCACTGATTACAACGAATCCCGATATAATGAGGATAATCACCCAATTCCCAATAACTTACTCCCACTCATCATCTGTAAAACCATACAGATGTGAGAATCGTACCTGGTAAATACATACCCTGGAGTAAGTATCTAATCGGGAAATCAGTTTTCCTTTAACTGTACACAGTGAAACTGAAACATTGAAATGTTTCGATGGGGTATCCTGGTATTCCTAGTAATGCCTCTTCCAGATTCACGACTGTAACCGTATAGTTCTTTGCCACCTCTCCAAATCCCTTCATATGTCTTTAGTCTTTACCTTCTGCACACCCTTTTAGGCCAAATGGTTTTCTTCCTTCCCTACCGTTCGGCACCAGCCTATGGTTTGGAAGAAGACTATCCAATAAGCATAATGGGTGTACTGTCCCAATCCTAGGAACACTCGCAATGAGAGAGGGTGAAGATAAAAGACAACCAAATAAACCTTATTCCTATTTCTCCTGAACCAGAATCCATCCCCGAACTGGAACAAGTTCCATTCAAGTTCGTATATAACCATACGATGGAGTATCCAAATAAACTGTGGATCTTCGTAGTGATACGGAGTGTCCTGGAGAAATACAAAGGTGATGTGGGAGTGGTAACGAAATATTTGGTTTGGTCGTGAATATCTGTTGCAATTTACTTTGCCCTCTTACTAATCCCTTGCTTTGTCTGAACTTAATACCTTCTGCACACCATCGTTATGCTAATTGGTTTTCTTCATTCCCTACCAGTCGGCACCAGCCTAAGGTTTGGAAGAAGACAATCCAATTTGCGTAATAGGTGTACTACCCCTAAACCAAGGAGTACTCGTAACCTGAGAGTGGGTAAAAGGAAAAGACAACTGAATAATCCTATCCGTTTTCTCCAGAACCGGAAACCATCCTCGAATAAATTCTTTCGAGTTCGTATCTAACCATACGATGGTTTTGTCCAATGGAAGTGGACGTTCGTAGTAAAACGGGGTGTCCTGGAGAAAAGGGTAAAAGTAGGAGTGGCAATGAGGTTTGCAACTCTGATAATCCAAAAGCCGGTGTTTAAGAAGGTTCGGTCAACTTGGTCACTGAGTCAAAGTCTTAGGGTCGGGTCAATGGTCGCTGCCAAAGAGAGAGAGAAAAGAAAACACTCAGCGTGCACTCTAACCTAGATCAGAATAGTCACCAATTTATCTAATCTGGAAACCTCCCACTGTACCTCAAATTCTCCTCCAAACCTGAAAGAAGAATTAGTCGGGGTTACCCGAGGAGTAAACTAACTCATTAGTGGGAATCGGGATCCAACTATCATTGCATGATAACGTGACGGAATCCGCTCACGCTATCACACTCCAGAAGGTATGCGCATATCTGGCAAGTTTCAGTTCTTTTGAAACTCCCGATGTGATTTCTGCCCCATGCTCTTATGACCTTGACTTTGGCCAACATATCATAAGTCACATGTCAAGTTCTACCCGTCATTCTCCAGGTTAATTTGAATCCACCCGTACATACCCTTGACTTTGGCCAACATGGCAGTACGACTGTTCCAAACCAACGCATCTATCTATGCTGCATATGAATAACCAACAGCTACCAAACACTGTGCCTTGACTTTGGCCAACATACACAGCTTGAATACTATTGACTATCCATATGAAACGACGGAGGGCTACGAATGGTTTCTGGCGAAAACCTTTAACGTAATGAACTTGATATCGTTGAAGGAACGGATAGCTTTTTAGAAATATAGTGACGAAAACTGTTGCTAAAGAGGTCACTCCCTGTGAAGGGATCTCGGCTCTTTCCCCGTAGAATGGGGTGCAGGATATTCCAAATGAATACCGCGATGCAAAGCAAAAGTAATCGGCTATAGTGAAGTTAATGCCCTGACGCAAACTTCTGTCCAAGGGGTCACTCCCGATGAAGGGATCTCGGCCCTTGCCTCGTCGACTGAGGAGCAGGATATTCCAATGAATACCACGATGCAAAACAAAAGTAAACGTCCTTGCAATAACAGCTTTTTGAAAAGTGTTCCAACAACATCAGATTAGGTTTGTTTTAACTTGCATTGATCCGAATCAATGCAGTCCCATCAATTGATCACACCAAAAAGAACGAAAATATACTGATGTACGTATATGCCATCCGCATTCGCCACTGGGTCCCGTCATTACCCGTTAGGTTAGCTTACTAACGACAGAGCGGGGACTGGACTAGCGCGGATGCAAAACATATACAACATCTACTAATATATATACCAATATATTATATTTCGCTCAAGGCATGAAAGAAATGCAACATCACAGAGAATGTACAGCATCACAGAAACAATACAGATATCTGGGATCCCCGGGTTTCACAGAGCCGCTGAAACCCGACGTTCCCCTGGTCGTGTGGATAGCCTGTGCAATGAAATCCTAGACCCCTACGGGCGCGGCAAGTTACCCGCCAAAACCTGAAGCGAGGCAGCCCCCTTCAGCAACGTGAATGGACCACCCAGCACTTCATGGAATCCGGTAACTTGGGCACCCCTCCTGGGTCAACCTGTACCCCCTACGAGTGCGGCGAATAGCCCGCCAATCCTAGAGTGAAGCCCCCTCCGTCTCAATGCCATGAGATTCGGGCTTGTTGCCCTCCAGAACCCGGCTATCCGTGCACCCCTCCGCGGGGCAATCCTAGTACAGAAAGTAAAATATACATACACCGGGTACATCGACCGCAACCAGGTCGTGCCCCAAAATAATAATACAAACAGGCAGTGACGGCAGTCCACATGTCGGACGCTCGCCCCGCAATATCAAATGTACATAATACAACAAAACTGTACTAGCATTGCATGCAGGCTATCCCCCACGACCGATCCGCAACATCACAGCAAAAACAAAACATCAACGTGAAAGTCACATTCGCAAATCCGTCTAACCGGGCTATAGCAGTTAGACCGGATTTACCGATCAAGTGACATTCACGGTCGCAGATATAATGTAAATACTGTGAAAAATGTGTTTAAAATATCCGATCGATCAAAAATTAACAAGTGGGCCCCCAATCAAAACTGTAGCACTCACAGAAAACCTGGGCCCAATTTTAATATTCCAAAACCCATATTTTAAGCCCAGAAGGCCTCTGTAAAAAATTGGTGAAGTGATCTCCACAGTGTGCGGCGGAAGGGCGGCGGGAAGGGGGTTTTCGCGGCGGTTCCGCGCTCCCACTGTGGAGTTACTTCGTCGAATTTTTACAGAGCTCTTAGATTTTCCAGTACATCAATATTTTACAACCTGAAAAATTTTTGGGGACCAAAAAGTTTCAACAGAAAACTGATGTGGGCAAATACGGGTTTTTGAACATTTCGATCGATCGGAACTGAAAAACACATTACACAAAGCTAGACTAAGTTAATGGGGAGGCTCTGATACCACTGTAAGTGCACGGCGGTGCCCCGGCCGTCAATCCGACGCCGGAATGCGGAAGCGGTGATAAACTTAAATTTTTCTTGGACTGGCAAACCGCCGCGCACTGATACCCGGATCGATCCATTAATTAGTCCTAGCTAGCTACAAGAAAGGGAATAGAGATATACCGACGATCCAAGTCCTCCGGTCTTCTCGCCATGGTCCCGATCTCCTGCGGAAAATCCTGTCTCCTCCTCGTCGCCGGAAGTGCACCACATCGCCTACTTTGTTTACGGGCTCCCACCTCAATGCCGAGGCAACTCGGGCACGAAGCCGGCTACTCGACGTGCCCAAGGTTTGCTGTAGAATATGTAGTGAAGAAGTCTCATTTTGGGGTTGTAGGAGGTGCCATTTTGATGGAGGAATGATACAAGAACTATATGGAGGGACTTTGGGGATTTTGGAACATCAAATGAGCAAAAACCCCACTCCACAAAATTGGGACAGCCCCATCCCATGCTTGGCCGGCCACAATGGTGAGAGGAGAGAATGGAGTGAGTGGGAGAGCCAATCAATAAGGAGCCATTCTCATCTAATACCAAAAAGAGAGAGAGAGGAAAACTATCATGCAAAAGAAATGATAGCAAGGAAAGTCCAACACTCCAACACCAATGATCATCCATCATCAACAACAATCCCAACACTCTACCAACAACCATGACTAAAACCATGATGATAAAGAAAGTCAAGCAATCATGAGTTTATGAAGTCAAATGATGGGACAAGTATCATGTCATGATAATAAGCAAAGAACCCCCTCCACAAACACTCATTTGCAACAATGCAAATAAGCCCTTCTCCACCAATCTTCGGCCAATGAACGGAACAAAGGAAATTGGCCGAAACGGAAAGCAAACTGGCAACTCCAGAAAACTGGTCCCGTAATAAATTACGGGAAAACCCCGATACTGTGCATACACACCCGCATCTGTATTTCGACCGAAATACAAATGCAATGAGACAAAATCTACACTGTACTATACTATGATCCGGCTTAAACCAAAGCCGGCTAGTAATATCCGTTCGATCCTGATCCGTGCAATACTGCACGTATCTGATCGAACCCTGCCATATATCCATACGGCCTATAGTACTAACTGTCCGATCCTGATCCGTGCAATACCGCACGTATCTGATCGGACCTTGCCATATCTCCATACGGCCTCTACAACCTTTCGCCCGAAAGCTGAGTAACAGAATGTGGGGGACTCTAAAGACTCATCAACACCTTGGTTGTGGATTTAACCACTAGCACGTTAGAGGTATAAGCCAATACATAACGGGCTACCAGGTATTGACCAAAAGGGACGTCTGCGAGCGAACTCAGCCTGACACCCTACTGAGCCTGTCAGTGACAATATCCGTACAGTCCGGTCCGTTCGTCTATGAGTATCGCATGGCGGGCCTAGGGGGTTGGTAAAAGTCAGACCCCCAAAAGCGGTACAAGTCGTGTCGGAGTGTAGCCCAGAACACCCTGAGATACTACTGGAATACCCACCAGTAAATCTCCTTGCCTTGGCCAAGGACTTTGTGTAATGGCTCTCCTAGACACAGCACGACCTCACCCCCAATACCGGGAGAGACGAACCCCTGAAGATACGCTCACTGCCTCCATGTGGCTCGGGACTGTACCCAACTAAAACCTGTTTGCACGACTCCTTTGAGCCGTGGTAGGGTAGTAATCAAAGTACAGTGGGAACTCACACGAGACAAATGACGATCCCCAGGTCGATGAACTAACCTGCACACATGTCACCAGGGAACTGCCATCTGACGTCTGGTATATGACCAACTAGCATGTTCCCGGCGAGTCCTGTCCGGTGTACTCATAACCCAATGAGCACCTGTATACATCTTAGGTGATCCAACTGACACCAGTGGCTTGTGAGACCGGCCACCGCCCCTCGTCAGGGTCTCGACTGTATACACTAGTCTACTAATGGAGTATCGATGCCCAGTCTCGAAACTACCACGACTAGGGACCTTTTAAGGATAAGCTTATAGACCCCAGCTCCCACTTATATGATCGCCCTCATACTGCTGGTGGTCAAGCAAAAATCCTAGGGGCTCTATCAACGTGTAATAGCGACGTGTTAGGTCACCTAAAGCAGTACACGATGATAAAGGTAAACCAGATAGCATACTATCATCTCGAGTAAGACTGTCCTACCGGGATAGGTCCTCCCTCAATCATTACAATCACGTACCTGTGACCTAATAATTGACTCTGAGGGCACTATCTCCAACAGGACGTCCGTGTTTTCAATACGAGCCAGTATAAAACAAGGATTCCATGGTCGCGATGAATAGCCAAACCCACACCCCTAGACCCCTACGAGAGCGGCAAGCAACCCTACCAATTCTAGAGTTAGGAGACCTGGACTCGACTCCTCGAGTTGGTCTCCCACTGGACTCCAGAACCCGGTTACTTATGCTCCCCTCCTTGGGTCTATCCTAGTGCGGAAAAGTAAATAATATACAAAGGGTGACATCTTCCGCAACCTGGAAGTGCCCCAATAAAAGAATATTACATACAAGTTTTTACATGAATGAAAATGAAAAACACTCATCTCACATAAAAACCCCCGGCTATTCAAACACGACGATCCAATATAACATATCCAGCAACACATAACATCACATGTCATCAACGTAAGTAAATATGCGCATCCCAATTGTCGTTGACATATAGCAACGAAACCGGCGATATTACATATTACACTTACGGTCACAGAAAAGAAAGTGTAAAACTACAACAGTTGTAATCCGCAACCACTTTAGACATCGCATGCCTAATCAAATGAATTACTTAGACATCGCATGCCTAACAATTATAAACCCCGCATTTTAGTCTCAAAATCGAAAACACTTTTCAATACCAAGTCGGGTAATTCAACAAGATTCCCGACATCCTGATCGAATGCTCGTCGCAAACTTTAGTAGGCGGCCGCACCCCCGACGCCGTCGACGAAGTGCACCAAGGCGGAACACCGCTGCCGCGAGCACCCGAACGGATGCTTTCGGCGACGGGGTTCTCCTACAGTCACTTGGTCGGGGCTATGGAGCGAGGCTGTCTATTAAGTTTACCCGGCGAGTATCCGCGTACGCTACGTGATTGCGACGGACTTTTGATCACATCAAAATTCCGTGGCAACCGATCAAGTGAGACTAAACTGCTATGTTTATAACATTCATTCAGTTATCTCATAACTATTTGTGAATTCCAATTATTGTATCACATTCCGGATAAATAGAAAATGTTAAACTTTTCGATCAAACAATCGAACACCCAAGTTTTTCCGATATAGATCAACACATGAAATAAGTCTAACAACATTCAGTTCGTGCCTCAGTACCAACGGTCCAGCCGTAGAAGGGTCAAGCCAACGCCTCACATGTGGCACGCCGTACTGCCCCAAACCCGAAGGTTCAAAGGGCAGTTCAAGACGGTCACATAATCGAGTTAAGGTTTGTTGTCTTCTAGAGGGTCCATCGCGTTACTTGCACTACTTAGAACGTCTTTAAACCACGAAAAAATCCAACAATTGGAAATTTTCCGGCAGGGGAAAAAGTGGGTATTTATATCCGGTCGAACTTTTTAACATATTCTAAAATTATCAGGAAAGCCACACAGACAAAATTTGATAATCCGATCGAACATTCGAATCCCCAAAACAACCCCAGAAAATTCAACTCTTGAATAAATATTAAAAATTCCCATAAAACTCAGCACCAGAAAAGAGGAATTACTGTGCAAAAAATATTGCGCATTGTGAACAGTAGGCGGCGGAACCGCGGCAGAAGCCATGCTTCTGCCGCGTTTCCGCGGCGGTTTAGACGCATCATGAGCTCGTTTTGCACCATAATTCTTATATCTTCCTGCTGATATTTTAAAGAATTTTTAATCTAGAAAAATCCCAGTTTTTAGAAAAAGTCCAGAGAGCATGGATTGTGTTAGGGTTTCGGTTCGTTCGGGTTTCAAACTTCGTCTACGCTTCGCCTAAGGCTCTAGCTAGGCTCTGATACCACTGTAGGGTTCCTAGGCACTCACAAGAGGTCTCACGTGGCATCAACCATACCAATTTCAAACTTCGTCTACGGTGCCGAGAAACCCTAAACTACAGATCGTTGGCTAGAAGTTTAGGCGACAAAGCAACTAGTTAACTACTTTAACTAAGAGTACGGAAATACAACCTTTGTAGATCCGGTCCTCCACCTCCACGGCTCCGTGATGAAGTCCTCTCCACTGTCCAAATGAAATCCCGGGCTCTAGCGTCGGCTTCATCGGAGAAATGGGCGGGCAAGGTCGTCGGCTTCGTGCCGAAGATGATCTACGTCGAAACATCACAAGATCAAGCTCCCACTTCACCAAGTCATGAAACTTGTGAAGAAAACACACTCTACTACTTGGCAAGAGGTAGAGGATGAAGAAATAGGAAGTGGGTTCACTTTAGAATTGGATTTCTCACTCTTTTTCATCAATCACCATTGATGAAGTCAAGCTTTTTCTTCATGAAGTGAAGAAGAAGAAGAAGAAGAAAAAGTTATGATAAGTTAATTCCAAAATGAAATTAAAAAGAATACTTATCATAATCAAACCATGGTCAAGTGTAGAGAATAAATCATGGTTAGTGGGAATGGTTAGGGTTAAGCATGAGACAAAATGGTGACTTAGTCAAAGCTTCATGAAGCTTCAATATGCTTCCAAAGAAAGCCACCATTTTTCTTTATGCTTAATATTTTTCCAAAAAGAATAAATAGATAAATAAATGTATAAGAAAACAAAAGGAAAACCCTAACCATTTGACAACCATGGTTTAATCTTTACACAAACCCTAGTAAGCATGTATCATCAAACATGATACAAACTTGTGCACAAAAGTATATCACATATACAATGTGCACAATCCAAGTGAGAAAATCCATTTAAAATGAACCAATACAAGTTAATGCAAAGTAATATATCAAATATATAATTATGCATTAAATCATTAAATCAACACTTGATTTAACGATCCGGTCATATCGCATATAACCGACTAGTATCCAATGTATCGGCTTATCGAATCAACCCTCGATTCGATAACTAGGTTATATCGCATACAACCATTCGACACATTCATCGCGAGAATGAAATACGGTATCACATACACGCATTATTCTCGGTCCCGCACATATCTCATATGCGCTCCTATTTCGTTTCGCTTGAGCCAGGAAACCTCTGTGTAGGACTCTAAAGACTCGTCAATACGCCGGCAGCAGGTGATGATCATATCAAACACCCACAAGCCGCATGCGGTCTGCCAAACGTAATGGCCACCCGGGTATTGAGCGATCAGAAGATCGACGAGCAAGCCCACTCACACTCCTGTGAATCCAACCAGTAACACTTACCGTACAGTCCGGTCTGATCGTCTGATATGTCGCATATCTCGCCTAGGGGTGGTAAACGTCAGACCCCAATAGCTCGATAAGTCGTGTCGATATGAGGTCTATAACAATTCAAGAAACTACAGGTAACACTTACCAGTAAATCTCAGCAACCCTGGCCAGGGATTTCCAGTTATAGCCAATCGAACACAGCGCAACATCAACTCCCTATACCGGGAGAGACGAATCCCCTCCTATCGCTCATTGCCTCCATGTGACTCGGGACTGTACCCAAAAACCACCGTTTTGCACGCCCTCTTGGACGTGGTAAGATGGAAATCAAAGCACAGTGGGAACCACACAAGACTCTATGACGATCTCGGGTCAACAGACTACTCTGTACCAGTGTCACCAGAGAACTGCCATCTGACGTAAGGTATAATACCATCTGGGAGTTCTCGGCGAGTCCGTCCAGTGTACCCAGTCTCCACTGAGCACCCGTATATCATCTCTGATGTCAAACACCAATGGATATGGGATCATCCATCGCCCATCTGTATGGGTCGAGAAGGTATACGCTAGTCTACCCTGGTATATCGATGCCCTGTCTCGATACACCCACGACTAGGGACTTTGAAGGATGTACTTATGGACTACCATGTCCCCACTAGTATGATCCACATCATAGTCCAGGTAGTCAAGTACGCATCCTAAAGGCTTTACCAACATGTAAAAGAGAGACAATCAGTATACACGTTAAGGTAAAGATCAACCAGATAGCATACTATCATGTAGAGCAAGAAAGTCCTCCCTATATATGTCCAAGCATCCACTGCAATATACATCCTATGTATAGTAATGGCCTCTAGGGCATACATATAACTAACAGTAAGAATAACCGCTTCGCGCATGTGTAGACATTGGACCGCACACGTCGCTGTGTACGAGTCCTAAGAGCTCGCTCGCCCTTACTCCGTGTCCAGTAAACGGAGTCTTTGTCATCTTTCCTTTGAGACAGGATTGACAAGTGGCATACGATTGATATTCGAACGGATTCAAATATCCTTCTGTATGTAACTTTGTCAACCTTCTCTCATTGATGTGACCCAGTCTACAATGCCATAAGAAAGTCTGATTTATTTCTGGAGACTTTCTTTTGTGTGTATTCTGGACATTGAAAATCTGTGGTTGGTTTAATACGTATATACCATTGCTCAATATTCCTGACCCAATCAGAACTTGATTAAGGTGAATGTTTACAACATTGCTTACAAACGCAAATTCATAACCTTCTTTAGAAACTAAAGATACAGAAATGATATTACAAGTTGCGTTGGGTACAAAAAAGCAATTACGCAAAACCAAAACATGTCCATCTGACATTCCCAGGTGATAGTCCCCCACGGCTTTAGCATCCATGCTAACTCCGTTCGCAACTCTGAGGGTCATGTCACCTGCATAACAGCGGATATTCAAAACCAAATATTTGCCGACCGGCAAACAGCCCAGGTGATTTCCTCAAATATCACTGATTACAACGAATCCCGATATAATGAGGATAATCACCCAATTCCCAATAACTTACTCCCACTCATCATCTGTAAAACCATACAGATGTGAGAATCGTACCTGGTAAATACATACCCTGGAGTAAGTATCTAATCGGGAAATCAGTTTTCCTTTAACTGTACACAGTGAAACTGAAACATTGAAATGTTTCGATGGGGTATCCTGGTATTCCTAGTAATGCCTCTTCCAGATTCACGACTGTAACCGTATAGTTCTTTGCCACCTCTCCAAATCCCTTCATATGTCTTTAGTCTTTACCTTCTGCACACCCTTTTAGGCCAAATGGTTTTCTTCCTTCCCTACCGTTCGGCACCAGCCTATGGTTTGGAAGAAGACTATCCAATAAGCATAATGGGTGTACTGTCCCAATCCTAGGAACACTCGCAATGAGAGAGGGTGAAGATAAAAGACAACCAAATAAACCTTATTCCTATTTCTCCTGAACCAGAATCCATCCCCGAACTGGAACAAGTTCCATTCAAGTTCGTATATAACCATACGATGGAGTATCCAAATAAACTGTGGATCTTCGTAGTGATACGGAGTGTCCTGGAGAAATACAAAGGTGATGTGGGAGTGGTAACGAAATATTTGGTTTGGTCGTGAATATCTGTTGCAATTTACTTTGCCCTCTTACTAATCCCTTGCTTTGTCTGAACTTAATACCTTCTGCACACCATCGTTATGCTAATTGATTTTCTTCATTCCCTACCGGTCGGCACCAGCCTAAGGTTTGGAAGAAGACAATCCAATTTGCGTAATAGGTGTACTACCCCTAAACCAAGGAGTACTCGTAACCTGAGAGAGGGTAAAAGGAAAAGACAACTGAATAATCCTATCCGTTTTCTCCAGAACCGGAAACCATCCTCGAATAAATTCTTTCGAGTTCGTATCTAACCATACGATGGTTTTGTCCAATGGAAGTGGACGTTCGTAGTAAAACGGGGTGTCCTGGAGAAAAGGGTAAAAGTAGGAGTGGCAATGAGGTTTGCAACTCTGATAATCCAAAAGCCGGTGTTTAAGAAGGTTCGGTCAACTTGGTCACTGAGTCAAAGTCTTAGGGTCGGGTCAATGGTCGCTGCCAAAGAGAGAGAGAAAAGAAAACACTCAGCGTGCACTCTAACCTAGATCAGAATAGTCACCAATTTATCTAATTTGGAAACCTCCCACTGTACCTCAAATTCTCCTCCAAACCTGAAAGAAGAATTAGTCGGGGTTACCCGAGGAGTAAACTAACTCATCAGTGGGAATCGGGATCCAACTATCATTGCATGATAACGTGACGGAATCCGCTCACGCTATCACACTCCAGAAGGTATGTGCATATCTGGCAAGTTTCAGTTCTTTTGAAACTCCCGATGTGATTTCTGCCCCATGCTCTTATGACCTTGACTTTGGCCAACATATCATAAGTCACATGTCAAGTTCTACCCGTCATTCTCCAGGTTAATTTGAATCCACCCGTACATACCCTTGACTTTGGCCAACATGGCAGTACGACTGTTCCAAACCAACGCATCTATCTATGCTGCATATGAATAACCAACAGCTACCAAACACTGTGCCTTGACTTTGGCCAACATACACAGCTTGAATACTATTGACTATCCATATGAAACGACGGAGGGCTACGAATGGTTTCTGGCGAAAACCTTTAACGTAATGAACTTGATATCGTTGAAGGAACGGATAGCTTTTTAGAAATATAGTGACGAAAACCGTTGCTAAAGAGGTCACTCCCTGTGAAGGGATCTCGGCTCTTTCCCCGTAGAATGGGGTGCAGGATATTCCAAATGAATACCGCGATGCAAAGCAAAAGTAATCGGCTATAGTGAAGTTAATGCCCTGACGCAAACTTCTGTCCAAGGGGTCACTCCCGATGAAGGGATCTCGGCCCTTGCCTCGTCGACTGAGGAGCAGGATATTCCAATGAATACCACGATGCAAAACAAAAGTAAACGTCCTTGCAATAACAGCTTTTTGAAAAGTGTTCCAACAACATCAGATTAGGTTTGTTTTAACTTGCATTGATCCGAATCAATGCAGTCCCATCAATTGATCACACCAAAAAGAACGAAAATATACTGATGTACGTATATGCCATCCGCATTCGCCACTGGGTCCCGTCATTACCCGTTAGGTTAGCTTACTAACGACAGAGCGGGGACTGGACTAGCGCGGATGCAAAACATATACAACATCTACTAATATATATACCAATATATTATATTTCGCTCAAGGCATGAAAGAAATGCAACATCACAGAGAATGTACAGCATCACAGAAACAATACAGATATCTAGGATCCCCGGGTTTCACAGAGCCGCTGAAACCCGACGTTCCCCTGGTCGTGTGGATAGCCTGTGCAATGAAATCCTAGACCCCTACGGGCGCGGCAAGTTACCCGCCAAAACCTGAAGCGAGGCAGCCCCCTTCAGCAACGTGAATGGACCACCCAGCACTTCACGGAATCCGGTAACTTGGGCACCCCTCCTGGGTCAACCTGTACCCCCTACGAGTGCGGCGAATAGCCCGCCAATCCTAGAGTGAAGCCCCCTCCGTCTCAATGCCATGAGATGCGGGCTTGTTGCCCTCCAGAACCCGGCTATCCGTGCACCCCTCCGCGGGGCAATCCTAGTACAGAAAGTAAAATATACATACACCGGGTACATCGACCGCAACCAGGTCGTGCCCCAAAATAATAATACAAACAGGCAGTGACGGCAGTCCACATGTCGGACGCTCGCCCCGCAATATCAAATGTACATAATACAACAAAACTGTACTAGCATTGCATCCAGGCTATCCCCCACGACCGATCCGCAACATCACAGCAAAAACAAAACATCAACGTGAAAGTCACATTCGCAAATCCGTCTAACCGGGCTATAGCAGTTAGACCGGATTTACCGATCAAGTGACATTCACGGTCGCAGATATAATGTAAATACTGTGAAAAATGTGTTTAAAATATTCGATCGATCAAAAATTAACAAGTGGGCCCCCAATCAAAACTGTAGCACTCACAGAAAACCTGGGCCCAATTTTAATATTCCAAAACCCATATTTTAAGCCCAGAAGGCCTCTGTAAAAAATTGGTGAAGTGATCTCCACAGTGTGCGGCGGAAGGGCGGCGGGAAGGGGGTTTTCGCGGCGGTTCCGCGCTCCCACTGTGGAGTTACTTCGTCGAATTTTTACAGAGCTCTTAGATTTTCCAGTACATCAATATTTTACAACCAGAAAAATTTTTGGGGACCAAAAAGTTTCAACAGAAAACTGATGTGGGCAAATACGGGTTTTTGAACATTTCGATCGATCGGAACTGAAAAACACATTACACAAAGCTAGACTAAGTTAATGGGGAGGATCTGATACCACTGTAAGTGCACGGCGGTGCCCCGGCCGTCAATCCGACGCCGGAATGCGGAAGCGGTGATAAACTTAAATTTTTCTTGGACTGGCAAACCGCCGCGCACTGATACCCGGATCGATCCATTAATTAGTCCTAGCTAGCTACAAGAAAGGGAATAGAGATATACCGACGATCCAAGTCCTCCGGTCTTCTCGCCATGGTCCCGATCTCCTGCGGAAAATCCTGTCTCCTCCTCGTCGCCGGAAGTGCACCACATCGCCTACTTTGTTTACGGGCTCCCACCTCAATGCCGAGGCAACTCGGGCACGAAGCCGGCTACTCGACGTGCCCAAGGTTTGCTGTAGAATATGTAGTGAAGAAGTCTCATTTTGGGGTTGTAGGAGGTGCCATTTTGATGGAGGAATGATACAAGAACTATATGGAGGGACTTTGGGGATTTTGGAACATCAAATGAGCAAAAACCCCACTCCACAAAATTGGGACAGCCCCATCCCATGCTTGGCCGGCCACAATGGTGAGAGGAGAGAATGGAGTGAGTGGGAGAGCCAATCAATAAGGAGCCATTCTCATCTAATACCAAAAAGAGAGAGAGAGGAAAACTATCATGCAAAAGAAATGATAGCAAGGAAAGTCCAACACTCCAACACCAATGATCATCCATCATCAACAACAATCCCAACACTCTACCAACAACCATGACTAAAACCATGATGATAAAGAAAGTCAAGCAATCATGAGTTTATGAAGTCAAATGATGGGACAAGTATCATGTCATGATAATAAGCAAAGAACCCCCTCCACAAACACTCATTTGCAACAATGCAAATAAGCCCTCCTCCACCAATCTTCGGCCAATGAACGGAACAAAGGAAATTGGCCGAAACGGAAAGCAAACTGGCAACTCCAGAAAACTGGTCCCGTAATAAATTACGGGAAAACCCCGATACTGTGCATACACACCCGCATCTGTATTTCGACCGAAATACAAATGCAATGAGACAAAATCTACACTGTACTATACTATGATCCGGCTTAAACCAAAGCCGGCTAGTAATATCCGTTCGATCCTGATCCGTGCAATACTGCACGTATCTGATCGAACCCTGCCATATATCCATACGGCCTATAGTACTAACTGTCCGATCCTGATCCGTGCAATACCGCACGTATCTGATCGGACCTTGCCATATCTCCATACGGCCTCTACAACCTTTCGCCCGAAAGCTGAGTAACAGAATGTGGGGGACTCTAAAGACTCATCAACACCTTGGTTGTGGATTTAACCACTAGCACGTTAGAGGTATAAGCCAATACATAACGGGCTACCAGGTATTGACCAAAAGGGACGTCTGCGAGCGAACTCAGCCTGACACCCTACTGAGCCTGTCAGTGACAATATCCGTACAGTCCGGTCCGTTCGTCTATGAGTATCGCATGGCGGGCCTAGGGGGTTGGTAAAAGTCAGACCCCCAAAAGCGGTACAAGTCGTGTCGGAGTGTAGCTCAGAACACCCTGAGATACTACTGGAATACCCACCAGTAAATCTCCTTGCCTTGGCCAAGGACTTTGTGTAATGGCTCTCCTAGACACAGCACGACCTCACCCCCAATACCGGGAGAGACGAACCCCTGAAGATACGCTCACTGCCTCCATGTGGCTCGGGACTGTACCCAACTAAAACCTGTTTACACGACTCCTTTGAGCCGTGGTAGGGTAGTAATCAAAGTACAGTGGGAACTCACACGAGACAAATGACGATCCCCAGGTCGATGAACTAACCTGCACACATGTCACCAGGGAACTGCCATCTGACGTCTGGTATATGACCAACTAGCATGTTCCCGGCGAGTCCTGTCCGGTGTACTCATAACCCAATGAGCACCTGTATACATCTTAGGTGATCCAACTGACACCAGTGGCTTGTGAGACCGGCCACCGCCCCTCGTCGGGGTCTCGACTGTATACACTAGTCTACTAATGGAGTATCGATGCCCAGTCTCGAAACTACCACGACTAGGGACCTTTTAAGGATAAGCTTATAGACCCCAGCTCCCACTTATATGATCGCCCTCATACTGCTGGTGGTCAAGCAAGAATCCTAGGGGCTCTATCAACGTGTAATAGCGACGTGTTAGGTCACCTAAAGCAGTACACGATGATAAAGGTAAACCAGATAGCATACTATCATCTCGAGTAAGACTGTCCTACCGGGATAGGTCCTCCCTCAATCATTACAATCACGTACCTGTGACCTAATAATTGACTCTGAGGGCACTATCTCCAACAGGACGTCCGTGTTTTCAATACGAGCCAGTATAAAACAAGGATTCCATGGTCGCGATGAATAGCCAAACCCACACCCCTAGACCCCTACGAGAGCGGCAAGCAACCCTACCAATTCTAGAGTTAGGAGACCTGGACTCGACTCCTCGAGTTGGTCTCCCACTGGACTCCAGAACCCGGTTACTTATGCTCCCCTCCTTGGGTCTATCCTAGTGCGGAAAAGTAAATAATATACAAAGGGTGACATCTTCCGCAACCTAGAAGTGCCCCAATAAAAGAATATTACATACAAGTTTTTACATGAATGAAAATGAAAAACACTCGTCTCACATAAAAAAAACCCGGCTATTCAAACAAGACAATCCAATATAACATATCCAGCAACATATAACATCACATGTCATCAACGTAAGTAAATATGCGCATCCCAATCGTCGTTGGCATATAGCAACGAAACCGGCGATATCACATATTACACTTACGGTCACAGAAAAGAAAGTGTAAAACTACAACAGTTGGAATCCGCAACCTACATAGAAATCGCATGCCTAATCAAATGAATTCCCTAGACATCGCATGCCTAACAATTATAAACCCCGCATTTTAGTCTCATTATCGAAAACTCTTTTCAATATCAAGTCGGGCAATTCAACAAGATTCCCGACATTTTTGATTGAATGCTCGTCGGAAACTTTAGTAGGTGGCCGCACCCCCGATACCGTCGACGAAATGCACTAAGGTGGAACACCGCTACCGCGAGCACCCGAACGGATGCTTTCGGCGACGGGGTTCTCCTACAGTCACTTGGTCGGGGCTATGGAGTGAGGCTGTCTATTAAGTTTACCAGGCGAGTATCCGCGTACACTACGTGATTGCGACGGACTTTTGATCACATCAATATTCCGTGGCAACCGATCAAGTGAGACTAAACCGCTAGATTTATAACATTCATTCAGTTATCTCATAACAACTTGTGAATTCCAATTATTGTATCACATTCCAGATAAATAAAAAATGTTAAACTTTCCGATCGAACATTTAAACACCCAAGTTTTCCCGAAACAGATCAACACATGAAACAAGTTTAAAAACATTCACTTCGTGCCTCAGTACCAACGGTCCAGCCGTAGAAGGGTCAAGCCAACGCCTCACATGTGGCACGCCGTACTATCCCAAACCCTAAGGTTCAAAGGGCAGTTCAAGACGGTCACATAATCGAGTTAAGGTTTGTTGTCTTCTAGAGGGTCCATCGCGTTACTTGCACTATTTAGAACGTCTTTAAACCACGGAAAAATCCAACATTTGGAAATTTCCCGACAGGGAAAAATTGGGTATTTATATCCGGCCGAACTTTTTTAACATATTCAAAAATTATCCGGAAAACACCTAGACAAAGTTTGATAATCCGATCAAATAATCGAATCCTCAAAACAACCCAGAATATTCAACTCTTGAATAAATATTAAAAATTCCCAGAAAATACAGCACCTGAATATAGGAATTACTGTGCAATTTTAAAAACCCAATCTGATAATATGGCCGCGGAACCGCCGCATGAGCCATGGTCATGCCGCGGTTCCGCCGCGCTTTAGTTGATTCACGGGCACGTGCTGCACAATTTTTCTTACAATTCCCTGCTGAATTTTCTGCATATTTTTAATGTGGAAAAAACCCAGTTTTTGAAAAAAGTCCAGAGAGCATTTTGGATTAGGGTTTCGATGTTCGTTCGGATTTCAAACGTCGTCTACACTTCTCCTAAGGCTCTAGCTAGGCTCTGATACCACTGTAGGGTTCCTAGGCACACACTAGAGGTCTCACATGGCATCAACCATGCCAAATTCAAATTTTACAAGTGCCGAGAAACCCTAATACGGATCGTTAACTAGATTTTAGGTGAAACATGCAACTAGTTAACAACTTAACTAAGTGAACGGAAATACAACCTTTGTAGATCCGGTACTCCACCTCCATAGCTCCGTGATGAAGTCCCCTCGCTGTACAAATCGGATCCCAGACTCTAGCTTCGGCTTCATCGGAGAAATGGGCGGGCTAGGTCATCGACTACGATGCCGAAGATGATCTACGTCGAGGCATCACAAGATCAAGCTCCCACTTCACCAAGTCATGAAACTTGTGAAGAAAACACCCTATACTACTTGGCAAGAGGTAGAGGATGAAGAAATAGGAAGTGGGTTCACTTTGGAATTGGATTTCTCACTTGGAATCAACACTTGATAAATTTCAAGAAAGCTTTTCTTTCTTCATCAAGAAGAAGAAGAAGAAAAGAATGGAAAAAAATGAATTAATTCTAATTGAATAATCAAGTGATGGTTATCATAATGTAACCATGGTAAAGTGTAGAGAATAAACTAGGGTTAGGTGAATGGTTAGGTTTAGTGGTAAAAACAAAATGGAAGACTTTTCAAAGATGCTTTGAAGCTTCAAGAAGCTTTTAGCAAAGAACAAATAAATCCACCATTTTATTTTGCCAAAACTAAAAAAGATTAAATAAATAAATAAAATCAAAACCCTAATCATTACACAACCATGGTTTAATCATACACTTAACCAAGTTAGCTTGTATTATCAAACTTGATACAATCATGTGCACAAAAGTATATCACATATACAACTTGTGTACATCAAGTGAGAAAATCCTTTTAAAATGAACCAATACTAGTTAATGCAATGTAATATATCATATGTATAATTATACATTAAATTATTAAATCAACACTTGATTCAATGATCCGGTCATGTCGCATATAACCGACTAGTATCTAATGTATCGACTTATCGAATCAATCCTTGATTCGATAACTAGGTTATATCATATACAACCATTCGATACATTCATCGCGAGAATGGAATACGGTATCACATACACGCATTATTCCCGGTCCCGCACATATCTCATATGCGCTCCTATTTCGTTTCGCTTGAGCCAGGAAACCTCTGTGTAGGACTCTAAAGACTCGTCAATACGCCGGCAGCAGATGATGATCATATCAAGCACCCACAAGCCGCAAGCGGTCTGCTAAACGTAACGGCCACCCGGGTATTGAGCGATCAGAAGATCGACGAGCAAGCCCGCTCACACTCCTGTGAATCCAACTAGTAACACTTACCGTACAGTCCGGTCTCGTCGTCTGATATGTCGCATATCTTGCCTAGGGGTGGTAAACGTCAGACCCCAATAGCTCGATAAGTCGTGTCGATATGAGGTCTATAACAGTTCGAGAAACTATAGGTAACACTTACCAGTAAATTTTAGCAACCCAGGCCAGGGATTTCCGGTTATAGCCAATCGAACACAGTGCAACATCAACTCCCTATACCGGGAGAGACGAATCCCCTCCTATCGCTCATTGCCTCCATGTGATTCGGGACTGTACACAAAAACCACCGTTTTGCATGCCCTCTTGGACGTGGTAAGGTGGAAATCAAAGCACAGTGGGAATCACACAAGACTCTATGACGATCTCGGGTCAACAGACTACTCTGTACCAGTGTCACCAGAGAACTGCCATCTGACATAAGGTATAATACCATCTGGGAGTTCTCGGCGAGTCCGTCCAGTGTACCCAGTCTCCACCGAGCACCCGTATATCATCTCTGATGTCAAACACCAATGAATATGGGATCATCCATCGCCCATCTGTATGGGTCGAGAAGGTATATGCTAGTCTACTCTGGTATATCGATGCCCCGTCTCGATATACCCACGACTAGGGACCTTGATGGATGTACTTATGGACTACCCTGTCCCCACTAGTATGATCCGCATCATAGTCCAGGTAGTCAAGTACACATCCTAAGGGCTTTACCAACATGTAACAGAGAGACAATCAGTATACACGTTAAGGTAAAGATCAACCAGATAGCATACTATCATGTCGAGCAAGAAAGTCCTCCCTATATATGTCCAAGCATCCACTACAATATACATCCTATGTATAGTAATGGCCTCTAGGGCATACATATAACTAACAAAAGCCGCCGTTTTGCACGCCCTCTTGGACGTGGTATGATGGAAATCAAAGCACAGTGGGAATCACACAAGACTCTATGACGATCTCGGGTCTACAGACTAACATGTACCAGTGTCACCAGAGAACTGCCATCTGACGTGAGGTATAATACCATAGTCTTGGTATTCAAGTACTCTTCCTAAGGGCTTTATCAACATGTAACATAGATACTATCAGAGTACATGTTAAGATAAAGAGCAACACGATAGCATACTATCATGTCGAGCAAGAAAGTCCTCCGTATATATGTCCAAGCATCCACTACAATATACATCGCATGTACAGTAATGGCCTCTAGGGCATACATATCACTAACAATCCAACGCTTTCGCGAAGTTTCTTAATTAGAATAACCCTTTCTCGTGAACACTTGCCTAGACACCCTGTGAACAATATACCGTTAAGCAGTGTTCTAAACTCAGTTAATTTTTCCTAATGAGCGCGAAGTCTTTAAAGTCAGAGTTCTAATTGATTTTAAATTACTGTGGGTATGCAAGAATGCAGTTTTTGTGATTTGTGGGCTACGACGAAAGGTGATGAAATCGTTTAGCGTATCTTGTTTGGTTTCATGACCTTAATATCCGTATTAAGATGCAAATACGCAATTCAATAAAAGAATTTAAGAAATCAAGCCATTTAAGCAATTCTTTTTCGTTTAGGCTTAAGCGCTGCAACAAATACGGGTTAGTTCTCTGAGCAATTGGTGGTAAGTTTATGCGAAGAATCCTACATAAGTTAGAGTATTGGAATGCGTCGGATTTGAGCGAAGGTGTTAGAAAATACGTACCAATGTGATTTTGGGTTTAGAAACCCCTTTGAAGTTATTACGAGTATTTGATTGTTCGCTTGCGCGGGTCAAACTACCCGGATCTTTAGCACTATACTTCACTAACGTCTTGAAATTGAGATTGAGGCTCGCTCCACACGATCGCTGGTCGAAATTCCGTGAAAAACCTGAAATGTCAGAAAATACGATATTTAGTGTCAAAAAGTGATATATATGCCCCAATTCCTGCACACTTAAAATTATAAAAATCAAGCAATACCACTAAAGTACTGACAAGGCACTGGAGATCACACAAGAACAAAAAATCAAAAACACCCACAAATGGCCGGCGAGCTCGGATATTTCCTCAATGTCGCCGTCCAAATTCCGAGTGTTTGTGCTCGAATTTTGTGTGGCTCTTTCAGGCTATATTAGTATTCCAATGGTATAACTTGATTTTTAAGTTGAATCACAGAGTGCTAGCTGGTCTGAAGGACAGAGAACAATTATGAAAAAAATTGCGTATTGTTAGTTTTGAAAAAAAAATTGAGTTAAAAATTAGTGAGTTGGTATGAACCAGAAATAACAATTCCTAATAACTACCAACTCCCCGGCAACGGCGCAAAAAACTTGTTGGGAATTCACCCGCGCGCGCAAACGCGTATGTTTTGGAAACTGATATGATATTCAGGAAACGGATTGAACACGCGAGATCGTTCTCGTTTTAAATATTTATAAACCGCTAGTGCACGGCACGGTGTAGCAAGCTGGCAGTTACGGGTCAATCCGCAGGGAATTGTGTATTAGGTCTTGTGATTTAATGTTCAACAAATAACGAATTGGTTGGTTTGTCAATAAAAAATAAAGAATACGAAAACAAGGAAACTAGTGAAGAAGAAGTGGTTGTGACTTTGGCTCGGAAGATCGAATCGCGGCGATTCCTTCGACGCTCCCTTGATCATGAGTTATCCATATTTACGCCGATCCCGGCATGAAGCAAGACTTGTCAAGGCAGTTACGGAGCACAAGTCATCAAATTCCGATATTCGCCGCAAAATACGAAACGAGTCTGTTTGTTCACTTACCGTTTTGTATGTCCAAGCTTGGAGTATCAACACTAAACACAAGGGTTAGCAAGCATACCACAACATCAAAAACACAAATTAGTGAGTGAGAGCAAATGATTTCATTGTTAAGTGTGCTAAGAGTTTGTGATGGTATATGGTATATGGAATAAAAAGATTTGTCAAGTCAATTAATCACAAAATACCACATACAAGCTTAGCAAACTTAACACCAAAATGATTCTAAGCTTAGGATTGCAAGATGGGGTTTGTAGGGAGAATATGGTATGTGATGAGGTTACAAAATAACCATGAAATCAACATATCATATCAACCCATCCAAGTTACAATATTAAGTTTATAATCAAAATTAAGCACATTAAACAATCACAAGAGGAGGAGGAGGCAATGCCTTTCATCTCACTTCCTCACCATTACCACAATCAAAGAAGATTAGTTAAGTATAATAATGAAAAGAAAAGTAAGTAAAGAAAGGAAAGTAAATAAACAAAGCAATAACAAAGCAATATATTAACACTTGAAAGTGAGTTACAAGATGTTGGTAACTTGTTCAACCTCCTTAATGAAGCTCTCTAAAGAAAGCTTCAAGGGTGAAGAAGAAGAAGAAGAGACCAAGTTAAGATCACACAACTCTCAAGCCTAAACCAAAAATGAACTAAAATAAAACTATATGTTACACATGGTAGAATGAGAGAGAGCCCTTCCTTTGCTCACTTGTTTGGTTTTATAGGCAGAAAAGAAAAATAAACAAGTAGTAAAAATAAGGTGACGTGGCAGCAAGGGAGGGACAATAGAAGACTGGGGGTTATTGGAGCAAGGGAGACCGGCTTGCTCGGCCAAGGAGGGCATGTGGCCGGTCCTGTCGATGAGTCATGGGCTCATGCTTGTTGTGTGGTCTTCTGTGCATCCCAATATCACTATGGTGCTGCTAGTTTTGTTTGTAGAGGCCTTGGATGAGGGAAACTAGATGCTTCAAATCACATTATAATCTTTAGCAATCAATGCACATCACACCCATACATGTTCCTTTTGTCTAAGGCAGCCCCCCATCATGATCTAGTGTCAAAGAGCTAGTGTCACACATGTATGTGTTGGACCAAAGTTGTGTGCACACATTTATTTTGCAAAACATCTTTGGATATCGGTCGGTTTCCTGTTCTGTTTGCAATGTCGGCTCCTAAATGTTATATCCGTGATATTGAGTTTGTTTCCAGTATTTGATCACGAACACTTGTAATCTGTAATTAGTGAGCAGACACTGGTTAATAGCACCGATATATAACAATATAGATAATGAATGAGCGGTATTAAAATGCAGTTTTCTGAGATGAACTATTATCTATGCATTTAAAGAAAAAACTTGATTTCATTATACCTTTGTTTCAAACTGCACCCCCACTAATTTCCGCAAAAAGGTTTAGATTTTATGGGCTTTGGCTTACTTGATTTACGTTGTGCCTTTAGACGTTGCGTATCACGTGCTAAATTACGGGTCGTGACACATGTGATTTGAAAGATTTGAGGGCCGGTCTGAGGATGCGACGCCCGAGATATATGAGGATATTGTCTCACAAATGGACATGATTTTCATGATGTTTTCAAGTGTCGATGCTGGGCACTCAGGTTTTATCATGATTTAGTGTGTCGTTGCTGGACACACATTGATTGATGCATTTACACTCATGCAGATATTTACATATGTCTCATTACCACTTTATGACATTGACACGTCTACCTTGGGTTATATTTTTGCTTACTGGTACCCTTGTTATTACTCGATGTCTATATGTATATATTTTTTTGGCGTATTGTATGACCTAAGAGATCGTCATTAATGAGATTTCTACTTGGTGATGTCTTCTACTCACGAGTTGGTAACCCACCCCTGTTATGCCACAGTTTCTTTATTGGTTTGGCTGTACAAGTTTAGTTGCGGCTTGCTGGCACATCACTTATTTCGGGTGATTGCTTGGTAGGTGGGATCACTTCCATCGTGACCACCATTATATTTTATATTTTATTCCAGTTGTATCTAGTTGAAAGCTTTATTAACCAGACTTATGTATTTAGTAGACATTGAAACCTTTGTTGTATATTCCTTCGGCCTCAGAGTCGCGCTCATGTATTTTCATTATTGTTTGGATTTTCTTGATGATACTTTAGTTTTCTTGCTTTCTTTCTGTGTTTTGATCTTTGCCCTTCGGCGTTGTATATTTACATTATTGCATGGTTGTTTCCGCCAACTGGCGAAGAGCTAGCTCCCGCTTGGAGATGCCTTATATTACATTGCTTGTATTCGTTTTTGGGTTAAAAAATTGCAAATGAGGTGCTGCCCAAATTTTAAATGACAAAAAGGTTTTCAAGTTAAATACAAAGATTCTTTTTTTCATATATTATCACTTATATATTTTAAAGAAAGAACTTGATTTCATTATACCATTCTTTCAAAACTGCACCTCCACTATTTTCCCTATAAGGTTTAGATTTCTGGGCTTTTGGTTTACTTGAATTAGGTGGGTCCTATAGACTTCACATGATTCAAGTGCCAGTCACGTGCCTTTTTCTGGTCGTGACAAAGTTGGTATCAAGGCGTTAGGTTTAATCTTGGTTCGAGTCTAGATTTGACTATACGTAGTCTAGGGCGTATGTATATTCGGAACCTAGGCCTGACCTTACGGAACCTAGACTTGGCTGAGGGGTTATTAAACCTGAACTTTTATCGCGTAGGTTGACCTTGGATGATAGAGTAGGTGACTTAAGTAGAGTGACGTACCGTGTGTATGTTCCGCGGCATATTTACGATACGCTACTCCGCTTAAGCAACCTTAGGATGTACATTTTTAGGCACTGTAATTTTTATTCATTCGTATGATCTATCCTCACCGATATAGGATTGTGGTTTCCGTTTCCATGGTTACAAAAGTAGAGAAAGCTGCAGTTAGAGATACTGTCGGCATGAGCTCGTCGTGGATGAGGACTGACCAGGGCGTATTTTGGTTACATACGAACGCATTGATTTATTGTGTTGTTAAGATTTTTCGTTGATGCGAGCGTTCGAGATCTACACCAGATGATCGGGCTATTGCTAGAGGCCAGCTATATTGCGAAGATTATTAAGGTACCGTCAACTCTAGATGATTAAGACATCTGCCATGCAGACAGATGAGCCAACTGTTGCTGAGTTTGACAAGTATTACATACGAAGATATGATAGAAGATCGCTAGTCACCCCTGGATGAATGAAAAGAACATGTTGTTCGTTTGGATACTCTGATGCGAGATCATCAGATTAACTAACTTCAGCTAGAAGAAGACCTCAGACATGCATGTTGTGAGTCGATCGAGACAGGACGATCGTAAGCGCATCACTCCGATGATTTGGATGAGTTCCCGATAATGTAATTGGCTAGATGCCTACTACAGGATATTTAAGATGCTTAGTTCGTAGCTTCAGAAAAGAGACTCTAGATTTGAGTGCAGCCGTTTGGAGCGCCGTCCACACAGCCACGAAAGGATGATTCTAAATTGGACCATACCAAAGGGAAGCGGAGTAAGAGGTTCCTACGAGATCTTAACGAGATAACGTTCCACTCCGTTGACATCAGAGACTGGATGCCTATGCAGAAGTGTTGAATGCAGCCATAATTCCAAAGAAAAGTCATGAAGAGAATACAGCTGTTCCGGAACAAGAAACGAATTATGTAAAGAGTGCCAACTTCCGAGCAGTCATGCAGAGATGAGAATTAGGAAAGAGACCCCAGCAGGATCTTTCTGGAATACTACACGAGAAGACTTGGATCCAGGATCACTCGTATTATGCGCACTCAGTGGGCCAGAGATTGTCATCATTGACGAGATACGTTATGTGTGACCATGTTAATTGGTCAGGAGATCTTCAGTGAAGCGCCAGAACGGGATTGTTTCAGTCATTACTCTGAACCGGGCTGTCGAGCCATGGAGGTATATAACTGGTAATCCATAGAGAGAGATGAGAACCTAAAGGCAGAAGGCGCCAGACCGTGAACAGGAGGCAAGTAGATATCTTGCTCAGCCAACCTTGAATGCACCAGCATATTTCGACATTGAAGGAGGGACACCTCAACGGCAGTAATCATGAATTGCGCATTGTTGATTCGGATGTCACGTTTTCATCATTTTGATTCCGGTATTTTCATGATTTTTTTTATGATTGATATTTCCTATGTGCACCACAGTTGCACTTGATTTGTATTCTCATGTATCAGTTGTACTGATTTTCGTTTTGCTCATATCCATTGCACTTGATTTTGAATTTTACGCATTTCGGGACATTTGATTCTAATTTCATGCATACGATATGCACACGATTTTGACTTATGCATTCGGTGTAGTTTACACACGCTTTTAGTATTTGATATGGTTTTGTGCTCACAGACGCACATGTTCATGAGTTTATATACCGCGGTATACTTGATTTGATTTGGTGTACGTCGTACACCTTGATTTTGAATTTGATATTCGGTAGTTGTTTTAGTGCACCTCGTGCACAGGATTTATGTTTTCGTGCACCTGATTGAGATTTTGCGCACACTTGGCGCACTTGATGTGATTTTGTTCACACCAGATGCACTTAATCGATGATTCTTCATGCATATCAGATGCACTTGATTGTCACGAACCGAAATTGGCATGTGACAGCCCTTAAACCATGCATCGTCTACTGGCGTAACGCAATCTAAGTAAGCCGAAAACCCAGCAATCTAAACTATCAAAAGTAGTAAGAGATAAGAACATTGTTAAAACTTTTTAAATCTCAATCAAAATTCTTTAAAGTCCAAATTTACTTTCTTTAAAATTTGGCAGCACCACATTTGTAAAACAAGCCCCCAAAAAGGGTACAACATAAAAATAAAAGTAAAAGCATCCCCAACGGGAGCAAATCCACGCCCAAAGACGGAAAACAACCACCACAACAGATATACGACGCCGTAGCGAAGAAAAAGACGATATAAAGTGAAATATCATAAAAGACCTCCAAAGTCACAAAATAATATACAATATCGTCCTCATAACTCGTCTCCAAGTAAATACATGAAATAGTAGATGGAGAGTACAGGATACAACGAATATACAATGAGCAACATCGGATAATCGCAAAACCCACCTATAGCAAAACTGCACCCAGTCAGCCGTAGCGGTATCCGCAGCAAAAGATGATACAATAGGAAGAAGTAGCCCTACCAACGACTGCTCTGAGGGACAACCTGCAAAACCATATGGCACAACGGGGGTGAGTTGCCAACTCGTGAATAATAAATAACATATGCAGGTAATCGCAAGTGTGCACGTACTGCGATGGTCTACCACGTGCAAGCTGATAGCAATAAATGACAATATGTAAATGCAACAGTCATGAAAGGTACTCTATTAGGTACTATAATACATGAAGCAAAGCATCTCAAATAAATCCGGAGTATGGAATAAAACACATCCTGTAAGTCTCATGGAACCTGACTGTCTAACATCGACACCCGAAAACAACATGAAAATTAGTGTCTAGCATCGACACATAAATACTCCTCTTTATATATAGGGCTCCGTCAGTCCGGATCGGCCCCTCATATCTAGGGCCCCGTCAGTCCGGATTGTTAGTTATATGTATGCCCTAGAGGCCATTACTGTACATACGATGTATATTGTAGTGAATGCTTGGACATATATAGGGAGGACTTTCTTGCTCGACATGATAGTACGCTATCTGGTTACCCTTTATCTTAACAAGTACTCTGATTGTCTCTATGTTACATGTTGATAAAGCCCTTAGGATATGTACTCGACTACTGCGACTATGATGAGATCATACTAGTGGGGCCATGGTAGTCGACGGGTACATCCTATAACTGTTCCTAGTCGAGGGTGTATCGAGACAGGGCATCGATACACCAGAGTAGACTAGCGTATACGCATCTTGACCCATATGATGGGCGATGGATGATCCCATATCCATCGGTGTTTGACATCAAGGATGGTGTACGGGTGCTCAGTGGAGACTGGGTACACTGGACGGACTCGCCGAGAACTCCCAGATGGTATTATACCTTACGTCAGATGGCAGTTCTCCGGTGACACTGGTACAGAGTAGTCTGTTGACCCGAGATCGTCATAGAGTCTTGTGTGATTCCCACTGTGCTTTGATTTGCATCATACCAAGTCCAAGAGGGCGTGAAAAAAGGTAGCTTTTAGGTACATTCCCGAATCACATGGAGGCAATGAGCGATAGGAGGGGATTCATCTCTCCCGGTATAGGGAGTTGATGTTGTGCTGTGTTCGATTGGCTATAACCAGAAATCCCTGGCCAGCGTTGCTGAGATTTACTGGTAAGTGTTATCAGTAGTTTCTCGAACTGTTATAGACCTCATATCGACACGACTTATCAAGCTACTGGGGTCTGACGTTTACCACCCCTAGGCGAGATATGCGACATATCAGACGACGAGACCGGACTGTACGGGAGTGTTACTGATTGGATTCACAGGAGAATGTACAGGCTTGCTTGTTGATCTTCTAAGCGCTCAATACCTGGGTGGCTGTTACGTTTAGCAGACCGCTTGGAGAATGTGGGTGTTTGATATGATCATCACCTACTGCCGGCGTATCGACGATTCGTTAGAGTCCTACACAGAGGTTTTTTGTCTTAGGCAAAACGGAGTAGGAGCAGATATGTGATATGTGAGGGACCGAGGATAATACGGTATGTGATATCGTACTGGATTCTCGTGATATGAGATATCGGCCGGGTATATGTGATATAGCCGGGTCATCGTATTAGTCGGTTATATGCGATATAGCCGGATTGTCGTATCAAGAGTTGATTCGATAATTTAATGTATAATAATATATATGATATATTAAATTACATTAACTAATATTAGCTCACTAAAAGATTCATTTTCTCACGGGGTAATACATTGATATATATGCGATAAATGTTAATTGTATTATTTTTTATTGTTACAAAATATATTGTATATATGATATATAATATTGTAACATGTTAGGGTAACAAATTTAACAATGGATTAGGGTTTAAACTTGGTTAGGGTTTCGATTAGGGTTAGCTTTTGCATGAAGCTTCCATGAAGCTTCATGAAGCTTTGACTTTGTGGTTGCTTGATATTTTTTGTGAGATATTATGTTAACCCAATCCAAACCATTAACTCTAGTTAACTCTCTACAAGGGTTAACTCTTTCATGCTTAACCCTTGGTTAGATTTGTAACCACTACAATAATTCATTGTTCATCACAAAAGGATTAAGTTATCATCTTCATTCATTCTTCTTCTTCCTTGAGTTCTTTCATGAAAAAGCTTTCTTTTGTGATGAAAGTGAGTGAGAAAAAGATTATAAATGAGAGCAAAAATCCTACTTTATCATCCTCATTTATCCTTGCCATTTAGATGAGGGTGTTCACATCATTTCATGAGTGATAGCTTGTGTTAACGAAACTTCGAGGTAGATCATCTATGTTATCGAAGATCGGAAGCAAGGTTGCATCATTCTCTTCGTGAAGCCTCTCGAGAGTCCAGAACACGATGATCGCAGCGAAGGGACCTCAACACAGAGCTTAAGAAGTGAAGGACCGGATCTACAAAGGTTGTAATCCCTCTCACTTAGTGTTAAAGTATTTAACATGTTAGTTTTCGCCTAAACCCTAGTTTAAAGATCCGGCTTTGGGTTGTTCAGCACGGCTAATTTTTTAATCGGGCAAGGTTGATGCCTCGTAGAACCTTGTGAGCGTGCCTAGCAACCCTACAGTGGTATCAGAGCCAAGCTAGAGCTTTAGGCGAAGTCTGAGCGAAGTTTAAAGTCCGATCGAACCCAGAAACCCCGATGTTTACCCCTCTCTGGACATTTTTCAAAAATGTGATTTTTTATGAATTAAAAATGCTCAGAAAAACAAGCAGGAAAAACTAAGAATTACTGTGAAGTACGGTCCCCAAAGTCAATTATTTGACCGCGTAACCGCGGCCAAACCAAGGGTTTGGCGGCGGTTCCGCGGCCCAAATTTGACTTAGTCCCTCATATTTCATATATTTATTCTTAGGTCCTTTCTTGGCAATTTTTTCTGGGAATTTTTTAATTCCCCTCAAGTGTTGAGTTTTATAGGGTTGTATTGGGGACTCATTGATTCGATCGGATAATTTAACTTCGTTTAGTTTTTTCCGGGTAATTTTTAGAAACTGTTAAAAAGTTCGAACGGATATCAATAACTCACTTTTTTCCCTATCGGAAAATTTTCAAAAGTTGGATTTTTTCTCGAGTTTAATAACGTTTTAAGTCGTGCAAGAAACGCGGTGGACCCTCTAGAAGACAACAAACCATAACTCGATTATGTGACCGTCTTGAACTGCTTTTTGAACCTTAGGGTTTGGGGCAGTACGGCGTGCCACATGTGAGGCGTTGGCTTGACCCTTCTATGGCTGGACCATCGGTACTGTGGCATGTGATGGATATTTTTGAACTCCGCTCAAGTGTTGAGCTATTGGGAAAACTTGGGTGTTTGATTATTCGATCGGAAAGTTTAACATTGTCTATTTATCTGGAATGTGATACAATATTTGGAATCCACAAAAAGTTATGAGATAACTAATTTGATTGTTATAAATCTAGCAGTTCAGTCTCAGATGATCGATTGCCACGGAATTTTGATGTGATCAAAAGTCCGTCGCAATCACGTAGCGTACGCAGATACTCGCCGGGTAAACTTAATAGACAGCCATGCCCTATAGCCCCGACTAAGTGACTGTAGGAGAACCCCGTCGCCAAAAGCATCCGTTCGGGTGCTCGCGGCAGCGGTGTTCCGCCTTAGTGCATTTCGTCGACGGTATCGGGGGTGCGGCCGTCTACTAAATTTTGCGACGAGCATTCGATCAAATATGTCGGGAATCTTGTTGAATTGCCCGACTTGATATTGAAAAGTGTTTTCGGTAATGAGACTAAAATGCGGGGTTTATAATTGTTAGGCATGCGATGTCTAAGGAATTCAATTGGTTAGGCATGTGATGTCTAAGGAGATTGCGGATTCCAACTGTTGTAGTTTTACACTTTCTTTTCTGTGACCGTAAGCATAGTATATGGTGTATCGCCGGCTTCGTTGCTATACATCAACGACAATCGGGATACGCATACTTGCTTACGTTGATGATATGAGATATTATGTGTTGTTGTGTTATGTTATATTGGATCGTCGCGTTCTGAATAGACGGGGGTTTTATGTGAGATGAGAGTTTTTCTTTTTCATTCATGTAAAATTCATTTGTATGTAATATTCTTTTATTGGGGCACTTTCGGGATGAGGTTGATGTCACCAGTGTATATTATTTATTTTTTCCGCATTAGGTAGACCCAAGGAGGGGAGCACAAGTAACCGGGTTCTGGGGTCCAGTGGGAGACCATCTCGAGGAGTCGAGACCGGGTCTCCTAACCCTAGAATTGACAGTGTTACTTGCCGCTCTCGTAGGGGTCTAGGGATGTGGGTTTGGCTATTCTGTTGGAGATAGTACCCTCAGAGTCAATTATTGGATCACAGGCACGTGATTGCAATGATTGAAGGAGGACCTATTCCGGTAGGACAGTCTTACTCAAGATGATAGTATGCTATCTGGTTTATCTTTATCATCGTGTACTGTTTTAGGTGACCTTACAGGTCACTATTGCACGTTGATAGAGCCCCTAGGATTCATGCTTGACTGCCAGCAGTATGAGGGCGATCATATACGTGGGAGCTGGTAGTCTATAAGAACATCCTTAAAAGGTCCCTAGTCGTGGGAGTTTCGAGACAGGGCATCGATTCTCCAGAGTAGACTAGTGTATACAGTCGAGACCCCGACGAGGGACGGTGGCCGATCTCATAAGCCACTGGTGTCAGTTGGTTCACCTAAGATATATACAGGTGCTCATTGGGTTATGAGTACACCGGACAGGACTCGCCGGGAACATGCTAGTTGGTCTTATACCTGACGTCAGAGAGCAGTTTCCTGGTGACATGTGTACATGTTAGTTCATCGACCTGAGGATCATCATTTGTCTCGTGTGAGTTCCTACTGTACTTTGATTACTACCCTACCACGCTCAAAGGAGACGTGGAAACAGGTTTTAATTGGGTACAGTCCCGAGCCACATGGAGGCAGTGAGCGGATCTTCAGGGGTTCGTCTCTCCCGGTATTGGGGGTGAGGTCGCGCTGTGTCTAGGAGAACCATTACACGAAGTCCTTGGCCAAGGCAGGAGATTTAATGGTAGGTATTCCAGTAGTATCTCAGGGTGTTCTGGGGTACACTCCGACACGACTTGTACCGCTTTTGGGGGTCTGACTTTTACCAACCCCCTAGGCCCGCCATGCGATGCTCATAGAAGAACGGACCGGACTGTACGGATATTGTCACTGACAGGCTCAGTAGGGTGTCAGGCTGAGTTCGCTCACAGACGTCCCTTTTGGTCAATACCTGGTAGCCCGTTACGTATAGGCTAATACCTCTGACGTGCTAGTGGTTAAATTCACAACCAAGGTGTTGACGAGTCTTTAGAGTCTCCCACAGACCAGTTTCTCAAGTTTCGAGCGAAACGCTGTAGAGGCCGTATGGAGATATGGCAGGGTTCGATCAGATACGTGCGGTATTGCATGAATCAGGATCGGACGGTTAATACTAGCGGGCTTTGGTTTAAGCCGGATCCTAGTATTGTACAGTGTAGATTTTGTCTCATTGCATTTGTATTCGGTCGGAATACAAATGCGGGTATGTATATAAAGTAGCGGGGTTTTCCTGTAATTTATTACGGGATCAGTTTTTTGGAGTTGCCAGTTTGCTTTCCGTTTCGGCCATTTTCCTTTGTATCTTTCATTGGCCGAAGATTGGTGGAGGAGGGCTTATTTGCATTTGTGCAAATTAGCATTTATGGAGGGTGGTCTTTGCATTTTATTGCTTCATGATAATTCCTCCACCATTTGACTTCTTCTAGTCATCATAGCTTGACTTTCTTATTCATGATGGCTTGACTTTTAGAGTCATGATTGTTAATGATGATGAAGGGTGATGGTTGATGGAGTGTGGGTTTGAGTTTGTGATCATTTTACTTCATGATTATCATTATTCCCTTGCATTATTTTTCCCTCACTTGGCTCACTCCTCTCTCTCCCTTGATCAAGTGAGGCCGGCCAATTTTTGGGGCTGACCATTTTTTGTGTGGGGATTTTTAGCTCTCTTGATGGTTGAAAAATCCCCAAGTTCATTTACAAAATTCCACATCTCATATCCTCCACCAAAGGAAACTTCAAGTAACCCCAAAATAAGACATGAGTTCTACACGTATTCTACAGCAAACCTTGGGCACGTCGACTCGCCAACTTCGTGCCCGAGTTGCATCGGACCAGAGGCGGGAGCCCGTAAAAGAAGCCGGCGACGTGGTGCCCTTCCGGCGACTTGGTGGAGACCGGAGTATCCGCGGGGAGATCGGGACGACGACGAGAAGACCGGAGGACACGGATCACTCGGTATATCTCTCTTCCCATCTTGTTGTTAGCTAGGACTAGATTAATGGCCCGATCCGGGTTTTTAGTGCGCGGTGGTGCCGGTATAAAAAGTTTAAAGAAAAGCAGCGCTTCCGCATTCCGGCGTCGGATTGACGGCCGGGGCGCCGCCGTGCACTTACTATGGTATCAGAGCCTCGCCATTAACCTAGTCTAGCTTTGTCTAATGTGTTTACATTTCCGATCGAACAAAAAAATTCCAAAATCCGCGTTTTGAATAGCATCAGTTTCTGTCGAAATTTTTTGGACTCCAAAATTTTTTCAGGTTGTCTCAGAATATTGTGCAGGGAAGTAGGAGAACTCTGGTAAAATTTTGTTGCATGAACCCATCATACCACCGCGGAACCGCGGCCAAACCCCTGTTTGGACCGCGGTTCCGCCGCCACCTTGTAAGTTCAGTGCATCAATTTTTTACAGAGGCCTCCTGACTTGAAAATAGGATTTTTGGAATATTATTTTTTGGGCCCAGATTTCTTTGAGTGCTACAGTAGTGCTTGGGGCCCACTTGGTAAAATTTGATCGTTCGAAAAAATTTAAACATATTAGATCACAGTATTTACATTATATCTGGGACCGTGAATGTCACTTGATCGGTAAATCCTGTCTAACTGCTATAGCCCGGTTAGACGGATTTGCGAACGTGACATTCACGTTGATGTTCTGTGATTGTGCTGTGATGTTGCGGATTGGTCGTGGGGGATAGCCTGGATGCAATGCTAGTACAGTTTTTGTTGTATTATGTACATTTGATATTGCGGGGCGAGCATCCGACATGTGGACTGCCGTCACTGCCTGTTTGTATTAATCTTTTGGGGCACGACCAGGTTGCTGTCGATGTACCCGTTGTATATATATTTTACTTTCTGTACTAGGATTACCCCGCGGAGGGGTGCACGGATAGCCGGATTCTAGAGGGCAACGGGCCCGCATCTCATGGTATTGAGACGGAGGGGGCTTTATGTTCATAACAGAATACTGCATTTTATACCGCCCATTCTTACGCTCGTGTGTTTATAGGTAGGTGCTTTTTATCCGTGTTTATCACATATTTGCAGAATACAGGTTCTCGGTTCTAAAACGGTGAAATTCATGGAAAACACGACAATATCCGGGTTCCTGCCAACCACTGATAAAACACGGTCTCCGCTCTTCATCCGTATGTTACCAGATATCAGTTAAGAGACAAAATGTCAAATCAATGTCGCTTTCATGCACAAGGCTCAATGGTAGCACAAGATCCAAGAGATCTACGCGGAGCTCGAGGCAATCATGACAAAAGATATCCACAAAAAGTCCACCTTTCCTCAACAGAAATTCTGGAAGAATTGCGAAAGTAATTTCAGAAACTACATGTACCAGACAACAGGGGACACCAAACCAGGAAAACACCAGAAATCCCCAGGCCCAATTCCTCTAAACGGCCGCGGAAGCGCGGCCAAAGGGGGGTTTTGGCCGCCCTTCCGCGGCCATGTGGGGCCCACTTGCCGACGGTTTTTGGGGGTATTCTTGGGACTTCATCTCTGGTCTGCTGGTTGCCCTAGAACCCCATTTCCCTGCCTATAAATACAGCAGAACTTGCCAAAGCCAAGGGTCATTCTTTGTTCATTTTTGTAGCCTCTTTTGTTAGGATTTTGTATAGTTCTTCTTCTTCCTCTTCATTCCTCTTCCATGAAATTGTAAGTGAGAAGCTTTTTTGTGGATGTGAATAAAGATGAAGGCTTTGTATCATTCTCTTGTGTTTCTTCTTCCCCTTTGAGATTTTTGCTTTCTCTTGCTCATTCAACCTCTTCATTGAGCTTGAATGGGTAAGGGTTAGTTATTGATCTCAAAGGTCGTATTTTCTCACGGGACTAGTTCTTCTCTTCACATGCGTTCTCTACCCTTCCCTTGATCTTGCAACCTCTTCATTGAGCTTGCAAGTTTAAGGGTTGGCTATTGAGCACATGCTTGGCTTGGGTTCTACTTCCGTGTTCTTTTCATTGCTCGCTTTTTATTTCCATGCACTTTTATTACTTGCTTTTATTACTTGCAATTTTATTCATGCACTTTAATACTTGTATCTTTTCTTTTCTTTGTTCTTTTCTTTTTGTTCTCTTTTTTGTTCATTTTGTGAATGTTGTAATTATTGTTGTTGTTAAGAATTAATACGGTTTTATAAGTTAACATTTCCTTCTCATTTCCTTTTCCCGTTATTTTCCTTTTGAACTCCGTCCAAACCATACGCAAGCGCTCCGTTAGGCACCGTACCCTGACAAGGTAACGGTGATTCCTAACCACGACCGGTTGCGTTCGGTTTGGCCGGAGGCGAAGGCAAGAGACAAGAACGGAAGGACAAGGGTAAATAAACCGGATTCCTCGAATACCGCGCTTAAATCCCCTAATCCACGTTGTTGCCGATTGCTTAGCTTCAATTGGTCAAGACTCGGCTCAAAGGTTTTGAGTACGGATTTCTTAGCTTATAATTTCGTATTTTCTTAACAACTTTATACTTGCAGATAAACACATAGGTTAGAACAAACAAACATACAAGATTCTTTATTGACTCGTCTAAAGCAAAGAAGGTAAGATAACACCATCTCCCTGTGGACCGACCCGTGCTCACCGGCTAGCTGCAAAGCGACACCGTCCTGATCGCGGTTACACTTAAATTCTTTGAACATCCGACACGCCATCGGCGTGCGATCAAATGGCGCCGTTGCCGGGGACACGGTAGCGTATTTTCTTTCTTGTTATTCGGGTTAATATTCTTTTTGTACATATTTAACAAACAAAAAAAAAATATTCTTTTTGTTTTTGGACAATATTTTTGTGGGCAAGTGTGCAGAATTTTGCGTATTTGCAAACTGCGATAGTGGGGAAGCAAAGTGTACATTCAACGTTAAGGTGATTACGAAGTACAGTGCCAAAGATCCGGGTAGTTTGACCCGCGCAAGCGAACCTTTCAAGCTTACCGGATTTGATTCAACGGGGGTTTCCTAACCCAAAACTTAACGGTACGTATTTTACTAACACCTTCTTCTCAAATCCGACGCTTCCAATATACTATTCTTTGCAGGATTCTTTGCAAGTTCGCTAGCAAACGCCAAAATTGACTAACCCGTATTTGTTGCAGCGCCGCGCTTAAAATAAAAAAACGATTGTTTGATTCTTTACAGAATTTTTGAATTGCGCATTGCATACATTAATACGGACTTAAGGGCAAGCGAACCCCACAACATACGGTAAAGGATTTCATCACCTTTTCCGTGGCCCACAAATCACGAACTTGTGCATAACGTCTACCCGCACAAATTTAAAAGAAACTAGACTTTAAGCCTTAAGGACTTCGCGCTCACTAGGAGAAGTTAACTGTATTTAGAAGCTTGCTTGACGGTATATTGTTTACGGGGTGTCTAGGAAAGTGTTAACGGCGAAACCGCCAAAAGAGAAAGGGTTATTTAATTAAGGAACTTCGCGAAAGCGTTGGAAAACCTCCCCTTATCTCTGCACTTACCTGGCCTCGTGATCAGTGTATCTTGAGCCTGTTTCTCGACACAGTTCTACTTCGACAATCAAGTTCTCGAGCAGGTCTAGTTGACCTAGGTGAACCCTAGAACGATTAGGTGTGTGGTATTTTTTTTTTTGTGTCGTGATTTTTGTCCATATTCTTTTTTTGTGTATATTTCATTCTTTTGCTAACAATAAAAAAAATTTTAAAAAAAATTTAAAAAAAAATAAAAAATTCACATTCTTTCCCCTCCTTTTTCTCTACCTTTCTTTCATTCTCTCTTCATATCATGGGTACTCCACCCCGCAAAACTCTTGCCGAACTTTGGTACCCACAACCAGACATTACTTCATACGGTTCTTGCTTTGGCCGAACATCGAACGACCCCTCCATGCCAAAAATTTCTTTGAAAGATCGGATAGACGCGTCTAGGACAAACAATTTGACTCCGCAATCCACTTCATATCAACCATTTCAAACAGTCACCCCTTCTTACGTTGATACCCCTTCTTCGAGTCATGTTGCCACTCCTAGACCTATGTCTATTGCTGAACGTATTGAACAATCTCGTAGCCGATATTTCACTCCCTTCCCCACTACAAATTCTTGGGATCAACAATTCCATTCACCTTCTTATCCCAATGTTGATCCCACTCCTGTCCAGCCATTCAACTCCTACCAATCCTACCCTAATTTTGCACCTTCCCTAGACATTGCATCAGAACCGCAATTTGGGAGTTTTCAGTATCCAAATAACTTTGAATCTTTTACTAAAACCCCTTCACAACCAATGTCTAGTTTAGAACAGTCCTTGGAAGACTTTAGGGTAGCGTCAAGCCAACAGATGATGGATTTGAATGCGTACATGGCCGCCCTCATGCAACCTAGTGACCCGGTAGCTAGTTTTCAATTAGCTACAACTTTTCCAATGTATGATGCGGTGGCAGGACAGGCTGTGAATTTGAGTGGAGAGAGTGAGATATACCCCCTTCCAAATCAAACCTACCCATCCCAAATTGAATCCGACAACTCATGTTTTGAAAGTCTATCAAGTATCCCAAATGAATTATCAATTGAAGATAGAATGTTTAATGAGTTGTGCGACTTTGTAGTGTTTGATTTGCCCGACTGTGAAGGGTCCCTTTTGAGTGAAACCATACCCAATCCTCTTGACCTCTACACCTCCACTCTAGAACCTGAATTGATTGATATCCATGCTTTTGTTGAGGTGTCGGAGAATTTTGATTTTCACTTGATTGAGGATATTGACGCTGGGAATATTTTGGATGATGAAACCGTAGATTTGGCTGAGTTTATCTCTTCAAGTCATCATCCCGAGTCATTAAATGTTTTTCCCGAACTTCATATGCGTCTGGATTTTGAAGAAATGTGCATGGATGTGCTAAATTTTGAGGAGAATATTGAGGATAGTTTAGAGGATGAACCAGTTTTAATTGATGAGTCGGATTTTCCAATTCATCCTGTCCCTTCCACTGACTGTGTACACCCTCCTGAACCTTTAACCGATACCCTTCCTCAACCACTTCCCTCCATCCGTTCCATCGTTCCGACCTTGCAAGAACCCGTCTCGCTCTCATTTCATATGTCTGGTTTACCAGGTTCGGCGTACCCATGGTTTCTCACGAACCTTGAGGGATTTGACCCAATCTCTCGGCAAGTAAATATATTAGCACAATCACTTTTCACACAGCGTTCATCACAAATTGTGCTAATCTATTTACTCCATTTGCACCCTCAAGTTCGTACTCCACTTCTTTTTCCCTTCCGCCATTCTTCTTCTTCTCATCTACCGAGACCGCATTCCACTTCTCTCCACAAGCGGTCTCGCGTATTCTCCATTTCTTACCTCTTCACCTTCTTCCACCAACCATCGCTTTATAACGATAAAATTTTTGAATGGTTGGTGTTAACTTTAGGCCTGTGTAAGGCCTTGTATAGATGGATACTGTTCTTTCCCCCCTAATCCTGAATTTCAACGCTTAACAGTGGAAACACTGTTGTACTTAAGTTTGGGGGGGACACCTTTTTGTATATATTTTTTGTTTTTCCTTTTTGTTTTGTATCTAATTTGTTTTTAGGAAGCGCCGGCAATTTTGACCCTCTTAGTATAGCCTGACAGTGAGGGCACTGTCAAGTTTAAGTTTAGGGGTGTGCTCGGTAAGCTTTCTTCCTTCGCATTCATTTGTATATTTTGCATTTGCATACCTTATTAAAAACCCATAAAAATCTGAAAATTTTCTAAAAATATAAAAACTTTATTGTCAAGTTAGCTTGTGGAAGAACTCCGATTCAACATTCGACGGTTTTTGTTTGAAAAGATAGGAATAACTAAATCCTATGTTTGGATTTTGAAAACCTGAAAGATAACTCTCCTTTGAAGTTAACTATAGCTGATATACGTCTTTACATTACACTACACGTGTTGTGAGTCTTGGAAATTAGATGACAAGTCTTTTATGTTTAAAAAACTTTTAAATAGATAAATGATTTTCTGAGGATCAAATAGGTTTGTTCTGAAATAAGTAATATATCAAGAATAGTTTATGAAGTAAGTGAATATGAAGGAATGTTATTGATGCCTTAATTGGAACTAAGTCTGAAAAATAACCCATCTGAAACTTGATTGGAATGATTACACACCAAACCCACTAAACACGTCTTTTATCCAAAAAAATAATTGAACTACCGGTTATATCTCCGTTCGTATTGAATCATCATGTTTTTCACGCCAAACTGTCTTTTGTTTTTTGGACCTAGGTAACTTGAGTAATTAAGTCCGCTGGGGTGTTTCTATACCTAATGCCCTAAAACCAACTGGTTTGGGTGCATTGTCCCAAAGCTCGCTAAGAAGCCTAGAAAGTCCAGTTTTAAAACAAAATCAAGCAAGTGTTCTCTCCGAGTTAAAATTCCTAACGGTTCTTTGTGTGAGAATAATCTGGATAAAAGACAGGCTTTTATAAAAATTTCTTAACGGAGATATGAAGGTTTTACTCTTTGATAAAGACTATTGCACGTTCACAGAGGTGTGTATGAAATGAAAACAAGAAAAAGGTGGAGTGAAGAATAAGACCTAGTTTCCTGTTAGGGAAGATAGAAATTCTGAAGTTGAAACTTTACTGGAAAACGAAACTTGAAAAATGCTTAACTCTCTATAAAACTTATGTGATCCTTTTAAAATTGTTATCTGGGCTTTATTGTGTGACATAATGACTTTATTCGACCTTTCAGGAACTTAACGACACTATTTTGCACTGCACGTAAAGACATATAAAATCTGTAGTTAAATAAGAAGCGAGGTGTGAAAAATAAAGGTTCGATGGTCTAGACTTAGGATTATAGAATTGTTATTTTCTAAAACAAAGCTTTTGGGGCTTGAATCTTAGTTATTTTACAAAGCTAGCTTGACCGGATTTTGTGGGTGTAATCCGCTGAAAACCCTCAGGAGACAACACTCCTCCTACTAGGGACACCTAGAGGTTTAACGGCTTGTTGCACGCGCTCAGTGCAATCGCGTTCCCTGCGAAAGTGCGGTTATCATTTTATTTTTGTGAATAATTGGTTTTGCTCGGGACGAGCAAAAGTTAAGTTTGGGGGTATTTGTTCATAACAGAATACTGCATTTTATACCGCCCATTCTTACGCTCGTGTGTTTATAGGTAGGTGCTTTTTATCCGTGTTTATCACATATTTGCAGAATACAGGTTCTCGGTTCTAAAACGGTGAAATTCATGGAAAACACGACAATATCCGGGTTCCTGCCAACCACTGATAAAACACGGTCTCCGCTCTTCATCCGTATGTTACCAGATATCAGTTAAGAGACAAAATGTCAAATCAATGTCGCTTTCATGCACAAGGCTCAATGGTAGCACAAGATCCAAGAGATCTACGCGGAGCTCGAGGCAATCATGACAAAAGATATCCACAAAAAGTCCACCTTTCCTCAACAGAAATTCTGGAAGAATTGTGAAAGTAATTTCAGAAACTACATGTACCAGACAATAGGGGACACCAAACCAGGAAAACACCAGAAATCCCCAGGCCCAATTCCTCTAAACGGCCGCGGAAGCGCGGCCAAAGGGGGGTTTTGGCCGCCCTTCCGCGGCCATGTGGGGCCCACTTGCCGACGGTTTTTGGGGGTATTCTTGGGACTTCATCTCTGGTCTGCTGGTTGCCCTAGAACCCCATTTCCCTGCCTATAAATACAGCAGAACTTGCCAAAGCCAAGGGTCATTCTTTGTTCATTTTTGTAGCCTCTTTTGTTAGGATTTTGTATAGTTCTTCTTCTTCCTCTTCATTCCTCTTCCATGAAATTGTAAGTGAGAAGCTTTTTTGTGGATGTGAATAAAGATGAAGGCTTTGTATCATTCTCTTGTGTTTCTTCTTCCCCTTTGAGATTTTTGCTTTCTCTTGCTCATTCAACCTCTTCATTGAGCTTGAATGGGTAAGGGTTAGTTATTGATCTCAAAGGTCGTATTTTCTCACGGGACTAGTTCTTCTCTTCACATGCGTTCTCTACCCTTCCCTTGATCTTGCAACCTCTTCATTGAGCTTGCAAGTTTAAGGGTTGGCTATTGAGCACATGCTTGGCTTGGGTTCTACTTCCGTGTTCTTTTCATTGCTCGCTTTTTATTTCCATGCACTTTTATTACTTGCTTTTATTACTTGCAATTTTATTCATGCACTTTAATACTTGTATCTTTTCTTTTCTTTGTTCTTTTCTTTTTGTTCTCTTTTTTGTTCATTTTGTGAATGTTGTAATTATTGTTGTTGTTAAGAATTAATACGGTTTTATAAGTTAACATTTCCTTCTCATTTCCTTTTCCCGTTATTTTCCTTTTGAACTCCGTCCAAACCATACGCAAGCGCTCCGTTAGGCACCGTACCCTGACAAGGTAACGGTGATTCCTAACCACGACCGGTTGCGTCCGGTTTGGCCGGAGGCGAAGGCAAGAGACAAGAACGGAAGGACAAGGGTAAATAAGCCGGATTCCTCGAATACCGCGCTTAAATCCCCTAATCCACGTTGTTGCCGATTGCTTAGCTTCAATTGGTCAAGACTCGGCTCAAAGGTTTTGAGTACGGATTTCTTAGCTTATAATTTCGTATTTTCTTAACAACTTTATACTTGCAGATAAACACATAGGTTAGAACAAACAAACATACAAGATTCTTTATTGACTCGTCTAAAGCAAGAAGGTAAGATAACACCATCTCCCTGTGGACCGACCCGTGCTCACCGGCTAGCGGCAAAGCGACACCGTCCTGATCGCGGTTACACTTAAATTCTTTGAACATCCGACACGCCATCGGCGTGCGATCACTTTACTCTAGGATTGGCGGGCTATTCACCGCACTCGTAGAGGGTACTGGTTGACCCAGGAGGGGTGCCCAAGTTACAGGATTCCGTGAAGTGCTGGGTGGTCCATTCACGTTGCTGAAGGGGGTTGCCTCGCTTCAGGTTTTGGCGGGTAACTTGCCGCGCCCGTAGGGGTCTAGAATTTCATTGCACAGGCTATCCACACGACCAAAGGAACGTCGGGTTTCAGTTGCGGCTCTGTGAAACCCGGGGATCCCAGATATCTGTATTGTTCTGTGATGCTGTACATTTCTATGATGTTGCATTTTATCACACCTTGAGCGAAATATTATATATTGATATATATACTAGTAGATGTTGTATATGTTTTGCATCCGCGCTAGTCCAGTCCCCGCTCTGTCGTTAGTTAGCTAACCTAACGGGTAATGACGGGACCCAGTGGCGAATGCGGATGGCATATACGTACGTCATTATTTTCGTTCTTTGGGGTGTGATCAATTGATGGGACTGCATTGATTCGGATCAATGCAAGTTAAACAAACCTAATCTGATGTTGTTGGAACATTTTTCAAAAAGCTGTTATTTGCAAGGACGTTCACTTTTGTTTTGCACAGTGGTATTCAGTTGGAATATCCTGCTCCTCAGTCGACGAGGCAAGGGCCGAGATCCCTTCACCGGGAGTGACCCCTTGGACAGAAGTTTGCGTCAGGGCAATAACTTCACTATAGCCGATTACTTTTTCTTTGTATCGTGGTATTCAGTTGGAATATCCTGCACCTCATTCTACGGGGAAAGAGCCGAGATCCCTTCACCGGGAGTGACCTCTTTAGCAAAGGTTTTCGTCACTATATTTTTAAGAGCTATCCGTTCCTTCAACGATATCAAGTTCATTACGTTAAAGGTTTTCGCCAGAAGCCATTCATAGCCCTCCGTCGTTTCATATGGGTGGTCAATAGTATTCAAGCTGTGTATGTTGGCCAAAGTCAAGGCACAGTGATTGGTAGCTATTGGGTATTCATATGCAGCATAGGTAGATGTGTTGGTTTGGGGCAGTCGTACTACTATTTTGGCCAAAGTCAAGGGTATGTACGGGTGGGCTCAAATTAACCTGGAGAATGACGGGTAGAACTTGACATGTGACTTATGATATGTTGGCCAATGTCAAGGTCATAAGAGCATGGGGTAAAAATCATATCGGGAGTTTCTAAAGAAACTGAAACTTGCCAGATATGCGCATACCTTCTGGAGTATGATAGCGTGAGCGGATTCCGTCACGTTATCATGCGGTGATAGTTGGATCCCGATTCCCACTGATGAATTGGTTTACTCCTCGGGTCATCCCGACAAATTCTTCTTTCGGGTTTGGAGAAGAATTTGACGGTACAGTGGGAGGTTTCCAGATTAGATAAATTGGTAACCATTCTGATCTAGGTTAGAGTGCACGCTGAGTGTTTCTTTTCTCTATCTCTCTCTTTGGCAGCGATCATTGACCCGACCCTAAGATTATGACTCAGTGACCAAGTTAACCGAACCTTCTTAAACACTGGCTATTGGATTGTCAGAGTTGCAAACCTCATTGCCACTCCTACTTTTACCCTTTTCTCCAGGACACCCCGTATTACTACTAATGTCCACTTCCATTGGACAAAACCATCGTATGGTTATATACGAACCTGAAGGAATTTATTCGAGGATGGTTTCCGGTTCTGGAGAAAACGGATAGGACTATTCAGTTGTCTTTTCCTTTCATCTTCTCTCAGGTTGCGAGTACTCCTTGGTTTAGGAGATAGTACACCTATTACATAAATTGGATAGTCTTCTTCCAAACCTTAGGCTGGTGCTGAACGGTGGGGAATGAAGAAAACCAATTAGCATAACGATGGTGTACAGAAGGTATTATGTAAAGACAAAGAAAGGGATTAGTAAGAGGGCAAAGTAAATTGCGACTGCTATTTATGACCAAACCAAATATTTCTTCGCCAATCCTAAATCACCTTTGTATTTCTCCAGGACACTCCGTATCACTACGAAGATCCACAGTTTATTGGATACTCCATCGTATGGTTATATACGAACTCGAAAGGAACTTGTTCCAGTTCAGGGATGGATTCTGGTTCAGGAGAAATAGGAATAAGGTTTATTCAGTTGTCTTTTATCTTCACCTTCTCTCGCATTGCGAGTGCTCCTAGGATTAGGACAGTACACCCATTATGCTTATTGGATAGCCTTCTTCCAAACCATCGGCTGGTGCCGAACGGTAGGGAAGGAAGAAAACCATTTGGCCTAAAGGGGTGTACAGAAGGTAATGACTAAAGACATATAAAGGGATTTGGAGAGATGGCAAAGAGATATACGGTTTCAGTTGTGAATCTGGATAATGGAAGAGGCATTACTAGGAATACCGGGATACCCCATCGAAACATTTCAATGTTTCAGTTTCACTATGTACTGTTAAAAGAAAACTGATTTCCCAATTAGACACTTGCTCCAGGGTATGTATTTACCAGGTAAGATTCTCACATCTGTATGGTTTTACAGATGATGAGTGGGAGTAAGCTATTGGGAATTAGGTGATCATCCTCATTATATCGGAATTCGTTGTAATTAGTGATATTTGAGGAAGTCACCTGGGTTGTTTGCCGGATGGCGAATATTTGGTTTTGAATATCCGTTATAATGCACCAATTTCAAATTGATATATCTGTACGTCTATTTTTATAGAGTGAGATGTACTTTTTTGAAATTATGTCGATGACATTTACCTATACAACTGTGTAATTCTTCTTAACCATAAGTACAGTTTTCAACTTACGACACACAGGGAGTGAGTTATTAGACTCAAGGGACTTATACAGAGGATTGTATGCTGTCCAGTGTCCATTAGGACAGAGGGGTTGGTCCTCGTACTATATTCGACTTACTTATGACTTCTCTAGTTTTTAGACAAGTGTTTCGTAGAAACGCAAGGTCCGAATTTTGAGAAGTTATAGGTATATGAATAAAGTAGGGAACCAGGCGTTGCAAGTATCGGGATTCTTCAAGGTGATCGAAGATGTAGATACTTGTGTAGGGTATTCAATTGATAGTAATGATTAAGAGAACTTGCTTCTCTTTCAGGTTACTCATAATTGGAAGCATTCCTAAGTTGAGTAACGCTGATCGGCCTCCTTCCATTTAGTTGACATGCACTGGAGACAGATGCATGATTTGAATCTGGTTCAATTAAATCAGTGCCTCTGTTTCTATATTGGATATAGAACAGTTCATATCATAACGATGTTAAGGTACGGTGAGTTGTCTGGCTTATGCTTAAAACCAGACTCTGGATAACTCAAGGCGCGTTTCTGTAATGACTGTTTGTGGGTTGACCCAGGCTATGACGAGGGTAGACTTTCTACCATCTGGAAGATCAATAGTGATATTGTTCTTAACTCGCCACAGTTTTAATAAAAATGGATTTTTTCAGAAAACAGTAGTGGGAGTATGGTAGAACTGGAATTGATTCCAGAACCGCAAACGATTACTGAAGATTTGATAAAGAACCTAAAGATTCAATCTGGTTTGACATTCCATTGGCCACTCCGCAGATAAGGTGGGTAACTTCAGGCACCCGAGAAGTACTCCGGTAGCCTCAAGGACGGTGACAGGGAAGTTCTTGTTTACCCAGACTTGCCATTGCTGTTGTTCCAGACCATGAGACCCGGCAGGAGGATGAGTATAGCGTCGTTCTAAACTAGCTTTAGAAGTGTACGTCTATATGACTCTGCCAGAGGGTTGTTGTGGTAAGTGGGAGCAGCGGAAGCATTGGTGGACAAGTGGCTTATGTCTATTTGTAGACTAAAGCAGATGTAGCGGAGATAGATCATCTATTTCTGACATCACAGTCATAGGTTTGACTTCATCAGAATAGGGGATGGATCTGTTAAGAAGGTAGTAGGATGTGATGTCCTGGTATTTGGATGACATACACAGAGTAGGAAGTGATATTCCTATACTACGATCGGTTATACTTTGGTCGTTACACAGTGGTTTCTCCACATGGGACTTGGACATTATATCAGACATACTGGTTACTAGATTTATGGTTTTAGATCTAGATTTGGGTGGTTTCCTAATTAAGGGTACTTAGACAGCATTCTAAGAGTTTTTAGAATGGACGACTCCTGGCACGGTAGTCTACCTGCAGGTGATGGAGTCACCCACTCTAAAGGTGTCTTACAGACTAAAGGGGAGAGGGATGTGCATGATTGGCAGATCACTTGCTTAGGCAATTGAGTCAATCATGAGATGTCAAGTACCACACCAGATGTTGTTCTTGCAGTAGATGCAATAATTTGATATTGATCCAATCCTGGAGAAACAATCGGAAGCAGCTTTAGAACATAAGTGGATGTTCTAGTGATATGATAACGACAACCTCATTCGGGAGACAGTTATCATTCCAGGCTTCTAAGGTGACTTGGACGACAGGGAGGTTGTCAGAGTTATAGTTTTCCTTCTGACGAGGGGCAGTATTTTGGACAGATGGTCCAAGGAAATACTGAGGGAGGCATGGCGCAGGATACTAATTAAGTTCAGTTGACGATACAGTCTAAGAAGTTTGGATTTGGAGTTCATTTATGTGTTAGGTCCCATCAGACATCCAGACACATTCTAAGACAGGTATTGCTCATTTCGGGAGATGGGTTTCTCCGCGAACTTGAGATTAAGAGAGATATAGAAAGAAACATCAAAGCGGATCCACTCACTAAGGCTATTCCTCGAACGCAATAGTTTCGCAAACGAGCCTTGTGAGACTAACTAGTAGAGGAGTTGGGTGTTCGGTATCACACGGGCTGTGAGTATGCGACATCGCAATAATTAGCCTTGAGTGCAAGTGGGAGATTGTTGGAGATAGTGCCCTCAGAGTCAATTATTGGATCACAGGCATGCGATTGCAATGATTGAGGGAGGACCTATTCCGGTAGGACAGTCTTACTCAAGATGATAGTATGCTATCTGGTTTATCTTTATCATCGTGTACTGCTTTAGGTGACCTTACAGGTCACTATTGCACGTTGATAGAGCCCCTAGGATTCATGCTTGACTGCCAGCAGTATGAGGGCGATCATATACGTGGGAGCTGGTAGTCTATAAGCACATCCATAAAAGATCCCTAGTCGTGGGAGTTTCGAGACAGGGCATCGATTCTCCAGAGTAGACTAGTGTATACAGTCGAGACCCCGACGAGGGGCGGTGGCCGGTCTCACAAGCCACTGGTGTCAGTTGGTTCACCTAAGATGTATACAGGTGCTCATTGGGTTATGAGTATACCGGACAGGACTCGCCGGGAACATGCTAGTTGGTCTTATACCTGACGTCAGATAGCAGTTCCCTGGTGACATGTGTACAGGTTAGTTCATCGACCTGAGGATCGCCACTTGTCTCGTGTGAGTTCCTACTGTACTTTGATTACTACCCTACCACGCTCAAAGGAGACGTGCAAACAGGTTTTAGTTGGGTACAGTCCCGAGCTACATGGAGGCAGTGAGCGGATCTTCAGGGGTTCGTCTCTCTCGGTATTGGGGGTGAGGTCGCGCTGTGTCTAGGAGAGCCATTACACGAAGTCCTTGGCCAAGCCAGGAGATTTACTGGTAGGTATTCTAGTAGTATCTCAGTGTTAGTTATATGTATGCCCTAGAGGCCCTTACTGTACATAGGATGTATATTGTAGTGGATGCTGGGACGTATATAGGGAGGACTTTCTTGCTCGACATGATAGTATGCTATCTGGTTGCTCTTTACCTTAACATGTACACTGATTGTCTCCCTGTTACATGTTGGTAAAGCCCTTAGGATCTGTACTTGACTACCTGGACTATGATGCGGATCATACTAGTGGGGACATGGTAGTCCATAAGTACATCCTTCAAAGTCCCTAGTCGTGGGTGTATCGAGACGGGGCATCGATATACCAGAGTAGACTAGCGTGTACCTTCTCGACCCATAAAGATGGGCGATGGATGATCCCATATCCATTGGTGTTTGACATCAGAGATCATATACGGGTGCTCAGTAGAGACTGGGTACACTGGACGGACTCGCCGAGAACTCCCAGAAGGTATTATATCTCACGTCAGATGGCAGTTCTCTGGTGACACTGGTACAGAGTAGTCTGTTGACCCGAGATCGTCATAGAGTCTTGTGTGGTTTCCACTGTGCTTTGATTTCCATCTTACCACGTCCAAGAGGGCGTGCAAAACGGTGGTTTTTGGGTACAGTCCCGAGTCACATGGAGGCAATGAGCGATAGGAGGGGATTCGTCTCTCCCGGTATAGGGAGTTGATGTTGTGCTGTGTTCGATTGGCTATAACAGGAAATCCCTGGCCAGGGTTGCTGAGATTTACTGGTAAGTGTTACCTGTAGTTTCTCGAATAGTTATAGACCTCATATCGACACGACTTATCGAGCTATTGGGGTCTGACGTTTACCACCCCTAGGCGAGATATGCGACATATCAGACGATCAGACCGGACTGTACGGTAGTGTTACTGGTCGGATTCACTTGAGTGTGAGCGGGCTTGCTCGTCGATCTTCAGATCGCTCAATACCCGGGTGGCCGTTACGTTTAGCAGACCGCTTGCGGCTTGTGGGTGTTTGATATGATCATCATCCGCTGCCGGCGTATTGACGAGTCTTTAGAGTCCTACACAGAGGTTTCCTGGCTCAAGCGAAACGAAATAGGAGCGCATATGAGATATGTGCGGGACCGAGAAAAATGCGTGTATGTGATACCGTATTCCATTCTCGCGATGAATGTATCGATTAGGTTATATGCGATGTACCCTAGTTATCGAATCAAAGGTTGATTCGATAAGCCGATACATAGGATACTAGTCGGTTATATGCGATATGACCGGATCATTGAATCAAGTGTTGATTTAATGATTTAATGCATAATTATATATTTGATATATTACTTTGCATTAACTAGTATTGGTTCACTTAAGATGGATTTTCTCACTCGGATGTGCGCATTGTATATGCGATATACTTTTGTGCACTTGTATGTATCATGTTTGATGATGCATGCTAACTTGTGTTTTGTGTAAAGTTTAAACCATGGTTATGTAATGGTTAGGGTTTTCATTTTCATATCTATTTATTTATTTGTTTACTCATTATTGGAAAATGATAAGCATAATGCAAAATGGTGGCTTTATTTGGAAGCTTGTTGAAGCTTCATGAAGACTTTGACTTTAGCAACCATTTTGTCTCATGCTTAACCCTAACCATCCCATTTAACCATGATTGATTCTCTACACATTACCATGGTTAGTGTTATGATAAGAATGGATTATTCTTTTCTTTTTTAATTAATCTTATCATATCATTTTCTTCTTCTTCTTCCTTCAACTCAAGAAGAAAAACCTAGACTACATCAATGGTGGATTGATGATATGAGTGAGAAATCCAAATCTAAAGTCTACCCACTTCCTATTTCTTCATCCTCTACCTCTTTCCAAGTAGTAGAGTGTGTTTCCTTCACAAGTTTCTTGACTTGGTGAAGTGAGAGCTTGATCTTGCGATGCTTCGACGTAGATCATCTTCGGCATGGACATCGACGACTTAGATCGCTTATTCTCCGATGAAGCCGACGCTAGAGCCCAGGATTTGTGTAGGACAGCAAGAGGACTTCATTGCGGAGCTATGGAGGTGGAGCACCGGATCTACAAAGGTTGTATTTCCGATTCTCATAGTTAAGTGTTAACTAGTTAGCTTTTTCGCCAAGTTTTCTAGCAAACGATCCGTAGTCGGGTCTCTCGGCACCTAGATTCATCGAAATTGGCATGTTCGATGCCTTGTGAGACCTCGTTAGGGTGCCTAGGAACCCTACACTCAGGGTGTTCTGGGCTACACTCCGACATGACTTGTACCGCTTTTGGGGGTCTGACTTTTACCAACCCCCTAGGCCCGCCATGCGATGCTCATAGACGAACGGACCGGACTGTACGGATATTGTCACTGACAGGCTCAGTAGGGTGTCAGGCTGAGTTCGCTCACAGACGTCCCTTTTTGGTCAATACCTGGTAGCCCGTTACGTATAGGCTAATACCTCTGACGTGCTAGTGGTTAAATCCACAACCAAGGTGTTGACGAGTCTTTAGAGTCCCCCACAGACCAGCTTCTCAAGTTTCGGGCGAAACACTGTAGAGGTCGTATGGAGATATGGCAGGGTTCGATCAGATACGTGCGGTATTGCACGAATCAGGATCGGAAGGTTAATACTAGCGGGCTTTGGTTTAAGCCGGATCCTAGTATTGTACAGTGTAGATTTTGTCTCATTGCATTTGTATTCGGTCGGAATACAAATGCGGGTATGTATATACAGTAGCGGGGTTTTCCTGTAATTTATTACGGGATCAGTTTTTTGGAGTTGCCAGTTTGCTTTCCGTTTCGGCCATTTTCCTTTGTATCTATCATTGGCCGAAGATTGGTGGAGGAGGGCTTATTTGCATTTGTGCAAATTAGCATTTATGGAGGATGGTCTTTGCATTTTATTGCTTCAAGATAATTCCTCCACCATTTGACTTCTTCTGGTCATCATAGCTTGACTTTCTTATTCATGATGGCTTGACTTTTAGAGTCATGATTGTTGATGATGATGAAGGGTGATGGTTGATGGAGTGTGGGTTTGAGTTTGTGATCATTTTACTTCATGATTATCGTTATTCCCTTGCATTATTTTTCCCTCACTTGGCTCACTCCTCTCTTTCCCTTGATCAAGTGAGGCCGGCCAATTTTTGGGGGTGCCCCTTTTTGGTGTGGGGATTTTTAGCTCTCTTGATGGTTGAAAAATCCCCAAGTTCATTTACAAAATTCCACATCTCATATCCTCCACCAAAGGCAACTTCAAGTAACCCCAAAATGAGACATGAGTTATACACGTATTCTACAGCAAACCTTGGGCACGTCGACTCGCCAACTTCATGCCCGAGTTGCCTCGAACCAGAGGTGGGAGCCCGTAAAAGAAGCCGGCGACGTGGTGCCTTTCCGGCGACTTGGTGGAGACCGGAGATTCCGCGGGGAGATCGGGACGACGACGAGAAGACCGGAGGACACGGATCAATCGGTATATCTCTATTCCTATCTTGTTGTTAGCTAGGACTAGATTAATGGCCCGATCTGGGTTTTTAGTGCGCGGTGGTGCCGGTATAAAAAGTTTAAAGAAAAGCAGCGCTTCCACATTCCGGCGTCGGATTGACGGCCGGGGCGCCGCCATGCACTTACATATTCATCGCGACCGTGAAATCCGTGTTTTATACAGGCTCGTATTGAAAACACGGACGTCCTAGTATATCCAATATTTCATATATGTTCTTCTACTACAATGTTCTGTGATGAGATCATATTACTGCCTGAGACGAATGTTTATATTATATATATGAGATATATGTTATATTGCAGATTTCGTTTCAAATGTGATGCTTGTGAAGCATATTAAAATGGGACTTCATTAATGAAATTAATGAAACAAAAGAAAACCTAATGATGTTGTAGAAACTTGTTTAAAAACTGGTAGCTCTAGTTCTTGCTTTGCATAGCGGTGTTCCTTGTAGAACATCCAGCACCTTATTCGATAAGGAAAGAGCCGAGATCCCTTCACCGGGAGTGACCTCTTTAGCGAAACTAGCAGATGCTACAAACTCGGTTTGTCTTTTGATTGCTTCTATAGTTCTTGCTTTGCACAGCGATATTTGTGAAATATCCTGCGCCTTATTCGATGAGGAAAGGGCCGACGATCCCTTCACCGGGAGTGACCCCTTTACCAAAACTTGAAAAGCCTCAAAAACACTCCATTTAAAATCACTCGATTCTACAACGATATCAAGTTCATTACGCAAAAGGTTTTCTTAAAAACTTGTCGTAGCCCTCCGTCATTTCAGATAAGTACTAGTTAGTATTCGTGCTACGTTTGTTGACTATGTTAAGGCGTAGTGTGCGGTAGCTGATTAGTGCTAATCTGTATAAGCATATGATGCGATTGGATTAGGGTAGTCGTGCGACTTTGTTGACTATGTTAAGGATCGTGCGGGTGGGTTTAATTCAATCGGGAAATGACGGGTTGAACTTGACTAGCACTTATGATTTGTTGACTATGTTAAGGTCATATAGCTGCTAGGGGTAAAATATTATCGGGAATTTCAAGTGTTGAAATTGCAATGAGATTGCATACCTTCTATGAGATAGTTGGATCCCGATACCCGCTGCGAGTAAGAGTTACTCCTGGGAGAGTTTTACACATTACAATTAGCCGATCAAGTAGGTGTCTAGAAAGGTGTTAACGAGGATACGCCTCTGGGAAAATGAGGTTTACTATAATTAGGTTCGTTCGAAAGCACGGGGGACCTCCCTCAAAGTACCGGCACTGGCCTGGCTGAAAGATTGGCGAACTTGTAGCGCGTAATTAATCCCGGCTAGTCTTTCATTTTAGGGTTTGAAGGAAGATTTGATTAAAACAGTGGGAGACATCCTGATTAGATATATTAGATAACCAATCTAATCTTGCAAGAGCATACGCTGAGTGTTTTCTTCTCTCTCTTTCCAGGTAGCGACCATATCACGCCTTAATCAAGATAATAATACGGATATATTGACCGAACCCGCTTGTTATACTGAGCTGGGGAACGTTGGTCCCGCTCCAACTTATAAATGTTATAAGACAGAGCAGGAAATTGGGGAATACCAGATTTCCCGTGCCGCCCAAACGAAGAAAGTGCATGTTGATGCATCATCTTCGGGTGTGTTCATTACATAGAACTGTTTCTCAGTATCCTTTACGTCCTGGGTATGTGATACCGGATCAGGATCCCGCATATGTAATCTGTTACATGGGCTACAGATAGGTAGAGAACTGAGAACGGGTGATAAGTTTCATGAGATAGAAAACGGTGCAAGTATTGCAACCAAGTCTGTTGGTCACTATCACTCTGTATTACCAGAATACATTGATTTTGAACGAATGTTATTACATACCGAACCTGATATGCAACATCATATCAGTTTCTTTATTAGTAAAGAAAGGATATAATTTTGTATTGTTAGAATAATGTTTTGAACATTTCCTATATCAAGAGTTGATCGGTTCAGGCACGTTATCTAAAAGCATTGACGTTCTAAATCAAAACTACAGTTCTTAGTATACAGAACACACACGAGAGGAAGAGTTCAGAAATGAACGAATCCTTCTTGAGGCATTGTAGACTAGGTCATATCAATGCGACCCAAATAGCTAAGTTACATTTAGATGCATATTTAAATCTGTTTGAATTTACATCTGGTGAAACTTGTCGGTCATGTCACAAAGATAAGATGACCATAGCTCTGTTTATTGGAAACAGAGAAAGAGTTAGTGAACTCTTGGGATTGATACATGCTGATGTATGAAGATCCCCTGTCTACACATACCAGGACTGGTTCTTTGTACTTCATTACATTCACTGATGATCTCTCAAGATTCCGACATATGTTCCTGTTGAAACACAAGTCCGAAACTTTTGAGATAATCACAGAATATAAGTTAGAAGTAGAAAACCAAAATACGGGTAGAAGTATTATATCCTTTGATGAGATCAAGGAGGAGAATACTTGAGCACGAAATTCCTGGACTATTCTAATGGAGAATGAGATTCTCTCTCAGCATTACTCCTCCGTATACACCACAGCACGTCGGTGTATCGGGGTGGAGCAATAGCACCCTATGTGATATGGTGTGCTCTATGATGAGTACTACTGAGTTTCCTATTTCCTTTTCGGAGTTATGCACTTGAGAAGCTGCATACCTATTGAATAAGGGTTCAAATCAAATCAGTTGCCTACCACTTCATATGTGATATGGAATGGGAAGAGCCAATGTCTTAAGTATGTTAAGATTTAGGGTTGTCCGGCCTATGTCTGAAAAGCAAAATCCGGACAAGCTCGAGGTAAAGTCAGATCTGTGGAAGTTTGTTGGAAATCCCAAGCATTCGCAAGGGAATATCTTCTACCAAACCGAGAAACAAAAGTGTTTTATTTCTTAACATGCCACCTTTGTGAAAGGGAATTTCTTGTGAAAAAATTAGTGGTCATGAGGTAGAACTGGAAGGAGTTCCAGCTATACAAACTACAGCTGATGATTTGGTAGAACCAAAGGATTCAATAGTAACCAACGAACCTCAGCCTTTCCGCCGATCTAGTAGGGTTTCTTACCCACCTGAGAGATACTTCGGTTTCTCTATGACAGTGGGAGCGAGGATTGCATCATGAGATGATGACCCAACTAGTTTTGAGCTGGCCATCAGGAGTGGGACTCTGTAAGAATGGCTGGGTGCTTATCGATCTGAGATGGAATCCTTATACACCAAGAATGTATGGACTTTGGTTGCTTTATCTGAAGGGTTAAATCCCCATCAGGAGAAAGTATATCTTGAGAAGATTACTTGGTGTATATGGAAAAGTTGAGACTTTCAAAGCTATGCTTAAGTCCATCCAGATCCTACTTGCCACGGCTACATACCATGACTACGATATCTGGCGGTTGGGTGTCATGACTGCTTTTCTAAATGATGATTTAGAAAAGAGCGTCTATAAGTACATAGCCAGAGGGCTTCGTAGACAATGGGAGCAGCGGAAACGTGTGCAAGATGTTTTATGTGATAAAACAGGCATCGCGGAGTTGGAATATCTGTTTTGATGTGGTAGTCGAAGAGTTTGACTTCATCAAAATGGTAGATGAACCTTATATATACAAAAAGGTAGTAGAGAGTATGGTGGTGATCCTCGTAGAGTACGTGGATGACATACTCTTGATAGGGAAGGAGTTTCCTATGCTACGCTCGGTCAATCTCCGCTTATCATAAAGATTCTCCATATAGGATCAAAGTGATACCTCCTAAATCCTGAGTTATGGATCTATGAGATAGATCTAATTGGATGTTAGGATTCTCACTAGTTGTAGCGAGACGGTATCAATCGATCCTGGGGAGAATCACTGGAAAGGTTCCAGGGTGATAAGGACGACTGAATGTCAGTCGCAGGCTTGTCTATACCCTCAGTGGAGGGACGGTATGTTGGAAGAGTTCCAAGCTAGTTACCGTGACTTACTAGACGATTAAAGACAAGATACATCGTTACCAAAGATGCTACCAAAGAGGCAGTCTGGATATATATAAGTTCATGAGATGAACTTCGTTCCTGCCATTGTGTGACAAAGGAGTTGTGGCTTTTGCCAAGGAACCCCCGTCCCATCAGAAATCCAAATATAATTCTTAGGCAGTATCACCTGATCATGGAGATGGTTGATCTCCAGGGAGATCGAGATTAGGAGAGTAGACACAGAGGACAACAGCACGGATCCACTCACAAAGGCCATTTTCCCAGTAGAGACTTTTATTGGATGGTTGAGTATGAGATACTTCAACCACAGCTAATTGTTGGGTATGTGATACCACAACAGATGGCCCTAGTGCAAGTGGGAGATTGTTAGTTATATGTATGCCCTAGAGGCCATTACTGTACATACGATGTATATTGTAGTGGATGCTTGGACATATATAGGGAGGACTTTCTTGCTCGACATGATAGTACGCTATCTGGTTACCCTTTATCTTAACATGTACTCTTATTGTCTCTATGTTACATGTTGATAAAGCCCTTAGGATATGTACTCGACTACTGGGACTATGATGAGATCATACTAGTGGGGCCACGGTAGTCGACGGGTACATCCTATAACTGTTCCTAGTCGAGGGTGTATCGAGACAGGGCATCGATACACCAGAGTAGACTAGCGTATACGCATCTTGACCCATATGATGGGCGATGGATGATCCCATATCCATCGGTGTTTGACATCAAGGATGGTGTACGGGTGCTCAGTGGAGACTGGGTACACTGGACAGACTCGCCGAGAACTCCCAGATGGTATTATACCTTACGTCAGATGGCAGTTCTCCGGTGACACTAGAACAGAGTAGTCTGTTGACCCGAGATCGTCATAGAGTCCTGTGTGATTCCCACTGTGCTTTGATTTCCATCATACCACGTCCAAGAGGGCATGCAAAAAGGTGGCTTTTAGGTACGGTCCCGAATCACATGGAGGCAATGAGCGATAGGAGGGGATTCGTCACTCCCGGTATAGGGAGTTGATGTTGTGCTGTGTTCGATTGGCTATAACTAGAAATCCCTGGCCAGGGTTGCTGAGATTTACTGGTAAGTGTTATCAGTAGTTTCTCGAACTGTTATAGACTTCATATCGACACGACTTATCAAGCTACTGGGGTCTGACGTTTACCACCCCCTAGGCGAGATATGCGACATATCAGACGACGAGACCGGACTGTACGGGAGTGTTACTGATTGGATTCACAGGAGAATATACAGGCTTGCTTGTTGATCTTCTGAGCGCTCAATACCTGGGTGGCTGTTACGTTTAGCTGACAGCTTTCAGCTTGTGGGTGTTTGATATGATCATTACCTACTGCCGGCGTATTGACGATTCTTTAGAGTCCTACACAGAGGTTTCTTGGCTCTGGCAAAACGGAGTAGGAGCACATATGTGATATGTGTTGGACCGAGGATAATGCGGTATGTGATATCGTATTGGATTCTCGCGATATGAGATATCGGCTGGGTATATGTGATATAGCCGGGTCATCGTATTAGTCGGTTATATGCGATATAGCCGGATTGTCGGATCAAGAGTTGATTCGATAATTTAATGTATAATAATATATATGATATATTAAATTACATTAACTAATATTAGCTCACTAAAATATTCATTTTCTCACGGGATAATACATTGATATATATGCGATATATGTTAATTGTATTATTTTCTATTGTTACAAAATATATTGTATATATGATATATAATATTCTAACATGTTAGGGCTACAAATTTAACAATGGATTAGGGTTTAAACTTGGTTAGGGTTTGGATTAGGGTTAGCTTTTGCATGAAGCTTCCATGAAGCTTCATGAAGCTTTGACTTTGTGGTTGCTTGATATTTTTTGTGAGATATTATGTTAACCCAATCCAAACCATTAACTCTAGTTAACTCTCTACAAGGGTTAACTCTTTCATGCTTAACCCTTGGTTAGATTTGTAACCACTACAATAATTCATTGTTCATCACAAAAGGATTAAGATATCATCTTCATTCATTCTTCTTCTTCCAAGAGTTCTTTCATGAAAATGCTTTCTTTTGTGATGAAAGTGAGTGAGAAAAATATTATAAACGAGAGCAAAAATCCTACTTCATCATCCTCATTTATCCTTGCCATTTAGATGAGGGTGTTCACATCATTTCATGAGTGATAGCTTGTGTTAACGAAACTTCAAGGTAGATCATCTATGTTATCGAAGATCGGAAGCAAGGTTGCATCATTCTCTTCGTGAAGCCTCTCGAGAGTCCAGAACACGATGATCGCAGCGAAGGGACCTCAACACGGAGCTTAATAAGTGAAGGACCGGATCTACAAAGGTTGTAATTGTTAGTTATATGTATGCCCTAGAGGCCATTACTATACATAGGATGTATATTGTAGTGGATGCTGGGACGTATATAGGGAGGACTTTCTCGCTCGACATGATAGTATGCTATCTGGTTGATATTTACCTTAACGTGTATGCTGATTGTCTCTCTGTTACATGTTGGTAAAGCCCTTAGGATCTGTACTTGACTACCTGGACTATGATGCGGATCATACTAGTGGGGACATGGTAGTCCATAAGTACATCCTTCAAAGTCCCTAGTCGTGGGTGTATCGAGACGGGGCATCGATATACCAGAGTAGACTAGCGTGTACCTTCTCGACCCATGTAGATGGGCGATGGATGATCCCATATCCATCGGTGTTTGACATCAGAGATGATATACGGGTGCTCAGTAGAGACTGGGTACACTGGACGGACTCACCGAGAACTCCCAGATGGTATTATACCTCACGTCAGATGGCAGTTCTCTGGTGACACTGGTACAGAGTAGTCTGTTGACCCGAGATCGTCATAGAGTCTTGTGTGGTTCCCACTGTGCTTTGATTTCCATCTTACCACGTCCAAGAGGGCGTGCAAAACGGTGGTTTTTGGGTACAGTCCCGAGTCACATGGAGGCAATGAGCGATAGGAGGGGATTCGTCTCTCCCGGTATATGGGGGTTGATGTTGCGCTGTGTTCGATTGGCTATAACAGGAAATCCCTGGCCAGGGTTGCTGAGATTTACTGGTAAGTGTTACCAGTAGTTTCTCGAATAGTTATAGACCTCATATCGACACGACTTATTGAGCTATTGGGGTCTGACGTTTACCACCCCTAGGCGAGATATGCGACATATCAGACGATCAGACCGGACTGTACGGTAGTGTTACTGGTCGGATTCACTGGAGTGTGAGCGGGCTTGCTCGTCGATCTTCAGATCGCTCAATACCCGGGTGGCCGTTACGTTTAGCAGACCGCTTGCGGCTTGTGGATGTTTGATATAATCATCATCCGCTGCCGGCGTATTGACGAGTCTTTAGAGTCCTACACAGAGGTTTCCTGGTTCAAGCGAAACGAAATAGGAGCGCATATGAGATATGTGCGGGACCGAGAATAATGCGTGTATGTGATACCGTATTCTATTCTCGCGATAAATATATCGAATGGTTGTATGCGATATAACCTAGTTATCGATTCAAGCGTTGATTCGATAAGCCGATATATTGGATACCAGTCGGTTATGTGCGCATGACCGGATCATTGAATCAAGTGTTGATTTAATGATTTAATGTATAATTATATATTTGATATATTACTTTGCATTAACTAGTATCGGTTTACTTAAGATGGATTTTCTCGCTCGGATGTGCAAGTTGTATATGTGATATACTTTTGTGCATTTGATTGTATCATGTTTGATGATACATGAATGTTTGGTGTATGGTTTAAACCATGGTTGGTCAATGGTTAGGGTTTTCTTTTGCTTCATTTACTTATTTATTTATTCATTTATTTATCCATTTTGTTATTTTAGCAAAAGAAATATGATGAAGAGAAAATGGTGGCTTTATTTGTTTGTATTCTTTGAAGCTTCATGAACATTTGACCAAAGCAACCATTTTTGTCTTCTTGTCTAAACCTAACCATTCTTTAATCATGATTAACTCTCTACATCTAACCATGGTTTAGTTATGATAAGAATGGATAATTCTTTTCTTTTTCTTTAATCTTATCATAACAATATTCTTCTTCTTCCTCCATTTCTTCAAGTGAAGAAAGCTTGCCCCATCAATGGCAAGTGATGGAAATGAGTGAGAAATCCAATTCTAAAGTCTACCCACTTCCTATTTCTTCATCCTTTACCTCTTGCCAAGTAGTAGAGTGTGTTTCCTTCACAACTTTTCACGGTTTGGTGAAGGTGGAGCTTGATTCATCGATGCCTCGACGTAGATCATCTTCGGCATGGACATCGACGACCTAGCTTGCCCATTCTCCGACGAAGCCGACTCTAGAGCCCGGATTTGATTTGGACAGCGGAGACGACCCCGTTGCGGAGCCGTGGAGGTGGAGGACCGGATCTACAAAGGTTGTATTTCCGTATTCTCAGCAGTTAACTGTTAACTAGTTCTTGTTCGCCTAGATTTCTAGTTATCGATCCGTAGCTTAGGGTTTGTAGGCACTATATTTTTTGAAATTGCCATGGTTGATGGCTTGGGAGACCTCACTAGTGTGCCTAGGAACCCTGCAGTGGTATCAGAGCCTAGCTAGAGCCTTAGGCGAAGTCCAGACGGAAATTGAAGTCCGAACGAACCCGAAACCCCGATTCAAAGTTGCTCTCTGTACAATTTTTAAAATCTGGTCTTTTTCCACATTAAAAATGTTCAGAAAAATCAGCAGGTTAATATATGATATACTGTGAAATTCGTGCAACTAATTCATTCTTCTTGCCGCGCTTCCGCGGCACGAGCTAGCCTCGTGCGGCGGTTGCGCGGCGGTACGGAATTCTTATTTAATAGTTTTTACACAGTATCTCATAATTATTAGTGCTGGTATTCCTGGGTATTGTTAATATTTATTCCAGAGTTGAATTTTTCTGAGTTGATTTGGGGATTCGGTATTTCGATCGGGATATCAAATTTTGTCTGTGTGGCTTTCCGGATAAATTTTAGAATATGTTAAAAAGTTTGACCGGATATAAATACCCAACTTTTCCCCTGTCGGGAAATTTCCAAGTGTTGGATTTTTCCGTAGTTTGACGACGTTCTAAGTAGTGCAAGTAATGCGATGGTCCCTCTAGAAGACACAAACCTTAACTCGATTATGTGACCGTCTTGAACTGCCCTTTGAACCTTCGGGTTTGGGGCAGTACGGCGTGCCACATGTGAGGCGTTGGCTTGACCCTTCTACGGCTGGATCGTTGGTACTGAGGCACGAACGGAATGTTGTTAGACTTGTTTCATGTGTTGATCTGTTTCGGGAAAACTTGGGTGTTCGATTGTTCGATCGAAAAGTTTAACATTTTCTGTTTATCTGGAATGGGATACAATAATTGGAATTCACAAATAGTTATGTGATAACTAAATGAATGTTATAAACACAGCAGTTTAGTCTCACTTGATCGGTTGCCACGGAATTTTGATGTGATCAAAAGTCCGTCGCAATCACGTAGCGTACGCGGATACTCGCCGGGTAAACTTAATAGACAGCCTCACTCCATAGCCCCGACCAAGTGACTGTAGGAGAACCCCGTCGCCGAAAGCATCCGTCCGGGTGCTCGCGGTAGCGGTGTTCCGCCTTGGTGCACTTCGTCGACGGTAACGGGGGTGCGGCCGTCTACTGAAGTTTGCGACGAGCATTCGATCAGTTTTTCGGGAATCTTGTTGAATTGCCCGACTTGATATTGAAAAGAGTTTTCGATAATGAGACTAAAATGCGGGGTTTATAATTGTTAGGCATGCGATGTCTAAGTAATTCATTTGGTCAGGCATGCGATGTCTGAAGAGATTGCGGATTCCAACTGTTGTAGTTTTACACTTTCTTTTCTGTGACCGTAAGTGTAATATGTGATATCGCCGGTTTCGTTGCTATATGTCAACGACAATTGGGATGGACATATTTACTTACGTTGATGACATGTGATGTTATGTGTTGCTGGATATGTTATATTGGATCGTCGTGTTTGAATAGCCGGGGGTTTTTATGTGAGATGAGTGTTTTTCATTTTCATTCATGTAAAAACTTGTATGTAATATTCTTTTATTGGGGCGCTTCCAGGTTGCGGGAGTTGTCACCTGTTGTATATTATTTACTTTTCGGCACTAGGATAGACCCAAGGAGGGGAGCACAAGTAACCGGGTTCTGGAGTCCAATGGGAGACCAACTCGAGGAGTCGGGTCCGGGTCTCCTAACTCCAGAATTGGTAGGGTTGCTTGCCGCTCTCGTAGGGGTCTAGGGGTGTGGGTTTGGCTATTCATCACGACCGTGGAATCCGTGTTTTATACTGGCTCGTATTGAAAACACGGACGTCCTAGTATATCCAATATTTCATATGATTCTTCTGCTGCGATATCTGTGATGAGATCATGTGATGTTTCTGTGATGGATATAGTATATAGTATATATGATATATTATATAGACGTTACTTATGTTTTACACCCGCGCTAGCCCTGCCCCGCTCTGTCGTTAGTTACCTAACCTAACGGTGCACGAGGGGACATCGAGGCGAATGCGGATGGCATAAGTGTACGTCGTATTTATCTGTGATGATTAGGTACTTAAATGATGGGACTTCATTAATGTGATTAATGAAATAAAAGAAACCTAAGATGTTGTAGAATCGAATTTCAAAATAAAACAGGTAGCTACAGTTCTTGCTTTGCACAGCGGTATATGCGATATATCCTGCACCTTATTCGATGAGGAAAGGACCGAGATCCCTTCACCGGGAGTGACTCCTTTAGCAATAACTGGCAGATGCTACACACTCGGGTTGTCTTTTGATTGCTTTTAATGGTTTTTGCTTTGCACAGTGATATATATGATATATCCCGCACCTCATTCGACGAGGAAAGGACCGACGATCCCTTCACCGGGAGTGACTCCTTTAGCAAAACTAGAAAAGCCTCAAAAGCATTCCATTTCAAAATCATTCGATCCTACAACGATATCAAGTTCATTACGCAATAGGTTTTCAGAAAAACCTGTCGTAGCCCTCCGTCATTTCAGATAAGTTGTATATAGTATTCGTGCTGCATTTGTTGGCTTTCGTCAAGGTGCAGTGTGCGGTAGCTATATGCTGCTTATCTGCTAGCATACGATGCGATTGGATTAGGGTAGTCGTGCGGCTTTGTTGGCTTTCGTCAAGGGTCGTGCGGGTGGGTTTAATTCGATCAAGAAATGTACGGGTTGAACTTGACTAGCGGGCTATGGTTTGTTGGCTTTCGTCAAGGTCATAGCACGTTAGGGGCAAAATATTATCGGGAATTTCAAGTGTTGAAATTTGCAATGAGATTGCATACCTTCTATGAGATAGTTGGATCCCGATACCCGCTGCGAGTAAGTGTTACTCCTGGGAGAGTTTTATACATTACAATTAGCCGATCAAGTAGGTGTCTAGAAAGGTGTCAACGAGGTTACGTCTCTGGGAAAACGAGGTTTACATTAATTAGGTTCGTGCGAAAGCACGGGGGACCTCCCTCAAAGTACCGACACTGGCCTGGCTGAAAGATTGGCGAACTTGTAGTGTGTAATTAATCCCGGCTAGTCTTTCCTTTTAGGGTTTGAAGGAAGATTTGATAAAAAGCAGTGGGAGCCATCCTGATTAGATAAAATAATAACCAATCTATTCTTGACAGAGCGCACGCTGAGTGTTTTCTTCTCTCTCTCTCCAGGTAGCGACCATATCACGCCTTAATCAAGATAATAATACGGAATATTGACCGAACCCGCTTGTTATACTGAGCTGGGGAACGTTGGTCCCGCTCCAACTTATAATTGTTATAAGACAGAGCAGGAAATTGGGGAATACCAGATTTTCCGTGCAGCCCAAACGAAGAGAGTGCATGCTGATGCATCATCTTCGGGTGTGTTCATTATACAGAACTGTTTCTCGGTATCTTTTACGTCCTGGGTATGTGATATCAGATCAGGATCCCAGATATGTAATCTGTTACATAGGGCTACAGAAAGGTAGAGAACTGAGAACGGGTGATAAGTTTCATGAGGCAGAAAACGGGGCAAATGTTGCAGCCAAGTCTGTTGGTCACTGTCACCCTGTATTACCAATACATTGATTCTGAACGAATGTTATTAGATACCGAACCTGATATACCAAATCATATCACTCTCTTTGATAGAAAAGAAAGGATATAATTTTGTATTGTTGGATAATGTTTTGAACATTTCCTATATCAAAAGTTGATCGGTTCAGGCACGTTATCTAAAAGCATTGATGTTCTAAATCAAACTACAGATCTAAGTATACGGAACACACACAAGAGGAAGAGTTCAGAAATGAACGAATTCTTCTTGAGGTATTGTAGACTAGGTCAGATCAATGCGACCCGACTGGCTAGAGTTACATTTAGATGTATATTTAAATCAGTTTGAATTTACATCTTGTGAAACTCGCCAGTCATGTCACAAAGATAAGATGACCATAGCTCCGTTTACTGGAAACAGAGAAAGAGTTCGTGAACTCTTGGGATGATACATGTTGATGTATGTTAGGTCCCCAGTCTACAAATGCCAGGACTGATTCTTTATACTTCATTATATTCTCTGATAATCTCTCAAGATTCAGACGTATGTTCCTGTTGAAACACAAGTCCGAACCTTTTGAGATATTCACGGAATATAAGTTAGAAGTAGAGAACCAATACAGGTATAAGTATTATGTCCTATGATGAGATCAAGGAGGAGAATACTTGAGCACGGAATTCCTGGACTTTTCTAAAGGAGAATGAGTTTCTCTCTCAGCATTACTCCTCTGAATACACCATAGCACGATGTTATATCGGGGTGGAGCAGATACACCCTATATGATAAGGTGTGCTCTATGATGAGTACTACTGAGTCACCTATTTCCTTTAGGGAGTTATGCGCTTGAGAAGCTGCATACCTATTGAATAGGGTTCGAATCAAATCAGTTGCCTACCACTCCATATGAGATATGGAATGGGAAGAGCCCATGTCTTAAGATAGTTAAGATTTGGGGTTGTCCGGCCTATGTCTAAAAGCAAAATCCGGACAAGCTCGAGGCAAGGTCTGTTATGTAGAACTGGAAGTGTTCCAGCTATACAAACTACAGCTGATGATTTGATAGAACCAAAGGATTCAGTAGATACCAACGAACCTCAGCCTCTCCGCCGATCTAGTAGGGTTCCTCACCCACCTGAGAGATACTTCGGTTTCTCTATGACAGTGGGAGCGAGGATTGCATCATGAGATGATGACCCAACTAGTTTCGAGCTGGCCATCAGGAGTGGGACTCTGTAAGAATGGCTGGATGCTTAGTAATCTGAGATGGAATCCTTATACACCAGCAAAGTATGGACTTTGGCTGCAATATCTGAAGGGTTAAATCCCCATCAGGAGCAAGTATATCTTGAGAAGATTACTTGGTGTAAATGGAAAAGTTGAGACTTTCAAAGCTAGACTTGTTAAAGCTTTTCGTCATTGACCAGGCGTGGATCATGATGAAACCTTTTCAAGTGACTATGCTTAAGTCCATCCAGATCCTACTTGTCACGGCTACATACCATGACTACGATATCTGGTGGTTGGGTGTCTTGACTGCTTTTCTAAATGATGATTTAGAAGAGAGTGTCTATAAGTACACAGCCAGAGGGCCTCGTAGACAATGGGAGCAGCGGAAACGTGTGCAAGATGCTTTATAGGATAAAGCAGGCATCGCGGAGTTGGAACGTCTGTTTTGATGTATTAGTCAAAGAAGTTGACATCATCAAAATGGTAGATGAACCTTGTATAAACAAAAAGGTAGTAGGGAGTATGGTGACGATCCTCGTAGAGTACGTGGATGACATACACTTGATAAGAAAGGAGTTTCTTATGCTACGCTCGATCAATCTCCGTTTATCACAATGATTCTCCATATAGGATCATAATGATACCTACTAACTCCTGGATTTTGGATCTATGAGATAGATCTAAATGGATGTTAGGATTCTCACTTGTCGAAGTGAGATGGTATCACAAGATCCTGGGGAGAATCACTGGAAGTGTTCCAGAGTGATAAAGACGACTGAATGTCAGTCGCAGGCATTGTCTTTACCCTCAGTAAAGGGACGGTATGTTGGAAGAGTTCCAAGCTAGATACCGTGACATACTAGACGATAAAGGCACGATACATCGCTACTTAAGATGCTACCAAAGAGGCTGTTTGGGTGTATATTGGTTCATAAGATGAACTACGTTCCTACCATTGTGTGACAATGGAGTTGTGGCTTATGCCAAGGAACGCCGGTCCCATCAGTGATCCAGACATATTCTAAGGCAGCGTCGCCTGATCATGGAGATAGTTGATCTCCAGGGTGATCGAGGTTAGGAGAGTAGATTCAGAGGACAACACAGCGGATCCACTCACAAAGGCCTGTTCCCAGAGAGAGACTTTTATGGGATGGTTGAGTATGAGATACTGCAACCACTGCTACAGATGGCCCTAGTGCAAGTGGGAGATTGTTAGTTATATGTATGCCCTAGAGGCCATTACTATACATAGGATGTATATTGTAGTGGATGCTGGGACGTATATAGGGAGGACTTTCTCGCTCGACATGATAGTATGCTATCTGGTTGATATTTACCTTAACGTGTATGCTGATTGTCTCTCTGTTACATGTTGGTAAAGCCCTTAGGATCTGTACTTGACTACCTGGACTATGATGCGGATCATACTAGTGGGGACATGGTAGTCCATAAGTACATCCTTCAAAGTCCCTAGTCGTGGGTGTATCGAGACGGGGCATCGATATACCAGAGTAGACTAGCGTGTACCTTCTCGACCCATGTAGATGGGCGATGGATGATCCCATATCCATCGGTGTTTGACATCAGAGATGATATACGGGTGCTCAGTAGAGACTGGGTACACTGGACGGACTCGCCGAGAACTCCCAGATGGTATTATACCTCACGTCAGATGGCAGTTCTCTGGTGACACTGGTACAGAGTAGTCTGTTGACCCGAGATCGTCATAGAGTCTTGTGTGGTTCCCACTGTGCTTTGATTTCCATCTTACCACGTCCAAGAGGGCGTGCAAAACGGTGGTTTTTGGGTACAGTCCCGAGTCACATGGAGGCAATGAGCGATAGGAGGGGATTCGTCTCTCCCGGTATATGGGGGTTGATGTTGCGCTGTGTTCGATTGGCTATAACAGGAAATCCCTGGCCAGGGTTGCTGAGATTTACTGGTAAGTGTTACCAGTAGTTTCTCGAATAGTTATAGACCTCATATCGACACGACTTATTGAGCTATTGGGGTCTGACGTTTACCACCCCTAGGAGAGATATGCGACATATCAGACGATCAGACCGGACTGTACGGTAGTGTTACTGGTCGGATTCACTGGAGTGTGAGCTGGCTTGCTCGTCGATCTTCAGATCGCTCAATACCCGGGTGGCCGTTACGTTTAGCAGACCGCTTGCGGCTTGTGGATGTTTGATATGATCATCATCCGCTGCCGGCGTATTGACGAGTCTTTAGAGTCCTACACAGAGGTTTCCTGGTTCAAGCGAAACGAAATAGGAGCGCATATGAGATATGTGCGGGACCGAGAATAATGCGTGTATGTGATACCGTATTCTATTCTCGCGATAAATATATCGAATGGTTGTATGCGATATAACCTAGTTATCGATTCAAGCGTTGATTCGATAAGCCGATATATTGGATACCAGTCGGTTATGTGCGCATGACCGGATCATTGAATCAAGTGTTGATTTAATGATTTAATGTATAATTATATATTTGATATATTACTTTGCATTAACTAGTATCGGTTTACTTAAGATGGATTTTCTCGCTCGGATGTGCAAGTTGTATATGTGATATACTTTTGTGCATTTGATTGTATCATGTTTGATGATACATGAATGTTTGGTGTATGGTTTAAACCATGGTTGGTCAATGGTTAGGGTTTTCTTTTGCTTCATTTACTTATTTATTTATTCATTTATTTATCCATTTTGTTATTTTAGCAAAAGAAATATGATGAAGAGAAAATGGTGGCTTTATTTGTTTGTATTCTTTGAAGCTTCATGAACATTTGACCAAAGCAACCATTTTTGTCTTCTTGTCTAAACCTAACCATTCTTTAACCATGATTAACTCTCTACATCTAACCATGGTTTAGTTATGATAAGAATGGATAATTCTTTTCTTTTTCTTTAATCTTATCATAACAATATTCTTCTTCTTCCTCCATTTCTTCAAGTGAAGAAAGCTTGCCCCATCAATGGCAAGTGATGGAAATGAGTGAGAAATCCAATTCTAAAGTCTACCCACTTCCTATTTCTTCATCCTCTACCTCTTGCCAAGTAGTAGAGTGTGTTTCCTTCACAACTTTTCACGGTTTGGTGAAGGTGGAGCTTGATTCATCGATGCCTCGACGTAGATCATCTTCGGCATGGACATCGACGACCTAGCTTGCCCATTCTCCGACGAAGCCGACTCTAGAGCCCGGATTTGATTTGGACAGCGGAGACGACCCCGTTGCGGAGCCGTGGAGGTGGAGGACCGGATCTACAAAGGTTGTATTTCCGTATTCTCAGTAGTTAACTGTTAACTAGTTCTTGTTCGCCTAGATTTCTAGTTATCGATCCGTAGCTTAGGGTTTGTAGGCACTATATTTTTTGAAATTGCCATGGTTGATGGCTTGGGAGACCTCACTAGTGTGCCTAGGAACCCTGCAGTAATACCTCTCACTTAGTGTTTAAGTGTTTAACATATTAGTTTTCGCCTAAACCCTAGTTTAAAGATCGGGCTTTGGGTTGTTCGGCACGGCTAATTTTTTAATCGGGCAAGGTTGATGCCTCGTAGAACCTTGTGAGCGTGCCTAGCAACCCTACATGGATCGCCCCTGATATGCACGTATCATACACTCTATCAGAAACCCGAGTGCCCAGATTCGACACTTGAATTCCATGTATCAATACGTCCACGACTCCGGTTGGTATCTCCACGATAACCACCGGAACAAAGTAATATCAACGATAAGGTAGTATCCCCTGCCTCGAGCTCAACGCCATCATCTGCGATTTTCTTCCTCCGGGGTACCTCCGAGCCCCACCATGTACCCGCACACGGCACACTCCACTCCTCGCGTGGGGTATACAATACTCAGAACCGAGAAACCTCATGGTGGAAGCATCGAAATATCATCAAGAGAAACCGGGTTTTTTAAACAATGCATAATTTCATGAACTAGTACGGTCCTCAAATCCAGAAAACATCAAGTAATGAATAAGTATATTTGCATAGATCATTATGATGATATATTAGGTAGGTGTACATATATAACAGCGTCCCATACCACTGATATATATATATATATATATCAACGTCCCATACCATTGATATATATACGAAGGAGTAAAACATCCAGAAAACATCATATGAAAACCATATCTCAATGCTAAATCCATGAAATATAATATATGCAACATGAAACAGTAATATGAGCATATAAAGGAAAAACTACTATTTAACGACAACAAGTTATTAAGTATATCATGCGGTTTCTAATTTCTCCAAAATCCAACGCAACATCATATAAAGGTGAACATGTAGCTATAGAAAGATATGAGTATATACCTATCAATAAAGATGTATTACCCTCCCGATATATGTGTAGCTATATCAAGGTATATGGATGTACATGTAGGCATATAGGTATGATATACATATAGTTATGTCTCATATGTGTATATACCTATCACTAATGATGTAATACCATACTGGTGTATGTAAGTATGTATGCAAGATGTACATGTAGCTATATTTCATATGTGTATATACCTATCACTAATGGTACAATACCATATAGGTATAGGATAGCTAGCATGTAGGCAAGGCAAGGTATATGTGTAAGCATGTAGGTATACAGGTAAGCTATATGTCATATGCACAATGGAATATAAATCAATGTCTCAATGTCCCTAACCAATACAATATCACATGTGTATAGGTGTAAACTATATCTCGTATGTATATGGGTTGTGCGTATCATGACAATTATCGACGGAGTGTGTGTAGCATACAATTAGTGCAACATGAACCGTCAATAATGGCGTTGTGTCTCATTAATACTATATCCATATGCAAATAGGAAAATAAGGTATGCAACGAAGGTACACATGCACAATCAATGTCCATATACTTAATATCAAGAATCATATCATTAAATCTAGCCCAGACGCATAACGCCATGCGGGTGATTCCACTGTAGATGTTAAATCTACTCATAGATGATCTTGGGCTAAGTAAAGCCAACCACTCACTTCCCCTTCTTCGCAGCGTCCGAAGTCCTCGCCTGCGTCCCTAAGGTCATAAAACAACAATATAACAAGTGTATATTAGCAATCGATCAATAACACGTACAAACTACGTTAGACCGACGCACCAACTCCAAACATACCTCAAGTGTTCGTTTAGTGGCTAAGGTGCGTAGCGACACTATGAAACCAACCCAAGAGCAAAAACTGCACAAAGTACACGTACCGTGTCGGATAACGTAACACACATATTCGTAACACTAGAAACAGACAAAGTGATCCCAGATTTTGTATACAGACAAAACTCAAAAATCAAACAGGACCAAACACACTAAAATAGATGCAGACAGCTACCCTAGAAAAACCAAGCCCTAACTCTTCTAAATGGCCGAGGTCGCCGGAAATTCACCTAATGTCGGCGGCCAAATCCGAGTAGAAGGGGTTCGTGTTTCAGGTGATGGCTTAGGGTCTCAGGTACAACACCACTACACTGTTAGATTTTCTAGTACACACACTGGGTCACAGCAGATCACAGATATCATAATATGACACTAAAAATACGATATGTGCACTAAACTTTACTTTAAGCGTTCTAAACCGAAACGAATAAGCTACACAACACTAAAAGCACCTACTTAACAGATAAAGATCATTACCTAACCACAAAAGCTCAAAGTGTTAGTTATATGTATGCCCTAGAGGCCATTACTGTACATTGGATGTATATTGTAGTGGATGCTGGGACATATATAGGTAGGACTTTCTTGCTCGACATGATAGTACGCTATCTGGTTGCTCTTTATCTTAACATGTATACTTTCTGTCTCTCTGATTACATGTTGATAAAGCCCTTAGGATGTGTACTGGACTTCCAGGACTATGATGCAGATCATACTAGTGGGGCCTGGGTAGTCAATGAGTACATCCTTCATTATTCCTAGTCGTGGGAATATCGAGATGGGGCATCGATATTCCAGAGTAGACTAGCGTGTATCTTCTCGACCCATGTGATGGGCGATGGATGATCCCATATCCATTGGTGTTTGACATCGAAGATGGTATGCGGGTGCTCAGTGGAGACTGGGTACACTGAACGGACTCGCCGAGAACTCCCAGATGGTATTATACCTCACGTCAGATGGTAGTTCTCTGGTGACACTGGTACAGCTTAGTCTGTTGACCCGAGATCGTCATAGAGTCTTATGTGTCTCCCACTGTGCTTTGATTTCCACCCTACCACGGCTCTACTGAGTTGTGCAAACAGGTGGTTTTTGGGTACAGTCCCGATTCACATGGAGGCAATGAGCGATAGGAGGGGATTCGTCTCTCCCGGTATTGGGGGTTGATGTTGTGCTATGCTCGACTGGCCATAACAGGAAATCCCTGGCCAGGGTTGCTGTGATATACTGGTAAGAGTTATCAGTAGTTTCACGAATGTTATGGACCTCACGTCGGCATGACTTATCGAGCTATTGGGGTCTGACGTTTACCACCCCTAGGCGAGATATGCGACATATCAGACGAACAGACCAGACTGTACGGTAAGTGTTACTGGTTGGATTCACAGGAGTGTGAGCGGGCTTGCTCGTCGATCTTCTGATCGCTCAATACCCGGGTGGCCGTTATGTTTAGCAGACCGCTTGCGGCTTGTGGGTGTTTGATATGATCAACATCTGCTGCCGGCGTAATGACGAGTCTTTAGAGTCCTACACAGAGGTTTCCTGGCTCAAGCGAAACGAAATAGGAGCGCATATGAGATATGTGCGGGACCGAGAATAATGCGTGTATGTGATACCGTATTCTATTCTCGCGATGAATGTATCGATTAGTTATATGCGATATAACCTAGTTATCGAATCAAGGATTGATTCGATAAGCCGATACGTTGGATACTGGCCGGTTATATGCGACATGACCGGATCATTGAATCAAGTGTTGATTTAATGATTTAATGTATAATTATATATTTGATATATTACTTTGCGTTAACTAGTATTGCTTCACTTTAAATGGATTTACTCACTTGTATTGCACATTGTATATGTGATATATTTTTGTGCACATGATTGTATCATGTTTGATGATACATTCTTTCTTGGTTTTGTGTAAAGTATTGAACCATGGTTAGTTAGTGGTTAGGGTATCATTTCATTTGCTTATTCATTTATCTTTTTATTTATTTCATTTGAAAAGAAAAAGAGAAATGAATGGTGGCTATATTTGTTTTTAGTTGAAGATTCATGAAGCATTGACTTAGTCACCATTCTTGTCTCATGCCTAACCCTAACCACTCATCTAACCTAAGTTAAGTCTCTACACTAAACCATGGTTGAAGATATGATAAGTATTGTATTTTCTTTTCTATTTTAATTTTAACTTATCATATCTTCTTCTTCTTCTTCATCTTCTTCAACATGAAGAAAGCTAGTGGCCATTAATGGCAACTAGTGAAATTGAGTGAGAAATCCAATTCTAAAGTCTACCCACTTCCTATTTCTTCATCCTCTACCTCTTGCCAAGTTGTATAGGGTGTTTACTTCATAAGTTTTCAAAGCTTGGTGAAGTTGGAGCTTGTTCTTTTGATGCCTCGACGTAGATCATCTTCGGCATCGAACCGACGATCAAGCCTGCCCATTCTTCGATGATGCCAATGCTAGAGTCGTGAGTTCGATTTGGACAGCGGAGGGAGATCATCGTGGAGCTCACGAAGTGGTGGACCGGATCTACAAAGGTTGTAGTCACTTTCCCATAGCATTTAATTCGATTACTTGCTTGCTTTGCCTAAATATCTAGTAAACGATCCGTATTAGGGTTTGTAGGCACCCATAAAATTTGATTTGTGCATGTTTGATCACTTGTGAGACTCCATTAGAGTGCCTAGGAACCCTACAGTGGTATCAGAGCCTAGTTAGAGCCTTAGGCGAAGTCCCGACGGAATCAGAAGTCCGATCGACCCAAAACCCCGACTAAGAACATGCTCTCTGTACATTTTTTAATTTCGAGGATTTTTCCATATTAAAAATATCCATAAAAATCACCAGGCTAATTTAAGAATTACTGTGAATTTCGATGGAGTAATTCCATCAAAGAGGCGCGGATCCGCGGCACGAGCATGGCTCGTGCTGCGGATCCGCGGCGGGTTTGTCGTTTTGTGCATCCACTGTTACACAGTAATTCTTAGTTATCTGTGCTGGATTTCCTGCGGATTTTAATAATTTTTTCCAGAGTTGCATTTTCTGGGTTGTATTGGGGACTCGGTGTATTCGATCGGACTGTCTAATTTTTGTCGGTGTGCTTTTCCGGGTATTCTTAGAATATGTTAAAAGGTTCGACCGGATATAAATACCCACTTTTTCCCCTGCCGGGAAATTTCCAATTGTTGGACTTTTCCGTAGTTTAACGACGTTCTAAGTAGTGCAAGTAACTCGATGGACCCTCTAGAAGACAACAAACCTTAACTCGATTATGTGACCGTCTTGAACTGCCCTTTGAACCTTCGGGTTTGGGGCAGTACGGCATGCCACATGTGAGGCGTTGGCTTGACCCTTCTACGGCTGGACCGTTGGTACTGAGGCACGAACTGAATGTTGTTAGACTTATTTCATGTGTTGAGCTGTATCGGGAAAACTTGGGTGTTCGATTGTTCGATTGAAAAGTTTAGCATTTTCTATTTATCCGGAATGTGATACAATAATTGGAATTCGCAAATAGTTATGAGATAACTGAATGAATGTTATAAACATAGCAGTTTAGTCTTACTTGATCGGTTGCCACGGAATTTTGATGTGATCAAAAGTCCGTCGCAATCACGTAGCGTACGCGGATACTCGCCGGGTAAACTTAATAGACAGCCTCACTCCATAGCCCCGACCAAGTGACTGTAGGAGAACCCCGTTGCCGAAAGCATCCGTTCAGGTGCTCCCGGTAGCGGTGTTCCGCCTTGGTGCACTTCGTCGACGGCGTTAGGGGTGCGGCCGCCTACTAAAGTTTGCGACGAGCATTCGATCAGAATGTCGGGAATCCTGTTGAATTGCCCGACTTGATATTGAAAAGAGTTTTCGATAATGAGACTAAAATGCGGGGTTTATAATTGTTAGGCATGCGATGTCTAAGTAATTCATTTGGTCAGGCATGCGATGTCTGAGGAGGTTGCGGATTCCAACTGTTGTAGTTTTACATTTTCTTTTCTGTGACCGTAAGTGTAATATGTGATATCGCCGGTTTCGTTGCTATATGTCAACGACAATTGGGATGCGCATATTTACTTACGTTGATGACATGTGATGTTATGTGTTGCTGGATATGTTATATTGGATCGTCGTGTTTGAATAGCCGGGGGTTTTTATGTGAGATGAGTGTTTTTTCTTTTTCATTCATGTAAAAACTTGTATGTAATATTCTTTTATTGGGGCACTTCCAGGTTGCGGAAGTAGTCGCCGTTGATGTATATTATTTACTTTTCTGCACTAGGATAGACCCAAAGAGGAGAGCACAAGTAACCGGGTTCTGGGGTCCAGTGGGAGACCAACTCGAGGAGTCGAGTCCGGGTCTCCTAACCCTAGAATTGGTAGGGTTGCTTGCCGCTCTCGTAGGGGTCTAGGGGTGTGGGATTGGCTATTCATCACGACCGTGGAATCCGTGTTTTATACTGGCTCGTATTGAAAACACGGACGTCCTAGTATATCCAATATTTCATATGTTTCTTCTGCTGTGATTTATCTGTGATGAGATCATGTGATGTTCTGTGACAGATATTATATATAGTATATATGATATATTATATAGACGTTTCTTATGTTTTACACCCGCGCTAGCCCTGCCTCGCTCTGGCGTTAGTTACCTAACCTAACGGTGCAGACGGGACATCGAGGCGAATGCGGATGGCATAAGCGTACGTTATATTTATCTGTGATGGTTAGGTGGACTTAAATGATGGGATATTCATTAATGAGATTAATGAAAGAAAATAAACCTAATTGATGTTGTGGAATCGAATTTCAAAACAAAACAGGTAGCTACAGTTCTTGCTTTGCATCGCGGTGTTCATTATAGAACATCCTGCACCTTATTCGATGAGGAAAGGACCGAGATCCCTTCACCGGGAGTGACTCCTTTAGCAATAACTGGCAGATGCTACAACCCTCGGTTTGTCTTTGATCGCTTCTATAGTTTCCGCTTTGCACAGTGATATATATGATATATCCCGCACCTCATTCGACGAGGAAAGGGCCGACGATCCCTTCACCGGGAGTGACCCCTTTAGCAAAACTAGAAAAGCCTCGAAAACATTCCATTTAAAAAAACCATTTGATTCCGCAACGAGATCAAGTTCAAAGCGTTAAAGGTTTTCACAAAAACCAGCCGCAACCCTCCGTCATTTTAGGAAGTAGAGTACTTAGTATTCGTGCTGTGTTTGTTGACCATAGTCAAGGCACAGTGTACGGTAGCTAAGTGATGTCTTCCTACACCGCATATGATGCGATTAGTTAGGACAGTCGCGTGACTTTGTTGACCTTAGTTAAGGGTTATGTGGGTGGGTCTAATTAATCACGAAATGACGGGTAGAACTTGACTAGTACTTATGATTTGTTGACCATAGTTAAGGTCATAAGTGCTAGGGGTGAAAACCATTATCGGGAGTTTCAAGTGTTGAAATTTGCAATGAGATTGCATACCTTCTATGTGATAGTTGGATCCCGATACCCACTGCGAGTAATTGTTACTCCTGGGAGAGTTTTGCACTTTACAATTAGCCGATCAAGTAGGTGTCTAGAAAGGTGTCAACGGGGTTACGCCTCTGGGAAAACGAGGTTTACTGTAATTAGGTCCGTGCGAAAGCACGGGGAACCTCCCTCAAAGTACCGACACTGGCCTGGCTGAAAGATTGGCGAACTTGTAGAGTGTAATTAATCCCGGCTAGTCTTTCCTTTTAGGTTTGAAGGAAGATTTGATAAAAACAGTGGGAGCCATCCTGATTAGATAAAATATATAACCAATCTGATCTTGCTAGAGCGCACGCAGAGTGTTTTCTTCTCTCTCTCTCCTGGTAGCGACCATATCACGCCTTAATCAAGATAATAATATGGATGAATTGACCGAACCCGCTTGTTGTACAGAGCTGGGGAACGTTGGTCCCGCTCCAACTTATAATTGTTATAAGACAGAGCAGGAAATTGGGGAATACCAGAATTCCTGTGCCGCCCAAACGAAGAAAGTGCATATGATGCATCTCCTTCGGGTGTGTTCATTACAAAGAACTGTTTCTCAGTATCCTCTGCATCCTGGGTATATGATACCGGATCCGGATCCCAGATATGTAATCTGTTACATAGGGCTACAAAAGGGTAGAAAAACTGAGAACGGGTGATAAGTTTCATGAGACAGAAAACGGGGCAAGTGTTGCAGCCAAGTCTGTTGGTCACTGTCACCCTGTATTACCAATACATTGATTCTGAACAAATGCTATTAGATACCGAACCTGATATACAAAATCATATCAGTCTCTTTGTTAGTAAAGAAAGGATATAATTTTGTATTAATGGATAATGTTTTGAACATTTCCTATATCAAAAGTTGATCGGTTCAGGCACGTTATCTAAAAGCATTGACGTTCTAAATCAAACTACAGTTCCTCGTATACAGAACACACACAAGAGGAAGAGTTCAGAAATGAACGAATTCTTCTTGAGGTATTGTAGACTAGGTCATATCAATGTGACCCGACTAGCTGAAGTTGCATTTAGATGCATATTTAAATCAGTTTGAATTTACATCTTGTGAAACTTGCCAGTCATGTCACAAAGATATAATGACACCAGCTCTGTTTACTGGAAACAGAGAAAGAGTTAGTAAACTCTTGGAACTGATACATGATGATGTATGTAAGGTCTCCTGTCTACACATGCCAGGACTGGTTCTTTATACTTCATTATATTCTCTGATGATCTCTCAAGATTCAGTCATTTATTCCTATTGAAATATAAGTCCGAACCTTTTGAGGTATTCACAGAATATAAGTAAGAAGTGGAGAACCAATATACGGGTATAAGTATTATGTCCTATGATAAGATCAGGGAGGAGAATACTTGTGCATAGAATTCCTGGACTATTCTAAAGGAGAATGAGATTCTCTCTCAGTGTTACTCCTCTGAATACACCACAGCACAACGGTGTATCAGGGAGGAGCAATTGCACAATATTAGATATGGTGTGCTCTATGATGAGTATTACTGAGTTACCTATTTCCTTTTGGGGTTATGCACTTGAGAAGCTGCATACCTATTGAATTAGGTTTGAATCAAATCACTGCCTACCACTCCATATAAGATATGGTATGGGAAGAACCCATCTCTTAAGCGAGTTAAGATTTGGGATTGTCCGGCCTATGTTTAAAGCAAAATCCGGACAAGATCGAGGCAGGATCAGTTCTGTAGAACTGGAAAGGTTCCAGCTATACAAAACTGCAGTTGATGATTTGACAGAACCATAAGATTCTATAGTTTCTGACGAACCTCAGCCTCTCCGCCGATCTAGTAGGGTTCCTCATCCGCCTGAGAGATACCTCGGTTTCTTGATGACAGTGGGAGCAAGGATTGCATCATGAGATGATGACCCAACTAGTTTCGAGCAGGCCATCGAGAGTAGGGACTCTGTAAGAATGGCTGGATGCTTAGCGATCTGAGATGGAATCCATGTACACCAGCAAAGTATGGACTTTAGCTGCTATATCTGAAGGGTTAAATCCCCATCAGGAGCAAGTATATCTTGAGAAGATTACTTGGTTTAGATGGAAAAGTTGAGACTTTCAAAGCTAGACTTGTTAAAGGTTTTCGTCATCGACCAGGCGTGGATAATGATGAAACCTTTTTCCAGTAGCTATGCTTAAGTCTGTCCAGATCCTACTTACCACGGCTACATACCATGACTACGATATCTGGCGGTTGGGTGCCATGACTGCTTTTCTAAATACTGATTTAGAAGAGAACGTCTATAAGAACACAGGCAGAGGTCCTCGTAAACAGTGGGAGCAGCGGAAACGTGTGCAAGTTGCTTTACATAATGAAGCAGGCATCGCGGAGTTGGAACGTCTGTTTTGATGTGCCAGTCAAAGTGTTTGACTTCATCAAAATGGTAGACGAACCTTGTATATACAAAAGGGTAGTAGAGAGTAAGGTGGTCATCTTCGTATTGTACGTAGACAACATACTCTTGATAGGAAAAGAGTTTCCTATACTACGATCGGTCAATCTCCTATTATCACTAGGATTCTCCAAATAGGATAAAGATGATACCTCCTAAATCCTGAGATTTGGACCTATGAGATAGATCTAAAGGGATATTAGGGTTCTCATTAGGTATAGTGAGATTGTATCAATCGATCCTGGGGAGAATCACTAGAAGTGTTCCAGGGTGATAAAGACGACTGAATGTCAGTCACAGGCATTGTCTTTACCCTTAGTAAAGGGACGGTATGTTGGAAGAGTTCCAAGCTAGATACCGTGGCAAACTAGACGATAAAGGCGGGTGACATCGCTATTGAAGATACTACCAAAGAGGCAGTTTGGGTGTATATTGGTTCATAAGATGAACTAGGTTCCTGCCATTGTATGACAATGGAAGTGTGGCTAAGGCCCTGGAACCCTGGTCCCATCAGTGACCCAGACATATTCTGAGGAAGCATCACCTGATCATGGAGATAGTTGATCTCCAGGTTGATCGAGGTTAGGAGAGAAGACTCAGAGGACAACACGGCGGATCCACTCACGAAGGCCTTTTCCCAGAGAGAGACTCATATGGGATGGTTGAGTATTAGATACTGCGACCACTGCTACAGATGGCCCTAGTGCAAGTGGGAGATTGTTAGTTATATGTATGCCCTAGAGGCCATTACTGTACATTGGATGTATATTGTAGTGGATGCTGGGACATATATAGGTAGGACTTTCTTGCTCGACATGATAGTACGCTATCTGGTTGCTCTTTATCTTAACATGTATACTTTCTGTCTCTCTGATTACATGTTGATAAAGCCCTTAGGATGTGTACTCGACTTCCAGGACTATGATGCAGATCATACTAGTGGGGCCTGGGTAGTCAATGAGTACATCCTTCATTGTTCCTAGTCGTGGGAATATCGAGATGGGGCATCGATATTTCAGAGTAGACTAGCGTGTATCTTCTCGACCCATGTGATGGGCGATGGATGATCCCATATCCATTGGTGTTTGACATCGAAGATGGTATGCGGGTGCTCAGTGGAGACTGGGTACACTGAACGGACTCGCCGAGAACTCCCAGATGGTATTATACCTCACGTCAGATGGCAGTTCTCTGGTGACACTGGTACAGCTTAGTCTGTTGACCCGAGATCGTCATAGAGTCTTGTGTGTCTCCCACTGTACTTTGATTTCCACCCTACCACGGCTCTACTGGGTTGTGCAAACAGGTGGTTTTTGGGTACAGTCCCGATTCACATGGAGGCAATGAGCGATAGGAGTGGATTCGTCTCTCCCGGTATTGGGGGTTGATGTTGTGCTATGCTCGACTGGCCATAACAGGAAATCCCTGGCCAGGGTTGCTGTGATATACTGGTAAGAGTTATCAGTAGTTTCACGAATGTTATGGACCTCACATCGGCATGACTTATCGAGCTATTGGGGTCTGACGTTTACCACCCCTAGGCGAGATATGCGACATATCAGACGAACAGACCGGACTGTACGGTAAGTGTTACTGGTTGGATTCACAGGAGTGTGAGCGGGCTTGCTCGTCGATCTTCTGATCGCTCAATACCCGGGTGGCCGTTACGTTTAGCAGACCGCTTGCGGCTTGTGGGTGTTTGATATGATCAGCATCTGCTGCCGGTGTATTGACGAGTCTTTAGAGTCCTACACAGAGGTTTCCTGGCTCAAGCGAAACGAAATAGGAGCGCATATGAGATATGTGCGGGACCGAGAATAATGCATGTATGTGATACCGTATTCTATTCTCGGGATGAATGTATCGATTAGTTATATGCGATATAACCTAGTTATCGAATCAAGGATTGATTCGATAAGCCGATACGTTGGATACTGGCCGGTTATATGCGACATGACCGGATCATTGAATCAAGTGTTGATTTAATGATTTAATGTATAATTATATATTTGATATATTACTTTGCGTTAATTAGTATTGGTTCACTTTAAATGGATTTACTCACTTGTATTGCACATTGTATATGTGATATATTTTTGTGCACATGATTGTATCATGTTTGATGATACATTCTTTCTTGGTTTTGTGTAAAGTATTGAACCATGGTTAGTTAGTGGTTAGGGTATCATTTCATTTGCTTATTCATTTATCTTTTTATTTATTTCATTTGAAAAGAAAAAGAGAAATGAATGGTGGCTATATTTGTTTTTAGTTGAAGATTCATGAAGCATTGACTTAGTCACCATTCTTGTCTCATGCCTAACCCTAACCACTCATCTAACCTAAGTTAAGTCTCTACACTAAACCATGGTTGAAGATATGATAAGTATTGTATTTTCTTTTCTATTTTAATTTTAACTTATCATATCTTCTTCTTCTTCTTCATCTTCTTCAACATGAAGAAAGCTAGTGGCCATTAATGGCAACTAGTGAAATTGAGTGAGAAATCCAATTCTAAAGTCTACCCACTTCCTATTTCTTCATCCTCTACCTCTTGCCAAGTTGTATAGGGTGTTTACTTCACAAGTTTTCAAAGCTTGGTGAAGTTGGAGCTTGTTCTTGTGATGCCTCGACGTAGATCATCTTCGGCATCGAACCGACGATCAAGCCCGCCCATTCTTCGATGATGCCAATGCTAGAGTCGTGAGTTCGATTTGGACAGCGGAGGGAGATCATCGTGGAGCTCACGAAGTGGTGGACCGGATCTACAAAGGTTGTAGTCACTTTCCCATAGCATTTAATTCGATTACTTGCTTGCTTTGCCTAAATATCTAGTAAACGATCCGTATTAGGGTTTGTAGGCACCCGTAAAATTTGATTTGTGCATGTTTGATCACTTGTGAGACTCCATTAGAGTGCCCAGGAACCCTACACAAAGATCCTATCTTTCCAAGCTCCAAGGCATCTAAGAGGCAAAACAAGGCTTAAGATGTGATTTTTGTGAGTTTTGATGATTTTTAGCAAGGTTTAGTGAAGGGGTAGTGAAGGGTTCAGTTGTGGCTTAGAGGAGATGAAGGAAATGATGAGAAAGAGATAGAGTGAGAGAGAATGAGAGGGTGAGAGTTAAGGAGAGGGTGAGGTGAGAATAAGGGTGAGTGCACCATGCATTAACTCATCATTAAAGCAAGCATGACTCTCTCATGAGTCACCATGCCACCTCCTCTCCAATCCAAAACACAAAGGAAATATCTACTCTCACAAACAAATATCTAGGGTTTAGGGTTAAAGCAAAGCATGGATTAGGATTTGGTTAAGTTGTCATGGTCACTAACTAGATTAACATAAACACACCCTCACATTAACATGCACAAGCATGTGCAAGCAATAACAAATAATAATCAATTATTAATTAAATGTTATAAAATGTGAAGAACTCAAATTGGTAAACTTTTTACCAAAAACCCGCATTAACGTCTAATTAACACTAAATGCATTCTGAGGTGTTACAATCTCCCCCCTTAAAGAAAATTCGTCCCCGAATTAAAAATTCTTACTATGCGTACGTTCAAAGAGATGAGTGCAAAACTCCCAAATCTCACTCGCAGCCTCCTAAGTGATCTCCTCACTATACGGCTACGCTAAAGAAACCTCCACAGATGGCAAGACTCTTGACCGAAGTTTCTCCACCTGCCGATCCACTAACACTATTGGCTGCCGGTGAACGAAAAGATCATGTCCAAGCTAAATGGTCTGATGCTGAATCATGTGAGAAAGGTCATGATATTTCCAAAGTATCAACACAATGAATATGGGGTGCATACTCAAAAATCTAGGCAGAAGTGCCAAATTATAGGCAACAGTACTAACTCGCTTCAAGGATCTCAAAAGGACCTACAATTCTGGGATTAAGCTTCCCAAAATTCAACACGCCCTTTCATCGGAAAAATCCGTAGGAATACATGATCTCCCACTGCGAACTCAAGTCTGCGACCACCACGGTCAGCATAAGACTTCTTTCTGTGCTGGGCTGCTCTCATCCTGACTTGAATCAACTGGATATTCTCTGAAGTCTCTGGACTAGCTGGGGTCCGAAAATCCTACTCTTGCGGAGTCGGTAAAACAAACTGGCGATCGACACAACCTACACACAAGGCCTAAAAGTTGCCATCTGAAACGTCTCCTGATAACCATCATCGTAGGAGAACTCCATCAATGGCAAGTGACGATCCCAACTGCCAACGAACAATTAGTTCGTACGCATAAGCATATCCTACAGAGTCTGTATAGTCCGCTCTATCAGACCATCGGCCTAAGGATGGAAAGCGGAGCTAAAGCTCAACCTGTACCCAAGGCTTCCAGAAGCTTCTGCCAAAGACGGCTAGCAAACTGGGTGCCTCTATTAGATACAACGTATGAAGGAACTCCATGCAAACGCACAAACTTACCGAAGAACAACAGAGCAAACCGAGCATAACCGGACAACAATCACCCGAATGGAGTCATACCCTCGACTAGCCCTGGATAGACCACAACGAATTTCATAGAGATCTGCTCCCATTCCCACACCGGAACGGTTAAAAGGTTGCAACTCTCCAGCCGGCCTCAAATGCTCAACCTTAGCTCATCAACAAGCTAAGCACTTCGAAACAAAAACTGAAACTTCACTCTTCATCCCTGCCCACCCGTAACTAATTCTCAAGTCACGTTACATCTTGGTGGCACTTGGATGAACAAAGAAAGCTGACTGATGTGCCTGCTCTAGGACCTTGCGTCTTTATCCATCAGTATCAGGTACACACAAACGCATCCCTAAACGTAGCACACCCTGGTCATAAATCAAGATCTTCGAATCCTTACCCTACCGAACAAGCTCAGAATCTCAAACAAACGAGCATCGGCGGGCTGTGCCTCACGAAAACGATTTAGTAAAAGTGGACAGGCGTGGACATGAGCAAGTTATCCCCTCAGTAGAGGCGAACTAAAGCTGTACTCAACGGTCGCACAAGAACTGTAAATCTGCAAAAGACTGTCTCTGAACTGCGCACTACTGGAACAAGCTAACCCCGGGCCTACGACTCAAAGCATCAGCTACCACATTCGCCTTACCACGGGTAAGGATCTCACAATCACAATCCTTCACAAGCTCTATTCAACGGTGCTGTCTCAACTTCAGATCCCGCTGCAGGAAGATTAAGCTCTAATGGTCCGTGAAAATCCGACACGACTCTCCGTACAAGTAGTGTCCCCAAATATCCAGCACAAGACCACCGCGGCCATATCCAGATCATCGGTAGGATAATCCTGCTTGTACTTCCTCCAACTGTCTGGAAGCATAAGCGATAACTCCATCATGCTACATCAGTACACAATCAAGCCCCACTCATGAAACATCATAATAAACGAACAAGTTGCCCGATCCAGAAAGCAAAGATAGAACTGGTGCAGTCATCAACCGAGTCTTCAACTACTGAAAACTCCGCACGCATGACTTAGTCTAAAGAAAAGAACGCCCTTCCTTGTCAGTACATCAATGGTGCAGCGATACACAAGAAATCCTGCACGAAACGGCGGTAAAAACCGGCTAAGCCCAAAAATCCGTGGACCTCTGGCCCTGATACAAGTCTGGGCCAATGCTGCACAGCCTTGATCTTCCTCGGGTCCATACGAATACCGTCTCCCATAACCACATGACCTAAGAAGTCAACACAATCAAGCCTGAAGGAAACACTTCAAGAATTTAGCAAACTGCTGGTACTTTCCCAATGTCTGTAAAGAAATCCTCAAGTGCTGCTCATGTTCCTCACGACTATTGGAAAAGACCAGAATGTCATCTATAACACAATAATACACTGGTCGAGGAACGACCTGAAGAATCTGGTTCATCACATCCATGAATGCTGCGAGGGCACTGGTGAGTCCAACGACACCACCAAAAACTCATAAAGCCCGTAGCGCGAACAAAAAGTAGTCTTCAGAATGTCATCGCTCCGAACCCGGTTCAGTTGACGATCCATCAATAAACAATCTCAAACTTCCGTCCTTCTTCTTGACGAACAGAATAGGAGCTCCCTAAAGCGAAACACTCAGACGCACAAGTCCCCCTATCTAGCAACTCTGCAGCTGATCCTTAAGCTCCCTAAGCTCCACCGGCTCATCTGGAACAACGTCGGAACACTCTTGCACAAAAGGAACCCGGTCTAACAAATCCACTGTGGCCCTGGTATCACAAATGAAAGCCAAGAATCCTCGACATCTTCTCCTCAAAAGCACACTAGCGAAAAAGGCTGTATTCAAGCTGTGAGGGGCGGCACCACTGTCCCCCTGCACAACAAGAACTGACTCGCCGAGAAGACAAAACCTGACTGTCTGCTCGCGGTAGTCCATAGACACATAGCGCGTACCTAACCAGTCTGTGCCCAGGAGAACGTCAAAGTCCAACATCTCTAGAAGGATCAAATCGATAGACGAATCTCTATCTCCTAACCAATTGGCACATGATCGAAATACGTATTGCGCAACTAAGGAATCGCAAACAGGTGTAAACAAAACAAACGGCTGATCTAGCAAAAAAACTCTCGGCCCAAACACGGCACGAAGTGTGTAAAACAAACGAGTGCATAGATCCCGAATTAAAAAACATACGCATCAAAGGAGCATACGAAAAGATTACCTAAAAACACTACATTAGACGCCCGCATGTCCCGATGAGTAGAAGCAAACGCTCGTACCTGCCTTCTACCCGCAACCGGATGAACTCCTCCTCTACCATCCTGTCCCCTCTGAATGAACCCTCCGCGACCACGACCTCTCTGAATATAAGTCTGACGCGGTGCCAAGGAACAATATCCGACGAAGTGTTGAAGGCACCCGCATTGAAAATATCCATACGATGGCTGCTGACCTTCCTGGGGATAAGAGCTAAACAACTGTCCTCGTCCCAAGTCTCTGCTACTCCTATGACCTAAACGATATCTGTCGCGGGGTCTAAACATCTGTCTCCGGGCTGATATACCTGTACGAGCCCTCCTCGGTCTCGGAACTCCCAAAGTCTCGGGAAGACGCTCCTCAGCTAAACGGGCTGCATCCACTGCTGCTGTATACGTAACATAATGTTGTGTGCTGATAGTAAGGAATAACTGGGTAACAGGGGTGGCAACCTTCTGTTGCTTCGCTCGACTGGTCTCAACCAACGACCTCATCATTTGGCACAAGTCCTGCATATCTGCCTCAAGCCTAGCGATACAACCTATCAAAGGCGGATCAATCTGCTCCTGTGCAACGAGCATACCGTCCTGGTCAGTCCTCGTCCCAAATGAGTCAACTCTGACCTCGGCTCTCGCTGCCTCACTCTGAGCCCTCATAGTCATCGGCGGCATAAAGGCTATAAATGGAAATAGGATTCGATAAGAACACGGAAATCGAATCATAAAGATATGTATAATCATGGAAGGAATTTCAAGCAATTAGTACATTAGGCCACTTAGGCGGAGTACCGTGTCCTAAGTATGCCGCGGACATATACACACTACGTTACTCTGCTTAAGCTACCTACTCCATCATACCAAAGTCATCCTATACTATGAAAGGTAAAACCTAGCGCTCTGATACCAACTTTGTCACGACCCGAAATTGGCACGTGACAACCCTTAAACCACGCAATGTCCACAGGCGTAACATAATCTAAGTAAGCCGAAAATACAGCAATCTAAACCATCAAAAGCAGTAAGTGATAAGAACATTGTTAAAACTTTTGAAATCTCAATCAAAATTCTTTAAAGTCCAAATTTACTTTCTTTAAAATTTGGTAGCACCTCTTTTGTAAAACAAGCCACCAAAAAGGGTACAACATAAAAATATAAGTAAAAGCATCCCCAACGGCAGCAAATCCACGCCATTAGGCAGAAATCAACCACCACAACAGACAAACGATGCCGTAGCGAAGAAAAAGACGATATAAAGAGAAACATCATAAAAGACCTCCAAATTCACAAAATAATATACAATATCGTCCTCACAACTCGTCTCTAAGTCCATACATGAAATAGTAGATGGAGAGTACTGGATACAAAGGATATACAATGAGCAACATCGAATAACCGAAAAACCCACCTATAGCAAAACTGCACCCAGTCAGCCGTAGTGGTATCCGCAGCAAAAGATGATACAATAGGAAGAAGTAGCCCTGCCAACGACTGCTCTGAGAGACAACCTACAAAACCATGTGGCACAAAGGGGGTGAGTTTCCAACTTGTGAATAGTAAATAACATATGCTAGTAATCACAAGTATGCATGTACTGCGATAGTCCATCACATGCAAGCTGATAGCAATAAACGACAATATGTAAATGCAACAGTCATGAAAAGTACTCAATCAGGTACTACTAATACATGAAGCAATGCATATCAAATAATGCGGAGTACGGAATAAAACACATCCTGTAAGTCTCATTGAACCTGAGTGTCTAACATCGACACCCGAAAACATCATCAAAACTAGTGTCTAGCATCGACACATAAATACTCCTCTATATATATATAGGGCTCCGTCAGTCCGGATCAGCCCCCGGGCTCCGTCAGTCCGGATCGGCCCCTCATATCTAGGGCTCCGTCAGTCCAGATCGGCCCTGATATGCACGTATCATACGCTCTATCAGAAACCCGAGTGCCCAGCTTCGACACTCGAATTCCACGTATCCTTACGTCCACAACTCCGGTCGGTATCCCCACGATAACTGCCGGAACCAAGTAATGTCACCGGCCCCTGCTTCGAGCTCAACGCCATCATCTGCGATCTTCTTGCTCTGGAGTACCTCCGGGCCCCACCATGTACCCACACACGGTCCACTCCACTCCTCGTGTGGGGTATACAATACTCAGAATCGAGAAATCTCCTGGTGGAAGCATTGAAATATCATATCAAGAGAAACCGGGTTTTTCAAACAATGCATAATTTCATGAACTACCACGGTCCTCAAATCCATAAAACATCAAGTGATGAATAAGTATATATTTGCATAGATCATTATGATGATATATGAGGTAGGTGTACAAATATAACAGTGTCCCATACCACCGATATATATACCATATATATAATGTAAGTGCACGGTAGTGCCACGGCCGTCTGTCCGAGGTCAAAATGCGGAAAAAAAACTTTTTCGAAACTAGATAACCAGCGCTACCGCGTACTATAAAACCCGGATCGGACCATTAACCTACCACTAGCTAACTAGAGAAGGGATAGAATGCTATACCGAGCGATCCGTGTCCTTCGGTCTTCGGCCACCATTCCAAGCTCCCCAAGGCAACTCCGGTCTTCATCTCCTCGTCGGAAAGGGCACCACATCGAGAAGTCTTTTTACGGGCTCCCGCTTCATCCGAAATAACTCTGGCATGAAGTGTGCTAGCCGACGTGTCCAAGGTGTTGTAGAGAATGTTTGTGATCACTTTGCCTCTTGCATCCATGGCTTTGGATGGAGGTTAGAGATATTGCCATTAATGGAGAATGCAAGCTAAAGGAAGAAGAAGAAGAAGAGAAGGCTTTCTCATCTTTTCTTTTCTTGTGATAAAATGATGTAAGTCCATATTGCGACCCCCGGTGCTTACGGGGAGGCGGAAACGGTATAAAAAACAAATTTTTATCGCAAGAGGCAACATAGACTAAACAAGGTCGGGATCGTGTCTAAACTAAACTAGCAAATACGCTAAAAGAAGTTAGCTACTCGGATGAAGATGGTTATACCTAAACTTGAACTCCTTCTTCTTCAAACTTTGTAGAGGTTGATGGTTCTTTTTCGTCGCCTTCTTCCGTCGAAGATGGATCCACCTCGAAGGCTCGACCTTTGGGCTCTTTCTCGAACTTGGAGTGAACTAGAATCGCCGGCTTGCTAAACCCTTGATCCTAGAGTGAGTAGAGAGTGACTAGGGTTTGCTTTTCTTTTTAAAGAGAAGGATTCTCAACTCATGAGAAGGTTTCTCTTTGCTAGAGGAAGAAGAAGATGAAGAGAGGAGAGAGAATGAATATGATAGAATGAGCTATTCTTTTTCTTTCTTGCAACCATAATGCAAAAGAAAAGAATTATCTAATAATAATAATTGAAAATGAGAATAGTTGATGGTAATTTGGAATGACCACTACCATGCTTCATTTAAAAATGTAAGCATAAATCAAGGAAGACTTTTTAAAGCATGATGGTGGTCAACATTCAACCATGGTCAACAAGTCAACCATGGTCAACAAGTCAACAAAATCAACCATAACAAAATTCTCATTTAATTACTATTATAAATAGATAATCCATAAATCCATTGGGGTTTGGAAAATGATAACTGTCAACTGTGCATACGCACCCGTTCCGAAACCCTAATGGAAAAACTCATCCTCCGCCTCAAGCAACTGTGCATACACACCTGCATTCTCGTTCCGAGGAACAAGAATACCGAGATATAAAAGCAACCCCAAAACATATACCAGTATCTGGCTCAAACCAGAGCCTGCCAGTATAATCCGTCCGGACTCCAAACGTGCACAAGTGCGCGGATGAGAACGAACCCTGTCGCAAAACCATGCGACCTCTACTCTGTTTTGCCCAGAGGCGAATATCCTCTGTGTGGGACTCTAAAGACTCGACACTATGCTGGCAGTGGGTTTAACCACAGACCGCAAGCGGCACTAGCTGTGCGTAACGGTCTCCAGGTAGATGCCGACAAGAAGGCTGACGAGGTGAAACCCCATCTGAACTCCTACTGAGTCTGAATGTGACATTCTCCGTACAGTCCGGTCTGTTCGTCTGATACATCGCATGGCGGGCCTAGGGGGTGGTAAACGTCAGTCCCCCAATAGCGGTACAAGTCGTGCCGGAGCGAAGCCCAAAACACCCTGAGATAACACTGGAAACCTACCAGTATATCTCGTTTGCCCTGGCCAGGGACTACTCGTGTAATGGCTCTCCTAGACACAGCGCGATGTCAACCCCCAATACCGGGAGAGACGAATCCTGTCTAACCGTCACTGCCTCCAAGTGCTTCGGGACTGCACCCAACCACCACCTGTTTGCACGACTCCTTTGAGCCGTGGTAGGGTAGTGATCAAAGTGCAGTGGGAACACACTTGAGGCGAAGTGCCAGTGTCAAGTCAGCGGACTAAGCTGTACTCATGTCACCTGGGAACTGATAACTGACGATAAGTATAATACCAACCTGTCAGTTCCCGACGAGTCCTGTCCAGTGTACTCGTAACCCAACGAGCACCCGTATACTATCTCCAGTACGACGTACTGATGGCTGTGGGACAGACTATCTCCCATACTGGGATGAGAAGCGCATACGCTAGTCTACTCCGGAGTATCGATGCCCTGTCTCGATAGTCCTGCGACTAGGGACCTGTATAAGGATGTGCTTATAGATTACCCAGCCCCCACTAGTGTGACTGCCATCACAACGCTGGTAATCAAGCAAAGATCCTAAGGGCTCCACTAATGCGTATAAGTGATATACTGAAATAAACACAAGTACACATTGAAGTAGAAACAAACCAAGTAGCATACTACTATTTTGAGCAAGATTGTATATACAAGGTGAATATCCCAAGCATCCATTAAGTAATATACAAACTAGTATGATACAGTAATGGCCTCTAGGGCATATACACTAACAATCTCCCACTTGCACTAAGGCCATGTACTGGCGTATCGAAGACCTATCATCTCGATCAGCCGCTCGAACTGAGTCTGGGGCAAGGCCTTGGTGAATGGATCTGCAGTGTTGTCTTCTGAAGCGACTCTCCGAACCTCGATCTCCTGGCGATCCACGATCTCCCTGATCAGGTGATACCGCCTCAAGATGTGCCTGGATCTCTGATGGGACCTGGGTTCCTTCGCTAAAGCTATAGCCCCGTTGTTGTCGCAATACAGAGGTATTGGGTCAACAATGGACGGAACCACCTGAAGTTCTTTCAAGAACTTCCTCATCCAGACAGCTTCTTTTGCGGCATCAGATGCAGCGATGTATTCCGCTTCCATCGTCGAGTCTGCAACGGTTTCCTGTTTGGAACTCTTCCAACACACCGCCCCTCCATTGAGGGTGAAGACAAAACCCGACATGGACTTGGAATCATCCTTGTCACTCTGGAAGCTGGAGTCAGCAAAGGCCTCGATCTGGAGGTCTTTTCCGCCATACACCAAGAACATCTCCTTAGTCCTTCTCAGGTACTTGAGAATGTTCTTTACTGCTATCCAGTGTTTCTCCCCAGGGTTAGACTGATACCGGCTTACCACACTCAGTGCATAAGCTACATCCGGTCTGGTACAAAACATCGCATACATTATAAAGCCTACCGCAGAAGCGTAGGGTATAATAGACATGCGATCCCTCTCCAAATCAGTCTTGGGAGACATCTCTTTAGAGAGGGTGATCCCGTGACAAGCCGGTAGGTTACCGCGCTTGGAATCTTCCATACTGAATCTTTTCACTATGGTGTCGATGTACCTGGACTGAGAAAGTCCCAATATCCTCTTGGATCTATCACGATGGATCCGGATCCCCAGGATGTATGAGGCATCACCCAGGTCTTTCATGGAGAACCTTTGTGACAAGAACCCCTTGACAGATTGTAGCATAGGAATGTCATTTCCTATCAAGAGAATGTCATCCACGTATAAAACGAGGAATACTACAGTTCTCGCTACAAATCTACTATAGATGCATGGTTCATCTGGATTTTTGATAAAGCCAAATTCTTTGACTGTCTCATCAAAGCAGATGTTCCAACTCCGCGATGCCTGCTTTAGTCCATAGATGGACTTAAGCAACTTGCACACCTTTCCGCTGCTCCCACTCTGAATGAAACCCTCTGGCTGGTCCATATAGACACACTCCTCTAAATTTCCATTTAGAAAAGCTGTCTTTACGTCCATTTGCCAGATCTCATAATCGTGGAAGGCAGCAATGGCAAGAAGGATCCGAATGGATTTCAGCATGGCTACTGGAGAAAAGGTTTCGTCGTAGTCCAAGCCAGGTCTTTGACGAAAACCCTTTGCTACCAGCCTAGCTTTATAGGTCTCAACCTGTCCATCTACACCAATCTTCCTTTTGAAGATCCACTTGCATCCTACGGGTTTTACCCCGTCTGGAGCAATGTCCAACGTCCATACCTTGTTGGTGTACATGGACTCCATTTCGGTCCGCATTGCATCCAGCCATTTTACCGAGTCAATGTTCTGAACGGCCTGCTGGAAGCTAGTAGGCTCATCATAATCTATGATGCAATCCTCTCTATCCCCGTCTATGAGAAAACCGTAGTATCTCTCGGGCGGATGAGACTGCCTACTACTTCTGCGGAGCGGCGTAGGAATGTCCTGTTCTGTTGAACCCTCTGGTTCCACTAACCTTTCAGTAATAGTCTGTGGTTCTGGAATTTCTTCCAGTTCTACTGCGCTCCCACTAATCTCCCTTTCCAAGAATTGGTGTTCTAGAAAGTGGGCATTACGAGAAACAAGGACTTTTTGTTCCTCTGCGTAGTAGAAAAGATACCCCCTGGTGTTCTTTGGGTATCCCACAAACTTGCACAGTACTGAGCGTGCCTCGAGTTTGTCCGCATGCTGCTTTTTGACAAAAGCTGGACATCCCCAGATCTTCAGATATTGAAGATAGGGTTTCTTCCCACTCCACATTTCATATGGGGTGGTAGGCACAGTCTTAGTCGGAACTCGGTTCAAAAGGTATGCAGCTGATTCTAGCGCATATCCCCAGAATGATCGCGGTAACTCAGTGTTACTCATCATGGACCGCACCATATCCAATAGGGTGCGGTTCCGTCTCTCCGATACACCGTTATGTTGCGGGGTGTATGGAGGAGTAAGCTGAGAGAGAATTCCGTTCTCTTTTAAATAGTCCAGGAACTCAGCACTTAAGTATTCTCCACCTCGATCCGATCTTAGAATCTTAATACTTTTGCCGGTCTGTTTCTCTACTTCACTCTTATACTCCTGGAATTTTTCAAAGGCCTCGGACTAATGTTTCATTAAGAAGACATAACCGTACCTTGAGAAGTCATCCGTAAAAGTAATGAAGTAAGAATGTCCGCTTCGGGCATGTGTAGACATTGGACCGCACACGTCACTGTGTACGAGTCCCAAGAGCTCGCTCGCTCTTACTCCATGTCCAGTAAACGGAGTCTTTGTCATCTTTCCCTTGAGACAGGATTGACAAGTGGCATACGATTGATATTCGAACGCATTCAAATACCCTTCTGCAAGTAACTTCGTCAACCTTCTCTCATTGATGTGACCCAATCTACAATGCCATAAGAAAGTCTGATTTATTTCTGGAGACTTTCTTTTGTGTGTATTCTGGACATTAAAAATCTGTGGTTGGTTTAACACGTATATACCATTACTCAAAGTACCTGACCCAATCAAAACTTGATTAAGGTGAATGTTTACTACATTACTTACAAACGCAAATTCATAACCTTCTTTAGAAACTAAAGATACAGAAATGATATTACAAGTTGCGTTGGGTACAAAAAAGCAATTACGCAAAACCAAAACATGTCCATCTGACATTCCCAGGTGATAGTCCCCCACGGCTTTAGCATCCATGCTAGCTCCGTTCGCAACTCTGAGGGTCATGTCACCTGCCTTCAAATCCCTACGGTTTCTCAACGCCTGCAAAGAATTACAGATATGAGATCCTGATCCGGTATCCAATACCCAGGAAGTAGAGTTTATTGAAATACAGTTTTCAATAACATACACACCTGAAGCTGAAGCTGCAACCTGCTTCAATTCCTGTGTTCTGGCCTTCCAGGCCCTGCAATCATTCTTCCAGTGTCCTTTCTTATGACAATAGAAGCATTCTTCCTTATCCACAAGCTTCCCTGCTATCTTTGTTGCTTTTGCTTTTCCCTTCGTATCCACTTTACTAACACCGCCCCTTGGTTTGGCGGGGGCCTTCTTCTTCTTTCCCTTGGCTTTCGCCTTAGACCTAGAAGAAGATGATCCTCCTACAAACAAAGTGGATGTATCCCTACTTTTCTGTAGGGTGCCCTCTGCGCTCCTCAGCATGTTGAGGAGCTCTGATAGTTCAACCTCTTTTTCTTGTAGGTTGAAGTTCAGTATAAACTGGGCGTAAGTGGAAGGAAGGGACTGGAGAACTATATCCGTATATAGCTCACTCTCCAATATGAACCCTAGGTCAGCGAGCTCCTCAATGTAGCCGATCATCTTCAGCACGTGCTCGGCTACTGATGATCCGACGGCCATTCTTGTCGAAAACAACTTTTTCGACGCTTCGTATCTTGCGATACGTGATTGCTCTCCATACAGTTCTTTTGTATGGAGCAATATGGACTCCATGTCCATATTCTTATGCCTCCTCTGATGTTCGTTGTCCATCGAGGCAAGCAGGAGGCACTTGGCCTTTGCGCTATCAATCTCCCAAGTCTTGCGGATTTCCTTATCCGCGACACTGGAAGTTGGACCAGGGACAGGGGGAGCTTTGGTGGTAAGAAGATACCCCAGCTTCTCATAAGTGATTGCTATCTTGACATTCCTGAGCCAATCTTTGTAGTTTGGCCCTGTCAGTTTGTTTTTATCTAGGAGTAACTTAAGTCCAGTCATGTTGAATGGTCGCTGCAATTAGGAGAGAGAAGAAGAAACACTCAGCATGATGCTCTTGCAAGTTTAGAGTGGTTTTTAGTTTGTCTAAACAGGATGGCTCCCACTGTTTCTCGAATCCCTCCTCAAACCATAAAGGAAGAATTAGTCAGGATCAATCCCACCGTACAATACTTGCTTAACCGTTCAGCCAGGCCGGTGTCGGTACTTCGAGGGAGGTTTTCCAACGCTTTCGCGAAGTTCCTTAATTAAATAACCTCTTTTCCCTGGGGGCGTAACCCCGCTAACACCTTTCTAGGCACCTACTAGGTTTATAGCATTGATCGTTAAGTGAGAAATTTCCCGAGGAGTAGCATATACTCACAGTAGGATCAGGATCCAAATATCATCGCGTGACGAAACTGAAGGAATCCTACCAGAATCACCACACTCCAAATGGTATGCAAATCTAGCAAGTTTCAGTACTTATGAAACTCCCGATGTGGATTTTTGCCCCATGCTCTTATGACCTTGGCATGAGGTCAAAATGTCATAAGTCACATGTCAAGTTCGTCCCATCATTATCCAGGTTAATTTGAATCCACCCGTACATACCCTTGATGTAGGCCAAAATGGCAGTACGACTGTCTCAAACCAACGCATTCTATCTATGCAACAGATAAATATCCGGCAGCTACCAATCACTATGCCTTGGCATGAGGTCAAAATACATAGCTTGAATACTACCGAATATTTAACTGAAATGATGGAGGGCTACGGATGGTTTTGGCAAAACCGTGAACGTAGTGAACTTGATTTGGTCGATGGAACGAGATAGCTTTTAAAAGGAGTGGCTCAAGCTCCGCATTTAAAAGTTGTTTTTGAAAAGAACCGAGTGGTTTTTCGAAAGTGTTCCAACGACTTTAACTTGGTTTATTATCTTGCATTAGTTCTTTTAATGCGTGATATTCTTGCATTAGTACTTTTAATGCGTCCCATCATTTAATCCTACCATTGCAGAAAACAACCAAAATATGACGTACGCTTATGCCATTCGCATTCGCCACGGGGCCCCGTCATTACCCGTTAGGTTACTTAACTAACGACAGAGCGGGGGCTGGGCTAGCGCGGCTGTAAAACATAAGCAACGCCTAAATAGAAAGCAATGATAGACATTACAGATCACAGATGAATACATTGGATATACTAGCAATCCGCAATCCTTTCGAGCCTGGAACGAAAAGCGGATAACACGGTCGCGGTGAATAGCCAAATACCCCACCCAAGACCCCTACGGGTGCGGCAAACTACCCGCCAAGTCCTCGGTAGTTTGTGCACCCCTCCATGGGTCTATCCTAGGAGCAAAAACAGTAAAAAGAATTATACAATGACGGCTACAACCCCGACCCAGTTGTGCGGCCAAACAAATAATATTATTACATCAATTTACATTTACAATGAATGAAAGAAAAACAAAAGCTCATCTCACATCCACCCCGGCTATTCACCCGCGACAGTCCAACACATTCATATACACATTCCAGCACATTACAGATCATGTATAACCCCGACTAATCGTCTTATAGCGATTAGCCGACGTTCAATACATGCAAACATCACAGATATAACCATCATAGTCAAAGTGTAGTGAAGTTCGGAAAAAAAATACGGAATTATAGGACCCCAAAAGTGAATTTCAGTTCTGGAAAATCTGGGTACATATAATATATCTTAAAAATCCCAAAACTAACACAGAAGAACACTGCACAAAAAACGATGCAGAGAAGACACCAAACAGCGGCGGTTCCGCGGCCAGATGAAGAGGTGAGGCCGCGGAAGGGCGGCGCTTTGGAGGAATCATGCTATCGTTTTTGGTGGGTGTTCTTAGAAAACCCTGAGACGAATTTACAAGTATAAAGTTTTTCATTTTGAGCAGAAAAAAATTCAACAGAAACTTAGGGTTTTGTTTTTCCGGTTTTGCGATTTTTCGGTTCCGAACTTCGTTACACTTCACTACCAAGCTAGTTTAAGTTTAGTTAGGCTCTGATACCACTGTAAGTCCATATTGCGACCCCCGGTGCTTACGGGGAGGCGGAAACGGTATAAAAAACAAATTTTTATCGCAAGAGGCAACATGGACTAAACAAGGTCGGGATCGTGTCTAAACTAAACTAGCAAATACGCTAAAAGAAGTTAGCTACTCGGATGAAGATGGTTATACCTAAACTTGAACTCCTTCTTCTTCAAACTTTGTAGAGGTTGATGGTTCTTTTTCGTCGCCTTCTTCCGTCGAAGATGGATCCACCTCGAAGGCTCGACCTTTGGGCTCTTTCTCGAACTTGGAGTGAACTAGAATCGCCGGCTTGCTAAACCCTTGATCCTAGAGTGAGTAGAGAGTGACTAGGGTTTGCTTTTCTTTTTAAAGAGAAGGATTCTCAACTCATGAGAAGGTTTCTCTTTGCTAGAGGAAGAAGAAGATGAAGAGAGGAGAGAGAATGAATATGATAGAATGAGCTATTCTTTTTCTTTCTTGCAACCATAATGCAAAAGAAAAGAATTATCTAATAATAATAATTGAAAATGAGAATAGTTGATGGTAATTTGGAATGACCACTACCATGCTTCATTTAAAAATGTAAGCATAAATCAAGGAAGACTTTTTAAAGCATGATGGTGGTCAACATTCAACCATGGTCAACAAGTCAACCATGGTCAACAAGTCAACAAAATCAACCATAACAAAATTATCATTTAATTACTATTATAAATAGATAATCCATAAATCCATTAGGGTTTGGAAAATGATAACTGTCAACTGTGCATACGCACCCGTTCCGAAACCCTAATGGAAAAACTCATCCTCCGCCTCAAGCAACTGTGCATACACACCTGCATTCTCGTTCCGAGGAACAAGAATACCGAGATATAAAAGCAACCCCAAAACATATACCAGTATCTGGCTCAAACCAGAGCCTGCCAGTATAATCCGTCCGGACTCCAAACGTGCACAAGTGCGCGGATGAGAACGAACCCTGTCGCAAAACCATGCGACCTCTACTCTGTTTTGCCCAGAGGCGAATACCCTCTGTGTGGGACTCTAAAGACTCGACACTACGCTGGCAGTGGGTTTAACCACAGACCGCAAGCGGCACTAGCTGTGCGTAATGGTCCCCAGGTAGATGCCGACAAGAAGGCTGACGAGGTGAAACCCCATCTGAACTCCTACTGAGTCTGAATGTGACATTCTCCGTACAGTCCGGTCTGTTCGTCTGATACATCGCATGGCGGGCCTAGGGGGTGGTAAACGTCAGTCCCCCAATAGCGGTACAAGTCGTGCCGGAGCGAAGCCCAAAACACCCTGAGATAACACTGGAAACCTACCAGTATATCTCGTTTGCCCTGGCCAGGGACTACTCGTGTAATGGCTCTCCTAGACACAGCGCGATGTCAACCCCCAATACCGGGAGAGACGAATCCTGTCTAACCGTCACTGCCTCCAAGTGCTTCGGGACTGCACCCAACCACCACCTGTTTGCACGACTCCTTTGAGCCGTGGTGGGGTAGTGATCAAAGTGCAGTGGGAACACACTTGAGGCGAAGTGCCAGTGTTAAGTCAGCGGACTAAGCTGTACTCATGTCACCTGGGAACTGATAACTGACGATAGGTATAATACCAACCTGTCAGTTCCCGACGAGTCCTGTCCAGTGTACTCGTAACCCAACGAGCACCCGTATACTATCTCCAGTACGACGTACTGATGGCTGTGGGACAGACCATCTCCCACACTGGGATGAGAAGCGCATACGCTAGTCTACTCCGGAGTATCGATGCCCTGTCTCGATAGTCCTGCGACTAGGGACCTGTATAAGGATGTGCTTATAGATTACCCAGCCCCCACTAGTGTGACTGCCATCACAACGCTGGTAATCAAGCAAAGATCCTAAGGGCTCCACTAATGCGTATAAGTGATATACTGAAATAAACACAAGTACACATTGAAGTAGAAACAAACCAAGTAGCATACTACTATTTTGAGCAAGATTGTATATACAAGGTGAATATCCCAAGCATCCATTAAGTAATATACAAACTAGTATGATACAGTAATGGCCTCTAGGGCATATACACTAACAAATGAGAGTGAGAGAGAGTGTTACGAAAATAATACAAGACCAAAAACTTAACTCATGGCAGCCCCTCTCTCTCCTCCTCCTCTCATATAAACCCAAAAACATCACATAATGTGACATTAACACATAAAAAGAGACCATGAGTCACTAATGTGTCCATGTTACATTTAATGCATGTCATGACAAAATCTAGCTTACAATTTCCATTATCCAAACATTAATCCAAATGTTTGGTCCAACAAAAAGATCCGTCAACATCTAAAGTAAACTCGTGACGGATCACAAGGATACCCCTCACCTGTATATACATACCTCCATCCGCTTTCCGACTGAATACGAATGCAATGAGACTAAAGTAATCCAACAAATCTACTACTAGGATCCGGCTTAAACCAAAGACAACTAGTATGATCCGTCCGGTCATGATCCGTGAAATACCGCACGTATAAGATCGAACCCTGCCATATATCATACGGCCTCTACAATGTTTTGCCCGAAACTTGAGAAACTGTCTGTGGGGAACACTAAAGACTCGTCAATACTTTGGCTGTGGATTTAACCACTAGCACATCAGAGGTATTAGCCGTACGTAACGGGCTACCAAGTATTGACCAAAAGGGAGGTCGATGAGCAAACTCATCCTGACACCCTACTGAGCCTGTTAGTGACAATATCCGTACAGTCCGGTCCGTTCGTCTATGAGCATCGCATGGCGGGCCTAGGGGGTTGGTAAAAGTCAGACCCCCAAAAGCGGTACAAGTCGTATCGGAATGTAGCCCAGAACACCATGAGATACTACTGGAATACCTACCAGTAAATCTCCTGCCTTGGCCAAGGACTTCATGTAATGGCTCTCCTAGACACAGCGCGACCTTGCCCCCAATACCAGGAGAGACGAACCCCTGCAGATCCGCTCACTGCCTCCATGTGGCTCGGGACTGTACCCAACTAAAACCTGTTTGCACGACTCCTTTGAGCCGTGGTAGGGTAGTAATCAAAGCACAGTGGGAACTCACACGAGAAAAATGACGATCTCAGGTCGATGAACTAATCTGTACACATGTCACCAGGGAACTGCTATCTGACATCAGGTATAATACCAACTAGCATGTTCCCGGCGAGTCCTGTCCGGTGTACTCATAACCCAATGAGCACCTGTATACATCTTAGGTGAACCAACTGACACCAATGGCTTGTGAGACCGGCCACCGCCCCTCGTCAGGGTCACGACTGTATGCACTAGTCTACTCCGGAGTATCGATGCCCTGTCTCGAAAACTCCCACGACTAGGGATATAGACCCCAGCTCCCACGTATATGATCGCCATCATACTGCTGGCCGTCAAGAAAGAATCCTAAGGGCTCTACCAACGTTCAATAGTGATCTGTAATGTCACCTAAAGCAGTACACGATGATAAAGATAAACCAGATAGTATACTATCATCTTGAGTAAGACTGTCCTACCGGCATAGGTCCTCTCTCAATCATTGCAATCACGTGCCTGTGATCCAATAATTGACACTGAGGGCACTATATCCAACAATCTCCCACTTGCACTCAAGGCTAATTATTGCGATGTCGCATACTCACAGCCCGTGTTATACCGAACATCCAACTCCTCTACTGATCTGTCTCACAAAGCCCGCTTGTGAAACTATTGCATTCGAGGAATAGCCTCAGTGAGTGGATCTGCCCTGATGTTTCTTTCTATGTCTCTCTTTATCTCAAGTTCGCGGAGAAAACCATCTCCCGAAATGAGCAATACCTGTCTTAGAAGATGTCTGGATATCTGATGGGACCTAGTTCATAAATGAACTCCAAATCCAAACTTCTTAGACTGTATCGTCAACTGAACTTTATCAGCATCCTGCTCCATGCCTCCCTCAGTATCCACCTGGACCACCTGTCCAAAATACTGCCCCTCGTCAGAGGGAAAACTATAACTCTGTCATCCAGGTCATCTTGGAAGCCTGGAATGATAATTGTCTCCGAAAAGAGGCTGTTGTTATCATATCCCTAGAACATCCACTTATGTTCTAAAACAGCTTCTGAACGTTTCTCCAGTATAGGATTAATATCAACCTTTTGCATCTAGTGCAAAAGCAATATCTGGTGTGGTACTTGACATCTCATGATTGACTCAATTGCCTAAGCAAGTGATCTGCCAATCATGCACATCCCTCTCCCCTTTAGTCTGTAAGACACATTTAGAGAGGGTGACTCCATCACCTGCAGGTACACTACCGTACCAGGAGTCGTCCATTCCAAATACCTTTAGAATGCTGTCTAAGTACCCGGATTGGGAAACTACCCAAATCTAGATCTAAAACCATAGATCTAGTAACCAGAATGTCTGATATAATATTCAATTCCTATGTGGAGAAACCACTGTGTGACAACCAAAGTATAACCGATCGTAGTATAGGAATTTCACTTCCTACTCTGTGTATGTCATCCGAATACCAGGACATCACACCCTACTATCTTCTTAACAGATCCATCACCTATTCGGATGAAGTCAAACCTATGACTGTCACATTAGAAATAGATGATTTATCTCCGCTATATCTGCTTTAGTCCATAAATAGACATAAGCTACTTGTCCACTATGCTTCCGCTGCTCCCACTGACTACGACAACCCTCTGGCAGAGTCATATACACGTGCACTTCTAAAGCTAGTCTAGAATGACGCTATACTCATCCTCCTGCCGGGTCTCACGGTCTGGAACAACAGCAATGGAAAGTCTGGGTAAACAAGAACCTTCCTGTCACCGTCTTTGAGCATACCGAAGTACCTCTCGAGTGCCTGAGGTTACCCACCATATCTGCGGAGTGGCAAATGGAATGTCAAATCAGATTGAATCTTTAGATTCTTATCAATTTTTTAGTAATCGTTTGCGGTTATGGAATCACTTCCAGTTCTACCATACTCCCACTACTGTTTTCTGAAAAAATCCAATTTTATTAAAACTATGGTGAGTCTAGAACAATATCACTATTGATCTTCCAGATGGTAGAAAGTCAACTCTCGTCATAGCCCGGGTCAACCCACAAACTGCCATTACAGAAACGTGCCTTGAATTATCCAGAGTCTGGTTTTAAGCATAAGCCGGACAACTCCCCGTACCTTAACAATGTTAAGATATGAACTGTTCTATATCCAATATAGAAATAGAGGCACTGATTTAATTGGAACCGGATTCAAATCATGCAACTGTCTCCAGTGCATGTCAACTAAATGCAAAGAGGCTGATCAGCATTACTTAACTTAGGAATGCATCTAGATATGAGCAACCTGAAAGAGAAACAAGTTTCTCAAAACCATTACTATCAACAGAATACCATACACAAGTATCTACATTTTCGATCACTTTGAAGAATCCCGATACTTGCAACACCTGGTTCTCTACTTTATTCATATACCTATAACTTTTCAAAACTTGGACCTTGCATTACTACGAAACACATGTCTAGGAACTACAGAAGTCACAAGTAAACAGAATATAGTACGATTACCAACCCCTCTGTCCTGATGGACAGTGGACAACATACAATACTCTGTATAAGTCCCCTGAGTCTAACAACTCATTCCCTGTGTGTCGTAGGTTGAAAACTGTACTATGGTTATAAAGAGTTACACCGCTGTTTAATACTCCTTACCTAACCATCAAGTGATATAGGTAAATGTCATAGACATAATTTCAAAAGGGTATATCTCACTCTATAAAAATAGACGTACAGATATAACAATTTGAAATTGGTGCACAACAGCGGATATTCAAAACCAAATATTTGCCGTCCGGCAAACAACCCAGGTGACTTCCTCAATATCACCAAGTACAACGAGTTCCGATATAATGAGGATGATCACCTAATTCCCAATAACATACTCCCACTCATCATCTATAAAACCATACAGATGTGAGAATCATACCTGGTAAATACATACCCTGGAGCAAGGGCTAATTGGGAAATCAGTTTTCTTTTAACAATATACAGTGAAACTGAAATATATAAATGTTTCGAAAGGGTATCCGGGTATTCCTAGTAATGCATCTTCCATTATTAGATTCACAACTGTAACCTTATTTTTCTTTGCCATCTCTCCAAATCCTTTTATATGTCTTTAGTCGTTACCTTCTGTACACCGTTTTAGCCTAAATGGTATTCTTCCTTCCCTACCTTTCGGCACCAGCCTATGGTTTGGAAGAAGACTATCCAATAAGCATAATGGGTGTACTCTCCTAATCCTAGAAGTACTCGTAACCTGAGAGAAAGTGAAGATAAAAGACAACCGAATAAACCTTATTCCTATTTCTCTTGAACCAGAATCCATCCCCGAACTGGAGCAAGTTCCTTTCGAGTTCGTATATAACCATACGATGGAGTATCCAAATAACTGTGGATCTTCGTAGTGATACGGAGTGTTCTGGAGAAATACAAAGGTGAAGTGGGAGTGGTAATGAAATGCTTGGTTTGGTCGTGAATAGCAGTCGCAATTTACTTTGCCCTCTTACTAATCGCTTTATTTGTCTTTACTTAATACCTTCTGTACACCATCGTTAGGCTAATTGGTTTTCTTCATTCCCTACCGTTCGGCACCTGCCTATGGTTTGGAAGAAGACTATCCAATAAGCGTAATAGGTGTACTGTCCAAATCCAAGGAGCACTCGCAACTTGAGAGATGGTAAAAGGAAAAGACAACTGAATAGTCCTATTCGTTTTCTCCAGAACCGGAAACCATTGTCGAATAAGTTCTTTCGAGTTCGTATATAACCATACGATGGTTTTATCCAATTGAAGTGGACGTTCGTAGTAATACGGGGTGTTCTGGAGAAAAGGGTAAAAGTAGGAGTGGCAATGAGGTATGCAACTCTGACAATCCAAATGCCATTGTTTAAGAAGGTTTAGTTAACTTGGTCACTGAGTCATAGTCAAGGGTCGGGTCATGGTCGCTGCCAAAGAGAGAGAGAGAAGAAACACTCAGCGTGCACTCTAACCTAGATCAGAATGGTTATCACTTTATCTATTCAGGAAACCTCCTTCTGTAACCTCAAATTCTCCTCCAAACCTGAAAAAATAATTAGTCAGGATCACCCGAGGAGTAAACCAACTCATCAATGGGAATCGGGATCCAACTATCATCGCATGATAACGTGATGGAATCCACTCATGTTATCACACTTCAGAAGGTATGCGCATATCTGGCAAGTTTCAGTTTCTTTAGAATCTCCCGATGTGATTTTTACCCCATGCTCTTATGAACTTGACAAAGGCCAACAAATCAAAAGTCACATGTCAAGTTCTACCCGTCATTGTCCGGGTTAATTTGAACCCACCCGTACAAGCCCTTGACTAGGGCCAACAAGGCTGTACGACTGTCCCAAACCAACGCATCTATCTATTCTGCAGAAAAGTAACAAATAGCTACCATACACTATGCCTTGACTAAGGCCAACAAACATAGCATGAATACTAAGTGCTACCCGTCTGAAATGACGGAGGGCTACGTATGGTTTTTGGCGAAAAACCTTTAACGTAATGAACTTGATATCGTTGAAGGAACCGGATAGCTTTTTATAAAAATATGGTGGCGAAAACCTTTGCTAAAGAGGTCACTCCCGGTGAAGGGATCTCGGCTCTTTCCCCGTAGAATGAGGTGCAGGATATTCCAACTGAATACCACGATGCAAAGCAAAACTAAACGACTATAGTGAAGTTATTACCCTGACGCAAACTTCTGTCCAAGGGGTCACTCCCGGTGAAGGGATCTCGGCCCTTGCCTCGTCGACTGAGGTGCTGGATATTCATAACCGAATGCCACTGTGCAAAACAAAAGAGAACGACCTTGCAATAACAGCTTTTTGAAAAATTGTTCCAACAACATCAGAATAGGTTTGTTTAGCTTGCATTGATCCGAATCAATGCAGTCCCATCAATTGATCACACTTCAAAAGAACGAAAATACGATGTACGTATATGCCATCCGCATTCGCCACTGGGTTCCTTCATCACCCGTTAGGTTACTTAACTAACGACAGAGCGGGGACTGGACTAGCGCGGGTGCAAAACATATACAACATCTACTAGTATATATATCAATATATAATAATCACTCAAGGCGTGATAAAATACAACATCACAGAAATGTAACATATATCTGGGATCCCCAGGTTTCATAGAGCTGCTACTGAAACCCGACGTTCCCCTGGTCGTGTGGATAGCCTGTGCAATGAAATCCTAGACCCCTATGGGCATGGCAAGTTACCCGTTATAACCTTAAGCAAGGCAGCCCCCTTCAACAAAATGAATGGACCACCCAATACTTCACGGAATCCGGTAACTTGGGCACCCCTCCTTGGGTCAACCTATACCCCGTACGAGTGCGGCGAATAGCCCGCCAATTCTAGAGTGAAGCCCCCTTCATCTCAAAGCCATGAGATGCGGGCCCGTTGCCCTCTAGAACCCGGCTATCCGTGAACCCCACCGCGGGGTAATCCTAGTACAGAAAGTAAAAATATATACAACGGGTATATCGACCTCAGCCCGGTCGTGTCCCAAAAGAATAATATACAAACAGGCAGTGACGGCAGTCCACATGTCGGACGCTCGCCCCGCAATATCAAATGTACATATACAACCAAACTGTACTACCATTGCATCCAGGCTATCCACCACGACAAATCCGCAACATCACAGCACAACACAGAACATCAACGTGAATGTCACGTTCGCAAATCCGTCTAAAAGAACTATAGCAATTAGATAGGATTTACCGATCAAATGACATTCACGGTCGTAGATATAATGTAAATACTATGAACTAACATGTTTAAAATTTTCGATCGACAAAATTTCCCAAAGTGGGCTCCAAGCACAATGCCCAGTATTCAAAAAAAAATCTGGGCCCAAACAGAATATACCAGAAACCCCAAATCCAAGTCAGAGACCTACTGAAGAAATTTGGTGCACTGTGGCTACAGTATGGCCGCGGATCCGCCGCCAAAATGTTGTTACGGCCGCGGATCCGCCGCGCTTCAGTAAAATCAGCCCACCAAATTTTCTCAGTTCTCTTAGAAAAGCCTGCACATATTTCTTCAATATACCAAATAATTTTTTGAAAACAAAAGAAAATCGACAGAAACTGCATGACTTGAAATCGCGGTTTCGGAATTTTGGTTCGATCGAAATTCTAAACACGTTAGAGCAAGCTAGAAAAGGTTAATGGCATGGCTCTGATACCATGTATGTGCACGGTAGCGCTCCGGCCGTCTGTCCGAGACCAAAATGTGGAAACGAAAATTTTTTGAAACTAGAAAACCGGCGCTACCGCGTACTATAAAACCCGGATCGGACCATTAACCTACCACTAGCTAACTAGAGAAGGGATAGAATGCTATACCGAGCGATCCGTGTCGTTCAGTCTTCGGCCACCATTCCAAGCTCCCCGCGGCAACTCCGGTCTTCATCTCCTCATCGGAAAGGGCACCACATCGAAAAGTCTTTTTACGGGCTCCCGCTTCATCCGAAACAACTCGGGCACGAAGTGTGCTAGCCGACGTGTCTAAGATGTCGTAGAGAATGTTTGTGATCACTTTGCCTCTTGCATCTATGGCTTTGGATGGAGGTTAGAGATATTACCATTAATGGAGAATGCAAGCTAGAGGAAGAAGAAGAAGAAGAGAAGGCTTTCTCCTCTTTTCTTTTCTTTTGATAAAATGAGAGTGAGAGAGAGTGTTATGAAAATAATACAAGACCAAAAACTTAACTCATGGCAGCCCCTCTCACTCTCCTCCTCTCATATCAACCCAAAAACATCACATAATGTGACATTAACACATAAAAAGAGAACATGAGTCACTAATGTGTCCATGTCACATTTAATGCATGTCATGATGAAATCTAGCTTACAATTTCCATTATCCAAACATTAATCCAAATGTTTGGTCCAACAAAAAGATCCGGCAACATCTAAAGTAAACTCATGACGGATAACAAGGATACCCCTCACCTGTATATACATACCTGCATCCGCATTCCGACTGAATGCGAATGCGATGAGACAAAAGTAATCCAACAAATCTAATACTAGGATCCGGCTTAAACCAAAGCCCACTAGTATGATCCATCCGATCATGATCCGTGAAATACCGCACGTATAAGTTCGAACCCTGCCATATATCATACGGCCTCTACAACGTTTCGCCCGAAACTTGAGAAACTGTCTGTGGGGGACACTAAGACACGTCAATACTTTGGCTGTGGATTTAACCACTAGCACGTCAGAGGTATTAGCCGTACGTAACGGGCTACCAAGTATTGACCAAAAGGGAGGTCGATGAGCGAACTCATCCTGACACCCTACTGAGCCTGTCAGTGACAATATCCGTATAGTCCGGTCCGTTTGTCTATGAGCAACGCATGGCGGGCCTAGGGGGTTGGTAAAAGTCAGACCCCTAAAAGCGGTACAAGTCGTGTCGGAGTGTAGCCCAGAACACCCTGAGATACTACTGGAATACCTACCAGTAAATCTCCTGCCTTGGCCAAGGACTTCGTGTAATGGCTCTCTTAGACACAGCACGACCTCACCCCCAATACCGGGAGAGACGAAACCCTTCAGATCCGCTCACTGCCTCCATGTGGCTCGGGACTGTACCCAACTAAAACCTGTTTGCACGACTCCTTTGAGCCGTGGTAGGGTAGTAATCAAAGCACAGTGGGAACTCACACGAGACAAATGACGATCTCAGGTCGATGAACTAACCTGTACACATGTCACCAGGGAACTGCTATCTAACGTCAGGTATAATACCAACTAGCATGTTCCCGGCGAGTCCTGTCCGGTGTACTCATAACCCAATGAGCACCTGCATACATCTTAGATGAACCAACTGACACCAATGGCTTGTGAGAGCGGCACCGCCGCTCGTCGGGGTCTCGACTGTATACACTAGTCTACTCCGGAGTATCGATGCCCTGTCTCGAAAACTCCCACGACTAGGGACCACTTTAAGGATGTGCTTATAGACCCCAGCTCCCACATATATGATCGTCATCATACTGCTGGCCATCAAGTAAGAATCCTAAGGGCTCTACCAACGTGCAATAGTGATCTGTAATGTCATCTAAAGCAGAACACGATGATAAAGATAAACCAGATAGCATACTATCATCTTGAGTAAGACTGTCCTACCAGCATAGGTCCTCCCTCAATCATTGTAATCACGTGCCTGTGATCCAATAATTGACTCTGAGGGCACTCTATCCAACATATACATACATACATACATACATACATACATACATATATATATATATATCAGCATCCCATACCACTGATATATATACGCAGGAGTAAAACATTCAGAAAACATCATATGAAAACCATATCTCAATGCGAAATCCATGAAATATAATATATGCAACATGAAACAGTAATATAAGCATATAAAGGAAAAACCGCTATTTAACGACAACAAGTTATTAAGTATATCATGCGGTTCATAATTTCTCCAAATCCAACGCAACATCATATAAAGGTGAAAATGTAGCTATAGAAATATATGAGTATATACCTATCAATAAAGATGTATTACCCTCTAGGTATATGTGTAGCTATATCAAGGTATATGGGTGTACATGTAGGTATGTAGGTATGATATATATGTAGCTATGTCTCATATGTGTATATATCTATCACTATTGATGTAATACCATACTGGTGTATGTAAGTATGTCTGCAAGATGTACATATAGGTATGTCTCATATGTGTATATACCTATCACTTATCGTACAATACCATATAGGTATAGGGTATCTAGCTTGTAGGAATGGCAATGCATATATGTAAGTATGTAAGTATACATGTATACTACATATCATATGCACAAAGGAATATGAATCAATATCTTAATGTCCCTAACCAATACAATATCACATATATATAGGTGTAAACTATATCTCATATGTATATGGGTTGTACGTGTCATGGCAATTATCGATGGAGTGTGTGTAGCATACAATTAGTGCCCGTGTAACATGAACCGTCAATAATGGTGTTGTGTCTCATCAATACTATGCCCATATGCAAATAGGAAAATGAGGTATGCAACGAAGGTATACATGCCCAATCAATGTCCATATACTTAATATCAAGAATCATATCATTAAATCTAGCCCAGACGCATAACGCCATGCGGGCGATTCCCCTGTAGATGTTAAATCTACTCATAGATGATCTTGGGCTAAGTAAAGCCAACCACTCACTTTCCCTTCTTCGTAGTGTCCTCACCAGCGACCATTATTGACGTTTAGCAAGGTTTAAGATGTGATTTTTGTGAGTTTTGATGAAGTTTAGCAAGGTTTAGTGAAGGGGTAGTGAAGGGTTCAGTTGAGGCTTAGAGGAGATGAAGGAAATGATGAGAAAGAGATAGAGTGAGAGAGAATGAGATGGTGAGAGTTAAGGAGAGATAGAGGTGAGAATAAAGGTGAGTGCACCATGCATTAACTCATCATTAAAGCATGCATGACTCTCTCATGAGTCACCATGCCACCTCCTCTCCGATCCAAAATACAAAGGAAATATCTACTCTCACAAACAAATATCTAGGGTTTAGGGTTAAAGCAAAGCAAGGATTAAGATTTGGTTAAGTTGACATGGTCACTAACTAGATTAACATAAACACACCCTCACATTAACATGCATAAGTGTGTGCAAAGCATAACAAATAATAATCAATTATTAATTAAATGTTATAAAATGTGAAGAACTCAAATTGGTAAACTTTTTACCAAAACCCGCATTAACGTCTAATTAACACTAATCGCATTCTAAGGTGTTACACTGATATTGTTATCGTGCACATCCGTTGCACTTGACAGATATTTTCATGCATACCCATTGCACTTGGTTTAGTTTCTGTGCAATTCTTGGCACCTGTATTTGATTTCGATTCCGTGCTCACCAGACGCACGTGGTATTCTTAGTATACATTTTCCTGAGATTGATTCCACTCATGCATCATATTTTTACGGTATATACTATATGGTTTAGTAACCGAGTAGGACTGGTCTGAGGAAAGTACCTGGGTATTTTTCCATGCATCCCTATTTACGGAAGGGGTTTTCAAAAAGATCTATAGTCTCAATATTTTCCTATGTGTCCATGATTACACGAAAACCATACTAAGAAAACCCTTCTGAATCATTTTCAAAAAGGCGATACAGATATGTTAAATAAAAGATATGAAGATATATATATATAGCTATTTTCCTTATAAAGGAACGTCCGCTACTTGTGCCATGATTTGCGTATCGCACGGCGATTTGAAAAAGGCTTTGCATGCATTTCTATTCGGATGTTTGACGATTTCACAACGATGCATACTATATATATATATATATAGTCAAAACTACATTATACCTGATTTTGATAATGGATTTTGGAACCGGTATTTTCGCATTAACTCCGATGATTGCGTGACGTTTGACGGAGTTTTGATTTTGAGTTTTACACTCGTTTTTCATGCGACTGTATTGCGCTATTGTATGTTTCATGTAATCATGATTTTGGAGCCCCAACGACTTGATCATTTTACTGAAATGTTTTATTATTTAGAGGGTTTAAATTTAAATTCGGGGACCGAATTTATTTAAGGGGGGCAGATTGTAAAATTTCAGAAAATAAAATATTATTTTAGGAATTTAAATAATTAAAATAATAAATTTCATAAATATTTTTAAATATAAGAATTACTTTTAGTGAAAAGGGTATAATTATATACCAATAATTTGGAAAATATTTGGAAATTTGTATCAAATATTGATTTTTAAAGAATTTATGTGATTTAGACATTTTATACATGTTTATACAACTAATTATATATAGGTTTATTGCTAAACTTGATTAATACTTACTAATTATGCATTAATCATGTTTATGTGCATGTCATGCAACCTAACATGTTGCATACACTAGTTACATTTTTGAAATGAACCATGGCTTATGTTGGTTTTCATTTTTAGGTTTTTTTTGTTTCAAAAAAAAATAAAAAGGGAAAAAGAAATGGAGAAGATATTTTTTTGCATGGAGACAATGAGGTATGGGCAGAGAGAGGGGGGGGGTTCATTTTCAACCATGGTTCATTCTTGATCATTCTTCATCTCCTTCTCCTCTTTCTTCATCTCCCTCACTTCCTCTACCTCCCCATGTCCACCTTCAAAACCACCTCAAAACACCACATTCCCTTCACAAAAAATGATCCCAAGCCCCTTACAAACATCTTGGACCAAGCAAGTTGAGCTTTTGAAGATTTTGTGCAACTCAAGAATATTCTTGAGTTGCCAAATGAAGTATAATTCCACACCTTTAGTCATGATTTTAGCTTTCCTTGTGTTCTATTGTAGTTTTGAGCCAAAATGATGTAGTTTAGTGATGATAGAATATTCTAAGACGAGATTAGGGGATAATTAGAGTTGTGATTATGTAATTGAGGTTTAGTTAGAGTTTGCAAGACCTTAGTGATGTTTACTGGCTTAAAACCTGGGATTTGAAACCATGCACAAACTGAAAAAATTGGCCGATATCGGTTTTTGTGAATTCTTGAGGACTACATGGAATCTAGGGCTACCTGAGATATTTGTAAGAAAATCAAATAAGTAGAATGACCTAGTTTGACCAATAAAAGACAATCACCAAAAGACGAGACCCAAACTCCCTCTTATAGCCGGCGGCGTCGGATTTTTTAGAATTCTCACCTGTTTTGTGGTGGGCATTGGTGTTAGGGTTTTGTCTGTAGCTCACATACCTAATAATCTAGCCCCTGTATTCTTTGTTTAGTCCCAAATATCTGAGTCAAAATCTGGTGCTATATTCCTAAGTTGCTGTTTTGGGTTTTGTGGTTTTTAATAACTTGAGTTCTGGATATTTGTATTTTATCTCTATCGATTGATGTTTGTACGTCAATATCGAGAGTGGTTTGGCTATTCTTGCACGCATAGACCATAGGTTCTAACCTATGTGTGTTTTGTGTGCCGCTTTGGTTTTCATGTTTGATTCGTGTTTACGATATAACTATTGAAAACTGTGGGTACCTCGCGTGGACTTCGTACGACAAGGGAAAGCGTGGCGTCACTGACTTCGGCAAGCGAGGATCTTGGTGAGTAGATGTATATCTATGGGGGAAGTCGGGTGGATGGCATATAGCACCCCCGCAACCGTAGCTTAGGGTTGATATATAATTTATTTATATGTTGACGTGAGTTTTGGTTACTTAGCGAGTAGAATCCTAAGAGACTATAAGATGGATTAAGCGTAGTTGTAGGAAGATATATCCTTATCCTTATTACCTTAGTTATGAACCTTAGGTTATATGTTGTTGCACACACGCACTGTCACGACCCAAATGTGTGGAACATGACTGGTACTTAAATCACGCAACGTCTAAAGGCGTAACGTAATCTAAGTAAGCCAAAGCGCAGAAATCTAAACCGTTTAATGAAATAGAGTGCAGAAATACTTGTTTTAAAAGGTGATTTTAATAAAATAAAGTCACATTAAACAATTTAAAAGCATCAAGTTTTCCCAAAAATTTCGACAGAGTTTCCTTTGTAAAAATTGGCCCCAAACCGGTACAAAACATGAATATGTATAAACATTGAAATAAGGCATCCCCAAGCGGGAGCTAGCTTTTCACCGAATGGCGGAACACAACCACATGCGAGATACAACATAATAGTGTGAAATAAGCATATAAAAGCAAGAAATAAGAAAGCACCAAGTCGGCTCACATGAGCTAGACACCAGGGACAAAATATACAAATCTCGCTGTCCAGTCTCTAGGTCACATATACACATGGTCGATGTAGTGTACTAGATACAAAATTAAATACATGTTGGGAACAAAAGAATATCCTCCCAAAAACCAACCTATGCACAAAGTCCTCGAGTCGAAGTGAAATGAAATAAAAGAAGAAGCACGCCCGTCGTTACTATGTTGACGGGTCGGTCCTGTAAGATACTGTGGCACAACGGGGTGATTTACCAACTCGTGAGTAGTAAGTAACATCTAATAAGGCTATCACAAGCATGCACGCAATTGCATCACAACCTATGTTTACAACAATAATGCTATGCACTAATATGAATGCGACATGAATGAATGAACAAGCACGAAATCTGGATATATATATGGTATGAGAAAAAATCTGTGTTCTTATCTTAGTAAAAACTTTTGTATAATAAAACTGGGGTATCATCAAATGAAATCGACAGAAAACTGTGTCAAATATCGATACCATATATATATATATATATATGTCAAATCTCGATAACCGACTCCGTCTCCTGGATCGGACCACAAATCTGTAAAATCATACGATTCCGGTCGGTATCCTCAGGATGACCGCCGGGTCAATAATCACCGGTAGGCAGTGCTCCCCTACCAGGCTCAATGTCTCACTATACAACCCTCTTGCCTCGGGGTAACTTACTGGGTCCACCATGTACACGCAGACAGCGTCTCTCTCCTCAAATCGGGTACATACGTGGCTCAAGAACCAAGAAATCTCATGGTAGACGCCACACACATCAAATCATGAGAAAACCGCACTTTCTATTTTTAAATAATAATAAGTTTATAAATTCCTTTGCGGTTTTCCCTAAATCCAGAAATCTCATGAATACGGAAATTTCCAAGAAAATCACAATATATGAATATATGGGTAACTATGAATTTCCATGATATCAACATGATGCAATGAGATGTACTACTAGAAGACTATATATAAATGATGATGTAATAAAGCATATGACTAGAAAACTACATATCATAAATGATGCAAATGCACATATACCGATTATTAAGCAAGTTCTAAGGTGTATCGTGACATAGCAATTACCAATGGCGTGTGTGTTTGCATAAAATAGTGCATGTGCGGCATAAACCATTGGTACTAGTGCAAGTGTCCTAGGTTATAATTGTTAGTTATATGTATGCCCTAGAGGCCATTATTGTACATGGTTGTATATTATAGTGGATGCTTAGACATATATAGAGATGACTTTCTTGCTCGACATTATAGTATGCTATCTGGTTGCTCTATATCTTAACATGTACAATTGTATCCTTATACAGTCTCTCCGTTACATGTTGATAAAGCCCTTAGAATGTTTTCTTGATGATCAGTCGAAAATATTGCATTTTTAACATATCAATTTCCCTGCTATTTGCAATCATCTAAAGGTGTTCGGTATAATTATGGCACATATTAGCAAAACATCTCTAAAATACCAAATAACATATGTTATATATTATAACTGGCATTTTGAGGGAAAATGAGTGTTTATCATCGCACGCAAGATCTTTGTATATCGCAACACTTGTCTCGAGAATCTGTGCAGGAAATTCCAGGAAAAGAGTCGAAACTGATAAAAGTGCTGAAAAAAATACGCCAAGTCCAAGACTTGAGATCTCGCAGTGAACTAGAGAGAATTATAAGATTTCACACATCATAAAATACACCTACATCAGCACCAAACCAACCATGGAAATTTGATGCACAGAGGCCATCAAAGGGCCGAGGATCCGCGGCCGAATGGCCCTTCCCGCGGCGGATCTGCGGACACGAGGAGGCATCGTCGGCAGAACACAATGTCAAGTTTCTCATTTCACTGGCTAAACTCATTCAAGCCACTGCAAACTCCAGAAGCTTCTGTCCGAACAGCCAAGCTTCTTGTACAAGCTAAACACCTCCAAGCATCTCAAATAAGCGAGCTAAACCTAGAATGTTCTTCCCAACAACCAAGCTTATCAAGGAAGCTAGCTAACTAACTATCTCTAGAAGCTTCTACTTAACTACCAAGCTTGCAAGAGAAGCTAACCTAAACTTAGCTTTACCAAATTTGAAAATGTATGCGCTATGATGGGTACTTCACAGCTTTCTGTGGATGCTATGCGTCTACGTCTTCTTCCAATCACTTTGTGCGATATAGCCGAGAAGTGGCTTTATAACACAATCGCACATTCCATTTCAAATTAGGAAGAGTTCGTAAAAGCATTCCTAAAGAAATTCTACCCCAATCATAAAACAGCTCGAGTCCGTAGCGAAATAAATCAAATCACGCAGCTTCCAAATGAAACATTCTCGAAGTGTTTTGAACGCTTCAAGGATCTGTTAGTTCAATGTCCACATCACGGTATCCCTAAATGGGATCTGTGCAGAATCATATATGAGGGCATTAATCCTACCACAAAACAGACCCTTGAATCCATATGTCAAGGCACCTTCATGACTAAAGATGATGGTGAAGCCTAGAGATTTTTAGAAGATTTCGCTGAAAAATCATTGCAGTGGGAGGGTGTAAACCAATCATCGTCTAGGGGTGGCAATAACCAATCTGATGTTTCCATAGGAGTTAGAGATGAAATGTCAGCAATGCAAAAGAAACTCGACACTATGGAAAATAAATTTTTAGCTGCCGCCCTAAATCAAATGTCACTCTCCAAAACTGTATGTGGATGCTGTTCTGATCTATCACATCTTACGGAAGAATGTCCATTGAATTCTCCGTTTCAAGGTCATGAGCATATCAATTCTGCTTTCCAACAAAGTCCTAGAAACGATCCGTTTTTTTCCACTTATAATCAGGGTTGGAGGAATCACCCTAACTTTGCTTGGAACCAATCACAAACTCAAAGCACGGTTCCAACCCAAAACAATTTTCAAAGGGCTCTTCTACCACAACAGCAACCACTTCAATTAACTCAGCACCCCTACCAATCACAAAACTTCTAAAATCCGGTCAACACACGTGCACCAAATAATCCTTTGCATTTGACCAGTACTGATGAATCCTCTTCACTTATTAATTTGCTTCTGACAAATCTCATGCAAGTTTCGGCTGAAATAAAGTCTTCCGTCGATGATATAAAGAAAAACTCCACCTCCCAAGCGGAGAGTATAAAATCAATGGAAGTAGAAATTGCAAGATTAAAAGCCGAAATGAGTACGAGAGAGAAAGGGAAACTTCCGTCTCAATCCCTACCGAATCCTGAGCATTACAATGTAAATGCTATCACAACGTTGAGATCTGGAAGAGTGCTGAACAATCGTTGTTACGACCCGAAATTGGCACGTGACGGCCCTAATACTACGCAACGTCTACAGGCGTAACGTAGTAAAAGAAAGCCAAAACCCATAAATCTAAACCATTAAAAGACAAGAAAAGATAAGAAACATGGTTTAGAAGTCTTTGAAATCACAACCCAAATTCTTTAAAAGTCCAACTTTCTTTCTTTAAAATTTTGGTAGCACCTCCTTTGTAAAAACTAGCCCCAAAAATGGGTACAACATAAATATAAATAAAGCATCCCCAAACGGGAGTAAATACACGCCCAAAGGCGGAAAACAACCACCACAACAAATATACGACGCTGTAGCGAAGAAATAAAAGACGATAGAAAGGAAACTATATAAAAGACAACAAGCCACAAATAATATACAATATCGTCCTCACCAAATCTCTAAGTCAACAAGAAAATAGTAGATGGAGAATATAAGGATACAACGAATATACATTACAACAATACGGACAACCACAAAACCCACCTAAGCAAAACTGCACACTATGAGCTGAAGCGGTATCCGCAGCAAAAAATGATCAGATAGATGAATAGCCTACCTCGACTACTCTGGGGAACACCCTGCAAAACAACTATGGCACAACGGGGGTGAGTTTCCAATTCGTGAATAGTAAATAAAATATGCAGTTATTCTCAAGTATGCACGTACAGCGCAAATCTAACATATGCAATTAATAGCAATAAACGGTCATATGAATGCAATAATCATGAAAGGTACACTAGCAGGTACAAATAATACATGAAGCAATAATAATATGACAGTCGGTATGCAATAATCATGCAATAATGATATGAAAATGTATATATGCAACAGTCATGAAAGGTACACTAACAGGTACAACTACACATGAAGCAATGCATATAATAAAGGTATGTAAATGCAACAGTCATGAAAGGTACACTAACAGGTACTACTAATACATGAAGCAGTGCATAAACAATAAATGTGAAGTATGGAATGAAATATGTCATTTTCACGGAATCCTGACATCGTGGTAGGATCACAATCCATCAAGACAAATCCAAATCCCAATTTCCTCAAATCAGCCCCCAAATTGGCTCTCATATCATATAAGTCTCACAAATCCTTAATGTACAATATCGAATAAATCTCTTATATCCTGAATGTACAAAATCAAGTGAATCTCATATATCCTTTATGTACAATATCAAGTAAATGTCATATGTCCTAAATCCAATATCAAGTGAATCTTTTATAATCCAGGTATATTTGCATGAAAAAATATGATGAAGTATATGAATTGATATGTATACATATATATTAGCGTCCCATTCCACTAATATATATATATATATATATATATATATATATAACAGCGTCCCATTCCACTGTTATATATACCTAGGAGTAAAAATATCATGAAACCAATGTGTCAAGTATAGACACAGAAATACTGATCTATCAGGTGCTGTCACCAAGACTGGAACCCTGATAGGTACGTATCACACGCTATCCGAAAAGCACGAGTGCCTAGCTCTGACCCTCGTCTTTCCACGTATCCATACGTACATGACTCCCGTCGGTATCCCCATGATAACCGCCAAGTCATAGGTAATGTCACCGGATGGTATGGTTCCCCTGACAGGCTCAATCGGTAAGGTCCATCAATCGTCTTACCGCGAGGTACCGCCGGGCCCCACCATGTACCCTCATACGGCCTCAACGCCTCCTCGCATGGGTATATATATATCAGAACCGATAAATCTCATGGTGGATGGTGAAATATCATATCAAGGGAATCCGGGTTTTTCAAATAATGCATAATTTCTTGAACTCCCACAGTCCCCAAATCCAGAAAACATCATGAAAAAATCCATAGCTTAGTGCGAAAAATCCATGAATATAATATATGCAACATAAATATGAAATGTAAGCATATTGTAGCGCCTTGAAAATTCGTTTTGGTGTTTTCCTGATAATCGGTGAAAATTCGGTATTTTTCCGAAAACCGTCTTTCTCGTTATTTTGTAGTTTAGGACTAATTATACCTAAAATAGATAGGTAATTGCTTGTTTTTAGTAGCTAATGAGTTACTTATGAAATTTTGGTCATTTAAAAAAATTTCCCTATTTTTCAATTTTTTAATATTATTTTAAGCCGGTAAGCAAATACATTAAATTAGCGATAAATACAAATTTAAATGGGCTAAAATTAAGCTTCAAAATCATGTTAATTAAAATCCAGTTGTAACATAAATTTTTAGTAATTTATTTTAAGTTTTAACTAATTTTTATTATGGAAAACGAAATTTATTGAATTTAAGCTTAAACTTGCAATTTTGGACTTGTAGGGGGTCTTTTTGCAAAAATTTTTTTGTGCACTCTCACACACACATCCTCACATCTCCTTGGCTGTCCCAAACTGCAGAAAATTCCCCTTCTCTCTTTTGTTTTAAAATTCTTTTGTTAGGGATGATTTGAGTTGAATGTGTATGTTTAAAATATTGTATGTTGAAGGTATGGTGCATTGACTTTGAGGGGAGTTGACCAAGACTTTTTTCCCACACCCACACCATCCCCTCTCCCTCATTTCTGGCCAAATTCCAGCAGCCCCCCCTTCATCTCCTTGTTCTTTTCATTTTCTTCAAAAAATTCATTAAGTTGCTTCAAAAATTCCAAATTTAAACCTCACAAAATAACCCCATTCTTCATCCCCTTTCTCTTTAACCTCTCTTGCTTGGAATCATGGTGCTATGAGGCCATCATTGAGGCAAATTCTTCTTGCTAGATCTATAAAAATTTGAGGTATAATTTCTACTCTTTTAGGTTAATATGGTTAGAATTCTTTAATCTAGTTGTTTAGTGTTAATTTAGTGCTATTTTCATTCTAGTGTTGTTTAAAGTTAATGGTTTAGTTAACTAGGGTTTCTTGAAACCATTATTTAGTTAATTAAAGCTAATTATCTATCTAGTTGTTTGCTAATCTAGGTTAATGAGGTTACTTTATTTGTGTGGGCTTCAAATTAGTGTTAATTTGGTATTGTCATGTTTAGTTTTGGATTGAAATTGCTAATTATGAAAATCAAGAAAGGTTTTGTTTATGGAAATTAGGTTTTTAAGCATAGTTAATGGTTTAAAAATTAGTGTAATGGCTAGCTAGTGGGTTAGTTTGGATTGTTGTGTTGGATTGTGTTAACTTTGTCGCTAATTGTCGATATTTGCACCAAATTTGCAAACTTCTAGCTTACTAGGTTTTTATTATATTATTGTGGCGAATTAATTGCGATATCTAGATTATATTGTTGGCATATCCTATGACATTTAGGATGCGTGAGTGCGGATTTTTGAGTAATCGGGTTTTAGTTTTGCCGGGCGACCAAATCGGCGATTTTTGCAGTTTTTGCGATTTTCGCGTGTGTTCCGCGCACCTTGTGCACGTTGTACCTAGCTTGTGAACGTTAGTGTTTTCGTTTGGGTTTTGCGTCGTTCTTGATATGTAACCTTATGTTTGGTATTGATGTAAATTCCAGGTTCGGTCGCGGAGACGTCAGACGCGGCTCGAAAGGGGAAAGCGGTGATCGGACGTGACTAGCTAGGGATTTCGGTGAGTAGATGTAACATCTACGGGGGACTATCGTTGGATGGCGCAAGCCGCCCGATAGTTTTAGTAACTTAAAAGATTCTTAGTGATGTTAGTAATTAGGGGTGTAATACTTGTATGATTATTTGCCACATTCATGCCCTATATTGACATACATATACGAAACCATTTTATAGGACACCTGCACCATTGCCAGGGTTTTTATATGCAGGACGAGCACTATTCATGCTTACACACACACCCTGGTAATTGCCATGCCACCACACTAGATAACCTTTAAATTGAAACCTTTTACTATAATTGATACTTAACTCGCGCTATTTCTTTAATTCCTTAAAATGAAATCGTAGGATTTCTATTCATGTGCATGTACCTCATCATATTATTTGTTCATGCTTAGTCTATTAATCACGCATCGCAACTTGATTATTGATATCATATGCATTCATTATCATTGACATATGCACTTATGAGGATTTCTTGAGATTTTATGATTTTTCTGGATTTCGGGGGAAAGCCGCAAAATTTCTAAACTTATTATGTTTTTAAAATATGTAATTGCGGTTTTCTAGTGATGTAAAGTGTCGTCCACCATGAGTTTGCTGTGGTTTTCGAGATCCGTGTCGAGGAGTGGAGGAACCGTCACGGGTACATGGTGGGCCCGGTATGGTACCCCGGGGCAAGATGAATGTGGTGTTGACGTTGAGCCTGGCAGGGGACGGATTACCTACCGGTGACTGTTTGGCACGGCGGATATCCAGAGGATACCAACCGTGGCCGCGAGATGATGAGATTTTGATATTGAGCTGGGTCAGCCGGATGGCTGAGGCCAGAGATACTATGACATGGATATATGAGATTTGTGATAGTTTTGAGATGTCGTTGCTGGACACAGGTTCTTGTTGATTCTATTGGTATTGTGCTGGTATTTCAAAAGATATTCTTAAAGGGAAAAACATGATTTCTTATACTTACACATTCAGATCACGAGTTGATTCGCATTGCATTCATACCTGCTAGTATATTCATATTGCATACCTACCTGCCATTATGTCCTGCCATACCTGTATTATAGATGCTAGGATGCTTGTGTGCATGCATTCGATAGCCTGTGTAGATGTTATTTATTACTCACGAGTTGGCAACTCACCCCCGTTGTGCCATAGCCTTTTGCAGGTCCGCTCCGTCAGTACAGTAGCGGCGGGCGCACTTGCTTCTTTTGCCTGGACTCGAGGTTTTGCTCTTAGGTGGGTTTTATTATTATTTTTGCACCCCCTTGTATATTCTTTGTATCTAGTGTACTCCATCTACTGTATCTACCGGTATTATTGTATATTGACCTAGAAATGAGACTGTGAGGTTTGTGGACTTTTATGCTGTATTTTGGGGTCGAGCTCACTTGAGTCGACATGCTGTTTTTCTTATGCTTCATTATGGTTATTTCGCATGTTGTTGCTTTATATTGCGTGGGATTTGTGACCGCCTTGTGGCGAACAGCTAGCTCCCGCTTGGGGATGCCATATTTGTTGGATTCATATATATTCTTGTTGTACACATTTTGGGGGCGAGTATTTACAAAGGAGACTCTGCCGAAATTTTCGGAAAAATTGGTATTGTTTTTAAAAAGGGTTTTACATGACTTATTTGATAAACTCGCTTTCAATTGATTGGGTATTCTTCACTCATTTACTTATTTGGTTTTGGTTTCTGGGCTTTGGCTTACTTATTTTACGGACGTCTTGAGACGTTTCGTAAACTTAAGTGCCAGTCACATTCCGTACCCTGCGGGTCGTGACACATATAAAGGAAAAGCCGCTAATTAACTACAACAAGTTAATATAAAATATCACGCGTTTCATATTTTTTCAAATTCTAAATAACATCAAGTAAAGGTAAATATGTAGCTATAACTGATATATGTGTAAACAACAAGGTATAGCAAGATATATGTATCTACCTATAAGTAATGATGTAGTATACCCCCTGGGTATAAGTAAAGTTTGTGTGTAAGGTATAGCTGTAGATATGGCATAAAGTGTGTATGTACCTATCGCTAATGGTACAATACTCTATAAGTATACAGGTATCTAGCAGGTAAGTATGTCAAGGCATATATGTAAGCATGTAAGTACACAGGTATGCTATATGTTATATGCGATAAGAAATATGAATCAATGTCTCAATGTTCCTAATCAAAACATATCATATCTATAAGTGGGTTGTGCGTGTCATGGCAATTATTGACGGTGTGTGTAGCATACAATCAGTGCTCATGCAACATGAGTCGTCAATAATATATGCAGTGTCCTAAGGATACTAGTTCAAGCACAACAATAATTAAGCAGTAGGGTGAATGCGCAATTCTAAATATGACATAGAATATGCGACAAAGGTAACATCTCTAGCCCAGACGCATAACTCCATGCGGGCGATTCCCCTGTAGATGTTAAATCTACTCACCAACGCTCCTGGCTAAGTGAAGCCAACAACCTGTTTTCCCTTTGTAGCAGTGTCTGAAGTCCCCGCCTGCGAACATGCAACATTAAACAATAAAACAAGTATATATTAATAATAGACCCAAAATACATACAATCTACACGGACCAACACGACACACATACATACTCTAAAGGGTTCTTGTTGTAGCTAATGCGTATAGCGACACTACGAAACCAACTCAGAGCAGCAACAACACGAAACACGCATCGTATCGGATAACGTATCGCGTGAAACGAAACACTAGAAAAATGCAAAGTGGTCCCAGATTTTTCTGTGCTAACAATTCATGAAAATTGCAAGTACCATGAGACTACAAATAACCCCAGAGACCCCTATACCAAAAACACAAACGCCAACTGCCCAGTCTGGCAGCAATTTGCGGCCGGAACCAACAAAACTGCGGCCTGAAAAATGAGGAATTGGCTCGTATTTTGAGGGTAGGTTCTAGGTCTCTACACTAGGTTACTGTCATTCCAACTTTTGCAACAAATACTTGGTTTAACAGCAGATCATCCGAGACCCCAAATCAATAGTAAAAATACGATATTTACCCGAAATGATACGATACGCGATAAAAACTAAAACTAACAAGCTAAGCTACACAAAATTAACTTAAAGAACACAAAGGAATCATTACCTACACAAAGGAACTCAAAGATCCAAGGTTGGCACACTCCAAGGCATCCAAGAGGAAAAAGTGATCAAAGATGTGAATTTTGTGAAGATTTGTGAATTTGTGATGGATTTTGTGTAGAAATGAGAGAGTGTTCAGTTGATGAGAGAGGAATGAGAGAATAAATGAGTTAGAGAAATAAGAGAGAGAGGGAATGATGAAGAGAGAGGGAGGTGAGTGTTGGGTGAGGTGAGAGGTGTGTGTAACCACATCATTAAATGCTAACCATGCATTCTCATTAATGCACTCACACCTCACACAAAACAAAACCGAGCAAAATATCTCTCTTCTCACTCACAAAAGATCAAAGAATTATGGTTAAAGTTAAGAATTAAAGCAAAGGGATTAGATTAAGGTTAAGTATCAAGGTTGCTAAGAACAAAATTAGCATAAACAAAACTCATATTTACGTGCACACGTGCGTGCATGCTTATAACGAATAATAATAAATTATTAATTAAATGTCATAAAATGTTAGGAACCCGAAATGGTAAAATTTTTACAATAAACCCGCATTAACGTCTAAACGAACACTAACCGAAATCTAAGGCGTTACAATCTCCCCCTATAGAAATTCATCCCCGAATTTAATATTCTCACTAAGCGTACCTTCAAAGAGAAGATTACAAATTCTCATATCTCGTTCGCAGCCTCCCAAGTGGTTACCCCACTATACGGCTGCGTCCAAGAAAAACCTTCACAGATGGCAAGACTCTTGACTGAAGTTTCTTCACCTGCCGAGCCATTAACACAATTGGCAGCTTGTGAACGAAAGATCACATCCAAGCTAAATGGTCTAGTGTTGAATCATGTGAGAAAGGCCATGAAGGTAATTGCAAAGTATCGACACAACGAATACGAGGTGAATACTCAATAATCTGGGCGGAAGTGCCAAATTAAAGGCAGCCAAACTAACTCGCTTTAAAGATCTCAAAAGGACCTACAAATTCTGGGGTAAGCTTCCCAAAACTCAACATGTCATTCATCGGAAAAGTCCGTAGGAATACATGATCTCCCACTGTGAACTCAGGTCTGCGACCACCATGGTCGGTATAAGACCTCTGTCCGCAATGGACAACTCTCATCCTGACCTAAAACAACTGGATCATCTCCGAAGTCTCGAGACTAGCTGGGGTCCAAAAATCCTACTACGCAGAGTTAGAAAAACAGACTGGTGATCGACATGACCTAACCCCTAAAGCTAAAGGTTGCCAATTGGAGTGACTCCTGATAACTGCTATCGAAAGAGAACACTAACAATGGCAAGTGACGATCCCAACTGCCGACAACAATTAATACGTACGCACAAATATATCCTCCAGAGTCGGCGTAGCCCGCTCTCACAAAACCATCATCCTGCGGATGGAAATACGGAGCTAAAGCTCAACTAGTACCCAAGGCTTCCTGAAGTTCCTGCCCAAGACGGCAAGCAAACAGGGTGCCTTCATTGGATACGACCCATGAAGGAACTCCGTGCAATGCACAACTTAACAAAGAACAACTGAGAAAACTGAGCATAACCGAACAACAAGCATCCGAATGGAGTCACACACTGTCTAGACCTGGGTAGACACCATAACGAAATTCGTGGAGATCTGTCCCACTCCCACTTCGGAACGGTTAAAGGTTGCAACTCTCAAGCCGGTCTCAGATGCTCAACCAAAGCACACAACAAGACAGACACCTTGTAACGAAACCCAAAACTTCTCTTTTTATCCATGCCCACTGTTCATATCAGATTTTTGCATTTTCATACCACCCAATTTTTATCACATTGCATGTCCGTAGATACTCTTGAGCCGTGTTTGCTAGTCAATTGCAGGATACAGGTTCTCGGTTCCAAAACGGTGAAATTCATGGAAAACACGAAAAATCCGGGTTCTTGCAGACCACAGATAAAACACGGTCTCCGTCCTTCATCCGTATGCTACCAGATACCAGTTTAGGAAGACAAAATGTCAAATCAATGTCGTTTTCAGGCACAAGGCTCAATGGTAGCACAAGATCCAAGAGATCTACGCGGCGCTCGAGACAATCATGACAAAATCTTAACAAAAAGTCCACCTTTCCTTCAACAGAAATTCTGGAAAAATCGTGAAAACAAATGGAGAAAATACATATTCCAGAATAAAGTACTCAGAAAACCAGGCTACCAGAAAAAGGCCCAAAGCCCAACTCCACAATACGGCCGCGGAAGAGCGGCCAAAGGGGGGTCTTGGCCGCGCTTCCGCGGCCGTTCTGGCGCCAGACAGTTAGGGTTTTTAGGGGGTGTTTGGTAATTTCATGAGGGCCCGTATTGTTGCCCTAGTTTCTCATTTTCCAGCCTATAAATACCCCAGAATTCTGTGAAGGAAAGGGTCCAACTTTGTATTTTTCATTTTGCCTAGTTTTAGTATTGTTCTTCTTCCTCTTCTCACCTCTTCTCCATTAAACTTGTAAGTGAGCTTTTGAGTGAAGAGTGATGAATAAAGAAGACCATTTTTATTATCATGCTTGTCTCTTTCTTTACTTGTTATAATTGTTGTAATTTTAATTGTTAAGTAGTTGTTGTTATTTCCTTGTTGTTTGTTTCTTCTCTCTTTTTCTTTATCCTTACATACGACAATGATACTTACGCTTGATCCTCGCCAAGGTGAGGTCGCAAACAGTTAGTCGTATTCTTCTAATCTCTTTCTTTCTATCTTCCTCTTTTGTGTTGTTTTATTTTTCCGTATTATGAAGTGTGAGTAGTTCTATACTTGTTAGGGTAGGATAAGGGAAGTTTGAGAGAAGGAAATCTCTCTCACTCTGTCCTTGCCCAACAACTTAAATCAACTCCCGTTAACCCAACCACAATCCGCTCCTTACGGCACCCTATCCTACATGATAGCGGTGATTCCGTAGTGAGACCGGTTGTGGTTGAATTAACCGGAGGTTATGGATAAGAGCCAAGAACGGACGGACAAGCACCAAAAGGAAGGACTATGCGTTGGAAAGCCTAGCTTATACTCGCAAGTTCCTTCCTAGTCGTGCTAATCCCCGTTGTTGCCGATTACCGTAACACCGATATTAAGTGGGGCAACGAACGATGTGGAGACTCCTAACTCAAACTAACCTAATCCTAACCCTAACAAGCTCTCTTTAAATATCAACTCAACACTTAGATAACTACAAACAAAATCTGAACAACAGGACTTAACTCGTCGAAAAACACATAGAAAAAGATTCCCATCTCCCTGCGGACGACCCGTACTCAACAGGCTAGCTACGTGCGAAACCGTCTTGATTGCGGTATTTAAACTAGAACTTGAACACGCTCGTATCCTAACAATCAAATGGCGCCGTTGCCGGGGAGACGGTAGTCTATTTCTAAGTGAAATTTCGGGTTAATTTGTGAATATAAAAACAACCAAAAAACCAAAAAAAAAATATACTTTGTAAAAATCATCTTGTTATTCTTGATTAGTTTTTGTGCAAGTGTGCAGGAAATACGAAGCTCAAGATCGACGCCTAAGACGTTGGAAATACGGAGTTCAAGTACAGTGCCAAAGACATGGGAAGATAGACCCACATTTCGCGGCTACACCGCGACGGACAAAAACGAAGCATCCGGTCTACTGTACAAATCTGGAGCAAAAACAGTGAGCAAGTAAAAATTCCAAACATCCAGACAACCAGAGGGGACAAAGAACAGCATCTCCACAAAATTCCAAAGCCCAAGCCCACTATCTAGCCGCGGAACCGCGGCCTTAGTACCTGTTTGGCCGCCCTTCCGCGGCCATTTAGTGGCTTAAGGGTCCCAAATTCTCTCTGTAAGCTCCTCTGCCTCTCTCCACTCCTCTAAGCTCCACTGAATTGTGTTTTCTGCAGCCTTCTTTGCGCAAATTCTTCTCCCCCTTCCAATAAACTGTTCTTGTGCAGGATTCTTTGCGCCGCAAATAAAAATTGTTTGCTGTTGATATTGTTACTGTTTTGCATTCTTTAATACGGACTTAAGGGGCTTGAAACCAATCCAGATTGGGTGGGGATTTCATCACCCTTCCCAGGACCCCAAAAATCACTAAAGCATATGCATTGTCCATTGTAATTAAAAAATACTAGACTTCAGCCCTAAGGACTTCGCGCTCATTAGGAGAAGATAAACTTTGTTTAGAACCTTGCTTAACCGTATATTGTTTACGGGGTGTCTAGGAAAGTGTTAAAGGCGCAACCGCCGAAAGAGAAAGGGTTATTTAATTAAGGAACTTCGCGAAAGCGTTGGACAACCTCCCCTTATCTCTGCACTTACCTGGCCTCGTGATCAGTGTATTTTTAAGCCTGTTTCTCGACACTGTTTAACTTCGACAATCAAGTTCAGGAGCAGGTCTAGTAGACCTAGGTTACCCTAGATCTAGGTGTGATTGTGCATATCTTGTTTGTGATTGCTTAAGCCGTATTTCCGTACATACTTCTGTAAATCTCTTTCTAAAAACAAAAAAAAAAGAAAAAATCAAAAACTTTTATAAAAACTTGCCCTTTTGTCGCCAAATCCATTTTCACCCAACACCCATCGCCTTTCTTCATTGACGTTTTCTTACCCTCACCTTCTCCGCTTTGACTATACTAAACTCGTTTAGTGTATGTCCGCTTGGACTCGGGACACTAGCGCCCGTCTAGTCCGCGTTACGTTAGTCGCGACCGACTACGCGATCGACTCCGAAGTCGATACTCCGTCCACTCCTCTTTCACCCCTTCCTTTGCCGGCCAACTCCGACGTTGACCGGAATTCTGTTCATACATCTTCACCTTCACCTTCACCTTCACCAACCTCTTCTTCCGCGATGTCGGGATTTAATCCGAACATCTCGTTGACCACCCCGGGATTGGCTCCACCTCCTATGGAGACCAATCTCCCACCACCTCCGCCTGTTGTAGCGCCGCAGCGAATTGCGCTCCAGGATCGTTTCTACCCTACCCGTTCTGCACTTCCAACCTGCCTTTCTCTTCCTCCGGCCAATGGGGACAACTTTGAAATTAAGCCCCATTTCATCAACATGCTTCCACGTTTTCATGGGCTTGAATCTGAAGATGCCTATATCTTCATTAACAAATTTCAAAACGTCTGTGCCATGATGAAAACAACCCAGCTGTCGGACGATGCTATACGTCTACGGGTCATTCCGTTCACTTTATGCGATCTCGCAGAAAAATGGCTGTATAGCACCGCTTCCCACTCAATCACCAGCTGGGACGAGTTTGTTAAAGCGTTTCTGAAAAAATTCTACCCAAATCATAAGACCGCAAGAATTCGAAATGAGATCAACCAATTCTCCCAGCTTCCTTCTGAACCCTTCTGGAAGTGCTTTGACCGATACAAAGACCTTCTTGTTCAGTGTCCTCACCACGGTATAGAGAAATGGCAACTCTGCCAAACCTTATACGAGGGACTGAACCCAGCAACGAAGCAGTTGCTGGAAACCATCTGTCAGGGCCACTTCCTATCCAAATCTGATGAGGAAGCGTGGCAGTTCTTTGACGATCTTGCGGAGCAAACGCTACAGTGGGAGAGCACCAGACCGACTCCTTCTTCTTCTTCTACCTCCACTTCTACCGGTCAGTCTAGGGTAGGAATTCACCAGCTTGATGTCTCTATTGCGATGAGAGCTGAAATGGCTGCAATAACAAAAAAGCTTGAAGCAATAGAGAGCAAATTTTCTTCTCCTACTCCTGCCCCTGTTCTCCCCCTTCGTACCATCTGCGCTTGTTGTTCCGATCCGTCCCACTTGACTGAAAAGTGTCCTTACAATCCACCCTCGCAAGGACAGGATCAGGTTAATGCATTCCAGCAAAGACCGAGGAATGATCCATACTCTTCCACCTTCAATCCCGGTTGGAGGAACCACCCCAATTTCGCCTGGAATCAGAATCAGAATCAATTCCAGGGCAACAATTTCCAAAGGGCCCCACCACCGCAACAACAAGTGCAACAACAAACTCAGTATCAGCAGCCCTTCCAACCCCAACCTTACCAAAACCAGACGAACAACTTTGCACCGAACAATTCCTTTCCACCAAACAACTTTGTTCCGTCGAACAACGATAAGGTTTCCTCGCTCGAGCGAAGTCTGGATGCGTTTGTTAAACAATCGACTCAATCCACCGCCAACATCCAGTCTTCGATCCAATCTTTAGTGCAACACACCGCCGCACACGGGCAGAGCATCAAGACCATCGAGGCCCAGATTGCACAGCTGAACGCAGCCTTGAGCGAGCGAGAGAAGGGGAAGCTCCCGTCCCAGCCACTTCCAAATCCCGGCCACCCACATAATGCACATGTTGCTCTTGAACAATAAAACCATAATGTGAGTGCCGTGACCACACTGAGATCAGGGAGGGTGCTGCAAAACAACATTGGCAAGCAAATCAACGATGACACCCCGGCCGCTTCTTCTTCTTCTTCTTCTCCTGCTTCTTCTTCTTCGTCTTCCGAGCCTATTCTCCGTTCTTCACAAGGCTCTCCTTCCTCTTCTTCTCTAAACGGACCCGCTTCTCACTCCACGAAAACACCTATTCTGGAATCCGTTCCTACTCCAAAATCTCCTCCTCCAGCATTAGACTCAACCAATTTTCAAAATGTTCCATTTCCAAACCGGTTGAGGTCTAACAAACAAAATCCACAAATGGAGAAGATTTTGGAGTTATTCAAGCAAGTTAACATTAACATTCCTCTTTTAGATGCTGTCCAACAAGTCCCTTCTTACGCGAAAATCTTAAAGGACTTGTGCACGAAAAAGAGGAAGTCTCAGGTACCCAAGAAAGTTTTCTTGGCTAGTGCTGTGAGTGATGCCCTTACCCAATCTTTACCACAAAAACGGAAGGACCCTGGCTGTCCTACGATTTCAATTACTATTGGGGATAAGAACATCAACCGCGCACTATTAGATCTTGGTGCCAGTGTTAACTTGCTTCCGTATTCAGTATACGAGCAATTAGGCGTCGGAGAGCTGAAACCCACACACTGCACTCTCCAGATGGCCGACCGATCGATCACCCATCCTAGGGGTGAGCTAGAGGATGTGTTAATCAAAGTCGGGGACTTCATATTCCCCGTCGACTTCATTGTCTTAGATACACAGCCTGTAGCTAACCCCCGGAATCAAATTCCGGTGATACTCGGTCGCCCATTTCTCGCAACCTCAAATGCTGTGATCAATTGTCGCAATGGTTCAATGAACCTCTCTTTTGGAAATATGACAATTGAACTCAACATTTTTAGGTTGGGGAATCAGCCCGCCGAACCTAATGCTCATATACTAGATGTTTGCTCGATCCAGGAGATCACCCCCGAAGAGTGTGAATTCGAGGAGTTTTTGTTTGAATACGATAATCTTGACGCCACTAGTGCGTGTCTCTTCGAACCTGCTGCTGTTTCTGCGCCCGATAACGACTACGAGTGTTTCACGTTCACGAACGATCTTAGCCGCGCACAACCCGAGTTTGAATCTTTCGACTTTTCGGATGAGTTACCTGAACCATCCGACTCGGTTGCCTACACTCGTTTTGAACCTTTGCTGGAGTCCTTTGAGTTCGAGACCTTTGCACCGGTCTTGCCTTCCATCATTTCACCTCCAACGCTCGAACTCAAGCCGTTGCCGCCTCACCTTAAGTATGCTTACTTAGGTGAGAACGAGACCCTCCCTGTCATCATCTCGGCTTCTCTAGCTCCCGAGCAAGAGAAAGCCCTTCTCGCGGTCTTGCACGACAACAGGCAAGCTTTTGGCTGGTCCATGGCGGACATCAAGGGGATTAGTCCCCTCATCGTTGAGCATCACATTCATCTGATGGATGATGCCAAACCAGCCCGGGATCCACAAAGACGTCTTAACCCAGTCATGAAGGAGGCTGTGAAGAAGGAGATCGTCAAATGTCTAGATAGTGGTATCATTTACCCTATCTCTGATAGCCAGTGGGTTAGCCCCATTCACGTTGTCCCCAAGAAGTCGGGCATCACGGTCATAACCAATGAGGCGAATGAGTTAATCCCTACTCGCACCCAAACTGGGTGGCGAGTTTGCATTGATTACAGAAAACTCAACGCCGCAACGCGGAAAGACCACTTTCCGCTACTTTTTATTGACCAGATGCTCGAACGATTGGCCGGACATGAGTACTATTGCTTTCTTGATGGCTACTCTGGCTACAATCAAATTCCCATCGCCGAAAAAGACCAGGACAAAACCACTTTCACTTGTCCTTTCGGCACGTTTGCATATCGACGCATGCCCTTTAGGTTATGCAATGCGCCCGCTACCTTCCAGCGGTGTATGATGGGAATTTTCTCGGACATGGTGGAAAAATTTCTGGAGATTTTCATGGATGACTTCTCCATCTTCGGCGACTCCTTTGACGAGTGTCTGCTGCATCTCGACGCTGTCCTTACCCGATGTAAGGACAAGAATCTCACTTTGAACTGGGAGAAATGCCACTTCATGGTGCGCGAAGGTCTTGTCTTAGGACATATCATCTCGCAAAATGGCATAGAGGTCGAAAAAGCAAAGATTGAGGTCATTTCCAATCTACCTCCTCCCCGTTGCGTCAGAGATATCCGAGCCTTCCTTGGCCATGCCGGTTTCTATAGACGGTTTATCAAGGACTTTAGCAAGATTGCTAGGCCCTTGACGCTTTTGCTGGCCAAGGACACGCCTTTCGACTTCAGCTCGAGCTGTGCGGCTGCTTTTGAATCATTGAAACACTCACTCACTTCTGCTCCCGTTCTTTCTTCTCCTGACTGGACGCACCCATTCGAGATTATGTGCGATGCATCCGACTTTGCCATCGGTGCTGTCCTTGGACAGCACATCAATAAGATGCCGCACGTAATCTATTACGCGAGCCGAACCCTGAACGACGCCCAACTTAACTATACAACAACTGAGAAGGAATTCTTAGCTGTTGTATTTGCTTTAGAAAAGTTCAGGCCCTACCTCATCGGCTCTCCAGTCATTGTCTACACGGACCATTCAGCTCTGCGCCAACTTTTTGCGAAGAAAGATGCCAAATCTCGGTTAATACGTTGGATCCTCTTGCTTCAAGAGTTTGACCTTGTCATTAAGGACAAAAGAGGATGTGAAAACGTAGTCGCCGACCATCTCTCACGACTTCCTTCTTCGCCCTCGCTTCCAATTCCGATTAACGACGTGTTTCCGGATGAACAACTCTAGACAGTATCTTGCGAACCCTGGTTCGCAGATATTGTGAACTATTTGGCCACGGGATTGCTACCGACCGAATGGTCACGTCAGGACAGACTTCGCTTCTTATCCCAAGTAAAACACTTTTACTGGGACGAACCCTACTTGTTCAAGTACTGTCCCGACCAGATTATTCGTCGGTGTGTCCCTGATGAGGAATTCAAGAGTGTGCTGTCATTTTGCCACGATCAAGCATGTGGCGGGCATTTTGGGCCCAGGAAGACAGCTGAGAAGATCTTGCAATGTGGTTTCTACTGGCCACAACTTTTCAAAGACGCTCACGATTATTGCAAGACTTGCTCCCGGTGCCAACACATGGGCCGGATATCCCGGAGGAATGAGATGCCGCTCCAACCGATCTTGGTTGTGGAGATTTTCGATGTTTGGGGGATAGACTTCATGGGGCCGTTTCCCAACTCTTTTGGGAACTTGTACATTCTTCTAGCTGTTGATTACGTCTCTAAATGGGTCGAGGCTGTGCCCAGCCGGACTAACGACAACAAGGTTGTCGTTAGGTTCCTTAAAGAAAACATTTTCTCACGGTTTGGGCACCCCCGAGCGATCATTAGCGACAATGGAAGTCATTTCTGCAATAGGACTTTCGAGGCCTTGATGCGGAAATACTCCATTAATCATAAGCTTTCTACGCCCTACCACCCCCAAACCTGCGGGCAGGCCGAAGTTTCAAATCGGCAAATCAAGCAGATACTGGAGAAAACGGTTTCCAAGAACCGTAAGGATTGGTCTTTGAAACTCACTGATGCCCTTTGGGCATTTAGAACCGCTTATAAGACCGACCTTGGCATGTCTCCCTATCGGCTTGTGTATGGAAAAGCCTGCCACCTTCCGGTCGAAATCGAGCATCGCGCGTTTTGGGCGATAAAGGAGCTGAATCTGTCTCTGGAGGACGCGGGCAGCCATCGGAAGCTGCAGCTGAGCGAACTGAGCGAGCTTAGGGATGAGGCTTACGACAACGCGGTTGTCGTTAAGAATCGAACGAAGGTGTTTCATGATAAACACCTTTTGCGCAAAACCTTCGTACCTGGTCAGCAGGTACTTCTTTACGACATCCGACTTCACTTCCATCCTGGAAAGCTCCGATCTCGCTGGAAAGGGCCGTATTTTGTGCGGACTGTGTATCCGCAGGGCGCTGTGGATTTGGAAAATCCAAAGGACGGTTCGCTCTTCAAAGTGAACGGACACCGATGCAAACCGTACCTTAGTGCCGAACCAACAGAGGAGCTCCTGTTCTTACAGGAGCCGGTTTACCTTGCTTGATCTTCCTCTGCCTACCTCCAAACTTCGGTTATCCAGCCAAGAACAGTGGACACTGTTCCAAATAAGTTTGGGGGTATGTACAAACCATTTTGTTTATATTTGTGTATATTCTTTTTCTTTTCTTTCAAAACAAAAACAAATAAAAATTGTGTATCGCTAACCAACAATTTTGAACCTTCAAACTACTCTCTTCATGCAATGACAGTGAGGACACTGTCCAGTTTAAGTTTGGGGGTATGCTCGGTACGCATTTCTTACCTTCGCATTCATATGTATATTTTGCATCTGCATATTAAATCCATAAAAACCATAAAAATTTGAAAATTTTCCAAAAATATAAAAACTTTTTTGTCAAGTTAGCTTGTGGATGAACTCTGATTCAACATTCGACGGTTTTTGTTTGATAAAATAGGAATAACTAGATCTTATGTTTGGATTTTGAAAACCTGAAAGATAACTCTCCTTTGAAGTTAACTATAGCTGATATACGTCTTTACATCACACTACACGTGTCGTGAGTTTTGGGAATTAGATGACAAGTCTTACAGGTTCAAACTTTTAAACAGATAAATGATTTTCTGAGAATCAAATAGGTTTGTTCTGAAATAAGTAATGACAAGAATAGTTTATGAAGTAAAGCGAATATGAAGGAATGTTATTGATGCCGTAATAGGAGCTAAGTCTGAAAAATAACCCATCTAAAACTTGATTGGAATGATTACACACCAAACCCACTAGACACGTCTTTTATCCAAAAAAATATTTGAACTGCCGGTTATATCTCCGTTCGTATTAAATCATCTGATTTTCACGCCAAACTGTCTTTTGTTCTTGGACCTAGGTAACTTGAGTAATTAAGTCCGCTGGGGTGTTTCTACACCTAATGCCCTAAAACCAACTGGTTTGGGTGCATTGGCCCAAAGCTCGCTAAGAAGCCTAGAAAGTCCAGTTTAAAACAAAGTCAAGCAAGTGTTCTCTCCGAGTTAAAATTCCTAACGGTTCTTTGTGTGAGAATAATCTTGATAAAAGACAGGCTTTTAAAAAAAATTTTAACGGAGATATGAAGGTTTTACTCTTTGATAAAGACTATTGCACGTTCACAGTGGTGTGTATGAAATGAAAACAAGAAAAAGGTGGAGTGAAAAATACGACTTAGTTTCCTGTTAAGGAATATAGAAATTCTAAAGTTGAAACCTTACTGCAAAACGAAACTTGAAAAATGCTTAACTCATTATAAAACTTATGTGATCCTTTTAAAATTGTTATCTGGACTTTATTGTGCGACATGATGACTCTAATCGATCCTTCTGGAACTTAACGACACTATCCGCACTGCACGTAAAGACATTTAAAATCTGTAGTTAAATAAGATGTGAGGTGTGAAAAATAAAGGTTCGATAGTCTAGACTAAGGATTATAGAATTGTTATTTTCTAAAACAAAACTTTAGGGTTTGAAACTTAGTCATTTTTACAAAACAACTTGACCGGATTTTGTGGGTAGTATCCGCTGAAAACCCTCAGGAGACAACACTCCTCCTACTAGGGACACCTAGAGGTTTAACGGCTTATTGCACATGCTCAGTGCAATCGCGTTCCCTGCGAAAGTGAGGTTAGGAAATTTTTTGTGAATAAATGGACTTTGCTCGGGACGAGCAAATGATAAGTTTGGGGGTATTTGTTCATATCAGATTTTTGCATTTTCATACCACCCAATTTTTATCACATTGCATGTCCGTAGATACTCTTGAGCCGTGTTTGCTAGTCAATTGCAGGATACAGGTTCTCGGTTCCAAAACGGTGAAATTCATGGAAAACACGAAAAATCCGGGTTCTTGCAGACCACAGATAAAACACGGTCTCCGTCCTTCATCCGTATGCTACCAGATACCAGTTTAGGAAGACAAAATGTCAAATCAATGTCGTTTTCAGGCACAAGGCTCAATGGTAGCACAAGATCCAAGAGATCTACGCGGCGCTCGAGACAATCATGACAAAATCTTAACAAAAAGTCCACCTTTCCTTCAACAGAAATTCTGGAAAAATCATGAAAACAAATGGAGAAAATACATATTCCAGAATAAAGTACTCAGAAAACCAGGCTACCAGAAAAAGGCCCAAAGCCCAACTCCACAATACGGCCGCGGAAGAGCGGCCAAAGGGGGGTCTTGGCCGCGCTTCCGCGGCCGTTCTGGCGCCAGACAGTTAGGGTTTTTAGGGGGTGTTTGGTAATTTCATGAGGGCCCGTATTGTTGCCCTAGTTTCTCATTTTCCAGCCTATAAATACCCCAGAATTCTGTGAAGGAAAGGGTCCAACTTTGTATTTTTCATTTTGCCTAGTTTTAGTATTGTTCTTCTTCCTCTTCTCACCTCTTCTCCATTAAACTTGTAAGTGAGCTTTTGAATGAAGAGTGATGAATAAAGAAGACCATTTTTATTATCATGCTTGTCTCTTTCTTTACTTGTTATAATTTTAATTGTTAAGTAGTTGTTGTTATTTCCTTGTTGTTTGTTTCTTCTCTCTTTTTCTTTATCCTTACATACGACAATGATACTTACGCTTGATCCTCGCCAAGGTGAGGTCGCAAACAGTTAGTCGTATTCTTCTAATCTCTTTCTTTCTATCTTCCTCTTTTGTGTTGTTTTATTTTTCCGTATTATGAAGTGTGAGTAGTTCTATACTTGTTAGGGTAGGATAAGGGAAGTTTGAGAGAAGGAAATCTCTCTCACTCTGTCCTTGCCCAACAACTTAAATCAACTCCCGTTAACCCAACCACAATCCGCTCCTTACGGCACCCTATCCTACATGATAGCGGTGATTCCGTAGTGAGACCGGTTGTGGTTGAATTAACCGGAGGTTATGGATAAGAGCCAAGAACGGACGGACAAGCACCAAAAGGAAGGACTATGCGTTGGAAAGCCTAGCTTATACTCGCAAGTTCCTTCCTAGTCGTGCTAATCCCCGTTGTTGCCGATTACCGTAACACCGATATTAAGTGGGGCAACGAACGATGTGGAGACTCCTAACTCAAACTAACCTAATCCTAACCCTAACAAGCTCTCTTTAAATATCAACTCAACACTTAGATAACTACAAACAAAATCTGAACAACAGGACTTAACTCGTCGAAAAACACATAGAAAAAGATTCCCATCTCCCTGCGGACGACCCGTACTCAACCGGCTAGCTACGTGCGAAACCGTCTTGATTGCGGTATTTAAACTAGAACTTGAACACGCTCGTATCCTAACAATCAAATGGCGCCGTTGCCGGGGAGACGGTAGTCTATTTCTAAGTGAAATTTCGGGTTAATTTGTGAATATAAAAACAACCAAAAAACCAAAAAAAAAATATACTTTGTAAAAATCATCTTGTTATTCTTGATTAGTTTTTGTGCAAGTGTGCAGGAAATACGAAGCTCAAGATCGACGCCTAAGACGTTGGAAATACGGAGTTCAAGTACAGTGCCAAAGACGTGGGAAGATAGACCCACATTTCGCGGCTACACCGCGACGGACAAAAACGAAGCATCCGGTCTACTGTACAAATCTGGAGCAAAAACAGTGAGCAAGTAAAAATTCCAAACATCCAGACAACCAGAGGGGACAAAGAACAGCATCTCCACAAAATTCCAAAGCCCAAGCCCACCATCTAGCCGCGGAACCGCGGCCTTAGTACCTGTTTGGCCGCCCTTCCGCGGCCATTTAGTGGCTTAAGGGTCCCAAATTCTCTCTGTAAGCTCCTCTGCCTCCCTCCACTCCTCTAAGCTCCACTGAATTGTGTTTTCTGCAGCCTTCTTTGCGCAAATTCTTCTCCCCCTTCCAATAAACTGTTCTTGTGCAGGATTCTTTGCGCCGCAAATAAAAATTGTTTGCTGTTGATATTGTTACTGTTTTGCATTCTTTAATACGGACTTAAGGGGCTTGAAACCAATCCAGATTGGGTGGGGATTTCATCACCCTTCCCAGGACCCCAAAAATCACTAAAGCATATGCATTGTCCATTGTAATTAAAAAACACTAGACTTCAGCCCTAAGGACTTCGCGCTCATTAGGAGAAGATAAACTTTGTTTAGAACCTTGCTTAACCGTATATTGTTTACGGGGTGTCTAGGAAAGTGTTAAAGGCGCAACCGCCGAAAGAGAAAGGGTTATTTAATTAAGGAACTTCGCGAAAGCGTTGGACAACCTCCCCTTATCTCTGCACTTACCTGGCCTCGTGATCAGTGTATTTTTAAGCCTGTTTCTCGACACTGTTTAACTTCGACAATCAAGTTCAGGAGCAGGTCTAGTAGACCTAGGTTACCCTAGATCTAGGTGTGATTGTGCATATCTTGTTTGTGATTGCTTAAGCCGTATTTCCGTACATACTTCTGTAAATCTCTTTCTAAAAACAAAAAAAAAAGAAAAAATCAAAAACTTTTATAAAAACTTGCCCTTTTGTCGCCAAATCCATTTTCACCCAACACCCATCGCCTTTCTTCATTGACGTTTTCTTACCCTCACCTTCTCTGCTTTGACTATACTAAACTCGTTTATTGTATGTCCGCTTGGACTCGGGACACTAGCGCCCGTCTAGTCCGCGTTACGTTAGTCGCGACCGACTACGCGATCGACTCCGAAGTCGATACTCCGTCCACTCCTCTTTCACCCCTTCCTTTGCCGGCCAACTCCGACGTTGACCGGAATTCTGTTCATACATCTTCACCTTCACCTTCACCTTCACCAACCTCTTCTTCCGCGATGTCGGGATTTAATCCGAACATCTCGTTGACCACCCCGGGATTGGCTCCACCTCCTATGGAGACCAATCTCCCACCACCTCCGCCTGTTGTAGCGCCGCAGCGAATTGCGCTCCAGGATCGTTTCTACCCTACCCGTTCTGCACTTCCAACCTGCCTTTCTCTTCCTCCGGCCAATGGGGACAACTTTGAAATTAAGCCCCATTTCATCAACATGCTTCCACGTTTTCATGGGCTTGAATCTGAAGATGCCTATATCTTCATTAACAAATTTCAAAACGTCTGTGCCATGATGAAAACAACCCAGCTGTCGGACGATGCTATACGTCTACGGGTCATTCCGTTCACTTTATGCGATCTCGCAGAAAAATGGCTGTATAGCACCGCTTCCCACTCAATCACCAGCTGGGACGAGTTTGTTAAAGCGTTTCTGAAAAAATTCTACCCAAATCATAAGACCGCAAGAATTCGAAATGAGATCAACCAATTCTCCCAGCTTCCTTCTGAACCCTTCTGGAAGTGCTTTGACCGATACAAAGACCTTCTTGTTCAGTGTCCTCACCACGGTATAGAGAAATGGCAACTCTGCCAAACCTTATACGAGGGACTGAACCCAGCAACGAAGCAGTTGCTGGAAACCATCTGTCAGGGCCACTTCCTATCCAAATCTGACGAGGAAGCGTGGCAGTTCTTTGACAATCTTGCGGAGCAAACGCTACAGTGGGAGAGCACCAGACCGACTCCTTCTTCTTCTTCTACCTCCATTTCTACCGGTCAGTCTAGGGTAGGAATTCACCAGCTTGATGTCTCTATTGCGATGAGAGCTGAAATGGCTGCAATAACAAAAAAGCTTGAAGCAATAGAGAGCAAATTTTCTTCTCCTACTCCTGCCTCTGTTCTCCCCCTTCGTACCATCTGCGCTTGTTGTTCCGATCCGTCCCACTTGACTGAAGAGTGTCCTTACAATCCACCCTCGCAAGGACAGGATCAGGTTAATGCATTCCAGCAAAGACCGAGGAATGATCCATACTCTTCCACCTTCAATCCCGGTTGGAGGAACCACCCCAATTTCGCCTGGAATCAGAATCAGAATCAATTCCAGGGCAACAATTTCCAAAGGGCCCCTCCACCGCAACAACAAGCGCAACAACAAACTCAGTATCAGCAGCCCTTCCAACCCCAACCTTACCAAAACCAGACGAACAACTTTGCACCGAACAATTCCTTTCCACCAAACAACTTTGTTCCGTCGAACAACAATAAGGTTTCCTCGCTCGAGCGAAGTCTGGATGCGTTTGTTAAACAATCGACTCAATCCACCGCCAACATCCAGTCTTCGATCCAATCTTTAGTGCAACACACCGCCGCACACGGGCAGAGCATCAAGACCATCGAGGCCCAGATTGCACAGCTGAACGCAGCCTTGAGCGAGCGAGAGAAGGGGAAGCTCCCGTCCCAGCCACTTCCAAATCCCGGCCACCCACATAATGCACATGTTGCTCTTGAACAACAAAACCATAATGTGAGTGCCGTGACCACACTGAGATCAGGGAGGGTGCTGCAAAACAATATTGGCAAGCAAATCAACGATGACACCCCGGCCGCTTCTTCTTCTTCTTCTTCTCCTGCTTCTTCTTCTTCGTCTTCCGAGCCTATTCTCCGTTCTTCACAAGGCTCTCCTTCCTCTTCTTCTCTAAACGGACCCGCTTCTCACTCCACGAAAACACCTATTCTGGGATCCGTTCCTACTCCAAAATCTCCTCCTCCAGCATTAGACTCAACCAATTTTCAAAATGTTCCATTTCCAAACCGGTTGAGGTCTAACAAACAAAATCCACAAATGGAGAAGATTTTGGAGTTATTCAAGCAAGTTAACATTAACATTCCTCTTTTAGATGCTGTCCAACAAGTCCCTTCTTACGCGAAAATCTTAAAGGACTTGTGCACGAAAAAGAGGAAGTCTCAGGTACCCAAGAAAGTTTTCTTGGCTAGTGCTGTGAGTGATGCCCTTACCCAATCTTTACCAAAAAAACGGAAGGACCCTGGCTGTCCTACGATTTCAATTACTATTGGGGATAAGAACATCAACCGCGCACTATTAGATCTTGGTGCCAGTGTTAACTTGCTTCCATATTCAGTATACGAGCAATTAGGCGTCGGAGAGCTGAAACCCACACACTGCACTCTCCAGATGGCCGACCGATCGATCACCCATCCTAGGGGTGAGCTAGAGGATGTGTTAATCAAAGTCGGGGACTTCATATTCCCCGTCGACTTCATTGTCTTAGATACACAGCCTGTAGCTAACCCCCGGAATCAAATTCCGGTGATACTCGGTCGCCCATTTCTCGCAACCTCAAATGCTGTGATCAATTGTCGCAATGGTTCAATGAACCTCTCTTTTGGAAATATGACAATTGAACTCAACATTTTTAGGTTGGGGAATCAGCCCGCCGAACCTAATGCTCATATACTGGATGTTTGCTCGATCCAGGAGATCACCCCCGAAGAGTGTGAATTCGAGGAGTTTTTGTTTGAATACGATAATCTTGACGCCACTAGTGCGTGTCTCTTCGAACCTGCTGCTGTTTCTGCGCCCGATAACGACTACGAGTGTTTCACGTTCACGAACGATCTTAGCCGCGCACAACCCGAGTTTGAATCTTTCGACTTTTCGGATGAGTTACCTGAACCATCCGACTCGGTTGCCTACACTCGTTTTGAACCTTTGCTGGAGTCCTTTGAGTTCGAGACCTTTGCACCGGTCTTGCCTTCCATCATTTCACCTCCAACGCTCGAACTCAAGCCGTTGCCGCCTCACCTTAAGTATGCTTACTTAGGTGAGAACGAGACCCTCCCTGTCATCATCTCGGCTTCTCTAGCTCCCGAGCAAGAGAAAGCCCTTCTCGCGGTCTTGCACGACAACAGGCAAGATTTTGGCTGGTCCATGGCGGACATCAAGGGGATTAGTCCCCTCATCGTTGAGCATCACATTCATCTGATGGATGATGCCAAACCAGCCCGGGATCCACAAAGACGTCTTAACCCAGTCATGAAGGAGGCTGTGAAGAAGGAGATCGTCAAATGTCTAGATAGTGGTATCATTTACCCTATCTCTGATAGCCAGTGGGTTAGCCCCATTCACGTTGTCCCCAAGAAGTCGGGCATCACGGTCATAACCAACGAGGCGAATGAGTTAATCCCTACTCGCACCCAAACTGGGTGGCGAGTTTGCATTGATTACAGAAAACTCAACGCCGCAACGCGGAAAGACCACTTTCCGCTACCTTTTATTGACCAGATGCTCGAACGATTGGCCGGACATGAGTACTATTGCTTTCTTGATGGCTACTCTGGCTACAATCAAATTCCCATCGCCGAAAAAGACCAGGACAAAACCACTTTCACTTGTCCTTTCGGCACGTTTGCATATCGACGCATGCCCTTTGGGTTATGCAATGCGCCCGCTACCTTCCAGCGGTGTATGATAGGAATTTTCTCGGACATGGTGGAAAAATTTCTGGAGATTTTCATGGATGACTTCTCCATCTTCGGCGACTCCTTTGACGAGTGTCTGCTGCATCTCGACGCTGTCCTTACCCGATGTATGGACAAGAATCTCACTTTGAACTGGGAGAAATGCCACTTCATGGTGCGCGAAGGTCTTGTCTTAGGACATATCATCTCGCAAAATGGCATAGAGGTCGACAAAGCAAAGATTGAGGTCATTTCCAATCTACCTCCTCCCCGTTGCGTCAGAGATATCCGAGCCTTCCTTGGCCATGCCGGTTTCTATAGACGGTTTATCAAGGACTTTAGCAAGATTGCTAGGCCCTTGATGCTTTTGCTGGCCAAGGACACGCCTTTCGACTTCAGCTCGAGCTGTGCGGCTGCTTTTGAATCATTGAAACACTCACTCACTTCTGCTCCCGTTCTTTCTTCTCCTGACTGGACGTACCCATTCGAGATTATGTGCGATGCATCCGACTTTGCCATCGGTGCTGTCCTTGGACAGCACATCAATAAGATGCCGCACGTAATCTATTACGCGAGCCGAACCCTGAACGACGCCCAACTTAACTATACAACAACTGAGAAGGAATTCTTAGCTGTTGTATTTGCTTTAGAAAAGTTCAGGCCCTACCTCATCGGCTCTCCAGTCATTGTCTACACGGACCATTCAGCTCTGCGCCATCTTTTTTCGAAGAAAGATGCCAAATCTCGGTTAATACGTTGGATCCTCTTGCTTCAAGAGTTTGACCTTGTCATTAAGGACAAAAGAGGATGTGAAAACGTAGTCGCCGACCATCTCTCACGACTTCCTTCTTCGCCCTCGCTTCCAACTCCGATTAACGACGTGTTTCCGGATGAACAACTCTTGACAGTATCTTGCGAACCCTGGTTCGCAGATATTGTGAACTATTTGGCCACGGGATTGCTACCGACCGAATGGTCACGTCAGGACAGACTTCGCTTCTTATCCCAAGTAAAACACTTTTACTGGGACGAACCCTACTTGTTCAAGTACTGTCCCGACCAGATTATTCGTCGGTGTGTCCCTGATGAGGAATTCAAGAGTGTGCTGTCATTTTGCCACGATCAAGCATGTGGCGGGCATTTTGGGCCCAGGAAGACAGCTGAGAAGATCTTGCAATGTGGTTTCTACTGGCCACAACTTTTCAAAGACGCTCACGATTATTGCAAGACTTGCTCCCGGTGCCAACACATGGGCCGGATATCCCGGAGGAATGAGATGCCGCTCCAACCGATCTTGGTTGTGGAGATTTTCGATGTTTGGGGGATAGACTTCATGGGGCCGTTTCCCAACTCTTTTGGGAACTTGTACATTCTTCTAGCTGTTGATTACGTCTCTAAATGGGTCGAGGCTGTGCCCAGCCGGACTAACGACAACAAGGTTGTCGTTAGGTTCCTTAAAGAAAACATTTTCTCACGGTTTGGGCACCCCCGAGCGATCATTAGCGACAATGGAAGTCATTTCTGCAATAGGACTTTCGAGGCCTTGATGCGGAAATACTCCATTAATCATAAGCTTTCTACGCCCTACCACCCCCAAACCTGCGGGCAGGCCGAAGTTTCAAATCGGCAAATCAAGCAGATACTGGAGAAAACGGTTTCCAAGAACCGTAAGGATTGGTCTTTGAAACTCACTGATGCCCTTTGGGCATTTAGAACCGCTTATAAGACCGACCTTGGCATGTCTCCCTATCGGCTTGTGTACGGAAAAGCCTGCCACCTTCCGGTCGAAATCGAGCATCGCGCGTTTTGGGCGATAAAGGAGCTGAATCTGTCTCTGGAGGACGCGGGCAGCCATCGGAAGCTGCAGCTGAGCGAACTGAGCGAGCTTAGGGATGAGGCTTACGACAACGCGGTTGTCGTTAAGAATCGAACGAAGGTGTTTCATGATAAACACCTTTTGCGCAAAACCTTCGTACCTGGTCAGCAGGTACTTCTTTACGACACCCGACTTCACTTCCATCCTGGAAAGCTCCGATCTCGCTGGAAAGGGCCGTATTTTGTGCGGACTGTGTATCCGCAGGGCGCTGTGGATTTGGAAAATCCAAAGGACGGTTCGCTCTTCAAAGTGAACGGACACCGATGCAAACCGTACCTTAGCGCCGAACCAACAGAGGAGCTCCTGTTCTTACAGGAGCCGGTTTACCTTGCTTGATCTTCCTCTGCCTACCTCCAAACTTCGGTTATCCAGCCAAGAACAGTGGACACTGTTCCAAATAAGTTTGGGGGTATGTACAAACCATTTTGTTTATATTTGTGTATATTCTTTTTCTTTTCTTTCAAAACAAAAACAAATAAAAATTGTGTATCGCTAACCAACAATTTTGAACCTTCAAACTACTCTCTTCATGCAATGACAGTGAGGACACTGTCCAGTTTAAGTTTGGGGGTATGCTCGGTACGCATTTCTTACCTTCGCATTCATATGTATATTTTGCATCTGCATATTAAATCCATAAAAACCATAAAAATTTGAAAATTTTCCAAAAATATAAAAACTTTTTTGTCAAGTTAGCTTGTGGATGAACTCTGATTCAACATTCGACGGTTTTTGTTTGATAAAATAGGAATAACTAGATCTTATGTTTGGATTTTGAAAACCTGAAAGATAACTCTCCTTTGAAGTTAACTATAGCTGATATACGTCTTTACATCACACTACACGTGTCGTGAGTTTTGGGAATTAGATGACAAGTCTTTCAGGTTCAAACTTTTAAACAGATAAATGATTTTCTGAGAATCAAATAGGTTTGTTCTGAAATAAGTAATGACAAGAATAGTTTATGAAGTAAAGCGAATATGAAGGAATGTTATTGATGCCGTAATAGGAGCTAAGTCTGAAAAATAACCCATCTAAAACTTGATTGGAATGATTACACACCAAACCCACTAGACACGTCTTTTATCCAAAAAAATATTTGAACTGCCGGTTATATCTCCGTTCGTATTAAATCATCTGATTTTCACGCCAAACTGTCTTTTGTTCTTGGACCTAGGTAACTTGAGTAATTAAGTCCGCTGGGGTGTTTCTACACCTAATGCCCTAAAACCAACTGGTTTGGGTGCATTGGCCCAAAGCTCGCTAAGAAGCCTAGAAAGTCCAGTTTAAAACAAAGTCAAGCAAGTGTTCTCTCCGAGTTAAAATTCCTAACGGTTCTTTGTGTGAGAATAATCTTGATAAAAGACAGGCTTTTAAAAAAAATTTTAACGGAGATATGAAGGTTTTACTCTTTGATAAAGACTATTGCACGTTCACAGTGGTGTGTATGAAATGAAAACAAGAAAAAGGTGGAGTGAAAAATACGACTTAGTTTCCTGTTAAGGAATATAGAAATTCTAAAGTTGAAACCTTACTGCAAAACGAAACTTGAAAAATGCTTAACTCATTATAAAACTTATGTGATCCTTTTAAAATTGTTATCTGGGCTTTATTGTGCGACATGATGACTCTAATCGATCCTTCTGGAACTTAACGACACTATCCGCACTGCACGTAAAGACATATAAAATCTGTAGTTAAATAAGATGTGAGGTGTGAAAAATAAAGGTTCGATAGTCTAGACTAAGGATTATAGAATTGTTATTTTCTAAAACAAAACTTTAGGGTTTGAAACTTAGTCATTTTTAAAAACCAACTTGACCGGATTTTGTGGGTAGTATCCGCTGAAAACCCTCAGGAGACAACACTCCTCCTACTAGGGACACCTAGAGGTTTAACGGCTTATTGCACATGCTCAGTGCAATCGCGTTCCCTGCGAAAGTGAGGTTAGGAAATTTTTTGTGAATAAATGGACTTTGCTCGGGACGAGCAAATGATAAGTTTGGGGGTATTTGTTCATATCAGATTTTTGCATTTTCATACCACCCAATTTTTATCACATTGCATGTCCGTAGATACTCTTGAGCCGTGTTTGCTAGTCAATTGCAGGATACAGGTTCTCGGTTCCAAAACGGTGAAATTCATGGAAAACACGAAAAATCCGGGTTCTTGCAGACCACAGATAAAACACGGTCTCCGTCCTTCATCCGTATGCTACCAGATACCAGTTTAGGAAGACAAAATGTCAAATCAATGTCGTTTTCAGGCACAAGGCTCAATGGTAGCACAAGATCCAAGAGATCTACGCGGCGCTCGAGACAATCATGACAAAATCTTAACAAAAAGTCCACCTTTCCTTCAACAGAAATTCTGGAAAAATCGTGAAAACAAATGGAGAAAATACATATTCCAGAATAAAGTACTCAGAAAACCAGGCTACCAGAAAAAGGCCCAAAGCCCAACTCCACAATACGGCCGCGGAAGAGCGGCCAAAGGGGGGTCTTGGCCGCGCTTCCGCGGCCGTTCTGGCGCCAGACAGTTAGGGTTTTTAGGGGGTGTTTGGTAATTTCATGAGGGCCCGTATTGTTGCCCTAGTTTCTCATTTTCCAGCCTATAAATACCCCAGAATTCTGTGAAGGAAAGGGTCCAACTTTGTATTTTTCATTTTGCCTAGTTTTAGTATTGTTCTTCTTCCTCTTCTCACCTCTTCTCCATTAAACTTGTAAGTGAGCTTTTGAGTGAAGAGTGATGAATAAAGAAGACCATTTTTATTATCATGCTTGTCTCTTTCTTTACTTGTTATAATTGTTGTAATTTTAATTGTTAAGTAGTTGTTGTTATTTCCTTGTTGTTTGTTTCTTCTCTCTTTTTCTTTATCCTTACATACGACAATGATACTTACGCTTGATCCTCGCCAAGGTGAGGTCGCAAACAGTTAGTCGTATTCTTCTAATCTCTTTCTTTCTATCTTCCTCTTTTGTGTTGTTTTATTTTTCCGTATTATGAAGTGTGAGTAGTTCTATACTTGTTAGGGTAGGATAAGGGAAGTTTGAGAGAAGGAAATCTCTCTCACTCTGTCCTTGCCCAACAACTTAAATCAACTCCCGTTAACCCAACCACAATCCGCTCCTTATGGCACCCTATCCTACATGATAGCGGTGATTCCGTAGTGAGACCGGTTGTGGTTGAATTAACCGGAGGTTATGGATAAGAGCCAAGAACGGACGGACAAGCACCAAAAGGAAGGACTATGCGTTGGAAAGCCTAGCTTATACTCGCAAGTTCCTTCCTAGTCGTGCTAATCCCCGTTGTTGCCGATTACCGTAACACCGATATTAAGTGGGGCAACGAACGATGTGGAGACTCCTAACTCAAACTAACCTAATCCTAACCCTAACAAGCTCTCTTTAAATATCAACTCAACACTTAGATAACTACAAACAAAATCTGAACAACAGGACTTAACTCGTCGAAAAACACATAGAAAAAGATTCCCATCTCCCTGCGGACGACCCGTACTCAACCGGCTAGCTACGTGCGAAACCGTCTTGATTGCGGTATTTAAACTAGAACTTGAACACGCTCGTATCCTAACAATCACCCACCCGTAACTATCTCACAAGTCACGTCAATCTTGGTGGAACTTGAATGAGTATAGAGAGTTGACAGATGTACCTGCTCTAGGATTTCACGTCTCTACCCAATAGTATTAGGTACCCAAACGCGTCCTTAAACGTAGCACATCTGGTCACAAATCAAGGACTCTGAATCATTACCCAGCCAAGTATGCTCAAGTATCTCAAACGAATGAGCATCGGCCGGCAGTGCCTCGCGAAAGCGATTAAGGAAAAGTGGTCGGGCGCGGACATGAGCAAGCTGTCCCCTCTGTAGAGACGAACACAAGCTGTACTCAACGATCGCACAAGAACTGTAAATCTGCAGAATACTATCTCAACAATCACAACCCGCTGCAGGAAGATGTACATTAAGCTCTAGTGGTCCGTGAAAATCCGACACGACTTTCGAACAAGTAGTGTCTCTAAATCTCTAACGCAAGACCATAGTGGCCATCTCCAGATCATGAGTGGGATATCCTGCTAGTACTTCCTCCAAGTGTAGGGAAGCAAAAGCGATAATTCTATAATGCCGCATCAGCGCAAAATCGAGCCCCACTCGCGAAACATCACAGTTAAACAACAAAACGCCCGAACCAGAAAGCAAAGAAAGAACTGATGCAGTTGTTAACCGAGTCCTCAACTGCCGAAACTCCGTACATGTGCCTCAGTCTAAAGAAAATAAACCTTCTTTCAGGTCAGCTCAGTCAACGGTGCAGCACTACAATAGCAATCCTACACGAAACGGCGGTAAAACCTGCTAAGCACAAAAATCTGCGGACCTCCGTCCTACACACAAGTCTGGGCCTAAGCTGTACGGCCTCGATCTTCCTCAGAACCATACGAAAACCGTCTCCCGTAACTACAAGACCTAGGAGTCAACACAAACAAGCCTGAAGAAACACTCCGAGAATCTAGCGAACCGCTGGGGCTCTTCCAACGTCTGCAAAACAAATCCTCAAGTGCTACTCCTGTCCCTCACGACACATTGAATAGACCAGAATGTCTTTAATAATACAACAATAACTGGTCGAGGAACGGCCTGAAGAAATCTGGTTCATCATATATACGAATGCTGCTAGGGCATTGGTGAGTCCAATGACACCACCAAAACACACAAAGCCCGTAGCACGCACAAGGCAGTCTTCGGAATGTCATCACTCCGAACCCGCAACAATGATGATCTGATCCCCAACAAACTTAGAAAATGTCTCACACTCTGAAGCTGATCGAAGAAATCGTCAATGCGAGGTAAAGGATACCTATCCGCACCATGAGCCAGTTCAATTGACGATCAATCAATACACAACCTAAACTGCCGTCTTCCTCCTAGATAAACATAAATAGGAGCTCCCTAATATGAAACACTCAGACACACAAACCCCCCAACAAACAACTCTGCAGCTGATCCTTAAGCTCCCCAAGCTCCGCCGGCTCATCTGGAACAACGTCGGAAAACTCTCGCACGAAACGAACCGGGTCCAACAAACCAACTGTGGCTCCGGTATCACGAATGAACGCCAAGAATCTTCGACATCCTCTCCTCAAAAGCCAACTAGCGAAAAGGCTGAATTCAAGCTGTGAGAGGCGGCACCACTGTCCCCCCGCACAACAAGAACCGACTCGCCGGGAAAACAACACCTGAGTGTTTTCTCGCGGCAGTCCACAGAGGCCTAGCACGTAGCTAACCAGTCCGTGCCCAGGAGAACGTCAAATCAAACATCTCTAGAAGGATCAAGTGATGGATGAATCTCCTACCCGATTGGCACAAACTGAAATACGTGTTGCGCAACAAAAGAATCGCTGACAGAAATTAACACAACAAACGGCTGATCAACCTAACACGACTCTCGTCCCAACCATGGCACAAGGTGGGAAAAACAAACAAATACATCAAAAGAACATACGAATTAAGGATACCTGAAAACTCAGCATTGGACGCCCGCGTGTCCCGATGAGTAGAAGCAAACTCTCGTGTCTTCCCCCTACCCGCAACTGGCTGAACTCCTCTTCTGGTAACCTGTCCCCTCTGAGCGAACCTTCCGCGTCCATGACCTCTCTGCACATAAGCCTGACGTGGTGCTAAGGAACAATGTCTGATGATGTGTTGAAGGCTTCCGCATCGAAAACATCTATGCGATGACTGCTGACCCTCCTGGGGATGAGAGCTGAACGACTGTCCTCGTCCTAAGCCTCTGCTACTCCCGCGACGGTCACGAAATCTGTCTCGACGACTAAGCCTCTGTCTCTGGGCTAGTACACTGGTACGGGTCCTCCACTGTCCCGGAACTCTCAGAGTGTCTGGAATACATGTCTCGTCAGCTGGGGCTGCATCCACTGGTGCTATGTAGGTGACGGACTGCTGCATGCTGATCGCAAAGAACAACTGGGTAACAGGGGTGACAACCTCCTATCGCTGCGCTCGAACGGCCTCAACAAGGAACTCATCGTCTAGCGCATATCCTGCATCTCTGCCACAAGCCTAGCGATACTATCTGTCGAAAGCGGATCCGTCTGCACCTGTGCAACTAGCGTGCCATCCTGGTCAGTGCTCGTCTCACCCAAACCATCTCTGACCTCGGCCCTTGCTGCATCACTCTGAGTCCCCATAGTCATCGGTGGCAAGGCTATAAATGTAAATAAGATTCGATAAGAACACAAAAATCGAATAACAAAGATATGAATCATCAAGTAAGGATTTTCAAGCAATGTACTTAGGTCCCTTTAGGCGGAGTACCGCATCGTGAGTATGCTGCAGACATACACACACTACGTTACTCTGCTAAAACTACCTACTCTATCATACCAAGGTCATCCTACACTCCGAAAGGTAAAAACCTAGCGCTCTGATACCAACTTTGTCACGACCCGAAATTGGCACGTGACGGCCAGAATACTACGCAATGTCTATAGGCGTAACGCAGTAAAAGAAAGCCAAAACCCAGAAATCTAAACCATTAAAAGATAAGAAAAGATAAGAAACATTGTTTAGAAGTCTTCGAAATCACAACCCAAATTCTTTAAAAGTCCAACTTTCTTTCTTTAAAATTCTGGTAGCACCTCCTTTGTAAAACTAGCCCCAAAAATGGGTACAACATAAATATAAATAAAACATCCCCAAACGGGAGCAAATACACGCCCAATGGCGGAAAACAACCACCACAACAAATATACGACACCGTAGCGAAGAAATAAAATACGATAGAAAGGAAACTGTATAAAAGACAACAAGTCACAAATAATATACAATATCGTCCTCACCAAGTCTCTAAGTCAACAACAAAATATAGTATATGGAGAGTACAAAGATACAACGAATATACAATACAACAATACGGATAACCACAAAACCCACCTAAGCAAAACTGTACACTATGAGCTGAAGTGGTATCCGCATCAAAAGATGATCAGATAGATGAATAGCCTGCCTCGACTATTCTGGGGAACACCCTGCAAAATAACTGTGGCACAACGGAGGTGAGTTGCCAACTCATGAATAGTAAATAACATATGCAGGTAATCGCAAGTATGCACGTACAGCGCGAATCTAACATATGCAATTAATAGCAATAAAACGCCATATGAATACAATAATCAAGAAAGGTACACCAGCAGGTACAACTAATACATGAAGCAATAATAATATGACAGTCGGTATGCAATAATCATGTAATAATGATATGAAAATGTATATATGCAACAATCATGAAAAGTACACTAACAGGTACAACTACACATTAAGCAATGCATATAATAAAGGTATGTAAATGCAACAGTCATGAAAGGTACACTAACAGGTACTACTAATACATGAAGCAGTGCATAAACAATAAATGTGAAGTATGGAATGAAATATGTCATTTCCACGGAATCCTGACATCGTAGTAGGATCACAATCCATCAAGACAAATCCAAATCCCAATTTCCTCAAATCAGCCCCCAAATTGGCTCTCATATCATATAAGTCTCACAAATCCTTAATGTACAATATCGAATAAATCTCCTATATCCTAAATGTAAAAAATCAAGTGAATCTCATATATCCTTTATGTACAATATCAAGTAAATGTCATATGTCCTAAATCCAATATCAAGTGAATCTCTTATAATCTAGGTATATTTGTTTGAAAAAATATGATGAAGTATATGAATTGATATGTATACATATATATTAGCGTTACATTCCACTAATATATATATATATATATATATATGCATATATAACAGCTTCCCATTCCACTGCTCTATATATCTAGGAGTAAAAATATCATGAAGCCAATGTGTCAAGCATCGACACAGAAATACTGATCTATCAGGTGCTGTCACCAAGACTGGCACCCTGATAGGTACGTATCACACGCTATCCGAAAAACAAGAGTGCCTAGCTCTGACCCTCATCTTTCTACGTATCCATACGTACATGTCTCCCGTCGGTATCCCCATGATAACCGCCGAGTCATAGGTAATGTCACTGGATGGTATGGTTCCCCTGACAGGCTCAAACGGCAACGTCCACCAATCGTCTTTCCCCGGGATACCTCCGGGCCCCACCATGTATCCTCATACGGCCTCAACGCCTCCTCGCAGGGGTATATATATATCAAAACCGATAAATCTCACGGTGGATGTTGAAATATCATATCAAGGGAAACCGAGTTTTTCAAATAATGCATAATTTCATGAACTCCCACGGTCCCCAAATCCAGAAAACATCATGAAAAAATACATAGCTCAATGCGAAAAATCCATTAATATAATATATGCAACTTAAAACTAAAATGTAAGCATATAAAGGAAAAGCCGCTAATTAACTGCAACAAGTTAATATAAAATATCATGCGGTTCCTATTTTCTCAAATTCTAAATAATATCAAGTAAAGGTAAATATGTAGCTATAACTGATAGATTTGTAAACAACAAGGTATAGCAAGATATATGTATCTACCTATAAATAATGATGTAGTATACCCCATGTGTATAAGTAAAATATGTGTGCAAGGTATACCTGTAGCTATGGCATAAAGTGTGTATGTGCCTATTGCTAATGGTACAATACTCTATAAGTAAACAGGTATCTAGTAGGTAAGTATGTCAAGGCATATATGTAAGCATGTAAGTATACAGGTATGCTATATATCATATGCGATAAGAAATATGAATCAATGTCTCAATGTTCCTAACCAAAATATATCATATCTATAAGTGGGTTGTGCGTGTGATGCCAATTATTGACGGTGTGTGTAACATACAATCAGTGCTCGTGCAACATGAGTCGTCAATAATATGTGCAGTGTCCTAAGGATACTAGTTCAAGCACAAAAATAACTAAGCAGTAGGGTGAATGCGCAATTATAAATATAACATAGAATATGCGACAAAAGTAACATCTCTAACCCAGACGCATATTTCCATGTGCGCGATTCCCCTGTAGATGTTAAATCTACTCACCAACGCTCCTGGCAAAGTGAAGCCAACCACCTGTTTTCCCTTTGTAGCAGTGTCCGAAGTACCCGCCTGCGAACCTGCAACATTAAACAATAAAACAAGTATATATTAATAATAGACCCAAAATACATACAATCTACACGAACCAACACGACACACATACGTACTCTAAAGGGTTCGTGTTGTTGCTAAAGCGTATAGCGACACTACGAAACCAACTCAGAGCAACAGCAACACGGAACACGCATCGTATCGGATAACGTATCGCGCGAAATGAAACACTAGAAATATGCAAAGTAGTCCCAGATTTTTTTGTGCTAACAATTTGTAAAAATTGCAAGTACTATGAGACTACAAATAACCCAGAGACCCCTACACGAAAAACCCAAACCCCAACTCCCCAGTCTGGCCGCAATTTGCGGCCAGAACCAATAAAACTGCAACCTGAACAAGGAGGAGTTGGCTCGTATTTTGAGGGTAGGTTCTAGGTCTCTACACTTGGTTACTGTTATGCCAACTTTTGCAACAAATACTTGGTTTAACAGCAGATCATCCAAGACCCCAAATCAACACTAAAAATACAATATTTACCCGAAACGATACGATATGCGATAAAAACTAAAACTAACAAGCTATGCTACACAAAATTAACTTAAAGAAAAGAAAGGAATCATTACCTACACAAAAGAACTCAAAGATACAAGCTTGGCACACTCCAAGGCATCCAAGAGGAAAAAGTGATCAAAGATGTGATTTTTGTGATGATTTGTGAATTTGTGATGGATTTTGTGTAGAAATGAGAGAGTGCTCAGTAGATGAGAGAGGAATGAGAGAATAAATGAGTTAGAGAAATGAGAGAGAGAGACGGAATGATGAAGAGAGAGGGAGGTGAGTGTAGGGTGATGTGAGAGGTGAGTGTAACCACATCATTAAATGCTAACCATGCCTTCTCATTAATGCACTCACACCTCAGACAAAACAAAACCAAGCAAAATATCTCTCTTCTCACTCACAAAAGATCAAAGAATTAGGGTTAAGGTTAAGAATTAAAGCAAAGGGATTAGATTAGGGTTTAGTGTCAAGGTTGCTAAGAACAAAATTAGAACAAACAAAACTCACATTCACGTGCACACGTGCGTGCATGCTTATAACAAATAATAATAAATTATTAGTTAAATATCATAAAATGTGAGGAACTCGAAATGGTAAACTTTTTACAGTAAACCCGCATTAACGTCTAAACGAACACTAACCGAAATCTAAGGCGTTACAATCATGTTGGGGAAGAAATTGATGAAAATGAAGAATCAATCAATGATACCCCGGCTGAGACTTTTCCTTCCATTTCTACTTCTGTTTCTTACCCCAGTTCATCTACCCCACCATTTTCTTCCGAGCCTATTCTCCGTTTTTCCTAAGGCTCGACACCTCAGCAAACCTCTTCTAGTCCACCAAAAATGATCCCCACTCCTATTCTTAGATCGTTCCTAACCACACGATCTTCTCCAGTGTTGGACCCCGATCTTATTGCTCAAGCTCCTTATCCGAATCGGTTAAGGGAAAACAGATCAAATACGCAAATGGAGAAGATCACTGAAATCTTTAAACGGGTTAACATCAACATCCCTCTTCTAGATGCAATACAACAAGTCCCCGCCTATGTGAAAATTCTTAAGAACTTGTGCACTAGGAAGAGGAAGACTCAAGTGCCGAAAAAAGTTTTTATGTCAAGTACTGTTGACACGGCTTTTCCCCAACAATTACCAAGGAAACGTAAGGACCCTGGCTGTCCTACTATTTCTATTTCTATTGGGGATAAACAGGTCAACCGTGCTCTACTTGACCTTGGCACAAGTGTTAACCTGCTTCCTTTCTCGTTTTACGAGCAGTTAGGGATCGGAGAGTTGAAACCAGCTCCCTGCACTCTCCAGATGGCCGACCGATCAATCGCCAAATCTAGGGGTGAACTAGAGGATGTGTTAATAAAAATCGGGGAATTTGTATTCCCTGTGGACTTTATTGTACTTGATACACAGCCTGTAGCAAACCCACGAAATCAAATTTCGGTGATTCTTGGTCGCCCCTTTTTGGCCACTTCCAATGCTTTAATCAACTGTCGTAACGGCTCTATGACCCTATCTTTCGGGAAGATGTCAATAGAGTTAAACATTTACAAGTTGGGAAGTGTACCGTCTGAACCTACTGCTCTGGTCTGTTCTGTCAAATTAATGGATGTCGACAGCAGCGAAATTGATGATCCTCCTGATACTGATTTAGACTCTTTTCATATGTTATTGTTTGACCCAACTATGTATCATACACATACGGACTCTTCCACCGAGTTGTCAGGGTCAACAACTAACACTGATTATGAACCGTTTTTGGAGTCTGAAGATCACCCCGCACTTTGTGATGACATTATTCTTCGGGGTATTGATGAGAGTTTTGAGGAAATCTTCGCTGATGAACTTGCATTTTTGAAAGACACGGGTGTTGAGAAGAATCTCCCAAACAAAGAAATTGAACCTCCGCCCCTTATTCTTGACTATAAAGAGAATGCGAGTAATCCATCACATTCACTGAGTCGTCTCTCCAAAGTGAGACGCAAACACATTCTATTCCACCACTTACCCTTTCCCTACTTCTTATTCGGTAGGGTTCCTAGGCACTCTTGTGAAGGTTCATAAGGCATCAAACATGCCCGTATAAAATTTTAGACGTGCCGAACAACCCAAAGCTGGGATCTTTGCTAAATTATTAGGGTTTAACATGCAAGTAAACATCTTTACCACTAAGTGTGAGGGATTACAACCTTTGTAGTCCGCTCCTTCGCTTCATAAGCTCCGAGTAGAAGTCCCTTCGCCGCGATCCACGATCTCCCGGACTTAAGAGAGGCTCCACAACTCGAACGATCCATGCTAGCTTGTAGTATTCTATTTCTCCGATGATCTACGTCGAAGTTGCAATAGCTCAAGCTCTCTCACTCTAATGAGGTGAACACCCTAATCTAATGGGCTAGACTAGATGCGGATGATGGAGTAGTATTTATGCTTTCTTTTTATATCATTTTCTCACAAGAAATCATCACAAAAGAAATAACTAGTAAGCTTTCTCAAAGCTAAAGAGAGAAGAAGATGAATGAAAAAGAGTTAATCCTTTTGCGATGAATAGTAGAAGTGAATATATGATTGATTATGGAACCATGGTTAAGGATGAGAAGCTTAACCTTTGTAGAGAACAAACTAGGGCTAGGGTTTGGTTAGGTTAACTAATGAGTCATGGATAAATATCAACCATAATATCTTAACCAAGACAAAAGGAATTCTTTCTAGAATGTGCAAGAAAGAGCTAACCCTAATCAAACCCTAACCTTACTTTATCTCTACTAAACATGTTCAATTATCAATCAAATCATGTTACTATAATATATATCACATATATATTATATATTTGTAACAAAAGAAAATAATACAATTAACATATATCGCATATATATCAATGTATTATCCGGTAAGAAAACGAAATAATAAAATGAGCCAATATCAGATAATGTAATATAATATATAATATATATTATTATACATTAAATCATCGAACCAACACTTGATCCGACAATCCGGCTATATCGAATATAACCGACTAATATATCAAGTACCGATTCATCGAATCTACACTTGATCCGATGACCCGGTTCATATCTAAATATCGTGAGAATATAATACGGTATCACATATCGCATTATCCTCGGTCCTGCACATATCACATATGTGCCTCTACTCCATTTTGCTTGAGCCAAGAAACCTCTGTGTAAGACTCTAAAGAATCGTCAATACGCCGGTAGCAGGTGATGATCATATCAAACACCCACAAGCTGCAAGCGGTCAGCTAAACGTAACAGCCACCCAGGTATTGAGCGATCAGAAGATCAACAAGCTAGCTTGTACGTTCTCTTGTGAATCCAATCAGTAACACTCCCGTACAGTCCGGTCTGTTCGTCTGATATGTCGCATATCAAGTCTAGGGGTGGTATACGTTGTAGGGTTCCTAGGCACTCTCAAGAGGTCTCACAAGGCATCAACCATGCCAATTTCAAATTTTATGAGTGCCGAGAAACTCTAATATGGATCGTTAACTAGAATTTTAGGCGAAAAAGGAAACTAGTTAACATCTTAACTAAAAGTATGAAACTACAACCTTTGTAGATCCGGTTATCCACTTCCTTAGCTCCTCGTAGTTGTCCCCTCGCTGTCCATCTCGAATCCCGGACTCTCGCATCGGCTTCATCGGAGAAATGAGCGGAACAGTCGTCGGCTACGATGCCGAAGATGATCTACGTCGAGGTTGCACTAGATCAAGCTCCAACTTCACCAAGTTGTGAAACTTGTGAAGAAAACACCCTATACTACTTGGCAAGAGGTAGAGGGTGAAGAAATAGGAGGTGGGTTCACTTTAGAATTGGATTTCTCACACTTTTGCTCAAGTTGCCATTGATGGTGGCAAGTTTTCTTTCTTGAAGAAGAAGATAAAGAAGAAGATAGAATATGATAAGTATTATGAAAAAAGAATAATAAAATCAATACTTATCATCTTCTAACCATGGTCAAGTGTAGAGAGTTAACTATAGTTTAGATGAGTGGTTAGGGTTTGGAGAAGAAGACAAAGTGGTCACTTGGTCAAAGCTTCATGAAGCTTCAACAAGCTTCATGATAAAAGAAACCATTTTGTTTTCTATTATCTATTTCTCCAAAAAGAAAAGATAAATAATTAAGTGAAAATATAAAACCCTAACCATTCACTAAACATGGTTTAAGTCTTTACATAAATCCAAGTGAGAATGTATCATCAAACATGATACAAACATGTGCACAAAAGTATATCACATATACAACTTGCACATCAAGTGAGAAAATCCATTTAAAGTGAACCAATACTAGTTAATGCAAAGTAATATATCAAATATATAATTATACATTAAATCATTAAATCAACACTTGATTTAACGATCAATTCATGTCGCACATAACCGACTAGTATACAATGTATCGATTTATCGAATCAACGATTCGATAACTAGGTTATATTGCATACAACCAATCGAAACATTCATCGCGAGAATGAAATACGGTATCACATACCCGCATTATTCTCGGTCCCGCACATATCTCATATGCGCTCCTATTTCGTTTCGCTTGAGCCAGGAAACCCCTGTGTAGGACTCTAAAGACTCGTCAATACGCCGGTAGCAGATGATGATCATATCAAGCACCCACAAGCCGCAAGCGGTCTGCTAAACGTAACGGCCACCCGGGTATTGAGCGATCAGAAGATCGACGAGCTAGCCCGCTCACACTCCTGCGAATCCAACCAGTAACACTTAACATACAGTCCGGTCTGTTCGTTTGATATGTCGCATATCAAGTCTAGGGGTGGTAAACGTCAGACCCCAATAACCGATAAGTCGTGCCGATATGAGGCTCATAACGGGTCGAGAAACTACTGGTAACACTTACAGCAGATCTCTGATCAGCCCTGGCCAGGGACTGTTAGTTATATGTATGCCCTAGAGGCCATTACTATACATAGGATGTATATTGTAGTGGATGCTTGGACATATATAGGGAGGACTTTCTTGCTCGACATGATAGTATGCTATCTTGTTGATCTTTACCTTAACGTGTACACTGATTGTCTCTCTGTTACATGTTGGTAAAGCCCTTAGGATATGTACTTGACTACCTGGACTATAATGCGGATCATACTAGTGAGGACAGGGTAGTCCATAAGTACATCCTTCAAAGTCCCTAGTCGTGGGTATATCGAGACGGGGCATCGATATACCAGAGTAGACTGGCGTATACCTTCTCGACCCATACAGATGGGCGATGGATTGGTGTTTGACATCGGAGATGATATACGGGTGCTCAGTGGAGACTGGGTACACTGGACGGACTCGCCGAGAATTCCAGACTGTATTATACCTTACGTCAGATGGCAGTTCTCTGATGACACTGGTACAGAGTAGTCTGTTGACCCGAGATCGTCATAGAGTCTTGTGTGGTTCCCACTGTGCTTTGATTTCCACCTTACCACGTCCAAGAGGGCGTGCAAAACGGTGGCTTTTGGGTACAGTCCCGAATCACATGGAGGCAATGAGCGATAGGAGGGGATTCGTCTCTCCCGGTATAGGGGGTTGATGTTGCGCTGTGTTCGATTGGCTATAACCGGAAATCCCTGGCCAGGGTTGCTGAGATTTACTGGTAAGTGTTACCTGTAGTTTCTCGAACTGTTATAGACCTCATATCGACACGACTTATCAAGCTATTGGGGTCTGACGTTTACCACCCCTAGGCGAGATATGCGACATATCAGACGACGAGACCGGACTGTACGGTAAGTGTTACTGGTTGGATTCACAGGAGTGTGAGCGGGCTTGCTCGTCGATCTTCTGATCGCTCAATACCCGGGTGGCCATTACGTTTAGCAGACCGCTTGCGGCTTATGGGTGTTTGATATGATCATCATCCGCTGCCGGCGTATTGACGAGTCTTTAGAGTCCTTCACAGAGGTTTCCTGGCTCAAGCGAAACGAAATAGGAGCGCATATGAGATATGTGCGGGACCGAGAATAATGCGTGTATGTGATACCGTATTCTATTCTCGCGATGAATGTATCGAATGGTTATATGCGATATAACCTAGTTATCGAATCGAGGGTTGATTCGATAAGCCGATACATTGGATACTAGTCGGTTATATGCGATATGACCGGATCGTTAAATCAAGTGTTGATTTAATGATTTAATGTATAATTATATATTTGATATATTACTTTGCATTAACTAGTATTGGTTCATTTTAAATGGATTTTCTCACTTGGATGTACAAGTTGTATATGTGATATACTTTTTGTGCAAATGATTGTATCATGTTTGATGATACATGTTTACTTGGTTAAGTGCAAAGAATTAAACCATGGTTAAACTAATGATTAGGGTTTTGTTTATCCATATTTATTTATTCATTTATTTGTTTATTTCATTTAGAAAAGATAATGAGAATGGTGGCTTATTTTGTAGTTTTGTGGAAACTTCATGATGTGTTGAAAGCTTGACCATTCTTGTTCTTTTCCTAAACCTAACCATTAACCCTAACCATGGTTTATTCTCTACACCTAACTAAGGTTAAGATTATGATAAGTATCATATTGGTTTTTATTTTAAAAAAAACTTATCATAATTCTATCTTCTTCATCTTCTTCTTCTTCTTCTTCAAGAAAAGAAACCTTGCCTTCATCAATGGCAAAGTGAGAAAAAGAGTGAGAAATCCAATTCTAAAGTGAACCCACTTCCTATTTCTTCATCCTCTACCTCTTGCCAAGTAGTAGAGTGTGTTTTCTTCACAAGTTTCATGACTTGGTGAAGTGGGAGCTTGATCTTGTGATGCCTCGACGTAGATCATCTTCGGCACGAAGCTGGCGACCTTGCCCGCCCATTTCTCCGATGAAGCCGACGCTAGAGCCCGGGTTTCCATTTGGACAGCGAGGAGACTTCATTGCGGAGCTATGGAGGTGGAGGACCGGATCTAGAAAGGTTGTATTTCCGTTCTTTTAGTTATCTTGTTAACTAGTGGCTTGTTTCGCCTAAATATCTAGTTAACGATCCGTATTAGGGTTTCTCGGCACCCGTAAAATTTGAAATTGGCATGCTTGATGCCTTGTGAGACCTCTTGGGAGTGCCTAGGAACCCTACAGTGGTATCAGAGACTAGCTAGAGCCATAGGCGATGCGTAGACGGAGTTAGAAGTCCGATTGAACCGAAACCTTAATTCAAACTTGCTCTCTGTACATTTTCTGAAATCGTGGATTTTAGAGAATTAAAAATATGCAGAAAACCCAGCAGGAGATTCTAAGAATTACTGAGAAGCCCGTACTCCTGAGTCCATCAAAGCGCGGCGGAACCGCGGCATTAGCATGCTAATGCGGCGGTTCCGCGGCCCTTTAGTCTCCTCTTACTTTGAATTTTACACAGTAATTCTTAATTTGCAGTGCTGGTTTTCCTGGGAATTTTTAATATGAACTCAAGAGTTGAGTTTTCTGGGTTGTATTAGGGACTCGGTGTTTCGATCGGATTGTCTAATTTTGTCTGTGTGTTTTCTGGATAATTATTGAATATGTTAAAAAGTTCGACCGGATATAAATACCCAATCTTTCCCCTGCCGGAAAATTTCCAAGTGTTGGATTTTTCCGTGGTTTAAAGACGTTCTAAGTAGTGCAAGTAACGCGATGGTCCCTCTAGAAGACAACAAACCTTAACTCGATTATGTGACCGTCTCGAACTGCCCTTTGAACCTTAGGGTTTGGGGCAGTACGGCGTGCCACATGTGAGGCGTTGGCTTGACCCATCTACGGCTGGACCGTTGGTACTGAGGCATGAAGTGAATGTCTTTGAACTTATTTCGTGTATTGAGCGGTTTCGGGAAAACTTGGGTGTTCGATTGTTCGATCGAAAAGTTTAACATTTTCTATCTTATTCGGAATGTGATACAATAATTGGAATTCACAATAAGTTATGAGATAACTGAATGAATGTTATAAACATAGCAGTTTAGTCTCACTTGATCGGTTGCCACGGAATTTTGATGTGATCAAAAGTCCGTCGCAATCACGTAGCGTACGCGGATACTCGCCGGGTAAACTTAATAGACAGCCTCGCTCCATAGCCCCGACCAAGTGACTGTAGGAGAACCCCGTCGCCGAAAGCGTCCGTTCGGGTGCTCGCGGCAGCGGTGTTCCTCCTTGGTGCACTTCGTCGACGGTATCGGGGGTGCGGCCGCCTACTAAAGTTTGCGACGAGCATTCGATCAGGATGTCGGGAATCCTGCTGAATTGCCCGACTTAATATTGAAAAGAGTTTTCGATAATGAGACTAAAATGCGGGGTTTATAATGGTTAGGCATGCGATGTCTAAGGAATTCATTTGATTAGGCATGCGATGTCTATGCAGGTTGCGGATTCCAACTGTTGTAGTTTTACACTTTCTTTTCTGTGACCGTAAGTGTAATATGTGATATCGCCGGTTTCGTTGCTATATGTCAACGACAATTGGGATGGGCATATTTACTTACGTTGATGACATGTGATGTTATGTGTTGCTGGATATGTTATATTGGATCGTCGTGTTTGAATAGCCGGGGGTTTTTATGTGAGATGAGTGTTTTTCATTTTCATTCATGTAAAAACTTGTATGTAATATTCTTTTATTGGGGCACTTCCAGGTTGCGGATGATGTCACCATTTGTATATTATTTACTTTTCCGCACTAGGATAGACCCAAGGAGGGGAGCACAAGTAACCGGGTTCTGGAGTCCAGTGGGAGACCAACTCGAGGAGTCGAGTCCGGGTCTCCTAACTCTAGAATTGGTAGGGTTGCTTGCCGCTCTCGTAGGGGTCTAGGGGTGTGGGTTTGGCTATTCATCACGACCGTGGAATCCGTGTTTTATACTGGCTCGTATTGTAAACACGGACGTCCTAGTATATCTAATGTTTCATATGTTTCTTCTGCTGCGATATCTGTGATGTGATCATGTGATGTTCTGTGATAGATACAGTATATAGTATATATGATATATTATATAGGCGTTACTTATGTTTTACACCCGCGCTAGCCCTGCCCCGCTCTGCCGTTAGTTACCTAACCTAACGGTGCACGAGGGGACATCGAGGCGAATGCGGATGGCATAAGTGTACGTCGTATTTATCTGTGATGTTTAGGTACTTAAATGATGGGACTTCATTAATATGATTAATGAAAATAAAAGAAACCTCAGATGTTGTGGAATCGGATTTCAAGAAAATAAAACAGGTAGCTACAGTTCTTGCTTTGCACAGCGGTATATATGATATATCCTGCACCTTATTCGATGAGGAAAGGACCGAGATCCCTTCACCGGGAGTGATTCCTTTAGCAATAACTGGCAGATACTACACACTCGGTTTGTCTTTTGATTGCTTTTAAGAGTTCTTGCTTTGCACAGCGATATATATGATATATCCCGCACCTCATTCGACGAGGAAAGGACCGACGATCCCTTCACCGGGAGTGACACCTTTAGCAAAACTAGAAAAGCCTAAAAAACACTCCATTTTTAAAATCATTTGATTCTACAACGATATCAAGTTCATTACGCAATAGGTTTTCAGAAAAACCTGTCGTAGCCCTCCGTCATTTCAGATAAGTACTAGTTAGTATTCGTGCTGCGGTTGTTTGGCATGCGTCAAGGCGTAGTGTACGGTAGCTAACTAGTGCTTATCTGCTAGCATACGATGCGATTGGATTAGGGTATTCGTACGGCGTTGTTTGGCCTGCGTCAAGGGTCGAGCGGGTGGGTTTAATTCAATCAAGAAATGTACGGGTTGAACTTGTCTAGCGGACTATGGGTTGTTTGGCATGCGTCAAGGTCATAGCACGCTAGGGGCAAAATTTTATCGGGAATTTCAAGTGTTGAAATTTGCAATGAGATTGCATACCTTCTATGAGATAGTTGGATCCCGATACCCGCTGCGAGTAAGAGTTACTCCTGGGAGAGTTTTACACATTGCAATTAGCCGATCAAGTAGGTGTCTAGAAAGGTGTCAACGGGGTTACGCCTCTGGGAAAACGAGGTTTACATTAATTAGGTTCATGCGAAAGCACGGGGGACCTCCCTCAAAGTACCGACACTGGCCTGGCTGAAAGATTGGCGAACTTGTAGTGTGTAATTAATCCCGGCTAGTCTTTCCTTTTAGGGTTTGAAGGAAGATTTGATAAAAACAGTGGGAGCCATCCTGATTAGATAAAATAATAACCAATCTGATCTTGCAAGAGCATACGCTGAGTGTTTTCTTCTCTCTCTCTCCAGGTAGCGACCATATCACTGTTAGTGTTTATGCCCTAGAAGGCCATTACTGTATCATACTAGTTTGTATATTACTTAATGAAAGCTTGGGATATTCACATGTATATAACAGTCTTGCTAAACATGGTAGTATGCTACTTGGTTTTTTCTATCTTAATATGTGAGTGTACGTATTGATAGAGCTCTTAGGATCTTGCTTGTCTACCAGCGTTGTGATGGCAGTCACACTAGTGGGGGCTGGGTAGTCTACAAGCACATCCTTATTCTGGTCCCTGGTCGTTGGATTATCGAGACAGAGCATCGATACTCCGGAGTAGACTGGTGTGTACGCTTCTCATCCCAGTTGGGGAGATGGTCTGTCCTACAGCCGTCAGTACGTCGTACTGGAGATAGTATGCAGGTGCTCGTTAGGTTACGGGTACACCGGACAGGACTCACAGGGAACTGTTGGTTGGTTTGATACCAGTCGTCAGTGAGCAGTTCCCAGGTGACATGAGTACAGCTTAGTCCGCAGACTTGACACTGCTACTTCGCCTCGAGTGTGTCCCACTGTTCTTAGATTGCTACCCTACCACGGCTCAAAGGAGTCGTGCAAACAGGCAGCAGTTGGGTGCAGTCCCGAGCACTTGGAGGCAGTGGCGGTTAGACAGGATTCGTCCCTCCCGGTATTGGGAGTAGATATCGTGCTGTGTCAGAGAGCCATTACGCAAAGTCCCTGGCCAGGGCAAGCGAGATTTGCTGGTAGGTTCCAGTAGTTTCTCAGGGTGTAATGGGCTTCACTCCGACACGACTTATACCGCTATTAGGGGACTGACGCTTGCCGCCCCCCTAGGCCCGATATGCGATAGTCTTGGACGAACGGACCGGACTGTATGGAGATTGTCACATCAGACTCAGTAGGAGTTCGGATGGGTTTCCTCATCGGCCTTCTTATCGACAACTACCTGGGGACCGTTACGTACAGCTAGTGCCGCTTGCGGTCTGTGGTTAAACCCACTGCCAGCGTAGTAGTCGAGTCTCTAGAGTCCCATACAGAGAGTTTCCTACTCCAGGCGAAACGATATAGAGGTTGCATGGTTTTGCGACAAAGGGTTCGGACGCATACGTGCGTTTACGCACGTACGACTTTCGGACAGTTTTTACCAGTCGGCTTTGGTTTAAGCCAGTTACTGGTATCCGGTTATTGGATTTTTACAGTCTAAAGTTTTTCCGTATTTTTGCGGATCGGAGGGGCGTTCTCGTAATTGTGCGAGAAGCTTCTAGAAGATTTGACTAAGGAGGTTACTTTGGATAAGATTGTGAGTCATGAGGGTGATTCATCATTATCATTATTGCACCATAAATGATAATGACACATGCTTAATGAATCACCACTTTGCATTTATGAAGCATGCTTATTCATTTCTATTATTCATTATTCTAAAATAAGAATGCTTCATAATATATTATGATACACTCACAATCTCATCTCATTATCATTATCATCTTCTCTCTCCTCAAGCTCTCATCTTCAAACCCTAATCCTTAATCCTCATGTGTTGAGATCAAAGGATTAGTTAGACTTAAACATCCATTACCTTCACTCTTTATCATCCTTTCTTCTTTGATTAGCAATCAAAGTAGATTAGTTACCTCAAGTTAGAGGTGTAGCTTGGTGTTTTGCTCTCGGGTGGATCGTCTACTACCTAGAGAAGGTCGAGGAGAACAAAGGAGGACACAAAGACGAAGGACCGGTTTCATTAGGTATAATCCCTAAACACAATTGATAAGAAACTCTTTGTGTACGGTTATTTATAGTTTAGCTTCGATTCAAGCGGTTAGTCGATGTTCGTTCTTTAAACATGATCGATTTTGAAAATTCCGCCTCCCCACAAGTACTGGGGTGTACTTCATCGACTTACAATCACGCCTTAATCAAGATAATAATACGGATATTTGACCGAACCCGCTTGTTATACTGAGCTGGGGAACGTTGGTCCCGCTCCAACTGTTGGATATATGTATGCCCTAGAGGCCATTATGTGATAGTGGATGTATCTATACATGTATATATATTCAGTTTCCATTCTTGCTCGACATGATAGTATGCTATCTGGTTCTTCTTTATCTGACATGTTGATTTGATCATGCTTTTATTCATTCATACATGCTGATAAAGCCCTGAGGATATCAGCTTGACTACTCTGATTATGATGGAGATCATACTAGTGGGACATCTGTAGTCTATAAGCATATCCTGGAACGTCCCTAGTCGTAGGTATATCGAGACGGGGCATTGATATACCAGAGTAGACTAGCGTATATGATACTAGACCCATACGATGGGCGATGGATGTTCCCACATTCATCGATGTTTGACATCAAGATCACATACGGGTGCTCAGTGGTGACTGAGTACACTGGACGGACTCACCGAGAACTCCTATATGGAATTATATCTATCGTCGGATAGCAGTTCTCAGGTGACACTGTACAGGTTAGTCTGTAGACCCGAGATCGTCATGGAGTCTTGTGTGTTCTCCCACTGTACTTTAATTGCCACCCTACCACGGCTCTACTGAGTCGTGCAAACAGGTGACCGTTGGGTACAGTCCCGAGACACACGAAGACGATGAGAGATAGGAGGGGTTTCGTCTCTCCCGGTATTGGGAGTTGATGCTGTGCTGTGCCCGACTGTTTATAACAGCAAGTCCCTGGCCAGGGCTGCTGAGATTTGCTGATAAGTGTTATCAGTAGTTTCTCGATCTGTTATAGACCATTCACCGGCACGACTTATTGAGTTATTGGGGTCGACATGACCATCCCTAGGCTCGATATGCGGCATATCTGACGAAGAGACCGGACTGTACGGTAGTGTTGCCGGATGGCTCGACGGGAGTTGTAGCAGGTTCGCTTGTTGTCTTCTGATCGCTCAATACCCGGGTGGCCGTTACGTTTAGCTGACCGCTTGCGGCTTGAGGGTACTTGATATAATCATCACCCTCTGCCGGCGTATTGACGAGTCTTAGAGTCCCACAAAGGAGTTACCCAGTCCAGGCGAAACGTTGTGGTGCGCGTATGCGATATGCGCATGCACCCGAATGAAATGTGCGTATATGATACCGAACATTGATCGGGTGAACTGCTTTTGGTGGGGTCATATGAGATATGACCGGATTGATAAATCAAGTGTTGATTTATCATTTAACCATTAGTTTTCTCACTTAAAACCTTTTCTTGGATGATGGATGTGTGCATGCATGTGTGCTTTTCTTTCTTTTTTTCATGCTAGTTTCATGCACATGTGGATGTGCATACATGCATACATACATACACTCATCCATCATGGTTGTTAGCATATAGAAATGGTGGCAATATAAGACTCACACCATGGATTATATTATGGATTATTATTTGATTTTGGATTTAAAAGAAAATGAAAAGGAAAGGATAATCATTCTTGCTTCTACATTCTTCCTTTGACTTAACCATGCTCAACTACCACTAACCTAGGGTTATCCTTCTCTTTATCATTTAAAACTCAAGTTAAATAATGTCTCCATCACTTTAACCATGGTTCATAGTGAGAAGAAATAAAATATATATTGATATATTTCTTTTTCTTCTCATGGGTTATCTTTTTACCTCTTGTTAAAAATTGCCACCATCTTCTTCCTCTTTCTCTTTTGCTCTCTAGTCTTTTCTAGTGAGCAAATACCACTTAAAAAAAGGTTTTTGAAGTGAGAAACTTAACCACAACTTCATTCTACACAAGCTTAGCCGTTTTGTTTAGAGTGTTCTCTTCGGTTTTGCGAAGTTGCGAGCTTGGACGGAGATCTCCGTGGTGGATCGTTGTGGACACAAGAGGACTTCAAGAGGACCTCCGTTCAACACCCTAGAGACCAAAGAGTCCAGCGAAAGGGAGCTACAAAGGTTGTAGTCTCGAAACCCTAGATTAGTTCGCTTTATATTTCGAAACCCTAATTTTCTAGGATCGATTCTTTTGCATGTTCGTTTAGCACCATAAAAATTTAAACTTTGTGTCATGTGATGCTTCAAAACTCTTCATAGGGTGCTACACAAACCTGACATTGGTATCAGAGCCGACCTAGAACATTAGGCGACCTTTTTACGAAGTTAAAACTCCGATCGGACCGAAATACGACTTTTTAGGGTGCTCTCTGGAAATTTTCTAAAAATTGACATTTTTCAGAATTAAAAATATGTAAAAAATACAGCAGGAAAAAATAAGGGTTACGGTACAAAAATTATTCCATGAACAGTGATTATCGCCGCGAAAACGCGGCCTAAGCTTGCTTAGGCCGCGGTTCCGCGGCCGTATATATGAATTGATGAATACTTTTTGTACAGTAATTCATGAATCTGCTTGTATAATTTTTTGGATATTTTTAATCTGTATTTGGTTTTGAAAAGTTCTGGAGATGGTTTTGGACTCGTCATTTCGATCGGGATTTTTATTTCGTAGCTTTTCCGGGTAAATTAGAAAGTATTGAAGTGTTTGAACGAGTATCATTTACTCACTATTCATGGGGTTTAAATACTTTGGAGATACGTGCAAGTCTTTTTGCGGTGGTCCCTCTAGAAGACAACAAACCTTAACTCGATTATGTGACCGTCTCGAACTGCCCTTTGAACCCTAGGGTTTGGGGCAGTACGGCGTGCCACATGTGAGGCGTTGGCTTGACCCTTCTACGGCTGGACCGCTACTACTGTGTCACACTCCGGATTTTTGAACCCTGCTCAAGTGTTGAGCTTTAGTGAGTCTTGGGTGCTTGATCGTTCGTTCGAAAACTTTAATACTGTCTGTTTGTCTGGAATGTGATACAATATGTGGAATTCATATAGTTTAGGCATGAAATACGAAATATGTGATATTTCGCATTTATGATGTCTAAAGAGAATCTGGATTCCAAATATTGTAGTTTTACACTTTCTTTTCTGTGACCGTAAGTATAGTATGTACGATATCGCCGGTTTCGTTGCTATACATCAACGACAATCGGGGTACGCATACTTACTTACGTTGATGATATGTGATATTATGTGTTGCTGAGATATGATGTGCAGGATTGTCGCGATCGAATAGCCGGGGGGTTTTTGTGAGATGAGAGTTTTATATTTTCATTCATGTAAATTCAAATGTAATGTAATATTCTTTTATTTGGGGCACTTCCAGGTTAAGGTTGTGTCACCAGTGTTGTATATTATTTACTTTTCCGCATTAGGATAGACCCAAGGAGGGGAGCACAGGTGACCGGGTTCTGGGGTTTCAGTGGGAGGCCATCTCGAGGAGTCGATACCGGGTCTCCTAAACTCCAGGATTGGTAGGGTCACTTGCCGCTCTCGTAGGGGTCCAGGGTGTGGGCTTGGCTATTCATCGCGACTGTGGAATCCGTATTTTCTATTCTGGCTAAATACTAAATACGGACGTCCTAGGATATCCCACGTTATATCTATGTTTCTGCTGCCTGTGTTCTGTGATATCTGAGACGAATGACATATTATATATATGATATATAGTAGACGTTGCTTATGTTTTACACCCGCGCTAGTCCCGTCCCGGTATGCCGTTAGTTAAGTAACCTAACGGTGCATAACGGAACATTGCGGCGAATGCGGATGGCATAAGCGTACGTGTTATTTTCGTTTCTTTTCTGTGATTGGCTTAAGGACTTAAATGATGGGATTACATTAATGTGATTAATGTAAAGAAAATAAACCTAAAAACATGTTGTAGAATCGGATTTAAAAACTACTCGGCTATTTATGAAAAAGCTACATTTCAAAACTGCGGAGCTTAAGCCACTCCTTTTGAAAACTGTTTGATTCTACAACGATATCAAGTACAAAGCGTTAAAGATTTTCTCAAAAATCATTCGCAACCCTCCGTCATTTTAGGAAGTAGAGTACTTAGTATTCGTGCTACGTTTGTTGACTTTAGTTAAGGCGTAGTGTACGGTAGCTAAGTGATGTCTTCCTACACTGCATATGATGCAGATTAATTAGGACATTCATGCGACTTTGTTGACCATAGTTAAGGGTCATATGGGTGGGTCTAATTGATCAAGAAATGACGGGTAGAACTTGACTAGTACTTATGATTTGTTGACTATAGTTAAGGTCATAAGTACTAGGGGTAAAAATTACATCGGGAATTTCAAGTGTTGAAATTTGCAATGAGATTGCATACCTTCCATGTGATGGTTGGATCCCGATCCCACTGTGGGCAATAGTTGCTCCTAGGAGAGTTTTACAGTTTACAATTAGCTAACTCATTAGGTGTCTAGAAAGGTGTTAACGGGGCTCCGCCTCTGGGAAAACGAGGTTTACTCTAATTAGGTCCGTGCGAAAGCACGGGGAACCTCCCTCAAAGTACCGACACTGGCCTGGCTGAACGGTTAGCGAAGTTGTAGACTGTAATTAATCCTGGCTAGTTTTTCTTTTTAAGGTTTGAAAGAAAAACTTGATAAAAAGCAGTGGGAAACATCGATTAGACAAGATAATAAACCAATCTAATCTGTGCAAGAGCTTTCGCTAAGTGTATTCTTTTCTCTCTCTTAATGGCAGATACCAATGACTGGACTTAAGCTTCTACTAGATAAAAACAAACTGAATGGGACCAACTATAAAGACTGGCTGAGGAATCTGAAGATCGCCTTGACTTATGATAAAGTATCATATATCCTCACGGCTTCAGCCCCGCCCGTCCCAGGTCCAAAATCCTCAGTTGCGGACATTGAAGTCCGCAAGACATGGGACGCTGACTGTGCCACGGTAAAATGCCTCGCGCTTGCATCGATGGATAACACACATCAAAAGCAGCACGAGGACATGGACATTCACGGTATATTGCTCCATACAAAGGAGTTGTATGGGGAGCAATCCCGCGTATTACGATACGAAGCATCAAAGAAATTGTTTCAGATGCGAATGGCCCCTGGCACACCAGTAGGAGACCACGTTCTGAAGATGATAGCTGTTATTGAAGAGCTTGAGGACCTTGGATGGACGATGGACAATGAACAATATATAGATATTATTCTGCAGTCCCTGCCCTCCACCTTTGCTCAGTTCATAGTGAACCTTAACATGCATGGCATGGAGAAGGAACTCCCTGAACTCCTTAATATGTTAAGGAGTGCAGAGAGCACTATGAAGTCAGCAAAGACTCCCGTTATGACCATTGGACAGTCTTCTTCTTCTCGCCCGAAAGCTAAGGCCAAGGGAAAGAAAAAGAAGAAACCCACTAATCCTAAGGGCGGAGTTAAAAAGGTGAAGGGAAAGGGAAAGTCCACAGCTGGAGACCCGGGGAAAGGCGAGTGTTTTCATTACCACAAGACAGGACATTGGAAGCGCAATTGCACGGAGTACCTAAGTCTCAAGAAGAAGCATGGTGATGCTTCTGCTTCAGGTGCGTTTGTGACTGAAAACTGTTTTTCTATAAACTCTGCTTCCTGGGTATTGGATACCGGTTCAGGTTCTCACATTTGCAATTCTATGCAGGGGCTGAGAAATAGCAAGGTTTTGAAGACAGGTGACCATACTCTCCGCGTTGGAAATGGTTCCAATGTACATACAGTCGCAGTGGGAGAGTATCACTTGGGGTTGCCATCTGGATGTATTTTGATTTTGAATCCATGTTATTTTGTACCAAGTATGCTATGTAATATAATATCCGTTTCTTTGTTGGACAATGAAGGATATAATTTTGTGTTGCAGAACAATGTTATGAACATTCACCTAAATCAAATGTTGGTTGGGTATGGTACGCTTAATAACGGAATATATGTCCTAAATCAACACACAGTTTTCAGTATACAACACACTAATAAAAGAAAACTTTCAGAATTAAATGAAGCTTTTCTTTGGCATTGTAGACTTGGTCATATTAACGAAACAAGACTAAACAGGTTACACAAAGATGGATATTTAAACTCTTTTGAATATAAATCTTATGCGACTTGCCAGTCTTGTATTAAGGGTAAAATGACCAAAACTCGGTTTACCGGACACGGAGAAAGAGCTACTCAGCTCCTTGGCCTCATACATAGTGATGTATGTGGGCCAATGTGTACACAGGCTAGAGGCGGTTTTTCATACTTCATTACATTCACCGACGATTTCTCAAGATTCGGTCATGTATTTTTATTAAAGCACAAGTCCGACGCTTTCGAGAAATTCGTTGAATATAAACAAGAAGTAGAAAAACAAACCGGCTTGAGTATTAAGATGCTTCGATCAGATCGAGGTGGAGAGTATCTCAGTACAGAATTTGCAAACTTCCTAAAGGAGAATGGGATTCTCTCTCAGCTCACTCCTCCTTACACACCACAGCACAACGGTGTGTCAGAACGACGGAATAGGACCCAATTAGATATGGTCCGGTCCATGATGAGTGACGCTGAGTTACCAGTCTCGTTTTGGGGGCATGCATTGGAGACTGCATCGTTTCTGCTAAACAGGGTTCCAACCAAAGCCGTGTCTACCACGCCATATGAGATATGGAATGGGAAGAGACCATCTCTTAAGAGAATTAAGATTTGGGGTTGCCCGGCCTATGTTAAAAGGCAGAATCCGGAAAAACTCGAGACACAGTCAGTCATGTGTAACTTTATGTGATATCCAAAGAATTCTTATGGATATCTGTTCTACCACAAAGAGGAACAAAAAGTGTTTGTTTCTCAGTATGCCACATTCTTGGAAAAAGAGTTTTTCACAGATAAAGATGATGGCAAGGTGGTAGATCTAGAAGAGGTTCTGGAGACACAAACTACAAATGACGATTTGGTTGAACCGGCTGTTGCAACAGAAACTGAAGAACCTCGGCCACTCCGTAGGTCTGGTAGGACTTCTCGCCCACCGGAGAGGTACTACGGTTTCCTCATTGATGGTAACGGAGAAGATTGCATCATGGATGATGATGATCCTACCAGTTTTCAGCAAGCTATCACGAGTGGTGACTCTGTGAAGTGGCTGGATGCCATGAGATCCGAAATGGAGTCTATGTACACCAACAAAGTATGGACTTTGGACGTTGTACCTCCTGGGGTAAAACCTGTAGGGTGCAAGTGGATCTTTAAAAAAAAGATTGGTGTGGATGGGTAGGTAGAGACCTATAAGGCAAGACTTGTGGCGAAAGGTTTTCGTCAAAGACCAGGTTTGGACTATGACGAAACTTTTTCGCCCGTAGCCATGCTTAAATCCATTCGGATCCTACTTGCTATTGTTGCTCACTACGACTATGAAATCTGGCAGATGGACGTTAAAACAGCATTTCTAAATGGAGATTTAGAAGAATGCATTTATATGGATCAGCCAGAGGGCTTCATTGACAGTAGGAGCAGCGAGAAAGCATGTAGATTGCTTAAATCCATATATGGGTTAAAGCAGGCATCTCGGAGTTGGAACATCTGTTTCGATGATGTTATCAAAGAGTTTGATTTCATCAAAAATCCAGATGAACCTTGTGTTTATAAGAAGGCTGTAGGAAGAGCTGTCACATTCCTCGTATTGTACGTGGATGATATTCTTCTGATAGGAAATGATATTCCTATGCTACAGTCGGTAAAATCATTCTTATCACTAAGGTTCTCCATGAAGGACCTGGGTGATGCCACATACATCCTGGGCATACGGATCTATAGGGATAGATCCAAAAAGTTATTAGGATTGTCCCAAACCAGGTACATCAACACCATCCTAAAGAGGTTTAGTATGGAAGACTCCAAGCGGGGTTCCTTACCCGCTTGCCATGGAGTCACTCTCTCCAAGGATTCTTGTCCAAAGACCGATGAAGAGAGAGCTCGCATGAGCATTATACCTTATGCTTCGGCAGTAGGGTCTATAATGTATGCGATGTTATGTACACGCCCAGATGTAGCTTAATGCACTTAGTGTTGTAAGCAGGTATCAATCCAACCCAGGGGAGAACCACTGGACAGCTGTGAAGAACATTCTTAAGTACTTACGAAGGACTAAAGAATTGTTCTTGGTGTATGGTAATACAGATCTCCAAATGGAGGCCTTTACCGATTCGAGCTTCCAGAGCGATAAGGATGACAGCAAATCTATCTCAGGGTTTGTATTTACCCTCAATGGAGGGGCGGTAAGTTGGAAGAGTTCCAAACAAGATACCGTTGCAGACTCTACGATGGAAGCTGAGTACATTGCTGCAAATGATGCCGCCAAGGAAGCCGTCTGGATGAAGAAGTTCGTCTCGGAGCTAGGAGTAGTTCCAACCATTATTGATCCAATACCTTTGTATTGTGACAATAATGGGGCGATGGCGTTAGCCAAGGAGCCCAGATCCCATCAGCGGTCCAGACATATCCTGAGGCGCTTTCATTTGATCCGGGAGATTGTAGATCGCCGCGAGATCGAGATTAAGAGAGTAGATACAAAGAACAACGCCGCGGATCCACTCACCAAGGCCCTCCCTCAGCCACAGCATGAGCGACTTTTTGAGATGTTAGGTATGAGATACGCCAATAACTGGCCTTAGTGCAAGTGGGAGATTGTTGGATATATGTATGCCCTAGAGGCCAATATGTGATAGTGGATGTATCTATACATGTATATATATTCAGTTTGCATTCTTGCTCGACATGATAGTATGCTATCTGGTTCTTCTTTATCTGACATGTTGATTTGATCATGCTTTTATTCATTCATACATGCTGATAAAGCCCTGAGGATATCAGCTTGACTACTCTGATTATGATGGAGATCATACTAGTGGGACATCTGTAGTCTATAAGCATATCCTGGAACGTCCCTAGTCGTAGGTATATCGAGACGGGGCATTGATATACCAGAGTAGACTAGCGTATATGATACTAGACCCATACGATGGGCGATGGATGTTCCCACATTCATCGATGTTTGACATCAAGATCACATACGGGTGCTCAGTGGTGACTGAGTACACTGGACGGACTCACCGAGAACTCCTATATGGAATTATATCTATCGTCGGATAGCAGTTCTCAGGTGACACTGGTACAGGTTAGTCTGTAGACCCGATATCGTCATGGAGTCTTGTGTGTTCTCCCACTGTACTTTGATTGCCACCCTACCACGGCTCTACTGAGTCGTGCAAACAGGTGACCGTTGGGTACAGTCCCGAGACACACAAAGACGATGAGCGATAGGAGGGGTTTCGTCTCCCCCGGTATTGGGAGTTGATGCTGTGCTGTGCCCGACTGGTTATAACAGCAAGTCCCTGGCCAGGGCTACTGAGATTTGCTGATAAGTGTTATCAGTAGTTTCTCGATCTGTTATAGACCATTCACCGGCACGACTTATTGAGTTATTGTGGTCGACCTGACCATCCCTAGGCTCGATATGCAGCATATCTGACGAAGAGACCAGACTGTACGGTAGTGTTGCCGGATGGCTCGACGGGAGTTGTAGCAGGTTCGCTTGTTGTCTTCTGATCGCTCAATACCCGGGTGGCCGTTACGTTTAGCTGACCGCTTGCGGCTTGAGGGTACTTGATATGATCATCACCCTCTGCCGGCGTATTGACGAGTCTTAGAGTTCCACAAAGGAGTTACCCAGTCCAGGCGAAACGTTGTGGTGCGCGTATGCGATATGCGCATGCACCCGAATGAAATGTGCGTATATGATACCGAACATTGATCGGGTGAGCTGCTTTTGGTGGGGTCATATGAGATATGACCGGATTGATAAATCAAGTGTTGATTTATTATTTAACCATTAGTTTTCTCACTTAAAACCTTTTCTTGGATGATGGATGTGTGCATGCATGTGTGCTTTTCTTTCTTTCTTTCATGCACATGTGGATGTGCATACATGCACACATACATACACTCATCCATCATGGTTGTTAGCATATGGAAATGGTGGCAATATAAGACTCACACCATGGATTATATTATGGATTATTATTTGATTTTGGATTTAAAAGAAAATGAAAAGGAAAGGATAATCATTCTTGCTTCTACATTCTTCCTTTGACCTAACCATGCTCAACTACCACTAACCTAGGGTTATCCTTCTCTTTATCATTTAAAACTCAAGTTAAATAATGTCTCCATCACTTTAACCATGGTTCATAGTGAGAAGAAATAAAATATATATTGATATATTTCTTTTTCTTCTCATGGGTTATCTTTCTACCTCTTGTTAAAAATTGCCACCATCTTCTTCCTCTTTCTCTTTTGATCTCTAGTCTTTTCTAGTGAGCAAATACTACTTAAAGAAAGGTTTTTGAAGTGAGAAACTTAACCACAACTTCATTCTACACAAGCTTAGCCGTTTTGTTTAGAGTGTTCTCTTCGGTTTTGCGAAGTTGCGAGCTTGGACGGAGATCTCCGTGGTGGATCGTTGTGGACACAAGAGGACTTCAAGAGGACCTCCATTCAACACCCTAGAGACCAAGGAGTCCAGCGAAAGGGAGCTACAAAGGTTGTAGTCTCGAAACCCTAGATTAGTTCGCTTTATATTTCGAAACCCTAATTTTCTAGGATCGATTCCTTTGCATGTTCGTTTAGCACCATAAAAATTTAAACTTTGGGTCATGTGATGCTTCAAAACTCTTCATAGGGTGCTACACAAACCTGACACCAACTTATAATTGTTATAAGACAGAGGAGGAAATTGGGGATTACCAGAATTCCCGTGCCGCCCAAACGAAGAGAGTGCATGCTGATGCATCATCTTCGGGTGTGTTCATTATACAGAACTGTTTCTTAGTATCCTCCGCATCCTGGGTATATGATACCGGATCTGGATCCCAGATATGTAATCTGTTACATAGGGCTACAAAAGGGTAGAAAAACTGAGAACGGGTGATAAGTTTCATAAGACAGAAAACGGGGCAAGTGTTGCTGCCAAGTCTGTTGGTCACTCTCACCCTGTATTACCAGTACATTGATTCTGAATGAATGTTATTAGATACCGAACCTGATATACAAAATCATATCAGTCTCTTTATTAGTAAAGAAATGATATAATTTTGTATTGTTGAATAATGTTTTGAACATTTCCTATATCAAAAGTTGATCAGATCAGGCACGTTATCTAAAAGCAATGATGTTCTAAATCAAACTACAGTTCTTAGTATAAGGAACACACACAAGAGGAAGAGTTCAGAAATGAACGGATCCTTCTTGAGGTATTGTAGACTAGGTCATATCAATGCGACCCGACTAGCTAAGTTGCACATAGATGCATATTTAAATCTGTTTGAATTTACATCTTGTGAAAACTTGCCAGTCATGTCACAGAGATAAGATGACCATAGCTCTGTTTATTGGAAACAGAGAAAGTGATAGTGAACTCTTGGGATAATACATGTTGATGTATGAAGGTCCTCTGTCTACACATGCCAAGACCGGTTCTTTATACTTCATTACATTCTCTGATGATCTCTCAAGATTCAGTCATATGTTCCTGCTGAAACATGAGTCCGAACCTTTTGAGATATTCACAGAATATAAGTTAGAAGTAGAGAACCAAAATACGGGTATAAGTATTATGTCCTTTGATGTGATCGAGGAGGAGAATACTTGAGCATGGAAATCCTGGACTATTCTAAAGGAGAATGAGATTCTCTCTCAGAATTACTCCTCCGTATACACTATAGCACGATGGTATATCGGGGCGGAGCAGATACACCCTATTTGATATGGTGTGCTCTATGATGAGTACTGCTGAGTTACCTTTTTCCTTTTGGGAGTTATGCGCTTGAGAAGCTGCACACCTATTGAATAGGGTTCAAATCAAATCCGATGCCTACCGCTTCATATGTGATATGGAAAGGGAAGAGCCCATATCTTAAGTTAGTTAAGATTTGGGGTTGTCCGGCCTATGTCTAAAAGCAAAATCCGAACAAGCTCGAGGCAAGGTTTGTTATGTACACCTGGAAAGGTTCCATCTATACAAATTACAGCAGATGATTTGATAAAACCAAAGGATTCAATAGTTACCAACGAACCTCAGCCACTCCGCCGATCTAGTAGGGTTCCTCACCCACCTGAGAGATACTTCGGTTTTTCTATGACAGTGGGAGATTTGCATCATGAGATGATGACCCAACTAGCTTCGAGCTGGCCATCAGGAGTGAGACTCTGTAAGAATGGCTGGATACTTAGTGATCTGAGATGGAATCCTTATACACCAACAAAGTATGGACTTTGGTTGCTATATCTGAAGGGTTAAATCCCCATCAGGAGCAAGTATATCTTGAGAAGATTACTTGGTGTAGATGGAAAGGTTGAGACTTTCAAAGCTAGACTTGTTAAAGGTTTTCGTCATCGACCAGGCGTGGACAATGATGAAACCTTTTCAAGTGGCTATGGTTAAGTCCATCCAGATCCTACTTGCCACGGCTACATACCATGACTACGATATCTGGTGGTTGGGTGTCATGACAGCTTTTCTAAATGATGATTTAGAAGAGAACGTCTGTAAGTACACAGCCAGAGGGCCTCGTAGACAGTGGGAGCAGCGGAAACGTGTACAAGATGCTTTATTGGAAAAAGCAGGCATCGCGGAGATGGAACGTCTGTTTTGATGAAGTAGTTAAAGAGTTTGACATCATCAAAATGGTAGATGAACCTTGTATAAACAAAAAGGTAGTAGGGAGTATTATGATAATCCTCGTAGATTACGTGGATAACATACTCTTGATGGGGAAGAAGCTTCTTATGCTACGCTCGGTCAATCTCCGCTTATCACAATGATTCTCCATATAGGATCATAATGATACCTACTAAATCCTGCATTTTGGATCTATGAGATAGATCTAAATGGATGTTAGGATACTCACTAGTTGTAGTGAGATGGTATCAGTTGTTCCTGGGGAAAATCACTGGAAGTGTTCCAGGGTGATAAAGACGACTGAATGTCAGTCACAGGCATTGTCTTTACCCTCAGTAAAGGGACGGTATGTTGGAAGGGTTCCAAGCTAGATACCGTGGCATACTAGACGATAAAGGCTGGATACATCGCTACTTAAGATGCTACCCAAGAGGCTGTTTGGATGTATATAGGTTCATGAGATGAACTACGTTCCTACCATTGTGAGACAATGGAGTTGTGGCTTATGCCAAGGAACGCAGGTCCCATCAGTGATTCAGACATATTCTAAGGCAGTATCACCTGATCATGGAGATGGTTGATCTCCAGGGGATCGAGGTTAGGAGAGTAGACTCAGAGGACGACACGGCGGATCCACTCACGAAGGCCAATTCCCAGAGAGAGAGACTTTTATAGGATGGTTGAGTATGAGATACTACAACCACTGCTATCAGATGGCCCTAGTGCAAGTGGGAGATTGTTAGTTATATGTATGCCCTAGAGGCCATTACTATACATAGGATGTATATTGTAGTGGATGCTTGGACATATATAGGGAGGACTTTCTTGCTCGACATGATAGTATGCTATCTGGTTGATCTTTACCTTAACGTGTACACTGATTGTCTCTCTGTTACATGTTGGTAAAGCCCTTAGGATATGTACTTGACTACCTGGACTATGATGCGGATCATACTAGTGGGGACAGGGTAGTCCATAAGTACATCCTTCAAAGTCCCTAGCCGTGGGTATATCGAGACGGGGCATCGATATACCAGAGTAGACTGGCGTATACCTTCTCGACCCATACAGATAGACGATGGATGATCCCATATCCATTGGTGTTTGACATCGGAGATGATATACGGGTGCTCAGTGGAGACTGGGTACACTGGACGGACTCGCCGAGAACTCCCAGATGGTATTATACCTTACGTCAGATGGCAGTTCTCTGATGACACTGGTACAGAGTAGTCTGTTGACCCGAGATCTTCATAGAGTCTTGTGTGGTTCCCACTGTGCTTTGATTTCCACCTTACCACGTCCAAGAGGGCGTGCAAAACGGTGGCTTTTGGGTACAGTCCCGAATCACATGGAGGCAATGAGCGATAGGAGGGGATTCGTCTCTCCCGGTATAGGGGGTTGATGTTGCGCTGTGTTCGATTGGCTATAACCGGAAATCCCTGGCCAGGGTTGCTGAGATTTACTGGTAAGTGTTACCTGTAGTTTCTCGAACTGTTATAGACCTCATATCGACACGACTTATCGAGCTATTGGGGTCTGACGTTTACCACCCCTAGGCGAGATATGCGACATATCAGACGACGAGACCGGACTGTACGGTAAGTGTTACTGGTTGGATTCACAGGAGTGTGAGCGGGCTTGCTCGTCGATCTTCTGATCGCTCAATACCCGGGTGGCCGTTACGTTTAGCAGACCGCTTGCGGCTTGTGGGTGTTTGATATGATCATCATCCGCTGCCGGCGTATTGACGAGTCTTTAGAGTCCTACACAGAGATTTCCTGGCTCAAGCGAAACGAAATAGGAGCGCATATGAGATATGTGCGGGACCGAGAATAATGCGTGTATGTGATACCATATTCTATTCTCGCGATGAATGTATCGAATGGTTATATGCGATATAACCTAGTTATCGAATCGAGGGTTGATTCGATAAGCCGATACATTGGATACTAGTCGGTTATATGCGATATGACCGGATCGTTAAATCAAGTGTCGATTTAATGATTTAATGTATAATTATATATTTGATATATTACTTTGCATTAACTAGTATTGGTTCATTTTAAATGGAATTTCTCACTTGGATGTACAAGTTGTATATGTGATATACTTTTTTTGCAAATGATTGTATCATGTTTGATGATACATGTTTACTTGGTTAAGTGCAAAGAATTAAACCATGGTTAGACTAATGATTAGGGTTTTGTTTATCCATATTTATTTATTCATTTATTTGTTTATTTCATTTAGAAAAGATAATGAGAATGGTGGCTTATTTTGTAGTTTTGTGGAAACTTCATGATGTGTTGAAAGCTTGACCATTATTGTTCTTTTCCTAAACCTAACCATTAACCCTAACCATGGTTTATTCTCTACACCTAACTAAGGTTAAGATTATGATAAGAATCATATTGTTTTTTTATTTTAAAAAAAACTTATCATAATTCTATCTTCTTCTTCATCTTCTTCTTCTTCTTCTTCAAGAAAAGAAACCTTGCCTTCATCAATGGAAAAGTGAGAAAAAGAGTGAGAAATCCAATTCTAAAGTGAACCCACTTCCTATTTCTTCATCCTCTACCTCTTGCCAAGTAGTAGAGTGTGTTTTCTTCACAAGTTTCATGACTTGGTGAAGTGGGAGCTTGATCTTGTGATGCCTCGACGTAGATCATCTTCGGCACGAAGCCGACGACCTTGCCCGCCCATTTCTCCGATGAAGCCGACGCTAGAACCCGGGTTTCCATTTGGACAGCGAGGAGACTTCATTGCGGAGCTATGGAGGTGGAGGACCGGATCTACAAAGGTTGTATTTCCGTTCTTTTAGTTATCTTGTTAACTAGTTGCTTGTTTCGCCTAAATATCTAGTTAACGATCCGTATTAGGGTTTCTCGGCACCCGTAAAATTTGAAATTGGCATGCTCGATGCCTTGTGAGACCTCTTGGGAGTGCCTAGGAACCCTACAGGGACTTCCCTGTTACGGCCAATCGAGCACTGCGCAACATCAACCCCCAATACCGGGAGAGACGAAACCCCTCCTATCGCTCATTGCCTCCATATGACTCGGGACTGTACCCAAAGACCACCGTTTTGCACGCCCTCATGGACGTGGTAAGATGGAGATCAAAGCACAGTGGGAATCACACAAGACTCTATGACGATCTCGGGTCTACAGACTAACCTGTACAAGTGTCACCTGAGAACTGCCATCTGACGTGAGGTATAATACCATCTGGGAGTTCTCGGCGAGTCCGTCCAGTGTACCCAGTCTCCACTGAGCACCCGTATACCATCTCTGATGTCAAACACCAATGGATATGGGATCATCCATCGCCCATCTCATGGGTCGAGAAGCATATACGCTAGTCTACACTGGTATATCGATGCCCCGTCTCGATACACCTACGACTAGGGACCTTGAAGGATGTACTTATGGACTACCATGTCCCCACTAGAATGATCTGCATCATAGTCCAGGTAGTCAAGTACACATCCTAAGGGCTTTATCAACATGTAACTATAAGACAGTTTAAAGAGACTAGTATATCCAATGTTTCATATGTTTCTTCTGCTGCGATATCTATGATGAGATCATGTGATGTTCTGTGATAGATACAGTATATAGTATATATGATATATTATATAGACGTTACTTATGTTTTACACCCGCACTAGCCCTGCCCTGCTCTGTCGTTAGTTACCTAACCTAACGGTGCACGAGGGGACATCCAGGCGAATGCGGATGGCATAAGTGTACGTCGTATTTATCTGTGATGTTTAGGTATTTAAATGATGGGACTTCATTAATGTGATTAATGAAAGAAAAGAAACCTAAAAGATGTTGTAGAATCAAATTTTAAACAAAACAGGTAGCTACAGTTCTTGCTTTGCATAGCGGTATATATGATATACCCTGCACCTTATTCGATGAGGAAAGGACCGAGATCCCTTCACCGGGAGTGACTCCTTTAGCAATAACTGGCAGATGCTACACACTCGGTTTGACTTTTGATTGCTTCTATAGTTTCTGCTTTGCACAGTGATATATATGATATATCCCGCACCTCATTCCACGAGGAAAGGGCCGACGATCCCTTCACCGGGAGTGACCCCTTTAGCAAAACTAGAAAAGCCTCAAAATCACTCCATTTCAAAACTTCACTTGATTCTACAACGATATCAAGTTCTTTACGCTCATGGTTTTTCTGAAAAACCTGCGTAGCCCTCCGTCATTTCAGATAGATATTATTTAGTATTCGTACTATGTTTGTTGACTTAGTCAAGGCATAGTGTACGGTAGCTAAATAATGTTTATCTGTTACAACATAAGATGTGATTGGATTAGGGCATTCGCACGGCCTTGTTGACTCAGTCAAGGGTCGTACGGGTGGGTTTAATTCAATCGAGAAATGTACGGGTTGAACTTGACTAGCGATTTATGGTTTGTTGACTTAGTCAAGGTCATAGATCGCTAGGGGCAAAAGCATTATTGGGAATTTCAAGTGTTGAAATTTGCAATGAGATTGCATACCTTCTATGAGATAGTTGGATCCCGATACCCACTGCGAGTAAGAGTTACTCCTGGGAGAGTTTTACACATTACAATTAGCCGATCAAGTAGGTGTCTAGAAAGGTGTCAACGGGGTTACGTCTCTGGGAAAACGAGGTTTACATTAATTAGGTTCGTGCGAAAGCACGGGGGACCTCCCTCAAAGTACCGACACTGGCCTGGCTGAAAGATTGGCGAACTTGTAGTGTGTAATTAATCCCGGCTAGTCTTTCCTTTTAGGGTTTGAAGGAAGATTTGATAAAAACAGTGGGAGCCATCCTGATTAGATAAGATAACAACCAATCTGATCTTGCACAAGCATACGCTAATGTGTTTTCTTCTCTCTCTCTCCAGGTAGCGACCATTTCATGCCCTAATCAAGATAATAATATGGATGTATTGACCGAACCCGCATGTTATACTGTGCAGGGGAACGTTGGACCCGTTCTTTCTTATAAGAGTTATAAGACTGAACAGGGAATAGGAGAATATCTAGATTCTCAAGCCGCCCAAAAGAACATGCATGTTGATGCATCTTCTTCGGGTGTGTTAGTTATTGAGAACTGTTTTTCCGTTCACCCTACGTCCTGGGTATTAGATACCGGATCAGGATCCCACATATGTAAGCAGTTACATGGGCTACGGAAAGGTAAAGAACTGGGTAAAGGTGATCATTCCGTTCAAGTAGGGAATGGGGCAAATGTTGCAGCCAAAGCTGTTGGCATATATCACCTGGTATTACCAAATGGTGATACACTAGTTCTGAATGAGTGCTATTATATACCGAACATGATGTGCAACATTATATCAGTCTCTTTATTAAGTAAAGAAGGATATAATTTTGTAGTAAAGGATAATGTTATGAACATATTCCTAGATCAAAAGTTGATTGCATCAGGCTCGTTGCATAATGGCATATTCATTCTCAATCAAAATACAGTCCTCAATATACAAAACACACATAAGAGGAAAAGCTCAAAAATGAACGAATCCTTCTTGTGGCACTGTAGACTTGGTCATATCAATGAGACACGACTAGCTAAGTTATATAAGAATGGATATTTGAATTCATTCGAATTATCATCTTATGACACTTGCCATTCATGTCTCAAAGGAAAGATGACCAAAACTCCGTTTACGGGACACGGAGAAAGAGTTACTGAACTCTTGGGACTGATACATAGTGATGTATGCGGTCCTATGTCTACACATGCTAGAAATGGTTCTTCCTACTTCATTACATTCACTGACGATCTCTCTAGATACGGGCATGTGTTCCTATTGAAACACAAGTCTGAAGTTTTTGAGAAATTCAAAGAATATAAGCACAAGGTAGAGAACCAAACGGGCAAAAGTATTAAGATTCTTCGATCTGATCGTGGAGGTGAATACTTAAGCTTTGAATTCCTGGATTATCTAAAAGAGAATGGGATTCTCTCTCAGCTTACTCCTCCTTATACACCACAGCACAACGGTGTATCGGAACGAAGGAATCGCATCCTATTAGATATGGTGCGCTCAATGATGAGCAATGCTGAGTTACCTATTTCTTTTTGGGGGTATGCGCTTGAGACAGCCATATACCTATTGAATCTGGTTCCGTCTAAATCTGTACCTACCACACCATATAAGATATGGAGTGGGAAGAGACCATATTTTAAACGAATTAAGATATGGGGTTGTCCGGCCTATGTCAAAAAGCAAAATCCGGACAAACTCAAGGCACGATCAGTTCTTTGCAAGTTTGTGGGATATCCAAAGAATTATCAAGGATATTTTTTCTACCAAGCTAAGGAACAAAGAGTGTTTGTTGCTCAACATGCCACCTTTTTGGAAAGGGAATTTCTCGCAAAAGAAATTAGTGGCAAAGAGGTAGAGCTGGAAGAGGTTCCAGCACCACAAACTACAACTAATGATTTAGTAGAACCAGAGGATTCAGTAATACCCGACGAACCCCAACCTCTCCGCCGATCTAGTAGGGTTTCTTGTCCACCTGAGAGATACTACGGTTTTCTCATTGATGGTGGGAGCGAGGATTGCATCATGGAGGATGATGACCCAACTAGCTTCGAGCAAGCCATCACGAGTAGGGACTCAGTGAAATGGCTGGATGCTATGCGGTCCGAGATGGAATCCATGTACACCAACAAAGTATGGACTTTGGATGTTGCTCCTGAAGGGGTAAAACCCATCGGGAGTAAGTGGATCTTCAAGAAAAAACTTGGTGTAGATGGGAAAGTGGAGACTTTCAAAGCTAGACTTGTAGCAAAGGGTTTTCGTCAAAGACCAGGTGTGGACTATGACGAAACCTTTTCTCCAGTGGCTATGCTTAAATCCATCCGGATCATACTTGCCATCGCTGCATATCATGATTACGAAATCTGGCAAATGGATGTTAAGACCGCCTTTCTAAATGGTGATTTAGAAGAGTGCGTGTACATGACTCAGCCAGAGGGCTTCGTAGATAGTGGGAGCAGCGCGAAGGTGTGCAAGCTGCTTAAATCCATTTATGGATTAAAGCAAGCATCGCGGAGTTGGAACATCTTCTTTGACGTCGTTATCAAAGTGTTTGATTTCGTCAAAAACCCAGATGAACCTTGTATTTACAAGAAGGTAGCAGAGAGTAAGGTTGTCTTCCTCGTATTGTACGTGGACGACATACTCTTGATAGGAAATGATATTCCTATGCTGCAATCGGTCAAGCTCTTCTTATCACGGAGATTCTCGATGAAAGATCTTGGTGATGCCTCCTGCATATTGGGAATTAGGATCTATAGAGATGGATCCAAACGGATATTGGGATTGTCCCAATCCAGGTACATTGACACCATACTAAAGAGGTTTAGTATGGAAGAATCCAAGCGTGGGAATTTACCCACGAGTTCTGGAGTCACTCTCTCCAAAGAGATGTCTCCCAAGACTGATTTGGAGAGAGCTCGCATGCAAGGGATACCCTATGCTTCGGCTGTAGGCTCTATCATGTATGCGATGCTATGTACCAGACCCGATGTAGCATACTCACTAAGTATAGTGAGCAGGTATCAAGCTGATCCTGGAGAGAGTCACTGGACAGCTGTGAAGAGCATTCTCAAGTACTTACGAAGGACTAAAGAGATGCTCTTGGTGTATGGTAATGGAGAACTCCAAGTGGAGTCCTTTACCGATTCGAGCTTCCAGAGTGATAAGGACGACTCTAAGTCGCAGTCGGGATTTGTCTTTACCCTTTACGGAGGGGCGGTTAGCTGGAAGAGTTCCAAGCAGGAAACCGTGGCAGACTCGACAATGGAGGCTGAATACATCGCTGCCAACGATGCTGCTAAAGAGGCTGTCTGGATCAAGTTCATTATTGAACTTGGAGTGGTTCCATCCATTGAGTATCCAATACCTTTGTATTGCGATAACAATGGAGCGGTGGCTTTGGCCAAGGAACCCAGGTCCCATCAGCGATCCAGGCATATTCTGAGGCGGTATCACCTGATCCGGGAGATAGTTGATCGCCGGAAAATCGAGGTTAGGAGGGTTGACACGAAGAACAACACGGCGGATCCACTCACGAAGGCCATTCCCCAGATACAGTTTGAGAGACTCTTCGGGATGCTCGGTATGCGATACTACAGCAGCTGGCCCTAGTGCAAGTGGGAGATTGTTAGTTGTATGTATGCCCTAGAGGCCAGTATTGTACAGATGATGTATATTATATTGGATGTTTGGACATATATAGAGATGACTTTCTTGCTCGATATGATAGTATGCTATCTGGTTGCACTTTATCTTAACATGTATACTAGTCACTTTAAACTGTCTTATAGTTACATGTTGATAAAGCCCTTAGGATGTGTACTTGACTACTTGGACTATGATGCAGATCATTCTAGTGGGGACATGGTAGTCCATAAGTACATCCTTCAAGGTCCCTAGTCGTGGGTGTATCGAGACGGGGCATCGACATACCAGTGTAGACTAGCGTATATGCTTCTCGACCCATGAGATGGGCGATGGATGATCCCATATCCATTGGTGTTTGACATCAGAGATGGTATACGGGTGCTCCGTGGAGACGGGTACACTGGACGGACTCGCCGAGAACTCCCAGATGGTATTATACCTCACGTCAGATGGCAGTTCTCAGGTGACACTTGTACAGGTTAGTCTGTAGACCCGAGATCGTCATAGAGTCTTGTGTGATTCCCACTGTGCTTTGATCTCCACCTTACCACGTCCATGAGGGCGTGAAAAACGGTGGTCTTTGGGTACAGTCGCGAGTCATATGGAGGCAATGAGCGATAGGAGGGGTTTCGTCTCTCCCGGTATTGGGGGTTGATGTTGCGCATTGCTCGATTGGCCGTAACAGGGAAGTCCCTGGCCAGGGCTGATCAGAGATCTGCTGGTAAGTGTTACCAGTAATTTCTCGACCCGTTATGAGCCTCATATCGGCATAACTTATCGGTTATTGAGGTCTGACGTTTACCACCCCTAGACTTGATATGCGACATATCAGACGAACAGACCGGACTGTACGGTAAGTGTTGTTAGTGTATATGCCCTAGAGGCCATTACTGTATCATACTAGTTTGTATATTACTTAATGGAAGCTTGGGATATTCACCTTGTATAAACAATCTTGCTCAATATAGTAGTATGCTACTTGGTTTGTTTCTACTTCAATGTGTACATGTGTTTATTTTTGTATATCACCTATACACATTAGTGGAGCCCTTAGGATCTTTGCTTGATTACCAGCGTTGTGATGGCAGTCACACTAGTGGGGGCTGGGTAATCTATAAGCACATCCTTATACAGGTCCCTAGCCGCAGGACTATTGAGATAGGGCATCGATACTCCGGAGTAGACTAGCGTATGCGCTTCTCATCCCAGTGTGGGAGATGGTCTGTCCCACAACCATCAGTACGTCGTACTGGAGATAGTATACGGGTGCTCGTTAGGTTACGAGTACACTGGACAGGACTCGTCGGGAACTGACCAGTTGGTATTATACCTATCGTCAGTTATCAGTTCCCAGGTGACATGAGTACAGCTTAGTCCGCTGACTTGACACTGGCACTTCTCCTCGAGTGTGTTCTTACTGCACTTTGATCACTACCCTACCACGGCTCAAAGGAGTCGTGCAAACAGATAGTAGTTGGGTGCAGTCCCGAAGCACTTGGAGGCAGTGACGGTTAGATAGGATTCGTCTCTCCCGGTATTGGGGGTTGACATCGCGCTGTGTCTAGGAGAGCCATTACACGAGTAGTCCCTGGCCAGGGCAAGCGAGATATACTGGTAGGCTTCCAGTGTTATCTCAGGGTGTTTTGGGCTTCACTCCGACACGACTTGTACCGCTATTAGGGGACTGACGTTTACCGCCCCCTAGGCCCGCCATGCGATGTATCAGATGAACAGACCGGACTGTACGGAGACTGTCACACTCAGACTCAGTAGGAGTTCAGATGGGGTTCACCTCGTCAGTCTTCTTATCGGCATCTACCTGGGGACCGTTACGCACAGCTAGTGCCGCTTGCGGTCTGTGGTTAAACCCACTGCCAGCGTAAGTGTCGAGTCTTTAGAGTCCCACACAGAAGGCTATTCGCCATTGGGCAAAACAGAGTAGAGGTCGCATGGTTTTGCGACAGGGTTCGTTCTCATCCGCGCGCTTGTGCACGTTTTGGAGTCCGGACGGATATTACTGGCTGGCTCTGGTTTGAGTCAGATACTGGTATATGTTTTGGGGTTGCTTTCATCTCTCAGTATTCTTGTTCCTCGGAACGAGAATGCAGGTGTGTATGCACAGTTGTTTGAGGCGGAGGAAGAGGTCTTTCATTAGGGTTTCTGAACGGGTGCGTATGCACAGTTGACAGTCGTCTTTTTCCAAACCCTAATGGATTTAGGAAATATCAATTAATAATAGTAATTAAATGAAATTGTGTCATGGTTGGTTTTGTTGACTTGTTGACCATGGTTGACTTGTTGACCATGGTTGAATGTTTGACCATCATCATTACTTTGCAAGGATACTCCTTGATTCTAGCTTACATTCATTTAATGAAGTGATGATAGTGGTCATTCCAAAAACAACCATCAACTATTTCATTTTGAATTATTATTATTAATTAGATAATTCTTTTTCCTTTTGTTATGGTTGCAAAAGGAAAAAATGAGCTCATTCTATCATATTGATTCTCTCTCCTCACTTCATCTTCTTCTTCCTCAAGCTCAAGGAGAATCCTTCTCATGTGTTGAGAATCCCTCTCCTTGAAAGAGAAACACCCCTTAGATACTCTCTACTCTCTCTAGGGTTCAAGTTTTAGCAAGCCGGAGATCCTAGTTCACTCTAAGTTCGAGAAAGAGCCCGAAGGTTGAACCCTCAGGTGGATCCATCTTTGACGGAAGAAGGCTACGAGGAAAGAACCATCAACCTCTACTAGGTTTCAAGAAGAAGGAGTTCAAGTTAGGTATAACCACTTTGCCGAGTAGTTAACTCTCCTTTGCATGTTTGCTAGTTTAGTTTAGAAAAGATCCCGACTTTGTTAGTCCATGTTGCCCCATGCGCTAAAAATTTGATTTTTATACCGTTTCCGCCTCCCCGTAAGAACCGGGGGTGGCAACGTGGACTTACAGTGGTATCAGAGCCTAACTAAACATAAACTAGCTAGGTAGTGAAGTGTAACGAAGTTCGGAACCGAAAAATCCAAAAACCAAACTTTTCAAAAACCCTAGTTTCTGTTAATTTTTTTTCAGGTCAAAACAAAATTTGTCATACACCTAAAATCATCTCAGGGTTTTTTAAAGATAACCACCAAAAACGAGCCAGAGATCTGACCAAACGACCGCGTTTCCGCGGCAATAGCAAGCTATGTTGCCGCGGATCCGCGGCCGTCTTGTCTCCTCTCTGCCTCGATTTTGGTGCAGTGTATCTCTGGATTGGTTTTAGGATTTTTGAGATATATTATATGTGCCCAGATTTTCCAGAATAGAAATTTGTTTTTGGGGGCCTATAATTCCGTATTTTTTCCGAACTTCACTACACTTTGACTATATTGGTTATATCTGTGATGTTTTAATGTATTGAACGTCGGCTAATCGCTATATGTCGATTAGTCGGGGTTATACATATCTGTGATCTGTGTTTGTTGATGGTATGTGTATATGAATGGATTGGATTGTCGCGGGTGAATAGCCGGGGTGGATGTGAGATGAGCGTTTTCTTTTCTTTCATTCATTGTAAATGTAAATTGATGTAATATTATTATTTGTATGGCCGCACAACCGGGTCGGGGTTGTAGCCGTCATTGTATAATTCTTTTTACTGTTTTTTGCTCCTAGGATAGACCCATAGAGGGGTGCACAAACTACCGGGTACTTGGCGGGTAGTTTGCCGCACCCGTAGGGGTCTTGGGTGGGGTTTTGGCTATTCACCGCGACCGTGCAATCCGCTTTTCGTTGCAGGCTCGAACGGATTGCGGATTCCTAGTATATCCAATGTATTCATCTGTGATCTGTAATGTCTATCATTGCTATATTTATAACTATTTAGACATTGCTTATGTTTTACAGCCGCGCTAGCCCAGCCCCCGCTCTGTCGTTAGTTAAGTAACCTAACGGGTGATGACGGGACCCCATGGCGAATGCGAATGGCATAAGCGTACGTCATATTTTGGTTTTTTTCTGCAATGGTAGGATTAAATGATGGGACGCATTAAAAGAACTAATGCAAGAATATCACGCATTAAAATAACTAATGCAAGATAATAAACCAAGTTAAAGTCGTTGGAACACTTTCGAAAAACCACTCGGTTCTTTTCAAAACTAACTTTTAAAAGCGGAGCTTGAGCCACTCCTTCTAAAAGCTATCTCGTTCCATCGATTATATCAAGTTCACTACGTTCACAGTTTTACCAAAACCATTCGTAGCCCTCCGTCGTTTCGCATGAACAGGCAATAGTATTCAAGCTATGTATGTTGGCCAAAGTCAAGGCATAGTGATTGGTAGCTATTGGGTGTTCATATGTAGCATAGATAGATGCGTTGGTTTGGGACAGTCGTACTGCCATTTTGGCCAAAGTCAAGGGTAGATACGGGTGGATCCAAATTAACCTGGATAGTGACAGGTAGAACTTGACATGTGACTTATGATATTTTGGCCAAAGTCAAGGTCATAAGAGCATGGGGCAAAAATCCACATCGGGAGTTTCATAAGTACTGAAACTTGCTAGATTTGCATACCATTTGGAGTGTGATGATTCTGGTAGGATTCCTTCAGTTTCTTCACGCGATGATATTTGGATCCCGATCCTACTGTGAGTATATGCTACTCGGGAAATTTCTCACTAAACGATCAATGCTATAAACCTAGTAGGTGCCTAGAAAGGTGTTAGCGGGGCTACGTCCCCAGGGAAAAGAGGTTCTTAAATTAAGGAACTTCGCGGAAGCGTTGGAAAACCTCCCTCAAAGTACCGAAACTGGCCTGGCTGAACGGTTAAGCAAGTATTGTGCGGTGGGATTGATCCCGGCTAATTCTTCCTTTGTGGTTTGAGGAGGGATTCAAGAGACAGTGGGAGCCATCCTGTTTAGACAAATTAAAAACCATTCTAAACTTGCAAGAGCATCGTGCTGAGTGTTCCTTCTCTCTCTCCTAATTGCAGCGACCATTCAACATGACTGGACTTAAGTTACTCTTAGATAAAAACATACTGACAGGGCCAAACTACAAAGATTGGCTCAGGAATGTCAAAATGGCAATCACTTACGACAAGCTGGGGTATCTTCTTACCACCAAAGCTCCCCCGGTCCCAGGTCCCACCTCCAGCGTCGCGGATAAGGAAATCCGTAAGACTTGGGAGATTGATTGCGCGAAGGCCAGGTGCCTCGTGCTTGCCTCTATGGACAACGAACATCAGAGGAGGCACGAGAATATGGACTTGGAATCCATATTTCTTCATACAAAAGAACTGTATGGAGAGCAGTCTCGTATCGCAAGATACGAAGTGTCGAAGAAGTTATTTTCGGCAAAGTTGGCCGTCGGATCATCGGTTGCGGAACACGTGCTTAAGATGATTGGCTATATTGAGGAGCTCGCTGAACTTGGGACCACGTTGGAGAATGAGCTCTATACGGATTTGATTGTTCAGTCCCTTCCTTCCACTTATGCCCAGTTCATCCTGAATTTCAACTTACAAGAAAAAGAAGTTGAACTTTCAGAACTCCTCAACATGCTGAGGAGTGCAGAGGGCACCCTACAGAAAGGTAAGGAAACATCCACTTTGTTTGTAGGAGGATCATCTTCTTCTAGGTCCAAGGCGAAAGCCAAGGGAAAGAAGAGGAAAGCACCCGCCAAACCAAGGGGCGGTGTTAGTAAAGTGGATACGAAGGGAAAAGAAAAAGCAACAATGATAGCGGGGAAACTGGTGGGTAAAGAGGAATGCTTCTATTGTCACAAGAGTGGACACTGGAAGAAAGATTGTAGGGCTTGGAAAGCCAGGACACAGGAACTGAAGCAGGTTGCGGCTTCAGCTTCAGGTGTGTATGTTATTGAAAACTGTCTTTCGATAAACTCTACTTCCTGGGTATTGGATACCGGTTCAGGATCTCATATCTGTAATTCTTTGCAGGCGTTGAGAAACCGTAGGGTTTTGAAGGCAGGTGACATGACCCTCAGAGTTGCGAACGGAGCTAGCATGGATGCTAAAGCCGTGGGGGACTATCACCTGGGAATGTCAGATGGGCAAGTTTTGGTTTTGCGTAATTGCTTTTTTGTACCCAACGCAACTTGTAATATCATTTCTGTATCTTTGGTTTCTAAAGAAGGTGATGAATTTACGTTTGTAAGTAATGTTGTAAACATTCACCTTAATCAAGTTCTGATTGGGTCAGGTACACTGAGCAATGGTATATACGTATTAAACCAACCACAGATTTTCAATGTCCAGAATACACACAAAAGAAAGTCTCCAGATATCAATCAGACTTTCTTATGGCATTGTAGACTGGGTCACATCAATGAGAGAAGGTTGACTAAGTTACATATAGAAGGATATTTGGATCCGTTCGAATATCAATCATATGCCACTTGTCAATCCTGTCTCAAAGGAAAGATGACAAAGACTCCATTCACTGGACACGGAGTAAGAGCGAGCGAGCTCTTGGGACTCGTACACAGCGACGTGTGCGGTCCAATGTCTACACATGCGCGAAGCGGTTATTCTTACTTCATTACTTTTACGGATGATTTTTCATGGTACGGTTATGTCTTCTTAATGAAACATAAGTCCGAAGCCTTTGAAAAATTCCAGGAATATAAGAATGAAGTAGAAAAACAAACCGGCAAAAGTATCAAGATTCTAAGATCGGATCGAGGTGGAGAATACTTAAGTGCCGAGTTCCTGAATTATTTAAAAGAGAACGGGATTCTCTCTCAGCTTACTCCTCCATACACTCCGCAGCACAACGGTGTATCGGAGAGACGGAACCGAACCCTATTGGATATGGTACGGTCCATGATGAGTAACGTTGAGTTACCGCGATCATTCTGGGGGTATGCGCTAGAATCAGCTGCGTACCTTTTGAACCGAGTTCCTACTAAGACTGTGCCTACTACACCATATGAGATATGGTGTGGGAAGAGGCCCCATCTCAGTCACATTAAGACTTGGGGAAGTCCAGCTTTTGTTAAAAAGCAGCATGCGGACAAGCTCGAGGCGCGCTCAGTACTGTGTAAGTTTGTAGGATATCCAAAGAATTCTAAGGGATATCTCTTCTACTACGAGGAGGAACAAAAAGTTCTTGTTTCTCGTCATGCCCACTTTCTAGAACACCAGTTCTTAGAAAAAGAATTAAGTGGGAGCGCAGTAGAACTGGAAGAAATTCCAGAACCACGGACTATTACTGAAAGCTTAGTGGAACCAGAGGGTTCAAATGAACAGGACATTCCTACGCCGCTCTGCAGGAGTAGTAGGCAGTCTCATCCGCCCGAGAGATACTACGGTTTTCTCATAGACGGGGATAGAGAGGATTGCATCATAGATTATGATGAGCCTACTAGCTTCCAGCAGGCCGTTCAGAGCATTGACTCGGTAAAATGGCTGGATGCAATGCGGACCGAAATGGAGTCCATGTACACCAACAAAGTATGGACGTTGGACATTGCTCCAGACGGGGTAAAACCCGTAGGATGCAAGTGGATCTTCAAAAGGAAGATTGGTGTAGATGGACAGGTTGAGACCTATAAAGCTAGACTTGTAGCAAAGGGTTTCCGTCAAAGACCTGGCTTGGACTATGACGAAACCTTTTCTCCAGTGGCTATGCTGAAATCCATTCGGATCCTTCTTGCCATTGCTGCCTTCCACGATTATGAGATTTGGCAGATGGACGTAAAAACCGCTTTTCTAAATGGAAATTTAGAGGAGTGTGTCTATATGGACCAGCCAGAGGGTTTCATTCAGAGTGGGAGCAGCGGAAAGGTGTGCAAGTTGCTTAAGTCCATCTATGGACTAAAGCAGGCATCGCGGAGTTGGAACATCTGCTTTGATGAGACGGTTAAAGAATTTGGCTTTATCAAAAATCCAGATGAACCATGCATCTATAGTAGATTTGTAGCAAGAACTGTAGTATTCCTCGTTTTATACGTGGATGACATTCTCTTAATAGGAAATGACATTCCTATGCTACAATCTGTCAAGGGGTTCTTGTCACACAGGTTCTCCATGAAAGACCTGGGTGATGCCTCATACATCCTGGGGATCCGGATCCATCGTGATAGATCCAAGAGGATATTAGGACTTTCACAGTCCAGGTACATCGACACCGTACTGAAAAGATTCAGTATGGAAGATTCCAAGCGCGGTAATCTACCGGCTTGTCACGGGATCACCCTCTCTAAAGAGATGTCTCCCAAGACTGATTTGGAGAGGGATCGCATGTCTATTATACCCTACGCTTCTGCGGTAGGCTCTATAATGTATGCGATGTTGTGTACCAGACCGTATGTAGCTTATGCACTGAGTGTAGTAAGCCGGTATCAGTCAAACCCTGGGGAGAAACACTGGATAGCAGTAAAGAACATTCTCAAGTACCTGAGGAGGACTAAGGAGATGTTCTTGGTGTATGGCGGAAAAGACCTCCAGATCGAGGCCTTCGCTGACTCCAGCTTCCAGAGTGACAAGGATGATTCCAAGTCCATGTCGGGTTTTGTCTTTACGCTCAATGGAGGGGCGGTGTGTTGGAAGAGTTCCAAACAGGAAACCGTTGCAGACTCGACGATGGAAGCGGAATACATCGCTGCATCTGATGCCGCAAAAGAAGCTGTCTAGATGAGGAAGTTCTTGAAAGAACTTCAGGTGGTTCCGTCCATTGTTGACCCAATACCTCTGTATTGCGACAACAACGGGGCTATAGCTTTAGCGAAGGAACCCAGGTCCCATCAGAGATCCAGGCACATCTTGAGGCGGTATCACCTGATCAGGGAGATCGTGGATCGCAAGGAGATCGAGGTTCGGAGGGTTGCTTCAGAAGAAAACACTGCAGATCCATTCACCAAGGCCCTACCCCAGACTCAGTTCGAGCGGCTGATCGAGATGATAGGTCTTCGATACGCCAGTACATGGCCTTAGTGCAAGTGGGAGATTGTTAGTGTATATGCCCTAGAGGCCATTACTGTATCATACTAGTTTGTATATTACTTAATGGAAGCTTGGGATATTCACCTTGTATAAACAATCTTGCTCAATATAATAGTATGCTACTTGGTTTGTTTCTACTTCAATGTGTACATGTGTTTATTTTTGTATATCACCTATACACATTAGTGGAGCCCTTAGGATCTTTGCTTGATTACCAGCGTTGTGATGGCAGTCACACTTGTGGGGGCTGGGTAATCTATAAGCACATCCTTATACAGGTCCCTAGTCGCAGGACTATCGAGACAGGGTATCGATACTCCGGAGTAGACTAGCGTATGCGCTTCTCATCCCAGTGTGGGAGATGGTCTGTCCCACAGCCATCAGTACGTCGTACTGGAGATAGTATACGGGTGCTCGTTAGGTTACGAGTACACTGGACAGGACTCGTCGGGAACTGACCAGTTGGTATTATACCTATCGTCAGTTATCAGTTCCCAGGTGACATGAGTACAGCTTAGTCCGCTGACTTGACACTGGCACTTCGCCTCGAGTGTGTTCCCATTGCACTTTGATCACTACCCTACCACGGCTCAAAGGAGTCGTGCTAACAGGTAGTAGTTGGGTGCAGTCCCGAAGCACTTGGAGGCAGTGACGGTTAGATAGGATTCGTCTCTCCCGGTATTGGGGGTTGACATCGCGCTGTGTCTAGGAGAGCCATTACACGAGTAGTCCCTGGCCAGGGCAAGCGAGATATACTGGTAGGCTTCCAGTGTTATCTCAGGGTGTTTTGGGCTTCACTCCGACACGACTTGTACCGCTATTAGGAGACTGACGTTTACCGCCCCCTAGGCCCGCCATGCGATGTATCAGACGAACAGACCGGACTGTACGGAGACTGTCACACTCAGACTCGGTAGGAGTTCAGATGGGTTTCACCTCGTCAGTCTTCTTATCGGCATCTACCTGGGGACCGTTACGCACAGCTAGTGCTGCTTGCGGTCTGTGGTTAAACCCACTGCCAGCGTAAGTGTCGAGTCTTTAGAGTCCCACATAGATGGCTATTCGCCATTGGGCAAAACAGAGTAGAGGTCGCATGGTTTTGCGACAGGGTTCGTTCTCATCCGCGCACTTGTGCACGTTTTGGAGTCCGGACGGATATTACTGGCTGGCTCTGGTTTGAGTCAGATACTGGTATATGTTTTGGGGTTGCTTTTATCTCTCAGTATTCTTGTTCCTCGGAACGAGAATGCAGGTGTGTATGCACAGTTGTTTGAGGCGGAGGAAGAGGTCTTTCATTAGGGTTTCGAAACGGGTGCGTATGCACAGTTGACAGTCGTCTTTTTCCAAACCCTAATGGATTTATGAAATATCAATTAATAATAGTAATTAAATGAAATTGTATCATGATTGGTTTTGTTGACTTGTTGACCATGGTTGACTTGTTGACCATGGTTGAATGTTTGACCATCATCATTACTTTGCAAGGATACTCCTTGATTCTAGCTTACATTCATTTAATGAAGTGATGATAGTGGTCATTCCAAAAACAACCATCAACTATTTCATTTTGAATTATTATTATTAATTAGATAATTCTTTTTCCTTTTGTTATGGTTGCAAAAGGAAAATGAGCTCATTCTATCATATTGATTCTCTCTCCTCACTTCATCTTCTTCTTCCTCATGCTCAAGGAGAATCCTTCTCATGTGTTGAGAATCCTTCTCCTTGAAAGAGAAACACCCCTTAGATACTCTCTACTCTCTCTAGGGTTCAAGGTTTAGCAAGCCGGAGATCCTAGTTCACTCTAAGTTCGAGAAAGAGCCCGAAGGTTGAACCCTAAGGTGGATACATCTTTGACGGAAGAAGGCTACGAGGAAAGAACCATCAACCTCTACTAGGTTTCAAGAAGAAGGAGTTCAAGTTAGGTATAACCACTTTGCCGAGTAGTTAACTCTCCTTTGCATGTTTGCTAGTTTAGTTTAGAAAAGATCCCGACTTTGTTAGTCCATGTTGCCCCATGCGCTAAAAATTTGATTTTTATACCGTTTCCGCCTCCCCGTAAGAACCGGGGGTGGCAACGTGGACTTACAAGTGTTACTGGTTGGATTCGCAGGAGTGTGAGCGGGCTAGCTCGTCGATCTTCTGATCGCTCAATACCCGGGTGGCCGTTACGTTTAGCAGACCGCTTGCGGCTTGTGGGTGCTTGATATGATCATCATCTGCTACCGGCATATTGACGAATCTTTAGAGTCCTACACAGGGGTTTCCTGGCTAAAGCGAAACGAAATAGGAGCGCATATGAGATATGTGCGGGACCGAGAATAATGCGAGTATGTGATACCGTATTTCATTCTCGCGATGAATGTTTCGATTGGTTGTATGCTATATAACCTAGTTATCGAATCGTTGATTCGATAAATCGATACATTGTATACTAGTCGGTTATGTGCGACATGACCGGATCGTTAAATCAAGTGTTGATTTAATGATTTAATGTATAATTATATATTTGATATATTACTTTGCATTAACTAGTATTGGTTCACTTTAAATGGATTTTCTCACTTGATGTGCAAGTTGTATATGCGATATACTTTTGTGCACATGTTTGTATCATGTTTGATGATACATTCTCACTTGGATTTGTGTAAAGACTTAAACCATGTTTAGTGAATGGTTAGGGTTTCATATTTTCACTTTATTATTTATTATTTCTTTTTGGAGAAATAGATAATAGAAAACAAAATGGTTTCTTTTATCATGAAGCTTGTTGAAGCTTCATGAAGCTTTGACCAAGTGACCACTTTGTCTTCTTCTCCAAACCCTAACCACTCATCTAAACTATAGTTAACTCTCTACACTTGACCATGGTTAGAAGATGATAAGTATTGATTTTATTATTCTTTTTTCATAATACTTATCATATTCTATCTTCTTCTTTATCTTCTTCTTCAAGAAAGAAAACTTGCCACCATCAATGGCAACTTGAGCAAAAGTGTGAGAAATCCAATTTTAAAGTGAACCCACCTCCTATTTCTTCACCCTCTACCTCTTACCAAGTAGTATAGGGTGTTTTCTTCACAAGTTTCACAACTTGGTGAAGTTGGAGCTTGATCTAGTGCAACCTCGACGTAGATCATCTTCGGCATCGTAGCCGACGACTGTTCCACTCAGTTCTCCGATGAAGCCGATGCGAGAGTCCGGGATTCGAGATGGACAGCGAGGGGACAACTACGTGGAGCTAAGGAAGTGGATAACCGGATCTACAAAGGTTGTAGTTTCCTACTTTTAGTTAAGATGTTAACTAGTTTCCTTTTTCGCCTAAAATTCTAGTTAACGATCCGTATTAGAGTTTCTCGGCACTCATAAAATTTGAAAAAAGAATAATAAAATCAATACTTATCATCTTCTAACCATGGTCAAGTTTAGAGAGTTAACTATAGTTTAGATGAGTGGTTAGGGTTTGGAGAAGAAGACAAAGTGGTCACTTGGTCAAAGCTTCATGAAGCTTCAACAAGCTTCATGATAAAAGAAACCATTTTGTTTTCTATTATCTATTTCTCCAAAAAGAAAAGATAAATAATTAAGTGAAAATATGAAACCCTAACCATTCACTAAACATGGTTTTAATTCTTTACACAAATCCAAGTGAGAATGTATCATCAAACATGATACAAACATGTGCACAAAAGTATATCACATATACAACTTGCACATCAAGTGAGAAAATCCATTTAAAGTGAACCAATACTAGTTAATGCAAAGTAATATATCAAATATATAATTATACATTAAATCATTAAATCAACACTTGATTTAACGATCCGGTCATGTCGCACATAACCGACTAGTATACAATGTATCGATTTATCGAATCAACGATTCGATAACTAGGTTATATCGCATACAACCAATCGAAACATTCATCGCGAGAATGAAATACGGTATCACATACTCGCATTATTCTCGGTCCAGCACATATCTCATATGCGCTCCTATTTCGTTTCGCTTGAGCCAGGAAACCCCTGTGTAGGACTCTAAAGACTCGTCAATACGCCGGTAGCAGATGATGATCATATCAAGCACCCACAAGCCGCAAGCGGTCTGCTAAACGTAACGGCCACCCGGGTATTGAGCGATCAGAAGATCGACGAGCTAGCCCGCTCACACTCCTGCGAATCCAACCAGTAACACTTACCGTACAGTCCGGTCTGTTCGTCTGATATGTCGCATATCAAGTCTAGGGGTGGTAAACGTCAGACCCCAATAACCGATAAGTCGTGCCGATATGAGGCTCATAACGGGTCGAGAAACTACTGGTAACACTTACCAGCAGATCTTTGATCAGCCCTGGCCAGGGACTTCCCTGTTACGGCCAATCGAGCACTGCGCAACATCAACCCCCAATACCGGGAGAGACGAAACCCCTCCTATCGCTCATTGCCTCCATATGACTCGGGACTGTACCCAAATACCACCGTTTTGCACGCCCTCATGAACGTGGTAAGGTGGAGATCAAACCACAGTGGGAATCACACAAGACTCTATGACGATCTCGGGTCTACAGACTAACCTGTACAAGTGTCACCTGAGAACTGCCATCTGACGTGAGGTATAATACCATCTGGGAGTTCTCGGCGAGTCCGTCCAGTGTACCCAGTCTCCACTGAGCACCCGTATACCATCTCTGATGTCAAACACCAATGGATATGGGATCATCCATCGCCCATCTCATGGGTCGAGAAGCATATACGCTAGTCTACACTGGTATATCGATGCCCCGTCTCGATACACCCATGACTAGGGACCTTGAAGGATGTACTTATGGACTACCATGTCCCCACTAGAATGATCTGCATCATAGTCCAGGTAGTCAAGTACACATCCTAAGGGCTTTATCAACATGTAACTATAAGACAGTTTAAAGAGACTAGTATACATGTTAAGATAAAGTGCAACCAGAAAGCATACTATCATATCGAGCAAGAAAGTCATCTCTATATATGTCCAAGCATCCAATATAATATACATTATCTGTACAATACTGGCCTCTAGGGCATACATACAACTAACATACGTCAGACCCCAGTAACCGATAAGTCGTGTCGATGTGAGGCTCATAACAGGTCGAGAAACTACTGGTAACACTTACCTGTAAATCTCTATATCAGCCATGGCCAGGGACTTCCAGTTATAGCCAATCGAACACAACACAACATCAACTCCCTATACCGGGAGAGAAGAATCCCCTCCTATCGCTCATTGCCTCCATGTAATTCGGGACTGCACCCAAAAGCCACCATTTTGCACGTCCTCTTGGACGTGGTAAGGTAGAAATCAAAGCACAGTGGGAATCATACAAGACTCTATGAAGATCTCGGGTCTACAGACTACCCTGTACCAGTGTCACCGGAGAACTGCCATCTGACGTGTGGTATATCACCATCTGGGAGTTCTCGGCGAGTACGTCCAGTGTACCCAGTCTCCACTGAGCACCCATACACCATCTCTGATGTCAAACACCGATGGATATAGGATCATCCATCACCCATCATATGGGTCAAGATGCGTATACATTAGTCTACTCTGGTGTATCGATGCCCTATCTCGATATACCCTCGACTAGGAACAGTCATAGGATGTACTCATTGACTACCATGGCCCCACTAGTATGATCTCATCATAGTCCCAGTAGTCGAGTACAGATCCTAAGGGCTTTATCAACATGTGAGAGAAAGACAGTAAACCAGTACAAGTCAACATGTTAAGATAAAGTGAAACCAAATAGCATACTATCATGACGAGCAAGAAATTCCACTCTGTATATATCCAAGCATCCATCATAATATACATCATATGTACAACAATGGCCTCTAGGGCATATACATAACTAACAATCTCCAACTTGCACTAAGGCCAGCTGCTGTAGTATCTCATACCTAGCATCCCGAATAATCTATCGAACTGTATCTGGGGAATGGCCTTCGTGAGCGGATCCGCAGTGTTGTCCTTCGTATCTACTCTCCTGACCTCGATCTCCCGGCGATCAACTATCTCCCTGATCAGGTGATACCGCCTCAGAATATGTCTGGACTTCTGATTGGACCTGGGTTCCTTGGCCAAAGCCACAGCACCATTGTTATCGCAATACAGAGGTATTGGATGCTCAATGGATGGAACCACACCAAGTTCAGTGATGAACTTCTTCATCCAGACAGCCTCTTTGGCAGCATCATTAGCAGCGATGTATTCAGCCTCCATCGTCCAGTCTGCAACGGTATCCTGTTTGGAACTCTTCCAACATACCGCCCCTCCATTGAGGGTAAAGACAAATCCCGAGTGCGACTTAGAGTCGTCCTTATCACTTTGGAAGCTAGAATCGGTAAAGGACTCCACCCGGAGTTCTCCGTTACCATACACTAAGAACATGTCTCTAGTTTTTCGCAAGTACTTGAGAATGTTCTTCACAGCTGTCCAGTGACTCTCTCCAGGATCTGCTTGATACCGACTCACTACACTTAGTGAGTATGCTACATCGGGTCTAGTACATAACATCGCATACATAATAGAGCCTACTGCCGAAGCATAGGGTATCCCTTGCATGCGAGCTCTTTCCAAATCAGTCTTGGGAGACATCTCTTTGGAGAGTGTGAGTCCAGAGATCGTGGGTTGGTTCCCACGCTTGGATTCTTCCATACTAAACCTCTTTAGTATGGTGTTAATGTACCTGGATTGGGACAATCCCAGTATCCGTTTAGATCTATCTCTATAGATCATGATTCCCAATATGCAGGAGGCGTCACCTAGATCTTTCATTGAGAATCTTTGTGATAAGAAGAGCTTGACTGATTGCAGCATAGGAATATCATTTCCTATCAAGAGTATGTCATCCTCGTACAATACGAGGAAGACAACCTTACTCTCTGCTACCTTCTTATAGATACAAGGTTCATCTATATTTTTGATGAAGTCAAACTCTTTGACTACAACATCAAAACAGATGTTCTAACTCCGCGATGCTTGCTTCAACCCATAAATGGATTTAAGCAGCTTGCACACCTTTCTGCTGCTCCCACTATCTACGAAGCCCTCTGGCTGAGTCATGTACATGCACTCTTCTAAATCACCGTTTAGAAAGGCGGTCTTAACATCCATTTACAAGATTTCGTAGTCATGGTAAGATCCGAATGGACTTAAGCATAGCCACTGGAGAAAAGGTTTCGTCATAATCCACACCTGGTCATTGACGAAAACCCTTTGCTACAAGTCTAGCTTTGAAAGTCTCAACTTTTCCATCTACACCAAATTTCTTTTTAAAGATCCACTTGCTCCCAATGGGTTTTACCCCTTCAGGAGCATTTTCCAAAGTCCATACTTTATTGGTGTACATGGATTCCATCTCAGATCGCATTGCATCCAGCCATTTCACAGAGTCACCACTCGTGATGGCCTGCTCGAAACTAGTCGGGTCATCATCTTCTATGATGCAATCCTCACTTCCACCATCAATGAGAAAACCGTAGTATCTCTCAGGTGGATGAGAAACCCTGCTAGATCGGCGGAGAGGCTGGGGTTCGTCGGGTACTACTGAATCCTTTGGTTCTACCAAGTCTTCTGTTATAGTTTGTATTGCTGGAACCTCTTCCAGTTCTACCTCAATGCCACTATTCTGTTTTATAAGAAAACCTTTTTCTAAGAAAGTGGCATGTCGAGAAACAAACACCTTTTGTTCCTCGGGGTGGTAGAAGATATACCCTTGTGAATTTTTGGGATATCCTACAAACTTACATAAGACAGATCTTGCCTCGAGTTTGTTCGGATTTTGCCTTTTGACATAGGCCGGACAAGCCCATATCTTAATATAATTAAGATGTGTTCTTTTCCCTTTCCATATCTCATATGGAGTGGTAGGCTCAGATTTGGTGGGAACTCTATTCAATAGGTCTATGGCTGTCTCAAGCGCATACCCCGAGAATGAAATAGGTAACTCAGCTGTACTCATCATCGAGCGCACCATATCTAATAGGGTGTGATTCCTCCGTTCCGATACACCGTTGTGCTGTGGTGTATAAGGAGGAGTAAGATGAGAGAGAATCCCATTCTCTTTTAGATAATCTAGGAACTCATTGCTTAAGTATTCTCCTCCTCGATCAGATCGAAGAATCTTAATACTTTTGCCCGTTTGATTCTCTACTTCGTGCTTATATTCTCTGAATTTCTCAAAAGCTTCAGACTTGTGTTTCATCAGGAACACATGTCCGAATCTAGAGAGATCTTCAGTGAATGTAATGATGTAGGAAGAACCGTTCCTGGCATTCGTAGACATGGGACCGCATACATCACTATGTACCAATCCTAAGAGTTCCGTAACTCTTTCTCCGTGTCCACTAAACGGATCTTTGGTCATTTTTCCTCTGAGACATGAATGGCAAGTATCATAAGATGATAATTCGAACGGATTCAAATATCCATCTTTATGTAACTTAGCCAGTCGTGTCGCATTGATATGACCAAGTCTACAATATCACAAGAAGGATTCGTTCATTTCTAAACTCTTCCTCTTGTGTGTGTTTTGTATATTGAGGACTGTATTTTGATTTAGAATGAATATGCCATTATGTAACGAGCCTGATGCAATCAACTTTTGATCTAGGAATATGTTCATAACATTATCCTGTACTACAAAATTATATCCTTCTTTACTTAATAAAGAAACTGATATAATGTTGCACATTATGTTCGGTATATAATAGCACTCATTCAGAATCAGTGTATCACCACTTGGTGATACTAGGTGATATTCGCCAACTGCTTTGGCTGCAACATTTGCCCCATTCCCTACTTGAACGGAATGATCACCTTTTCCCAGTTCTCTACCTTTACGTAGCCCATGTAACATTTTAAATATATGGGATCCTGATCCGGTATCTAATACCCAGGACGTAGGATGAACTGAGAAACAGTTCTCAATAACTAACACACCTGAAGAAGATGCATCAACATGCATGTTCTTTTGGGCGGATTGAGAATCCAGATATTCTCCTATTCCCTGTTCAGACTTATAACTCTTATAAGAAAGAAAGGGTCCAACGTATCCCTGCTCGGTATAATAAGCGGGTTCAGTCAATACATCCATATTATTATCTTGATTATGGCCTGACATGGTCGCTACCTGGAGAGAGAGAGAAGAAAACACTTTAGCGTATGCTTTTGCAAGATTAGATTGGTTATTATCTTATCTAATCAGGATGTCTCCCACTGTTTTTATCAAATCTACCTTCAAACCCTAAAATGTAAGATTAGCCGGGATTAATTACACCCTACAATTTTGTCAATCTTTCAGCCAGATCAGTGTCGGTACTTGAGGGAGGTTCCCCGTGCATTGATATATATGCGATATATGTTAATTGTATTATTTACTTTTGTTGCAAATATATAATATATATATGATATATATTATTGTGACATGATATGATTTATTATGAAACATGTTTAGGGATGATAAAAAGAGATTAGGTTTTGATTAGGATTAGCTCTTTCTTGTTCGTTCTAGAAGGATTTCCTTTTGTCTTGGTTAAGATATTATGGTTGATACTTATCCATGACTCATTCTTAACCTAACCAAACCCTAGCTCTAGTTTATTCTCTACAAAGGTTAAGCCTCTCATCCTTGACCATGGTTCCATAATCAATTATATACTTTTATTACTATTCATCACAGAAGGATGATCTGATTCTCATTATTCTTCGTCTTCTTCTCTCATGAGTTTTGGAAAGAGCTCACTAGTTAATTCTTTTGTGATGATTTCTTGTGAGAAAATGATATAAAAAGAAAGCATAAATACTACTCCATCATCCTCATCTAATCTAGCCCATTAGAATAGGGTGTTCACCTCATTAGAGTGAGAGAGCTTGAGCTATTGCAACTTCGACGTAGATCATCGGAGAAAAGGAATACGACAAGCTATCATGGATCGTTCGAGTCGTGGAGCCTTTCTTGAGTCCGGGAGATCGTGGATCGCGGCGAAGGGACTTCTACTCAGAGCTTGTGAAGCGAAGGAGCGGACTACAAAGGTTGTAATCCCTCACACTTAGTATTAAAGATGTTATCTTGCATGTTTGACCCTAATAATCTAGCAAAGATCCCGGCTTTGGGTTGTTCGGCACGTCTAAAATTTTATTCGGGCATGTTTGATACCTTATGAACCTTTACAAGATTGCCTAGGAACCCAACAGTGGTATCAGAGCCTAGCTAGAGCATTAGGCGACGTGTATACGAAGTTAAAACTCCGATCGAACCCGATACGACGAAAATGAACCCCTCTCTGGATATTTTTCAAAAATGCGATTTTTTCTGAATTAAAAATACCTGAAAAATACAGCAGACAAAAATAAGAATAACAGTGAAATACGATGAAGTGATCCGTACAGACAGCTGCGGAATCGCGGCCGAACCCTGCTTGGGCCGCGGTTCCGCGGCAGTTCTGCTTGATGTGACAATTTTTATTTCACAGTAATTCCTTTTTAATGCTTATCCAGTTTCTGGTATTTTTATTTTGACTCCAGGATTGAGTGTTGTGGGGTTTATTTTGTAATCGTAGATTCGATCGGAAAATTTAAATTCGTTGTTATTTCCGGATATGTAGAAACTGTTAAAATGTTCGAACGGATATCATTAAACTCATTTTTTCCCGGCACGAAAAACATTCAAGTGTTGAATTTTTCTCAGGTTTAAATATTACGGAAAAACGTGCATGTGACGCGATGGACCCTCTAGAATACAACAAACCATAACTCGATTATGTGACCGTCTTGAACTGCCTTTTGAACCTTCGGGTTTGGGGCAGTACGGCGTGCCACATGTGAGGCGTTGGCTTGACCCTTCTATGGCTAGACCGTTGCTACTGTGACGTATTCTGGAACTTTTGAACTCCGCTCAAGTGTTGAGCTATTTAGGAAATTTTGGGTATTTGATTATCTGTTCGAAAAGTTTAATACTGTCTATTTATCTGGAATGTGATACAATATGTGGAATTCATAGAGTTAGGCATGAAATGCGAAGTATGTGATATTTCGGATTTATGATGTCTAAAATGATTGTGGATTCCAAATATTGTAGTTTTACAATTTCTTTTCTGTGACCGTAAGTGTAGTATGTAGTTGTATTGCCGGTTTTCGTTGCTATACGACAACGACGATCGGTGTATGCATACTTACTTACGTTGATGATATGTGATATTATGTGTTGCTGTGATATGTTATATTGGATCGTCGTGTTCTCAATAGCCGGGGGTTTTATGTGAGATGAGGGTTTTTATTTTCATTCATGTAAAATTCATTTGTATGTAATATTCTTTTATTGGGGCACTTCCGGGATGAGGTTGATGTCACCTTTGTATATTATTTACTCTTCCCATTAGGTAGACCCAAGGAGGGGAGCACAAGTAACCGGGTTCTAGGGTCCAGTGGGAGGCCATCTCGAGGAGTCGAGACCGGGTCTCCTAACCCTAGAATTGGTAGTGTTACTTGTCGCTCTCGTAGGGGTCTAGGGATGTGGGTTTGGCTATTCATCGCGACCATGGAATCCGTGTTTTATACAGGCTCGTATTGAAAACACGGACGCCCTAGTATATCCAATATTTCATATATGTTTTTCTGCTGCAATGTCATATAATGAGATCATATTACTGCCTGAGGCGAATGCTTATACTATATATAAATATTACTGCTTTCGTTTCTTCTGTGATGCTTAGGAAGCATAAGCTGATGGGATTTTATTAATGAGATTAAAAAGAAGAAAAGAAACCTAAAAGATGCTGTAGAATCAAAACTTTATAAAAAAGGGTAGCTACAGTTTTGCATTGCATAGCGGTATATATGATATACCCTGCACCTTATTCGATGAGGAAAGAGCCGAGATCCCTTCACCGGGAGTGACCTCTTTAGCAAAACTGGCAGATGCTACAAAGCTCGGTTTGTCTTTTGATTGCTTTTAGAGTTTTGCTTTGCATAGCGGTATATATGATATACCCTGCACCTTATTCGATGAGGAAAGAGCCGAGATCCCTTCACCGGGAGTGACCTCTTTAGCAAAACTAATGAAAGCCTCAAAAACACTCCATTTCAAAATTTCACATGATTCTACGACGATATCAAGTTCATTACGCTCATGGTTTTCTGAAAAACCTGCGTAGCCCTCCGTCAATTCAGATAAGTAATATTTAGTATTCGTGCTGCGGTAGTTTGGCATACGTCAAGGCGTAGTGTACGGTAGCTGATCATTATTTATCTGTAGCATGAGATGCGATTGGATTAGGGTATTCGTACGGCATTGTTTGGCATGCGTCAAGGGTCGTACGGGTGGGTTTAATTCAATCATGAATTGTACGGGTTGAACTTGACTAGCGGACTATGGGTTGTTTGGCATGCGTCAAGGTCATAGCACGCTAGGGGCAAAATATTATCGAGAATTTCAAGTGTTGAAATTTGCAATGAGATTGCATACCGCCTATGAGATAGTTGGATCCCGATACCCACTGCGAGTAAGAGTTACTCCTGGGAGAGTTTTACACAGGACAATTATGTTAGTTACATGTATGCCCTAGAGGCCAGTATTGTACAGATGATGTATATTATATTGGATGCTTGGACATATATATAGATGACTTTCTTGCTCGATATGATAGTATGCTATCTGGTTGCACTTTATCTTAACATGTATACTAGTCTCTTTAAACTGTCTTATAGTTACATGTTGGTAAAGCCCTTAGGATGTGTACTTGACTACCTGGACTATGATGCAGATCATACTAGTGGGGACATGGTAGTCCATAAGTACATCCTTCAAGGTCCCTAGTCGTAGGTGTATCGAGACGGGGCATCGATATACCAGTGTAGACTAGCGTATATGCTTCTCGACCCATGAGATAGGCGATGGATGATCCCATATCCATTGGTGTTTGACATCAGAGATGGTATACGGGTGCTCAGTGGAGACTGGGTACACTGGACGGACTCGCCGAGAACTCTCAGATGGTATTATACCTCACGTCAGATGGCAGTTCTCAGGTGACACTTGTACAGGTTAGTCTGTAGACCCGAGATCGTCATAGAGTCTTGCATGATTCCCACTGTGCTTTGATCTCCACCTTACCACGTCCATAAGGGCGTGCAAAACGGTGGTTTTTGGGTACAGTCCCGAGTCATATGGAGGCAATGAGCGATAGGAGGGGTTTCGTCTCTCCCGGTATTGGGGGTTGATGTTGTACTGTGCTCGATTGGCCGTAACAGGGAAGTCCCTGGCCAGGGCTGTTTCAGAGATTTGCTGGTAAGTGTTACCAGTAGTTTCTCGACCCGTTATGAGCCTCACATCGGCACGACTTATCGGTTATTGGGGTCTGACGTTTATCACCCCTAGACTTGATATGCGACATATCAGACGAGGAGATCGGACTGTACGGGAAGTGTTGCCGATCGGCTCGACGGGAGTTGTAGCAGGTTCGCTTGTTCTCTTCTGATCGCTCAATACCCGGGTGGCCGTTACGTTTTGCTGACCGCTTGCGGCCTGGGGGTGCTTGATATGATCATCACCCACTGCCGGCGTATTGACGAGTCTCAGAGTCCCACAATGGAGTTTCCTAGTCCCGGCGAAACGTTGTGGTGCTCGTATGCGATATGCGCATGGACCCGATTAAAATGCGCGTATAGGATACCGTATATTGGTCGGGCGGCTTGGTTTTGGTAGGGGTCATATGTGATATGGCCGGATTGATAAATCAAGTGTTGATTTATCATTTAACCATTAGCTTCTCACTTAAAATCCTTTCTTGAGTTAGTTGGATGTATGCATGCATGTATGCCTTCTTTTTGATTCATGCACATATGGATGTACATATACACATACATACATACATACATCTTTCATGGTTGTATATATATGAAAATGGTGGCAATATAAGACTCACACCTTGTTTTTATTTATGAATTATTATTGTATTTATACTAAAACATAAAAGGAAAGAAAAGGTTCATTATTGATTTGTTCTACACACTTCTTTTGACCTAACCATTCTCACCCACCATTTAACCTTTGGTTAAGTTTCCTTTTGTGTTTTAACTCTAGTACAATAATGATTCAACCATGGTTTGAGATGATAGATTGAAAATATATATTGATATATTTTTCCTTTTTTGAAGGGAGTTGAACTTATCATCTTCTTCAAAAAAGCCATCATCTTCATCAACCTCTCTCTTTTGCTCTCTAGTTCTTAGTAGTGAGCAATATACTCATCAAGATTGGATTTTGAAGTGAGAAAGAGAACCACAACACCATTCTACACAAGTCTAGCCCACTTGTTTAGAGTGTTAACTTAATTTCGTTCACTTGATCGGATAAAGTTGCAAGCTTGGACAAAGCGGACTCCGGGTGGATCATCGGTGACGTCGAGGAGTTCAAGCGGAGTTCTTTCAAACCCCAAGAAGCCGAGGAGTCTAGCGTAGGGAGCTACAAAGGTTGTACTCTCTAAACCCTAGCTTATCTTTCATATGTTGATATGGAAAATATGAAACCCTAATTTTTCTAGGATAGATCCTTTGTAAGTTTGTAAGTTTACTTAGCACCATAAAAACTTAATCTTTGGTACATGTGATGCTTCCAAACCCTACATGAGGTGCTAGGTAAACCTTTCATTGGTATCTGAGCCGACCTAGAACATTAGGCGACCCTTTTACAAAGTCAAAACTCTGATCGAACCGAAATACGGACTTTTAGCATGCTCTCTGGACTTTTTTCAAAATCTGGTTATTTTCAGAATTAAAAATATGTAAAAAATTCAGCAGGTAAAAATAAGCATTACGGTATAAAATTTTTCCCATGAACAGTCATTTATGCCGTGGAAATGCGGCCTAAGCTTGCTTAGGCTGCGATTCCACGGCCGTATTCCTCTGACACTGTATAATTTTTATGCCGTAATATTTACTTCTGCTAGTATATGTTTTAGGGTATTTTTAATCTGTAATTGGTGCTGAAAAATTCTGGAGATGGTTTTGGACTCATCGATTCGATCGGAATTTTGATTTCGTGACTTTTCCGGGTAAACTAGAAAGTAGTGAAGTGTTTGAACGAGTATAATTTGCTCATTTTTCACGGGGTTTAATTCCTTCGGACGTTCGTGCAAGTTTTGTGGTGGTCCCTCTAGAAGACAACAAACCTTAACTCGATTATGTGACCGTCTTGAACTGCCCTTTGAACCTTAGGGTTTGGGGCAGTACGGCGTGCCACATGTGAGGCGTTGGCTTGACCCTTCTACGGCTCGACCGCTACTACTGTGTCACACTCCAAGTTTTTGAACCCTGCTCAAGTGTTGACCTTTAGTGAATCTTGGGTATTTGATCATTCATTCGAAAACTTTAATACTGTCTGTTTATCTGGAATGTGATGCAATGTGTGGAATTCATATTATAAGACATGAAATACGAGGTATGTGATATTTCGCATTTACGATGTCTGAGGAGAATATGAATTCCAGATATTGCAGTTTTACACTTTCTTTTCTGTGACCGTGTAGTATGTAGTGGTATTGCCGATTGTCGTTGCTATACGTCGACGACAATCGGTGTATGCATACTTACTTACGTTGATGATATGAGATATTATGTGTTGCTGAGATATGATGTGCAGGATTATCGCGATTGAATAGCCGGGGTTTTTTTATGTGAGATGAGAGTTTTATATTTTCAATCATGTAAATTCAAATGTAATGTAATATTCTTTTATTTGGGGCACTTCCGGGTTGAGGTCGATGCCACCTGTGTTGTATATTATTTACTTTTCCGCATTAGGATGGACCCAAGGAGGGGAGCACAGGTGACTGGGTTCTGGGTTCAGTGGGAGGCCATCTCGAGGAGTCGAGACCAGGTCTCCTAAACTCCTGAATTGGTAGGGTCGCTTGCCGCTCTCGTAGGGGTCCAGGGTGTGGGCTTGGCTATTCATCGCGACTGTGGAATCCGTATTTTCTATTGATGGCTAGATACTAAATACGGACGTCCTAGTATATCCCACATTATATCTATGTTTCTGCTGCGATATTTGTGATGTGATCATTTGATATGTTCTGATGGATACAGTATATAGTATATATGATATATTATATAGACGTTACTTATGTTTTGCACCCACACTAGCCCTGCCCTGCTCTGTCGTTAGTTACCTAACCTAACGGTGCACGAGGGGACATCGAGACGAATGCGGATGGTATAAGTGTACGTCGTATTTATCTGTGATGTTTAGGTGACTTAAATGATGGGACTTCATTAATGTGATTAATGAAAGAAAAGAAACCTAAAAGTTGTTGTAGAATCAAATTTTAAAAGGGTAGCTACAGTTTTGCTTTGCATAGCGGTATATATGATATACCCTGCACCTTATTCGATGAGGAAAGGGCCGAGATCCTTTCACCTGGAGTGACCCCTTTAGCGAAACTGGCAGATGCTACAACACTCGGTTTGACTTTTGGCTGCTTTTGGAGTTTTGCTTTGCACAGTGATATATATGATATATCCCGCACCTTATTCGATGAGGAAAGAGCCGAGATCACTTCACCGGGAGTGACCTCTTTAGCGAAACTAATAAAAGCCTCAAAATCACTACATTTCAAAACTTCACTTAATTCTACAACGATATCAAGTTCATTACGCTCATGGTTTTCAGAAAAAACCTGCGTAGCCCTCCGTCAATTCAGATATGTAATATTTAGTATTCGTGCTACGGTTGTTTGGCATGCGTCAAGGCGTAGTGTACGGTAGCTGATTATTACTTATCTGTAGCATGAGATGCGATTGGATTAAGGTATTCGTACGGTGTTGTTTGGCATGCGTCAAGGGTCGTACGGGTGGGTTTAATTCAATCACGAATTGTACGGGTTGAACTTGACTAGCGGACTATGGGTTGTTTGGCATGCGTCAAGGTCATAGCACGCTAGGGGCAAAATATTATCGGGAATTTTCAAGAGTTGAGATTTGCAATGAGATTGCATACCTTCTATGAGATAGTTGGATCCCGATACCCACTGCGAGTAATTGTTACTCCCGGGAGAGTTTACACAGGACAATTAGCCGATCAAGTAGGTGTCTAGAAAGGTGTCAACGGGGTTACGCCTCTGGGAAAATGAGGTTTACTTTAATTAGGTCCGTGCGAAAGCACGGGGAACCTCCCTCAAAGTACCGACACTGGCCTGGCTGAAAGATCGGCGAAGTTGTAGGGTGTAATTAATCCCTGCTAATCTTTCCTTTTAGGGTTTGAAGGAAGATTTGATAAAAACCAGTGGGAGCCATCCTGATTAGATAAGATAAAAACCAATCTGATCTTGCAAGAGCATACGCTAAAGTGTTTTCTTTTCTCTCTCTCCAGGTAGCGACCATGTCATGCCTTAATCAAGATAATAATATGGATGTATTGACCGAACCCGCATGTTATACTGTGTAGGGGAACGTTGGACCTGTTCATTCTTATAAGAGTTATAAGACTGAACAGGGAATAGGAGAATATCTAGATTCTCAAGCCGCCCAAAAGAACATGCATGTTGATGCATCTTCTTCAGGTGTGTTAGTTGTTGAGAACTGTTTCTCTGTTCACCCTACGTCCTGGGTATTAGATACCGGATCAGGATCCCACATATGTAAAATGTTATATGGGCTACGGAAAGGTAGAGAACTAGGAAATGGTGATCATTCCGTTCAAGTAGGGAATGGGGCAAATGTTGCAGCCAAAGCAGTTGGCGAATATCACCAAGTATTACCAAGTGGTAATACAATGATTTTAAATAAATGCTATTATATACCAAACATGATGTGCAACGTTATATCAGTTTCTTTATTAAGTAAAGAAGAATATAATTTTGTAGTAAAGCATAATATTATGAACATATTCCTAGATCAAAAGTTGATTGCATCAGGCTCGCTACATAATGGCATATTCATTCTAAATCAAAATACAGTCCTCAATATACAAAACACACACAAGAGGAAAAGTTCAGAAATGAACGAATCCTTCTTGTGGCATTGTAGACTTGGTCACATCAATGCGACACGACTAGCTAAGTTGCATAAGGATGGATATTTAAATCCGTTTGAATTTTCATCTTATGACACTTGCCAGTCATGTCTCAAAGGTAAAATGACCAAAACTCCGTTTACGGGACACGGAGATAGAGTTACGGAACTCTTAGGGCTGATACATAGTGATGTATGCGGTCCCATGTCTACACATGCCAGGGACGGTTCTTCCTACTTCATTACATTCACTGACGATCTCTCTAGATACGGACATGTGTTCCTGATAAAACATAAGTCTGAAGCTTTTGAGAAATTCTGAGAATATAAGCACGAAGTAGAGAACCAAACGGGCAAAAGTATTAAGATCCTTCGATCTGATCGAGGAGGAGAATACTTGAGCAATGATTTTCTGGATTATCTAAAAGAGAATGGGATTCTCTCTCAGCTCACTCCTCCTTATACACCACAACACAACGGTGTATCGGAACGAAGAAACCGCACCCTATTAGATATGGTGCGCTCAATGATGAGTACAGCTGAGTTACCTATTTCCTTCTGGGGATATGCGCTTGAGACAGCCATGGACCTATTGAATAGAGTTCCTACCAAATCTGTGCCTACCACTCCATATGAGATATGGAAAGGGAAGAGACCACATCTTAATTACATTAAGATATGGGGTTGTCCAGCCTATGTCAAAAGACAAAATCCGGACAAACTCGAGGCAAGATCAGTCTTATGTAAGTTTATAGGATATCCCAAAAATTCACAAGGGTATATCTTCTACCACCCCGAGGAACAAAAGGTGTTTGTTTCTCGACATGCCACTTTCTTAGAAAAAGGTTTTCTTATGAAACAAACAAGTGGCATTGAGGTAGAACTGGAAGAGGTTCCAGCGACACAAACTATAACAGAAGACTTGGTAGAACCAGAGGATTCAGTAGTACCTGACGAACCCCAGCCGCTCCGCCGATCTAGCAGGGTTTCTCATCCGCCTGAGAGATACTACAGTTTTCTCATTGATGGTGGAAGCGAGGATTGCATCATGGAAGATGATGACCCAACTAGCTTCGAGCAGGCCATCACGAGTAAGGACTCAGTGAAATGGTTGGATGCAATGCGGTCTGAGATGGAATCCATGTACACCAACAAAGTATGGACTTTGGAAGTTGCTCCTGAAGGGGTAAAACCTATTGGGAGCAAGTGGATCTTCCAGAAAAAACTTGGTGTAGATGGGAAAGTAGAGACTTTCAAAGCTAGACTTGTTGCAAAGGGTTTTCGTCAAAGACCAGGTATGGACTATGACGAAACCTTTTCTCCAGTGGCTATGCTTAAATCCATCCGGATCATGCTTTCCATCGCTGCATATCATGACTACGAAATATGGCAAATGGATGTTAAGACCGCCTTTCTAAACGGTGATTTAGAAGAGTGCGTGTACATGACTCAGCCAGAGGGCTTCGTAGACAGTGGGAGCAGCAGGAAGGTGTGCAAGCTGCTTAAATCCATTTATGGACTAAAGCAAGCATCGCGGAGTTGGAACATCTGCTTTGACGTCGTTATCAAAGAGTTTGATTTCGTCAAAAATGTAGATGAACCTTGTATCTACAAGAAGTTGGCAGAGAGTAAGGTTGTCTTCCTCGTATTGTACGTGGACGACATACTCTTGATAGGAAATGATATTCCTATGCTGCAATCGGTCAAGCTCTTCTTATCACAAAGATTCTCAATGAAAGATCTTGGTGATGCCTCCTGCATATTGGGAATTAGGATCTATAGAGATAGATCCAAACGGATACTGGGATTGTCCCAATCCAGGTACATTGACACCATACTAAAGAGGTTTAGTATGGAAGAATCCAAGCGTGGGAACTTACCCACGATCTCTGGAGCCACTCTCTCCAAAGAGATGTCTCCCAAGACTGATTTGGAGAGAGCTCGCATGCAAGGGATACCCTATACTTCGGCTGTAGGATCTATCATGTACGCGATGCTATGTACCAGACCCGATGTAGCATACTCACTAAGTGTAGTGAGTAGGTATCAAGCTGATCCTGGAGAGAGTCACTGGACGGCTGTGAACAGCATTCTCAAGTACTTACGAAGGACTAAAAAGATGCTCTTGGTGTATGGTAACAGAGAACTCCAAGTAGAGTCCTTTACCGATTCGAGGTTCCAGAGTGATAAGAATGACTCTAAGTCGCAGTCGGGATTTTTCTTTACCCTTTATGGAGGGGCGGTTAGCTGGAAGAGTTCCAAGCAGGAAACTGTGGCAGACTCGACGATGGAAGCTGAATACATCGCTGCCAACGTTGCTGCCAAAGAGGCTGTCTGGATCAAGAAGTTCATTATTGAACTTAGAGTGGTTCCATCCATTGAGCATCCAATACCTTTGTATTGCGATAACAATGGAGCGGTGGCTTTGGCCAACGAACCCAGGTCCCATTAGCGATCCAGGCATATTCTGAGGTGGTATCACCTGATCCGGGAGATAGTTGATCGCCGGGAGATCGAGGTCAGGAGGGTTGACACGAAGAACAACACGGCGGATCCACTCACTAAGGCCATTCCCTAGATACAGTTTGAGAGACTCTTCGGGATGCTTGGTATGCGATACTACAGTAGCTGGCCCTAGTGCAAGTGGGAGATTGTTAGTTGTATGTATGCCCTAGAGGCCAGTATTGTACAGATGATGTATATTATATTGGATGCTTGGACATATATAGAGATGACTTTCTTGCTCGATATGATAGTATGCTATCTGGTTGCACTTTACCTTAACATGTATACTAGTCTCTTTAAACTGTCTTATAGTTACATGTTGGTAAAGCCCATAGGATGTGTACTTGACTACCTGGACTATGATACAGATCATACTAGTGGGGACATGGTAGTCCATAAGTACATCCTTCAAGGTCCCTAGTCGTAGGTGTATCGAGACGGGGCATCGATATACCAGTGTAGACTAGCGTATACGCTTCTCGACCCATGAGATGGGCGATGGATGATCCCATATCCATTGGTGTTTGATATCAGAGATGGTATACGGGTGCTCAGTGGAGACTGGGTACACTGGACGGACTCGCCGAGAACTCCCAGATGGTATTATACCTCACGTCAGATGGCAGTTCTCAGGCGACACTTGTACAGGTTAGTCTGTAGACCCGAGATCGTCATAGAGTCTTGTGTGATTCCCACTGTGCTTTGATCTCCACCTTACCACGTCCATGAGGGCATGCAAAACGGTGGTTTTTGGGTACAGTCCAGAGTCACATGGAGACAATGAGCGATAGGAGGGGTTTCGTCTCTCCCGGTATTGGGGGTTGATGTTGTACTGTGCTCGATTGGCCGTAACAGGGAAGTCCCTGGCCAGGGCTGTTTCAGAGATTTGCTGGTAAGTGTTACCAGTGGTTTCTCGACCCGTTATGAGCCTCACATCGGCATGACTTATCGGTTATTGGGGTCTGACGTTTACCACCCCTAGACTTGATATGCGACTTATCAGACGAGGAGATCGGACTGTACGGGAAGTGTTGCCGATCGGCTCGACGGGAGTTGTAGCAGGTTCGCTTGTTCTCTTTTGATCGCTCAATACCCGAGTGGCCGTTACGTTTTGCTGACCGCTTGCGGCCTGGGGGTGCTTGATTTGATCATCACCCACTGCCGGCGTATTGACGAGTCTCAGAGTCCCACAATGGAGTTTTCTAGTCCAGGCGAAACGTTGTGGTGCGCGTATGCGATATGCGCATGGACCCGATTAAAATGCGCGTATAGGATACCGTATATTGGTCGGGCGGCTTGGTTTTGGTAGGGGTCATATATGATATGGCCGGATTGATAAATCAAGTGTTGATTTATCATTTAACCATTAGCTTCTCACTTGAAATCCTTTCTTGAGTTAGTTGGATGTATGCATGCATGTATGCCTTCTTTTTGATTCATGCACATATGGATGTACATATACACATACATACATCTTTCATGGTTGTATATATATGAAAATGGTGGCAATATAAGACTCACACCATGGTTTTATTTATGAATTATTATTGTATTTATACTAAAACATAAAAGGAAAGAAAAGGTTCATTATTGATTTGTTCTACACTCTTCTTTTGACCTAACCATTCTCACCCACCATTTAACCTTTGGTTAAGTTTCCTTTTGAGTTTTAACTCTAGTACAATAATGATTCAACCATGGTTTGAGATGATAGATTGAAAATATATATTGATATATTTTTCCTTTTTTGAAGGGAGTTGAACTTATCATCTTCTTCAAAAAAGCCATCATCTTCATCAACCTCTCTCTTTTGCTCTCTAGTTCTTAGTAGTGAGCAATATACTCATCAAGATTGGATTTTGAAGTGAGAAAGAGAACCACAACACCATTCTACACAAGTCTAGCCCACTTGTTTAGAGTGTTAACTTAATTTCGTTCACTTGATCGGATAAAGTTGCAAGCTTGGACAAAGCGGACTCCGGGTGGATCATCGGTGGCGTCGAGGAGTTCAAGCGGAGTTCTTTCAAACCCCAAGAAGCCGAGGAGTCTAGCATAGGGAGATACAAAGGTTGTACTCTCTAAACCCTAGCTTATCTTTCATATGTTGATGTGGAAAATATGAAACCCTAATTTTTCTAGGATAGATCCTTTGTAAGTTTACTTAGCACCATAAAAACTTAATCTTTGGTACATGTGATGCTTCCAAACCCTACATGAGGTGCTAGGTAAACCTTTCAAATTAGCCGATCAAGTAGGTGTCTAGAAAAGTGTTAACGGGGTTACGCCTCTGGGAAAACGAGGTTTTCTTTAATTAGGTCCGTGCGAAAGCACGGGGAACCTCCCTCAAGTACCGACACTGATCTGGCTGAAAGATTGACGAAATTGTAGGGTGTAATTAATCCCGGCTAATCTTGCCTTTTAGGGTTTGAAGGAAGATTTGATAAAAACAGTGGGAGACATCCTGATTAGATAAGATAATAACCAATCTAATCTTGCAAGAGCATACGCTAAAGTGTTTTCTTCTCTCTCTCCAGGTAGCGACCATGTCAGGCCATAATCAAGATAATAATATGGATGTATTGACTGAACCCGCTTATTATACTGAGTTGGGGAACGTTGGACCCGTTCTTTCTTATAAGAGTTATAAGACTAAACAGGGAATAGGAGAATATCTGGATTCTCAAGCCGCCCAAAAGAACATGCATGTTGATGCATCTTCTTCAGGTGTGTTAGTTATTGAGAACTGATTCTCAGTTCACCCTACGTCCTGGGTATTAGATACCGGATCAGGATCCCACATATGTAAAATGTTACATGGGCTACGTAAAGGTAGAGAACTGGGAAATGGTGATCATTCCGTTCAAGTAGGGAATGGGGCAAATGTTGCAGCCAAAGCAGTTGGCGAATATCACCTAGTATTACCAAGTGGTGATACACTGATTCTGAATGAGTGCTATTATATACCGAACTTGATGTGCAACATTATATCAGTTTCTTTATTAAGTAAAGAAGGATATAATTTTGTAGTACAGGATAATGTTATGAACATATTCCTAGATCAAAAGTTGATTGCATCAGGCTCGTTACATAATGGCATATTCATTCTAAATCAAAATACAGTCCTCAATATACAAAATACACACAAGAGGAAGAGTTCAGAAATGAACGAATCTTTCTTGTGGCATTGTAGACTTGGTTATATCAATGCGACATGACTGGCTAAGTTACATAAAGATGGATATTTAAATCCGTTCGAATTATCATCTTATTATACTTGCCATTTATGTCTCAAAGGAAAAATGACCAAAGCTCCGTTTAGTGGACACCAAGAAAGAGTTACAGAACTCTTAGGACTGGTACATAGTGATGTATGCGGTCCCTTGTCTACGCCTGCCAGGAACGGTTCTTCCTACTTCATTACATTCACTGACGATCTCTCTAGATTCGGACATGTGTTCCTGATGAAACACAAGTCCGAACCTTTTGAGAAATTCAGAGAATATAAGCACGAAGTAGAGAATCAAACAGGCAAAATTATTAAGATTCTTCGATCTGATCGAGGAGGAGAATACTTAAGCAATGAGTTCCTAGATTATCTAAAAGAGAATGGGATTCTCTCTCAGCTTACTCCTCCTTATACACCACAGCACAACGGTGTATCGGAACGGAGGAATCGCACCCTATTAAATATGGTGCGCTCAATGATGAGTAAAGCTGAGTTACCTGTTTCCTTCTGGGGATATGCGCTTGAGACAACCATAGACCTATTGAATAGAGTTCCCACCAAATCTGTGCCTACCACTCCATATGAGATATGGAAAGGGAAGAGACCACATCTTAATTATATTAAGATATGGGGTTGTCCGGCCTATGTCAAAAGGCAAAATCCGGACAAACTCGAGGTAAGATCTGTCTTATGTAAGTTTGTAGGATATCCCAAAAATTCACAAGGGTATATCTTCTACCACCCCGAGGAACAAAAGGTGTTTGTTTCTCGACATGCCACTTTCTTAGAAAAATGTTTTCTTATGAAACAGAATAGTGGCATTGAGGTAGAACTGGAAGAGGTTCCAGCAACACAAACTATAACAGAAGACTTGGTAGAACCAGAGGATTCAGTAGTACCCGACGAACCCCAGCCTCTCCCCGGATCTAGCAGGGTTTCTCATCCACCTGAGAGATACTACGGTTTTCTCATTGATGGTGTAAGTGAGGATTGCATCATGGAAGATGATGACCCAACTAGTTTCGACCAGGTCATCACGAGTGGTGACTCTGTGAAATGGCTGGATGCAATGCGATCTGAGATGGAATCCATGTACACCAATAAAGTTTGGACTTTGGAAAATGCTCCTGAAGGGGTAAAACCCATTGGGAGCAAGTGGATTATTAAAAAGAAATTTGGTGTAGATGGAAAGGTTGAGACTTTCAAAGCTAGACTTGTAGCAAAGGGTTTTCGTCAACGACCAGGTGTGGATTATGACGAAACCTTTTCTCCAGTGGCTATGCTTAAGTCCATCCGGATCTTACTTGCCATCGCTGCATACCATGACTACGAAATCTGGCAAATGGATGTTAAGACCGCCTTTCTAAACGGTGATTTGGAAGAGTGCGTGTACATGACTCAGCCAGAGAGCTTCGTAGATAGTGGGAGCAGCGGAAAGGTGTGCAAGATGCTTAAATCCATTTATGGATTAAAGCAAGCATCGCGGAGTTGGAACATCTGTTTTGATGTTGTAGTCAAAGAGTTTAACTTCATCAAAAATATAGATGAACCTTGTATCTATATGAAGGTAGCAGAGAGTAAGGTCGTCTTCCTCGTATTGTACGTGGATGACAAACTCTTGATAGGAAATGATATTCCTATGCTGCAATCAGTCAAGCTCTTCTTATCACCAAGATTCTCAATGAAAGATCTAGGTGATGCCTCCTGCATATTGGGGATTAGGATATATAGAGATAGATCCAAAAGGATTCTGGGATTGTCCCAATACAGGTACATTGACACCATACTAAAAAGGTTTAGTATGGAAGAATCCATGCGTGGGAACCAACCCACGATCTCTGGACTCACTCTCTCCAAAGAGATGTCTCCCAAGACTGATTTGGAGAGAGCTCGCATGCAAGGGATACCTTATGCTTCGGCAGTAGGCTCTATCATGTATGCGATGCTATGTAACAGACCCGATGTAGCATACTCACTAAGTGTAGTGAGTCGGTATCAAGCAGATCCTGAAGAGAGTCACTGGACAGCTGTGAAGAACATTCTCAAGTACTTGCGAAGGACTAGAGACATTTTCTTGGTGTATGGTAACGGAGAACTCCGGGTGGAGTCCTTTACCGATTCCAGCTCCCAAAGTGATAAGGAAGACTCTAAGTCGCACTCGGGATTTGTCTTTACCCTCAATGGAGGGGCGGTATGTTGGAAGAGTTCTAAACAGGATACCGTTGCAGACTCGATGATGGAGGCTGAATACATCGCTGCCAACGACTGCCAAAGAGGCTTTCTGGATGAAGAAGTTCAGTAGTGAACTTGGTGTGGTTCCATCTATTGAGCATCCAATACCTCTGTATTGCGATAATAATGGAGCTGTGGCTTTAGCCAAGGAACCCAGGTCCCATCGGAAATCCAGACATATTCTGAGGCGGCATCACCTGATCAGGGAGATAGTTGATCGCCGGGAGATCGAGGTCAGGAGAGTAGATACGAAGGACAACACTGCGGATCCACTCACGAAGGCCATTCCCCAGATACAATTTGAAAGATTATTCGGGATGCTAGGTATGAGATACTACAGCAGCTGGCCTTAGTGCTAGTGGGAGATTGTTAGTTATGTATATGCCCTAGAGGCCATTGTTGTACATATGATGTATATTATGATGGATGCTTGGATATATACAGATAGGACTTTCTTGCTCGTCATGATAGTATGCTATTTGGTTTCACTTTATCTTAACATGTTGACTTGTACTGGTTTACTGTCTTTTCTCTCACATGTTGATAAAGCCCTTAGGATCTGTACTCGACTACTGGGACTATGATGAGATCATACTAGTGGGGCCACGGTAGTCGATGAGTACATCCTATAATTGTTCCTAGTCGAGGGTATATCGAGACAGGGCATCGATACACCAGAGTAGACTAGCGTATGCGCATCTTGACCCATATGATGGGCGATGGATGATCCCATATCCATCGGTGTTTGACATCAAGGATGGTGTACGGGTGCTCAGTGGAGACTGGGTACACTGGACGGACTCGCCGAGAACTCCCAGATGGTGATATACCACACGTTATATGGCAGTTCTCCGGTGACACTGGTACAGCGTTGTCTGTAGACCCGAGATCGTCATAGAGTCTTGTGTGATTCCCACTGTGCTTTGATTTCCACCTTACCACGTCCAAGAGGGCGTTCAAAACGGTGGCTTTTGGGTACAGTCCCGAATCACATGGAGGCAATGAGCGATAGGAGGGGATTCGTCTCTCCCGGTATAGGGAGTTGATGTTGTGATGTGTTCGATTGGCTATAACTGGAAGTCCCTGGCCAGGGCTGATATAGAGATATACTGGTAAGTGTTACCAGTAGTTTCTCGACCTGTTATGAGCCTCACATCGACACGACTTATCAGTTACTGGGGTCTGACGTATACCACCCCTAGACTTGATATGCGACATATCAGACGAACAGACCAGACTGTACGGGAGTGTTACTGATTGGATTCACAGGAGAACGGGCAGGCTAGCTTGTTGATCTTCTGATTGCTCAATACCTGGGTGGCTGTTACGTTTAGCTGACCGCTTGCAGCTTGTGTGTGTTTGATATGATCATCACCTGCTACCGGCGTATTGACGATTCTTTAGAGTCCTACACAGAGGTTTCTTGGCTCAGGCAAAACAGTGTAGAGGCACATATGTGAGATGTGCAGGACCGAGGATAATGCGATATGTGATACAGTATTATATTCTCGCGATATTTAGATATGAACCAGGTCATCGGATCAAGTGTTGATTCGATGAATCGGTACATGATATATTAGTCGGTTATATTCGATATAGCCGGATCGTCGGAACAAGTGTTGATTCGATGATTTAATGTATAATGATATATATGATATATTGTATTACATTATCTAATATTGGCTCGCTTTATTATTTCATTTTCTCACCGGATTAATACATTGATATATATGTGATATATGTTAATTGTATTATTTACTTTTGTTACAAATATATAATATATATGTGATATATATTATTGTGACATGATATGATTTATTATGAAACATGTTTAGGGATGATAAAAAGAGATTAGGGTTTGATTAGGGTTAGCTCCTTCTTGTTCATTCTAGAAGGATTTCCTTTTGTCTTGGTTAAGATATTATGGTTGATACTTATCCATGACTCATTGTTAACCTAACCAAACCCTAGCTCTAGTTTATTCTCTACAAAGGTTAAGCCTCTCATCCTTGACCATGGTTCCATAATCAATTATATACTCTTATTACTATTCATCACAGAAGGATGATCTGATTCTCATTATTCTTCATCTTCTTCTCTCTTGAGTTTTGGAAAGAGCTCACTAGTTAATTCTTTTGTAATGATTTCTTGTGAGAAAATGATATAAAAAGAAAGCATAAATACTACTCCATCATCCTCATCTAATCTAGCCCATTAGATTAGGGTTTTCACCTCATTAGAGTGAGAGAGCTTGAGCTATTGCAATTTCGACGTTGATCATCGGAGAAAAGGAATACGACAAGCTATCATGGATCGTTCGAGTCGTGGAGCCTCTCTTGAGTACGGGAGATCGTGGATCACGGCGAAAGGACTTCTACTCGGAGCTTGTGAAGCGAAGGAGCGGACTACAAAGGTTGTAATCCCTCACACTTAGTATTAAAGATGTTATCTTGCATGTTTAACCCAAATAATCTAGCAAAGATCCCGGCTTTGGGTTGTTCAGCACGTCTAAAATTTTATTCGGGCATGTTTGATGCCTTATGAACCTTCACAAGAGTGCCTAGGAACCCTACAGTAGCAAACTAGACGATAAAGGCTGGTGACATCGCTATCAAAGATACTACCAAAGAGGCAGTTTGGGTGTATATTAGTTCATGAGATGACTAGGTTCCTACCATTGTATGACAATGGAAGTGTGGCTTTGGCCCAGGAACCCCGGTCCCATCAGTGACCCAGACATATTCTGAGGCAGCATCACCTGATCAAGGAGATAGTTGATCTCCAGGGTGATCGAGGTTAGGAGAGTAGACTCAGAGGACAACACGGCGGATCCACCCACAAAGGCCTTTTCCCAGAGAGAGACTTTTATGGGATAGTTGAGTATGAGATACTGCAACCACTGCTACAGATGGCCCTAGTGCAAGTGGGAGATTGTTAGTTATATGTATGCCCTAGAGGCCATTACTGTACATGAGATGTATATTGTAGTGGATGCTGGGACATATATAGGTAGGACTTTCTTGCTCGACATGATAGTACTCTATCTGGTTGCTCTTTATCTTAACATGTATACTTACTGTCTCTCTGTTACATGTTGATAAAGCCCTTAGGATGTGTACTCGACTTGCAGGACTATGATGCAGATCATACTAGTGGGGCCTGGGTAGTCCATGGGTACATCCTTCAATGTTCCTAGTCGTGGGAATATCGAGACGGGGCATCGATATTCCAGAGTAGACTAGCGTATATCTTCTCGACCCATGTGATGGGCGATGGATGATCCCATATGCATTGGTGTTTGACATCAGAGACGGTATGCGGGTGCTCAGTGGAGACTGGGTATACTGAACGGACTCGCCGAGAACTCCCAGATGGTATTATACCTCACGTCAGATGGCAGTTCTCTGGTGACACTGGTACAGCTTAGTCTGTTGACCCGAGATCGTCATAGAGTCTTGTGTGTCTCCCACTGTGCTTTGATTTCCACCCTACCACGGCTCTACTAAGTCGTGCAAACAGGTGGTTTTTGGGTACAGTCCCGATTCACATGGAAGCAATGAGCGATAGGAGGGGATTCGTCTCTCCCGGTATTGGGGGTTGATGTTGCGCTATGCTCGACTGGCCATAACTGGAAATCCCTGGCCAGGGTTGCACTGATTTACTGGTAAGTGTTATCAGTAGTTTCATGCTTGTTATGGACCTTACATCGGCATGACTTATCAAGCTGCTGGGGTCTGACGTTTACCACCCCTAAGCGAGATATGCAACATATCAGACGAACAGACCGGATTGTGCGGTAAGTGTTACTGATTGGATTCGCAGAAGTGTGAGCAGGCTTACTCGTTGATCTTCTGATCGCTCAATACCCGGGTGGCCGTTATGTTTAGCAGACCGCTTGCGGCTTGTGGGTGATTGATATGATCACCACCTACTGCCGGCGTATTGACGAGTCTTTAGAGTCCTACACAGAGGTTTCCTGGCTCAAGCGAAACGAAATAGGAGCGCATATGAGATATGTGCGGGACCGAGAATGATACCAGTATGTGATTTTGTATTCTATTCTCGCGATTTGTATTATCACTCGGTTATATGTGATATAGCCGGGTGATCGAATCAAGTGTTGATTCGAAACATTGATACACTAGATATTAGTCGGTTATATGCGATATGACCGGATCGTTAAATCAAGTGTTGATTTAATAATTTAATGTATAATTATATATTTGATATATTACTTTACATTAACTAGTATTGGTTCACTTAAGATTGATTTTCTCACTTGTTGTGCACAAGTTGTATATGTGATATATGTTTGTGCACTGGTTTGCATCATGATTGATGATACATGCAAACATGGGTGGGTGTGTGACATACACCATGTTAATTATAATTTAGGGTTTTATTTATCTTAATTATTCAAAATGGTGGCTTCTTTTGTCATGGCTTGAAGCTTCATGAAGCTTGAAGCAACTTTGAAAAAGTCCCTTCATTTTGTCTTGATTAAGATATTCATTAACCAAACCATTATAATTAACTATGGTTTAGTCTCTACAAAGGTTAGCTCACCCATGGTTTCATTATGATAGACTTCACTTGATTATTCCTTTTACATAATTCCTTTTCTTTTCTTTCTTCTTCTTCTTCTTCAAGAAGAAGAAAAGCTTGCTAGAAAAATTTTCAAGTGAAGAAAAAGAGTGAGAAATCCAAATCCAAAGTGAACCCACTTACTATTTCATCATCCTCTACTACTTGCCATTTAGTTTAGGGTGTTCTCTTCACAAAGTTCATGACCTAGTGAAGATGGAGCTTGAGCTTGAGTCTCCTCGACGTACATCATTTTCGGCCTCGAAGTCAATGACCTAGCCCGCTCATTTCTCTGAAGAAACCATCGCTAGAGTCCGGGATCCCGATGATCGCAGCGAAGGGACGTCAACACGGAGCTTTAGAAGTGAAGGACCGGATCTACAAAGGTTGTAATCCCTTTCACTTGTAGTTAAAATGTTTAACTTGCTAGTTTTCGCATAATCTCTAGTATACGATCTTGGTTAGGGTTGTTCGGCATGGCTAATTTTTGAATCGGGCATGGTTGATGCCTTGTAGAGCCTTGTTAGAGTGCCTAGGAACCCTACACTGACGTTATACCAACCCCAGGGTGTGATATGCGACATATCAGATGAAGAAACCGGACTGTACGGTAGTGTTACTGATTGGATTCCCAGGAGTTGTAGCAGGCTTGCTTGTTAATCTTCTGATCGCTCAATACCCGGGTGGCCGTTACATTTAGCAGACCGCTTGCGGCTTATAGGTGTTTGATATGGTCATCACCTACTGCCAGCGTATTGATGAGTCTTTAGAGTCCTACATAGAGGTTTCCTGGTTCATGCGAAACGGAGTAGGAGCACATATGTGATATGTGCGGGACCGAGATTAATGCGAGTATGTGATACCGCATTCTACTCTCGTGATATGTGATATCGGTCGGTTATATATGATATAGCCGGGTTATCGGATCAAGTGTTGATTCGATAAGTTGATTCAAATGATATTAGTCGGTTATATAATATAGCCGGATTATTAAATCAAGAGTTGATTTGATAATTTAATGTATAATTATATATTTGATAGATTAAATTACATTAACTAATAGCATCTCACTTAAGTATTACTTTTTCTCACTTGATGATACATTAATATATATGTAATATATGTTAATAGTATTATTTTCTACTTGTACACAAAATATATATGTGATATATATTGTTGTGTCATGATAGGTTACACTAGCAACATGTATGTGAGAGACTAATACCATGCTCGGTTTTATGTTTGGGATTTATTTATCATTAAGTAATTCACAAAAGATTGAGAATGAGTCATGGATGAAGCTTGGAGAAGCTTGTAGAAAACATTGACTAAGTCCACTCTTTTGTCATTGCGTAAGATATTTTTTAACCCAACCCTTAACTCATAGCTATGGTTTATTCTCTACATGAGTTACGCATGACACTAACTCATCCATGGTTGCAATTCTAACCTCACTCTCTCATTCATTTGCTTCATCACTTCTTCTTCTTCTTCAAGAGAAAAAGCTTGCTAGCTTTTTCTAAGTGATGATTTATTGTGAGAAAAATAAAAACTAAAGTGAACCCAGTTCCTACATCATCATCCTCTATTACTTGCCATTTAGTTTAGGGTGTTTGCTTCACTAATCTACATAATTAGTGAAAAGATAGCATGAGTTAGTATCTCCTTGACGTAGATCATCTTCGGACTCGAAGACTTCGAAGTAAGCTTGTTTGTTTCTTCATGGGAGCCACTCTAGAGTCCGGGGGATCGCGATCGCAGCGAAGGGACTACTACACGGAGCTATTAAAGTGAAGGACCGGTCTACAAAGGTTATATTCCTTGTTCACTTATATGTAAAGAGTTTACATATCTTGTTTAACCCTAAGTCTCTAGTTAGGATCTTGGTTAGGGTTTGTTTAGCACCACAAAATTTCAAAGTAGCATGATTGATGCTTACCAAAACCTTCACAAGGTGCTAAGCTAACCCTACATGTCTATCAAAAGTATTCCAAAAATTCATCTATTCATTTATCTCTCGATCTAGAGAGAGATCTAGCGAGCAACTAGGTTTCTGTAATTAGACGAGCAATTTGTAATGCAAGATCAATAAAAGTAGTTCTTTGTCTTACTTCTTTTCGCATTTTCTTTCCGCATTACTTTTCCGCATTACATTCAGCATTATTTTCTGATTTTAAATATGGTTTCATTCATCTTCCACCTCTGTTTTAAATCGCTAATAACCACGAGCGAGTAATTTCTTGCTTGCTAGAGTTTGTAGGATAGGGTAGAATATGCAGGGTTCCTAGGCACTCTAGTGAGGTCTCCAAAGCCATCAACCATGGCAATTTCAAAAAATATGGTGCCTACAAACCCTAGTGTACGGATCGATAACTAGATGTCTAGGCGAAAAGAAAGCTAGCTAACAACTTAGCTAAAGAGAATACGGAAATACAACCTTTGTAGATCCGGTGCTCCACCTCCACGGCTCCGCAACGATGTCGTCTCCGCTGTCCAAATCAAATCCGGGCTCTAGAGTCGGCTTCGTCGGAGAATGGGCAAGCTAGGTCGTCGATGTCCATGCCGAAGATGATCTACGTCGAGGCATCGATGAATCAAGCTCCACCTTCACCAAACCGTGAAAAGTTGTGAAGGAAACACACTCTACTACTTGGCAAGAGGTAGAGGATGAAGAAATAGGAAGTGGGTAGACTTTAGAATTGGATTTCTCACTTATTTCCAACAATCACCATTGATGGACCTTGCTTTTCTTCACTTGAAGAATGAAGAAGAAGAAGAAAGATATTATGATAAGTTAATAGAAAAAGAAAAGAAATTGAATTCTTATCATAATTCTAACCATGGTCAAGTGTAGAGAATGAATCATGGTTAGTGTGAATGGTTAGGGTTAAGGATGAGATAAGTATGGTTGACTTTATCAAAGCTTCATGAAGCTTCAACTAAACTCCAAATCTAGCAACCATTCTTTTCTCTTTTCTTTTTATTTTCCAAAGTGAATAAACAAATAAATAAATGAATAAATAAGTAATGGAAAATAAAACCCTAACCATTCTTTTAACCATGGTTTATTCTTTGCACTTAACCAAGTAAACTTGTATCATCAAACATGATACAATCAAGTGCACAAAATCATATCGCATATGTAATGTGCACACCCGAGCGAGAAAATCCATCTTAAGTAAACCGATACTAGTTGATGCAAAGCAATATATCAAATATATAAATATGCATTAAATCATTAAATCAACACTTGATTCAATGATCCGGTCATGCGCACATAACCGACTGGTATCTAATATATCGGCTTATCGAATCAACGCTTGAATCGATAACTAGGTTATATCGCATACAACCATTCGATATATTTGTCGCGAGAATAGAATACGGTATCACATACACGCATTATTCTCGGTCCCGCACATATCTCATATGCGCTCCTATTTCGTTTCGCTTGAGCCAGGAAACCTCTGTGTAGGACTCTAAAGACACGTCAATACGCCGGCAGCGGATGATGATCATATCAAACATCCACAAGCCGCAAGCGGTCTGCTAAACGTAACGGCCACCCGGGTATTGAGCGATCTGAAGATCGACGAGCAAGCCCGCTCACACTCCAGCGAATCCGACCAGTAACACTACCGTACAGTCCGGTCTGATCGTCTGATATGTCGCATATCTCGCCTAGGGGTGGTAAACGTCAGACCCCAATAGCTCAATAAGTCGTGTCGATATGAGGCTCATAACGGGTCGAGAAACTACTGGTAACACTTACCAGCAATTCTCTGAGCAGCCCTGGCCAGGGACTTCCTGTTATAGCCGATCGAACACAGTGCAACATCAACCCCCATATACCGGGAGAGACGAATCCCCTCCTATCGCTCATTGCCTCCATGTGACTCGGGACTGTACCCAAAAACCACCGTTTTGCACGCCCTCTTGGACGTGGTAAAATGGAAATCAAAGCACAGTGGGAACCACAAAAGACTCTATGACGATCTCGGGTCAACAGACTACTCTGTACCAGTGTCACCAGAGAACTGCCATCTGACGTGAGGTATAATACCATCTGGGAGTTCTCGGCAAGTCCGTCCAGTGTACCCAGTCTCTACTGAGCACCCGTATATCTCCTCTGATGTCAAACACCGATGGATATGGGATCATCCATCGCCCATCTGTATGGGTCGAGAAGGTACACGCTAGTCTACTCTGGTATATCGATGCCCCGTCTCGATACACCCACGACTAGGGACTTTGAAGGATGTACTTATGGACTACCATGTCCCCACTAGTATGATCCGCATCATAGTCCAGGTAGTCAAGTACAAATCCTAAGGGCTTTACCAACATGTAACAGAGAGACAAGTAGCATACACGTTAAGGTAAAGAGTAACCAGATAGCATACTATCATGTCGAGCAAGAAAGTCCTCCCTATATATGTCCCAGCATCCACTACAATATACATCCTATGTACAGTAATGGCCTCTAGGGCATACATATAACTAACAATCTCCCACTTGCACTAGGGCCATCTGTAGCAGTGGTTGGAAGTATCTCATACTCAACCATCCCATAAAAGTCTCTCTCTCTGGGAACAGGCCTTTGTGAGTGGATCCGCTGTGTTGTCCTCAGAGTCTACTCTCCTTGCCTCGATCTTCCTGGAGATCAACCATCTCCATGATCAAGTGATACTGCCTTAGAATATGTCTGGATCACTGATAGGACCAGCGTTCCTTGGCATAAGCCACAACTCCATTGTCTCACAATGGTTGGAACGTAGTTCATCTCATGAACCAATATACACCCAAACAGCCTCTTTGGTAGCATCTTAAGTAGCGATGTATCCTGCCTTTATCGTCTAGTATGTCACGGTATCCAGCTTGGAATTCTTCCAACATACCGTCCCTTTACTGAGGGTAAAGACAATGCCTGCGACTGACACTCAGTCGTCTTTATCACCCTGGAACCCTTCCAGTGATTCTCCGCAGGATCGTTTGATACCATCTCACTACAACTAGTGAGAATCCTAACATCCACTTAAATCTATCTCATAGATCCAAAATCCAGGATTTAGTAGGTATCTCATTGTTCCTATATGGAGAATCCTAGTGATAACCGGAGATTGATCGAGCGTAGCATAGGAAACTCCTTCCCCATCAAGAGTATGTCATCCACGTACTCTACGAGGATCGTCACCATACTCCCTACTACCTTTTTGTATATACAAGGTTCATCTACCATTTTGATGATGTCAACTTCTTTGACTTATTCATCAAAACAGATGTTCTAACTCCGCGATGCCTGCTTTATCAGATAAAACATCTTGCACACGTTTCCGCTGCTCCCACTGTCTACGAAGCCCTCTGGCTGTGTACTTATAGACGCTCTCTTCTAAATCATCATTTAGAAAAGCAGTCAAGACACCCAACCACCAGATATCGCAGTCATGGTATGTAGCCGTGGTAAGTAGGATCTGGATGGACTTAAGAATAGTCACTTGAAAAGGTTTCATCATGATCCACGCCTGGTCAATGAAGAAAACCTTCAACAAGTCTAGCTTTGAAAGTCTCAACTTTTCCATATACACCAAGTAGTCTTCTCAAGATATACTTGCTCCTGATGGGGATTTAACCCTTCAGATATAGCAACCAAAGTCCATACTTTGTCGGTGTATAAGGATTCCATCTCAGATCGATAAACATCCAGCCATTCTTACAGAGTCTTACTCCTGATGGCCAGCTCGAAGCTAATTGGGTCATCATCTCATGATGCAATCCTCGCTCCCACTGTCATAGAGAAACCGAAGTATCTCTCAGGTGGGTGAGGAACCCTACTAGATCGGCGGAGAGGCTGAGGTTGGTTGGTTACTATTGAATCATTTGGTTTTATCAAATCATCTGCTGTATTCTGTATAGCTGGAACCTTTCCAGTTCTACATTACAGACCTTGCCTCGAGCTTGTCCGGGTTTTGCTTTTCAGACATAGGCCGGACAACCCCAAATCTTAACTAACTTAAGACATGGGCTCTTCCCTTTCCATATCACATATGAAATGGTAGGCAACTGATTTGATTGGAACCCTATTCAATAGGTATGCAGCTTCCCAAGTGCATAACTCCCAAAAGGAATTAGGTGACTCAGTATTACTCATCATAGAGCACACCATATCAAATAGGGTGTATCTGCTCCGCCCCGATATACCATCGTGCTATGGTTTATACGGAGGAGTAATACCGAGAGAGAATCTCATTCTCCTTTAGAATAGTCCAGTATTTCCGTGCTTAAGTATTCTCCTCCTTGATCTCATCAAAGGACATAATACTTATACCCGTTTTGGTTCTCTACTTCTCGCTTATATTCTGTGAATATCTCAAAAGGTTCGGACTTGTGTTTCAACAGGAACATAGGTCTGAATCTTGAAAGATTATCAGAGAATGTAATGAAGTATAAAGAACCAGTCTTGGCATGTGTAGACAGGGGACTTTCATACATCAACATGTATCATCCCAAGAGTTTACCAACTCTTTCTCTGTTTCCATTAAACAGAGCTATGGTCATCTTATCTTTGTGACATGACTGGCGAGTTTCACAAGATGCAAATTCAAACTGATTTAAATATATATCTTTATGTAACTCTAGCCAGTCGGGTCGCATTGATCAGACCTAGTCTACAATACCTCAATAAGAATTCGTTCATTTCTGAACTCTTCCTCTTGTGTGTGATCCGTATACCAAGAACTGTAGTTTGATTTAGAACATCAACGCTTTTAGATAACGTGCCTGAACCGATCAACTTTTGATATAGGAAATGTTCAAAACATTATCCAACAATACAAAATTATATCCTTTCTTTACTAATAAAGAGACTGATATGATTTTGTATATCAGGTTCGGTATCTAATAACATTCGTTCAGAATCAATGTATTGTAATACAGGGTGACAGTGACCGACAGACTTGGCTGCAATACTTGCCCCGTTTTCTGCCTCATGAAACTTATCACCCGTTCTCAGTTCTCAACCTTTCTGTAGCCCTATGTAACATATTACATATCTGGGATCCTGATCTGGTATCACATACCCAGGACGTAAAGGATACTGAGAAACAGTTCTCTGTAATGTACACACCCGAAGATGATGCATCAGCATGCACTCTCTTCGTTTGGGCGGCACGTGAATTCTGGTAATCCCCAATTTCCTGCTCTGTCTTATAACATTCATATGTTGGAGCGGGACCAACGTTCCCCAGCTCAGTATAACAAGCGGGTTCGGTCAAATATCCGTATTATTATCTTGATTAAGGCGTGATATGGTCGCTACCAGGAGAGAGAGAGAAGAAAACACTCAGCGTGCGCTCTGTCAAGAATAGATTGGTTATTATTTTATCTAATCAGGATGGCTCCCACTGCTTTTTATCAAATCTTCCTTCAAACCCTAAAAGGAAAGACTAGCCGGGATTAATTACACACTATAAGTTCGCCAATCTTTCAGCCAGGCCAGTGTCGGTACTTTGAGGGAGGTCCCCCGTGCTTTCGCACGAACCTAATTACTGTAAACCTCGTTTTCCCAGAGGCGTAACCTCGTTAACACCTTTCTAGACACCTACTTGATCGGCTAATTGTAATGTATAAAACTCTCCCAGGAGTAACACTTACTCGCAGCGGGTATCGGGATCCAACTATCTCATAGAAGGTATGCAATCTCATTGCAAATTTCAACACTTGAAATTCCCGATAATATTTTGCCCCTAGCACCCTATGACCTTGACGGAGGTCAACAAACCATAGGCTACTAGTCAAGTTCAACCCGTCATTTCTTGATCGAATTAAACCCACCCGCACGACCCTTGACGGAGGTCAACAAGGCCGCACGACTACCCTAACTCAATCTGCATCATATGCATAAGCAGATAAATACTGGTTAGCTACCGCACACTGCGCCTTGACGGAGGTCAACAAACGCAGCACGAATACTAAACAGCACTTATCTGAAATGACGGAGGGCTACGACAGGTTTTTCTGAAAACCTATTGCGTAATGAACTTGATATCGTTATAGGATCGAATGAATTTTGAAATGGAGTGCTTTTGAGGCTTTTCTAGTTTTGCTAAAGGAGTCACTCCCGGTGAAGGGATCGTCGGTCCTTTCCTCGTCGAATGAGGTGCGGGATATATCATATATATCACTGTGCAAAGCAAAAACACTTAAAAGCAATCAAAAGACAAACCGAGTGTGTAGCATCTGCCAGTTATTGCTAAAGGAGTCACTCCCGGTGAAGGGATCTCGGTCCTTTCCTCATCGAATAAGGTGCAGGATATATCACATATACCGCTGTGCAAAGCAAGAACTGTAGCTACCTGTTTTTATTTTGAAATTCGATTCTACAACATCTTAGGTTTCTTTTATTTCATTAATCACATTAATGAAGTCCCATCATTTATGTACCTAAACATCACAGATAGATATGACGTACACTTATGCCATCCGCATTCGCCTCGATGTCCCCTCGTGCACCGTTAGGTTAGGTAACTAACGGCAGAGCAGGGCAGGGCTAGCGCGGGTGTAAAACATAAGTAACGTCTATATAATATATCATATATACTATATACTATATCCATCACAAAAACATCACATGATCTCATCACAGATATCGCAGCAGAAGAATCATATGAAATATTGGATATACTAGGACGTCTGTGTTTTCAATACGAGCCAGTATAAAACACGGATTCCACGGTCGTGATGAATAGCCAAACCCACACCCCTAGACCCCTACGAGAGCGGCAAGCAACCCTACCAATTCTGGAGTTAGGAGACCCGGACTCGACTCCTCGAGTTGGTCTCCCACTGGACTCCAGAACCCGGTTACTTGTGCCCTCCTCCTTGGGTCTATCCTAGTGCGGAAAAGTAAATAATATACAAACGGTGACAACTTCCGCAACCTGGAAGCGCCCCAATAAAAGAATATTACATACAAGTTTTTACATGAATGAAAATGAAAAACACTCATCTCACATAAAAAACCCCGGCTATTCAAACACGACGATCCAATATAACATATCCAGCAACACATAACATCACATGTCATCAACGTAAGTAAATATGCGCATCCCAATTGTCGTTGGCATATAGCAACGAAACCGGCGATATCATATATTACACTTACGGTCACAGAAAAGAAAGTGTAAAACTACAACAGTTGGAATCCGCAATCTCTTCAGACATCGCATGCCTGACCAAATGAATTACTTAGACATCACATGCATAACAATTATAAACCCCGCATTTTAGTCTCATTATCGAAAACTCTTTTCAATATCAAGTCGGGCAATTCAACAAGATTCCCGACAGTCTGATCGAATACTCGTCGCAAACTTCAGTAGATGGCCGCACCCCCGATACTGTCGACGAAGTGCACCAAGGCGGAACACCGCTACCGCGAGCACCCGGAGGGATGCTTTCGGCGACGGGGTTCTCCTACAGTCACTTGGTCGGGGCTATGGGGTAAGGCTGTCTATTAAGTTTACCCGGCGAGTATCCGCGTACGCTACGTGATTGCGACGGACTTTTGATCACATCAAAATTCCGTGGCAACCGTTCAAGTGAGACTAAACTGCTACGTTTATAATATTCATTCAGTTATCATATAACTATTGTGAATTCCAATTATTGTATCCCATTCCAGATAAATAGAAAATGTTAAACTTTCCGATCGAAGATTCTAACACCCAAGTTTTCCCGATACAGATCAACACATGAAACTAGTCTAACAACATTCAGTTCGTACCTCAGTACCAACGGTCCAGCCGTAGAAGGGTCAAGCCAACGCCTCACATGTGGCACGCCGTACTGCCCCAAACCCGAAGGTTCAAAGGGTAGTTCAAGACGGTCACATAATCGAGTTAAGGTTTGTGTCTTCTAGAGGGACCATCGCGTTACTTGCACTACTTAGAACGTTGTTAAACTACGGGAAAATCCAACACTTGGAAATTTCCCGACAGGGGAAAGATTGGGTATTTATATCCGGTCGAACTTTTTAACATATTCTAAAATTTATCCGGAAAGCCACACAGACAAAATTTGATACCCCGATCGAAACACCGAAGCTCCAAAACAACTCAGAAAAATTCAACTCTGGAAAAAATATTAAAAATTCCCAGAAACACCAGCATAGCACAATAAGAATTACTGTAGAAAGTAGGATGCCAGAAACGACAAAATGGCCGCGCTTGCGCCGCACAAGCCAGGCTCGTGCCGCGGAAGCGCGGCACACTGTTGGAATTGGGCAGCCGAATTTTACAGTCTTTCTTATAATTGTCTGCTGAGTTTTCTGAACATTTTTAATGTTGAAAAATCCCAGATTTTAAAAATTGTACAGAGAGCATGTTTTGGGTTTCGGTTTTGTGTCGTTCGGACTTCAATTTCCGTCTGGACTTCGCCTAAGGCTCTAGCTAGGCTCTGATACCACTGCAGGGTTCCTAGGCACTCTAGTGAGGTCTCCAAAGCCATCAACCATGGCAATTTCAAAAAATATGGTGCCTACAAACCCTAGTGTACGGATCGATAACTAGATGTCTAGGCGAAAAGAAAGCTAGCTAACAACTTAGCTAAAGAGAATACGGAAATACAACCTTTGTAGATCCGGTGCTCCACCTCCACGGCTCCGCAACGATGTCGTCTCCGCTGTCCAAATCAAATCCGGGCTCTAGAGTCGGCTTCGTCGGAGAATGGGCAAGCTAGGTCGTCGATGTCCATGCCGAAGATGATCTACGTCGAGGCATCGATGAATCAAGCTCCACCTTCACCAAACCGTGAAAAGTTGTGAAGGAAACACACTCTACTACTTGGCAAGAGGTAGAGGATGAAGAAATAGGAAGTGGGTAGACTTTAGAATTGGATTTCTCACTTATTTCCAACAATCACCATTGATGGACCTTGCTTTTCTTCACTTGAAGAATGAAGAAGAAGAAGAAAGATATTATGATAAGTTAATAGAAAAAGAAAAGAAATTGAATTCTTATCATAATTCTAACCATGGTCAAGTGTAGAGAATGAATCATGGTTAGTGTGAATGGTTAGGGTTAAGGATGAGATAAGTATGGTTGACTTTATCAAAGCTTCATGAAGCTTCAACTAAACTCCAAATCTAGCAACCATTCTTTTCTCTTTTCTTTTTATTTTCCAAAGTGAATAAACAAATAAATAAATGAATAAATAAGTAATGGAAAATAAAACCCTAACCATTCTTTTAACCATGGTTTATTCTTTGCACTTAACCAAGTAAACTTGTATCATCAAACATGATACAATCAAGTGCACAAAATCATATCGCATATGTAATGTGCACACCCGAGCGAGAAAATCCATCTTAAGTAAACCGATACTAGTTGATGCAAAGCAATATATCAAATATATAAATATGCATTAAATCATTAAATCAACACTTGATTCAATGATCCGGTCATGCGCACATAACCGACTGGTATCTAATATATCGGCTTATCGAATCAACGCTTGAATCGATAACTAGGTTATATCGCATACAACCATTCGATATATTTGTCGCGAGAATAGAATACGGTATCACATACACGCATTATTCTCGGTCCCGCACATATCTCATATGCGCTCCTATTTCGTTTCGCTTGAGCCAGGAAACCTCTGTGTAGGACTCTAAAGACTCGTCAATACGCCGGCAGCGGATGATGATCATATCAAACATCCACAAGCCGCAAGCGGTCTGCTAAACGTAACGGCCACCCGGGTATTGAGCGATCTGAAGATCGACGAGCAAGCCCGCTCACACTCCAGTGAATCCGACCAGTAACACTACCGTACAGTCCGGTCTGATCGTCTGATATGTCGCATATCTCGCCTAGGGGTGGTAAACGTCAGACCCCAATAGCTCAATAAGTCGTGTCGATATGAGGCTCATAACGGGTCGAGAAACTACTGGTAACACTTACCAGCAATTCTCTGAGCAGCCCTGGCCAGGGACTTCCTGTTATAGCCGATCGAACACAGTGCAACATCAACCCCCATATACCGGGAGAGACGAATCCCCTCCTATCGCTCATTGCCTCCATGTGACTCGGGACTGTACCCAAAAACCACCGTTTTGCACACCCTCTTGGACGTGGTAAGATGGAAATCAAAGCACAGTGGGAACCACACAAGACTCTATGACGATCTCGGGTCAACAGACTACTCTGTACCAGTGTCACCAGAGAACTGCCATCTGACGTGAGGTATAATACCATCTGGGAGTTCTCGGCGAGTCCGTCTAGTGTACCCAGTCTCTACTGAGCACCCGTATATCTCCTCTGATGTCAAACACCGATGGATATGGGATCATCCATCGCCCATCTGTATGGGTCGAGAAGGTACACACTAGTCTACTCTGGTATATCGATGCCCCGTCTCGATACACCCACGACTAGGGACTTTGAAGGATGTACTTATGGACTACCATGTCCCCACTAGTATGATCTGCAGGGTTCCTAGGCACACTAGTGAGGTCTCCCAAGCCATCAACCATGGCAATTTCAAAAATTATGGTGCCTACAAACCCTAAAGTACGGATCGATAACTAGATGTCTAGGCGAAAAGAAAGCTAGCTAACAACTTAGCTAAAGAGAATACGGAAATACAAGCTTTGTAGATCCGGATATCCACCTCCACGGCTCCGCAACGAGGTCATCTCCGCTGTCCAAATCAAATCCGGGCTCTAGAGTCGGCTTCGTCGGAGAATGGGCAAGCTAGGTCATCGATGTCCATACCGAAGATGATCTACGTCGAAGCATCGCAAGATCAAGCTCTCACTTCACCAAGTCATGAAACTTGTGAAGAGAACACACTCTACTACTTGGCAAGAGGTAGAGGATGAAGAAATAGGAAGTGGGTTAACTTTAGATTTTGATTTCTCACTCTTTTCCAACAATCACCATTGATGGACCTTGCTTTTCTTCACTTGAAGAATGAAGAAGAAGAAGGAAAATTTATGATAAGATAATTCTAAAAAGAAAAGAATAATACATTCTTATCATCTTAGAACCATGGTTTAGTGTAGAGAATTAATCATGGTTGAGTGGTATGGTTAGGGTTAAGGATGAGATAAGAATAGTGGACTAAGTCAAAGCTTCATGAAGCTTTAACAAAACAACAAAAGAAGCCACCATCCTTTTCTCATTCTTTTATTCATTTATCAAAAATAAAAAGGATAATTAAATAAGATAAATGAATAATAAATAAGAAACCCTAACCATTTCATTAACCAAGGTTTAATACTTTACACTTAACCAAAAAGGATGTATCATAAAACATGATACAAGCAAGTGCACAAAATCATATCGCATATGTAATGCGCACACCCGAGTGAGAAAATCCATCTTAAGTAAACCGATACTAGTTGATGCAAAGTAATATATCAAATATACAAATATGCATTAAATCATTAAATCAAAACTTGATTCAATGACCCGGTTATGTCGCACACAACCGACTAGTATACAATATATCGGCTTATCGAATCAACGCTTGAATCGATAACTAGGTTATATCGCATACAACCATTCGATATATTTATCGCGAGAATAGAATACGGTATCACATACACGCATTATTCTCGGTCCCGCACATATCTCATATGCGCTCCTATTTCGTTTCGCTTGAGCCAGGAAACCTCTGTGTAGGACTCTAAAGACTCGTCAATACGCCGGCAGCAGGCGATGATCATATCAAACACCCACAAGCCGCAAGCGGTCTGCTAAACGTAACGGCCACCCGGGTATTGAGCGATCTGAAGATCGACGAGCAAGCCCGCTCACACTCCAGTGAATCCGACCAGTAACACTACCGTACAGTCCGGTCTGATCGTCTGATATGTCGCATATCTCGCCTAGGGGTGGTATACGTCAGACCCCAATAGCTCAATAAGTCGTGTCGATATGAGGTCTATAACTGTTCGAGAAACTACTGGTAACACTTACCAGTAAATCTCTGCAACCCTGGCCAGGGATTTCCTGTTATAGCCAATCGAACACAGCGCAACATCAACTCCCATATACCGGGAGAGACGAATCCCCTCCTATCGCTCATTGCCTCCATGTGACTCGGGACTGTACCCAAAAACCACCGTTTTGCACGCCCTCTTGGACGTGGTAAGATGGAAATCAAAGCACAGTGGGAACCACACAAGACTCTATGACGATCTCAGGTCAACAGACTACTCTGTACCAGTGTCACCAGAGAACTGCCATCTGACGTGAGGTATAATACCATCTGGGAGTTCTCGGCGAGTCCGTCCAGTGTACCCAGTCTTTACTGAGCACCCGTATATCATCTCTGATGTCAAACACCGATGGATATGGGATCATCCATCGCCCATCTATATGGGTCGAGAAGGTATACGCTAGTCTACTCTGGTATATCGATGCCCCGTCTCGATACACCCACGACTAGAGACTTTGAAGGATGTACTTATGGACTACCATGTCCCCACTAGTATGATCCGCATCATAGTCCAGGTAGTCAAGTACAGATCCTAAGGGCTTTACCAACATGTAACAGAGAGACAAACAGTATACACGTTAAGGTAAAGTTCAACCAGATAGCATACTATCATGTCGAGCAAGAAAGTCCTCCCTATATATGTCCCAGCATCCACTACAATATACATCCTATGTACAGTAATGGCCTCTAGGGCATACATATAACTAACAATCTCCCACTTGCACTAGGGCCATCTGTAGCAGTGGTTGCAGTATCTCATACTCAACCATCCCATGAAAGTCTCTCTCTGGGAACAGGCCTTTGTGAGTGGATCCGCTGTGTTGTCCTCTGAGTCTACTCTCCAAACCTCGATCACCCTGGAGATCAACCATCTCCATGATCAAGTGATACTGCCTTAGAATATGTCTGGATCACTGATGGGACGGGCGTTCCTTGGCATAAGCCACAACTCCATTGACTCACAATGGTAGGAACAAAGTTCATCTTATGAACCAATATATACCCAAACAGCTTCTAGGGTAGCATCTTAAGTAGCGATGTATCCAGCCTTTATCGTCTAGTATGTCATGGTATCTAGCTTGGAACTCTTCCAACATACCGTCCCTTTACTGAGGGTTAAGACAATGCCTGCGACTGACACTCAGTCGTCTTTATCACCCTGGAACACTTCCAGTGATTCTCCTCAGGATCGATTGACACCACCTCACTACATCTAGTGAGTTTCCTAACATCCATTTAGATCTATCTCATAGATCCAAAATCCAGGATTTAGTAGGTATCACTTTAATCCTATATGGAGAATCTTTGTGATAAGCGGAAATTGATCGAGCGTAGCATAAGAAACTCCTTTCTTATCCAGAGTATGTCATCCACGTACTCTACGAGGATCGTCACCATACTCCCTACTACCTTTTTGTATATACAAGGTTCATCTACCATTTTGATGATGTCAAACTCTTTGACCGCTTCATCAAAACAGATGTTCCAACTCCGCGATGCCTGCTTTATCCTATAAAGCATCTTGCACACGTTTCCGCTGCTCCCACTGTCTACGAAGCCCTCTGGCTGTGTACTTATAGACGCTCTCTTCTAAATCATCATTTAGAAAAGCAGTCAAGACACCCAACCACCAGATATCGCAGTCATGGTATGTAGCCGTGGCAAGTAGGATCTGGATGGACTTAAGCATAGTTACTTGAAAAGGTTTTAACATTATGATCCATATCTGGTCAATGATGCAAACCTTTAACAAGTCTAGCTTTGAAAGTCTCAACTTTTCCATCTACACCAAGCAATCTTCTCAAGATATGCTTGCTCCTGATGGGGATTTAACCCTTCAGATATTGCAACCAAAGTCCATACTTTGTTGGTGTATAAGGATTCCATCTCAGATCGCTAAGCATCCAGCCATTCTTACAGAGTCTTACTCCTGATGGCCTGCTCGAAGCTAGTTGGGTCATCATCTCATGATGCAATCCTCGCTCCCACTGTCATAGAGAAACCGAAGTATCTCTCAGGTGGGTGAGGAACCCTACTAGATCGGCGGAGAGGCTGAGGTTCGTTGGTATCTACTGAATCCTTTAGCTGTACCAAATCATCTGCTGTAGCTTGTATAGCTGGAACTTTTCCAGTTCTACATAACTAACCTTGCCTCGAGCTTGTCCGGATTTTGTTTTTAGACATAGGCTGGACAACCCCAAATCTTAACTAGCTTAAGATATGGGCTCTTCCCTTTCCATATCAAATATGAAGTGGTAGGCAACTGATTTGATTCGAACCCTATTCAATAGGTATGCAATCTCATAAGTGCATAACCCCTAAAGGAAATAGGTGACTCAGTAATACTCATCATAGAGCACACCATATCATATAGGGTGTGATTGCTCCGCCCCGATATACCATCGTGCCATGGTGTATACAGAGGAGTAATGCTGAGAGAGAATCTCATTCTCCTTTAGAATAGTCCAGTATTTCCGTGCTCAAGTATTCTCCTCCTTGATCACATCAAAGGACATAATACTTATACCCGTATTTTGGTTCTCTACTTCTAACTTATATTCTGTGAATATCTCAAAAGATTCGGACTTATGTTTCAACAGGAACGTATGTCTGAATTTTGAGAGATTATCAGAGAATGTAATGAAGTAAAAGAACCGGTCCTGGCATGTGTAGACAGGGGACCTTACATACATTAACATGTATCATCCCAAGAGTTTACTAACTCTTTCTCTGTTTCCAATAAACAGAGCTGGTGTCATTATATCTTTGTGACATGACTGGCGAGTTTCACAAGATGTAAATTCAAACTAATTTAAATATGCATCTTTATGTAACTCTAGCTAGTCGGGTCACATTGATCTGACCTAGTCTACAATGCCTCAAGAAGGATTCGTTCATTTCTGAACTCTTCCTCTTGTGTGTGTTCCATATACTAAGAACTGTAGTTTGATTTAGAACATCAATGCTTTTAGATAACGTGCCTGAATTGATCAACTTTTGATATAGGAAATGTTCAAAACATTATCCATCTATACAAAATTTTATCATTTCTTTACTAATAAAGAGATAGATATGATTTTGTATATCAGGTTCGGTATCTAATAACATTCGTTCACAATCAATGTATTGGTAATACAGGGTGACAGTGACCGACAGACTTGGCTGCAACTCTTGCCCTGTTTTCTGCCTCATGAAACTTATCACCCGTTCTCAGTTCTCTACCTTTCTGTAGCCCTATGTAACAGATTACATATCTGGGATCCTGATCCGGTATCATATACCCAGGACGTAAAGGATACTGAGAAACAGTTCTGTATAATGAACACACCCGAAGATGATGCATCAGCATGCACTTTCTTCATTTGGGCGGCACGGGAAATCTGGTATTCCCCAATTTCCTGCTCTGTCTTATAACATTTATAAGTTTGAGCGGGACCAACGTTCCCCAGCTCAGTATAACAAGCGGGTTTGGTCAATAATCCGTATTATTATCTTGATTAAGGCGTGATATGGTCGCTACCTGGAGAGAGAGAGAAGAAAACACTCAGCGTGCGCTCTGTCAAGAATAGATTGGTTATTATTTTATCTAATCAGGATGGCTCCCACTGCTTTTTATCAAATCTTCCTTCAAACCCTAAAAGGAAAGACTAGCCGGGATTAATTACACACTACAAGTTCGCCAATCTTTCAGCCAGGCCAGTGTCGGTACTTTGAGGGAGGTCCCCCGTGCTTTCGCACGAACCTAATTAATGTAAACCTCGTTTTCCCAGAGGTGTAACCCCGTTGACACCTTTCTAGACACCTACTTGATCGGCTAATTGTAATGTATAAAACTCTCCCAGGAGTAACACTTACTCGCAGCGGGTATCGGGATCCAACTATCTCATAGAAGGTATGCAATCTCATTGCAAATTTCAACACTTGAAATTCCCGATAATATTTTGCCCCTAGCGTCCTATGACCTTGACAGAGGTCAACAAACCATAGGCTGCTAGTCAAGTTCAACCCGTCATTTCCTGATTGAAGTAAACCCACCCGCACGACCCTTGACAGAGGTCAACAAGGTCGCACGACTACCCTAAATCAATCACATCATATGCTTATGCAGATAAGCACTAATCAGCTACCGCACACTGCGCCTTGACAGAGGTCAACAAACGCAGCACGAATACTAACTAGTACTTATCTGAAATGACGGAGGGCTACGACAGGTTTTTCTGAAAACCTATTGCGTAATGAACTTGATATCGTTGTAGAATCAAATGGTTTTTAAATGGAGTGCTTTTGAGGCTTTTCTAGTTTTGCTAAAGGAGTCACTCCCGGTGAAGGGATCGTCGGTCCTTTCCTCGTCGAATGAGGTGCGGGATATATCACATATATCGCTGTGCAAAGCAAAAACACTTAAAAGCAATCAAAATACAAACCGAGTGTGTAGCATCTGCCAGTTATTGCTAAAGGAGTCACTCCCGGTGAAGGGATCTCGGTCCTTTCCTCATCGAATAAGGTGCAGGATATATCACATATACCTCTGTGCAAAGCAAGAACTGTAGCTACCTGTTTTATTTTGAAATTCGATTCTACAACATCTTAGGTTTCTTTTATTTCATTAATCACATTAATGAAGTCCCATCATTTAAATACCTAAACATCACAGATGGATATGACGTACACTTATGCCATCCGCATTCGCCTCGATGTCCCATCGTGCACCGTTAGGTTAGGTAACTAACGACAGAGCAGGGCAGGGCTAGCGCGGGTGTAAAACATAAGTAACGCCTATATAATATATCATATATACTATATACTATATCTATCACAGAACATCACATGATCACATCACAGATATCGCAGCAGAAGAAACATATGAAATATTGGATATACTAGGACGTCCGTGTTTTCAATACGAGCCAGTATAAAACACGGATTCCACGGTCGTGATGAATAGCCAAACCCACACCCCTAGACCCCTACGAGAGCGGCAAGCAACCCTGCCAATTCTAGAGTTAGGAGACCCGGACCCGACTCCTCGAGTTGGTCTCCCACTGGACTCCAGAACCCGGTTACTTGTGCCCTCCTCCTTGGGTCTATCCTAGTGCGGAAAAGTAAATAATATACAACAGGTGACTACTTCCGCAACCTGGAAGCGCCCCAATAAAAGAATATTACATACAAGTTTTTACATGAATGAAAATGAAAAACACTCATCTCACATAAAAACCCCCGGCTATTCAAACACGACGATCCAATATAACATATCCAGCAACACATAACATCACATGTCATCAACGTAAGTAAATATGTCCATCCCAATTGTCGTTGACATATAGCAACGAAACCGGCGATATCAAATATTACACTTACGGTCACAGAAAAGAAAGTGTAAAACTACAACAGTTGGAATCCACAACCACCTCAGACATCGCATGCCTGACCAAATGAATTACTTAGACATCGCATGCCTAACAATTATAAACCCCGCATTTTAGTCTCATTATCGAAAACTCTTTTCAATATCAAGTCGGGCAATTCAACAAGATTCCCGAAAAACTGATCGAATGCTCGTCGCAAACTTCAGTAGACGGCCGCACCCCCGATACCGTCGACGAAGTGCACCAAGGCGGAACACCGCTGCCGCGAGCACCCGAACGGATGCTTTCGGCGACGGGGTTCTCCTACAGTCACTTGGTCGGGGCTATGGAGTGAGGCTGTCTATTAAGTTTACCCGGCGAGTATCCGCGTACGCTACGTGATTGCGACAGACTTTTGATCACATCAAAATTCCGTGGCAACCGATCAAGTGAGACTAAACTGCTACGTTTATAACATTCATTTAGTTATCACATAACTATTTGTGAATTCCAATTATTGTATCCCATTCCAGATAAATAGAAAATGTTAAACTTTCCGATCGAACAATCGAACACCCAAGTTTTCCCGAAACAGATCAACATATGAAACAAGTCTAACAACATTCCGTTCGTGCCTCAGTACCAACGATCCAGCCGTAGAAAGGTCAAGCCAACGCCTCACATGTGGCACGCCGTACTGCCCCAAACCCGAAGGTTCAAAGGGCAGTTCAAGACGGTCACATAATCGAGTTAAGGTTTGTTGTCTTCTAGAGGGACCATCGCGTTACTTGCACTACTTAGAACGTCGTCAAACTACGGAAAAATCCAACACTTGGAAATTTCCCGACAGGGGAAAAATTGGGTATTTATATCCGGTCGAACTTTTTAACATATTCTAAAATTTATCCGGAAAGCCACACAGACAAAATTTGATAAACCGATCGAAATACCGAATCCCCAAATCAACTCAGAAAAATTCAACTCTTGAAAAAATATTTAAAATACCCAGGAAGACCAACACTGGAAACTAGGAGTTACTGTGTAAACTTCGTCTCACAAAACGACAAAACGGCCGCGCTTCCGCCGCACGAGGCATGCTTGTGCCGCGCAAGCGCGGCGCTTTAATGGAATTAGGGCTTACGACTTCACAGTAACTCTTAGATATTTCTGCATGTTTTTCTGAATATTTTTAATGCTGAAAAATCCCTGTTTTTAAAAATTGTACAGAGAGCAATATTGGTTCGGGGTTTCGGGTTCGTTCGGACTTCAATTTCCGTCTGGACTTCGTCTAAGGCTCTAGCTTGGCTCTGATACCACTGCAGGGTTCCTAGGCACACTAGTGAGGTCTCCCAAGCCATCAACCATGGCAATTTCAAAAATTATGGTGCCTACAAACCCTAAAGTACGGATCGATAACTAGATGTCTAGGCGAAAAGAAAGCTAGCTAACAACTTAGCTAAAGAGAATACGGAAATACAACCTTTGTAGATCCGGATATCCACCTCCACGGCTCCGCAACGAGGTCATCTCCGCTGTCCAAATCAAATCCGGGCTCTAGAGTCGGCTTCGTCGGAGAATGGGCAAGCTAGGTCGTCGATGTCCATGCCGAAGATGATCTACGTCGAAGCATCGCAAGATCAAGCTCTCACTTCACCAAGTCATGAAACTTGTGAAGAGAACACACTCTACTACTTGGCAAGAGGTAGAGGATGAAGAAATAGGAAGTGGGTTAACTTTAGATTTTGATTTCTCACTCTTTTCCAACAATCACCATTGATGGACCTTGCTTTTCTTCACTTGAAGAATGAAGAAGAAGAAGGAAAATTTATGATAAGATAATTCTAAAAAGAAAAGAATAATACATTCTTATCATCTTAGAACCATGGTTTAGTGTAGAGAATTAATCATGGTTGAGTGGTATGGTTAGGGTTAAGGATGAGATAAGAATAGTGGACTAAGTCAAAGCTTCATGAAGCTTTAACAAAACAACAAAAGAAGCCACCATCCTTTTCTCATTCTTTTATTCATTTATCAAAAATAAAAAGGATAATTAAATAAGATAAATGAATAATAAATAAGAAACCCTAACCATTTCATTAACCAAGGTTTAATACTTTACACTTAACCAAAAAGGATGTATCATAAAACATGATACAAGCAAGTGCACAAAATCATATCGCATATGTAATGCGCACACCCGAGTGAGAAAATCCATCTTAAGTAAACCGATACTAGTTGATGCAAAGTAATATATCAAATATACAAATATGCATTAAATCATTAAATCAAAACTTGATTCAATGACCCGGTTATGTCGCACACAACCGACTAGTATACAATATATCGGCTTATCGAATCAACGCTTGAATCGATAACTAGGTTATATCGCATACAACCATTCGATATATTTATCGCGAGAATAGAATACGGTATCACATACACGCATTATTCTCGGTCCCGCACATATCTCATATGCGCTCCTATTTCGTTTCGCTTGAGCCAGGAAACCTCTGTGTAGGACTCTAAAGACTCGTCAATACGCCGGCAGCAGGCGATGATCATATCAAACAACCACAAGCCGCAAGCGGTCTGCTAAACGTAACGGCCACCCGGGTATTGAGCGATCTGAAGATCGACGAGCAAGCCCGCTCACACTCCAGTGAATCCGACCAGTAACACTACCGTACAGTCCGGTCTGATCGTCTGATATGTCGCATATCTCGCCTAGGGGTGGTATACGTCAGACCCCAATAGCTCAATAAGTCGTGTCGATATGAGGTCTATAACTGTTCGAGAAACTACTGGTAACACTTACCAGTAAATCTCTACAACCCTGGCCAGGGATTTCCTGTTATAGCCAATCGAACACAGCGCAACATCAACTCCCATATACCGGGAGAGACGAATCCCCTCCTATCGCTCATTGCCTCCATGTGACTCGGGACTGTACCCAAAAACCACCGTTTTGCACGCCCTCTTGGACGTGGTAAGATGGAAATCAAAGCACAGTGGGAACCACACAAGACTCTATGACGATCTCATGTCAACAGACTACTCTGTACCAGTGTCACCAGAGAACTGCCATCTGACGTGAGGTATAATACCATCTGGGAGTTCTCGGCGAGTCCGTCCAGTGTACCCAGTCTTTACTGAGCACCCGTATATCATCTCTGATGTCAAACACCGATGGATATGGGATCATCCATCGCCCATCTATATGGGTCGAGAAGGTATACGCTAGTCTACTCTGGTATATCGATGCCCCGTCTCGATACACCCACGACTAGGGACTTTGAAGGATGTACTTATGGACTACCATGTCCCCACTAGTATGATCCGCATCATAGTCCAGGTAGTCAAGTACAGATCCTAAGGGCTTTACCAACATGTAACAGAGAGACAAACAGTATACACGTTAAGGTAAAGTTCAACCAGATAGCATACTATCATGTCGAGCAAGAAAGTCCTCCCTATATATGTCCCAGCATCCACTACAATATACATCCTATGTACAGTAATGGCCTCTAGGGCATACATATAACTAACATGATCCGCATCATAGTCCAGGTAGTCAAGTACAGATCCTAAGGGCTTTACCAACATGTAACAGAGAGACAAGTAGCATACACGTTAAGGTAAAGAGTAACCAGATAGCATACTATCATGTCGAGCAAGAAAGTCCTCCCTATATATGTCCCAGCATCCACTACAATATACATCCTATGTACAGTAATGGCCTCTAGGGCATACATATAACTAACAGAATAATGGATGAAAAATCCCTTAACTTCATTTTATGTTTTAGTTTTTATAAATTTTATCAAAATAAATGTTAACCCTCTTATCGGGCGCGCTATCAATTAATGATAGTCACGACCACGATTTAAGATTCGTTAATACTTGTTTTGTTAAGAGTTTGAGATAAATAGATCAATGGAAGGACAAGGGGCAATAGTGGAAAACCTAAATTCCTTCTAAGAACCCTAATCCACATTCATCGCTATCTCTCTAGTATTAAACAATTAAAAGATAAAAAGAATTATATTTTTTATTTCATCCATTAAGTACCAAGTCTTATAAACCCTACAAGCCTTTCTATTATAAACTTTGCATTCCTTCTTAATAGAAACGACAAAAATCCCTCCTCTTTTTTATCAACTCATCTACAGAAAGATAAAAAATTCACCGTTTCCCTAAAGACCCGTACTCATCGTGGCTAGCTATTTGCGACACCGTCTTGATTGCGGTTATTTACAACATACATACACACTTTTCACGATCAATGAAATGGCACCGTTGTCGGAAATGGTCGTAATTATTTTTCTTGCTATTTGGGTTGATTTCTTATAAGAATCAGAAACATAGAATAAAAGAGAACCAAAACCACATTTTGTGTTTTTAACAATTCTTATACGAGTTTTGCAAGGACATCTGGAGTAATTGGAGCAAGTCAATAGAGTTTCAAAGACTTTCAATTTGGACCAGAAGAGCATTAGAGTGCTCTGAAGAAATTTGAAGAGAGGTGCTCGTCAAGAGGCGGCGGAACCGCGACCCAGAGGTGCTTTTGGCGGCGGAAGCACGGCCGTAGTGAGGAGTTGGGCCCCTAAATTTCTATGGTATTCTTCTATCGTCTCCCTCTTTCCTCTAAAGCTCAAATAAACTGTTTTTACCTGTAGGATTCTTTGCAAACAGTGCCGCTAAAAAAATCTTTTTGCGTGTTTTGATTTCGGGTTGTTTTGCATATTTAAAACGGACATTAAGGGGCAATAAAGCTGAATTCAGATTAGGTGGAGATTTCATCACCCTTCCTAGGCCCCACAAATCACAAACGAGCATACTATCACCCTACATTAATAAAAAAAATATCTAGACCAAGCCTCTAAGGACTGTCGCGCTCAATTAGGACAAAGGAGGGTCGTGGGTAATCTATTGCTTATCCGCATTTCTCTTATAGTGTCTAGGCAAGTGTGACTAAGGAAAGTGGTTACTTAATTAGGCCCGCTATTTCGGTGATTCGTATAGCGGATACCTTGCACTTACCTGGCTGCAAGATTTATAAGGATGTGATAGAGGATTTATCCTACGTCTTATCCTTTGGAAGTCTAGGAGCAGTCTAGTGACTTGACCTAGGTGACCCTAGCTCTAGGGACTGATTGTGCAATTTTGTGATTGGTTGAGTCAAACCTCATGTCCGTCATTTTGTTAAAAAAAAAAGCAAACCCTTTTTAAAAATTGTTCTCATACGTATCACACGCTACCACGTGTACTAAACCTGCTTAGTGCATGATCGGCTGAACACGGGATTCTAGTACCCATTTAATCCGTGTTTTTGCTGTCGATTCCAAAGTCGATACTTCCTCATCTTCTATTTCTCCTCCACCCACCACATCTTCCGAGATGGACGGATCTCCACCGGGCTTTAACATCACCACCTTACCACCATCCGCAGCTGTGCAAATTCAAAATCCACCACGTATCCCTCTTCAAGACCGATGCTATCCCATACGCGGACCTCTTCCTAAGTGTCCGTCTCTTCCATCAGCCAATGGGGATAATTTTGAAATTAAACCCCACTTCATCAACTTGTTGCCCAAATTTCACAGGCTTGAATATGAAGATGCATACGTTTTTATAACCAAATTCGAAAATGTATGTGCAATGATGAGCACCACCCAACTTTCAGGGATGCTATGCGATTACGTCTTCTCTCTTTTACCTTACGCGATCTCGCAGAGAAGTGGCTTTATAGCACCACCTCACATTCTATCACTAAATGGGATGAATTCGTTAAATCATTCCTTAAGAAATTTTCTCCTAATCACAAAATTGCTCGTATTCGGAGCAAGATTAACCAGTTTGCCCAACTTCCCAACGAACCCTTTTGGAAATGTTTTGAACGGTTTAAAGATCTTCTTGTCCACTGCCCTTATCACGGAATCGAAAAATGGCAACTTTGCCAAATTATGTATGAGAATATCAATCCAGCGACAAAACAAATGCTAGAAACCATTTGTCAAAATCATTTGATGTCAAAATGCAACGAGAAAGTGTGGCAATTTTTGGAAGATCTTGCCAAACAACAATTACAGTAGGAGAGCACAAGACCAACAACATTGTCTTCATTTAGGGTAGGTATCCATGAGCTCGACGCTTCCATCGCAATGAAAGACGAAATGGCTGCGATGTAAAAGAAACTCAAAGCTATGGAAAGCAAATTATCTTCAGCCTTCCTAAACCAAGTTATGCTCCCCAAAACCGTGTGTGGTTGCTATTTTGACTCATCACGCTTAACGGAAGAATGCCCTTTGAATCTTCCGTCTCAAGGTCAAAAACAAACTAATGCTGCTTTTCAGCAACGACCTAGAAACGATCCTTATTCATCCACATATAATCAGGGATAGAGGAATCATCCTAATTTTGCTTGGAACCAAAACCAAACTCAAACTCAAAATCAGTTCACAAGCCAAAATAACTATCAAAGGCTTCCCCCACAGCAACAACAGCCACCATAACAAATTCAGCAGCCTTTTCAACCGCAATCTTTCCAAAATCCGGCCAACAACTTTGTCCCTTATAATAATTCTTTCCAATCACATAATAATATTCCTCCGGCAGGTACCGGTAAAATCTCTGCACTCGAAAGAAGCTTAGAAAAGTTTATTAAACAATCCGCACAAACGTCAGCTAATTTAACGTCTTCTATCCAAATGCTATTGCAACACACTGCTTCCCATGGTGAAAGCATAAAATCGATCAAAGCACAAATTACAAAGTTAAATGTCACGATAAGTGAGAGAGAGAAATGGGAACTTCCATCTTAACCTCAACTAAATCCCGGCCACTCACAAAGCGCTAACATCGTCCTTAACCAACAAAATCATAACGTGAGTGCCGTAACTACGTTGAGATTGGGAAGAGTGTTGAATAACTATGTTGGTAAACAAGTTGATGATTTAAATGACACCCCAGCTACTACCTCTACTCCTAGTTTGTCTAATCCATCGTCTTCTTCCGAGCCCATTCTCTGTTCTTCACTGGGCTCGAACCTTCGGTCCACTTCCTTGAATGAATTACCATCTCAGACCATCCCAAATCCAATTTTGGGATCCATTACATCCCCACAAGCTTCTCAACAAGTGTTGGACCCAACCCCTGTTGATAAATCTCCTTTTCCAAATCGGTTGAGGCCCAACAAACCAAGTCCACAAATGGAGAAGATTGTAAAAATATTTAAGCAAGTTAACATTAATATTCCTCTCTTAGATGCTATCCAGTAAGTTCCATCCTTTACAAAAATTCTTAAGGACTTGTGGACTAAGAAAAAGAAAACCCGTAACTAAAAAGGTTTTCTTAACGAGCAATGTAAGCGATGCTCTTACCCAATATTTACCCAAGAAGCATAAGGACCCCGATTGTCCTATAATTTCTATAACTATTAGGGGTAAAAACATCAATCGCGCTCTACTCGATCTAGGTGCTAGTGTTAAGTTTCTCCCGTATTCTGTTTATGAGCAATTAGACATAGGAGAGTTGAAACATATGCACTGCACTCTTCAGATAGCCGATTGATCTATCTCCCAACCTAAGGGTGAGCTAGTGTCACGACTCGGAATTGGTACATGACCGGCACTTGGATCACGTTAATTCTACAGGACCCCACCGTAATCTAAGTAAGTCGAAAGCCCAGAAATCTAAACATCTTTTAGGAAAATAATGGAGGTGAAGTTTTGAAATAAGGGTATAATGAATTCAAGTTCTTCTTTAAATGTCTAAGTAATGTTATATGAAAATACAAGTGAGTTGTATACTTAGTTGAAAACATTTTCGTCATTTGAAATTTGGGCAGAACCTCCTTTATAAATTTTGATCCAAAACCAATACATAACAACAATAATATAGGCATCCCCAAGCGGGAGCTAGCTCTTCGCCAATTGGTGAAAACAACCACACAAATATAAATATACGATGCCCAAGGAGAAGATCAAACACAGAAAAGGAAGTAAAGAAACCAAAACAACATCAAAAACCCAAAAATAAAAATAATACACATATCTCGCTCTAAGTCTGGAAGAATATACAAGTATGTAGTTTCTAAGTCTAGCAATATACATAGTCTGTTGATGGAGCTTTTAACTAGATACAACTGAATAATAATGTATACAATGGCGGTTACGATCCGGGCAGTAATCCACCTACCTATGCAAATCATCCAGAAGAAGGCTGTGTGCCAGCAAGTCGCTACTGATCCAACCGGTTGATCCTACAATAAAACTATGGCACAATGGGGGTGAGTTGCCAGCTCGTGAGTAGAAGATGTCAGCAGGTAGAAATCGAATGTATGAAGATCTCTTACGTCATACAGTAATATAGTAATATAATAATACTGCGTGGTAATGTGGATGATCGTATATACATAAGTATGATAAACATAATAAGTCGAGTGGTAACGAGGGTGACAATGTAAGCACAAGTATAATAACGGTAATGTAATCGTGCCCGTGTCATTATATGGTACCATGTCATCTGTATCATATATAGGTGTATATGTGTATCATCCAAGTGTGTCCATCAACGACACATCAAATCAACAAATAAACCTGAGTGCCCAGCATCGACACTCGAAAACAATATAAAACCTGTGTCCAGCATCGACACGTAAATCCTCATATCTCAGGCGCCGTATCATTGGATCGACCCTCATATCTATCTGTCTCAATCGCTCAGGTCGGTATCCTTCGGATATCTGCTGAGTCCAATACTATCACCGGTAGGTAGTGTTCCCCTGCCGGGCTCCACGCCTTTCTATATGATTTTCTTGCCCCGGAGTACTGTACCGGGTCCACCATGTACCCTCAGACGGTATCTCCTCACTCCTCGAATCAGGTAGTATCATAACTCAGAACCGAGAAATCTCATAGTGGACGTCGAAATATCATATCAAGAGAAACCGCTATTTTAAAACAATCATAAGACTTTAAAAATTATCTGCTGTTCTCAAATCCAGCAATCTTATGAAAACAGAATCTCAAAATCATGTAATCATGATGGAACAGTAAATGCAAGTACAGAAGGTATAACCGGTGTTTTTATATAAGTATGTCGTGTAACTAGATAAGGAAGGCAATATCTAAACTAGCATGTGCGGTAATGAGTACTAAACAAATAACTGTAATTCTACAAATTAGGGAACAATACAGCGAAATAGCAGTTTCTAATGTGTGAGTGGCATGGCAATTACTGATGATGAGTGTATGAGCCGGCGAGTATATGTACGTGCAATATGCGCATCATCGGTAATGGTGCATGTGTGCTAGCAGACGAAGTGATATAGAGGTAAGTACAGGGAACGCAGTATGTATGTTGCCAATGAAAAGTAATACGAGCGTAACAAAAATAAGAAAAGCGTAAATGCGAACAGTCTAAAATACGTGACTACATATGAACCATACAATTATAGCTTAAAATAGTATGAATCGTTGTTTTTGAAAATGGGGACTATGGTATTTTTGAGAAAAAGATTCCATTTGAAAATCCGTAGCATCCCTTGAGATTGTCATTTAAAAGTGCCTAACGACTTGTTAATTTTGAAAATAGGTATGGTTCTAAATATATCCTAATCTACTTAAGTGATCTTAATCAATATTCCTCGAGTCAATATATATATGTCGGCGATTCATTCTCATCACATCACGTACGGTATAATCCATCGTATGATATCATCAAATCAAAAGTACGGATCTATCGTCTTGTACATCATATCACGTAAGGTATCATCATATATATATCATCTCATGTCATATTTTAGCATATATATATATATATATATATACACATACATATATATGCGTGTGTACCTATGACTCTTGGACTAAGAAAACTAGAACTAAGGATATACCTTCCTACTACACGTACATTACTATGGTTTATACTATCCAAGAACCCTATTAGCTAGGTATACATATCTAAAATATCTATATATGTATATTTACTGAATTTCTAATATCCTAGTACTATGGTTGCGAAGGTGCTATATGCCATGCACCCGACTTGCCCCGTAGATATACATCTAATCACCTGCTATCCTCGCTCTAGCCGAAATCGATGAACGTCTTGTTCTCCTTCGTCGCCCCGGAAGTCTACGTGAAGGTACCTACAATTCAATGAATATTGTAATGAAATCAAACTCAAATCCGAAAACCGATGCGGCAAGCGGAACGTACATAGGTTAGAACCTATGGTCCACACATGCAAGAACAACCAAACAACTCCCGACGTTGACGTACAAACGTCAAACGACCGAGTCAAAACTCAAATATCAAAACCCAAGTTTTCAAAAGTCGCAAAAAAAATCTGAAACTTAGTAAAACACTCCCAGATTTTACCCAGGATGAAATTAGGACATTCTACACATTGGATAGGCCTAGATATCAGACGATTGAGCTATGGACCAAGAACCAAACCCTAATTCCATGACTAGGCAGCAAATTGCGGCCATAAGGTTTATTTTGGCGGCCAAAAGGGGAAGTTGGGGTCTCGGGCTTCTAGGGTAGCTTCCTAATAGCCTGCACATTCTACTGTGTTTGCAATATATTTTTCAGGTTTCTCGAGTCATTCTAGATTACATTAGAACACCACAATTCAACAAAAACCTGATATCGGAAAATTCTAAGTTCATGTTTGGCACTTCTAAACTCACTTGGACCAGGGATTCTATTACTAAAGGCTAGTAGTCACTCTCTAAACTCTCTACTATATTACTACCACTCATTTAAACCATCAAAGATCACCCTAGAATTTTCCAAGATCACAAAGCTAAGCCTTTTTAACTCTAAACTAATACTTGAGCTTAGGAAACTTAAAACTTGAAGGAAAGTGAAGGTTTTACCTCATGGAGCAACTCAAGAAAATTCCTAGATGGTCCAAAGTGCTCAAAACTCCAACTTAATCTCACCATGGTGTGTAGGAGGTGGTGAGGATCAACTTTTGTGTAGGAAACATAGGATTTTGAGATGGTTTTTGGTGGTGGTGCATGGTGGTAGTGAGGGTGAAAGAAGAGATGATGAAAAAGAATGAGGAGAAGAGAAATGAGAAGATGAAGAAGGAATGTGTGAAGGGTGCCCATGGTTGAAGGCAACTATACACACACACACACACTCTGTCTCTTTCTCTCTTCATAAATCATGGTCACATCCATGCCCCCCTCTCATTATTCTTTTTTCTTTTCTTTTCTTTTCTTTTTCCTTTTCTTAAAACAAAACCATATTATAAAATAAAATCTGAATACAATATGTCACAAAATGCCATGCACACTCAAATACATGGTTAACAAAAAATGGATTTGGCTTAATACATAATTAGTAATATACTAATCAAGTTTAATATGAACTTGTATATAAATAATTGTAAACTAATTTATAAAATGCCCAAATCAATCAAATGCATTTCATAAATAATAATTCACATTAATTTCCAAATATTTTCCAAAACATACGTATATAATTATACCATTTCATTAAAACTAATTTCCATACTTTTATAATATTCACAAAATTTATTATTTTATTATTTAAATTCCAAAAATAATATTTTCTATTTTCTGAAATGTTATAGTTGTTGGATATTGGTGCCCTTAAGACAATTATCGTAGTTGCGGAAATGCAATTACTGAATTCGAGGAGGGCCTATACCAAGAACAGTCTTACTCAAGATGATAGTATGCTATCTGGTTTGTTTTTATCTGTCATGTGAATGCGCGATACTAGTTATCACGTATCACAAATACATGAGATAATGCCGAAAGGATCTTTGCTTGACTACCAGGATTGTGATAAGGATCATACTAGTGGGGCCTGGTAGTTTATAAGAACATCTTTAAATGTCCTTGTCGTAGGAGTATCGTGATAGGGCATCGATACTCCAGTTTAGACTAGTGTATACGTTTCATGACCCTGTACGGGGTAATGGCTGTTCCCATAGCCATTGGTTTTTGACACTGATGATTGTATACATGTGCTCATTGGATGAGTTACACTAGACGGACTTGCCGAGAACTCCCAATTGGTATTATTCTAATGTCAGATAGCAGTTCTCTGGTGACATAGGTACAGGGTGGTCCCTAGACCTGAAATTGTCACAGTGCCTCGTGTGTGTTCCCACTGTACTTTGATTACTACCCTACCATGGCTCTGTTGAGTCGTGCAAACTTGTTTTAATTAGGTACAGTCCCAAAGCACATGGAGGCAATGAGCGGTCGAGGGAATTCGTCACTCCTGGTATTTGGAGTCGATATCGCACTGTGCAGGACATGACTATAGCCAGAAGTCCGTGGCCACGGCATTAGAGATAAATTGGTAAATGTTACCAGTTGTATCTCTTTGGTTATAAGTCCTCTGTCAGCACGACTTATCGGGTTATTGGGGGTCTGACAGATTCCACCCCCAGACTCGATATGCGATACTCTTTGACAAAGAGACCGGACTGTACGGTGACTGTCACTTATAGACTTTGTTGGGTCTGGATGAGTTCGCTCGTCGACCTTCCTTTATCTTGCTCATACCTGGGTAACCGTTACATACAGCTAGTGCCACTGACGAGCTTGTGGGTTAGCCCGAAAGGGGGTTGAATCTGAAAGTGTTTCAGATTCAATCGGATACGATCCTGTATAACCTACTACCAGCGTATTGACGGGTCTTTAGAGTCCCGCAATGAAAGTGCATGCCCGGGCAAAACGCGATGTGACATACGTATAGGGATACGTACATGAGTTCGATAAAACATGTATATTGAATATACGTGTTCTATCAGACAACTGTTATATTAGCCGGTTTCACAACCGGAATACCAAGTCAAGTGTTGACTTGATAACCATATTAATGGTACAATTTCTAGTATAGTGTATATGATATCTACGGTATGTGATACTGGGAAAATATTGATGGCATTTCTTGTATATGATACATGATGTGTACGTGTATAAGATACATGTACTAATACTTATTTAATATCTATATATATATATATATATTTGATATACATATTAATTCCCACCATTATAAATTAAGTATAAAAAATAAACTAATAATTATATATATGTAAATGTATATATATCTTTATATATATATATATATTAATGTATATATAAATTATTATTTATTTAATATATTTAATTTAGTGGTGGGGCATACCCTCTCTCTTTTGTGTTGACACACACATGAGAGAGAGTGGGGGTAGGTGGGAATGTGTCATGGCATGGTTGATATATACATGACATAATTCATTTTCTTTTTTTAAGCCATCACAAAATACATCTTCTTCTTCCTCTCAACAAGAGTCAAGCTCTCTAGATTAATGGCAATAGTTGCCATGGTGAGGGAGTGCAAAAAGTAGAGAGTACCCATTGTTCGCATCACCTTCCTCCACACATAGCAAGCCTCTGGAGGAAGTTCCTCCGATCGGTGACGGAGTTGGAGCTTGGGCAGCCCGTTTTCAATGCGGATTATCTACGGCGAGGCAGTTGGCGTGCAGACATGTTCTGGAGCTCACGGACTTTAGACGGGGTCTTCCGGGATTAGCCGGACATGCCTCAAAGGTTGTAGCACCTCTAAACTTTAATTTATGCTCTTTAGTTTAGCTAGAAACTAGTGTTTGGACGATCTTGGCGTATGATCGATCGCGCTCCAACGGAATTTTTGTTTTCCATCCGTCCCCGCTTCCGCTGCACACACGCACGGAACGCGCCCGTCTTTACAGTGGTATCAGAGCCAACCAAGCACTAGGACTAGCTTTGGCGATGTTTTAGTTTCGACCGGCAATTTTCCGATTCCGATTTCCGAGTTTTAGCCTCTTCTCTGTCCGGATTTTAAAAGTGTTTTAAAATTTTTTAAAACAACTGCAGAATGTTGGTTTGGATGTGAAAATGACATGGGAGAAAACTGGGGCATTTCCAGCTTTTTTTGGCCGGCCAAACTTGTATTCCACCGGTCATTTTGTTCCCAAATGCCTCTAGTTTTCTCCAGGGGCTTAAACATGTAGAAATAGGATTTGTGGTATCGGTTGTTTTTTCCCAATATTGAGTTTTGATCTCGCATTGCACTGGAAAGTTATCGATCAAAACTGTAATATCGTTGCGTTTCCGTATTCATGATGTTAAAGTGTTTAACTCAGTTGATACGATGATACATACTTGTTGATATGTATTTGTGAGTCTGTGATGTTCTTTGTTAAGTTTGTTTGGTGTGGATTGGATCATCGCGAAATGAATGGCCCTGTGCGTATTTGGATGTTGCAATGTTATATGTTTCATTTCATTCATTTTGTAGCTAAGATGTGTATTCTTTTATTCGGGATGAGTGGTCAACATGTGGCCATCGTTTCTGCTTATTGTATTATTATTTGTCGGGGCTCGATCAGGATGCGATTGATGTCACCGTTATATTAATACAGGTATTAGGATTACCCCACGGAGAAGCGCATTGGCAGCTAAATTATAGATTGCAGTGGATGGCCATCTCAAGGAGCTGAGACCGGGTCACTCGATTCTAGGATTGGCGGGCTGTTTGCCGCGCTTGTAGGAGGTTAGAATAGAACCACGGAGGAGTGCACTTGTCATCGGACATGAGAAAGTGCTGGGTTGCCCATCATGGTGATGATGCTGGGTTGCCTCATTTCTCGGGGTAGCGGATGACTTGCCGCACTCGTAGGAGTCTGCTTTTGGCTATGCACAGGCTGTTCACACAACCGGGGTATTTCATGCTCCGTTTGTGGCTTGAGCGAAATGCGGGATTCCTAGATGATCCGACCATTCCAAACTCTGTAATGTTGTTTTTCCTCATGATGTAATGTGATTATTTGCGTGTGATGGTATATTTATATATGTGATATATATATATATATATATATATATATATATATATATATTAATGCTATATACGTTTTGCATCTGCGCAAGCCCTGCCCCTGCTCTGCCGTTATTTAAGTAACCTAACGGTGCATGATGGGGCCCCGTGGCGAGTGCGGATGACATATATGTACATTATATTTTTCCTTTTCATACTTTTCTGTAATGTTTGTGTTAGAAGGATATTACTAGATAATGAGATTATCTAAATGATGGGATTGTATTAATTGCATTAATACAAAGTAAAATAAACCTGTATGTTGCAGGAACTAATTTTTTATAAAGAGAAAATTTTAGTCGATTCTTTTGCCTTACATCGTGGCATTCGGTTAGGAATGTCCTGCACCTCAATCGATGAGGAAAGAGCCTTGAACCCGTTACTGGGAGTTCGCTCTTGGGCAAAAGTTTGTGTCACTAAAATAGTTTTTGTAGCCGTATTCTTTTGCTTTGCGTCGTGATATTCGATTAGGAATATCCTGCACCTCATTCGATGAGGAAAAGTGTCTAGATCCCTTCACGAGGAGTTCACTCTTAAGCAAAAGTCTACGCAACTATAAACTTTCAAAACCACTCGGTTCCTATGATGAGATCAAGTTCATTACGTTGATAGTTTTCTTCAAAGCCAGCCGTAGCTTTCTGTCATTTCAGGAAGTAGGATACTTAGTATTCGTACTACGTTTGTTCGCATCCGTCAAGGTCGTAGTGTACGGTACCTAAGTGATGTCTTCCTGCTAGCATTTGATGCGGTTAGTCGGGACAGTCGCACAGTCTTGTTGGCTTTCGTCAAGGGCAAGGGCAGGTTGGTTCAAGTTAATTTTAAAATGACGGATTGAACTTGACTAGCGGCCTACGATTTGTTGGCTTCCATCAAGGTCATAGGTTGTTAGGGGTGAAAACTGATATCAGGAGTTTCAAGTGTTGAAACTTGCAATAAGATTGCATACCTTCTATGCAGTGGGGTAACTTGCTGGCATCCGTCAAGGTTACCACGCCATGATAGTTTGGGTCCCGATTCATACTGTGAGTAATAGTTACACCAGGGAGATTTTTCTATAAAAAATTCAGGCTAGTTCTCCTTTTTAGGGTTTGAAGGAGAATTTGATAGAACAGTGGGAGCCATCCTGATTAGATAAATACATCAATCTAATCTAGGTTAAAGTGCACGCAGAGTGTTTCTTTTCTCTCTCTCTGGCAGCGACCCTGGACTGACCTTTAACTAAGACTCATTAACCAAGTTGACCGACCTTTCTTCCAAATCGACAGCTTTGGAATGTCGGAATTGCCCTAATCCATGACATAGTCACATATGTCCTCACATATCCTACTTCCCCTTCTGTTAACTCCAGAACCCTCTGTATTCGGTACAGAGATCCATATTGTTTGGAAGGTCGTCGTATAGTTAGATACGAACTCGATGAAACCGTTTCAGTCTGAGAATGGCCACTGGTTCTGGATTAGATAAATTGTTCGTTTATCTGTCCTCCTACCTTATCTCAAGCTCGACGGCTCCTTACATATAAGGAGTGTATACCAGTTACGCTTATTGGATAGTCTTCTTCCAATCCCGAAGCTGGTGCTGAAGGAATGGAAAGGAGAAAACCAACTTGCATAAGTTCGGTATACAGGAAGGTAAGATGGAGAGTCATCAAAAGGGGTTGAAGTGAGAAAAAGAAATTGCGACTACTGTCATGAACCTGGGCAATGAAAAAGGCAATACTGTGAATACCCGACTAACCGCACTGAAACATTTTTTGATGTTTCATATCCCGTGAGTCTGTGTTTTGATAAACCATTTCTCAATAAACTCTAACTCCTGGGTATAAAGATACCGGATTAGAATCCCACATTTGTAGGGCGTTACAGATACTGAGAAGGAGCAGCGAATTGAGAATGGATGATTTCTTCCTCAACGTTGGTTTTCAGAGCAATTGTTGCTATTGAGGAAAATCATCAGGTTTTCCCTAAACAGCAAATCTTTTGGTTTCATTTAATCAAAAGAATGTTTTTCAATTAACAGCTCACGGAAAAACGAGTTAGTGAACTTTAAGGACTAATACATATTGATGCATGTTGTCCAATATCTATACGGACAAGGGGTTGCTTCTAGGTATTCCATATTGAAATTGTTATTCTCTCTCAGATTGCTTACCCGTGGGTGCGCTCCATGATGACTAATGTTGAGTTGACTTCTTCAATTTTGGGGATGCATTAGAAATAAATGCATATCAATTGATACTAGTTCCACCTAAACAGGTGCCTTTTTTCTATATGTGATATAGAATAGTGTTCATCTTAATATTGTTAAGATATAGGGTTATCCGCTTTGTGTTTAAATACCATAATCCGGATAAACCCGAGGCACGTTTCGGAAATAACAGTCTGTGGGCTATCCCAAGATTTCGTGAGAGATAGCTTCTACCATTTTTCAAGTTCAAAAGTATTTTGTTCTTAACTCGCCACCTCCTTGGTTAAAGGATTTCTTGCAAAACAAACAAGTGGGAGCATGGTAGAACTGGAAATAGTTCCAGAAACACAAACAATTACCGAAAGTTTAGTAGAACTTGATGATCTAATTGTCCCTGACAGACCATAGCTACTCTGTAGATCTAGTAGGTGACCTCAGCCACTCGAGAGATACTTTGGTTTTCTTATAGACAGTGACTAGGAGACTTGCATCATGTGATGATGATCCTACTTGTTATCAACATGCTATAGGAAGTAATGACTTCCGACTGATGGCTGAATGCCAAGTTATCCAAGTTAGACTCCATGCACTACAATAAATTATAGACTTTGTTGTGTGCTCCTGAAAAGGGTAAAACCCATAAGGAGCAAGCAGATCTTTCGAGATCAGTGCAAATGAAAAGGTATATTAACCTAATAAGGCCAGACTTGTTGGTAACATGTATTCATCAAATACCTGATGTGGATTGTGGTGATACTGTTACTTCAAAGTCCGTGCTGAAGTGCATACGGATAAAATTAGCCACTGTTGTTTTCATGACTATGATATCTGGCATAAGTATGATTATAACGTCTTTCTAAATTAGATTTAGAAGTGTACGTGTATATGACTCTACCAGAGGATTGCCTTAGTCAGTGGGAGTAGCGGAACGTGTGCAAATTACTTAACTTTATTTGTAGACTAAAGCAGGCATAGCGGAGGTGGATCATCTGTTTTTTGATGCAACGGTCAAATTGTTTGTAACAATTTAGAATGCGGTTAGTGTAATTAAGCGTTAATGCGGGTTTTAATGAAATTTAACTAATAATTATTTAGTTATTTACATCTTTTATTTAATTAATTAATATTTATTTAATTATTTTACACATGCACACACTTGTGCATGTTGAATTAGGGTTAAGGAGGTGTTAGCCAAGCTTTATTAACCATGGCATACTTAACCATTCCTTTTAGCATGTCATGATATATATTAAGTAATTATATCTATTTTGTTTTAAGGTTAAACGGGGTTTTCAAGAAATTTGGAAAAGAAAGGAGAATAGAAGAGAAGAGAAGGGTTGACTTCGAGAGAGGGCTAGAGGGGATGGCTGCCATAAATTAATGAGAGAGAGAGAGTGAGTGTAAGCCATACACTCATCCCTCACACTCACATACTCTCGTTTCCTCACACTTACCTCTCATTCTCACCTCATTCTCTCAATTATTATTCTCAACTCAGTTGTTCTTCTCCCTCTTCACAATCCTCCAAGTTCTTCACTTGATAATTATTTTCATCTCACCCCTAAGCCTAAACCTTGATCCAACTTTACTAAACCCTTCAAAATTCATGCTAAAGCCCTTGTGATGACTTGGAGCTTGGAAAGCTAGGGTTTTCCCCAAGTTTTGGTAAGGTGGTGATCTTTATACCCTTATTAGACTCTAATGAAGTTTGTATACTTATTAGTTTCAGTTTTAAAACACTAAAGTTATGCTTTTGTGCAAATATCGTATTTCGGTTAAGTTTCGAGTCTCTGTTGAATCTGCTATCAAACCAGGTTATTGTTTAGAAATTTGCCATCACAGAGACCTAGTTTGAAAACCTAGAAGCTACCCTGAAAACCTAAGACCACCCCCTCAATTCTGGGCCGCAAATAAGTTGCTTCTGGCCGCAATTTGCGGCTAGATTGGGGGCTGGGGTGTTTTGTCTGAGTCATGGGGTCTCTGGGGTTATTTTTAGGCTCGTGGAACTTGCAACTTTCACTAATTCTTTGTGTAAAAAAATCTGGGACCGTTTAGCTAGAATTCAAGTGTTTCGGATTCGTACGATACGGATTTATCCGATATTTTTTTAAGTGATTCGTATGTTTGGTAGCCGTATGGTTGGTATAGGATATCGCTGCACGCGTTTAGCCGCTAAGCGAAAACTTAGTAGCTAGTGGGAATCGAGTTGTTTTTGCCGTTGTATTTGTACGTTATCGCTAGTTGCTAATTTCATTTGATGTTGTGTGATATTAGGATCGATCGCGGGGGCTTCGAGTGCTACAAGGAAACGGAAAGATGTGGTTGGTTTTACCTAGCTCGAGATCATCGGTGAATAGATTTAACATCTACGGGGGAATCGTCCGTATGACGCTAAGCGTCGAGGGCTGGATTCAGTTATATAAACCTATGTTATTAGTATACACACTGATTGTGCATGAACATCATCTTGCACATCCCATTACTTGTTGTACATTGACACTGTATTGAATGGACACTACACCATTACTAACGGCTCATGTTGCACGAGCACTGAATTGTATGCCACACACACATCGTTAGTAATTACTATGACACACATACTATAGAAATTACCATGGATGATATATATTGCATCATACATGTTTGCATACTATAAAACATTGCTATAATTGTCCATTTACTTCAAAAGATGTTGCATTTCTATTTCCATAGATTTGGGAAACCTCAAGATACCTTTGAAAACTTGATAATTAAAAAGAGCGGTTTTCCGTGATACGCTCACATTACTGTTCCGTATTTGCATATCTCGTATTTCATGGACATATGCATTGATTTACTGATTTCATGCGATTTCTGGATTTGAGAACCGCGATTATATTTAAGAAAGGAAAATTATAATATATTGCTTTAAAAGTGCGGTTTCTCTTGATATGATATTTCGAGGCGTCCACCATGAGTTTTCTCGATTCTGAGATGTGAGTATAGCCGATTCGAGGAGCGGTAGGCACCGTCTGTGGGTATATGCTGGACCCGGTAAGGTACCCTGGGGCAAGAAGCTCGAGATGTAGACGATGAGCCTGATAGGGGAAGCACTACGTACCGGTGATAGTTTAGGGCTCGGCGGTTGTCCAGAGGATACTGACCGTAGTCGAGAGATAGATATGGGCCGATCCGGACTGATGGAGCCGTAGGCCGATTCGGACTAACCGATTCCAAGAGAGAAAGATGTGGATTTACGTGTCGATATTTGATACGGGTTTCATGATGTTTTCGAGTGTCGATGTTGGACACTCAGGTTTCATGATGTGACGGATATGAGGGCTGATCAGTGAGACGGCGTCTAAGATATTAGGAGTTGGGGTGTCATTGATGGACATCAATTTTCCATGATGATGATTCATACATGAAATTTTATGTGTTATCCCATACTCAGGATTTGTTAGACATGCATTGTTTCATGTAGTTGTTGTACCCTGGTGGTGTAACTTGATCATGATTTTACTGCGTATCCGTATTGTTAATATTTATGCCATCAGATTGCATATTTCAGATTATCGCTTTTCAAGCATACTTGTGATTATCTATATGATGATATTTACTATTCACGAGTTGGCAACTCACCCCCGTTGTGCCACAGTGTTTTGTAGGCTTGACCCTCAGTATAATCGCGGCAGGGCTTCTCATTTCTTCTACTTCTGCGGATACAGCTACTGTTGGTCATGATTTTAGATAGGTGGGTGGTTTTGCAGTTATCCGTATGATCTCATTGTATATTTTATTGTATCTTGTACTCTCCATCCACCACTTTCGTGTATATTGACTTAGAGACGAGTTTGTGAGGATCGATACTGTATATTTTTGTGACTCTGGGTGTCGAGCTCGTATGAGCCAGCTATTTTATTTATGTCGTGATATTGTTTCACTTCTTTATTGCTTATTGCTTCGCTACGACATCGTACACACACACACACACTTGTTGTGGTTGTGTTCCGCCTTTTGGCTTGAGTTGCTCTCATTTGCGATGCTTTATATTTATGTTATGCTTGTATAAAGTTAAGATTTTCAAATTTTTTAGCAATAGTTTTAAATGTTTTATCTTTCTATCTTTTTATGGTTTAGATTTCTGTGTTGTCGGCTTACTTGAATTACGATACGCCTTTAGACGTTGGGTGATTTAAGTTCTGTTCGCGTTCCAAAATTGGGTCGTGACAAAGTTGGTATCAGAGCGCTAGGTTTTACCTTTCGAAGTGTAGGATGACCTTGGTATGATGGAGTAGGTAGCTTAAGCAGAGTGACGTAGCGTGTGTATATTCCGCAGCATACTTACGACACAGTACTCTTCCTAAGTGACCTTTGTACATATTGCTCGAATTCCTTCCTTGATTATATATATCCTTATGATTCGACTTCTATGTTCTTATCGAATCCTGTTTCCATATTCCAGCCACTATGCCGCCAAAGACTACGAGGGCGCAGAGAGCTGCTGTGAGAGCCGAGGTCAGGGCAGGCTCGTCTGAGACGAGGACTGACCAGGGCGATACGCCTATTTTGCAGGAGAAGATTGATCCACCTTCTCCGGATCATGATTCACCTTCTCCGGATCGTATTATTAGGCTAAAAGCCGGTACGCAAGATTTGCGCTAGATGATGGGATCGTTGGTCAAGGCCAGTCGGGCGCAGAGATCAGAGGTTGTTCCACCTATTACGGGGACTGTAATGGTGCCTACTGTTCCGGCAGTCGTACCTGCAGCTACAGAGGTTATCACTGTATCCTTATCTGAGTTAATGAGGCTGAAGCCTTCGGTTTTCACAGGCACGAACGCAGCTGAGGATCCACAGTTGTTCATCGATCGGATGGCTAGGATCTGTCGTTCGTTGAGATGCTCCGACACGAGATGGGTGGAGTTCACTAGTTTCCTTCTCGAGGGTCTTGCCCAGACTTGGTGCGAGTCTTTAGAGAGAGGACGAGCCGCAGGTCTTCCACCTATGACCTGGGTTGAGTTTATGATGGTGTTTCTTGCTCGATTCCTCCCACAGAGCGTTAGAGATGCTCGAGCTCCCAGATTCGAGTCGTTGCGCCAGACTCCGGTTATGACAGTGGCGGAGTATGATATTCAGTTTACCCAGCTATCCGTATATGCTTCGAATTTAGTGGATACTGAAGAGAGGCGGATCAAGAGATTTGTACGAGGTTTGATTACCCAGTTGTTTCTCTCCCTCGGCGCCCAGCATTTCGATACATATGCAGCCACAGTGGACGCAACCCTACTGGTAGAGGAGCGTATTTTTTAGACTTCGGTCATTCCGGAGCCGAAGCATCTTCGTACTGATATATCAGCTCAGAGACAGCTTGGTAGATGCCGCGAGAGATTCTTTCCAGGTGATGGTGCTAGCAGAGGATTGAGGAGAGGCCAGCTATATGGCTCTTACCTACATGGAATGCAGCAGTCGCCGGGATGTTATAGGTGTGGGAGTCCACATCACCTCATCAGGGATTGTACTAAGGTACGCCAGAGCGAGGCAGCGGTTCCACATGTTACCTTATCACCTTCTCCACCTCAGAGAGCGTTGCTTCTTACGCCTGTTGTTGCTCCGCGCCAGACTTATGCTTAGAGAAGTCGTGGCCGCGGTGGTTTTCTTCTGAGAGGACGGGGTGGCCGAGGCGGAAGACAACCAGTTTCCGGTAGAGGGCAGGCTCGGGTATTTGCTTTGACTCATCAGGACACGCAGGCGTCGAATGCGGTCGTGTCAGGTACTCTTTCTGTATGTTCTTTTGATGCACATGTTTTATTTGATCCGGGATCTATGCACTCGTATGTTTCCACACACTTCGTGCCGAGGTTGGGCCGAGAGTCGTCTTTGCTCGATCAGCCACTTGTCGTGATTACTCCTATTGGAGAGTCTTTTATTGCGCGAAATGTGTTTCCATCGTGTGTTGTTTGAATTGGAGATAGAGATTTGTCCGTCGACTTGATCCTTCTTGATATGTTGGACCTCGACGTTCTCCTTGGCATGGACTGGCTAGCTACTTGCTATGCGTCTGTGGACTGCCATGAGAAGGCAGTCAGGTTTTGTTTTCCGGACGAGTCTGTTCTTGTTGTGCAGGGGGACCGTAGTGCCGCCCCTCACAGTTTGATTTCTGCCCTCTGCGCAAGTCGGTTTTTGAGGAGAGGATGTCGGGGATTCCTAGCTTTTATTCGTGATACCGGTGCCACAGTAGATTCATTGGACCGGGTTCCTATTGTGAGGGAGTTTCGTGACGTTTTTCCCGATGAGTTACCTGGATTGCCGCCAGAGCGCGATATTGACTTTTGCATTGATTTGATCCCCGGTACGGGGCATATTTCTATACCGCCTTACCGGATGGCCCTGGCGGAGCTTAAAGAGCTTAAGGATCAGTTGCAAGGGTTGCTTGATAGGGGACTTGTGCGTCCGAGTGTTTCACCTTGGGGAGCTCCTGTTCTGTTCGTCAAGAAGAAGGACGGCTGTCACGACCCGAAATACGGAACATGACCGGCACTTAGACTACGAATGTCTCAAGGCGTACGTATACTATGTAAGCCGAAACCCAGCAATCCAAACCAAAAGAAGTAGTAGAGAATAGGAGGAACCATATCAAATCAACCTGTATGCAACATAATATACAACGCCTCAAGACGAGGATCACAACAGAAAAGGAACTCAACCAGCCTGAAATCCAAAGAACTATAACACGCGACTCTAAGGTCGAAAGAATAAACATCACTGGTCTCTATCTCAAATAAGTATAAGTTTTGGTTGATGGAACTTCTAGATACAACTGAAATATAATATACAAGGTATAATGATGGGTAAGATACAATAAACCGACCTACTAGCAAATCACCCGAAGGAACAGCGCCCACAAAGCCGTAATGAAACCTGTACGGCAACACCTGCAAGAAACTTGGGCACAACGGGGGTGAGTTGCCAACTCGTGAGTAGAAAAAGATCTACGAACAGAAAATCGCATGTATGACGCAATCCTAGGTCATACGATCAATATATATAATCCTCAAATATATAACCAGCAATCTCTAACCATGGCTAGTGTAAATATCTAACCCAAGTGTAAACCCATGTGTCTGTGCCAGTGCATCAAGTGGCAATATATATCATATGAATGATGTATGAATGCATGAAACAGAATGCATGTACTGAAGAAAACTGCTTTTGTAACTTTGTGAGATTTCTGTATTTTTAAAATGAGGTATCATAATGAAATCAGTATAAAACAGTGCCTACCATCGGCACAAAACATAAATCTCAATATCTCGATATCTCTGTATCACAATCTCTGTACCTCAATATCTCAAATCTCAATGTCTCAATCATAATATCCAGGGCACCGTCAGTCCAGATCGGCCCCTACCATCCATCTCATGACTATGACGGTATCCTCCGGATATCCGACGTGTCGGGCAATATCACCGGTCGGTCATGCTCCCCTGCCAGGCTCAATGCCATCTCCTGCGATCTTCTTGCCCCGGAGTACCGCACCGGGCCCACCATGTACCCGAAACGGTTCATCCGCCTCCTCGAATCGGGTCTCGAAATCCATCAGCAAAACTCATGGTGGACGACTCATACATCATGGAAAAACCACATTTTAATTAAAAAGAGAAAGCAGTTTATATATAAGTTTTGCGGTTTTCCTCCAAATCCAGAAAATCTCATGGAAACCCGAATCCAAATCAATAATAGCATGTGAAATCACGAATATAAGCATGAGAATCCATGAATGCGGCATATAATGAATAACAGTATGCATGAAGAGACAAGTGGTAGCTACAATGTCAAGCTAACATATAAAGCAAGCATACTAATATCATGTCACTACTAGCTAGCAAGCTAAATCAAGCAATAATATTTTCTAAGTGTTCGTGACATAGCAATTACCGATGAAGATGTGTGTGAGCCGGCAAATAAGTGTACGTGGTACATACGCATCATCGGTAATGGTGCTGGTGTCCTAACAGCAGGATATCAATAATGAAATATGAATCATAACAGTATGCGATGCAGAGCAACAATAATAATATGCGGGAGCTGAAATACTGAACACCATGATCGCTAAACTGCATCTAAGGTCATAAAGGTCATATAGCTACACCACTACAAGGCTGAGCTAAAGCTAACAGTAGGTAAGGGAAACCGCCTAAACTCTGAGTCGATACATATAAATACCTATATATATAGTCGGTGATCCCGCCTCGATAATATCATATCCGATAACATATCTCTATAATCAGTTATTCCCAAATCAAGAGTGCGGATCAAACGTCAATTTATAGCTCGTACATAAATCCGTCGTACGACATCCCCAATCTGGGTACGGGTCAATATCACATTCGTCATATCATTCATCTGGTATTTTCTTTATCAAATATCATTATCTGGGTACTGACCTATGTCTAGTACAATGCTAACATCATCACTATAATCATGGTCAGACTACTGATCGACAATCTAGTATAAATCAATATCATCATCTTATATCGTCAATATAATCAAAATCCAGCTTCTGATTTACAGCCTCTAGCAAAAACGATATCATCAGCCCAAATCATCTCAAGGGGTAAACAACGCCCAAGGCGGCCTATCATAAATATCCTGTCATATCATATCCTATATCATAATCACATGTCGATCATTTACACATTCATGTCACTATTCCTATGGCATCATAATCCAAAAATTCGCTAAAGCATCAAGACGTATCCCAAATACGAATTTTACCATATCACCGATATCATAATCTTGGATCAAATATCATCGACTCATCTCAATCCCAAGTATCATCCTCAAAACCGTATGCGAACACATAGTCCCATACCTATGTGAACACATATCTATAGAATCCCATCTATGCACATATGAAGTAAGGATGTATGCAAGTATGTATGTGTGTACATGTATGTGTGTATATGTATGTGTAGTGTACCCACTACCTAGGGTTTCGCGACACTAAATCATCCAAGTCCATCAATTATCCATCCTAAACATCAAATAATTCTAAAACAACATAATATAAATTGTAGGTGTGTATACGCATCCGTATACATCACCACGGACTGCGGGGGTGCTATACGCCATCCACCCGACATCTCCCCGTAGATATAAATCTACTCACCTAGTTATGTGTGCCGGTGCCGATGTCGCCATTTGCATCTTCAACACCTCGACGCCACGTGGGGTACCTATAAGGATATCACACGCTAAAACTCATGAAAACCATGTCGGAAACCAAAATGGTGCACATTACGCCCATAGGTAAAAACCTGTGACCTTGTGTGCAAACGCAGCCCATATCCACTGTCGTTGACGTCCAAACGCCACCCGACAGATACGAATCATCGAATACCCAAAATCTATACGAAAACACGTCGTAAAACATACGCCAACTCATGAAAATGAACCCAAATTTTACCCTAACTGGAAACAGTCAAAACTAGACATACAAGGGGTCAAGTTTACATGAAATAGAGCTGTGCACGCAAAACGAGGAGGTTCCACCCTGGTCTGGCCGCAAATTGCGGCTAGGGGGATTAAATTTGCGGCCGGGACTTTGAGATGGTGGCTAGGGCTTTGGGTAGTGGTTCCAGGATGCCTGCACAGCTCACTGCCAAGTCAATTTTTCTCTAGGAGGTCCCGGGTGAAAGTAGGTCTCAGAAAGGTCACAAAATCGACGAAAACGCTAATTTACACCAAGTCGAACAACTCTGGTAACTAACTAGAGATCTGGGTTAATTTGGTCTCACACCCTCCTAATAAGACTATACTAACATTCCAGACCATCTCTTGGCCAAATCTCACTCAAAATCCCTAAACTAGCATTAGATTAAGGATATAACAGTAACTTTTCAGCTAAACACTAAACTTGCAAGATAGGAATTGGGTTGTGGGATTATACCTCAAGGGATCCTAGAACAAAGGGGAAGGGAAGATGATGGAAGGAGGAGGGGTGGTTGCTGCTGAAGTTCCTGCCTGAGGCTGATCTCCTGTGTAGTTGTTGTTGCTGATGCTACATCTGCTGCTTGCAATCTCCTTTGTTTTCCTTTTTGCTGTTGCAGCAGCTATGCAGGGGCTGAGGTTGTTTATTGGTGGTGAATGAAGTGTAGTAGTTGTGGTTTGATGATGGTGTTGTGGGGTGTTGGTTGGAATAAGGTTGCTGCTGCTGTGGCTGATAATATGTGTTGCTGATAAATGGAGCTGATGTGTTGATATGGGGCTGAATATGAGCTGAGTTGATGCATGGTTTCAGCAGCTGATGTAGCTGCAGGTGTAGGGGTGGCTGATGTGAAGAAATTGGGGCTGAAAGTGTTGATGTTGGCTGATGCTTTGGTGGCTGAAGTGATGATATTGGGGCTGATGTGTTGTATTGGGGGCTGATATGTTACATCAGCTGCTGTTGCAGCTGATGTGGCTGTTGCTTTTGTTTGGGCTAAGGTGGTGCTTGATGTCTTGGCTGATGTTACATGCTTATGGTGGCTGAAAGTGTGCTGATAATGCTTGATATGGGGCTGATGTGGTGTATCAGCTAATAGGTTGATATGGGGCTGAGGTGTTGGTATGGGGCTGATGTATTAGGCTGTTGTTGCTATATGGGGTTGTTGCTGCAGCAGCAAATGTAAGGGGCTGTTTGGTTGTGGTTGTTTTTGTTGATGTGGGGTGTTGTGTTGTATACTTGATGGTGGGGTGTGAGAGAGTGAGAGATGTGAGTGTGTAAGACAAGAAAAGGTGTTGAGGTGAGAAGCCTTGAAATGAAATGGTGTGTCATAACTTCATAGCCTCCTCTCTCTCTCTCTCTCAAGGTCAAGTAACCCTAATCACCCTTAACCAAACTAAAACCCTTAATTAAGCCAATTAACCTAACCAAATGGTGCAACACACCATGGTCATCTCAACATGGTTCAACCTTAAGCCACCATGAGTCCAAAACAAGAACAAGTGTAACAAGTGTAGAAGTGTCATGTGCAAATTTTGCACAAAAAGCCAAAAATACAACTTAGCGATTTTCAATCGCGATTACATTAAAATACCATATAATCCATCATAAAAACTGTAAAATGGCATATGTCCACAAAATAAGCTATTTTAGAATTTGCATAATTTCTTCCGGAATTTTCACCATTTATCGGTATTTAATTATACCGACTATAAAAATATTCATTAAAAATTAATATTAAATTCTGAAAATTCCCAAAAAAATAATATTTTATTTTTTTGAAATGTTACAGTATTCCCCCCTTAAAGAAATTCGGTCCTCGAATTTAAATTTAAACCTCCAAATTCCAAAACATTTCAAGAAAATGTCCAAGCCAACGGGGCTCCGAAATCATGAATCCATAGAACGCATCATAGCGCAATACATACGCTTGCGTAACGAGCAGATAACTCGAAAACAAAACTCCGTCAAGCATCTCGCAATCATCGGAGTCAAGGTAAAACACGAATACCAAACCCAAGGCAAAGCCGATATGCTATGAATCGGAACTATGCATGTAAATACCAAATCCGTACATGTTAATACCTGAAGGGAATGCATGCCAAATTTCTTAAAAAATCGCTGTGCAATACACATAACACTGCACAGTGACGGACGTCCCTATAAGAAAATAATCATATATGTATATCTCTTTTATTTAATATGCATGTCCCGCCGTTTTGAAATTAATTTAGAAGGGTTTTCCTCGTTTTAAACGTTTCGTGTCATGTCAGACATGTATGTAAATAGTGAGACTATAGCTCGCCTTTGGAAATCCCTTTGAAAACTGTCAATGCATGCAAAATATATCCAGGCACTGTCATCTGACCAGTCCTTCTCAGTATGAAAACACATAGAAAATATCATAAAAACGTACTAATCCATAGAACTCAATCCCGAAAATGCATATGAAAACCCTGTGCGTCTGGTGCGCACGGAAATCAAAATCCATACATGTGCCAAGCAGGTGCACAAAACATCAAGGTGCAACGGTTGTGCACACAACATCGGTCATAGGCAACGTGTGTGCCTGACCGCAAAAAAAAAATCAGGTGCATCTGATATGCACGAAAAAATCTCGATTTAGTGCATCTGTTGTGCACCAAATCGCATCACATAACAGGCGCCCAACATGCGCTAAAAATCCAAATCCGGTGCATCCATCATGCACGAAATCATGAAATCCAATATCAAGCGCCGAACACGCGCAAAATCCAATCAGGTGCATAAAATGCACAAAACAAATGTCGAGCATCACCCTCGAAATCGAAATCCAGTGCATCCAAGTGCACAAAATACATGTCACTGCACTGCAAGCATATATAAACTATACAGAGTGCAGGAACCAAATCGTGTGCGTGCATACGCACAAAATCAACTCAAATGTCTAAAACCATAAAATCACAACCATGTGAAACTAAAGCACGAAAACGATATCAAGTGCAACAACTGTGCAAAAATCATAAATACTCAATCATCAAAATCAAATCATGCGAATAAATCACCCAAAACATCAAAATCAAGTGTGGCGGAATAGTACCGCTCAAGCGCATCCTCCAAGAATCTCGGGCTAACTGTCGCGGACACTAGTGGGACGTCTCGTCGATGATCATGAACTCTGGCCTGCTGGTGTGCGTAATAATGACCACTCCTGGGTCCAAGTCTTCTCTGTGAATTATCAATCTCACGATCCGTCGGCTCATCGGCCCTGTCAGGTGTGCTAACGGGGACAATTCCGTTCTGGCACTTCTCTGGTCATCTCTTGGTCAATCGTCGCGACCACTCGCAAAGCAGCATGTCACTGGCGTCGGCCTCTGGCTCTCTGAATGCACGTGGCACATCTGATCCTGGGTGCAAATATCCTTGCAGCAGTGTCCAGGAAGGAATCCTGCTCAAGGTCTCTTCCAAGTCTCATCTCTGCCAATTGTCCGGGAGTCATCGTCCTTTACCATATCTGCTTCTTGTTCCGGAAGGGCTGCATACTCATCGCGACTCCTTCTAGAAGGTATATCCAGTTACAATGCCTTGGTATGCACATCGTATTTCTGATGTCGGCGGAGTGGAACGTCATCACCTCTAGATCTGGTACGAACCTCTTACTCCACTTTTCTCTAATGTCGACTGCTTCGGACTCGTCTCGTCGTGGCTGCATGGACTGAGCTCCGATGGCTATCCTCGTATCTAGAGTCTCCCAAGAAATGCATCTCACCACCTAGCATCCGAATTAAGTCGAGCCATCCGATCGAGTCGTCAAAACCTCATAATTCTCCAAGAGCTCAACATCTTGGGTACGGTATAATAGTATCGAGTACATACCCCAGCATCGGTGGTCCAGCCATAGAAGGGCAAACCCAAGCCTCACTAATGGCGCCGCAGAACTGCCGCAAGCCCTAAGGTTCAAAGGCTTTCATACGGTCATTAAGTCGAGTTAGGGTTTCATTCTTCTAGAGGGACCATAGAATTGCCTGCATGTCTTTCCGAATACTTTAAACTTGGAATAATAGGTTTCTGACATTCGATCGTCTCTGTCGACTCTCAACGTCGCTGCGTGAAGTCGTCTCTAGCTGGAATCAATCTATCTGATGATCTCGCATCGGGGTAGCGAACGATCCACATGTCCTAGTCATTCATCCTCGGTCACTAGCGACCTTCTATCATCTCTTAGTACAATCTCGTATTGTAATAGCTCCAATCATCTGGGGCAATATCTCGTCGTTTGCAGCAAGAACTGGCTCACTCTTCTGCACGCTGAACAGTGCCTCACTCATCATGAGTAAACAATACACCAACGGTCATCAATATCTGGCTGGCCTCTGCCAGTGGCTCAATCCTCTGGTGCTAATCCGCACGTCCGAGTAATCTCATACAGCGATCCATCCAACGCTCGTGGCGCAAAACACAATCAAAAGACACATCTATGCACTCGTGTGTCGCCGGAATTATGCTCTGGTCAGTCCTCGTTCGTAACGAGCTCGTGCTGACCGCAATTCTAGCCGTAGCTCTCTCCCTGCCCGTAATCGTGGCAGCAAAACCAAAACTGGTACCGATAAGGCTAGATCAGGAATGAATATGATACTGAACAAAGAAATGTACATCCTAAGGCTCCTTAAGTGGAGTGGCGTGTCGTAAATATGCCGCGGAACATACCAACGGTACGTCACTCTACTTTAGTCACCTATTCCATCAACCAAGGGTCATCCTATACTCCGAAGGTAAAAACCTAACGCTCTGATACCAACTTTGTCACGACCCGAAATACGGAACATGACCGGCACTTAGACTACGAACGTCTCAAGGCGTACGTATGCTAAGTAAGCCGAAACCCAGCAATCCAAACCAAGAGAAGTAGTAGAGAATAGGAGGAACCATATCAAATCAAACTGTATGCAACATAATATACAACGCCTCAAGGCGAGGATCATAACAGAAAAGGAACTCAACCAGCCTGAAACCCAAAGAAATATAACACGCGACTCTAAGGTCGAAAGAATAAACATCACTGGTCTCTATCTCAAATAAGTACAAGTTTTGGTTGATGGAACTTCTAGATACAACTGAAATATAATATACAAGGTATAATGATGGGTAAGATACAATAAACCCACCTACTAGAAAATCACCCGAAGGAACAGTGCCCACAAAGCCGTAATGAAACCTGTACGGCAACACCTGCAAGAAACTGGGGCACAACGGGGGTGAGTTGCCAACTCGTGAGTAGAAAAAGATCTACGAACAGAAAATCGCATGTATGACGCAATCCTAGGTCATACGATCAATATATATAATCCTCAAATAACCAGCAATCTCTAACCATGGCTAGTGTAAATATCTAACCCAAGTGTAAACCCATGTGTCTGTGCCAGTGCATCAGGTGGCAATATATATCATATGAATGATGTATGAATGCATGAAACAGAATGCATGTACTGAAGAAAACTGCTTTTGTAACTTTGTGAGATTTCAGTATTTTTAAAATGAGGTATCATAATGAAATCAGCATAAAACAGTGCCTAGCATCGGCACAAAACATAAATCTCAATATCTCGATATCTCTGTATCACAATCTCTGTACCTCAATATCTCAAATCTCAACGTCTCAATCATAATATCCAGGGCACCGTCAGTCCAGATCGGCCCCTACCATCCATCTCAAGACTACGACGGTTTCCTCCGGATATCCGACGTGTCGGGTAATATCACCGGTCGGTCGTGCTCCTCTGCCAGGCTCAACGCCATCTCCTGCGATCTTCTTGCCCCGGGGTACCGCACCGGGCCCACCATGTACCCGAAACGGTTCATCCGCCTCCTCGAATCGGGTTTCGAAATCCATCAGCAAAACTCATGGTGGACGACTCATACATCATGGAAAAACCACATTTTAATTAAAAAGAGAAAGCAGTTTATATATAAGTTTTGCGGTTTTCCTCCAAATCCAGAAAATCTCATGGAAACCCGAATCCAAATCATCAATAGCATGTGAAATCACGAATATAAGCATGAGAATCCATGAATGCAGCATATAATGAATAACAGTATGCATGAAGAGACAAGTGGTAGCTACAATGTTAAGCTAACATATAAAGCAAGCATACTAATATCATGTCACTACTAGCTAGCAAGCTAAATCAAGAAATAATATTTTCTAAGTGTTCGTGACATGGCAATTACCGATGGAGATGTGTGTGAGCCGGCAAATAAGTGTACGTGGTACATACGCATCATCGGTAATGGTGCTGGTGTCCTAACAGCAGGATATCAATAATGAAATATGAATCATAACAGTATGCGATGCAGAGCAACAATAATAATATGCGGGAGCTGAAATACTGAACACCATGATCGCTAAACTGCATCTAAGGTCATAAAGGTTATATAGCTACACCACTACAAGGCTGAGCTAAAGCTAACACTAGGTAAAGGAAACCGCCTAACCTCTGAGTCGATACATATAAATACCTATATATTTAGTCGGTGATCCCGCCTCGATAATATCATATCCGATAACATATCTCTATAATCAGTTATTCCCAAATCAAGAGTGCGGATCAAACATCAATTTATAGCTCGTACGTAAATCCGTCGTACGGCATCCCCAATCTGGGTACGGGTCAATATCACATTCGTCATATCATTCATCTGGTATTTTCTTTATCAAATATCATTATCTGGGTACTGACCTATGTCTAGTACAATGCTAACATCATCACTATAATCAAGGTCAGACTACTGATCGACAATCTAGTATAAATCAATATCATCATCATATATCGTCAATATAATCATAATCCAGCTTCTGATTTACAGCCTCTAGCAAAAACGATATCATCAGCCCAAATCATCTTAAGGGGTAAACAACGCCCAAGGCGGCCTATCATAAATATCCTGTCATATCATATCATATCATATCATATCCTATATCATAATCACATGTCGATCATTTACACATTCATGTCACTATTCTTATGGCATCATAATCCAAAAATTTGCTAAAGCATCAAGACGTATCCCAAATACGAATTTTACCATATCACCGATATCATAATCTTGGATCAAATATCATCGACTCATCTCAATCCCAAGTATCATCCTCAAAACCGTATGCGAACACATAGTCCCATACCTATGTGAACACATATCTATAGAATCCCATCTATGCACACATGAAGTAAGGATGTATGCAAGTATGTATGTGTGTACATGTATGTGTGTATATGTATGTGTAGTGTACCCACTACCTAGGGTTTCGCGACACTAAATCATCCAAGTCCATCAATTATCCATCCTAAACATCAAATAATTCCCAAACAACATAATATAAATTGTAGGCGTGTATACGCATCCGTATACATCACCACGGACTGCGGGGGTGCTATACGCCATCCACCTGACTTCTCCCCGTAGATATAAATCTACTCACCTAGTTATGTGTGCCGGTGCCGATGTCGCCGTTTGCATCTCCAACGCCTCGATGCCACGTGGGGTACCTACAAGGATATCACACGCTAAAACTCATGAAAACTATGTCGGAAACCAAAATGGTGCACACTACGCCCATAGGTAAAAACCTGTGACCTTGTATGCAAACGCAGCCAATATCCACTGTCGTTGACGTCCAAACGCCACCCGACAGATAAGAATCATCAAATACCCATAATCCATACGAAAACACGTCGTAAAACATACGCCAACTCATGAAAATGAACCAATATTTTACCCTAACTGAAAATAGTCAAAACTAAACATACAAGGGGTCAAGTTTACATGAAATAGAGCTGTGCACACAAAACGAGGAGGTTCCACCCTGGTCTGGCCGCAAATTGCGGCCAGGGGGATTAAATTTGCGGCCGGGACTTTGAGATGGTGGCTAGGGCTTTGAGTAGTGGTTCCAGGGTGCCTTCACAGCTCACTGCCAAGTCAATTTTTCTCTAGGAGGTCCCGGGTGAACGCAGGTCTCAGAAAGGTCACAAAATCGACGAAAACGCTAATTTACACCAAGTCGAACAACTCTGGTAACTAACTAGAGATCTAGGTTGATTTGGTCTCACACCCTCCTAATAAGACTATACTAACATTCCAGACCATCTCTTGGTCAAATCTCACTCAAAATCCCTAAACTTGCACTAGATTAAGGATATAACAGTAACTTTTCAGCTAAACACTAAAACTTGCAAGATAGGAATTGGGTTATGGGATTATACCTCAAGGGATCCTAGAACAAAGGGGAAGGGAAGATGATGGAAGGAGGAGGGGTGGTTGCTGCTGAAGTTCCTGCCTGAGGCTGATCTCCTGTGTAGTTGTTGTTGCTGATGCTGCATCTGCTGCTTGCAATCTCCTTTGTTTTCCTTTTTGCTGTTGCAGCAGCTGTGCAGGGGCTGAGGTTGTTTATTGGTGGTGAATGAAGTGTAGTAGTTGTGGTTTGATGATGGTGTTGTGGGGTATTGGTTGGAATAAGGTTGCTGCTGCTGTGGCTGATAATATGTGCTGCTAATAAATGGAGCTGATGTGTTGATATGGGGCTGAATATGAGCTGAGTTGATCCATGGTTTCAGCAGCTGATGTAGCTACAGGTGTAGGGGTGGCTGATGTGAAGAAATTGGGGCTAAAAGTGTTGATGTTGGCTGATGCTTTTGTGGCTGAAGTGATGATATTGGGGCTGATGTGTTGTATTGGGGGCTGATATGTTACATCAGCTGCTGTTGCAGCTGATGTGGCTGTTGCTTTTGTTTGGGCTAAGGTGGTGCTTGATGTCTTGGCTGATGTTACATGCTGATGGTGGCTGAAAGTGTGCTGATAATGCTTGATATGGGGCTGATGTGGTGTATCAGCTAATAGGTTGATATGGGGCTGAAGTGCTGGTATGGGGCTGATGTATTGGGTTGTTGTTGCTATATGGGGTTGTTGCTGCAGCAGAAAATATAAGGGGCTGTTTGGTTGTGGTTGTTTTTGTTGATGTAGGGTGTTGTGTTGTATACTTGATGGTGGGGTGTGAGAGAGTGAGAGATGTGAGTGTGTAAGACAAGAAAAGGTGTTGAGGTGAGCAGCCTTGAAATGAAATGGTGTGTCATAACTTCATAGCCTCCTCTCTCTCTCTCTCAAGGTCAACTAACCCTAATCACCCTTAACCAAACTAAAACCCTTAATTAAGCCAATTAACCTAACCAAATGGTGCAACCCACCATGGTCATCTCAACATGGTTCAACCTTAAGCCACCATGAGTCCAAAACAAGAACAAGTGTAACAAGTGTAGAAGTGTCATGTGCAAATTTTGCACAAAAAGCCAAAAATACAACTTAGCGATTTTCAATCGCGATTACATTAAAATACCATATAATCCATCAAAAAAACTGTAAAATGGCATATGTCCACAAAATAAGCTATTTTAGAATTTGCATAATTTCCTCCGGAATTTTCACCATTTATCGGTATTTAATTATACCGACTATTAAAATATTCATTAAAAATTAATATTAAATTCTGAAAATTCCCAAAAAAATATTATTTTATTTTTTTGAAATATTACAACGGCAGTTTGAGGTCATGCATTGATTATCGTCAATTGAACTGAGTAACGGTGCGGAATAGGTATCCATTACCTCGCATTGACGATTTTTTTGATCAGCTCCAGGGTGCGGGACATTTTTCCAAGATTGATTTGAGGTCGGGTTATCATCAGTTGCAGGTTCGGAATGATGACATTCTGAAGACTGCTTTTCGTACGCGTTACGGGCATTATGAGTTTTTGTTGATGTCATTTGGACTCAACAATACCCCAGCAGCATTCATGGATTTGATGAACCGGATTTTCAGGTCGTTCCTCAACCAGTTCATTATTATATTTATTGATGACATTCTGGTCTATTCCAGATGTTGAGAGGAGCAAGAGCAGCCCTTGAGGATTGCTTTACAGAGATTGAGAGAGCACCAGCTGTTTGCTAAATTCTCGAAGTGTGCATTCTGGCTTGATAGTGTTGACTTATTGGGTCATGTGGTTACGAAAGACGGTATTCGAGTGGACCTGAAGAAGATCAAGGATGTACAGCTTTGGCCCAGACCTGTATCGGTGACTGAGATCTGTAGCATTTTGGGCTTAGCTGGTTATTACCGCCGTTTCGTGCAGGATTTCTCGAGTATCGCTACACCGCTGACCGAACTGACCCAGAAGGGGGTTCCTTTTCATTGGACTGAGGCATGCGAGCAGAGTTTTCAGCGGTTGAAGACTCGGTTAACGACAGCACTAGTTTTATCTTTGCCTTCTGGATCGGGCGGCTATGTCATTTACTGTGATGCTTCTCAAGTGGGGCTCGGTTATGTATTAATGCAGTATGATAAAGTTATCGCTTACGCTTCTCGGCAGCTGAAGAAGTACGAGCAGAACTATCCCACTCATGACCTTGAGATGGCCGTTGTAGTCTTTGCGCTTAAGATTTGGAGACACTACTTATACGGAGAGTCGTGTCAGACCACAAAAGCTTGAAGTATATCTTCCAGCAGCGGGATCTGAATCTGAGGCAGCGCCGTTGGATGGAGCTCGTGAAGGATTATGATTGTGAGATCCTTTATCACCCGGGCAAGGCGAATATAGTAGCCGATGCTTTGAGTCGTAGGCCTGGAGGTAGCTTGTCCCAGTTGAGCACAATTCAGAGACAGTCTTCTGCAGATTGGCAGATCTTGTGTGACAGTAAAGTGCGGTTCAAGTTCACTTCCACTGGGGGACAGCTTGCTCATGTCCGTGCCCGCCCACTTCTACTTGATCGTATCCATGAGGCGCAGCCCGACGATGCCCGTTTGTCTGAGATTTTTGAGCATGTTCGGCAGGGTAGAGAGTCAGAGTTCTTGATTGATGACCAGGGTGTGCTACGTTTTGGGACTCGTCTGTGTGTACCAGATACTGAGGGGTTGAGATGCGAGCTCCTAAGGCAGGCACATCAGTCAGCTTACAGTATTCATCCCGGTTCCACCAAGATGTATCTTGACTTGAGAGAGGTCTACTTGTGGGTAGGGATGAAGAGCGATGTTTCAGATTTCGTTTCGAGGTGCCTGACTTGTCAGCAAGTCAAGGCTGAGCATCAGAGACCGGCAGGAGAGTTGCAGCCTTTACCCGTTCTGGAGTAGAAATGGGAGCAGATCTCCATGGATTTTGTTGTGGGTCTACTCAGGTCCAGTCGAGGGTATGACTCCATTTGGGTGATTGTTGACCGGTTGACGAAAGCGGCTCACTTCCTTCCAGTGAAGACCGCTTTCGGATTTGCTTAGTATGCTTAGTTATACATTGATGAGATTGTGCGTTTGCACGGCATTCCTACAAGCATCATATCCGACAGGGGCACCCAGTTTACCAGCCGTCTTTGGCAGAAACTTCAGGAAGCTTTGGGTACTCGGTTGAGTTTTAGCCCCGCTTTCCATCCGCAGACCAATGGTCAGTCAGTGCGGACTATACAGACTCTTGAGGATATGCATCGTACATGCATGCTTGATTTTGGTGGCAGTTGGGATCGTCACTTGCCGTTGATAGAGTTCTCCTACAATAATAGTTTTCAGGAGATGATTCAGATGGCACCTTTTGAGGCTTTGTATAGGAGGAAGTGTCGATCGCCAGTCTGTTGGACCGAACTCAGCGAGTGCAGGATATTGGGACCATAGATATTCCAGGAGACTACGGAGAAGATCCAGTTGATCCAGGACAGGATAAGAGCAGCCCAGTGCAGGCAGAGGTCTTATACCGACCGTCATCGTCGCAGACTTAAGTTGGCAGTGGGTGATCATGTATTCCTACGGATTTCTCCGATGAAGGGCGTGATGAGATTTGGGAAGAAGGGGAAGTTTAGTCCCAGATTTGTAGGTCCTTTTGAGATCCATAAGCGAGTTTGTGCCATTGCCTATCGTTTGGCACTTCCACCCAGTTTTCTGGATGTTCACCCCTTATTTCATGTATCGATGCTGTAAGTCTACGGTAGCACCCCGTCCGGCTAACAGACGCCAAATGCGGAACAAAACTTTTTAACCAGCGCTATCGTATATTATAACCCGGATCTGCCATTATTGCTAAACTAACAAACTACAAAGATGGTAGAAAGGTTATACCGAATGATCCGAGTCCTTCGTTCTTTAACCATCAACCCACGCTTTGTTGCGACTGCTCCGATCTCGTCGATCTCCGATCTCCTCGTCCAGGTGGCACCACGTCAACGGATCTTTAAACGGGATCCCACCTCTGACTCGAGGCAACTCGGTCATCAAGTTTGCTAAAAGATATGACCAAGATTGATGTAGAGAATGAGTAGAACACTTTGTCTCACTTTGTCCGAAGCTATGGACGAACGGTTAATGAAGTTGCCTTTGGATCGGGTGAAAAGAGAAACTGATCACATCTAATTTCTATATACCAAAACTTATATCTTTTTTCCAATCAACAACCATACCTCTTTCAAGAGAGGGGCCGGCCACTTATAGGGAAGGAGGAGGGTGAGTGTAGGAGAGGGGGGGTGACCACAACAATGAAGCTTATCATAACGCATTTAAAGAAAACATGACTCACTAATGACACCTAGTATGAACACATTAATGAAATAATGAGTCACCTTAACAAGTCATCAACTAATTAATGCCAAGATGAGTCACAAGCCACCTCATCATCCTAGTCATCATCTAGAAACTTCTAGAACCATGACTCACCCAAGAAAAGATAAATCCGCATTTAACCGAATGTTAAATACGGCTGATAGAAAACTGGAAACTGGAAACTGGCAACTTCCAAAAGCGATCCCGAAACGAATTTCAGGATAACCCCGTAACTGTACAAACATACCCGCATTTGTATTACGACCGAATACAAATGCAACTGAGACAAAGATATTATATCTACACAGTATAATACTCGGATCCGGCTTAAACCAAAGCCCACCAGTATTATCTGCCCGAAATATGACACGTGCGTAAACGCATGTGCATTTTCCGAACCCTGCCATAAAACCATACGGCCTCTACAACATTTCTCCCGAACTTGGGAAACTATCTGTGGGGGACTCTAATGACTCGTCAGTACCCTGGCAGTGGGTTTAACCACAAGCCGTCAGCGGTACTTGCTGTGCGTAACGGCTGCCCATGTACTGACCTCAAGGGAGGCTGATGAGCGAACTCATCCTGGAATACTACTGAGCCTAACAGTGACAATGTATATACAGTCCGGTCCGTTCGTCTATGAGTATCGCATATCGGCCTAGGGGGCTGGTAACGTCAGACCCCCAATAGCGGTATAAGTCGTGTCGGAGTGTAGCCCCAAAACACCCTGAGATACTACTGGAGTACCTACCAGTAAATCTCCTATCACGGCCGTGGGCTTTGTGTAATGGCTCTCCTAGACACAGCACGATCTCACCCCCAATACCGGGAGAGACGAATCCCCTGCCGATCCGCTCACTTGCCTCTATATAGCTCGGGACTGTACCCAAAAAATACCTGTTTGCACGACTCCTTTGAGCCATGATAGGGTAGAAATCAAAGCACAGTAGGAACTCACACGAGACAAATGACGACCTCAGGTCGATGAACTAACCTGTACACATGTCACCAGGGAACTGCTATCTAACGATAGGTATAATACCAACTAGCAGATTCCCGGCGAGTCCTTTCCGGTGTACTCATAACCCAATGAGCACCTGTATACATCTTAGGTGATCCAACTGACACCAGTGGCTTGTGAGACCGGCCACCACCCCTCGTCGGGGTCTCAACTGTATACACTAGTCTACTCCGGAGTATCGATGCCCTGTCTCGAAACTCCCACGACTAGGGACCACAATTAAGGATATACTTATAAACCACCCAACTCTCAAGTATATGATCGCCATCATACTGTTGGTAGTAAAGCAAGATCCTAAGGGCTCTATCAAAGTGTAATAGTGATCAGTCACCTGAACCTGTACACGACTGATAAAGGCAAACCATATAGCATACTATCATCTCGAGTAAGACTGTCCTACCGGTATAGGTCCTCCGCAATCATTGCAATCATGTGCCTGCGATCCAATAATTGACTTTGAGGGCACTATATCGCAAGTACTTTCATGACCCCTCTCACGCGATTCAGTATCAGATGATCTAGCTGGAGCGCGACCTTTCGTTCACCGAGCAGCCGGTGGTCATTCTGGATCGGCAAGTGAAGAAACCGAGGTCAACGGTCTTACCGTCTGTCAGGGTTCTTTGGCGTGGCCTGACAACGAAGAGGTCACATGGGAAGCTGAGAGCGAGATGCGGAAGAAATTCCCTCATCTCTTCGATGATATGGCTAGTAAGATTTTTAAATTCGGGGACCAAATTTCTTTAAGAGGGAAGATTGTAACACTTTAGAATGCGGTTAGTGTAATTAAGCATTAATGCGGGTTTTAATGAAATTAAACTAATAATTATTTAGTTATTTACATCTTTTATTTAATTAATTAATATTGATGCAATTATTTTACACTTGCACACAATTGTGCATGTTGAATTAGGGTTAAGGAGATGTTAACCATGCTTTATTAGCCACGGCACACATTTAGCATGTCATGTTATATATTAAACAATTATATCTATTTTGTTTTAAGGTTAAATAGGTTTTTAAATTAATATGGAAAAGAAAGAATAAGAGAAGGGTTGACTTCTTGAGAGGGCTAGGGGATGGCTGCCATAAATTCATGAAAGAGAGAGAGAGAGTGAGTGAATGTAAGCCATACACTCACCCCTCACACTCACATACTCTCGTTTCCTCACACTTACCTCTCATTCTCACCCCCACTTTCTTAATTATTATTCTCAACTCAGTTGTTCTTCTCCCTCTTCACAATCCTCCAAGTTCTTCACTTGATAATTATTTTCATCTCACCCCTAAGCCTAAACCTTGATCCAACCTTACTAAACCCTTCACAATTCATGCTAAAGCTCTTGTGATGACTTGGAGCTTGGAAAGCTAGGGTTTTCCCCAAGTATTGGTGAGGTAGTGATCATTATACCCTTATTAGACTCTAATGAAGTTTGTATACTTATTAGTTTCAGTTTTAAAACACTAAAGTTATGGTTTTGTGCAAATATCGTATTTCGGTTAAGTTTCGAGTCTCTGTTGAATCTGCTATCAAACCAGGTTATTGTTTTGAAAGTTGCCATCACAGAGACCTAGTTGAAGACCTAGAAGCTATCCTGAAAACCTAAGACCGCCCCCTTAATTATGGGCCGCAAATAAATTGCTTCTGGCAGATCATTCATCAATAATAATAAGTACTGGCATGGCACACTAAGGCCAGAGAACGGGTAATTTGCTGCCAGACTGGGGGATGGGGTGTTTTGTCTGAGTCGTGGGGTATCTGGGGTTATTTTTAGGCTCGTGGAACTTACAACTTTCACTAATTCTTTGTGTAGAAAAATCTGGGACCGTTTAGCTAGAATTCAAGTGTTTCGGATTCATGCGATACAGAATTATCCGATATTTGTTTAAGTGTGTTAGGTAGTCTTATGGTTGGTATAGGATATCGCTGCACGCATTTAGCCGCTAAGCGAAAACTTAGTAACTAGTGGGAGTCGAGTTGTTGTTGCCGTTGTATTTGTACGTTATCGATAATTTCTAATTTCATTTGATGTTGTGTGATATTAGGATCGATCGCGGAGGCTTCAAGCGCTATAAGAAAAGGGAAAGAGGTGGTTGGTTTTACCTAACTCGAGATCATCGGTGAGTAGATTTAACATCTATGGGGGAATCGCCCGTATGGCGCTAAGCGTCGATGGCTGGATTCAGTGATATAAACCAATGTTGTTAGTATACACATTGATTGTGCTTGAACATCATCTTGCACATCCCATTACTTGTTGTACATTGACACTGTATTGAATGGACACTACACCATTACTAACGGCTCATGTTGCACGAGCACTGAATTGTATGCCACACACACACCGTTAGTAATTACCATGACATACATACTATAGAAATTATCATGGATAATATTTATTGCATCATACATGTTCGCATACTACATAACATTGCTTTAGTTGCCCATTTACTTCAAAAGATGTTGCATTTCTATTTCCATAGATTTGGGAAACCTTAAGATACCTTTGAAAACTTAATAATTAAAAAGAGTGGTTTTCTCGTGATACGCTCACATTACTGTTTCGTATTTTCATATCTCGTATTTCATGGACATATGCATTGATTTACTGATTTTATGCGATTTCTAGATTTGAGAACCGCGATTATATTTAAAAAGGGAAAATTATAATATATTTCTTTAAAAGTGCGATTTCTCTTAATATGATATTTCGAGACATCCACCATGAGTTTTCTCAGTTTCGAGATGTGAGTATACCCGATTCGAGGACCGGTAGGCATCGTTTGTGGGTACATGGTAGACCCGGTAAGGTACCCCAGGGCAAGAAGCTCGAGATGTAGAAGATGAGCCTGATAGGGGGAGCACTACCTACCGATGATAGTTTAGGGCTCCGCGGTTATCCAGAGGATACTGACCGGAGTCGAGAGATAGATATGGACCGATCCGGACTGACTGAGTCCGAGAGAGAAAGATATGGATTTATGTGTCGATGTTGGATACGGGTTTTATGATATTTTTGAGTGTCGATGTTGGACACTCAGGTTTCATGATGCGACGGATATGAGGGCCGATCAGTGAGATGGCGCCTGAGATATTGGGTGTTGGGGTCTCTTTGATGGACATCGATTTTCCATGATGATGATTCATACATAAGATTTTATGTGTTATCCCATACTCAGGATTTATTAGACATGTATTGTTTCATGTAGTTGTTGTACCCTGGTGGTGTACCTTGATCAAGATTTTACTGCATATCCGTATTGTTAATATTTATGCCATCAGATTGCATATTTTAGATTATCTCTTTTCATGCATACTTATGATTATCTGTATGATGATATTTACTATTCACGAGTTGGCAACTCACCCCCATTGTGCCACAGTGTTTTGCAGGCTTGACCCTCAGTATAGTCGCGGCAGGGCTTCTCATTTCATCTTCTTCTGCGGATACCACTGCTGTTGGTCATGATTTTGGATGGGTGGGTGGTTTTGCGGTTATCCGTACGATCTCATTGTATATTTTATTGTATCTAGTACTCTCCATCCAACACTTTCGTGTATATTGACTTAGAGACGAGTTTGTGAGAATCGATACTGTATATTTTTGTGACTCTGGGTGTCGAGCTCGTATGAGCCGGCTATTTTATTTATGTCGTGATGCTGTTTCACTTCTTTATTGCTTATTCCTTTGCTACGACATCGTATATATGTATACTTGTTGTGGTTGTGTTCCACCTTTTGGCGTGAGTTGCTCCCGTTGGGGATGCTTTATATTTATGTTATGCTTGTACCCGTTTGGGGCTAGTTTTTACAAAAGAGATGCTGCCGAAATTTTCAAGAAAATAAATAAAGTTAAGATTTTATAACTTAAGATTTTCAAATGTTTTAGCAATGGTTTTAAATGTTTTATCTTTTTATCTTTTTATGGTTTAGATTTCTGTGTTGTCGGCTTACTTGAATTACGATACGCTATTAGACGTTGCATGATTTAAGTGCCGGTCGCGTTCCAAAATTAGGTCATGACAGTGTTTGACTTCATCAAAATAAGAGATGAACCATGTATTTATAAGAAAGCTGTAGGGAGTACTGTCCGATTCTGCATACTGATGTGGATAACATACTCTTAATAGGATGTGATATTCCTATAATACGATTCTGTCAAACGTTGGTAGTCACTTTTGTTTCTCTTTTTTGTGGATTATACATATGTCAATGATTCTGGGGACTAGGTCTATAGAGTTAGACCTGGTAAGGGTTTTGAGATTATCCCAATTCAGGTATAATGACACAATTCTAAAGTAGTTTAGAATGGAGGACTCCTAGTGAGGTAATGTACCCGCGGGTAATGGGGTCACTCTATCTAAATGAAGTCTTTCGGGACTGATGACGAGAGAGACTCGCATGAATGATATTCGATATGCTTCAGCAGTGAGGTCAATCATACGATGTTATATACCGGACCAGATATTGCTTTTACACTTGGTGTAGTAAGCAGACATTAATCCAATCCTGGAGAAACATAGGAAGAAGTGAAGAGCATATAAGATGTTCTTTGTGTATGGTAATGACAGCTTCTTCTTCTGAGAGGCAATTACCGATTCCAGCTTCCGTAGTGACAAGGGTGACAGAGTGTCTGTTGTGAGTTATTAGTTTACCCTCTTATGAGGAGCAGTGTATTGGAAGAGTTCTAATCGAGATACTGGGGTAGTCAAGGCACTAGATGCTGATTGTGAATCAGCAGAGAATACATCCTATGTCTTTGTTTAGATAAATACGTTCATTTATGAACTAGGTCCCATCGGCTATCCAAATAATATTCTAGGGCAAGTATCGCTCATTTCGGGAGATAGTTGATCTCCGTGAAGTTGAGATTCAGAGAGATATAGTTAGAAACATATTAGCGGATCCACTCACTTAGGCGATTTCTCGAACACAGTTTGCGAAACTGTTAGTACAGAAGTTGGGTATGCAGTAGCACATGAGATGTATGCATGCAATACCGCAATTATTGGCCTTGAGTGCAAGTGGGAGTTTGTTGGATATTGGTTCCCTCAATGCAATTATCGTAGTTGCAGGAATGAAATTACTGAATTCGAGGAGGGCATATACCAAAAACAGTCTTACTCAAGATGATAGTATGCTATCTGGTTTGTCTTTATCAATCATGTGAATGTGCAATACTAGTTATCACGTATTGCAAATACATGAGATAAAGCCCAAAGGATCTTTGCTTAACTGCCATGATTGTGATAAGGATCATACTAGTGGGGCCTGGTGTTAGTTATGTGTTTGCCCAAGAGGCCATTACTGTACATATGATGTATATTATAGTGTATGCTTGGATATATATCTACAGAGAGGACTTTCTTGCTCGACATGATAGTATGCTATCTGGTTACCTATATCTTAACATGTAGACTTGTATTGTGATACTGTCTTGCTCTCACGTGTTGATAAAGCCCTTAGGATATGTACTTGACTACCAGGACTATGATGTAGATCATACTATTGGGGCCATGGTAGTTCACAAGTACATCCTTCAATTGTTCCTAGTCGAGAGAATATCGAGACAGGGCATCGATATTCCAGAGTAGACTAGCGTATACGCTTCTTGACCCATATGATGGGCGATGGATGATCCCACATCCATTGGTGTTTGACATCAGAGATGGCATACGGGTGCTCAGTGGAGACTGGGTACACTGAATAGGACTCGCCGAGGACTCCTATGTTGTAGTATACCTATCATCAGATAGCAGTCCTCTAGTGACCCTGGTAGAGGTTAGTCTGTAGACCCGAGATCGTCATAGAGTCTTGTGCGGCTCCCACTGTGCTTTGATTTCCTCCCTACCACGCTCAAGAGGAGTCGTGCAAACTGGTGGATTTTGGGTACAGTCCCGAGTCGTATGAAGGCAATGAGCGATAGGAGGGGTTTCGTCTCTCCCGGTATTGGGGGTTGATGTTGCACTATACTCGATTAACAATAACTGTAAGTCCCTGGCCAGGGCTGATATGGAGATCTACTGATAAGTGTTATTGGTAGTTTCTCGACCTGTTATGAGCCTCACATCGGCATGACTCATCACGTTACTGGGGTCTGACGATCTCCACCCCTAGACATGATATGCGACATGTCAGACGAAGAGATCGGACTGTACGGTAGTGTTACCGATAGGCTTCATATAGACTATGGACAAGCTTGCTTGTTGATCTTCATATCGTTCAATACTCAGGTAGTCGTTACGTCCGCTAGTACCGCTGACGGCTTATAGGTGACTGATATAATCATCACCTACTGCCGGCGTATTGACGAGTCTTTAGAGTCCCACACAGAAGTTTCCTGCTTCAAGCGAAACGAAGTAGGACACATCTGTGATATGTGTGTGGGCCCGATTAAATACGAGTCTGTGATATCATATTGTAATCTGGCAGTCATCTGTTATCGGTGCGGTTATATGTGATATAACCAGATTGTCGAATCAAGTGTTGATTCGATAATGTAATGTACAGATAAATGATATTAGTCGGTCATATATAATATAACCGGATTATTAGATCAAGTGTTGATATAATAATGTAATATAAATTATATGTGATATGATTATATATTAACTAATATCATTAGCTCACTAATTAATCTTCATTAAATATATATATATATACATATATATATATATATATATATTATAATGAAGCATGGCATTTTCTTTTCTATTTTGTGAAAATAGAAATGAGGTTTAAAGTTGAATCATGGTTGCAATATACTTCTTTATTCATTCTTGACTCACTATTCAAGCATGGTTGCAATTTAATATTGCATAATTCCATGCTTGAATGAGTGAGGGGTCTTGATAATATTTTCATTATGTTCATTTCAAAAGACTTAGCCATTTTTTTCTCATGCTTGCTCTCATACTTCTTCCTCCTCCTCTTGCTTTGCCTCAAGCTTCAACCATCACATGTGATGTGAATCATGAAGCTTGAACACAAATTAGTGAGCTCTTAATATCCCCTACTTCACCATCTCACACCATTCTAGCAAATTAGTGTGATGTGTTTCATATACTAAAGAGTTTAGTGTAGTGGTAGTTTGAACTAGTAGGAGCTTCGTGGTGGATCATCTTTGGCGCGAAGGCAACGAAGGAAGCTTGTTCAAAGTCTTAAGAGAAGCCTTGCGGAGTCGCGGAACTACTACATGGAGCATATTGAAGAGAAAGACCGTCCACAAAGGTTGTATTCTTGATCCTTTTAGAAGTAAAGATGTTTGCATTCTATTCCGACTAAATCTCTAGTTAACGATTCTAGCGTAGGGTTCTTTGTGACGACAAAATTTTTAAAACGGCATGCATGATGCCCCCCGAAACCTTGCTGTCATTCTAAGAAATCCTTCAGTGGTATCAGAGACAAACTAGAGAATTAGACGGATTGCGTAGAATTACGAAACCAAAAACCCTAAAAATCCAGTTTATGTCGATTTTTAAAAGTTTTCAAAAAATTATTTAAACATGTGCAGAATGTAGTATGGGACAATATAAGAACACAGTACAAAGTACCACCCCAGTGCTCGGATTTTGGCCGGCGAATAGGGCTGTAATTCCGACGATGCCGGATTTCCATAAGAGTTTGGGGTTGTATTTTGTAGTGTGTTCTGGTCTCTGGTTTTGGTATTTCAGGTGTTGTTTATTTTTTTCTAAATTTGCATGTGATGTTTATTTACCAAAACAGCAACTCACAGTATTTCGTAGTCGTAATTTTAAGTATTTTCGGGCTATTTTAGACGGTGTTAAAAAGTTCGAACGGATATCAAATACCCACTTTCACCCTCGCTGGAAATTTATTCAAGAGTTGGATCTTTTCCGTAGTTTGAAACATTCAAATATCGTGCAAGTTATTTGAAGAACCCTCTAGAAGAACGAAACCTTAACTCGATTATGTGACCGTCAGAACCGCCACTGAACCTTAGGGTTCGTGGTGGTTCAGTGGTGCCACATGTGAGGCATTGGTTGGCCCTTCTACGGCTGGTTCATTGATACTGTGGCATATGATGGATACATTCAAACTACGCTCAAGTGTTGAGCTTATTTGGTAATTGTGGGTGTTTGTTGATTCGATCGGAATGTTTAACATCGTTTAATGATTTGATGACATGTGATGTTCTTTGTTACTTGGATATGTTATATTGGATCGTCGCGTTTTGAATAGCCAGGGTTTTTATGTGAGATGAGAATTTTTATTTTCATTCATGTAAAATTCATTGTATGTAATATTATTTTATTGGGGCACTTCCGAGGTGAGGATGATGTCACCATTGTTTTATATTATTTACTTTTCCGCATTAGGATAGACCCAAGGTGGGGAGCACAAGTAACCTGGTTCTAGAGTCCAGTGGGAGACCATCTCGAGGAGTCGAGTCCGGGTCTCCTAACTCTAGAATTGGTAGAGTTTCTTGCCTCTCTCGTAGGGGTCTACGGGTGTGGGTTTGGCTATTCATCGTGACCGTGGAATCTGTGTTTTATACTGGCTTAAATTAAAACACGAAATTCCTAGTATATCCAATATTTCATATGTTATCTTCTGCTGCTGAAGTTCTGTGATGTGATCACTTTATATGCGTGAGACGAATGCTTTATTATTGTATATGTAATATATAATAAACGTTGCTTATGTTTTGCACTAGCGCTAGTCCCGCCCCGCTATGCCGTTAGTTAAGTAACATAACGGTGCATAACGGGACACTATGGCGAATGCGGATGGCATAAGTGTATGTTGTATTTTCGTTTTTTCTGTGATGCTTAGGAAGCTTAATCGATGGGACTTCATTAATGAGAGTAATGAAAGAAAAGAAACTTAAAGATGTTGTAGAATCAAATTTTCAAAAAGGGTAGCTTTAGTTTTTGCTTTGCATAGCGGTATTCCTTGTAGAATATCCAGCACCTTATTCGATAAGGAAAGAGCTGAGATCCTTTCACCGGGAGTGACCTCTTTAGCAAAACTAGCAAATGCTACAAATCACTCGGTTTAGTTTTTGATTGTTTCTATAGTTCTTGTTTTGCATAGCGGTATTCCTTGTAGAATATCAAGCACCTTATTCGATAAGGAAAGAGCCGAGATCCATTCACCGGGAGTGACCTCTTTAGTGGAACTAGTAAAACCCTCAAAAACACTCATTTTCAAAATTACTCGATTCTACAACGATATCAAGTTCATTACGCTCATGGTTTTTCTAAAAACCTGCGTAGCCCTCCGTCATTTCAGATAGGTACTATTTAGTATTCTGTGTTTGTTGACCTCTGTCAAAGCGTAGTGTGCGGTAGCTGATTAGTGCTTATCTGTAAAGCATGTGATGCGATTAGATTAGGGTAGTCGTACGACCTTGTTGACCTCTGTCAAGGGTCGTGCGGGTGGGTTTGATTCAATCAGAAATGACGGGTTGAACTTGACTGTTGCACTATGATTTGTTGACCTCTGTCAAGGTCATAGTGTGCTAGGGGTAAAAGAATTATCGGGAATTTCAAGTGTAGAAATTTGCAATGAGATTGCATACCTTCTATTAGATAGTTGGATCCCGATACCCACTACGAGTAAGAGTTACTCCTGGGAGAGTTTTACACATAACAAATTAGCCAATCAAGTAGGTGTCTAGAAAGATGTTAACGGGGTCATGCCCCTGGGAAAACGAGGTTTATTCTAATTAGGTCCGTGCGAAAGCACGACAAACCTCCCTCAAAGTACCAACACTGGCCTGGCTGAAAGATTGGCGAACTTGTAAAGTGTAATTAATCCCGGCTAGTCTTACCTTTTACGGTTTGAAGGAAGATTTCTTAAAAACAGTGGGAGACGTCCTGATTAGATAAGATAATAACCAATCTAATCTTGCAAAGAGCGCACGCTACACGTTTCCTTCTATCTTTCTCCAGGCAGCAACCAATGTCACGCCTTAATCAAGATAATAATATGGATGTTTTGACCGAACCCCCTTGTTATACTGAGCAGGGGAACGTTGCTCCTACTCCAACTTATAAGTGTTATAAGTCCGAGCAGGAGATAGGAACATATCCGGATTCCCACGCCGCACAAACGAAGAATAAGCATGTTGATGCATTTTCTTCGGGTGTGTTAGTTACAGAGAACTGTTTCTCAGTACACTCTACGTCCTAGGTATTAGATACCGGATCGGGATCCCACATATGCAATATGTTGCATGGGCTAAGGAAAGGTAGAGAACTGGGAAGTGGTGATCATTCCCTAAAAGTAGGGAATGGTGCAAATGTTGCAGCCAAAGCAATTGGTGAATATCACCTTGTATTATCAACAGGGAATACATTAATCCTGAACGACTGTTACTACGTACCCTCTATGATATGCAATTTAATATCAATCTCTTTATTAGATAAAGAAGGGTATAACTTTGTAGTAGAGAATATTGTTATGAACATTTACCTAACTTAAGTTTTGATTGGGTTTGGTGTGTTATGTAATGGATTGTACGTTCTGAATCAAAACACGGTTTTTAACATACAAAACACACACAAGAGGAAGAGTTCAGAAATGAACGAATCCTTCTTGTGGCATTGTAGACTAGGTCATATCAATACGACACGACTAACTAAGTTGCATAAAGATGGATATTTGAATCCGTTCGAATTTTCATCTTATGATATTTGCCAGTCATGTCTCAAAGGCAAGATGACTAAAACTCCGTTTACAGGACACGGAGAAAGAGCTACTGAACTCTTGGGACTAATATATAGTGATGTATATGGTCCTATGTCTATGCATGCCAGAAATGGTTCCTCGTACTTCATTACATTCACTGACGATCTCTCAAGATTCGGTCATGATTTCCTGTTGAAACACAAGTTTGAAGCTTTTGAGAAATTCAAAGAATATAAATCCGAAGTCGAAAACCAAACGGGTAAAAGTATTAAAATCCTTCAATCTGATCGAGGAGGTGAATACTTGAGCACAGAGTTCCTGGACTATCTAAAAGAGAATGGGATTCTCTCTCAACTTACTCCTCCGTATACACCACAGCATAATTGTGTATTAGAGTGGAGGAATCGCACCCTATTGGATATGGTGCGCTCTATGATAAGCACTGCTGAGTTACCTATTTCCTTTTGGGGTTATTCTCTTGAAGCAGCCGCATACCTATTGAATCAAGTTCCATCAAAATGTATACCTACCACACCATATGAGATATGGAGTGGGAAGTGTAAGTGCACGGCGGCGCCCCGGCCGTCAATCCGACGCCGGAATACGGAAGCAATGCTTTACTTAAACTTTTTGAACCGGCACCACCGCGCACTATAAACACGGATCGTGCCATTAACATAGTCCTAGCTAATAATCTAGAGAACGGTAGAGAGATATACTGAGTGATCCGAGTCCTCCGGTCTTCTCGTCGTCGTCCCGATCTCCCCGCGGAATCTCCGGTCTCCATCTCGTCGCCGGAAGAGCACCACGTCGCCGGCTTCTTTTACGGGCTCCCGCCTCTAGACCGAGGCAACTCGGGCACGAAGCTGGCGAGTCGACGTGCACAAGATTTGCTGTAGAATATAGTGTAGAGTGTTATGTCTCATTTGGGGTTGTAGGAGGTTGCCATTTTGGTGGAGGAAATGAAGTGTGGAATTTTTGTGGAGCTATGGGATATTTTACAGGCCAAAAGAGATGAAATCCCACCACAACAAATTGGGACAGCCCCCTTGAGGAAGTGGCCGGCCTCTAGAGGTGAAGAGAAGTGTGGGAAAAAGTCCAAGAGGGGGTAGATCAATAATCAAGAGAATAAAGGTGATGATGAGAAGAGTCATGATCACAAAAAGGTTCACACTCAAAAACAACCATCTCACCACAAAGTCAAGCGATCATGAACTCAAGAAAGTCAAGGGATGGTGCAACCATCATGATGCCATCATGATGCAACAACTTGCAAAAAACACCCTCCACAAATGCTAATTTGCACAAATGCAAATAAGCCCTCCTCCACCGAACTTCAGCCATTGAAAGATACAAAGAAATATGGCAGAAACGGAAAGCAAACTGGCAACTCCAAAAAACTGATCCCGTAATTAATTACAGGAAAACTCCGCTACTGTGTATACACACCCGCATTTGTATTCCGACCAAAATACAAATGCAATGAGACAAAATCTATACTGTGCAATACTAAGATTCGTCTTAAACCAAAGCCCGCTAGTATTATCCGTCCGATCATGATCCGTGCAATACCGCACGTATCTGATCGAACCCTGCCATATCTCCATACGGCCTCTACAGCATTTCGCCCGAAACTTGAGAAACTGGTCTGTGGGGGACTCTAAACACTCGTCAATACATTGGTTGTGGATTTAACCACTAGCACGTCAGAGGTATTAGCCTATACGTAACGGGCTACCAGGAATTGACCAAAAGGGACGTCTGTGAGCGAACTCAGCCTGACACCCTACTGAGCCTGTCAGTGACAATATCCGTACAGTCCGGTCCGTTCGTCTATGTGCATCGCATGGCGGGCCTAGGGGGTTGGTAAAAGTCAGACCCCCAAAAGCGGTACAAGTCATGTCGGAGTGTAGCCCAGAACACCCTGAGATACTACTGGAATACCTACCAGTAAATCTCCTGCCTTGGCCAAGGACTTTTCATGTACTGGCTGTAAGTCCACGTTGCGACCCCCGGTTCTTACGGGGAGGCGGAAACGGTATAAAAATCAAATTATTAGCGCAAGGGGCAACATGGACTAAGCAAAGTCGGGATCTTTGACTAAACTAAAACTAGCATACTTAGCTAAAGAGAGTTAGCTACTCGGATGGAGATGGTTATACCTAAACTTGAACTCCTTCGTCTCCGAGCTCCGATGGTGGTCCGAGGGCTCCTTCTCGTCGTCTCCGTACGCCGAAGATAGATCCACCTGAAAGCTCCAACCTTTAGCTCCTTCTTCGTTCTTTGAAGAAACTAGTTCACTTGGTTTGCTAAACCTAGTGAACTAGAATGAGTAGAGAAGATTTAGAATGGGATTTTATCTATGGTTCTTGATTCTCAACTCATGAGACAAGAGAACCATAGATCAAGAGAGGGAGCAAGAGGTTGAGGGTGAGAGCAAGAGGAGAGCTCAAGAACAAGAGAGAAAATGAGCAAGAAAGAAAGAGGCTCTCTTTTGTCTCTCACCCTCTCATAATCCAATGTAATCATAACTCATCATATCAATAAAAGTCTTATGTGATGGTTGAAGCAACCATAACCTTATCATGTCATGCACTCATTTTACTCAAATGAACAAGCAAGTAAAAGTCTTTGGCATGAAATGATAACCATGGTTATCATGATGGTCAACTAGTCAAGCCTAGTCAACCGGTCAACAAAGTCAACAAGTCAACAAAAGTCAACAAGTCAACAAAAGTCAACAACCAAGTCACCATAATACTTAATTAATATAATAGTTAATCGCATATCATATTCTCATTAGGGTTGAGCAAAAAGTCAAAAAGTCAACGGTCAACAGTCAACAACCCTAATGAGAATCCGCTGTCTGTGCCTCCCTGTCAACTGTGCATACACACCCGCATCCGCGTTCCGAGGAACACGAATGCAAACTGGATAAATCCAATCCCATAAGATACACTAGGATCTGGCTTAAACCAAAGCCCGCTAGTGTAAACTGTCCGGACACTGTACGTGCACAAGTGCACGGATGTGACCGAACCCTGTCGCAAAACCATGCGACCTGTCGCAATACCATGCGACCTCTACTCTTTTGCCTAAAGGCGAAAAGCTTTCTGTGTGGGACTCTAAAGACTCGACACTACGCTGGCAGTGGGTTTAACCACAGACCGCAAGCGGCACTAGCTGTGCGTAACGGTCCCCAGGTAATGCCGACAAGAAGACCGACGAGGCGAAACCCATCTGAACTCCTACTGAGCCTGAGTGTGACATTCTCCGTACAGTCCGGTCTGTTCGTCTGATACATCGCATGGCGGGCCTAGGGGGCGGTAAACGTCAGTCCCCCAATAGCGGTACAAGTCGTGCCGGAGCGAAGCCCAAAACACCCTGAGATAACACTGGAAACCTACCAGTATATCTCGTTTGCCCTGGCCAGGGACTACTCGTGTAATGGCTCTCCTAGACACAGCGCGATGTCAACCCCCAATACCGGGAGAGACGAATCCTGTCTAACCGTCACTGCCTCCAAGTGCTTCGGGACTGCACCCAACCACTACCTGTTTGCACGACTCCTTTGAGCTGTGGTAGGGTAGTGATCAAAGTACAGTGGGAACACACTCGAGGCGGAGTGACAGTGTCAAGTCAGCGGACTAAGCTGTACTCATGTCACCTGGGAACTGATAACTGACGATAGGTATAATACCAACTAGTCAGTTCCCGACGAGTCCTGTCCAGTGTACCCGTAACCTAACGAGCACCCGCATACTATCTCAAGTACGACGTACTGACGGCTGTGGGACAGACCGTCTCCCACACTGGGATGAGAAGCGCATGAGCTGGTCTACTCCGGAGTATCGATGCCCTGTCTCGATAGTCCTGCGACCAGGGACCTGCATAAGGATGTGCTTATAGATTACCCAGCCCCACTAGTGTGACGGCCATCACATCGCTGGTAATCAAGCAAAGATCCTAAGGGCTCTACTAATGTGTATAGGCGATATACAAAAATAAGCACATGTACACATTGAAGTAGAAACAAACCAAGTAGCATACTACTATTTTGAGCAAGATTGTATATACAAGGTGAATATCCCAAGCATCCATTAAGTAATATACAAACTAGTATGATACAGTAATGGCCTCTAGGGCATATACACTAACAATCTCCCACTTGCACTAAGGCCATGTACTGGCGTATCGAAGACCTATCATCTCGATCAGCCGCTCGAACTGAGTCTGGGGCAAGGCCTTGGTGAATGGATCTGCAGTGTTGTCTTCTGAAGCGACTCTCCGAACCTCGATCTTCTGGCGATCCACGATCTCCCTGATCAGGTGATACCGCCTCAAGATGTGCCTGGATTTCTGATGGGACCTTGGTTCCTTCGCTAAAGCTATAGCCCCGTTGTTGTCGCAATACAGAGGTATTGGATCAACAATGGACGGAACCACCTGAAGTTCTTTCAAGAACTTCCTCATCCAGACAGCTTCTTTTGCGGCATCAGATGCAGCGATGTATTCCGCTTCCATCGTCGAGTCTGCAACGGTTTCCTGTTTGGAACTCTTCCAACACACCGCCCCTCCATTGAGGGTAAAGACAAAACCCGACATGGACTTGGAATCATCCTTGTCACTCTGGAAGCTGGAGTCAGCAAAGGCCTCGATCTGGAGGTCTTTTCCGCCATACACCAAGAACATCTCCTTAGTCCTTCTCAGGCACTTGAGAATGTTCTTTACCGCTATCCAGTGTTTCTCCCCAGGGTTAGACTGATACCGGCTTACCACACTCAGTGCATAAGCTACATCCGGTCTGGTACACAACATCGTATACATTATAGAGCCTACCGCAGAAGCGTAGGATATAATAGACATGCGATCCCTCTCCAAATCAGTCTTGGGAGACATCTCTTTAGAGAGGGTGATCCCGTGACAAGCCGGTAGGTTACCGCGCTTGGAATCTTCCATACTGAACCTCTTCAGTATGGTGTCGATGTACCTGGACTGTGAAAGTCCTAATATCCTCTTGGATCTGTCACGGTAGATCCGGATACCCAGAATGTATGAGGCATCACCCAGGTCTTTCATGGAGAACCTGTGTGACAAGAACCCCTTGACAGATTGTAGCATAGGAATGTCATTTCCTATTAAGAGAATGTCATCCACGTACAAAACGAGGAATACTACAGTTCTTGCTACAAATCTACTATAGATGCATGGTTCATCTGGATTTTTGATAAAGCCAAATTCTTTGACCGTCTCATCAAAGCAGATGTTCCAACTCCGCGATGCCTGCTTTAGCCCATAGATGGACTTAAGCAACTTGCACACCTTTCCGCTGCTCCCACTCTGAATGAAACCCTCTGGTTGGTCCATATAGACACACTCCTCTAAATTTCCATTTAGAAAAGCTGTCTTTACGTCCATTTGCCAGATCTCATAATCGTGGAAGGCAGCAATGGCAAGAAGGATCCGAATGGATTTCAGCATGGCTACTGGAGAAAAGGTTTCGTCGTAGTCCAAGCCAGGTCTTTGACGAAAACCCTTTGCTACCAGCCTAGCTTTATAGGTCTCAACCTGTCCATCTACACCAATCTTCCTTTTGAAGATCCACTTGCATCCTACGGGGTTTACCCCGTCTGGAGCAATGTCCAACGTCCATACCTTGTTGGTGTACATGGACTCCATTTCGGTCCGCATTGCATCCAGCCATTTCACTGAGTCAACGCTCTGAACGGCCTGCTGGAAGCTAGTAGGCTCATCATAATCTATGATGCAATCCTCTCTATCCCCGTCTATGAGAAAACCGTAGTATCTCTCGGGCGGATGAGACTGCCTACTACTTCTGCGGAGCGGCGTAGGAATGTCCTGTTCTGTTGAACCCTCTGGTTCCACTAACCTTTCAGTAATAGTCTGTGGTTCTGGAATTTCTTCCAGTTCTACTGCGCTCCCACTAATCTCCTTTTCCAAGAACTGGTGTTCTAGAAAGTGGGCATTACGAGAAACAAGGACTTTTTGTTCCTCTGCGTAGTAGAAAAGATACCCCCTGGTGTTCTTTGGGTATCCCACAAACTTGCACAGTACTGAGCGTGCCTCGAGCTTGTCCGCATGCTGCTTTTTGACAAAAGCCGGACATCCCCAGATCTTCAGATATTGAAGATAGGGTTTCTTCCCACTCCACATTTCATATGGTGTGGTAGGCACAGTCTTAGTTGGAACTCGGTTCAAAAGATATGCGGCTGATTCTAGCGCATATCCCCAGAATGATCGCGGCAATTCAGCATTACTCATCATGGACCGCACCATATCCAATAGGGTGCGGTTCCGTCTCTCCGATACACCGTTATGTTGCGGGGTGTATGGAGGAGTAAGCTGAGAGAGAATTCCGTTCTCTTTTAAATAGTCCAGAAACTCGGCACTTAAGTATTCTCCACCTCGATCCGATCTTAGAATCTTAATACTTTTGCCGGTCTGTTTCTCTACTTCATTTTTATACTCCTGGAATTTTCCGAAAGCCTCGGACTTATGTTTCATTAAGAAGACATAGCCGTACCTTGAGAAGTCATCCGTAAAAGTAATGAAGTAAGAATGTCCGCTTCGGGCATGTGTAGACATTGGACCGCACACGTCACTGTGTACGAGTCCCAAGAGCTCGCTCGCTCTTACTCCTTGTCCAGTAAATGGAGTCTTTGTCATCTTTCCTTTGAGACAAGATTGACAAGCCGCATACGATTGATATTCGAACGCATTCAAATATCCTTCTGCATGTAACTTAGTCAACCTTCTCTCATTGATGTGACCCAATCTACAATGCCATAAGAAAGTCTGATTTATTTCTGGAGACTTTCTTTTGTGTGTATTCTGGACATTAAAAATCTGCGGTTGGTTTAACACGTATATACCATTACTCAATGTACCTGACCCAATCAAAACTTGATTAAGGTGAATGTTTACAACATTACTTACAAACGCAAATTCATAACCTTCTTTAGAAACTAAAGATACAGAAATGATATTACAAGTTGCGTTGGGTACAAAAAAGCAATTACGCAAAACCAAAACATGTCCATCTGACATTCCTAGGTGATAGTCCCCCACGGCTTTAGCATCCATGCTAGCTCCGTTTGCAACTCTGAGGGTCATGTCACCTGCCTTCAAAACCCTACGGTTTCTCAACTCCTGCAAAGAATTACAGATATGAGATCCTGATACGGTATCCAATACCCAGGAAGTAGAGTTTATTGAAAGACAGTTTTCAATAACATACACACCTGAAGCTGAAGCTGCAACTTGCTTCAATTCCTGTGTTCTGGCCTTCCAGGCCCTGCAATCATTCTTCCAGTGTCCTTTCTTATGACAATAGAAGCATTCTTCCTTATCCACAAGCTTCCCCGCTATCTTTGTTGCTTTTGCTTTTCCCTTCGTATCCACTTTACTAACACCGCCCCTTGGTTTGGCGGGGGCTTTCTTCTTCTTTCCCTTGGCTTTCGCCTTGGACCTAGAAGAAGACGATCCTCCTACAAACAAAGTGGATGTTTCCCTACCTTTCTGTAGGGTGCCCTCTGCGCTCCTCAGCATGTTGAGGAGCTCTGATAGTTCAACCTCTTTTTCTTGTAGGTTGAAGTTCAGTGTAAACTGGGCGTAAGTGGAAGGAAGGGACTGGAGAACTATATCCGTATATAGCTCACTCTCCAATGTGATCCCTAGGTCAGCGAGCTCCTCAATGTAGCCGATCATCTTTAGCACATGCTCGGCTACTGATGATCCGACGGCCATTCTTGTCGAAAATAACTTTTTCGACGCTTCGTATCTTGCGATACGTGATTGCTCTCTATACAGTTCTTTTGTATGGAGCAATATGGACTCCATGTCCATATTCTCATGCCTCCTCTGATGTTCGTTGTCCATCGAGGCAAGCAGGAGGCACTTGGCCTTCGCGCTATCAATCTCCCAAGTCTTGCGGATTTCCTTATCCGCGACACTGGAAGTTGGACCAGGGACAGGGGGAGCTTTGGTGGTAAGAAGATACCCCAGCTTGTCATAAGTGATTGCTATCTTGACATTCCTGAGCCAATCTTTGTAGTTTGGCCCTGTCAGTTTGTTTTTATCTAGGAGTAACTTAAGTCCAGTCATGTTGATTGGTCGCTGCAATTAGGAGAGAGAAGAAGAAACACTCAGCATGATGCTCTTGCAAGTTTAGAGTGGTTTTTAGTTTGTCTAAACAGGATGGCTCCCACTGTTTCTCGAATCCCTCCTCAAACCATAAAGGAAGAATTAGTCAGGATCAATCCCACCGTACAATAATTGCTTAACCGTTCAGCCAGGCCGGTGTCGGTACTTCGAGGGAGGTTTTCCAACGCTTTCGCGAAGTTCCTTAATTAAAGAACCTCTTTTCCCTGGGGGCGTAGCCCCGCTAACACCTTTCTAGGCACCTACTAGGTTTATAGCATTGATCGTTAAGTGAGAAATTTCCCGAGGAGTAGCATATACTCACAGTAGGATCGGGATCCAAAAATCATCGCGTGACGAAACTGAAGGAATCCTACCAGAATCATCACACTCCAAATGGTATGCAAATCTAGCAAGTTTCAGTACTTATGAAACTCCCGATGTGGATTTTTGCCCCATGCTCTTATGACCTTGGCGTGAGGTCAAAATATCATAAGTCACATGTCAAGTTCGTCCCATCATTATCCAGGTTAATTTGAACCCACCCGTACATACCCTTGACGTAGGCCAAAATGGCAGTACGACTGTCTCAAACCAACGCATTCTATCTATGCAACAGATAAATATCCGGCAGCTACCAATCACTATGCCTTGGCGTGAGGTCAAAATACATAGCTTGAATACTACCGAATATTTAACTGAAATGATGGAGGGCTACGGATGGTTTTGGCAAAACCGTGAACGTAGTGAACTTGATTTGGTCGATGGAACGAGATAGCTTTTAAATGGAGTGGCTCAAACTCCGTATTTTAAAAGTTTGTTTTGAAAAGAACCGAGTGGTTTTTCGAAAGTGTTCCAACGACTTTAACTTGGTTTATTATCTTGCATTAGTTCTTTTAATGCGTGATATTCTTGCATTAGTTCTTTTAATGCGTCCCATCATTTAATCCTACCATTGCAGAAAACAACCAAAATATGACGTATGCTTATGCCATTCGCATTCGCCACGGGGCCCCGTCATTACCCGTTAGGTTACTTAACTAACGACAGAGCGGGGGCTGGGCTAGCGCGTCTGTAAAATATAAGCAACGCCTAAATAATATCATATATAGATATACTGCAATGATAAACATTTCAGATCACAGATGAATACATTTGATATACTAGGAATCTGTAATTTGTACGAGCCTGTAACAAAAGACAGATTACACGGTCGCGGTGAATAGCCAAAACCCCACCCAAGACCCCTACGGGTGCGGCAAACTACCCGCCAAGTACCCGAAGCGTAGCAACCTCCCTCATCTCCATGAGTAGGCCACTCGACACTTCGGCATACCCGGTAGTTTGTGCACCCCTCCATGGGTCTATCCTAGGATCAAAAACAGTAAAAAGAAATTATACAATGACGGCTACAACCCCGACCCGGTTGTGCGGCCATACAAATAATTATTACATCAATTTACAAATTTACATGAATTGCAAGAAAAGAAAACTCTCGTCTCACAACCCCCGGCTATTCACCCGCGACAATCCAACATATTCATATACACATTCCAGCACATTACAGATCATGTATAACCCCGACCAATCGACTTATAGCGATTAGCCGACGTTCAATACACGCAAACATCACAGATATAACCATCATAGTCAAAGTGCAGTGAAGTTCGGAAAAAAATACGGAATTATAGGACCCCAAAAGGAAATTTCTTTTCTGGAAAATCTGGGCACATATAATATATTTCAAAAATCCCAAAACCAACACAGACACACACTGCACGAAAAACGATGCAGAGAAGACGACAAACCGCGGCGCTTCCGCGGCACATGCCTACCTCGTGCGGCGGAAGCGCGGCGGTTTGAACGAAACAGTGGACCGTTTTTCATGGGTGTTCACACAAAACCCTGAGCCGAATTTAGGAGTATAAAGTTTTTCATTTTGACCAGAAAAAATTTCAACAGAAACTCAGGTTTTGTAAAAGTTTGGTTTTTTTGATTTTTCCGGTTCCGAACTTCGTTACACTTCACTACCAAGCTAGTTTAAGTTTAGTTAGGCTCTGATACCACTGTAAGTCCACGTTGCGACCCCCGGTTCTTACGGGGAGGCGGAAACGGTATAAAAATCAAATTATTAGCGCAAGGGGCAACATGGACTAAGCAAAGTCGGGATCTTTGACTAAACTAAAACTATCATACTTAGCTAAAGAGAGTTAGCTACTCGGATGGAGATGGTTATACCTAAACTTGAACTCCTTCGTCTCCGAGCTCCGATGGTGGTCCGAGGGCTCCTTCTCGTCGTCTCCGTACGCCGAAGATAGATCCACCTGAAAGCTCCAACCTTTAGCTCCTTCTTCGTTCTTTGAAGAAACTAGTTCACTTGGTTTGCTAAACCTAGTGAACTAGAATGAGTAGAGAAGATTTAGAATGGGATTTTATCTATGGTTCTTGATTCTCAACTCATGAGACAAGAGAACCAAAGATCAAGAGAGGGAGCAAGAGGTTGAGGGTGAGAGCAAGAGGAGAGCTCAAGAACAAGAGAGAGAATGAGCAAGAAAGAATGAGGCTCTCTTTTGTCTCTCACCCTCTCATAATCCAATGTAATCATAACTCATCATATCAATAAAAGTCTTATGTGATGGTTGAAGCAACCATAACCTTATCATGTCATGCACTCATTTTACTCAAATGAACAAGCAAGTAAAAGTCTTTGGCATGAAATGATAACCATGGTTATCATGATGGTCAACTAGTCAAGCCTAGTCAACCGGTCAACAAAGTCAACAAGTCAACAAAAGTCAACAAGTCAACAAAGTCAACAAAAGTCAACAACCAAGTCACCATAATACTTAATTAATATAATAGTTAATCGCATATCATATTCTCATTAGGATTGAGCAAAAAGTCAAAAAGTCAACGGTCAACTGTCAACAACCCTAATGAGAATCCACTGTCTGTGCCTCCCTGTCAACTGTGCATACACACCCGCATCCGCGTTCCGAGGAACACGAATGCAAACTGGATAAATCCAATCCCATAAGATATACTAGGATCTGGCTTAAACCAAAGCCCGCTAGTGTAAACTGTCCGGACACTGTACGTGCACAAGTGCACGGATGTGACCGAACCCTGTCGCAAAACCATGCGACCTGTCGCAATACCATGCGACCTCTACTCTTTTGCCTAAAGGCGAAAAGCTTTCTGTGTGGGACTCTAAAGACTCGACACTACGCTGGCAGTGGGTTTAACCACAGACCGCAAGCGGCACTAGCTGTGCGTAACGGTCCCCAGGTAATGCCGACAAGAAGACCGACGAGGCGAAACCCATCTGAACTCCTACTGAGCCTGAGTGTGACATTCTCCGTACAGTCCGGTCTGTTCGTCTGATACATCGCATCGCGGGCCTAGGGGGTGGTAAACGTCAGTCCCCCAATAGCGGTACAAGTCGTGCCGGAGCGAAGCCCAAAACACCCTGAGATAACACTGGAAACCTACCAGTATATCTCGTTTGCCCTGGCCAGGGACTACTCGTGTAATGGCTCTCCTAGACACAGCGCGATGTCAACCCCTAATACCGGGAGAGACGAATCCTGTCTAACCGTCACTGCCTCCAAGTGCTTCGGGACTGCATCCAACCACTACCTGTTTGCACGACTCCTTTGAGCCGTGGTAGGGTAGTGATCAAAGTACAGTAGGAACACACTCGAGGCGGAGTGACAGTGTCAAGTCAGCGGACTAAGCTGTACTCATGTCACCTGGGAACTGATAACTGACGATAGGTATAATACCAACTAGTCAGTTCCCGACGAGTCCTGTCCAGTGTACCCGTAACCTAACGAGCACCCGCATACTATCTCAAGTACGACGTACTGACGGCTGTGGGACAGACCGTCTCCCACACTGGGATGAGAAGCGCATGCGCTGGTCTACTCCGGAGTATCGATGCCCTGTCTCGATAGTCCTGCGACCAGGGACCTGCATAATGATGTGCTTATAGATTACCCAGCCCCACTAGTGTGACGGCCATCACATCGCTGGTAATCAAGCAAAGATCCTAAGGGCTCTACTAATGTGTATAGGCGATATACAAAAATAATCACATGTACACATTGAAGTAGAAACAAACCAAGTAGCATACTACTATTTTGAGCAAGATTGTATATACAAGGTGAATATCCCAAGCATCCATTAAGTAATATACAAACTTGTATGATACAGTAATGGCCTCTAGGGCATATACACTAACACTGGCTCTCCTAGACACAGCACGACCTCACCCCCAATACCGGGAGAGACGAACCCCTGCAGATCCGCTCACTGCCTCCATGTGGCTCGGGACTGTACCCAACTAAAACCTGTTTGCACGTCTCCATTGATCGTGGTAGGGTAGTAATCAAAGTACAATGGGAACTCACACGAGACAAATGACGATCCTCAGGTCGATGAACTAACCTGTACACATGTCACCAGGGAACTGCCATCTGACGTCAGGTATAAGACCAACTAGCATGTTCCCGGCGAGTCCTGTCTGGTGTACTCATAACCCAATGAGCACCTGTATACATCTTAGGTGAACCAACTGACACCAGTGGCTTGTGAGACCGGCCACCGCCCCTTGTCGGGGTCTCGACTGTATACACTAGTCTACTCTGGAGTATCGATGCCCTGTCTCGAAACTCCCATGACTAGGGACCTTTTAAGGATGTGCTTATAGACTACCAGCTCCCACGTATATGATCGCCCTCATACTGCTGGCAGTCAAGCATGAATCCTAGGGGCTCTATCAACGTGTAATAGCAACATGTCTGGTCACCTAAAGCAGTACACGATGATAAAGATAAACCAGATAGCATACTATCATCTTGAGTAAGACTGTCCTACCGGGATAGGTCCTCCCTCAATTATTGCAATCATGTGCCTATGATCCAATAATTGACTCTGAGGGCAGTATCTCCAACAATCTCCCACTTGCACACAAGACTAATTATTGATATGTCGCATACTTACAGCCCGTGTGATACCGAACACCCAACTTCTCTACTAGTCAGTCTCACAAATCCCGTTTGCGAAACTATTGCGTTCGAGGAATAGCCTCAGTGAGTGGATCCGCTTTGATGTTTCTTTCTATGTCTCTCTATATCTCAAGTTCATGGAGAATGCTATCTCCCGAAATGAGTAATACTTGTCTTAGAATGTGTCTGGATGTCTGATGGGACCTAGCTCATAAATGAACTCCAAATCCAAACTTCTTAGACTGTATCGACAACTGAACTTAATCAGTATCCTGCGCCATGCCTCCCTCAGTATTTCCTTGGATCACCTGTCTAAAATACTGCCCTTCGTCAGAAGGAAAGTTATAACTCTGACAACCTCCATGTCGTCCAAGTCACCTTGGAAGCCTGGAATGATAACTGTCTCCCGAATGAGGCTGTCGTTATCATATCCTTAGAACATCCACTTATGTTCTAAAACTGCTTCCGACTGTTTCTCCAGGATTGGATCAATGTCAACTTATTGCATCTAGTGCAAAAACAACATCTGGTGTGGTACTTGACATCTCATGATTGACTCAATTGCCTAAGCAATTGATCTGCCAATCATGCACATCCCTCTCCCCTTTAGTCTGTAAGACAGCTTTAGAGAGGGTGACTCCATCACCTGCAGGTACACTACCGTGCCAGGAGTCGTCCATTCTAAATACTCTTAGAATGTTGTCTAAGTACCCTTAATTGGGAAACCACCCAAATCTAGATCTAAAACCATAGATCTAGTAACCAGTATGTCTGATATAATGTCCAAGTCCCATGTGGAGGAACCACTGTGTGACGACCAAAATATAACCGATCGTAGTATAGGAATATCACTTCGTACTCTGTGTATGTCATCCAAATACCAGGACATCACACCCTACTACCTTCTTAACAGGTCCATCCCCTATTCTGATGAAGTCAAACCTATGACTGTCATGTCAGAAATAGATGATCTATCTCCGCTACATCTGCTTTAGTCTATAAATAGACGTAAGCCACTTGTCCACCAATGCTTCCGCTGCTCCCACTGACCACGACAACCCTCTGGCAGAGTCATATAGACGTACACTTCTAAAGCTAGTTTAGAAAGACGCTATACTCATCCTCTTGCCGGGTCTCACGGTCTGGAACAACAGCAATGGCAAGTCTGGGTAAACAAGAACTTCCCTGTCACCGTCCTTGAGGCTATCGGAGTACCTCTCGGGTGCCTGAAGTTACCCACCTTATCTGCGGAGTGGCCAATGGAATGTCAAACCAGATTGAATGTTTAGGTTCCTATCAAATCTTCAGTAATCGTTTGTGGTTCTGGAATCACTTCCAGTTCTACCATACTCCCACTACTGTTTTCTGAAAAAATCCATTTTTATTAAAACTGTGGCGAGTCTAGAACGATATCACTATTGATCTTCCAGATGGTAGAAAGTCAACCCTCGTCATAGCCTGGGTCAACCCACAAACAGCCATTACAGAAACATGCCTTGAGTTATCCATAGTCTAGTCTTAAGCATAAGCCGGACAACTCCCCGTACCTTAACATCGTCAAGATACGAACTGTTCTATATCCAATATAGGAGCAGAGGCACTGATTTAATTGAACCAGATTCAAATCATGCAGCTGTCTCCAGCGCATGTCAACTAAATGGAAGGAGGTCGATCAGCGTTACTCAACTTAGGAATGCTTCCAATTACGAGTAACCTGAAAGAGAAGCAAGTTCTCTTAATCATTACTATCACCTGAATACCATCCGCAAGTATCTACATCTTCGATCACCTTGAAGAATCCCGATACTTGCAACATCTGGTTCTCTACTTTACTCTTATACCTATAACTTCTTAAAACTTGGACCCTGTGTTTCTACGAAACACCTGTCTAAGAACTAGAAAGGTCATAAGTAAATCGAATATAGTACGAGGACCAACCCCTCTGTCCTAATGGACACTGGACAACATACAATCCTCTGTATAAGTCCTTTGAGTCTAATAACTCATTCCCTGTGTGTCGTAGGTCGAAAAACTGTACTTATGGTTAAGAAGAATTACACCGTCGTTCAATGCTCCTTACCTAACCATCCACCGATATAGGTAAATGTCATAGACATAATTTCAAAAAGGTATATCTCACTCTATGAAAATAGACGTACAGATATATCAATTTGAAATTGGTGCATAACGACGGATATTCAAAACTAAATATTTGCCGTCCGGCAAACAACCCAGGTGACTTCCTCAAATATCACCAATTACAACGAATTCCGATATAATGAGGATGATCACCTAATTCCCAATAACTTACTCCCACTCATCATCTGTAAAACCATACAGATGTGAGAATCATTCCTGGTAAATATATACCCTGGAGTAAGTATCTAATCGGGAAACCAGTTTTCCTTTAACAGTACACAGTGAAGCTGAAACATTGAAATGTTTCGTAGGGGTATCCTGGTATTCCTAGTAAAGCCTCTTCCAGATTCACAACGGTAACCGTATACTTCTTTGCCATCTCTCCAAATCCCTTCATATGTCTTTAATCATTACCTTCTGTACACCCCTTTAGGCCAAATGGTTTTCTTCCTTCCCTACCGTTCGGCACCAGCCTATAGTTTGGAAAAAGACTATCCAATAAGCATAATGGGTGTACTGTCCTAATCCTAGGAGCACTCGCAACGCGAGAGAAGGTGAAGATAAAAGAAACCTGAATAAACCTTATTCCTATTTCTCCTGAACCAGAATCCATCCCCGAACTGGAACAAGTTCCTTTCGAGTTCGTATATAACCATACGATGAAATATCCAATAAACTATGGATCTTCGTAGAGATACGGAGTGTCCTGGAGAAATACAAAGGTGAAGTGGGAGTGGTAATGAAATACTTGGTTTGGTCGTGAATAGCAGTCGCAATTTACTTTGCCCTCCTTCTAATCCCTTTCTTTGTCTTTACATAATACCTTCTGTACACCATCATTATGCTAATTGGTTTTCTTCATTCCCTACCGGTCGGCACCAGCCTAAGGTTTGGAAGAAGACTATCCAATTTGCGTAATAGGTGTACTATCTCCTAAACCAAGGAGTACTCGCAACCTGAGAGAAGGTACAAAGGAAAAGACAACTGAATAGTCCTATTCGTTTTCTCCAGAACCGGAAACCATCCTCGAATAAATTCCTTCGAGTTCGTATATAACCATACGATGGTTTTATCCAATGGAAGTGGACGTTCGTAGTAATACGGGGTGTCCTGGAGAAAAGGGTAAAAGTATGAGTGGCAATGAGGTTAGCAACTCTAACAATCCAAAAGCCAGTGTTTAAGAAGGTTCGGTTAATTTTGGTCACTGAGTCATAGTCTTAGGGTCGGGTCAGTAGTCGCTGCCAAAGAGAGAGAGAAAAGAAACACTCAATGTGCACTCTAACCTAGATCAGAATGGTTACCAATTTATCTAATCTGGAAACCTCCCACTGTACCGTCAAATTCTCCTCCAAACCTGAAAGAAGAATTAGTCGGGATCATCCGAGGAGTAAACCAACTCATCAGTGGGAATCGGGATCCAACTATCATCGCATGATAACGTGACGGAATCCGCTCACGTCATCACACTCCAGAAGGTATGTGCATATCTGGCAAGTTTCAGTTTCTTTAGAAACTCCCGATCTGATTTTTTCTCCATGCTCTTATGACCTTGACTTTGGCCAACATATCATAAGTCACATGTCAAGTTCTACCCGTCATTCTCCAGGTTAGTTTGAGCCCACCTGTACATACCCTTGACTTTGGCCAAAATAGTAGTACGACTGCCCCAAACCAACGCATCTATCTATGCTGCATATGAATACCCAATAGCTACCAATCACTGTGCCTTGACTTTGGCCAACATACACAGCTTGAATACTATTGACCACCCATATGAAATGACGGAGGGCTACGAATGGTTTCTGGCGAAAACCTTTAACGTAATGAACTTGATATCGTTGAAGGAACGGATAGCTTTTTAGAAAAATATAGTGACGAACCTTTGCTAAAGAGGTCACTCCCGGTGAAGGGATCTCGGCTCTTTCCCCGTAGAATGAGGTGCAGGATATTCCAACTGAATACCACGATGCAAAGCAAAAGTAATCGGCTATAGTGAAGTTATTGCCCTGACGCAAACTTTTGTCCAAGGGATCACTCCCGGTGAAGGGATCTCGGCCCTTACCTCGTCGACTGAGGAGCAGGATATTCCAACTGAATACCACTGTGCAAAACAAAAGTGAACGTCCTTGCAAATAACAGCTTTTTGAAAAATGTTCCAACAACATCAGATTAGGTTTGTTTAACTTGCATTGATCCGAATCAACGCAGTCCCATCAATTGATCACACCACAAAGAACGAAAATAATGACGTATGTATATACCATCCGCATTCGCCATTGGGTCCCGTCATTACCCGTTAGGTTACCTAACTAACGACAGAGCGGGGACTGGACTAGCGCGGATGCAAAACATATACAACATCTACTAGTATATATATCAATATATAATATTTCGCTCAAGGCGTGATAAAATGCAACATCACAGAAATGTATAGCATCACAGAACAATATAGATATCTGGGATCCCCGGGCTTCACAGAGCCGCTACTGAAACCCGACGTTCCCCTGATCGTCTGGATAGCCTGTGCAATAAAATCCTAGACCCCTACGGGTGCGGCAAGTTACCCGCCAAAACCTGAAGCGAGGCAGCCCCTTTCAGCACCGTGAATGGACCACCCAGCACTTCACAGAATCCGGTAACTTGGGCACCCCACCTGGGTCAACCTGTACCCCCTACGAGTGCGGCGAACAGCCCGCCAATTCTAGAGTGAAGTCCCCTCCGTCTCAATGCCATGAGATGCGGGCTTGTTGCCCTCTAGAACCCGGCTATCCGTGCACCCCTCCACGGAGTAATCCTAGTACAGAAAGTAAAATATACATACAATGGGTACATCGACCGCAACCTGGTTGTGCCCCAAAAGAATAATATACAAACAGGCAGTGACGGCAGTCCACATGTCGGACGCTCGTCCCGCAATATCAAATGTACATAATACAACAAAAAACTGTACTAGCATTGCATCCAGGCTATCCCCCATGACCAATCCGCAACATCACAGCACAATCACAGAACATCAACGTGAATGTCATGTTCGCAAATCCGTCTAACCGGGCTATAGCAGTTAGGTAGGATTTACCGATCAAGTGACATTCACGGTCGCAGATATAATGTAAAAACTGTGAACTAACATGTTTAAAATATCCGATCGATCAAATTTTACCAAGTGGGCCCTAAGAATTACTGTAGCAGTTAAAGAAATCCTGGGCCCAAAAATAATATTCCAAAACCCCAATTTTCAGCCCAGAAGCCCACTGAAGAGATTTGATGCATTGATCACTCCTTGCTGCCGCGGAACCGCGGCCCCAAGTGGGGTTTAGCCGCGGTTCCGCGCTCCCCTTAAGGAATCAATGCATCGAATTTCTCCCGAATTCTTAGAATTTCCTGCACATCATTCTGCAACATACTGAAAAATTTTTGGAGCCCAAAAAATTTTAACAGAGAACTAATGCATGAGAAAAACGCGGTTTTGGAATTTTTGTTCGATTGGAAAGGTAAACACGTTAAACAAAGCTAGACTAGGTTAATGGTGAGGCTCTGATACCAATGTAAGTGCACGGCGGAGCCCCGGCCGTCAATCCGACGCCGGAAACGCGGAAATGAAAAACTTTACAAACTAGTAAACCGGCACCACCGCGCACTAAAATCCCGGATCGGGCCATTAACCTAACTACTAGCTAACTACAAGATGGGAAGAGAGATATACCGAGTGATCCGAGTCCTCCGGTCTTCTCGTCGTCGTCCCGATCTCCCCACGGAATCTCCGGTCTCCACCTCGTCGCCGGAAGGGCACCACGTCGCCGGCTTCTTTTACGGGCTCCCGCCTCTGGACTGAGGCAACTCGGGCAGGAAGCTGGCGAGTCGACGTGCCCAAGATTTGCTGTAGAATATAGTGTAGAGTGTTATGTCTCATTTAGGGTTGTAGGAGGTTGCCATTTTGGTGGAGGAAATGACATGTGGAATTTTTGTGGAGCTATGGGATTTTTTACAAGCCAAAAGAGATGAAATCCCACCACAACAAATTGGAACAGCCCCCTTGAGGAAGTGGCCGGCCTCTAGAGGTGAAGAGAAGTGTGGGAAAAAGTCCAAGAGGGGGTAGATCAATAATCAAGAGAATAAAGGTGATGATGAGAAGAGTCATGATCACAAAAAGGTTCACACTCAAAAACAACCATCTCATCATAAAGTCAAGCCATCATGAACTCAAGAAAGTCAAGGGATGGTGAAACCATCATGATACCATCATGATGCAACAACTTGCAAAAAACACCCTCCATAAATGCTAATTTGCACAAATGCAAATAAACCCTCCTCCACCAAACTTCAACCATTGAAAGATACAAAGAAATATGGCAGAAACGGAAAGCAAACTGGCAACTCCAAAAAACTGATCCCGTTATTAATTACAGGAAAACCCCGCTACTGTGTATACAGACCCGCATTTGTATTCCGACCAAAATACAAATGCAATGAGACAAAATCTACACTGTGCAATACTAGGATCCAGCTTAAACCAAAGCCCGCTAGTATTATCCGTCCGATCATGATCCGTGCAATACCGCACGTATCTGATTGAACCCTGCCATATCTCCATACGGCCTCTACAGCGTTTCGCCCGAAACTTGAGAAACTGGTCTGCGGGGGACTCTAAAGACTCGTCAATACATTGGTTGTGGATTTAACCACTAGCACGTCAGAGGTATTAGCCTATACGTAACGGGCTACCAGGTATTGACCAAAAGGAACGTCTGTGAGCGAATTCAGCCTGACACCCTACTGAGCCTGTCAGTGACAATATACGTACAGTCCGGTCCGTTCGTCTATGAGCATCGCATGGCGGGCCTAAGGGGTTGGTAAAAGTCAGACCCCCAAAAGCGGTACAAGTCGTGTCGGAGTGTAGCCCAGTACACCCTGAGATAGTACTGGAATACCTACTAGTAAATCCCCTGCCTTGGCCAAGGACTTTTCATGTACTGGCTCTCCTAGACACAGCGTGACCTCACCCCCAATACCGGGAGAGACGACCCCCTGCAGATCCGCTCACCGCCTCCATGTGGCTCGGGACTGTACCCAACTAAAACCTGTTTGCACGTCTCCTTTGAGCGTGGTAGGATAGTAATCAAAGTAAAGTGGGAACTCACACGAGACAAATGACGATCCTCAGGTCGATGAACTAACCTGTACACATGTCACCAGGGAACTGCCATCTGACGTCAGGTATAAGACAAACTAGCATGTTCCCGGCGAGTCCTGTCCGGTGTACTCATAACCCAATGAGCACCTGTATACATCTTAGGTGAACCAACTGACACCAGTGGCTTGTGAGACCGGCCACCGCCCCTCGTCGGGGTCTCGACTGTATACACTAGTCTACTCTGGAGTATCGATGCCCTGTCTCGAAACTCCTATGACTAGGGACCTTTTAAGGATGTGCTTATAGACTACCAGCTCCCACGTATATGATCGCCCACATACTGCTGGCAGTCAAGCATGAATCCTAGGGGCTCTATCAACGTGTAATAGCGACCTGTCTGGTCACCTAAAGCAGTACACAATGATAAAGATAAACCAGATAGCATACTATCATCTTGAGTAAGACTGTCCTACCGGGATAGGTCCTCCCTCAATCATTGCAATCACATGCATGTGATCCAATAATTGACTCTGAGGGCACTATCTCCAACAGGAAGAGACCATGTCTTAAACGAGTTAAGATATGGGGTTGTCTGGCCTATGTCAAAAAGCAAAATCTGGACAAACTCGAGGCACGATCAGTTCTTTGTAAGTTTGTTGGATATCCTAAACATTCAAATGGATATCTATTTTACTACAGTGAACAACAAAAGGTGTTTGTTACTCAAGCCACCTTTTTAGAAAAGGAATTTCTTGCAAAAGAAATTAGTGGTGAAGAGGTAGAGCTGGAAGATGCTCCGCAGAATAAACTACAACTGAAGATTTTGTGGAATCAGAGGATTCAGTAGTTCCCAACGAACCCTAGACTCTCCTCAGATCTAGTAGGGTTCCTTATCCAACTGAGAGATACTACGGTTTTCTCGTTGATCGTGGGAGCGAGGATTGCATCATGGAAGATGAGGACCCAACTAGCTTCGAGCAGGCCATCACGAGTGGGGACTCTGTGAAATGGCTGGATGCAATGCGATCTGAGATGGAATCCATGTACACTAACAAAGTATGGACTTTGGAAGTTGCTCCTGAAGGGGTAAAACCCATTGGGAGAAAATGGATCTTTAATATGAAACTTAGTGTAGATGGAAAAGTTGCGACTTTCAAAGCTAGACTTGTTGCAAAAGGTTTTCGTCAACGACCAGGTGTGGATTATGATGAAACCTTTTCTCCAGTGGCTATGCTTAAGTCCATACGGATCCTACTTGCCATCGCTGCATACCATGACTATGAAATCTGGCAAATAGATGTTAAGACCGCCTTTATAAATGGTGATTTAGAAGAGAGCGTATACATGGCTCAGCCGGAGGGCTTCGTAGATAGTGGGAGCAGCGGAAAGATGTGCAAGCTGCTTAAATCCATCTACGGGTTTAAGCAGGCATCGCGGAGTTGGAACATCTGTTTTGATGAGGTAGTCAAAGAGTTTGACTTCATCAAAAATATAGATTAACCATGTACATACAAGAAGGTTGCAGAGAGTGAGGTCGTCTTCCTCGTATTGTATGTGGATGACATACTCTTGATAGGAAATGATGTTCCTATGCTGCACTCGGTCAAGCTCTTCTTATCACAGAGATTATCAATGAAAGATCTAGGTGATGCCTCTTACATCTTAGGGATCAAGATATATAGAGATAGATCTAAAAGAATACTGGGATTGTCCCAATCCAGGTACATAGACACTATACTAAAGAGATTTAGTATGGAAGAGTCGAAGTGTTGGAATGTACCCACGATCTCTAGACTCACTCTCTCCAAAAAGATGTCTCCCAAGACTGATTTGGAGAGAACTCGCATGAAAGGGATACCCTATGCTTCGGCAGTAGGCTCTATCATGTATGCGATGTTATGTACCAGACCCAATGTAGTGTACTCACTAAGTGTAGTGAGTAGGTAAGATCCAGGAGAGAATCACTGGACAGCTGTTAAGAACATTCTTAAGTACTTGAGAAGGACTAAGGTGATGTTCTTAGTGTACGGTAACGGTGAACTCCAAGTAGAGTCCTTTACCAACTCGAGCTTCCAAAGTGATAAAGACAACAGTAAGTCAGTCTCGGGTTTTGTCTTTACCCTCAACGGAGAGGCGGTGTGTTGGAAGTGTTCCAAGCAAGACACCGTTGCAGACTCGACGATGGAGGCTGAATACATCGCTGCCAACGATGCTGCCAAAGAAGCTGTCTGGATGAAGAAGTTCATTACTGAGCTTGGTATGGTTCCATCCATTGATCATCCAATACCCGTGTATTGTGATAACAATGGAGCGGTGGCTTTGGCTAAGGAACCCAGGTCCCATCAGAGATCTAGACATATTCTGAGACGGTACCATCGGATCCGGGAGATAGTAGTTCGCCAGGAGATCGAGATCAGGAGAGTTGACATGAAGGACAACGTAGCGGATCCACTCACGAAGACCCTCGCTCAGATGCAATTTGAGAGACTCTTTAGGATATTGGGTATGAGATACTACAACACGTGGCCTTAGTGCAAGTGGGAGATTGTTAGTTATGTGTATGCCCTAGAGGCCATTATTGTACATATGATGTATATTATAGTGGATGCATGGATATATATATATATGTGTGTGTGTGTGTGTGTGTGTGTTTGTGTATATATATATATATGTATGTATATATATATATATATATATACAGAGAGGACTTTCTTGCTCGACATGATAGTATGCTATATGGTTACCTTTATCCTAACATGTAGACTTGTATTGTGATACTGTCTTGCTCTCACGTGTTGATAAAGCCCTTAGGATATGTACTTGACTACCAGGACTATGATGTAGATCATACTAGTGGGACAAGTGTAGTTCACAAGTACATCCTTCAATTGTTCCTAGTCGAGGGAATATCGAGACAGGGCATCGATATTCCAGAGTAGACTAGCATATACGCTTCTTGACCGATATGATGGGCGATGGATGATCCCACATCCATTGGTGTTTGACATCAGAGATGGTATACAGGTGCTCAGTGGAGACTGGATACACTAAATAGGACTCGCCGAGGACTCCTATGTTGTAGTATACCTATCATCAGATATCAGTCCTCTAGTGACACTGGTACAGGTTAGTCTGTAGACCCGAGATCGTCATAGAGTCTTGTGCGACTCCCACTGTGCTTTGATTTCCTCCCTACCATGCTCAAGAGGAGTCATGCAAACTGGTGGATTTTGGGTACAGTCCCGAGTCGTATGAAGGCAATGAGCGATAGGAGGGGTTTCGTCTATCCCAGTATTGGGGGTTGATGTTGCGCTATACTCGATTAACAATAACTGTAAGTCCCTGGCCAGGGCTGATATGGAGATCTACTGATAAGTGTTATCGGTAGTTTCTCGACCTGTTATGAGCCTCACATCGGCATGACTCATCACGTTACTGGGGTCTGACGATCTCCACCCCTAGACATGATATGTGACATATCAGACGAAGAGATCGGACTGTACGTTAGTGTTACTGATAGGCTTCATAGAGACTGTGGATAAGCTTGCTTGTTGATCTTCATATCGCTCAATACCAAGGTAGCCGTTACGTCCGCTAGTACCGCTGACGGCTTGTAGGTGACTGATATAATCATCACCTACTGCCGGCGTATTGACGAGTCTTTAGAGTCCCACACAGAAGTTCCCTGCTTCAAGCGAAACGATGTAGGACACATATGTGATATGTGTGTGGGCCCGATTAAATACGAGTCTGTGATACCGTATTGTAATCTGGCAGTCATCTGTTATCGGTGCGGTTATATGTGATATAACCAGATTGTCGAATCAAGTGTTGATTCGATAATGTGATGTATAGATAAATGATATTAGTCGGTCATATATAATATAACCGGATTATTAGATCAAGTGTTGATTTAATAATGTAATATAAATTATATGTGATATGATTATATATTAACTAATATCATTAGCTCACTAATTAATCTTCATTAAATATATATTAATATATATATATATTATAATGAAGCATGGCATTTTCTTTTCTATTTTGTGAAAATAGAAATGAGGTGTAAAGTTGAAGCATGGTTGCAATATACTTCTTTATTCATTCTTGACTCACTATTCAAGCATGGTTGCAATTTAATATTGCATAATTCCATGCTTGAATGAGTGAGGGGTATTGATATTATTTTCATTATGTTCATTCGAAAAGACTTAGGCATTTTTTTCTCATGCTTGCTCTCATGCTTCTTCTTTCTCCACTTGCTTTGCCTCAAGCTTCAACCCTCACATATGATGTGAATCATGAAGCTTGAACACAAATTAGTGAGCTCTTAATATCCCCTACTTCATCATCTCACACCATTCTAGCAAATTAGTGTGATGTGTTTAATATACTAAAGAGTTTAGTGTAGTGGTAGTTTGAACTTGTACGAGTTTCATGGTGGATCATCTTTGGCGCGAAGGCAACGAAGGAAGCTTGTTCAAAGTCTCAAGAGAAGCCTTGTGGAGTCACGGGACTACCACACAAAGCATAATGAAGAGAAGGACCGTCTACAAAGGTTGTATTCTTGATCCTTTTAGATGTAAAGATGTTTGCATTCTATTCCGACTAAATCTCTAGTTAACGATTCTAGAGTAGAGTTCTTTGTAACGACAAAAATTTTAAAACGGCATGCACGATGCCCCCCGAAACCTTGCTGTTGTTCTAAAGAATCCTTCACCTGGTAGTTTACAAGAACATCCTTAAATATCCCTAGTCATAGGTGTATCGAGACAGGGCATCGATATTCCAGTTTAGACTAGTGTATACATTTCATAACCCTGTACGGAGCGATGGCTGTTCCCATAGCCATTGGTGTTTGACGTTGATGATTGTATACAGGTGCTCATTGGATGAGTTACACTAGATGGACTCGCCGAGAACTCCTAGTTGGTATTATACCAATGTCAGATAGCAGTTCTCTGGTGACGTAAGTACATTGTAGTCCCTCTCCCTAGACCTAAAATCGCCACAGTTTCTTGTGTGTATTCCCACTGTACTTTGATTACTACCCTACCATGGCTCTGCTGAGTCATGCAAACAGTTTTTAATTGGGTACAGTCCCGAAGCACCTGAAGGCAGTGAGCGGTCGAGGGAATTCGTCACTCCCGGTATTGGGAGTCGATATTGTACTGTGTAGGACACGACTATAGCCAGAAGCCTATGGCCACGGAACTAGAGATAAACTGGTAAGTGTTACCGATTGTATCTCTTTGGTTATGAGCCTTCTGTCAGCACGACTTATCGGGTTATTAGGGGTTTGACAGATTCCACCCACCAGACCCAGTATGCGATACTCTTTGATGAAGAGACCAGACTGTACGGTGACTATCACTTATAGACTTTGTTGGGTCCGGATGAGTTCGCTCGTCGACCTGCCTTTATCGTGCTCATACCTGGGTAGCCGTTACGTACAGCTAGTGCCACCGACGAGCTTGTGGGTTAACCCGAAAAGGGTTGAATCTGAAAGTGTTTCAGATTCAATCGAATACGATCCTGTATAACCTACTGCCAGCGTATTGACAGGTCTTTAGAGTCCCGCAATGAAAGTGCCTGCCCGGGTAAAACGTGATGTGACGTACGTATAGGGATACGTACATGAGTTCGATAAAACATATATATTGGATATACGTGTTCAATCGAACGACTGTTATACCAGCGGGTTTCACAGCCAGAATACTAAGTCAAGTGTTGATTTGATTACCGTATTAATGGTACGGTTTCTAGTATAGTGTATATGATACACGCACTCTCTAGAGTATGTGATACTAGGAAGATATTGATGGCATTTCGTGTATGTGATACATGATATATATGTGTATAGGATATATGTACTAATACTTATTTAATATATATATATATATATATATATATATTTGATATACATATTAATTCCCACCATTATAATTGAAGTATAAATAAATATACTAATAATTATATATATGTAAATGTGTGTGTATATATATATATTAATGTATATATAAATTATTATTTATTTAATATATTTAATTTGGTGGTGGGGCATACCCTCTCTCTTATGTGTTGACACACACATGAGAGAGAGTGGGGGTGGGTGGGAATGTGGCATGGCATGGTTGATATACATGAAATAATTCATTTTCTTTTTTTAAGCCATCATAAAATACATCTTCTTCCTCTCAACAAGAGTCCAGCTCTCTAGGTTAATGGCAATAGTTGCCATGGTGAGCGAGTGCAAAAAGTAGAGGGTCCCATTGTTCGCATCGCCTTCCTCCATGCATAGCAAGCCTCTGGAGAAAGTTCCTCCGATCAGTGACGGAGTTGGAGCTCGGGCAGCCCGCTTTCAACGCGGATCATCTACGGCGAGGCAGTCGGCGTGCATATGTGTTCTGGAGCTCATGAAGTTTAGTCGGGGTCTTTCGGGATTAGCCGAAACGGTTCAAAGGTTGTAGCATCTCTGAACTTTACTTTATGCTCTTTAGTTTAGCTAGAAACTAGTGTTTGGACGATCTTGGCGTATGGTCGATCGCGCTCCAACGGAATTTTTGTTTTCTATCCGTCCCCGCTTCCGCTTCACGCACGCACGGAGTGTGCCCGTCCTTACAACAGTCTTCGCCCTTAAATAAATCTGGTCACCGAATTTAAATTTAAACCCCAAAATATTAAAAAATTTCAGTAAATCAATCAAATCAACTGGGCTCCGAAATCATGAATATGTAAAAATATCACAGCGCATCGTATGCGCATGAAAACGAGTGCAAACTCAAAAATCGAAACTCCGTCAAGCATCACGCAATCATGGGAGTTATGACGAAAATACAAGTTCCAAAATCTACTGTAAAAATCAGACATAATATAATCAAGGTTATATAATATATATATATAATACGCACCCTTGGGAAATCGTCTAAACAACTGAATAAAAGTGCATGTAAAATCATTTTCAAATCGCCGTGCGATATGTATATCACTGCACAAGTAGCGGACGTTTCTTTTGTAAAAAAATAGAAATATATCTATATACGTTTTACTTAAGATATACGTGCCGCCTTTTAAAAATGATTTAGAAGGGTTTTCTTTATAAAATTTCGTGTCACTCATAGACACGTAGGAAAATAGTGAGACTATAGCTTCTTTTTGAAAACCTCTTCGGTAAATATCGATGCATGCAAAAGATACTCAGGTACTGTTCTCAGACAAGTCATGCCCGGTTACTATATCATATAGTATACATCGTAAAAACATGATGCCCGAAAGAAATCAATCTCAATAAGTGTATACAAAAAATACCATGTGCGTCTGGTGCGCACGGAAATCAAAGTCAAATACAAGTGCCACGAATGTGCACAGAAACAAAAACTAAGTGCAACAGGTGTGCACGGAAGCATCTGTCAAGTGCAACGGGAGTGCACGACAACGATACCAGGTGCATCTAATATACACGAAGAATCTCGATTATGTGCATCTGGTGTGCCAAAATCACATCAAGTGTGCGCAAGAATCTAAATCAAGTACGTTAGGGCCGCACAAAATTATTTAGTGCAATAGAGTGCACGAAAACAAATATCAAGTGCACTATGTACACGAAAACATAAATCTAGTGCACTAGGGTGCACGAAAACGAATGTTAAGTATATGAATCGAGATCACGGTTTACAACATGCACGAAATCAAAATCAAGTATACCGGGGTGTAGGAAATCATAAACATGTGCACCTGCGTGCAAAAAACCCATATCAATGCACTGAAAGCGCACGTGAACTACACTGAGTGCATAAGCCAAAATCAAGTGCATGCAATATGCACGAAATCAAAATCGACTGTATCGGGATACACAAAATCATAAATATGTACAACAAGTGCACAAAATCGATATCAAGTGCAATGGGTATGCACAAAACATAAATCAAATATAATGGATGTAATAAACACAAATCAAGTGCAACTACAATGCACGAAAATATCAATCATGAAATTAATCATCAAAATACCAGAATCAAAACAATGGAAACGTGATATCCGAATCACCAAAACGCAAATCGCAGATAAATGACATTGAGGTACGCCTCTTTCAATGTCGAAAGGTGCCGGTGTAAGGTTACTAGGCACTATCACAAGGGTCTATAAGGCATTAACCATGCCAAATCTAAAATTTAGAAGTGCCGAACAACCTAAAGCAAGGATCTTTGCTAGATAATTAGGGTTAATGAAACATGTAAACAACTTTAAATCTAAAGGAAAGGGATTACAACCTTTGTAGTCCGCTCCTTCGCTTCATAAGCTCCGAGTAGTAGTCCCTTCACCGCGATCCATGAACTTCCAGACTCTAGAGAGGCTCCACAAGCCGAACGATCCATGCTTGCTTGAAGTCTTCCTTTTCGAAGATGATCTACCTTGAAGAATCTTTAACCCAAGCTCTCACTTCTCTAATCAAGTATTAGAGAAGTGAACATCCTAATCTAAGTGGCTAGAATAGATGAGGATGATGAGGTAGGAATTTAGCTCTCTTTTATTTTCAAATTCTCACACTAAATTATCACAAAACCAAAAGCTAGAAAGCTTTTCAAGGAGGAGGAAGAAGATGAAAGCTTTTGTGATGAATAATGAAATTGTTACTATGGTTACAAAACAACCTTGAGTTAATAATATCATGTATTAACTCATTTAGAGAATTGACTAGGGTTAAGGGTTTGGGTTGGGTTAAATAATAGCTCCAAAATATCAACACAAAATATCTTTGCTTAAAACAAAAATAAAGTTTCTAGAAGCTTCAAGAAAAAACTAACCCAAATCAAACCCTAACCATGTTTAATCTCCACAAATCATGTTACATTTGTAATCATAACTTGTTACAATATTATATATCACATATATAATATATTTTTGTAACAAAAGAAAATAATACAATTAACATATATCGCATATATATCAATGTATTATTCGGTGAGAAAATGAATCAATAAAGCGAGCTAATATTAGATAATGTAATGTAATATATCACATATATAATTATACATTAAATTATCGAATCAACACTTGATCCGACAATCCGGCTATATCGCATATAACCGACTAATATATCATGTACCGTTTCATCGAATCAACACTTGATCCGATGACCCGGTTATATCACATATACCCGGCCGATATCATATATCACGAGAATAGAATAAGGTATCTCATATCGCATTATCCTCAGTTCTGCACATATCACATATGTGCCTCTACTCCGTTTTGCCCGAGTCAAGAAACTTCTGTGTAGGACTCTAAAGAATCATCAATACGCCGGAAGTAGGTGATGATCATATCAAACACCCACAAGCTACAAGCGGTCAGCTAAACGTAACAGCCACCCAGGTATTGGGCGATCAGAAGATCAACAAGCAAGCCTGTACATTCTCTTGTGAATCCAATCAGTAACACTACCGTATAGTCCGGTCTCTTCGTCTGATATGTCGCATATCCAGTCTAGGGGTGGTATACGTCAGACCCCAGTAACCGATAAGTCGTGTTGATGTGAGGCTCATAGCAGGTCAAAAAACTACTGATAACACTTACCAGTAGCACTCTATATCAGCCCTGACCAGGGACTTCCAGTTATAGCCAATCGAACACAGCACAACATCAACTCCCTATGCCGGGAGAGACGAAACCCCTCCTATCGCTCATTGCCTCCATGTGATTCGGGACTGTACCCAAAAGCCACCGTTTTGCACACCCTCTTGGACGTGGTAAGGTGGAAATCAAAGCACAGTAGGAATCACATAAGACTGTATGACGATCTCGGGTCTACAGACTACCCTGTACCAGTGTCACCAGAGAACTTCCATCTGACGTGAGGTATAATACCATCTGGGAGTTCTCGGCGAGTCCGTTCAGTGTACCCAGTCTCCACTGAGCACCCGTACACCATCTTTAATTTCAAACACCGATGGATATGGGATCATCCATCGCCGATCATATGGGTCAAGATGCGTATACGCTAGTCTACTCTGGTGTATCGATACACCCTCGACTAGGAACAATTATAGGATGTACTCATAGACTACTGTGGCCCCACTAGTATGATCTCATCATAGTCCCAGTAGTCGAGTACATATCCTAAGGGCTTTATCAACATGTGAGAGAAAGACAGTAAACTAATATAAGTCAACATGTCAAGACAAAGTGAAACCAAATAGCATACTATCATGTCGAGCAAGAAATTCCTCTCTATATATATCTAAGCATCCACTATAATATACATCATATGTACAACAATGGCCTATAGGGCATATATATAACTAACAGCCGGTACACCCAAGCTGGCAGAGCATGAATATTTACATGCCTCCTGCCAACGGTCTGGCATCCTCTGTCCTTAGGTCCTTGTTTTCTTTATGGATCACCAATTGCATGACTCCTCAGCTCGATAGCCCGTTAAGGAGTAGCAACGGAAATAGTCCCGCTCTGACGCCTCTCTGAACATCTCCTGGCCAATTAACATGGCCACTCGTAAGGTAGAACGTCATTGACGGCGGTATCTGGCCCTCTGAATACGTTCCATATAATCGATCCTGGGTATGAACCCTTATCGCTGAAGTACTCCAGAAGGAACCTTCCATGGTCTCTTCCAATATCATCTCCGCCAGACTGCCCAGAAGTTGGCACTCTTTACTTAATCCACTTACGTTCCGAGACAGCTATGCTCTCATCATGACTTTCTTCTGGAGATGTGGACGTATCCAATGCCTCTACATACATATCAATCTTTTGGAAACTACACAGAAAAATGACTCATTAAGAGCATCACACGAATCTCTTATCAACTTTTTTTCAATATCGACCATTTCAGAATCATATCTTGGTGGCTGTATAGACCGCAACCCTATTTGGCTATAGTCATATCCAAAGTCTCTTGTAAGGACTTGAAGTTACGAACTTGGCATCTTCACCACTCTGTGGAAGATATATATCCGATCACGTCCTCGGGAACTCGTCCAAGTCATCAGAGGAATACAAATTATTCGCCCTTCCTCGATCAACTCACAACATGTCTGAATGAGGCCCTTACTAACTGATGCTAGTCAGCTTAATGATCTGACATCGGAGCATCCAAACGAAAAAAATGTCCTAGTCACTTATCCAAGGGTGACTAGCGATCTTTTGTCACATCCCTGCCTGTAAACTCATGTGGCTTCAACTATATAAACTCTGGAGGTGATATATTGTCAATCTCACCAATAGCTGGTTCATCCGTCTGCACGGTAGACAACTCATCGAGCTCTGGAGTAGGCTGTATGTCAACAGTCTTCACAATCTGGATAGCCTCTAGCGATGTACCGATCATCTGGTGCAGGTCCCGAACGCTCGTGTCAAATGAGAAATCCTTGTAAAACAATAAATCAATACATTCCTACGTCTCCGGAATACATCCTGGTCAGTCCTCGTCCTTAATGAGCTCGCTCTTACCGCATCTCTAGCCATAGCCCTCTCAGCTCGTGTAGCCAAGTTAACAGAATCCGCAATCAAATATCGATGAGGATAAATCATTGGAACAAATAGAATAATAGATCTCAAGAAATGTACATTTTAAGGCCACTTAAGCGGAGCAGCGTATCGTAAGTATGCTGCGGAATATACAAACGGTACGCCACTCTACTTAAGTTACCTACTCAATCAATCAAGGTCAACCTACGTGACGAAAGTTCGGGTTTAATTATAGGATATATATGCCCTAGAGGCCATTATTGTATATGTATACATGTGGATGCTGGGGATATGTATGTACAGGACGATCTTGCTCTATAGTATATTATTTCAGTTGGCTTTATCAAGATATGTGTATTTGTTTTTATTGATGCTTTATCCAGTTTGCACATATTGATAAAGACTTGATATACTAGTATACTATTATGGTTTGACTTTATCTTAACATGGCATATGTTATACACGTTATTACATATTGCGGTTACATGTTGATAAAGCCCGTAGGATCTTGCTTGACTACCTGTATTGTGATAGCGATCATACTTGTGGGAGCTGGGTAGTCTATATAAGCACATCCTTAAATGTCCCAAGTCGCAGGAGTATTGAGATCGGGCATCGATACTCCAGAGTAGACTTGCATGTACGTTTCTAGACCTCGACGAGAGGCAGTGGTTGGTCCCACAACCATTGGTGTGATCACTTAAGATTTTATACGGGTGCTCACTGGGGGTGAGTACACTGGACGGACTCGCTGAGAACCTTTAGATGGTATTATACCTATCGTCAGATAGCGTTTCACTTGTGACATGTGTACAAGTTAGTCTTTGGACCTGAGCTCATCATTTGTCTCGTGTGGGTTCCCACTGTGCTTTGATTACTACCCTACCACGGCTCTACTGAGTCGTGCAAACAGGTTTTGGTTGGGTACAGTCCCGAGCCATATGGAGGCAGTGAGTGATTGTCAGGGATTCGTCTCTCCAGGTATTGGGAGTTGATATTGCACTATGTTCGATTAGTCAGGACCATAAGATCTTAGCCAAGGCGGTTGGGATTTACTGATAGGTTGATTAGTAGTTTACCGGATTGGTCCTGAGTCGCATCAGCACGAATTATCGGGTTATTAGGGTTTGGCGATTACCACCCCTAGATCTGGTATGCGAAACTCTTAGACGAAGAGACCGGACTGTACGAATATTGTCAGGGATAGGCTCAGCTGGGATCCGTATGAGTTTGCTCGTCAGCTTTCCTTTTCGACAGGTACCCGGGAAGCCGTTACGTACAGCTATTGCCGCTGACAAGCTTGTGGTTATGGATTTATCCAGTAACGCACTGTCGGCGTACTATCGAGTTTTAAGAGTCCCACACAGAAGGTTTCTCTGCTTCGGGTGAAACGATGTAGAGGACGTATGGTTTTACGACAGGGTTCGATCACATACGTGTACTTATGCACGTATGATTTCGGACGGATAATACTAGAGGGCTTTGGTTTAAGCCGGATCCTGGTATTATATTGTTGGATTATTTTCGTCTCTTTTGCATTCGTATTTTTCAGAATACGGATACGGGTATGTATATACGGATGAAGGGTATTCTTGTAATTTTTTACAAGAATGCTTCTAGAAGAAGACACCTCATTTGTTATTTAATCTTTTTGATTAAATGTTAAATGAGGTGGAGGTATGAGGTGTTGACTTTTATTGTGTGAAGCATAGCTATTTGTTGACTCACTTACTGAGTCATGGGTTACTATTGAGACAAGGTGGCATCTAGATATTTTGTAGAAAATATCTAGATATTTTGTTGTGAAGATAATTTTTTATTATTATCTTTGGGATGCTTGCTTTATTAGTCATAAGACTTGGCCATTCTTCACTAAACTTTTTCTTATATTGCTCTCTACAACACTCTCATCTCCTCCAAGCTTTCCTCTTCTACCTCAGACCCTAATAGTCTCATGTGTTGAGAAACCTAGGGTTCTTGAGACCAATTAATCAATTATCACACTCTACGTCACCTAGGTTACTTAGATTAGTAAACTAAGTAACCTAGTTACCTTAGTTTAAAGGTAAGAGCCCAAAGTAGACACTCTCGGGTGGATCATCTTTGACATGAGGAAGCAATCGATCAAGCTCGATCATGGAGGCCACCAAGAGTATACTAAAGGAGGGAGTGAAGACCCGAAGGACTCGAGTCTCTTGGTATAGACTTCTTTCACAGTATATAGCTTCTTTAGTTGCTAGTTAGGTTTATGGTAGATCCGGTTTAGGGTTATTCTAGCGCTAAGTTTACATCGTTAGAAAAAAAATTGTTCCGCAATCGGCCTCGGTTGATGGCCAGGGCGTTAGCATAACCTTTCATTGTATCAGAGACAGCCCATAAAACATACACTACTAGTTTTAAACACTGTTAAAGTAACGAAACCGAAACAACTCCGAAATACGAAATCCTATTTTCAAGTTTCTGTCAATTTTTATAAGTCTTCAAAAATTTTTTTAAACAATTGCAGAAGACTACTTGTGTGACAACTAGAATACCAGAGAAAAACGAAGCAATAATTTTTCAAAGTGGCCGGCAAGATTTGAGTTTGGGCCGGCCAGGCCAGTTTTCTTATGGAGAATATTGTTCGTTTTTGTTTGGTGCTCTATATCACTTGGTATTAGGGTTTCAAGATATGTTTGATTTTGCCCAGGTTGGATATTCTGTTATCTTTAGTATTGGGGCAATACGTAGTATTTTGAAGTCGTTAATATTAACACTGTTTAATAGTTTTCAATACATTCACTTCTATCTGTGACCGTGAATGTCATTAGAGCGGTATAACTCTTCTAACTGCTATATGTTCCTTTAGACGGGTTTGCGAACATGGCATTCACGTTGATATTTTGTGTTTGTGCTGTGCTTGTGGTTGGATTGTCGTGGTGGATAGCTTGATGGTGCAATGATATTAGTACAGTTAAGATTCATTTGTACATTTGTTATTTCAGGGCGAGCGTCCGATATATGGACTGCCGTCACTGCCATGTTGTATATTATTTATTTGGGGCACGACCGGGTTGAGGTCGATGTCACAATTGTACATATTTTTTTTATTTTCTGTACTAGGATTATCCCATAGTGGAGTGAACGAATAGCCGGGTTCTAGAAGGCAACAAGCCTGCATCTCATGGCGTTGAGACGGAGAGGGCTTCACTCTAGAATTGGCGGGCTATTCGCCGCATTTATAGGGGGGTATAGGATGACCCACGGAGGGGCGCTCATGTTACCGGATCCCATGGGGTGCTGGGTGGCCCATTCACTTTGTTGATTGGGGTTGCCTCACTTCTGGAATTGGCGGGTAACTTGCCGCTCTCGTAGGGGTCCTGGTTTCATTGCACAGGCTATCCACACGACCGGGAACATTCGGTTTTATTTGCGGCTCAAATAAAACCCGAGGCTCCAAGATTATCCACCATTCTGTGTTGCTTGCTAAGATTTTGTGATGTTGATTATATCATGCCTGGGACGAATGTTATATATATTTATATATATACTAGTATATGTTGTATTTGTTTTGCACCCGCGCTAGTCCAGCCCCCGCTTTATCGTTAGTTAAGTAACCTAACGGGTGATGACGGGGCCCAGTGGTGAATGCGGATGGCATATACGTATATTATATTTTCGTTCATTTCTGGTGTGATAAGTTAATTGATGGGACCGCATTAATTTTGATTAATGCAAGAAAAGAAACCTAAAAAGATATTGGAACAAATTTCGAAAAATTGTAGTAATATTCTTTCACTTTGCATAGTGGTATTCGGTCGTGAATATTCAGCACTTCATTCCAGGAGGTAAGAGCCGAGATCCCTTCGCAGGGAATGACCTCTTGAGCAAAAGTTTATGCTATTGATTACTCTGTTTTCGTCAGAACCAATAGTTTTCACAAGCGAAGCTTAAACCACTCCTTTTCAAAGCTATCAGGTTCCTTCAGCGATATCAAGTTCAATATGTTAAAGGGTTTTTTGACAAAAACCCAGCCCTGGCCCTCCGTCGTTTCAGAAAATTAGTACTTAATATCCGTTCTATTTTTGTTGATTATTTATCAAGGCACAATGAAAGGTAGCTGAGTAATGATTCTCTGTAGTATAGATAGATGCGATTGGTTAGGACAGTCGCGTGATTTTCTTGATTATTCATCAAGGATCATGCGGGTGGGTCTAATGCAATCTTGGATAGCGAAGGGTTGAACTTGACTAGGACCTTTTGATTTGTTGATTATTCTTCAACGTCACTTGGGTTTTAGGGGCAAAACCGCACCAGAAGTTTCAAATCTATTGGAAACTTGTAGATTTAGCATACCTTCTGGAGTGTGGTGACTAAAGTGGATTCCATCTAGGTCATCGCACAATAATAGTTGGATCCCGATCCCACTGATAAGTAGGATTACTCTTAGGAGACTATTTTACTAAACAATCAATGCTATAAACCAAGTAGGTGTCTAGAAGGACTTATTGTTCGAGTAGGAAGATTTCGGTTTTGATCATCGAAAGGATGGCGCTAATCCCAACATGAAGGAGCATTCATGCTTAGTCTACCCTAGCACTACCATGAGGTTCTAGTAGCATCAACCATGCCAAATTTAAAATTTTATAGGTGCTAAGTTAGACTAACCAAGATCTAACTAGAATATTAGGGTTTCCTATGATGATATCAAGAATTAAAGAGAAGGAAAGAGCATACAACCTTTGATGACCGTGCCCTTCTTTTCTAAAGCTCCGGGTTGTTGTCCATGCGATCCCACTAAGCTCCACTTCGAGTTTGAACGAGCCTTCTCCGATGATCTTCGTGCCGAAGATGATCCACCCGAAGTCCGCCAATCCAAGCTACCTTTTCATTAAACTCTTTAGTGAAGGCAATACACTACACTTGATCAATAATCAAGTATAGGATGGTGAAGTAGGGGTTTTGGTTTGCTCTCTAGTTTGTTCAAAACTCCATGGTTCACATCACATGTGAAGGCTTGGAGTTTTGAGGCATGCGGAAGAAGAAGATGAAAACTAGAGAGAGTGTGAGCTCAACTCAAGATAGAAACTCAAGAATGAGCTCAAGAAAAATACAAGTGTTGAATGCAAGTGTAGAAAAAAATGGCACCCTCTTGTGTTGCATTATTGAAGTATGGATATTTCTCAATTATAAAAATTGAGCCATACTTGAATAGTGCACACAAACAAATAAACAATGATAAATGCCATTCTTCTAGCCATGCTCTCATTTTCCACCTCATTTCTATTTTTCACAAAAATAGAAAATCATGCCATGCTTAATATACATACATATATATATATATATATATATATATATATATATATATAAAGTAAATAATTAGTGAGCTAATAATATTAGTTAAGATATAATTATATCATATATAATATATATCAAATTATTAAATCAACACTTGATTTAATAATCCGGTTATATCACATATAACCGACTAATATCGTTTATCTTTATATCACACATTATCAAATCAATACTTGATTCGATAATCCGGTTATATCACATATAAGCTAACCGATATCAGATAATTGTCAAATTAGAATACGGTATCACATACATGTATTTAATCAGGCCCCTGCACATATCACATTGTGCCCTTCTTCGTTTCGCCTGAACCAGGAAACTTTTGTGTGGGACTCTAAAGACTCGTCAATACGCCAACAGTAGTTGATGATCACATCAGTCACCCATAAGCCGTCAGCGGTACTAGCTGGATGAAACGTCTACCCAGGTATTGAGCGATTAGAGGATCAACAAGTAAGCTTATCTATACTCTCCATGAAGTCTATCAGTAACACTTACCGCACAGTCCGGTCTGTTCGTCTGATATGTCGCAAATTATGTCTAGGGGTGGAATCGTCAGACCCCAGTAACATGATAAGTCATGCCGATGTCTGGCTTATAACGGTTCGAGAAACTACCGGTAACTCTTACCAGTAAATCTCATCAGCAGCCCTGGCCAGGGACTTCCAGTTATAGCCAATCGAGTATAGCGCAATATCAACCCCCAATACCGGGAGAGACGAAACCCCTCCTATCGCTCATTGCCTCCATGTGACTCGGGACTGTACCCAAAATCCACCTGTTTGCACGACTCCTTTGAGCCGTGGTAGAGAGGAAATCAGAGCACTGTGGGAGCCACACAAGACTCTACGACGATCTCGGGTCTACAGACTAACCTGTACCAGTGTCACTAAAGAACTGCTATCTAACGATAGGTATACTACCAACTAGGAATTCTCGGCGAGTCCTGTTCGGTGTACCCATTCTCTAATGAGCACCTGTGTACAATCTTTGATGTCAAACACCAATGGCTATGGGATCAACCATCGCCTCCATATAAGGTCAAGAAACGTACACACTAGTCTACTCTGGTAATATCGATGCCCTGTCTCGATATACCCTCGACTAGGAACAATTGAAGGATGTGCTTGTAGACTACACAAAGTCCCAGCAGTATGATCTCCATCATAGTCCTGGTAGTCAAGCAAACACCCTAAGGGCTTTATCAACATGTATGAGATAGACAGTATAAGAATACCAGTCTACATGTTAGCATACTATCATGTCCAGCAAGAAAGTCCTTTATATATATGTCCAATCATCCACTATATAATACAATATTGGCCTCTAGGGCATACATATTCCTAACAACCTCCCACATGCCCTAAGGCCAGTTGTTGTAGTATCTCATACCCAACATCCCAAAAATCTCTCGAATCGTATTTGGGGATGGGCCTTTGTGAGTGGATTCGCTGTGTTATCCTCTGTGTCAACTTTCCTGACCTCGACCTCCCGGAGATCAACTATCTCCCTGATCTGGTGATACCGCCTAAGAATATGTCTGGATCGCTGATGGGACTGGGGTTCCTAGGCTAAACCCACAACTCCAATGTTATCAAAATACACAGGTATTGGATGCTCAATAGTAGGAATCTTACCTAGTTCATCTTATGAACTTGTACATCCAGACAGCCTCTTTGGCAGCATCGTTGGTAGCGATGTATTTAGCCTTCATCGTTGAGTCTGCTACGGTATCTAGCTTGAAACTCTTCCAACACACCGTCCCTCCACTGATGGTCAAGACAATACCCGAGACCGACTTACAGTCGTCCTTATCACTCTGGAAGCTCGAATCGGTAAATGACTCGTCCTGGAGTTCACCATTAGTATAGACCAAGAACATTTCTTTAGTCCTTCTCAAGTACTTAAGAATGTTCTTCCCAGCTTTCCTGTGCTTTTCCCCAGGATCTGATTGATACCTACTCACTACACCTAATGAGTCGGCTACATCCGGTCTCGTACATAACATCGCATACATGATTGACCCGACTGCAGAAGCATAGGGTATTCCTTGTATGCGAGCCCTCTCCAAATCATTCTTGGGAGACATCTTTTTAGAGAGAATGATTCCTGAACAAGCAGGTACATTACCACGCTTAGAATCTTCCATACTAAATCTCTTTAGTATGATGTCTATGTACCTGGATTGGAACAATTCCAACATCCTCTTAGATCTATCTCTATAGATCTTAATCCCCAGGATGTAGGAGGCATCATCGAGATCTTTCATGGAGAACTTGTACGATAAGAAGAGCTTGACCGAGTGTAGCATATGAACATCATTTCTTATCAAGAGTATGTCATCCACGTACAATACGGGGAAGACAACCTTACTCTCTACAACCTTTTTGTATATACATGGTTCATCTACATTTTTGATGAAGTCAAACTCTTTGACATCTTCATCGAAACAAATGTTCCAGCTTCGCGATACCTGCTTTAATCCGTAAATTGATTTAAGCAGCTTGTACATGCTTCTAATGCTCCCACTGTCTACGAAGCCGTTTGGCTGTATCATGAACACTCTCTCTTCTAAATCACCATTTAGAAAAGCGGTCTTGATGTCCAACTGCCACATTTCGTAGTCATGATATGCAGCAATGGCAAGTAGGATCCTGATAGAGTTAAGCATAGCCACTGGAGAAAAGGTTTCGTCATAGTCCACACCTGAGCGTTGACGAAACCTTTTGCAATAAGTTTAGCTTTGAAAGTCTCAACTTTTCCATCTACACTAATTATCTTTCTCAAAGATCCACTTGTTCCCGATAGGTTTTACCCCTTCAGGAGCAACATCCAAAGTCCATACTTTGTTGGTGTATATGGATTCCATCTCAGATCGCATAGCATCTAGCCATTTCACATAGTCTCCACTTGTGATGGCCTGCTCGAAACTAGTTGGTTCATCATCTTCTATGATGCAATCCTCTCTCCCACCGTCAATGGGAAAACCGTAGTATCTCTCAGGTGGATGGGTAGCCCTACTAGATCTGCAGAGTAGCTAAGGTTCATTGGGGACTATTGAATCCTCCGGTTCCACCAAATTGTCAGTAATTGTTTGTGTTGCTGGAACTTCTTCCAATTCTACCCCATTGCCACTGATTTCTTTCACAAAAAATTCTTTTTCTAAAAATGTGGCATGTCGAGAAACAAACACTTTTTGTTCCTCTGTGTGGTAGAAGATATTTCCTCGCGTTTGTTTGGGATATCCTACAAACTTGCATAGAACTGAGCTTGCCTCAAGCTTGTCCGGATTTTGCTTTTTAACATAGGTCGGACAACCCCATATCTTAACTCGTTTAAGGGATGCTCTCTTCCCATTCTATATCTCATATGGAGTGGTAGGCAACGAATTTGGTCGGAACTCTATTCAATAGGTATGCAGCTATCTCAAGTGCATAACCCCAAAAGGAAATAGGAAACTCAGTATTACTCATCATAGAGCGCACCATATCTAAAAAGGTGCGATTCCTTCGCTCCGTAAATCCATTGTGTTGTGGTGTATACGAAGGAGTAAACTGAGAGAGAATCCTATTCTCTTTTAAATAGTCTCTAAATTCCGTGCTCAAGTATTCTCCTCCTCGATCATATCGAACGATTTTAATAATTTTACCCATATGGTTCTCAACTTCGTACTTTTATTCCTTGAATTTCTCAAAAGATACTGATTTGTGTTTCAACAAGAACACATGTCCGTATCTTGAGAGATCATCGGTGAATATAATAAAGTACGAGGAACCATTCCTGGCATGTATAGACATAGGACCACAAACATCACCATATATCAGTCCAAAGAGTTCAATAACTCTTTCTTTGTGTCTAGTAAACAGAGTTTTGGTCATCTTGCCTTTTAGATGTGACTCGCAAGTTTCATAAGATGTAAATTCGAACGGATTCAAATATGCTTCTTTATGCAACTTACCTAACCTTGTCGCATTGATATTACCTAGTCTACAGTGCCACAAGAAAGCTTCGTTCATTTCTGAACTTTTCCTCTTGTGTGTGTTCCGTATGCTTAGAACTGTGGTTTGATTCAGAACGTATATACCGTTACACAATGTACCAAACCCAATCAACACTTGATTTAGGAAAATGTTCATAACATGTAGGGTATCCCAATCTCATTGTTGTGACCGTAAGTTCTTTTCTGTGACCGTAAGTGTAATATGTGGGGTATCCCAATCTTATTGCTATATGTCAACGAAATTCGTGATACGCATATTTACTTACGTTGATGACATGATATGTTATGTGTTGCTGTGATATGTTTTATTGGATAGCCGGGGGATTGAGGATTACATGTTCATTTCTGTGAGATTAGAGTTTTTCATTTTCATTCATATAAAATCTGTATGTAATATTCTTTTATTGGGGCACTTCCGGGTTGAGGATGATATCACCACTGATGTATACTATTTACTTTTCCATATTAGGATAGACCCAAAGCGGGGAGCATAAGTAGCCGGGTTCTAGAGTCCAACGGGAGACCATCTCAAGAAGTTGAGACCGGGTCTCCTAACTCTAGAATTGGTATGGTTACTTGCCTCTCTTGTAGGGGTCTAGGGATGTGGTTTTAGCTATTTATCACGACCGTGGAATCCGTATTTTACATTACTAGATAAATTTGAAACACGGATATCTTAGTATATCCAATATTTCATATGTTGCTTCTGATGCTTGGTTCTGTGATGTGATCATATAACTGCGTGAGATGAATATTATATTATATATATGATATATAATAGACGTTGCTTATGTTTTGCACCCATGCTAGTCTAGCCCCCGCTCTGCCGGTGGTTAAGTAACCTAACGGTGAATGACGGGGCCCCGTGGCGAATGCGGATGGCATAAGCATACGTTCTATTTTCGTTTCATTTTTCTGTGATGTTTAGGAAACATTAAATGATGGGATTTCATTATTGAGATTAATGAAAGAAAAGAAACCTAAACATGTTGTAGAATCAAGATTTTTTAAAAAAACAGGTAGCTCTAGTTCTTGCTTTGCATAGTGGTATTCCTTGATGAATATCCAACACCTCATTCGATGAGGAAAGAGCAGAGATCCTTCACCGGGAGTGACCTCTTTAGCGATACTAGCAAATACTACAACTTACTCGTTTAATTTTGATAGCTGCTCTAGTTCTTGTTTTGCGTAGTGGTATTCCTTGTAGGATATCCAGCACCTCATTCGATGAGGAAAGAGCCGAGATCCCTTCACCGGGAGTGACTGTAAGTCGACGTTAGACACCCTACATGTTGTGGGGAGGCGAAATAGGTAAAACAATCATTTTGTTTATGTTAACATCGACTAACTTTACAGATCTTTGCTAAACCCTAACTAACAACTATCTAGAAGTGCTAAACTACTGTGATAAATGATTATACCTCAAGATACTAGTCCTTCTTGTTCTTGTTGTTCACCTCCTCATCGGCCTCCTCGATGTGATAGAAGATCCACCCAAGAGTTCCTTCTCCATGCTTTAACCTCTCACTTGAGGTAACTAGGTGGCTATGATTGCTAATCAAAGTAACCTAGAGGATATAGAGATGGATTAGGGATCTATTAGTCTTGAGACGGATTAGGGATCTATTAGAGGATCTCAACACATGAGAGGATTAGGGTTAGGTCTTTGAAGAGAGAGCTTGAGGAGAGAGAATGTGTTTGTGAGAATGAATTGAAAATATAACTCATTATGTATATAATGAAGCATAATAATTATCAAATAAATAAAATAGATAATTACAACCATGCTTCATTTAATACAAATGAATGAATCATCTCATGAGTCATTAAGCAATAAATGCTTCATTAACTCATTTGGATGAATCACTCCATGAGTCACAAATTCAATTAATGCAAATTACACCTAAGCTCTCCACCTCACCTTTCTTCTAGAAGCTTCTCGACTAATTACAAGAATGCCCCTCCTATCCGTAAAAACACGGAAATACTGAGACTGTATAAATCCAATAATCCAATACTAGAATCTGGCTTAAATTAAATCCCGCTAGTAAAATCTGTCCGAACATCATACGTGGACAAGTACACGTATATGTCCGAACCTTGTCGTAAAACCATACGACCTCTATATCGTTTCGCCTGAAGCAGGGAAACTCTCTGTGTGGGACTCTAAAGAATCGACACCATGCTGGCAGTGGGTTTAACCATAGGCTGCAAGCGGTACTAGCTGTACGTAACGGTCCCCAGGTAGATGTCGATAAGAAGGTCGGTGAGGAAACCCATCAGAACTCCTACTGAGCCTGATGTGACAATCTCCGTACAGTCTGGTCTGTTCGTCTAAGACTATCGCATATCGGGCCTAGGGCGGCAAGTGTCAGTCCCTTAAAATCTGTATAAGTCTTGTCGGAGTGAAGCCCATTACACCTTGAGAAGCTACTGGAAATCCTACCAGTAAATCTCGTTTGCCCTGGCCAGGGACTTTGCGTAATGGCTCTCCAAACACAGCGCGATATCAACTCCCAATACCGGGAGAGACGAATTATGTCTAACCGCCACTGCCTCCAAGTGCTTCGGGACTGCACCCAACTGCTACATGTTTGCACCACTCCTTTGAGCCGTGGTAGGGCAGCAATCTAAGAACAGTGGGAACACACTCGAGACGAAGAAGCGGTATCAAGTCAACGGACTATGCTGTACTCATGTCACCTGGGAACTGTTAACTGACGACGGGTATAATACCAACCAAAAGTTCCCTGCGAGTCATGTCCGATGTACCCGTAACCCAACGAGCACCTGTATACTATCTCCAGTACAACGTACTAATGGCTGTGGGATAGACCATTTCTCCTGCTGGGATGAAAAGCGTACACACTAGTCTACTGTGGAGTATCGATACCCTGTCTCGATAATCCTACGACTAGAGACCTGAAAAAGGATTTGCTTGTAGACTACCCAGCCCCTAGTAGTATGACCGCCATCACAACGCTGGTAGTCAAGCAAGATCCCAAGGGCTCTATCAATATGTATTCGCGATATGCTAACATATAGACATATTAAGATAAATATAAATCAAGTAGCATACTACTATGTTGAGCAAGACTGTTAATACAACTTTGAATATCCCAAGCTTCCATTAAGTAATATACAAGCTAGTATGATACAATAATGGCCCCTAGGGCATATACAGTAACAATCTCCCACTTGCACTAGGGCCATATACTGGCATATCGAAGACCTATCATCTCGAATAGCCTCTCGAACTGTGTCTGAGGTAATGCCTTTATGAATGGATCTACAGTGTTCTCCTCTGTAACAACTCTCCGGACCTCGATCTCCTGGCGATCTATGATCTCCCTGATTAGTTGATACCGCCTCAAGATGTGTCTGGACTTCTGATGGGACCTTGGTTCCTTCACTAAAGCTATAGCGCCGTTGTTGTCACAATACAGCGGTATTGGATCAGCAATGGTAGGAACCACCAGAAGTTCTGTTAGGAACTTCTTCATCCAGACTGCTTCTTTTACGGCATCGCAAGCAGCGATATACTCCGCTTCCATCATCGAGTCAGCAACGGTGTCCTGCTTGGAACTCTTCCAGCACACCGCCCCTCCATTGAGGGTAAAGACATAACCTTACATGGACTTGGAGTCATCCTTGTCACTCTGGAAGCTGGAGTCAGCAAAAGCCTCGATTTTGAGGTCTTTTCCGCCGTAAACCAAGAACATATCCTTAGTCCTTCTCAGGTACTTGAGAATGTTCTTTACTGGTAACCAGTGCTTCTCCCCTGGGTCATACCGGCTCACCACGCTCAGTGCGTAAGCTATATCTGGTCTGGTACACAACATCGCATCATTATAGAGCCTACCGCAGAAGCGTAGGGTATAAATGACATGCGATCCCTTTCCAAATCAGTCTTAGGAGACATCTCTTTGGATAGGGTGATTCCGTGACAAGCCGGTAAATTACCGCGCTTAGAATCTTCCATGCTGAATCTTTTCAGTATAGTGTTGATATACCTGGACTGCGAAAGTCCCAACATCCTCTTAGATCTATCACGATAGATCTGGATCCCCAGAATGTAAGAGGCATCACCCAGGTCTTTCATGAAGAACCTGTGTGACAAGAATCCTTTGACAGATTGTAGCATAGGAATGTCATTTCCTATCAAGAGAATGTCATCCATGTACAAGACGAGGAATACGACAGTTCGTGCTAAAATTTTACTATATATACATGGTCACTGGATTTTTGATAAAGTCATATTCTTTGATCGTTTCATCAAACCAGATGTTCCAACTCCGCGATGCCTGCTTTAGTCCATAAATGGACTTAAGCAACTTGAACACTTTCCCGCCGCTCCCACTCTGATTGAAACCTTCTGGCTGATCCATATAGACGCATTCTTCTAAATTACCATTTAGAAAAGCCGTCTTTACGTCCATCTGCCAAATCTCATAATCATGGAAGGCGGCAAAGGCAAGAAGGATCCGAATGGATTTGAGCATAGCCACTGGAGAAAAAATTTCGTCATAATCCAAACCAGGTCTTTGACGAAAACCCTTTGCAACAAGTCTAGCCTTATAGGTTTCCACCTGTCCATCGACACCAATCTTTTTCTTGAAGATCCATTTGCATCCTATGGGTTTTACCCTATCTGGAGCAAAGTGCAAAGTCCATACTTTGTTGGTGTACATGGACTCCATCTCGGTCCGCATTTCATCCAGCCATCTTACTGAGTCGCCGCTCAGGATGGCCTGCTGGAAGCTAGTAGGTTCATCATTATCAATGACGCAATCCTCTCTATCCCCGTCTATGAGAAAACCGTAGTATCTCTCAGGAGGATGAGACGGCCTACTACTCCTGCGGAGGGGTGCGGGAATGTCCTGTTCTTCTTGAACTTCTGGTTCTACCAAACTTTCTGTAGTAGTTTGTGGTTCTGGAATTTCTTCCAGTTCTATTTCGCTCCCACTTGTTTCTTTTTCTAAAAACAGCTGTTCTAGAAAATGGGCATTACGAGAAACAAAAACCCTTTGTTCCTCTGCGTAATAGAAAAAATACCCCTTGGAGTTCTTTGGATATCCCACAAACTTACACTGTACTGATCGTGCCTCGAGTTTGTCCGCATGCTGCTTTTTAACAAAAGCTGGACTTTCCCATATCTTCAGATACTGAAGATAGGGTTTCTTCCCACTCCACATCTGATATGGTGTGGTAGGCACAGTCTTAGTAGGAACCTTGTTCAAAAGATATGCAGCTGATTCTAGTGCATAACCCCAGAAAGATCGCGGTAACTCAGCATTACTCATCATGGAACGTACCATATCCAATAGGGTTCGGTTCCGTCTCTCCGATACACCGTTATGTTGTGGAGTGTATGGAGGAGTAAGCTGAGAGAGAATTCCTTTCTCTTTTAGGTAACCTAGGAACTCGACACTTAAGTATTCACCATCTCGACCAGATCTCGGTGTCTTGATACTTTTGCTGGTTTGGTTTTCTACTTCATTCTTATATTCTTAGAATTTCTCAGAGGCCTCGGATTTATGTTTCATCAAGAAAATGAATCCATACCTAGAGAAATCATCCGTAAAAGTAATGAAATATGAAAAACCGCCTCTTACATGTGTAGACATTGGACCACATACATCGCTGTGTATGAGTCCTAAGAGCTCGCTCACTCTTACTCCATGTCCAGTGAATGGAGTCTTTGTCATCTTTCCTTTGAGACATGATTGACAAGTGGCATAAGATTGATATTCGAACGGATCTAAATATCCTTCTCTATGTAACTTAGTTAACCTTGTCTCATTGATGTGACCCAGTCTACAATGCCATAAGAAAGCCTGATTTATATCTGGAGACTTTCTTTTTAGTGTGTTCTGGACATTGAAAACCTGAGCTTAATTTAATACGTATATACCGTCATCTAATGTACCGGACCCAATCAGAACTTGATTTAGGTGGATGTTTATTACATCGCTTACGAATGTAAAATCATATCTCTCTTGAAAGTGAGGACACTGATATGATATTACAAGTCAAACTAGGTACACACAAACAGTTACGTAGAATCAATATCTGCCCACTTGTCAAACCTAGGCGATATTCTCCCACGGATTCAGCGTCCACGCTCATTCCGTTCGCAACTCTGAAAGACAAATCGCCTACCCTAATAACTTTACGGTTTCTCAAAGCATATAATGAATTACAGATATGAGATCCTGCTCCGGTATCTAGTACCCAGGAAGTAGAGTTAGTTGACAAACAGTTCTCAATAACAAACACACCCGAGGCCGAAGCCACAACTTGCTTCGAATCCTGGTTCTTGGCAATCCAAGCTTTGCAATCCTTCTTCCAATGGCCTTTCCTACGTCGGTGGAAGCATTCATCCTTTGCCACTACTGGCAACACAACCTTTGCCTTTCCCTTGACTCCCACCTTACCAACACCACCTCTTGGTTTGGTAGCGGCCTTCTTCTTCCTTCCTTTGGCCCTTGCCTTGGGCCTGGAAGAGGAAGCACCACGAACAAATATAGTGGGTGTTTCCCTTGCCTTCTGGAAGGTGCCATCTGCACTCCTCAGCATGTTAAGGAGTTCTGGAAGTTCAACTTCTTTATATTGAATGTTGAAATTCAAGATAAACTAGGCGTAGGTGGAAGGAAGGGACTGGAGAATCAAGTCTGTATACAGCTCGTTCTCTAATATTGTCCCGAGGTCTGCGAGCTCTTCAATATAGCCAATCATCTTAAGGAAATGTTCCCCTACAGATGATCCGACGTCCATCCTCGATTGAAACAAGTTCTTCGAGGTCTCGTATCTAGCTATACGAGATTGCTCTGCATACAGTTCCTTGGTGTGGAGAAATATGGACTCTAGATCCATATTCTCGTGCCTTCTCTGATGTTCATTATTCATAGAGGCAAGCAAGATGCACTTGGCTTTTACGCAGTCTAACTCCCAGGTCTTACGGATTTCCTTATCCGCGACAGTGGATTTAGGACCTGGGACGGCAGGGGCCTTTGTAGTAAGGACATACCCCAATTTGTCATAGGTAATAACCATCTTAACATTCTGGAACCAATCTTTATAGTTTGTCCCTGTCAAAATATTTTTATCTAATAATAACTTAAGGCCTGTCATGTTCTGGGTCGCTGCAATGAGAGAGAGAGAGAGAACACTTTAGCATGACGCTCTTGCAAGTTTAGAGTGGTTTTTAGTTTATCTAAACAGGATGGCTCCCACAGTTTCTCGAATCCCTCCTCAAACCATAAAGGAAGAACTAGTGAGGACTATTCTCACCATAAAATACTTGCTTAACCGTTCAGCCAGGCCGGTGTCGGTACTTCGAGAGAGATTTTACGACACTTTCGCGAAGTTCCTTAATTAAATAACCTCTTTTCTCTGGGGGCGTAGCCCCGCTGACACCTTTCTCGACACCTACTTGGTTTATAGCATTGATCGTTAAGTGACGAATCTCCTGATGAGTAGCGGATCCTCACAGTAGGATCGGGATCCAAATATCATCGTGTGATAAAGCTGAAGGAATCCTACCAAAATTATCACACTCCAAATGGTATGCAACTCTTAGAAAATTTCTGTTTCTTTAGAAATTCCTGATATGGATTTTTGCCCCATGCTCTTATGACCTTGGCGTTAGTCAAAATGTCATAAGTCACATGTCAAGTTCTACCCATCATTATCTTGTTAATTTGAACCAACCCGTACGTACCCCTGATGTTGGCCAATTGATAGCACGACTGTCCCAAACCAACTCATCTATCTATGCAACAAATGAATACCCAGCAGCTACCAAACACCATGCCTTGGCGTTGCTCAAAATACATAGCTTGAATACTACTGAATACCCAAATGAAATGACGGAGGGCTACGAATGGTTTTGGCGAAACCGTGAATATAGTGAACTTGATATGATCGAAGGAACCTGATAGCTTTTAAAAGGAGTGGTTTAAGCTCCGCAATTAAAAAAATATCTTCTGTTTTAAAATAACCGAGTGGTTTCTTTTAAACTGTTCCAACAATTCAAATTTGGTTTATTTTCTTTGCATTAATATAATGCGTCCCATCAATTAACCTATCATTGCAGAAAACAACGAAAATACGTCTTCTTATGCCATCGGCATTCGCCACTAGGCCCCGTCATTCACCCGTTAGGTTACTTAACTAACATATAGCGGGGGCTGGGCTAGCGCGGGTACAAAACATAAGTGACGCCTACTAGATATCATATATAGATATTGTACATTCATCAGACGCAATAATAGTGTAACGTTTCAGAAATCATTTTGCGAATTTTTCCGTTTTAGGGCAAAATTGTCGGGTTTTCCCATTTTAACCCGATTTCGATCAAACATCCGTATAAACTTACCGGCACCTATTTTAGCTAAAATAAAGCTTGTGCGCAGACTTTGGGAGTATTTGGGAGGTTTTGGTTCAGATAGAATTTTTCCGAAATAAAATATTATTTTAGCCGGTAAAATATGCGCGTAAATCGGGAAAAAATTTTCTAAATGAAAATGAAAGGTTCCTAGGCACCCTATAGAGGTCTCACAAGGCATCAACCATGCCAATTTATAAAAAATATGGTGCCGAGAAACCCTAATACGGATCGTCGGCTAGAATCCTAGACGAAAAACGAATCTAGTTAACAAATTAACTAAAGGAGAGAGGCTACAACCTTTGTAGATCCGGTTATCCACTTCCTTAGCTCCACGTGGTCATCCCCTCGCTGTCCATCTCGAATCTCGGACTCTCGCGACGGCTTCATCGGAGAAGTGAGCGGAATAGGTCGTCGGCTTCGTGCCGAAGATGATCTACGTCGAGGTTGCACAAGTTCAAGCTCCAACTTCACCAAGTTGTGAAACTTGTGAAGAAAACACCCAAAACAACTTGGCAAGAGGTAGAGGGTGAAGAAATAGGAGGTGGGTTCACTTTAGAATTGGATTTCACTCACTTTTGCTCAAGTTGCCATTGATGGCATCAAGCTTTTCTCTTGAAGATGAAGATGAAGAAGCAAATAGAATATGATAAGTATTGTGAAAAAGAATAATAAAATCAAATACTTATCATGTTCTAACATAGGTTAAGTGTAGAGAATAAACCATTGTCACTTGGATGGGTTAGGGTTAAGCATGATGACAAGAATGGTTACAAAAGTCAAAGCTTCATGAAGCTTCAACTTAAAACAAAAAAGGCTACCATTCTTATCTTAATCCTTTTCAAATAAATAAATAAATGAAAAAGCAAAACCCTAATCAACACTTAACCATGGTTTAATTCTTTATACTTAACAACAAGATCATGTATCATCAAACATGATACAAATATGTGCACAAAAGTATATCACATATACTTCTTGCACATCAAGTGAGAAAATCCATATAAAGTGAACCAATACTAGTTAATGCAATGTAGTATATCAAATATATAATTATACATTAAATCATTAAATCAACACTTGATTTAACGATCCGGTCATATAGCATATAACCGACTAGTATCCAATGTATCGGCTTATCGAATCAATGATTCGATAACTAGGTCATATCGAATATAACCAATCGAAACATTTATCGCGAGAATGAAATGCGGTATCACATACACGCATTATTCTCGGTCCCGCACATATCTCATATGCGCTCCTATTTCGTTTCGCTTGAGCCAGGAAACCTCTGTGTAGGACTCTAAAGACTCGTCAATACGCCGGTAGCAGATGATGATCATATCAAGCACCCACAAGCCGCAAGCGGTCTGCTAAACGTAACGGCCATCCGGGTATTGAGCGATCAGAAGATCGACGAGCTAGCCCGCTCACACTCCTGTGAATCCAACTAGTAACACTTACCGTACAGTCCGGTCTGTTCGTCTGATATGTCGCATATCAAGTCTAGGGGTGGTAAACGTCAGACCCCAATAACCGATAAGTCGTGCTGATGTGAGGCTCATAACGGGTCGAGAAACTACTGGTAACACTTACCAGCAAATCTCTGATCAGCCTTGGCCAGGGACTTCCCTGTTACGGCCAATCGAGCACAGCGCAACATCAACCCCCAATACCGGGAGAGACGAAACCCCTCCTATCGCTCATTGCCTCCATGTGACTTGGGACTGTACCCAAAGACCACCGTTTTGCACGCCCTCATGGACGTGGTAAGGTGGAGATCAAAGCACAGTGGGAATCACACAAGACTCTATGACGATCTCGGGTCTACAGACTAACCTGTACAAGTGTTACCTGAGAACTGCCATCTGACGTGAGGTATAATACCATCTTGGAGTTCTCGGCGAGTCCGTCCAGTGTACCCAGTCTCCACTGAGCACCCGTATACCATCTCTGATGTCAAACACCAATGGATATGGGATCATCCATCGCCCATCTCATGGGTCGAGAAGCGTATACGCTAGTCTACTCTGGTATATCGATGTCCCGTCTCGATGCACCCACGACTAGGGACCTTGAAGGATGTACTTATGGACTACCTTGTCCCCACTAGTATGATCTGCATCATAGTCCAGGTAGTCAAGTACACATCCTAAGGGCTTTACCAACATGTAACCATAAGACAGTTTAAAGAGACTAGTGTACATGTTAAGATAAAGAGTAACCTGATAGATACTATCATATCGAGCAAGAAAGTCATCTCTATATATGTCCAAGCATCCAATATAATATACATCATTTGTACAATACTGGCCTCTAGGGCATACATACAACTAACAGAAAATTCTTGGAAATCATCACTACACTTATTTTTTAGAACCTTCTTTTTAAATATCTTGATATTTTGAGTGCAAAAGGTTTTGAATTAAAAAAAAGAAAAGAAAAGAAAGAAAAGGTGTCATTTTTGCATTTAATGAAGCATTTAATGATTTTTGCTAGAAAATTCTTCACTTTTTTTGCACAAAACCCCCCACACTCCCTCATGGCCGGCCACTACTTTTTCTTGGCTGCCCTTTTCTTTTCTCACTCATTTTTCATCATTTCTTGCACAAATAAATCATGAAAAATCCAATTTAATTCATAGAAATTCAAATAAAATCCAAAACCTTCATTCTTCTTCACAAAATTTGCTTGGATCTTCATTCTAGTGAGGATTTTAGAGGCTAAAGTTTGGTTTTATCCTTGATTCAAGTGGTGTTCTTGAAGGTATAAAACCTTAACTCTAATCTCTTTTTTTGTTGCTTAATACTTTATGCTAGCTTAATTAGATGTTAGTTTAAGCTTTAAATTTCATGTTTCAAAATTATAGAAATGGTTTTAGAAATTTAAGTTAAGGTTAAAGCTTAATTTAAGTGTTTAATATTTAATTGAAGTGTTAATTTGTGAATTTGAAAAGCTTAACCAAGTAGAACATGCTAATTTTTGTTAATTACTACTTTGATTAATTAAGGGTTTTTGCTTACTAGGTTCTTGCTAAACCTTAATTAAGCAAGTTTAAAAATATAGAAATGGTTTAAATGGTTTAACCTTGCTATTTGAAGATATTTGTAAATTATAGTTTTGGTAAAACTTGTAGTTTTGTGCTATTAAGATAGTACTGCTTACTAGATTTCGGGGTTTTTCCGAAGTGGGTTCGATTGGTCGTTGCGAGATTATATCTATTTTATTCCTGGTAATTGTTTGTGTTGTGTTGCGCGATTGGGACGATCGGAATCTAGCTAGGTGTTTCGTAGTTTGGCGACCCTAGTTAGGATTTTTGGCCGATGTCGTGCGCGTTAGATGCGCTAAGTGCGCAGTTCAATTTTCAGGGCGTTATTCTTGCGTTTCGATGTCTTTTCGTCGATGTAGGATATTTGCTTATGTGATGTGTTTATGAAATTTTAGGTTCGCAAGCGGGGACTTCGGACGCTACGACAAGGGAAAACAGGTGGTAGGCTTCACTTAGCCAGGAACGTTGATGAGTAGATTTAACATCTACAGGGGAATCGCCCGCATGGCGTTATTCGTCTGGGCTAGAGATGTATTTCTGTCGCATATTCTATGTCATATTTAGAATTGTGCATTTACCCTATTACTTATATATTGTTGTGCTTGGACTAGTATCCTTAGGACACTGCACATATTATTGACGATTCATGTTGCATGAGCACTGTTTGTATGCTACGCACAACGTCAATAATTGCCATGTCACGCACAACCCACTTATAGATATGATATTGCTTGGTTAGGGACATTGAGACTTTGATTCATATTTCTTTACGCATTGACTTATAGCATACCTGTATACCTACATGCTTACACCTATGTTCTGATATACTTATATGCTAGTTACCTGTATACCTATAGAGTATTGTACCATTAGTGATAGGTACATACACACTCCCTGTCATAGCAACAGGTATACCTTGCACATACTGTTCTTATACCAGGGGGTATACTATATCATTGCTTATAGGTAGACACATTATCTTGCTATACCTTATTGATTTTACATACATCTGGTTTTGGCTACATGTTTACCTTCGCTTGATGTTATTTAGAAGTGGATAAATAGGAACCGCATGATATTTGTATTAACTTGATGCAGTTAATTAGCGGTTTTTCCTTTATATGCTTGCATTTCAGATGTGGCATAGATATTATATTCATGGATTTTCGCATTGTTATATGGATTTTTCATGATGTTTTCTGGATTTGGGGACCGTGATAGTTCATGAAATTATGCATTATTTGAAGGACCCGGTTTCCTTGATATTGATATTTCCGCAGCCGCCATGAAATTTATCGGTTCTGATATATGCCCGATTCGAGGAGTGAGGAGGCACCATCTGTGGGTACATGGTGGGGCCCGGGGGTACCCCGAAGCAAGAACGATGTCGCGGTGCTAGGCGATGAGGCTTAGGGGAACCATACTTTCCGGTGACAGGACCAATGACTCAGCGGCTATCGAGTGGATACCGACGGGAGTCATGTGCGTATGGATACGTCGAGAGGCGAGGGTCAGAGCTAGGCACTCGAGCTCTCGGGATAGCGTATGATACGTACCTATCAGGGGGCCAGTCGTGGTGACAGCACCTGATAGATCAGCATTTCTGTGTCGATGCTTGGCACATTGGTTTCATGATATTTCTAATTACTCCTTTGTATATATAACAGGGGATTGAGCCGCTGTTATATATACCTTTACACCAATATTAGTGGAATGGGATGCTAATTTATGTGTATTGACCTCATCATATTTATTCATGACATTATACTTAGGATGTTAGAATTTGGCTGGAGTTTGATTCGGGATATAAGAGATTCATTTGAGATTGGAATACCTGATATTGTACATACGAGATATGTGAGATTCACTTGATGTTGTACATTTGATATATATGAGATATACCTGATATTGTCCATACGAAATATGTGAGATTCACTTGCTGTTGTACATTCGATATACGTGAGATATAGCTGATGTTGTACATTCGGGATATACGAGATATACTTAATATTTTGAAATTGAGGTGATGAAATACTTAGATGATATGAAAGCCAATTTGGGGGCTGATTTGAGGAAGTGGGATTTGATTTGTCTTGATGGATTGTGATCCTACCACGAGGTCAGCATTCCGTGGAAATGACATATTTCACTCCATACCTCACCTTATCTGTTTGTGCACTGCTTCTTGTATTAGTAGTATCTGTTAGTGTACGTTTTATGACTATTGCACAGTTACATTCTCATACCCCTATCGCATGATTATTGCATACTGTTGTCATATCATTATTGCTGTATATATATTGGTTGTACCTGCTAGTGTACTTTCCATTATTCTGCATTCATATGACATGTTATTACTGTTAATTGCATATCTTAGATTCACGCTTTACGTGCATACTTGCAATTACCTGCATATGTTATTTACTATTCACGAGTTGGCAACTCACCCCCGTTGTGCCACAGTGTTTGCAGGTGTTCCTCAGGATAGTCAGAGGCAGGCTATTATCACACATCTTATCATTTTTTGCTAGGGATACCGCATCAGCTCATAGTGTGCAGTTTGCTTAGGTCGGTTTTGTGGTTATTCGTTGTATTGTATATTCGTTGTATCCATGTACTCTCCATCTACTATTTTCATATTGACTTAGAGACTTGGTGATGACGATGTTGTATATTATGTTGGATTTGTTGTCTTTTATACAGTTTCCATTCTATCGTCTTCTATTTCTTCGCTACGGCGTCGTATATTTGTGGTGGTGATTGTTTTCCGCCTTTGGGCGTGGATTTGCTCCCGTTGGGGATGCATTACTTTTTATTTATATATGTTGTACCCACTTTTGGTGTTGGTTTTTATAAAGGAGGTGCTGCCAAAATTTTAAGGAAATAAAGTTGGACTTTTAAAGAATTTGGTTTGTGATTTCAAAGACTTTTAAACAATAATTCTTATCTTTTCTTGTCTTTTACTGGTTTAGATTTCTGGGTTTTGGCTTTCTTTTACTGCGTTACGCCTGTAGACGTTGCGTAGTATTAGGGCCGTCACGTGCCAGTTTCGGGTCGTGACAAATAGGCATTCCAGATCACAGATGAACATAATGGATTTTCTACGAATCCGCATTCCTTTTGAGCCTGCAAAGAAAGACGGATTACATAGTCGCGATGAATAGCCAAAACCCCATCCTAAACCCCTACGGGTACGGCAAACTTGTTAGTTATATGTATGCCCTAGAGGCCATTACTGTACATACGATGTACATTGTAATGGATGCTTGGGCGTATATAGGGAGGACTTTCTTGCTCGATATGATAGTATGCTATTTGGTTGTACTTTATCTTAACATGTACTCTAATTGTCTCTATGTTACATGTTGATAAAGCCCTTAGGATATGTACTCGACTACTGGGACTATGACGAGATCATACTAGTGGGGCCACGGTAGTCGACGAGTACATCCTATAACTGTTCCTAGTCGAGGGTGTATCGAGACAGGGCATCGATACACCAGAGTAGACTAGCGTATACGTATCTTGACCCATATGATGGGCGATGGATGATCCCATATCCATCGGTATTTGACATCAACGATGGTGTACGGGTGCTCAGTAGAGACTGGGTACACTGGACGGACTCGCCGAGAACTCCCAGATGGTATTATACCTCACGTCAGATGGCAGTTCTCCGGTGACACTGGCACAGAGTAGTCTGTTGACTCGAGATTGTCATAGAGTCTTGTGTGATTCCCACTCTGCATTGATTTCCATCATACCACGTCCAAGAGGGCGTGCAAAAAGGTGGCTTTTGGGTACAGTCCCGAATCACATGGAGGCAATGAGCGATAGGAGGGGATTCGTCTCTCCCGGTATAGGGAGTTGATGTTGCGCTGTGTTCGATTGGCTATAACCGGAAATCCCTGGCCAGGGTTGCTGAGATTTACTGGTAAGTGTTATCAATAGTTTCTCGAACTGTCATAGACCTCATATCGACAGGACTTATCGAGCTACTGGGGTCTGACGTCTACCACCCCTAGGCGAGATATGCGACATATCAGATGACGAGACCGGATTGTACGGGAGTGTTGCTGATTGGATTCACAGGAGAATGTACAGGCTTGCTTGTTGATCTTCTAAGCGCTCAATACCTGGGTGGCTGTTACGTTTAGCTGACCGCTTGCAGCTTGTGGGTGTTTGATATGATCATCACCTACTGCCGGCGTATTGACGATTCTTTAGAGTCCTACACAGAGGTTTCTTGGCTCAGGCAAAACGAAGTAGGAGCACATATGCGATATGTGCGGCACAGAGGATAATGCGATATGTGATACCGTATTGGATTCTCGCGATATGAGATATCGGCCGGGTATATGTGATATAGCCGGGTCATCGTATTAGTCGGTTATATGCGATATAGCCGGATTGTCGGATCAAGTGTTGATTCGATAATTTAATGTATAATAATATATATGATATATTAAATTACATTAACTAATATTAGCTCACTAAAAAATTCTTTTCATCACTCGGATAATACATTGATATATATGCGATATATGTTAATTGTATTATTTTCTTTTGTTACAAAATATATTGTATATGTGATATATAATATTGTAACATGATATGATAACTAATGCAACATGTTTTGTAGAGATTAAACAAGATTAGGGTTTGATTTGGGTTAATGCTTTCTAGATGATTCTTGAAGGTTTACTTTTGTTTTGTGAAAGATATTTTGTTATGACTCATTCCTTGACCCAACCCAAACCCTAACCCTATTTAATTATCTACATGGGTTTAGTTGACCATGGTTTCATTAATCAACATATTTATCCTTTCATTATTCATCACAAAAGGTTTCATGTTGATTTTTCATCTTCTTCCTTCTTTCTTTCATAGAAAAAGCTTTCTAGCTTTTTCAAGGTGATGAAAAATGAGTGAGTAAATGAAAATAAAAGAGAGCAAAAAATCCTACTTCATCATCCTCATCTACCCTTGCCATTTAGATGTGGGTGTTCACATCATTTTATCAGTGTTAGCTTGTGTTAATGAAACTTCAAGGTAGATCATCTTTGTTATCGAAGATCGGAAGCAAGTTTGCATCTTTCTCTTCGCGGAGCCTCTCGAGAGTCCGGAACACGATGATCGCAGCGAAGGGACTTCAACACGGAGCTTAAGAACTGAAGGCCCAGATCTACAAAGGTTGTAATCTCTCTCACTTAGTGTTAAACTGTTTAACATACTTGTTTTCGCCTAAACCTTAGTTTATAGATCCGGCTTTGGGTTGTTCGGCACGGCTAAATTTTTAATCGGGCATGGTTGATGCCTCGTAGACCCTTATGGCAGTGCATAGCAACCCTGCAGTGGTATCAAAGACAAGCTAGAGCTTTAGGCGAAGTCTGAGTGAAGTTTAAAGTCCGATCGAACCCGGAAACCCCGATGTTTACCCCTCTCTGGACATTTTTCAAAAATGTGATTTTTATGAATTAAAAATGCTCAGAAAAACAAGCAGAAAAAACTAAGAATTAATGTGAAGTACGGTCCACTAAGTCACTTATTTGACCGCGGAACCGCGGCGGTTCCGCGGCCAAATTTTAGACTTAGTCCCTCATATTTCATATATTTATTCTTAGGTCCTTTCTTTTCATTTTTTTCTGGGAATTTTTTCATTCCACTCAAGTGTTGAGTTTTCTAGGTTTGTATTGGGGATTCGTTGATTCGATCGGATAATTTAACTTCATTTAACTTTTTTCCGGATAATTTTAGAAACTGTTAAAAAGTTCGAACGGATATCAATAACTCATTTTTTCCCCTGTCGGAAAATTTTCAAAAGTTGGATTTTTTCTCGAGTTTGAAACTTTCGTAAAGTCATGCAAGTAACGCGGTGAACCCTCTAGAAGACAACAAACCTTAACTCGATTATGTGACCGTTTTGAACTGCCTCTAAACCTTAGGGTTTGGGGCAGTACGGCGTGCCACATGTGAGGCGTTGGCTTGACCTTTCTATGGCTGGACCATAGGTACTGTGGCATGTGATGGATGTTTTTAAACTGATTTCAAGTGTTGAGATATATTGGGGAAATCTTGGGTGTTTGATTATTCGATCGGAAAGTTTAACACTGTCTTTTTATCTGGAATGTGATACAATATTTGGAATCCACAAGTAGTTATGAGATAACTAATTTGAATGTTATAAATCTAGCAATTTAGTCTCAGATGATCGGTTGCCACGGAATTTTGATATGATAAAAAGTCCGTCGCAATCACGTGGCGTACGCGGATACTCGCCAGGTAAACTTAATAGACAGCCACGCCCCAAAGCCCCGACCAAGTGACTGTAGGAGAACCCCGTCGCCAAAAGCATCCGTTCGGGTGCTCACGGCAGCGGTGTTCCGCCTTAGTGCACATCGTCGACGGCATCTGGGGGTGCGGCCGTCTACTAAAGTTTGCGAAGAGCATTCGATCAGGATGTCGGGAATCTTGTTGAATTGCCCGACTTGATATTGAAAAGTGTTTTCGATAATGAGACTAAAATGCGGGGTTTATAATTGTTAGGCATGCGATGTCTAAGGAATTCATATGGTTAAGCATGCGATGTCTAAGGAGGTTGCGGATTCCAACTGTTGTAGTTTTACATTTTCTTTTCTGTGACCGTAAGCGTAGTATGTGGTGTATCGCCGACTTCGTTGCTATACATCAACGACAATCGGGATACACATACTTGCTTACATTGATGATATGAGATATTATGTGTTGCTGTGATATGTTATATTGGATCGTCGCGTTGTGAATAGCCGGGGGTTTTATGTGGGATGAGAGTTTTTTCTTTTTCATTCATGTAAAATTCAATTTTATGTAATATTCTTTTATTGGGGCACTTCCGGGCTGAGGATGATGTCACCATTGTATATTATTTACTTTTCCGCATTAGGTAGACCCAAGGCGGGGAGCACAAGTAACCGGGTTCTAGGGTCCAGTGGGAGACCATCTCGAAGAGTCGAGATCGGGTCTCCTAACCCTAGAATTGGCAGTGTTGCTTGCCGCTCTCGTAGGGGTCTAGGGATGTGGGTTTGGCTATTCATCACGACCGTGGAATCCGTGTTTTATATAGGCTCGTATTGAAAACACGGACGTCTTAGTATATCCGATATTTCATATATGTACTTCTGCTGCAATGTTCTGTGATGAGATCATTTTACTGCCTGAGACGAATGTTTATATTATATATATGAGATATATGTTATATTGCAGATTTCGTTTCAAAAGAGATGCTTGTGAAGCATAATAAAATGGGATTTCATTAATGAGATTAATGAAACTAAAAGAAACCTAAAGATGTTGTAGAAACTTGTTTAAAAACTGGTAGCTCTAGTTTTTTCTTTGCATAGCGGTGTTCCTTGTAGAACATCCAGCACCTTATTCGATAAGGAAAGAGCCGAGATCCCTTCACCGGGAGTGACCTCTTTAGTGAAACTAGCAGATGCTACAAACTCGGTTTGTCTTTTGATCGCTTCTATAGTTCTTATTTTGCATAGTGGTATATATGATATACCCTGCACCTTATTCGATGAGAAAAAGGCCAACGATCCCTTCACCGGGAGTGACCCCTTTAGCAAAACTAGAAAAGCCTCAAAAACACTCCATTTAAAATCACTCGATTCTACAACGATATCAAGTTCATTACGCTCATGGTTTTCTTAAAAACCTGCGTAGCCCTCTGTCATCTCAGATATGTACTACTTAGTATTTGTGCTGCGGTAGTTTGGCCTCCGTCAAGGCGTAGTGTACGGTAGCTAACTAATGCTTATCTGCTAGCATACGATACGATTGGATTAGGGTATTCGTACGGCATAGTTTGGCCTCCATCAAGGGTCGTGCGGGTGGGTTTAATTCAATCAAGAAATGAACGGGTAGTTTGGCCTTCGTCAAGGTCATAGGACGCTATGGGCAAAATATTATTGGGAATTTCAAGTGTTGAAATTTGCAATGAGATTGCATACCTTCTATGAGATAGTTGGATCCCGATACCCGCTGCGAGTAAGAGTTACTTCTGGGAGAGTTTTACACATTACAATTAGCCGATCAAGTAGGTGTCTAGAAAGGAGTTAACGGGGTTACGCCTATGGGAAAACGAGGTTTACTTTAATTAGGTTCGTGCGAAAGCACGGGGGACCTCCCTTAAAGTGTAGGGTTCCTAGGCACACTAATGAGGTTCTACAACTGATCAAACATGCCAAAATCAAAATTTTTTATCAAGTGCCAAGTAACCCTAAGCAAGATCGTAACTAGAGGTAAGGCGAAACAAGCAAGTTAACAACTTAACTAGATAGTGAAAGTGACTACAACCTTTGTAGATCCGGTCCTCCACCACTTTATCTCCGTGATGACGTCCCTCCGCAGCGATCATCGGATCCCGGACTCTGGCGATGGTTTCGTCGGAGAAATGATCGGGCTAGGTCGTTGACTTCGATGCCGAAGATGATCTACGTCGAGGCAACTCAAGATCAAGCTCCATCTTCACTTGGTCATAGAACATGTGAAGATAACACACTCTACTACATGGAAAGTGGTAGAGGATGAAGAAATAGGAAGTGGGTTCACTTTAGATTTGGATTTCTCACTTGGATTCATCACTTGTAAATTTCTAGTAAGCTTTCTTCACTTCTTGAAGAAGATGAAGAAGAAAAGAATGGAAAAGAATTATCTTTAAAAAGAAAATCCAAGTGATTCTTATTGTTAGTTGTATGTATGCCCTAGAGGCCAGTATTGTACAGATGATGTATATTATATTGGATGCTTGGACATATATAGAGATGACTTTCTTGCTCGATATGATAGTATGCTATCTGGTTGCTCTTTATCTTAACATGTACACTAGTCTCTTTATACTGTCTTATAGTTACATGTTGGTAAAGCCCTTAGGATGTGTACTTGACTACCTAGACTATGATGCAGATCATACTAGTGGGGACATGGTAGTCCATAAGTACATCCTTCAAGGTCCCTAGTCGTGGGTGTATCGAGACGGGGCATCGATATACCAGTGTAGACTAGCGTGTACGCTTCTCGACCCATGTGATGGGCGATGGATGATCCCACATCCATTGGTGTTTGACATCAGAGATGGTATACGGGTGCTCAGTGGAGACTGGGTACACTGGACGGACTCGCCGAGAACTCCCAGATGGTATTATACCTCACGTCAGATGGCAGTTCTCAGGTGACACTTGTACAGGTTAGTCTGTAGACCCGAGATCGTCATAGAGTCTTGTGTGATTCCCACTGTGCTTTGATCTCCACCTTACCACGTCCATGAGGGCGTGCAAAACGGTGGTCTTTGGGTACAGTCCCGAGTCACATGGAGGCAATGAGCGATAGGAGGGGTTTCGTCTCTCCCGGTATTGGGGGTTGATGATGCGCTGTGCTCGATTGGCCGTAACAGGGAAGTCCCTGGCCAGGGCTGATCAGAGATTTGCTGGTAAGTGTTACCAGTAGTTTCTCGACCCGTTACGAGCCTCATATCGGCACGACTTATCGGGTTATTGGGGTCTGACGTTTACCACCCCTAGACTTGATATGCGACATATCAGACGAAGAGACCGGACTGTACGGTAAGTGTTACTGGTCGGATTCGCAGGAGTGTGAGCGGGCTAGCTCGTCGATCTTCTGATCGCTCAATACCCGGGTGGCCGTTACGTTTAGCAGACCGCTTGCGGCTTGTGGGTGCATGATATGATCATCATCTGCTACCGGCGTATTGACGAGTCTTTAGAGTCCTACACAGAGGTTTCCTGGTTCAAGCGAAACGAAATAGGAGCGCATATGAGATATGTGCGGGACCGAGAATAATGCGTGTATGTGATACCGTATTTGATTCTCGCGATTAATGTTTCGAATGGTTGTATGCGATATAACCTAGTTATCGAATCGAAGATCGATTCGATAAGCCGATACATTGAATACTAGTCGGTCGTGTGCGACATGACCGGATCATTGAATCAAGTGTTGATTTAATGATTTAATGTATAATTATATATTCGATATATTACTTTGCATCAACTAGTATTGGTTCACTTTAAACGGATTTTTCTCACTTGGATTGCACATTGTATATGTGATATACTTTTGTGCACTTTTTTTTGTATCATGTTTGATGATACTTGATCATTTGGTTGAGTGTGAAGAATTAAACCATGGTTAAATGATAATTAGGGTTTTGCCTTATCATTTATTTATTCATTTCTTTATTTATTTTATTGGATAAATGAAGAGATAATGGTTTGTTTTTGTCATGAAGCTTGTTGAAGCTTCATGAAGCTTTGACCAAGGAGACCATTTTGTCTTCATGCTTAACCCTAACCCATCCACTTACCATGGTTTAGTCTCTACACTTAACCCATGTTAGATTATGATAAGTATGTATTTTTCTTTTCTTTTTAAAAAACAACTTATCATAAACTAGCTTCATCTTCTTCCTTCTTCTTCAAGATTGAAACCTTGATGCCATCAATGGCAACTTGAGTTTTAGTGAGAGAAATCCAAATCTAAAGTGAACCCACCTCCTATTTCTTCATCCTCTACCTCTTGCCAAGTGGTTTTGGGTGTTTTCTTCACAAGTTTCACTACTTGTTGAAGTCGGAGCTTGAACTAGTGCAACCTCGACGTAGATCGTCTTTGACACGAAGCCGACGACCTAGCTCGCCCGTTTCTCCGATGAAGCCGACGAATGAGTCGAGGATTCATGATGGACAGTGAGGGCATGACCTCGTGGAGCTAAAGAGGTGGAAATCCGGATCTACAAAGGTTGTAGCACCTAACTTCTAGTTAAGTAGTTAACTAGTTTAGTTTGTCGCCTAGAATTCTAGTCTAAGATCCGTGTTAGGGTTTCTCGGCACCATAATTTTTGAAAAATGGCATGTTCGATGCCTTGTGAGACCTCTATAGGGTGCCTAGAAACCTTTCAGTGGTATCAGAGCCTAGCTAGAGCCTTAGGCGAAGTCTAGACGGAGTTTGAAGTCCGAACGAACCCGAAACCCCAAAACCCACATGCTCTCTGTACATTTTCTAAAAACTGAGATTTTTCAATATTAAAAATATGCAGAAACATAATCAGGAAATTATAAGGTTAACTGTGAAATTCGTGAGCGTAATTCCACTAAGATAGCGCGGATCCGCAGCATGAGCATAGCTCATGCGGCGGATCCGCGGTCTTAAGGCCTAATTATTTAAAGAATTTTACACAGTAATCCTTAGTTTCCAGTGGTGATTTTCCTGGGTATTTTTAATAATTATTCAAGAGTTGAATTTTCTGGGGTTGCTTTGGGGATTCGGTGTTTCGATCGGGGATCAAATTTCGTCTTTGTGTTTTTCCGGATAATTTTTAGAATATGTTAAAAAGTTCGACCGGATATAAATACCCAACTTTTCCCCTGTCGGGAAATTTCCAAGTGTTGGATTTTTCCGTAGTTTAACGACGTTCTAAGTAGTGCAAGTAACGCGATGGACCCTCTAGAAGACAACAAACCTTAACTCGATTATGTGACCGTCTTGAACTGCCCTTTGAACCTTCGGGTTTGGGGCAGTACGGCGTGCCACATGTGAGGCGTTGGCTTGACCCTTCTACGGCTGGACCGTTGGTACTGAGGCACGAACTGAATGTTGTTAGACTTATTTCATGTGTTGAGTTGTATCGGGAAAACTTGGGTATTCGACTGCTCGATCGGAAAGTTTAACATTTTCTGTTTATCTGGAATATGATACAATAATTGGAATTCACAAGTAGTTATGAGATAACTGAATGAAAGTTATAAATCTAGCAATTTAGTCCCATATGATATTGAAAAGAGTTTTCGATAATGAGACTAAAATGCGGGATTTATATCTGTTAGGCATGCGATGTCTAAAGAGGTTGCGGATTCCAATTGTTGTAGTTTTACACTTTCTTTTCTGTGACCGTAAGTGTAGTATGTTCATATCGCCGGTTTCGTTGCTATACGTCAACGACAATTGGGGTATGCATACTTACTTACGTTGATGACATGTGATGTTATGTGTTGCTGGATATGTTATATTGGATCGTCGTGTTCGAATAGCCGGGGGTTTTTATGTGAGATGAGTGTTTTTCATTTTCATTCATGTAAAAACTTGTATGTAATATTCTTTTATTTGGGGCACTTCCAGGTGGTGGAAGTTGTCACATTTTGTATATTATTTACTTTTCCGCATTAGGATAGACCCAAGGAGGGGAGCACAAGTAACCGGGTTCTGGGGTCTAGTGGGAGACCAACTCGAGGAGTCGAGTCCGGGTCTCCGAACCCTAGAATTGGCAGGGTTGCTTGTAAGTGCACGGCGGCGCCCCGGCCGTCAATCCGACGCCGGAATGCGGAAGCGGTGAAAAACTTAAATTTTTGCGGACTTAGCAAACCGGCACCACCGCGCACTAAACACCCGGATCGTAACTATTAACAAGTCTAAGCTAACTAGAAGATGGGTTAGAGATATACCGACGATCCAAGTCCTCCGGTCTTCTCGTCATGGTCCCGATCTCCTGCGGAAAGTCCTGTCTCCTCCTCGTCGCCGGAAGTGCACCACAACGCCTACTTTGTTTACGGGCTCCCACCTCAATGCCGAGGCAACTCGGGCACGAAGCCGGCTACTCGACGTACCCAAGATCTGTTGTAGAATGTAGTGAGCAAGTCTCATTCGGGGTATGTGGAATTGCCTTTTGTGGTGGAGGGATGATACAAACTCATGGAGGTGGAACTTGTGGGATTTTTCCTAAAGCAAAAGAGCAAAAATCCCACATCAACAAATTTGGACAGCCCCCTTTGGGAAGTGGCCGACCATGCATATGAGGGAGAGTGAGAATGAGGAGGTTGTATCAAAAGAATATAAGAGAGGCCAATAATAATACCCATACAAGAGAGAGAGAGGAAAGGTTATCATCCAAAAAGGAAATGATCACAAGTGTAAACTAACACTCCACCAACCTCACCCCTCATCATCATCAACCATCATGTCCCTCCATCATCATACATAAGTCAAGCCATGATGAGGTTGTGAAGTCAAGGGATGGTGCACATCATGAAAGCCATCATGATGCAACAAGATGCAAAGAACCCCCTCCACAAATGCCTATTTGCAACAATACAAATAAGCCCTCCTCCACCAATCTTCGGCCAATGAACGGAACAATGGAAATTGGCCGAAACGGAAAGCAAACTGGCAACTCCAGAAAACTGGTCCCGTAATAAATTACAGGAAAACCCCGATACTGTGCATACACACCCGCATCTGTATTTCGACCGAAATACAAATGCAATGAGACAAAATCTACACTGTACTATACTAGGATCCGGCTTAAACCAAAGCCGGCTAGTAATATCCGTTCGATCCTGATCCGTGCAATACCGCACGTATCTGATCAAACCCTGCCATATAACCATACGGCCTATAGTACAAACTGTCCAATCCTGATCCGTGCAATACCGCACGTATCTGATCGGACCTTGCCATATCTCCATACGGCCTCTACAACCTTTCGCCCGAAAGCTGAGTAACTGAAATGTGGGGGACTCTAAAGACTCATCAACACCTTGGTTGTGGATTTAACCACTAGCACGTCAGAGGTATAAGCCAATACGTAACGGGCTACCAGGTATTGACCAAAAGGGATGTCTGTGAGCGAACTCAGCCTGACAACCCTACTGAGCCTGTCAGTGACAATATCCGTGCAGTCCGGTCCGTTCGTCTATGAGTATCGCATGGCGGGCCTAGGGGGTTGGTAAAAGTCAGACCCCCAAAAGCGGTACAAGTCGTGTCGGAGTGTAGCCCAGAACACCCTGAGATACTACTGGAATACCTACCAGTAAATCTCCTTGCCTTGGCCAAGGACTTTGTGTAATGGCTCTCCTAGACACAGCACGACCTCACCCCCAATACCGGGAGAGACGAACCCCTGAAGATACGCTCACTGCCTCCATGTGGCTCGGGACTGTACCCAACTAAAACCTGTTTGCACGACTCCTTTGAGCCGTGGTAGGGTAGTAATCAAAGTACAGTGGGAACTCACACGAGACAAATGACGATCCCCAGGTCGATGAACTAACCTGCACACATGTCACCAGGGAACTGCCATCTGACGTCTGGTATATGACCAACTAGCATATTCCCGGCGAGTCCTGTCCGGTGTACTCATAACCCAATGAGCACCTGTATACATCTTAGGTGATCCAACTGACACCAGTGGCTTGTGAGACCGGCCACCGCCCCTCGTCGGGGTCTCGACTGTATACACTAGTCTACTAATGGAGTATCGATGCCCGGTCTCGAAACTCCCACGACTAGGGACCTTTTAAGGATAAGCTTATAGACCCCCAGCTCCCACTTATATGATCGCCCTCATACTGCTAGTGGTCAAGCAAGAATCCTAGGGGCTCTATCAACGTGTAATAGCGACGTGTCAGGTCACCTAAAGCAGTACACGATGATAAAGGTAAACCAGATAGCATACTATCATCTCGAGTAAGACTGTCCTACCGGGATAGGTCCTCCATCAATCATTGCAATCACGTACCTGTGACCTAATAATTGACTCTGAGGGCACTATCTCCAACAATCTCCCACTTGCACTCAAGGCTAATTATTGCGATGTCGCATACTCACAGCCCGTGTGATACCGAACATCCAACTCCTCTACTAGTCAGTCTCACAAAGCTCGTTTGCGGAACTATTGCGTTCGAGGAATAGCCTCAGTGAGTGGATCCGCTTAGTTGTTTCTTTCTATGTTTCTCTATATCTCAAGTTCGCGGAGAAAGCCATCTCCCGAAAAGAGCAATACCTGTCTCAAAATATGTCTGGATGTCTGATGGGACCTAGCTCATAAATGAACTCCAAATCCAAACTTCTTAGACTGTATCGTCAACTGAACTTAATCAGTATCTTGCGCGCCATGCCTCCCTCAGTATTGCCTTGGACCACCTGTCCAAAATACTGCCCCTCATCAGAAGGAAAAACTATAGCTCTGACAACCTCCTTGTCGTCCATGTCACCTTGGAAGCCTGGAATGATAACTGTCTCCCACATGAGGCTGTCGTTATCATATCCCTAGAACATCCACTTATGTTCTAAAACTGCTTCCGACTGTTTCTCCTGGATTGGATCAGTATCAACTTATTGCATCTAGTGCAAGAACAACATCTGGTGTGGTACTTGACATCTCATGATTGACTCAATTGCCTAAGCAAGTGATCTGCCAATCATGCACGTCCCTCTCCCCTTTAGTCTGTAAGACACCTTTGGAGAGGGTGACTCCATTACCTGCAGGTACACTACCGTGCCAGGAGTCGTCCATCCTAAATACTCTTAGAATGCTGTCAAGTACCCTGATTGGGAAACCACCCAAATCTAGATCTAAAACCATAGATCCAGTAACCAGTATGTCAGATATAAAATCCATTTCCTTTGTGGAGAAACCACTGTGTGACGACCAAAGTATAACCGATCGTAGTATAGGAGTTTCTTTTCCTACTTTGTGTATGTCATCCAAATACCATGACATCACACCCTACTACCTTCTCAACAGATCCATCCCCTATTCTGATGAAGTCAAACCCATGACTGTCATGTCAGAAATAGATGATCTATCTCCGCTATATCTGCTCTAGTCTATAAATAGACATAAGCTACCTGTCCACCAATGCTTCCGCTGCTCCCACTGACTATGACAACCTTCTGGCAGAGTCATATAGACGTACACTTCTAAAACTAGTTTAGAACGACGCTATACTCATCCTCCCGCCGGGTCTCGCATCCTGGAACAACAGCAATGGTAATTGTGGGTAAACAAGAACTTCCCTGTCACCGTCCTTGAGGCTACCGTAGTACCTCTCGGGTGCCTGAAGTTACCCACCTTATCTGCGGAGTGGCCAATGGAATGTCAATCCAGATTGAATCTTTAGGTTCCTTATCAAATCTTCAGTAATCGTTTGTGGTTCTGGAATCACTTCCAGTTCTACCATACTCCCACTAGTGTTTTCTGAAAAAATCCATTTTTAATAAAACTGTGGCGAGTCTAGAACAATATCGCTATTGTTCATCCAGATGGTAGAAAATCAACCCTCGTCATAGCCTGGGTCAACCCACAAACAGCCATTACAGAAACGTGCCTTGAGTTGTCCAGTGTCTGGTTTTAATCATAAACCTGACAACTCCCCGTACCTTAACATCGTTAAGATATGAACTGTTCTATATCCAATATAGAAACAGAGGCACTGATTTAATTGAACCAGATTCAAATCATGCAGCTGTCCCCAGCGCATGTCAACTAAATGGAAGGAGGCCGATCAGCGTTACTCAACTTAGGAATACTTCCAATTATGAGTAACCTGAAAGAGAAGCAAAATCTCTTATCATTACTATCAACTGAATACCATGCACAAGTGTCTACATCTTCGATTGCTTTGAAGAATCCCGATACTTGCTATACCTGGTTCTCTACTCTATTCAAATACCTATAACTTCTCAAAATTCGGACCCTGTGTTTCCACGAAACACCTGTCTAAAAACTAGAGAAGTTATAAGTAAACCGAATATAGTACGAGGACCACCCCCTTTGTCCTTATGGACCCTGGACAACATACAATACTCTGTATAAGTCCCTTGAGTCTGATAACTCATTCACTGTGTATCGTAGGTTGAAAACTGTACTTATGGTTAAGAAGAATTACACCGCTGTTTAATGCTCCTTACCTAACCATCCACTGATATAGGTAAATGTCGTAGACATAATTTCAGAAAGGTATATCTCACTCTATGAAAATAGACGTACAGATATATCAATTTGAAATTGGTGCATAACAGCGGATATTCAAAACCAAATATTTGCCGACCGGCAAACAGCCCAGGTGATTTCCTCAAATATCACCGATTACAACGAATCCCGATATAATGAGGATGATCACCCAATTCCCAATAACTTACTCCCACTCATCATCTGTAAAACCATACAGATGTGAGAATCAAACCTGGTAAATACATACCCTGGAGTAAGTATCTAATCGGGAAATCAGTTTTCCTTTAACAGTACACAGTGAGACTGAAACATTGAAATGTTTCGATGGGGTATCCTGGTAATCCTAGTAATGCCTCTTCCAGATTCACGACTGTAACCGTATAATTCTTTGCCACTTCTCCAAATCCCTTTATATGTCTTTAGTCATTACCTTCTGTACACCCTTTTAAGCTAAATGGTTTTCTTCCTTCCCTACCGTTCGGCACCAGCCTATGGTTTGGAAGAAGAAAATCCAATAAGCATAAAGGGTGTACTGTCCTAATCCTAGGAGCACTCGCAACGCGAGAGAAGGTGAAGATAAAAGACACCTGAATGTACTTTATTCCTATTTCTCCTGAACCAGGATCCATCCCCGAACTGGAACAAGTTCCTTTCGAGTTCGTATATAACCATACGATGGAATATCCAATAAACTGTGGATCTTCGTAGTGATACGGAGTGTCCTGGAGAAATACAAAGGTGATTTTAGGATTGGCGAAGAAATACCTGGTTTGGTCGTGAATATCTGTTGCAATTTACTTTGCCCTCTTACTAATCCCTTGCTTTGTCTGAACTTAATACCTTCTGCACACCATCGTTATGCTAATTGGTTTTCTTCATTCCCTACCGGTCGGCACCAGCCTAAGGTTTGGAAGAAGACAATCCAATTTGCGTAATAGGTGTACTACCCCTAAACCAAGGAGTACTCGTAACCTGAGAGAGGGTAAAAGGAAAAGACAACTGAATAATCCTATCCGTTTTCTCCAGAACCGGAAACCATCCTCGAATTCCTTCGAGTTCGTATCTAACCATACGATGGTTTTGTCCAATGGAAGTGGACGTTCGTAGTAATACGGGGTGTCCTAGAGAAAAGGGTAAAAGTAGGAGCGGCAATGAGGTTAGCAACTCTTACAATCCAAAAGCCGGTGTTAAGAAGGTTCGGTCAACTTGGTCACTGAGTCAAAGTCTTAGGGTCGGGTCAATGGTCGCTGCCAAAGAGAGAGAGAAAAGAAACACTCAGCGTGCACTCTAACCTAGATCAGAATGGTCACCAATTTATCTAATCTGGAAACCTCCCACTGTACCTCAAATTCTCCTCCAAACCTGAAAGAAGAATTAGTCGGGGTTACCCGAGGAGTAAACTAACTCATCAGTGGGAATCGGGATCCAACTATCATTGCATGATAACGTGACGGAATCCGCTCACGCTATCACACTCCAGAAGGTATGCGCATATCTGGCAAGTTTCAGTTCTTTTGAAACTCCCGATGTGATTTCTGCCCCATGCTCTTATGACCTTGACTTTGGCCAACATATCATAAGTCACATGTCAAGTTCTACCCGTCATTCTCCAGGTCAATTTGAATCCACCCGTACATACCCTTGACTTTGGCCAACATGGCAGTACGACTGTTCCAAACCAACGCATCTATCTATGCTGCATATGAATAACCAACAGCTACCAAACACTGTGCCTTGACTTTGGCCAACATACACAGCTTGAATACTATTGACTATCCATATGAAACGACGGAGGGCTACGAATGGTTTCTGGCGAAAACCTTTAACGTAATGAACTTGATATCGTTGAAGGAACAGATAGCTTTTTAGAAATATAGTGACGAAAACCGTTGCTAAAGAGGTCACTCCCTGTGAAGGGATCTCGGCTCTTTCCCCGTAGAATGGGGTGCAGGATATTCCAAATGAATACCGCGATGCAAAGCAAAAGTAATCGGCTATAGTGAAGTTAATGCCCTCACGCAAACTTCTGTCCAAGGGGTCACTCCCGGTGAAGGGATCTCGGCCCTTGCCTCGTCGATTGAGGAGCAGGATATTCTAATGAATACCACGATGCAAAACAAAAGTAAACGTCCTTGCAATAACAGCTTTTTGAAAAGTGTTCCAACAACATCAGATTAGGTTTGTTTTTAACTTGCATTGATCCGAATCAATGCAGTCCCATCAATTGATCACACCAAAAAGAACGAAAATATACTGATGTGCGTATATGCCATCCGCATTCGCCACTGGGTCCCGTCATTACCCGTTAGGTTAGCTTACTAACGACAGAGCGGGGACTGGACTAGCGCGGATGCAAAACATATACAACATCTACTAATATATATACCAATATATTATATTCGCTCAAGGCGTGAATAAAATGCAACATCAAAGAGAATGAACAGCATCACAGAAACAATACAGATATCTGGGATCCCCGGATTTCACAGAGCCGCTGAAACCCGACGTTCCCCTGGTCGTGTGGATAGCCTGTGCAATGAAATCCTAGACCCCTACGGGCGCGACAAGTTACCCGCCAAAACCTGAAGCGAGGCAGCCCCCTTCAGCGCCGTGAATGGACCACCCATTACTTCACGGAATCCGGTAACTTGGGCACCCCTCCTGGGTCAACCTGTACCCCCTACGAGTGCGGCGAATAGCCCGCCAATCCTAGAGTGAAGCCCCCTCCGTCTCAATGCCATGAGATGCGGGCTTGTTGCCCTCCAGAACACGGCTATCCGTGCACCCCTCCGCGGGGCAATCCTAGTACAGAAAGTAAAATATACATACAACGGGTACATCGACCGCAACCAGGTCGTGCCCCAAAATAATAATACAAACAGGCAGTGACGGCAGTCCACATGTCGGACGCTCGCCCCGCAATATCAAATGTACATAATACAACAGCACACTGTACTAGCATTGCATCCAGGCTATCCCTACGACCGATCCGCAACAACACAGCAAATACATAGAACATCAACGTGAAAGTCACGTTCGCAAATCCGTCTAACCGGGCTATAGCAGTTAGACAGGATTTACCGATCGAGTGACATTCACGGTCGCAGATATAATGTAAATACTGTGAAAAATGTGTTTAAAATATCCGATCGATCAAAAAATTAACAAGTGGGCCCCCAATCAAAACTGTAGCACTCACAGAAAACCTGGGCCCAATTTTAATATTCCAAAACCCATATTTTAAGCCCAGAAGGCCTCTGAAAAAAAATGGTGAAGTGATCTCCACAGTGTGCGGCGGAAGGGCGGCGGTAAGGGGGTTTTCGCGGCGGTTCCGCGCTCCCACTGTGGAGTTACTTCGTCGAATTTTTACAGAGCTCTTAGATTTTCCAGTACATCAATATTTTACAACCTGAAAAATTTTTCAAGACCAAAAATTTTCAACAGAAACTGATGCGAACTAAAATGCTGTTTTGGAACATTCGATCGATCGAAACAGAAAAACACATTACACCAAGCTAGACTATGTTAATGGCGAGGCTCTGATACCACTGTAAGTGCACGGCGGCGCCCCGGCCGTCAATCCGACGCCGGAATGCGGAAGCGGTGAAAAACTTAAATTTTTGCGGACTTAGCAAACCGGCACCACCGCGCACTAAACACCCGGATCGTAACCATTAACAAGTCTAAGCTAACTAGAAGATGGGTTAGAGATATACCGACGATCCAAGTCCTCCGGTCTTCTCGTCATGGTCCCGATCTCCTGTGGAAAGTCCTGTCTCCTCCTCGTCGCCGGAAGTGCACCACAACGCCTACTTTGTTTACGGGCTCCCACCTCAATGCCGAGGCAACTCGGGCACGAAGCCGGCTACTCGACGTGCCCAAGATCTGCTGTAGAATGTAGTGAGCAAGTCTCATTCGGGGTATGTGGAATTGCCTTTTGTGGTGGAGGGATGATACAAACTCATGGAGGTGGAACTTGTGGGATTTTTCCTAAAGCAAAAGAGCAAAAATCCCACATCAACAAATTTGGACAGCCCCCTTTGGGAAGTGGCCGACCATGCATATGAGGGAGAGTGAGAATGAGGAGGTTGTATCAAAAGAATATAAGAGAGGCCAATAATAATACCCATACAAGAGAGAGAGAGGAAAGGTTATCATCCAAAAAGGAAATGATCACAAGTGTAAACTAACACTCCACCAACCTCACCCCTCATCATCATCAACCATCATGTCCCTCCATCATCATACATAAGTCAAGCCATGATGAGGTTGTGAAGTCAAGGGATGGTGCACATCATGAAAGCCATCATGATGCAACAAGATGCAAAGAACCCCCTCCACAAATGCCTATTTGCAACAATGCAAATAAGCCCTCCTCCACCAATCTTCGGCCAATGAACGGAACAATGGAAATTGGCCGAAACGGAAAGCAAACTGGCAACTCCAGAAAACTGGTCCCGTAATAAATTACAGGAAAACCCCGATACTGTGCATACACACCCGCATCTGTATTTCGACCGAAATACAAATGCAATGAGACAAAATCTACACTGTACTATACTAGGATCCGGCTTAAACCAAAGCCGGCTAGTAATATCCGTTCGATCCTGATCCGTGCAATACCGCACGTATCTGATCAAACCCTGCCATATAACCATACGGCCTATAGTACAAACTGTCCAATCCTGATCCGTGCAATACCGCACGTATCTGATCGGACCTTGCCATATCTCCATACGGCCTCTACAACCTTTCGCCCGAAAGCTGAGTAACTGAAATGTGGGGGACTCTAAAGACTCATCAACACCTTGGTTGTGGATTTAACCACTAGCACGTAAGAGGTATAAGCCAATATGTAACGGGCTACCAGGTATTGACCAAAAGGGATGTCTGTGAGCGAACTCAGCCTGACAACCCTACTGAGCCTGTCAGTGACAATATCCGTGCAGTCCGGTCCGTTCGTCTATGAGTATCGCATGGCGGGCCTAGGGGGTTGGTAAAAGTCAGACCCCCAAAAGCGGTACAAGTCGTGTCGGAGTGTAGCCCAGAACACCCTGAGATACTACTGGAATACCTACCAGTAAATCTCCTTGCCTTGGCCAAGGACTTTGTGTAATGGCTCTCCTAGACACAGCACGACCTCACCCCCAATACCGGGAGAGACGAACCCCTGAAGATACGCTCACTGCCTCCATGTGGCTCGGGACTGTACCCAACTAAAACCTGTTTGCACGACTCCTTTGAGCCGTGGTAGGGTAGTAATCAAAGTACAGTGGGAACTCACACGAGACAAATGACGATCCCCAAGTCGATGAACTAACCAGCACACATGTCACCAGGGAACTGCCATCTGACGTCTGGTATATGACCAACTAGCATATTCCCGGCGAGACCTGTCCGGTGTACTCATAACCCAATGAGCACCTGTATACATCTTAGGTAATCCAACTGACACCAGTGGCTTGTGAGACCGGCCACCGCCCCTCGTCGGGGTCTCGACTGTATACACTAGTCTACTAATGGAGTATCGATGCCCAGTCTCGAAACTCCCACGACTAGGGACCTTTTAAGGATAAGCTTATAGACCCCCAGCTCCCACTTATATGATCGCCCTCATACTGCTGGTGGTCAAGCAAGAATCCTAGGGGCTCTATCAACGTGTAATAGCGACGTGTCAGGTCACCTAAAGCAGTACACGATGATAAAGGTAAACCAGATAGCATACTATCATCTCGAGTAAGACTGTCCTACCGGGATAGGTCCTCCATCAATCATTGCAATCACGTACCTGTGACCTAATAATTGACTCTGAGGGCACTATCTCCAACATTGCTTGCCGCTCTCGTAGGGGTCTAGGGGTGTGGGATTGGCTATTCATCACGACCGTGGAATCCGTGTTTTATACTGGCTCGTATTGAAAACACGGACGTCCTAGTATATCCAATGTTTCATATGTTTCTTCTGCTTTGATATCTGTGATGTGATCATGAGATGTTCTGTGATGGATATAGTATATAGTATATATGATATATTATATAGACGTTACTTATGTTTTGCATCCGCGCTAGCCCTGCCCTGCTCTGTCGCTAGTTACCTAACCTAACGGTGCACGAGGGGACATCGAAGCGAATGCGGATGGCATAAGTGTACGTCATATCTATCTGTGATGTTTAGGTATTTAAATGATGGGACTTCATTAATGTGATTAATGAAAGAAAAGAAACCTAAGATGTTGTAGAATCAGATTTTAAATAAAACAGGTAGCTACAGTTCTTGCTTTGCATAGCGGTATATGTGATATGCCCTGCACCTTATTCGATGAGGAAAGGACCGAGATCCCTTCACCGGGAGTGACTCCTTTAGCAATAACTGGCAGATGCTACACACTCGGTTTGTTTTTGATTGCTTCTATAGTTTCTGCTTTGCACAGTGATATATGAGATATGTCCCGCACCTCATTCGACGAGGAAAGGGCCGACGATCCCTTCACCGGGAGTGACCCCTTTAGCAAAACTAGAAAAAGCCTCAAAATCACTCCATTTTAAAACTTCATTTGATTCTACAACGATATCAAGTTCATTACGCAATAGGTTTTCAGAAAAACCTGTCGTAGCCCTTCGTCATTTCAGATAAGTCCTGTTTAGTATTCGTGCTGCGTTTGTTGACCTTGTCAAGGCGCAGTGTGCGGTAGCTAACCAGTATTTATCTGCTTATGCATATGATGCAGATTGAGTTAGGGTAGTCGTACGGCCTTGTTGACTTTGTCAAGGGTCGTGCGGGTGGGTTTAATTCAATCAAGAAATGACGGGTTGAACTTGACTTACGGTCTATGGTTTGTTGACCTTGTCAAGGTCATAGATCGTATGGGGCAAAAGATTATCGGGAGTTTCAAGTGTTGAAATTTGCAATGAGATTGCATACCTTCTATGAGATAGTTGGATCCCGATACCTACTGCGAGTAAGAGTTACTCCTGGGAGAGTTTTACACATTGCAATTAGCTGATCAAGTACGTGTCTAGAAAGGTGTCAACGAGGTTACGCCTCTGGGAAAACGAGGTTTACATTAATTAGGTTCGTGCGAAAGCACGGGGGACCTCCCTCAAAGTACCGACACTGGCCTGGCTGAAAGATTGGCGAACTTGTAGTGTGTAATTAATCCCGGCTAGTCTTTCCTTTTAGGGTTTGAAGGAAGATTTGATAAAAACCAGTGGAAGCCATCCTGATTAGATAAGATAATAACCAATCTGATCTTGCACGAGCATACGCTAAAGTGTTTTCTTCTCTCTCTCTCCAGGTAGCGACCATTTCATGCCTTAATAAAGATAATAATATGGATGTATTGACCGAACCCGCATGTTATACTGTGCTGGGGAACGTTGGTTCCGTTCTTTCCTATAAGAGTTATAGGACTGAACAGGATATAGGAGAATACCAGGATTCCCATGTCACCCGAATGAAGAAAGTACATGTTGATGCATTTTCTTCGGGTGTGTTCGTTACTGAGAACTGTTTCTCCATTTGCTCTACGTCCTGGGTATTAGATACCGGGTCAGGATCCCATATATGTAATCAGTTACATGGGTTTAGGAAAGGTAGAGAACTTGGAGAGGGTGATAAAGACATTAGAGTCGGAAATGGTGCAATTGTTGCAGCCAAGACTGTCGGGGAATATCACCTTGAATTACCAACTGGTAATACATTGGTTCTGAACGAATGCTATTACATGCCGAACCTGATATGCAACATTATATCGGTTTCTTTACTGAGTAAAGAGGGATATAATTTTGTATTACAGGACAATGTTATGAACATTTTCCGTAACCAAAAGTTGGTTGGATCAGGCACGCTGTGCAATGGCATTTATGTTCTAAATCAATCAACAGTTCTGAGCATAACAAACACACACAAGAGGAAGAGTTCAAAACTGAACGAATCCTTCTTGTGGCATTGTAGACTGGGTCACATCAATGCGACACGACTAGCTAAGTTGCATAAGGATGGATATTTAAATCCGTTTGAATTTTCATCTTATGACACTTGCCAGTCATGTCTCAAAGGCAAGATGACCAAAACTCCGTTTACGGGACACGGAAAAAGAGTTACCGAACTCTTGGGACTGATACATAGTGATGTATGCGGTCCCATGTCTACACATGCCAGGGATGGTTCTTCGTACTTCATTACATTCATTGACGATCTCTCTAGATTCGGATATGTGTTCCTGATGAAACACAAATCAGAAGCTTTTAAGAAATTTAGAGAATATAAACAAGAAGTCGAGAACCAAACCGGAAAAAGTATTAAAATCCTTCGATCTGATCGAGGAGGTGAATACTTAAGCGGAGAATTCCTGGACTTCCTAAAAGAGAATGGGATTCTCTCTCAGCTGACTCCTCCATATACACCACAGCACAACGGTGTATCAGAACGGAGGAACCGCACCCTATTAGATATGGTGCGCTCTATGATGAGCACAGCTGAGTTACCTATTTCCTTTTGGGGATATGCGCTGGAGACAGCAGCATACCTATTGAATCAAGTTCCATCTAAATCTGTACCTACCACACCATATGAGATATGGAGTGGGAAGAGACCATATTTTAAACGAGTTAAAATATGGGGTTGTCCAGCTTATGTCAAAAGACAAAATCCGGACAAGCTCGAGGCACGGTCAGTTCTTTGCAAGTTTGTGGGATATCCAAAGAACTCATATGGATATTTTTTCTACCACAGTGAGGAACAAAAAGTGTTTGTTGCTCAACATGCCACCTTTTTAGAAAAGGAATTTCTTGAAAAAGAAATTAGTGGCAAAGTGGAAGAGCTGGAAGAGGTTCCAGATACACAAACTCAAACTGAAGATTTAGTGGAACAAGAGGATTCAGTAGCTCCCAATGAACCCCAGCCTCTCCGCCGATCTAGTAGGGTTCCTCGCCAACCTGAGAGATACTACGGTTTTCTCATGGATGGTGGGAGCGAGGATTGCATCATGGAGGATGATGACCCAACTAGCTTCGAGCAGGCCATCACGAGTAGGGACTCAGTGAAATGGCTGGATGCTATGCGGTCCGAGATGGAATCCATGTACACCAACAAAGTATGGACTTTGGAAGTTGCTCCTGAAGGGGTAAAACCCATTGGGAGCAAGTGGATCTTCAAGAAGAAATTTGGTGTAGATGGGAAAGTGGAGACTTTCAAAGCTAGACTTGTAGCTAAGGGTTTTCGTCAAAGACCAGGTGTGGACTATGACGAAACCTTTTCTCCAGTGGCTATGCTTAAATCCATCCGAATCATGCTTGCCATTGCTGCCTTTCATGACTACGAAATCTGGAAAATGGATGTTAAGACCGCCTTTCTAAATGGTGATTTAGAAGAGTGCGTGTACATGACTCAGCCAGAGGGCTTCGTAGACAGTGGGAGCAGCGGGAAGGTGTGCAAGCTGCTTAAATCCATTTACGGATTAAAGCAAGCATCGCGGAGTTGGAACATCTGCTTTGACGTCGTTATCAAAGAGTTTGATTTCGTCAAAAATCCAGATGAACCTTGTATCTACAAGAAGGTGGCAGAGAGTAAGGTTGTCTTCCTCGTATTGTACGTGGACGACATACTCTTGATAGGAAATGATATTCCTATGCTGCAATCGGTCAAGCTCTTCTTATCACAAAAATTCTCGATGAAAGATCTTGGTGATGCCTCCTGCATATTGGGAATTAGGATCTATAGAGATAGATCCAAACGGATTTTGGGATTGTCCCAATCCAGGTACATTGACACCATACTAAAGAGGTTTAGTATGGAAGAGTCCAAGCATGGGAACTTGCCCACGATCTCTGGAGTCACTCTCTCCAAAGAGATGTCTCCCAAGACTGATTTGGAGAGAGCTCGCATGCAAGGGATACCCTATGCTTCGGCAGTAGGCTCTATCATGTATGCGATGCTATGTACCAGACCCGATGTAGCATACTCACTAAGTGTAGTGAGCAGGTATCAAGCTAATCCGGGAGAGAGTCACTGGACAGCTGTGAAGAGCATTCTCAAGTACTTGCGAAGGACTAGAGATATGTTCTTGGTGTATGGTAACGGAGAGCTCCAAGTGGAGTCCTTTACCGATTCGAGCTTCCAGAGTGATAAGGACGACTCTAAGTCGCAGTCGGGCTTTGTCTTTACCCTTTACGGAGGGGCGGTTAGCTGGAAGAGTTCCAAGCAGGAAACCGTGGCAGACTCGACGATGGAGGCTGAATACATCGCTGCCAACGATGCTGCTAAAGAAGCTGTTTGGATCAAGAAGTTCATTACTGAACTTGGTGTGGTTCCATCCATTGAGCATCCAATACCTTTGTATTGCGATAACAATGGAGCGGTGGCTTTGGCCAAGGAACCCAGGTCCCATCAGCGATCCAGGCATATTCTGAGGCGGTATCACCTGATCCGGGAGATAGTTGATCGCCGGGAGATCGAGGTCAGGAGAGTTGACACGAAGGACAACACGGCGGATCCACTCACGAAGGCCATTCCCCAGATACAGTTTGAGAGACTCTTCGGGATGCTCGGTATGCGATACTACAGCAGCTGGCCCTAGTGCAAGTGGGAGATTGTTAGTTGTATGTATGCCCTAGAGGCCAGTATTGTACAGATGATGTATATTATATTGGATGCTTGGACATATATAGAGATGACTTTCTTGCTCGATATGATAGTATGCTATCTGGTTGCTCTTTATCTTAACATGTACACTAGTCTCTTTATACTGTCTTATAGTTACATGTTGGTAAAGCCCTTAGGATGTGTACTTGACTACCTGGACTATGATGCAGATCATACTAGTGGTGACATGGTAGTCCATAAGTACATCCTTCAAGGTCCCTAGTCATGGGTGTATCGAGACGGGGCATCGATATACCAGTGTAGACTAGCGTGTACGCTTCTCGACCCATGTGATGGGCGATGGATGATCCCACATCCATTGGTGTTTGACATCAGAGATGGTATACGGGTGCTCAGTGGAGACTGGGTATACTGGACGGACTCGCCGAGAACTCCCAGATGGTATTATACCTCACGTCAGATGGCAGTTCTCAGGTGACACTTGTACAGGTTAGTCTGTAGACCCGAGATCGTCATAGAGTCTTGTGTGATTCCCACTGTGCTTTGATCTCCACCTTACCACGTCCATGAGGGCGTGCAAAACGGTGGTCTTTGGGTACAATCCCGAGTCACATGGAGGCAATGAGCGATAGGAGGGGTTTCGTCTCTCCCGGTATTGGGGGTTGATGATGCGCTGTGCTCGATTGGCCGTAACAGGGAAGTCCCTGGCCAGGGCTGATCAGAGATTTGCTGGTAAGTGTTACCAGTAGTTTCTCGACCCGTTACGAGCCTCATATCGGCACGACTTATCGGGTTATTGGGGTCTGACGTTTACCACCCCTAGACTTGATATGCGACATATCAGACGAAGAGACCGGACTGTACGGTAAGTGTTACTGGTCGGATTCGCAGGAGTGTGAGCGGGCTAGCTCGTCGATCTTCTGATCGCTCAATACCCGGGTGGCCGTTACGTTTAGCAGACCGCTTGCGGCTTGTGGGTGCATGATATGATCATCATCTGCTACCGGCGTATTGACGAGTCTTTAGAGTCCTACACAGAGGTTTCCTGGTTCAAGCGAAACGAAATAGGAGCGCATATGAGATATGTGCGGGACCGAGAATAATGCGTGTATGTGATACCGTATTTGATTCTCGCGATTAATGTTTCGAATGGTTGTATGCGATATAACCTAGTTATCGAATCGAAGATCGATTCGATAAGCCGATACATTGAATACTAGTCGGTCGTGTGCGACATGACCGGATCATTGAATCAAGTGTTGATTTAATGATTTAATGTATAATTATATATTCGATATATTACTTTGCATCAACTAGTATTGGTTCACTTTAAACGGATTTTTCTCACTTGGATTGCACATTGTATATGTGATATACTTTTGTGCACTTTTTTTTGTATCGTGTTTGATGATACTTGATCATTTGGTTGAGTGTGAAGAATTAAACCATGGTTAAATGATAATTAGGGTTTTGCCTTATCATTTATTTATTCATTTCTTTATTTATTTTATTGGATAAATGAAGAGATAATGGTTTGTTTTTGTCATGAAGCTTGTTGAAGCTTCATGAAGCTTTGACCAAGGAGACCATTTTGTCTTCATGCTTAACCCTAACCCATCCACTTACCATGGTTTATTCTCTACACTTAACCCATGTTAGATTATGATAAGTATGTATTTTTCTTTTCTTTTTAAAAAACAACTTATCATAAACTAGCTTCATCTTCTTCCTTCTTCTTCAAGATTGAAACCTTGATGCAATCAATGGAAACTTGAGTTTTAGTGAGAGAAATCCAAATCTAAAGTGAACCCACCTCCTATTTCTTCATCCTCTACCTCTTGCCAAGTGGTTTTGGGTGTTTTCTTCACAAGTTTCACTACTTGTTGAAGTCGGAGCTTGAACTAGTGCAACCTCGACGTAGATCGTCTTTGACACGAAGCCGACGACCTAGCTCGCCCGTTTCTCCGATGAAGCCGACGAATGAGTCGAGGATTCATGATGGACAGCGAGGGCATGACCTCGTTGAGCTAAGGAGGTGGAAATCCGGATCTACAAAGGTTGTAGCACCTAACTTCTAGTTAAGTAGTTAACTAGTTTAGTTTGTCGCCTAGAATTCTAGTCTAAGATCCGTGTTAGGGTTTCTCGGCACCATAATTTTTGAAAAATGGCATGTTCGATGCCTTATGAGACCTCTATAGGGTGCCTAGGAACCTTTCACTTATCATATTGCAACCATGGGTGAAGATAACTCATGTAGAGAGCAAACCCTAGTTTAGGTAATGGTCAGGCTTAAGGATAAAACAAAATGGTTACTTATTCAAAGCTTCATGAAGCTTCAACAAAAAACCAAAGCGAGCCACCATTTCATTTATTTTTCCAAAAATGAATTAAAGAAAATAAATAAAACAAATATAAAACCTAACCATTAACCTAAACATGGTTTAAAATAAACACAGACCCAAGTTTGTATGTATCATCAAACATGATACAAACTAGTGCACAAAACTATATCATATATACAATGTGCACATCAAGTGAGAAAATCAATCTTAAGTGAACCAATATTAGTTAATGCAAAGTAATAAATCAAATATATAATTATACATTAAATCATTAAATCAACACTTGATTTAATGATCCGGTCATACTGCATATAACCGACTAATATCATGTGTATCAATGTATCGAATCAATACTTGATTCGGTAACCCAGCTATATCTCATATAACCGTCCAATGATACATATCGCGAGAATAGAATATAGTATCACATACTCGTATTATTCTCGGTCCCGCACATATCTCATATGCGCTCCTATCTCGTTTCACTTGAGCCAGGAAACCTCTGTGTAGGACTCTAAAGACTCGTCAATACGCCGGCAGCAGGTGATGATCATATCAAACACCCACAAGCCGCAAGCGGTCTGCTAAACGTAACGGCCACCCGGGTATTGAGCGATCAGAAGATCAACGAGCAAGCCTGCTCACACTCCTGTGAATCCAACTAGTAACCCTTACCGTACAGTCCGGTCTGTTCGTCTGATATGTCGCATATCTCGCCTAGGGGTGGTAAACGTCAGACCCCAGTAGCTCGATAAGTCATGCCGATGTAAGGTCCATAACAAGCATGAAACTACTGATAACACTTACCAGTAAATCAGTACAACCCTGGCCAGGGATTTCCAGTTATGGCCAGTCGAGCATAGCGCAACATCAACCCCCAATACCGGGAGAGACGAATCCTCTCCTATCGCTCATTGCCTCCATGTGAATCGGGACTGTACCCAAAAACCACCAGTTTACACGACTCAGTAGAGTCGTGGTAGGGTGGAAATCAAAGCACAGTGGGAGACACACAAGACTCTATGACGATCTTGGGTCAACAGACTAAGCTGTACCTGTGTCACCAGAGAACTGCCATCTGACGTGAGGTATAATACCATCCGGGAGTTCTCGGCGAGTCCGTTCAGTATACCCAGTCTCCACTGAGCACACGCATACCATCTCCGATGTCAAACACCAATGGATATGCGATCATCCATCGCCCATCACATGGGTCGAGAAGATATACGCTAGTCTCCTCTGGAATATCGATACCCCGTCTCGACATCCCCACGACTAGGAACATTGAAGGATATACTCATTGACTACCCAGGCCCCACTAGTATGATCTACATCATAGTCCTGGAAGTCGAGTACACATCCTAAGGGCCTTATCAACATGTAACAGAGAGACAGAAAGTATACATGTTAAGATAAAGAGCAACCAGATAGCGTACTATCATGTCGAGCAAGAAAGTCCTACCTATATTTGTCCCAGCATCCACTACAATATACATCCAATGTACAGTAATGGCCTCTAGGGCATACATATAACTAACAATCTCCCACTTGCACTAGGGCCATCTGTAGCAGTGGTTGCAGTATCTAATACTCAACTATCCCATATGAGTCTCTCTCTGGGAAAAAGCCTTTGTGAGTGGATCCGCTGTGTTGTCCTCTGAGTCTACTCTCCTAACCTCGTTCACCCTTGAGATCAACTATCTCCATGATCAGGTGATGCTGCCTCAGAATATGTCTGGGTCACTGATGGGATCGGGGTTCCTGGGCCAAAGCCATACTTCCATTGTCACACAATGGTAAGAACCTAGTTCATCTCATGAACCAATATACACCCAAACTTCCTCTTTGGTCGTATCTTTAATAGCGATGTTACCAGCCTTTATCGTCTAGTCTGCCACGGTATCTAGCTTGGAACACTTCCAACATACCGTCCCTCCACTGAGGGTAAAGACAATGCATGCGACTGACATTCAGTCGTCTTTATCACCCTGGAACCTTTCCAGTGATTCTCCCCAGGATCAACTGATACCATCTCACTAAACCTAGTGAGAACCCTAATATCCCTTTAGATCTATCTCATAGATTCAAAACCCAGGATTTAGGAGGTATCACTTTGATCCTATATGGAGAATCCATATGATAGGAGGAGATTGACTGAGCGTAGCATAGGAAACTCTTTTCCTATCAGGAGTATGTTGTCCACGTACAATACGAGGATGACCACCTTACTCTCTACTACCTTTTTGTATATACAAGGTTCATTTACCATTTTGATGAAGTCAAACTCTTTGACTATCGCATCAAAACAGACGTTCCAACTCCGCGATGCCTACTTTATTCTGTAAAGCTTCTTGCACACGTTTCCGCTGCTCCCACTGTTTACGAAGCCTTCTGGCTGTGTACTTATAGACGTTCTCTTCTAAATCGTATTTAGAAAAGCAGTCATGACACCCAACCACCAGATATCGTAGTCATGGTATGTAGCCGTGGCAAGTAGGATCTGGATGGACTTAAGCATAGCCACTGGAAAAGGTTTTATCATTATCCACGCCTGGTCGATGACGAAAACCTTTAACAAGTCTAGCTTTGAAAGTCTCAACTTTTCCATCTACACCAAGTAATCTTCTCAAGATATACTTGCTCCTGATGGGGATTTAACCCTTCAGATATAGCAACCAATGTCCATACTTTGTTGGTGTATAAGGATTCCATCTCAGATCACTAAGCATCCAGCCATTCTTACAGAGTCCCTACTCTCGATGGCCTGCTCGAAACTAGTTGGGTCATCATCTCATGATGCATTCCTCTCTCCCACTGTCATCGAGAAACCGAAGTATCTCTCAGGCGGATGAGGAACCCTGCTAGTTCGGCGGAGAGGCTGAGGTTCATCGGGGACTATTGAATCCTTTGGTTCCGTCAAATCATCAGCCGTAGTTTGTATAGCTGGAACCTTTCCAGTTCTACTTAACAGACCTTGCCTCGAGCTTGTCCGGATTTTGCTTTTAGACATAGTCCGGACAATCCCAAATCTTAACCAACTTAAGATATGGGCTCTTCCCTTTCCATATCACATATGAAATGGTAAGCAACTGATTTGATTTGAATCCAATTCAACAGGTATGCAAATTCTCACGTGCACAACCCAAAAAGGAAATAGGCAACTCAGTAGTACTCATCATAGAGCACACCATATCTAATATGGTGCGATTGCTCCGCCCCGATACACCGTTGTGCTGTGGTGTATTCAGAGGAGTAACACCGAGAAAGAATCTCATTCTCCTTTAGAATAGTCCAAGAATTCCATGCACAAGTATTCTCCTCCCTGATCTTATCATAGGACATAATACTTATACCCGATTTTTGGTTCTCTACTTCTAACTTATATTCGGTGATTATCTCAAAAGTTTCGGACCTATGTTTCAACAGGAACATATGACTGAGCCTTGAGAGATCATCAGAGAATGTAATGAAGTACAAAGAACCGGTCCTGGCATGTGTAGACAGGGGACCTTACATACATCATCATGTATCAGTCCCAAGAGTTTACTAACTCTTTCTCTGTTTCCAATAAACAGAGCTATGGTCATCTAATCTTTGTGACATGACTGGGAAGTTTCACAAGATGTAAATTCAAACTGATTTAAATATGCATCTAGAATGTAACTTAAGCTAGTCGGGTCGCACTGATATGACCTAGTCTACAATACCTCAAGAAGATTCGTTTATTTCTGAACTCTTCCTCTTGTGTGTGTTCTGTATATTAGGAACTGTAGTTTGATTTAGAACATCAATGCTTTTAGATAACGTGCCTGAACCGATCAACTTTTGATATAGGAAATGTTCAAAACATTATCCAACAATACAAAATTATATTCTTTCTTTACTAATAAAGAGACTGATATGATTTTGTATATCAGGTTCGGTATCTAATAGCATTTGTTCAGAATCAATGTATTGGTAATACAGGGTGACAGTGACCAACAGACTTGGCTGCAACACTTGCACCGTTTTCTGTCTCATGAAACTTATCACCCGTTCTCAGTTCTCTACCTTTTTGTATCCCATGTAACGGATTACATTTGCGGGATCCTGATCCGGTATCTAATACCTAGGACGTAGAGGACACTGAGAAACAGTTCTTTATAATGAACACACCCGAAGGAGATGCGTCATATGCACTTTCTTTGTTTGGGCAGCATGGGAATCCTGGTATTCCACTATTTCCTGCTCGGTCTTATAACAATTATAAGTTGGAGCGGGACCAACGTTCCCCAGCTCAGTATAACAAGCGGGTTCGGTCAATTCAACCATATTATTATCTTGATTAAGGCGTGATATGGTCGCTACCTGGAGAGAGAGAGAGAAGAAAACAGTCTGCGTGCGCTCTTGCAAGATTAGATTGGTTATTTATTTTATCTAATCAGGATGGCTCCCACTGTTTTTATCAAATCTTCCTTCAAACCCTAAAAGGAAAGACTAGCCGGGATTAATTACACTCTACAAGTTCGCCAATCTTTCAGCCAGGCCAGAGTCGGTACTTTGAGGGAGGTTCCCCGTGCTTTCGCACGGACCTAATTAAAGTAAACCTCGTTTTCCCAGAGGCGTAACCCCGTTGACACCTTTCTAGACACCTACTTGATCGGCTAATTATAAAGTGCAAAACTCTCCCAGGACTAACAATTACACGCAGTGGGTATTGGGATCCAACTATCATATAGAAGGTATGCAATCTCATTGCAAATTTCAACACTTGAAACTCCCGATAGTGGTTTTTACCACTAGCACCTATGACCTTAACTATGGTCAACAAATCATAAGTACTAGTCAAGTTCTACCCGTCATTTCGTGATTAATTAGACCCACCCACATGACCCTTAACTAAGGTCAACAAAGTCACGCGACTGTCCTAACTAATCGCATCATATGCGGTGTAGGAAGACATCACTTAGCTACCGTACACTGTGCCTTAGCTAAGGTCAACAAACACAGCGCGAATACTAAGTACTCTACTTCCTAAAATGACGGAGGGTTGCGAATGGTTTTTAATAAAACCTTTAACGCTTTGAACTTGATCTCGTTGCGGAATCAAATGGTTTTTAAATGAATTGTTTTTAAGGTTTTTCTAGTTTTGCTAAAGGGGTCACTCCCGGTGAAGGGATCGTCGGCCCTTTCCTCATCGAATAAGGTGCAGGATATATCATATATACCGCTGTGCAAAGCAAAAACCATAGAAGCAATCAAAGGAAAAACTGAGGGTTGTAGCATCTGCCAGTTATTGCTAAAGGAGTCACTCCCGGTGATGGGATCTCGGTCCTTTCCTTATCGAATAAGGTGCAGGATGTTCTACAAGGAACACCGCGATGCAAAGCAAGAACTGAAGCTACCTGTTTTTAATTTTGAAATTCGATTCCACAACATCATTTAGGTTTATTTTCTTTCATTAATCTCATTAATGAATGTCCCATCATTTAAGTCCACCTAAACATCACAGATAAATATAACGTACGCTTATTCCATCCGCATTCGCTTCGTTGTCCCGTCTGCACCGTTAGATTAGGTAACTAACGGCAGAGCGGGGCAGGGCTAGCGCGGGTGTAAAACATAAGCAACGTCTATATAATATATCATATATACTATATACTATATCTATCTGAACATATCACATGATCACATCACAGATAACACAGCAGAAAATATCATATGAAATATTGGATATACTAGGACGTCCGTGTTTTTAATACGAGCCAGTATAAAACACGGATTCCACGGTCGTGATGAATAGCCAATCCCACACCCCTAGACCCCTACGAGAGCGGCAAGCAACCCTACCAATTCTAGGGTTAGGAGACCGAGACTCGACTCCTCGAGATGGTCTCCCACTGGACCCTAGAACCCGGTTACTTGTGCTCCCCTCCTTGGGTCTATCCTAATGCGGAAAAGTAAATAATATACAAATGGTGACATCATCCGCAACCTGGAAGTGCCCCAATAAAAGAATATTACATACAAGTTTTTACATGAATGAAAACGAAAAACACTCATTTCACATAAAAAAAAACCCGGCTATTCAAAACACGACGTTCCAATATAACATATCCAGCAACACATAACATCACATGTCATCAACGTAAGTAAATATGCCCATCCCAATTGTCGTTGACATATTGCAACGAAACCGGCGATATCACATAATACACTTACGGTCACAGAAAAGAAAGTGTAAAACTACAACAGTTGGAATCCGCAACCATTTTAGACATCGCATGCCTAACCAAATGAATTCCTTAGACATCGCATGCCTGACAATTATAAACCACGCATTTTAGTCTCATTATCGAAAACTCTTTTCAATATCAAGTCGGGCAATTCAACAAGATTCCCGACATTTTGATCGAATGCTCGTCGCAAACTTTAGTAGATGGCCGCATCCCCGATACCGTCGACGAAGTGCACCAAGGCGGAACACCGCTACCGCGAGCACCCGAACGGATGCTTTCGGCGACGGGGTTCTCCTACAGTCACTTGGTCGGGGCTAAGGGTTGTAGCTGTCTATTAAGTTTATCGGCGAATATCCGCGTACGCTACGTGATTGCGACGGACTTTTGATCGCATCAAAATTCCGTGGCAACCGATCATTTGAGACTAAACTGCTATGTTTATAACATCCAAATCAGTTATCTCATAACTACTTGTGGATTCCAAATATTGTATCATATTCCAGATAAATAGAAAATGTTAAACTTTCCGATCGAACTGTCAAACACCCAAGTTTTCCCGAAACAGCTCAACACATGAAATAAGTTTAAAAACATTCACTTCATGCCTCAGTACCAACGGTTTAGCCGTAAAAGGGTCAAGCCAACGCCTCACATGTGGCACGCCATACTGCCCCAAACCCTAAGGTTCAAAGGGCAGTTCAAGACGGTCACATAATCGAGTTAAGGTTTGTTGTCTTCTAGAGGGACCATCCCGTTACTTTCACTACTTAGAACGTCATTAAACTACGGAAAAATCCAACAATTGGAAATTTCCCGGCAGGAGGTAAAAGTGGGTATTTATATCCGGTCAAACTTTTTAACATATTCTAAAATTACCCGGAAAAACACATAGACAAAGTTTGACAATCCGATCGAATCTAGAAACTCCCAATACAACCCAGAAAACTCAACTCTTGAGTAGAAGTTAAAAATTCCTAGAAAATACAGCACTAACAGATAGGAATTACTGTGCAATTTTCAAAGGCTAACTTGACTGTATGGCCGCGGAACGGCCGCACGAGCCATGCTCGTGCCGTGCTTCCGCGGTGCTTTAGTGGATTCAGGCGCACGTGCGGCACAGTATTTCTTAGAAATCCCTGCTGATTTTTCTGCATATTTTTAATTCACAAAATTCCCAGTTTTGAAAAAAAGTACAGAGACGGGTTTTGGATTAGGGTTTCGGGTTCGATCGGGTTTCTAACTTCGTCTACACATCTCCTAAGGCTCTAGCTAGGCTCTGATACCACTGTAGGGTTCCTAGGCACACTAATGAGGTTTTACAACTGATCAAACATGCCAAAATCAAAATTTTTTATCAAGTGCCAAGTAACCCTAAGCAAGATCGTAACTAGAGGTAAGGCGAAACATGCAGGTTAACAACTTAACTAGATAGTGAAAGTGACTACAACCTTTGTAGATCCGGTCATCCACCTCTTTAGCTCTGTGATGACGTCCCTCCGCTGCGATCATCGGATCCCGGACTCTGGCGATGGTCTCGTCGGAGAAATGATCGGGCTAGATCGTTGACTTCGATGTTGAAGATGATCTACATCGAGACAACTCAAGATCAAGCTCCATCTTCACTTGGTCATAGAACATGTGAAGATAACACACTCTACTACATGGCAAGTGGTAGAGGATGAAGAAATAAGAAGTGGGTTCATTTTAGATTTGGATTTCTCACTTGGATTCATCACTTGTAAATTTCTAGTAAGCTTTCTTCACTTCTTGAAGAAGATGAAGAAGAAAAGAATGGAAAAGAATTATCTTTAAAAAGAAAATCCAAGTGATTCTTATCATATTGCAACCATGGGTGAAGATAACTCATGTAGAGAGCAAACCCTAGTTTAGGTAATGGTTAGGTTTAAGGATAAAACAAAATGGTTACTTATTCAAAGCTTCATGAAGGTTCAACAAAATACCAAACCAAGCCACCATTTCATTTATCTTTCCAAAAATGAATTAAAGAAAATAAATAAAACAAATATAAAACCTAACCATTAACCTAAACATGGTTTAAAATAAACACAGACCCAAGTTTGCATGTATCATCAAACATGATACAAACAAGTGCACAAAACTATATCATATATACAATGTGCACATCAAGTGAGAAAATCCATCTTAAGTGAACCAATATTAGTTAATGCAAAGTAATATATCAAATATATAATTATACATTAAATCATTAAATCAACACTTGATTTAATGATCCGGTCATACTGTATATAACCGACTAATATCATGTGTATCAATGTATCGAATCAACACTTGATTCGGTAACCCGGCTATATCTCATATAACCGTCCAATGATACATATCACGAGAATAGAATACAGTATCACATACTCGTATTATTCTCGGTCCCGCACATATCTCATATGCGCTCCTATCTCGTTTCGCTTGAGCCAGGAAATCTCTGTGTAGGACTCTAAAGACTCGTCTGTTGGAGATAGTGCCCTCAGAGTCAATTATTGGATCACAGGCACGTGATTGCAATGATTGAGGGAGGACCTATCCCGGTAGGACAGTCTTACTCGAGATGATAGTATGCTATCTGGTTTACCTTTATCATCGTGTACTGTTTTAGGTGACCTGACATGTCGCTATTACACGTTGATAGAGCCCCTAGGATTCTTGCTTGACTGCCAGCAGTATGATGGCGATCATATACGTGGGAGCTGGTGGTCTATAAGCACATCCTTAAAAGGTCCCTAGTCGTAGGAGTTTCGAGACAGGGCATCGATACTCCGTTAGTAGACTAGTGTATACAGTCGAGACCCCGACGAGGGGCGGTGGCCGGTCTCACAAGCCACTGGTGTCAGTTGGTTCACCTAAGATGTATACAGGTGCTCATTGGGTTATGAGTACACCGGACAGGACTCGCCGGGAACCTGCTAGTTGGTCTTATACCAGACGTCAGATAGCAGTTCCCAGGTGACATGTGTACAGGTTAGTTCATCGACCTGAGGATCGTCATTTGTCTCGTGTGAGTTCCCACTGTGCTTTGATTACTACCCTACCACGGCTCAAAGGAGTCGTGCAAACAGGTTTTAGTTGGGTACAGTCCCGAGCCACATGGAGGCAGTGAGCGGATCTGCAGGGGTTCGTCTCTCCCGGTATTGGGGGTGAGGTCGCGCTGTGTCTAGGAGAGCCATTACGCAAAGCCCTCGGCCGAGGCAGGAGATTTACTGGTAGGTATTCCAGTAGTATCTCAGGGCGTTCTGGGCTACGCTCCGACACGACTTGTACCGCTTTTGGGGGTCTGACTTTTACCAACCCCCTAGGCCCGCCATGCGATACTCATAGACGAACGGACCGGACTGTACGGATATTGTCACTGACAGGCTCAGTAGGGTGTCAGGATGAGTTCGCTCATCGACGTCCCTTTTGGTCAATAGCTGGTGGCCCGTCACGTATTGGCTTATACCTCTGACGTGCTAGTGGTTAAATCCATAGCCATAGTATTGACGAGTCTTTAGAGTCCACCACACTCAGTTACTCAAGTTTCGGGCGAAACGCTGTAGAGGCCGTATGGAGATATGGCAGGGTTCGATCAGATACGTGCGGTATTGCACGGATCATGATCGGACGGTTTTTTACTAGCCGGCTTTGGCTTAAGCCGGATTCTAGTATTAGATAGTGTAGTTTTGTCTCTTTGCATTTGTGTTCAGTGGGAATACAAATGCGGGCATGTATTTGCAGTAGCGGGGTTTTCCTGTAATTTATTATGGGATCGGTTTTCTGGGGTTGCCAGTTTGCATTCCGTTCCGTCCGGTTTTCCTTCATTCCTTCTCGGTCGGACTTTCTTTGTGGAGGGTGTTAATTGCAAGTTCGCAATTAACATTTAGTGGAGGGTTTTCTTGCATATGTTGCATTATGATGAGACTTGTTTCATCATGAGATGCCTTTCTAGTCTATTCTTTTCTTTTCATTTGATGGTTTGAAGAGGTGAAATGAGAGTGACCATTTTTGATAATTGATTTATTCTTTCTTTTTCCTTTTTCTCTCTCCAATCTATTTGGGTGAGTGAGGGGCCGGCCATTCTAGAGAGAGGAGAGGAGAGGATCATTTTTCTAGTGGTGGCATTTTCAGCTCTGATACCATGTTGCGCCACGGCAGCGCCCCGGCCTCGTACTCGAGGCCAAAATGCGGAATCAAAAATTTTCCTTACTCGGAAACCGGCGCTACCGCGGACATCCTCTCCTCTTTTGCGCCGCTCTTCCGCCGCGGTTCAGTTTGGTCTCTGGACCAAATTTTTCCAGTGAGGTTTTTACATGAAAATGGGGTATTTGGAATATTAAAATTTGGCCCAGGTTTTCTGTGACTGCTACAGTATTGGTTTGGGGCCCGCTTGTTAATTGTTTGATCGATCGGATATTTGAAACACATTATTTCACAGTATTTACATTATATCTGCGACCGTGAATGTCACTCGATCGGTAAATCCGGTCTAACTGCTATAGCCCGGTTAGACGGATTTGCGAACGTGACTTTCACGTTGATGTTCTATGTTTATGCTGTGTTGTTGCGGATCGGTCGTGGGGGATAGCCTGGATGCAATGCTAGTACAGTTTTATTGTATTATGTACATTTGATATTGCGGGGCGAGCGTCCGACATGTGGACTGCCGTCACTGCCTGTTTGTATTATTCTTTTGGGGCACGACCTGGTTGCGGTCGATGTACCCGGTGTATGTATATTTTACTTTCTGTACTAGGGTTACCCCGCAGAGGGGTGCACGGATAGCCGGGTTCTGGAGGGCAACGGGCCCGCATCTCAGGGCATTGAGACGGAAGGGGCTTCAGTCCAGGATTGGCGGGCTATTCGCCGCACTCGTAGGGGGTACAGGTTGACCCAGGAGGGGTGCCCAAGTTACCGGATTCCGTGAAGTGCTGGGTGGTCCATTCACGGTGCTGAAAGGGGCTGCCTCGCTTCAGGTTTTGGCGGGTGACTTGCCGCACCCGTAGGGGTCTAGGTTTTCATTGCACAGGCTATCCACACGACCAGGGGAACGTCGGGTTTCAGCAGCGGCTCTGTGAAACCCGGGGCTTCCAGATATCTGTATTGTTCTGTGATGCTGTACATTTCTGTGATGTTGCATTTTATCACGCCTTGAGCGAAATACTATATATTGGTATATATATTAGTAGATGTTGTATATGTTTTTCATCCGCGCTAGTCCAGTCCCCGCTCTGTCGTTAGTAAGCTAACCTAACGGGTGATGACGGGACCCAGTGGCGAATGCGGATGGCATATACGTACGTCAGTATATTTTCGTTCTTTGTGGTGTGATCATTTGATGGGACTGCGTTGATTCGGATCAATGCAAGTTAAACAAACCTAATCTGATGTTGTTGGAACACTTTTTCAAAAAGCTGTTATTGCAAGGACGTTCTCTTTTGTTTTGCATAGTGGTATTCATTTGGAATATCCTGCTCCTCAGTCGACGAGGCAAGGGCCGAGATCCCTTCACCGGGAGTGACCCCTTGGACAGAAGTTTGCGTCAGGGCATTAACTTCACTATAGCCGATTACTTTTGCTTTGCATCGTGGTATTCAGTTGGAATATCCTGCACCTCATTCTACGGGGAAAGAGCCGAGATCCCTTCACCGGGAGTGACCTCTTTAGTAAAGGTTTTCGTCACTATATTTTTATAAAAGGCTATGCAGTTCCTTCAACGATATCAAGTTCATTACGTTAAAGGTTTTTCGCCAAAAACCATTCGTAGCCCTCCGTCATTTCGGATTAGTATTGCATAGTATTCGCGCTACGTTTGTCGTTGCTATTCGCCGAGGCGTAGTGTGCGGTAGCTCTGTAATGCTTTCTGTCGCATGGATAAGTGGATTGGTTAGGACAGTCGTGCGACTTTGTTGATTATTCGTCAAGGGTCGTGCGGGTGGGTTTAACGCAATCAAGATAATGACGGGTTGAACTTGACTAGGACCTTTTGATTTGTTGATTATTCGTCAAGGTCACTTGGGTCCTAGGGGTAAAAATCACATCGGGAGTTTCAAAAGAACTGAAACTTGCCAAGCATGCGCATACCTTCTGGAGTGTGGTGACGTGAGTGGATTCCGTCACGTTATCATGCGATGAGAGTTGGATCCCGATTCCCACTGATGAGTTGGTTTACTCCTCGGGTGATCCCGACTAATTCTTCTTTCAGGTTTGGAGGAGAATTTGAGGTACAGTGGGAGGTTTCCAGATTAGACAAAGTGATAACCATTCTGATCTAGGTTAGAGTGCACGCTGAGTGTTTCTTTTCTCTCTCTCTTTGGCAGCGACCATTGACCCGACCCTGGACTATGACTCAGTGACCAAGTTGACCGAACCTTCTTAACACTGGCTTTTGGATTGTCAGAGTTGCAGACCTCATTGCCACTCCTACTTTTACCCTTTTCTCCAGGACACCCCGTATTACTACGAACGTCCACTTCCATTGGACAAAACCATCGTATGGTTAGATACGAACTCGAAGGAATTCGAGGATGGTTTCCGGTTCTGGAGAAAACGGATAGGACTATTCAGTTGTCTTTTCCCTTTTACCTTCTCTCAAGTTGTGAGTACTCCTTGGTTTAGGAGTAGTACACCTATTACGCAAATTGGATAGTCTTCTTCCAAACCTTAGGCTGGTGCCGAACGGTGGGGAATGAAGAAAGCCAATTAGCCTAAACGGTGTACAGAAGGTATTAAGTTCAGACAAAGCAAGGGATTAGTAAGAGGGCAAAGTAAATTGCGACTGCTATTCACGACCAAACCATGTACTTCTTTGTCAATCCTAAATCACCTATGAATTAAGTACATTCGGTTGTCTTTTATCCTCACCTTCTCTCGCATTGCGAGTGCTCCTCGGATTAGGACAGTACACCCATTATGCTTTTTGGATAGTCTTCTTCCAAACCATAGGCTGGTGCCGAACGGTAGGGAAGGAAGAAAACCATTTGGCCTAAAGGGGTGTACAGAAGGTAATGACTAAAGACATGTAAAGGGATTTGGAGAGGTGGCAAAGAATTATACGGTTATAGTTGTGAATCTGGATGATGGAGGAGGCATTACTAGGGATACCAGCATACCCCATCGAAACATTTCAATGTTTCAGTTTCACTGTGTACTGTTAAAAGAAAACTGATTTCCCAATTAGACACTTACTCCAGGGTATGTATTTACCAGGTATGATTCTCACACCTGTATGGTTTTACAGATGTTGAGTGGGAGTAAGTTATTGGGAATTGGGTGATCATCCTCATTATATCGGGATTCGTTGTAATCGGTGATATTTGAGGAAGCCACCTGGGTTGTTTGCCGGTCGGCAAATATTTGGTTTTGAATATCCGTTGTTGTGCACCAATTTCAAATTGATATATCTGTACGTCTATTTTCATAGAGTGAGATATGCCTTTTGATATTATGTCGATGACATTTACCTATATCAGTGGATGGTTAGGTAAGGAGCATTAAACAGCGGTGTAATTCTTCTTAACCATAAGTACAGTTTTCAACCTACGACACACAGTGAAAGAGTTGTTAGACTCAGCGGACTTATACAGAGTATTGTATGCTGTCCAGTGTCCATTAGGACAGAGGGGTTGGTTCTCATACTATATTCTGTTTACTTTTAACTTCTCTAGTTCTTAGACATGTGTTTCATGGAAACACAGGGTCTATGTTTTGAGGAGTTATAGGTATTTGAATAAAGTAGAGAACCAGGTATACCAAGTATCGGGATTCTTCAAAGTGATCGAAGATGTAGATACTTGCGTATGGTATTCAGTTGATAGTAATGATAAAGAGAAATTGCTTCTTTTTCAGGTTACTCATAATTGGAAGCATTCCTAAGTTGAGTAACGCTGATCAGCCTCCTTCCATTTAGTTTACATGCACTGGAGACAGCTGCATGATTTGAATCTGGTTCAATTAAATCTGTGCCTCTGTTACTATATTGGATATAGAACAGTTCATATCTTGACATTGTTAAGGTACGGGGAGTTGTCCGGCTTATGCTTAAAACCAGACACTAGACAACTCAAGGCACGTTTCTGTAATGGCTGTTTGTGGGTTGACCCAGGCTATGACGAGGGTTAACTTTCTACCATCTGGATGAACAATAGCAATATTGTTCTAGACTCGCCACAGTTTTTATTAAAAATGGATTTTTTTCAGAAAAAGTAGTGGGAGTATGGTAGAACTGGAAGTAATTCCAGAACCGCAAACGATTACTGAAGATTTAATAAGGAACCTAAAGATTCAATCTGATTTGACATTCCATTGGCCACTCCGCAGATACGGTGGGTAACTTCAGGCACCCGAGAGGTACTCCGGTAGCCTCAAGGACGGTGACAGGGAAGTTCTTGTTTACCCACACTTGCCATTGTTGTTGTTCCAGGCTGCGAGACCCGGTGGGAGGATGAGTATAGCGTCATTCTAAACTAGCTTTAGAAGTGCACGTCTATATGACTCTGCCAGAGGGTTGTCGTAGTCAGTGGGAGCAGCGGAAGCATTGGTGGACATCAGGCTTATGTCTATTTATAGACTAAAGCAGATATAGCGGAGTTAGATCATCTGTTTCTGATGTGACAGTCATGGGTTTGACGTCATCAGAATAGGGGATGGATCTGTTGAGCAGGTAGTAGGAAGTGATATTCCTATACTACGATCGGTTATATTTTGGTCGTCACACAGTGTTTTCTCCACATAGGACTTGGATATTATATCAGACATACTGGTTACTAGATCTATGGTTTTAGATCTAGATTTGGGTGGTTTCCCAATCAGGGTACCTTGACAGCATTCTATGAGTATTTAGAATGGACGACTCCTGGCATGGTAGTGTACCTGCAGGTAATGGAGTCACCCTCTCTAAAGGTGTCTTATAGACTAAAGGGGAAAGGGATACGCATGATTGACAGATCACTTGCTTAGGCAATTGAGTCAATCATGAGATGTCAAGTACCACACCAGATGTTGTTCTTGCAGTAGATGCAATAAGTTGATATTGATCCAATCCTTGAGAAACAGTCGGAAGCAGTTTTAGAACATAAGTTGATGTTCTAGGGATATGATAACGACAGCCTCATTTGGGAGACAGTTATCATTCCAGGCTTCCAAGGTGACATGGACGACCAGGAGGTTGTCAGAGTTATATTTTTCCTTCTGACGAGGGGCAGTATTTTGGACAGGTGGTCCAAGGCAATACTGAGGGTGGCATGGCGCAGGATACTGATTAAGTTCAGTTGACGATACAGTCTAAGAAGTTTGGATTTGGAGTTCATTTATGAGCAAGGTCCCATCAGACATCCAGACATTCTAAGACAGGTATTGCTCATTTCGGGAGATGGCTTTCTCCGCGAACTTGAGATATAGAGAGACATAGAAAGAAACATCTGAGCGGATCCACTCACTGAGGCTATTCCTCGAACGCAATAGTTTCGCAAACGGGTTTTGTGAGACTGACTAGTAGAGGAGTTGGGTGTTCGGTATCACACGGGCTGTGAGTATGCGGCATCGCAATAATTAGCCTTGAGTGCAAGTGGGAGATTGTTGGAGATAGTGCCCTCAGAGTCAATTATTGGATCACAGGCACGTGATTGCAATGATTGAGGGAGGACCTATCCCGGTAGGACAGTCTTACTCGAGATGATAGTATGCTATCTGGTTTACCTTTATCATCGTGTACTGTTTTAGGTGACCTGACATGTCGCTATTACACGTTGATAGAGCCCCTAGGATTCTTGCTTGACTGCCAGCAGTATGATGGCGATCATATACGTGGGAGCTGGTGGTCTATAAGCACATCCTTAAAAGGTCCCTAGTCGTAGGAGTTTCGAGACAGGGCATCGATACTCCGTTAGTAGACTAGTGTATACAGTCGAGACCCCGACGAGGGGCGGTGGCCGGTCTCACAAGCCACTGGTGTCAGTTGGTTCACCTAAGATGTATACAGGTGCTCATTGGGTTATGAGTACACCGGACAGGACTCGCCGGGAACCTGCTAGTTGGTCTTATACCAGACGTCAGATAGCAGTTCCCAGGTGACATGTGTACAGGTTAGTTCATCGACCTGAGGATCGTCATTTGTCTCGTGTGAGTTCCCACTGTGCTTTGATTACTACCCTACCACGGCTCAAAGGAGTCGTGCAAACAGGTTTTAGTTGGGTACAGTCCCGAGCCACATGGAGGCAGTGAGCGGATCTGCAGGGGTTCGTCTCTCCCGGTATTGGGGGTGAGGTCGCGCTGTGTCTAGGAGAGCCATTACGCAAAGCCCTCGGCCGAGGCAGGAGATTTACTGGTAGGTATTCCAGTAGTATCTCAGGGCGTTCTGGGCTACGCTCCGACACGACTTGTACCGCTTTTGGGGGTCTGACTTTTACCAACCCCCTAGGCCCGCCATGCGATACTCATAGACGAACGGACCGGACTGTACGGATATTGTCACTGACAGGCTCAGTAGGGTGTCAGGATGAGTTCGCTCATCGACGTCCCTTTTGGTCAATAGCTGGTGGCCCGTCACGTATTGGCTTATACCTCTGACGTGCTAGTGGTTAAATCCATAGCCATAGTATTGACGAGTCTTTAGAGTCCACCACACTCAGTTACTCAAGTTTCGGGCGAAACGCTGTAGAGGCCGTATGGAGATATGGCAGGGTTCGATCAGATACGTGCGGTATTGCACGGATCATGATCGGACGGTTTTTTACTAGCCGGCTTTGGCTTAAGCCGGATTCTAGTATTAGATAGTGTAGTTTTGTCTCTTTGCATTTGTGTTCAGTGGGAATACAAATGCGGGCATGTATTTGCAGTAGCGGGGTTTTCCTGTAATTTATTATGGGATCGGTTTTCTGGGGTTGCCAGTTTGCATTCCGTTCCGTCCGGTTTTCCTTCATTCCTTCTCGGTCGGACTTTCTTTGTGGAGGGTGTTAATTGCAAGTTCGCAATTAACATTTAGTGGAGGGTTTTCTTGCATATGTTGCATTATGATGAGACTTGTTTCATCATGAGATGCCTTTCTAGTCTATTCTTTTCTTTTCATTTGATGGTTTGAAGAGGTGAAATGAGAGTGACCATTTTTGATAATTGATTTATTCTTTCTTTTTCCTTTTTCTCTCTCCAATCTATTTGGGTGAGTGAGGGGCCGGCCATTCTAGAGAGAGGAGAGGAGAGGATCATTTTTCTAGTGGTGGCATTTTCATCTCATTCCATGGTTGCAAAAGATAAGCTTAAAAGCTCATTTTCTTTCTCTCCTTCTCTTCTCCATTTTTTTCCTCCACATCAAGGCAACCTCATAACCCCAAGAGACAAGTTCACTACACTATTCTATAGCAAGCCTTTGACGCGTCGGCTAGCCAACTTCGCGCCCGAGTTGCCTCGATCAAGAGGCGGGAGCCCGTAAAAGATTCCGGCTACGTGGTGCCCTTTCCGGCGAGGAGGCGACGATGTGGAGGCAACACTTTCCGCGGGAGATCGGGACGATGACGAGAAGACCGGAGGACTCGGATCACTCGGTATACTTCTCACCCCATCTCTAGTTAGCTAGTACAGGTTAATGGTTTACGATCCGGGTTTTCATTGTCCGCGGTAGCGCCGGTTTCCGAGTAAGGAAAATTTTTGATTCCGCATTTTGGCCTCGAGTACGAGGCCGGGGCGCTGCCGTGGCGCAACATCGTCAATACGCCGGCAGCAGGTGATGATCATATCAAACACCCACAAGCTGCAAGCGGTCTGCTAAACGTAACGGCCACCCGGGTATTGAGCGATCAGAAGATCAACGAGCAAGCCCGCTCATACTCCTGTGAATCCAACCAGTAACACATACCGTAAAGTCCGGTCTGTACGTCTGATATGTCGCATATCTCGCCTAGGGGTGGTAAACGTCAGACCGCAGTAGCTCGATAAGTCATGCCGATGTAATGTCCATAACAAGCATGAAACTACTGATAACACTTACCAGTAAATCAGTGCAACCCTGGCCAGGGATTTCCAGTTATGGCCAGTCGAGCAAAGCGCAACATCAACCCCCAATACCGAGAGAGACGAATCCCCTCCTAACGCTCATTGCCTCCATGTCAATCGGGACTGTATCCAAAAACCACCTGTTTGCACGCCTCAGTAGAGCCGTGGTAGGGTGGAAATCAAAGCACAGTGAGAGACACACAAGACTCTATGACAATGTCGGGTCAACAGACTAAGCTGTACCAGTGTCACCAGAGAACTGCCATCTGACGTGAGGTATAATACCATCTGGGAGTTCTCGGCGAGTCCGTTCAGTATACCCAGTCTCCACTGAGCTCCCGCATACCATCTCCGATGTCAAACACCAATGGATATGGGATCATCCATCGCCCATCACATGGGTCGAGAAGATATACGCTAGTCTACTCTGAAATATCGATGCCCCGTCTCGATATCCCCACGACTAGGAACATTGAAGGATGTACTCATTGACTACCCAGGCCCCACTAGTATGATCTACATCATAGTCCTGGAAGTCGAGTACACATCCTAAGGGCTTTATCAACATGTAACAGAGAGACAGAAAGTATACATGTTAAGATAAAGAGCAACCAGATAGCGTACTATCATGTCGAGCAAGAAAGTCCTACCTATATTTGTCCCAGCATCCACTACAATATACATCCAATGTATAGTAATGGCCTCTAGGGCATACATATAACTAACAGAAAGTACCGGCACTGGCCTGGCTGAAAGATTGGCGAACTTATAGCGTGTAATTAATCCCGGCTAGTCTTTCCTTTTAGGGTTTGAAGGAAGATTTGACTAAAACAGTAGGAGACATCCTGTTTAGATATATTAGATAACCAATCTAATCTTGCAAGAGCATACGCTGAGTGTTTTCTTCTCTCTCTCTCCAGGTAGCGACCATGTCACGCCTTAATCAAGATAATAAAACGGATATATTGACTGAACCCGCTTGTTATACTGAGCTGGGGAACGTTGGTCCCGCTCCAACTTATAAATGTTATAAGACAGAGAAGGAAATTAGGGATTACCAGAATTCTCGTGCCGCCCAAACGAAGAAAGTGCATACTAATGCATCATCTTCGGGTGTGTTCATTACAGAGAAGTGTTTCTCAGTATCCTTTACGTCCTGGGTATGAGATACCGGATCAGGATCCCACATATGTAATCTGTTGCATGGGCTACAGAAAGGTAGAGAACTGAGAACGGGTGATAAGTTTCATGAGACAGAAAACGGTGCAAGTGTTGCAGCCAAGTCTGTTGGTCACTATCACCCTGTATTACCAGAATACATTGATTCTGAACGAATGTTATTAGATACCGAACTTGATATACAACATCATATCAGTCTCTTTATTAGTAAAGAAAGGATATAATTTTGTATTGTTGGATAATGTTTTGTACATTTTCTATATCAAGAGTTGATCGGTTCAGGCACGTTTTCTAAAAGCATTGACATTCTAAATCAAACTACAGTTCTTAGTATACAGAACACACACGAGAGGAAGAGTTCAGAAATGAACGAATCCTTCTTCAGGCATTTTAGACTAGGTCATATCAATGCGACCCGACTAGCTAAGTTACATTTAGATGCATATTTAAATCTGTTTGAATTTACATCTTGTGAAACTTGCCGGTCATGTCACAAAGTTAAGATGACCATAGCTCTGTTTATTCGAAACAGAGAAAGAGTTAGTGAACTCTTGGGATTGATACATGCTGATGTATGAAAGTCCCCTGTCTACACATGCCAAGACCGGTTCTTTGTACTTCATTACATTCTCTGATGATCTCTCAAGATTCAGACATATGTTCTTGTTAAAACACAAGTCCGAAGCTTTTGAGATATTCACAGAATATAAGTTAGAAGTAGAGAACCAAAATACGGGTATAAGTATTATGTCCTTTGATGAGATCAGGGAGGAGAATACTTGAGCACGGAATTTCTGGACTATTCTAAAGGAGAATGAGATTCTCTCTCAGCATTAGTCCTCCGTATACACCATAGCACGATGGTATATCGGGGCGGAGCAAATAGCACCCTATGTGATATGGTGTGCTCTATGATGAGTACTACTGAGTTTCCTATTTCCTTTTGGGAGTTATGCACTTGAGAAGCTGCATACCTATTGAATAGGGTTCAAATCAAATCAGTTGCCTACCACTTCATATGTGATATGGAAAGGAAAGAGCCCATATCTTAAGTTTGTTAAGATTTGGGGTTGTCCGGCCTATGTATAAAAGCAAAATCCGGACAAGCTCGAGGCAAGGTAAGCTCTGTAAAACTGGAAGTAGTTCCAGCTATACAAACTGCAGCTGATGATTTGGTAGAACCAAAGGATTTAGTAGTTTCCAACGAACCTCAGCCTTTCTGCCGATCTAGTAGGGTTCCTCACCCACCAGAGAGATACTTCGGTTTCTCTATGACAGTGGGAGCGAGGATTGCATCATGAGACGATGACCCAACTAGTTTCGAGCTGGGCATCAGGAGTGGGACTCTGTAAGAATGGCTGGATGCTTTTCGATCTGACATGGAATCCTTATACACCAACAAAGTATGGACTTTGGTTGCTTTATCTGAAGGGTTAAATCTCCATCAGGAGCAAGTATATCTTGAGAAGATTACTTGGTGTACATGGAAAAGTTAAGACTTTTAAAGCTATGCTTAAGTCCATCCAGATCCTACTTGCCACGGCTACGTACCATGACTACGATATCTGGCGGTTGGGTGTCATGACTGCTTTTCTAAATGATGTTTTAGAAGAGAGCGTCTATAAGTACACAGCCAGAGGGATTCGTAGATAGTGAGAGCAGCGGAAACGTTTGCAAGATGTTTTATGTAATAAAGCAGGCATCGCGGAGTTGGAACGTCTGTTTTGATGTGGTAGTCAAAGAGTTTGACTTCATCGAAATGGTAGATGAAACTTGTATATACAAAAAGGTAGTAGGGAGTATGGTGGTGATCCTCGTAGAGTACGTGGATGACATACTCTTGATAGGGAAGGAGTTTCCTATGCTACGCTCGGTCAATCTCCACTTATCACAAGGATTCTCCATATAGGATCAAAGTGATACCTCCTAAATCCTGGGTTTTGGATCTATGAGATAGATCTAATTGGATGTTAGGATATTCACTAGTTGTAGTTAGATGGTATCAATCGATCCTGGGGAGAATCACTGGAATGGTTCCAGGGTGATAAGGACGACTGAATGTCAGTCGCAGACATTGTCTTTACCCTCAGTAGAAGGACGGTATGTTGGAAGAGATCCAAGCTAGATACCGTGAATTACTAGACGATTAAAGGCAAGATACATCGTTACCAAGGATGCTACCAAAGAGGCAGTCTGGATATATATAAGTTCATGAGATGAACTTTGTTCCTACCATTGTGTGACAATGGAGTTGTGGCTTTAGCCAAGGAACTACCGTCCCATCTGAAATCCAGATATAATTCTTAGGCAGTATCGCTTAATCATGGAGATGGTTGATCTCCAGGGAGATCGAGGTTAGGAGAGTAGACACAGAGGACAACAGCGTGGATCCACTCACAAAGGCCTTTTTCCCAGTAAAGGCTTTTATGGGATGGTTGAGTATGAGATAGCTCAACCACAACTAATTGTTGGGTATGTGATACCACAACAGATGGCCCTAGTGCAAGTGGGAGATTGTTAGTTATATGTATGCCCTAGAGGCCATTACTGTACACACGATGTATATTGTAATGGATGCTTGGGCGTATATAGGGAGGAATTTCTTGCTCGACATGATAGTATGCTATCTGGTTGTACTTTATCTTAACATGTACTCTGATTGTCTCTATGTTACATGTTGATAAAGCCCTTAGGATATGTACTCGACTACTGGGACTATGATGAGATCATACTAGTGGGGCCACGGTAGTCGACGAGTACATCCTATAACTGTTCCTAGTCGAGGGTGTATCGATATAGGGCATCGATACACCAGAGTAGACTAGCGTATACGCATCTTGACCCATATGATGGGCGATGGATGATCCCATATCCATCGGTGTTTGACATCAAGGATGGTGTACGAATGCTCAGTAGAGACTGGGTACACTGGACGGACTCCCCGAGAACTCCCAGATGGTATTATACCTCACGTCAGATGGCAGTTCTCCGGTGACACTGGTACAAAGTAGTCCGTTGACCCGAGATCGTCATAGAGTCTTGTGTGATTCCCACTGTGCTTTGATTTCCATCATACCACGTCCAAGAGGGCGTGCAAAAAGGTGGCTTTTGGGTACAACCCCGAATCACATGGTGGCAATGAGCGATAGGAGGGGATTCGTCTCTCCCGGTATAGGGAGTTGATGTTGCGCTGTGTTCGATTGGCTATAACCGGAAATCCCTGGCCAGGGTTGCTGAGATTTACTGGTAAGTGTTATCAGTAGTTTCTCGAACTGTTATAGACCTCATATCGACACGACTTATCGAGCTACTGGGGTCTGACGTCTACCACCCCTAGGCGAGATATGCGACATATCAGACGACGAGACCGGACTGTACGGGAGTGTTACTGATTGGATTCACAGGAGAATGTACAGGCTTGCTTGTTGATCTTCTGAGCACTCAATACCTGGGTGGCTGTTACGTTTAGCTGACCGCTTGCAGCTTGTGGGTGTTTGATATGATCATCACCTACTTCCGGCGTATTGACGATTCTTTAGAGTCCTACACAGAGATTTCTTGGCTCAGGCAAAACGAAGTAGGAGCACATATGTGATATGTGCGGGACCGAGGATAATGCGGTATGTGATACCGTATTAGATTCTCGTGATATGAGATATCGGCCGGGTATATGTGATATAGCCGGGTCATCGTATTAGTCGGTTATATGCGATATAGCCGGATTGTCGGATCAAGTGTTGATTCGATAATTTAATGTATAATAATATATATGATATATTAAATTACATTAACTAATATTAGCTCACTAAAAGATTCTTTTTCTCACTCGGGTAATACATTGATATATATGCGATATATGTTAATTGTATTATTTTCTTTTGTTACAAAATATATTGTATATGTGATATATAATATTGTAACATGATATGATAACTATTGCAACATGTTTTGTAGAGATTAAACAAGATTAGGGTTTGATTTGGGTTAATGCTTTCTAGATGATTCTAGAAGGTTTAGTTTTGTTTTGTGAAAGATATTTTGTTATGACTCATTCCTTGACCCAACCCAAACCCTAACCCTAGTTAATTCTCTACATGGGTTTAGTTGACCATGGTTTCATTAATCATCATATTTATCCTTTCATTATTCATCACAAAAGGTTTCATGTTGATTGTTCATCTTCTTCCTTCTTTCTTTCATAGAAAAAACTTTCTAGCTTTTTCAAGGTGATCAAAAATGAGTGAGTAAATGAAAATAAAAGAGAGCAAAAAATCCTACTTCATCATCCTCATCTACCCTTGCCATTTAGATGAGGGTGTTCACATCATTTTATGAGTGTTAGCTTGTGTTAATGAAACTTCAAGGTAGATCATCTTTGTTATCGAAGATCGGAAGCAAGTTTGCATCTTTCTCTTCGCGGAGCCTCTCGAGAGTCCGGAACACGATGATCGCAGCGTAGGGACTTCAACACGGATCTTAAGAACTGAAGGACCGGATCTACAAAGATTGTAATCTCTCTCACTTAGTGTTAAACTATTTAACATACTTGTTTTCGCCTAAACCCTAGTTTAAAGATCCGGCTTTGGGTTGTTCGGCACGGCTAAATTTTTAATCGGGCATGGTTGATGCCTCGTAGACCCTTGTGGCAGTGCATAGCAACCCTACAAAACTACCCTTCAAGTACCTGAAGTGAAGCAGTCTCCCTCAACGACGTGAGTAGGCCACTAAACACTTCAAAGTACCCGGTAGTTTCTGCACCCTATCTTGGGTCAATCGTAGGAGCAGAAAACAGTAAATGAAATAATACAACGGTGGCTACAAGCTCAACCCAGATGTGCCCCGCAAAAGAATATTACAACAAATTACAATTTACATTTGAATGAAAGAAACACTCGTCTCACATCCCCGGCTATCCATTCATGATAATCCAACAAGTTCACAATCACAAACCAGTAAAAACCATTACAGAAATGTGCAACCCCCTGCTAACTGACATACTAGCAGTTAAAGGAGGTTTACGAACACATTAAACAAACACAGATATAATCAAATTAGCCAAACATCTTAGAATTTCGATCAAGCAACACAAATGAATCTACTCCAAACAATTCTCTGTGCACATAAAACCTGAGCAGAAACAAAACATCCCAGAAAACACAACATCAACACAGAAGAATAACTGAGCAAATTTGGGTTGACTCGGAGTCAACTCGGCCACGGATCCGTGGCGGATCGCTTGGATCGGCGGCGGTTCCGTAGTGGTATGGCCGATTCACAGTCCTAAATTTCTTCACAATTCTTAAAAAACCTTGCTTTTATTTTTAAGGGTCCCTGAAAAATTTTTAGACCCCGTTTTAAAAACGGCAGAAACTAAGTGAAAATGATGTTTTTTCGGGTTCGTTTTGCGATCGAATTTCTAATGACTTTGCTAACATGTTAGTTATAGTTTAGCCAGGCTCTGATACCACTGTAAGTCGACGTTAGACACCCCACATGATGCGGGGAGGCGGAATAGGTAAAACAATCATTTTGTTTAAGTTAACATCGACTAACTTTACGGATCTTTGCTAAACCCTAACTAACAACTATCTAGAAGTGCTAAACTACTATGATAGATGATTATACCTCAAGATATTAGTCCTTCTTATTCTTGTTGTTCACCTCCTCATCGACCTCCTCGATGTGATAGAAGATCCACCCGAGAGTTCCTTCTCCAAACATTAACCTCTCACTAGAGGTAACTAGGTGGCTATGATTGCTAATCAAAGTAACCTAGAGGATATAGAAATGGATTATGGATCTATTAGTCTTGCTAACCCTTGGGATCTCAACACATGAGAGGATTAGGGTTAGGTCTTTGAAGAGAGAGAGAGCTTGAGGAGAGAGAATGTGTCTGTGAGAATGAATTGAAAATATAACTCATTATGTATATAATGAAGCATAATAATTATCAAATAAATAAAATAGATAATTACAACCATGCTTCATTTAATACAAATGAATGAATCATCTCATGAGTCATTAAGCAATAAATATTTCATTAACTCATTTGGATGAATCACTCCATGAGTCACAAATTCAATTAATGCAAATTACACCTAAGCTCTCCTCCTCACCTTTCTTCTAGAAGCTTCTCGACTAATTACGAGAATGTCCCTCCTATCCGTAAAAACACGAAAATACTGAGACTGTATAAATCCAATAATCCAATACTAGAATCTGGCTTAAACTAAAGCCCGCTAGTAAAATCTGTCCGAACATCATACGTGCACAAGTACACGTATATGTCCGAACCTTGTCGTAAAACCATACGACCTCTATATCGTTTCGCCTGAAGCAAGGAAACTCTCTGTGTGGGACTCTAAAGACTCGACACTACGCTGGCAGTGGGTTTAACCACAGGCCGCAAGCGGTACTAGCTGTACGTAACGGTCCCCAGGTAGATGTCGATAAGAAGGCCGATGAGGAAACCTATCCGAACTCCTATTGAGCCTGATGTGACAAACTCCGTACAGTCCGGTCTGTTCGTCTAAGACTATCGCATATCGGGCCTAGGGGGCGGCAAGCATCAGTCCCCTAAAAGCTGTATAAGTCGTGTCGGAGTGAAGCCCATTACACCTTGAGAAGCTACTGGAAATCCTACCGGTAAATCTCGTTTTCCCTGGCCAGGGACTTTGCATAATGGCTCTCCAAACACAGTGCGATATCAACTCCCAATACCGGGAGAGACGAATCCTATGTAACCGCCACTGCCTTCAAGTGTTTCGGGACTGCACCCAACTGCTACCTGTTTGCACGACTCCTTTGAGCCGTGGTAGGGTAGCAATCTAAGAACAGTTGGAACACACTCGAGACGAAGCAGTATGTCACGACCCGCAAGGTACGGAACGCGACCGGCACTTAAGTTACGAAACGTCTCAAGGCGTCCGTAAAATAAGTAAGCCGAAGCCCAGAATACAAAACCCAATTAAGAATTTGAGTGAAGGAAAACCAACTTATTTAAAACATTTTTCACCATTAATCCACATCAAGTCCCTTTTTAAAATATTCTTCCTCTTTCCAAAATTCCTGCAGAATTTCCTTTGTAAATCAGGCCTCAATCGGGCGCAAAACCGAAATATAAATAAATAACATGAATATGGCATCCCCAAGCGGGAGCTAGCTCTTCGCCTCAAGGCGGTCACAAATTCCATGCAATGTAAAACATCAATATGCCAAAATAAGTATGAAGCATGGGTAAAATAACATGTCGACTCAAGTGAGCTCGACCCCAAATAACATATCATAATATCCCCAAGTCTCACAACCTCGTCTCTAGGTCAATATACAGTAATCCAAATAACTGATACAACTGAAATAGTAGTAGCAGCAGTGGCAGTAGTAGCAGCAGTAGTAGCAACAGTAGATGGAGTACTCTAGATACAATGAGCATATATAAGGTGGTACAAAATGATAACAACCCACCTATGAGCAAAAGCCTCTAGTCCAGGCAAAAAGTTCAAAAGAAGCAAAGGTATCTGCCGCTACAGTGCTGACGGAGTGGACCTGCAAAAAAAGCTGTGGCACAACGGGGGTGAGTTGCCAGCTCGTGAGTAATAGATAACATTTACTAAGGCTATCGTATGCATGCACACAAGTGTCCTGACATCCCTAAAACAGGTATAGCTACATGTACTAGCAGGTGTGTATGCATCAACAGTATACTAGCAAGTATATATGTCACATGGAGGTGATAACACGTATGTATGCCACATGAAAGTACCATCATGAATGTATGCTATATGAATCACCTCAGGATCTCAACATGTAAGTGTAAGAATTATTCCTTGCTTGTTTAGAAAGCTTCTTTTTAAACATCAGCATGATATCCAAGAAATCAATAAAATCCGTGTCCAGCAACGACACCTCAAATCTGTCTAAATCTCATATATCCATGTCAAATATCTCTAGCCTCAGCCATCCGGCTGATCCATGTCAAATATCCAAATCTCAATCTAGCGGCCACGGTCGGTATCCTCTGGATATCCGCCGTGCCAAATGAAATCACCGGTAGGTAGTCCGTCCCCTGCCAGGCTCAACGCCATCATCTGCGATCCTCTTGCCCCGGGGTACCTTACCGGGCCCACCATGTACCCGAGACGGTTCATCCACCTCCTCGAAACGGGTCTCGAAAACCACAGCAAACTCATGGTGGACGACACTTTACATCACTAGAAAACCGCAACTTTTATATTAAAAGATCGTAAGTTTGGAAATCTTGCGGCTTTCCCCCAAAATCCAGAAATATCATAAATCTCATGAAATTATCATAAATACATATGCCGATGATTATGAATGCTTATGGTCTCAATTTGCAATATAAGATCTATACTATGCATGAGCAGGCGATATGATAATGCATATGTACGAGTACGGTAATTCTTATGGTTTCATTTAAAAAAAATACTTATTTGAATGTCACATTTCTAGGCAATTAACATGTTTCAGATTTAAGGTTATTTAGTGTCGTGACATGGCAATTACCAGGGTGTGTGTGTCCACATGAATAGTGCTCGTGCAACATATAAAACCTGGTAATGGTGCATGTGTCCTATAATGAATCTGCGTATATGGAACATCATATAGATACAGACTACTGCAATTATCATGCAAGTTTTATCATTTTTACTCCAATGTTACCAGTAATACCAAGTCTACTAAATCTATCGGGCGACTCGCGCCATCCAAACGATTGTCCCCCGTAGATGTTAAATCTACTCACCAGTGGTCCTGTGCTAAGTGTGTCCGACCACCTGTTTTCCCTTTTCAGCCGCGCTTGAAGTTCCTGCCGGCGAACCTAGAATTTACAAGAGTCACCATATAAGGAAAAGTCATGCAAAACACAATATATCGACAAAAGGGATACGCGTGCGTGAAACCAAACACGTGTGCACACGACGCGATGCGACGCGCACAAACCACCAGAACCACGCTGTGTCGCGCAGCGCGCCACAGAACCACGCGTATCACGCGCGTGTCGCACAAGTCTTAAAACATCGAAAACACGTAACTAGTTCCAGATTTTGCCTCAGGGCCAAACTTGAAAAGTTACAGATACCAAAAACCCTAGCTATCAAGACCAAACCCACACCCCAAAAACCAACACCCTCACCCCCTTCCTGGCCACAATTTGCGGCCAGAACTCAATAATTGGCGGCCAAGTTGGGGAGGTGGGTCCCCGTACTCTGGGTGTGTGCTTCTACTCTTCTCACCATGCTACAGTCTTCTCAAAATTATTCTGAAGTGATCGGGTCAACAGCAGATTTCAGAAAGGCTAAAAATCACTAAAACTGCCAAAATACGCCAAGTCGGGTAAATCGGGTGTCGACATGAAATATGGGGGATTTCTCTGGTTGACTGGCCTCACTAGGACCTAAGAGGTTTATTATAACTAACGTAACTCTCACTTTGCTCAAAATCTCCATAAAACACCCAATATCACTTTTAAGCATGATATGGACACCGATTAAGCTAGATATTCGAAATTTTAGCAAATTAGGCTAACCATCCAATTTTAATGATCCTACTAGGCTTTAACAGGTTAGTTAACACTAAAGATGGCTCATTAAACTACAAACACTCTAAAATCGCTAAATTTAGCATCACTACACAATTCTAGCATGAAAATTCTATATATCGTAACAACTAGCTAATCAAGCACCTAATTTACATAATATGGGAAAAGTTTAGGAGATATACCCTCTAAGAACCTTGCAACAAGGGAGAAGGAGAAGAAGAAGAGGGTAGGTGCATCAAACGTGGCTGGAACGGAGCTGGTGCTGATGCAAAAATGGGTTGCTGTTGCTGTTGCTGTTGCTGTTGCATGCTGTTGCTGAATTTGTTGTTGTTGTTGCTGTTGTTGTTGTTATGGTGTTGTGTGGTGTGATATGGAGTGGTGTGTGGTGTGGTGTGAGGTTGGTATGGGATGGTGTGAGTGTGGTATGGAGTTGATATGGTGTATGGTATGAGGCTGGTGCTGATTTGCAACTGCTGTTGCAAAGGCTGATGCAAATTTCAGAACTTGTTGTTGCTGTTGTATGGTGTAGATATGGTGTGGTATGGGCTGATATAGTGTGGTGTGGAGTTGTGGGTGGTGTGGTATAGAGTTGTGTGTGTGTGGTATGGGTTTTGAGGACATGAAGCAGCTGTTGCTGCTGCTGCAGAATTTTTGAAAGCTGAAGCTGAAAATGGTGAAGTATGGCTGAAATAGCAGCAACAAGGTGGTGTTTGGAGCAGCCTAAGTGGACTTCTAGTGTTAGGGTAGCTGATGTAGATGCATAGGGTTGGGGGGTAGCTAAAAAGCTGATGTTAATGGGCTGAATTTGTGCTACTGAAGTTTGAAAATGGGTGGCTGATTGGATGCTTTGGCTGATGTGAAATGTGACAGGTGATGAATAAGGTGTTGTGGTGCTGATGTGATAGTTTAGTAGTTGTCATAGTGTATCCTCAGCTGAATTTCCATGAGTTTAGGTGGCTGATTGCAGCAGCCGTAGCTGTCCATCAAGGCTGAAATTGCGCAGGTAATTGTGCTGGTGATGGTGATGGCTAAATCAGCTGCTGATGCTGATTTCTGGCTGGCTAAAATCAGCTGAATAATGCTGGTGTGTGTGTGTATATACGATGAGTTTGAGAGGCAAATGAGATTTTGAAAAGAAGGAAGTGTGAAATAATCAAGGCCCATCATAACTTCCCCTTAAGACAACCCCAATCTTAAACCAAATTAAAACTAAAACCCCTCAATCAACACCAAACAAAACAAGGAAGTTTAGACCACCATGGTTAACTTAGCACAACGACTCACAAGCTCAAGATATGGCATATCCTAATCTTACCCCTGGCTATCGTGCACAAGTGTGGGTGGTTGAGATAAAATTCCACAAAATAACCACAAAACCAGATAGTCTATAAGAAACCCGTTTTTGGTAAACTTTTTGCCAAAAACCCCACATTAACACTTAATCACTACTAACCCTGACCTCAGGTGTTACACAGTAGTATCAAGTCAACGGACTATGCTGTACTCATGTCACCTGGGAACTGTTAACTGACGACGGGTATAATACCAACCAACAGTTCCCTGCGAGTCCTGTCCGGTATACCCATAACCCATCAAGCACCTGTATACTATCTCCAGTACAACGTACTAATGGCTGTAGGACAGACCATTTCCCCTGCTGGGATGAGAAGCATACACACTAGTCTACTCTGGAGTATCGATGTCCTGTCTCGATAATCCTACGACTAGGGACCTGAAAAAGGATGTTCTTGTAGACTACCCAGCTCCCACTAGTGTGACTGCCATCACAACGCTGGTAGTCAAGCAAGATCCTAAGGGCTCGATCAATATGTATTCGCGATATGCTAACATATACACATATTAAGATAGATATAAACCAAGTAGCATACTACTATGTTGAGCAAGACTGTTAATACCACTGTGAATATCCCAAGATTCCATTAAGTAATATACAAGCTAGTATGATACTAAAATGGCCCCTAGGGCATATACACTAACAGTGACCTCTTTAGAAAAAGCTAGTAAAAGCTATTCGGTTTGTTTTCGAAAACTACTCGATTTTAAAAGCGGAGCTTAAACCACTCAATTTTGAAATCACTAGATTCTACAACGATATCAAGTTCATTACATTAAAGGTTTTCTTAAAAATCATTCGTAGCCCTCCGTCATTTTAGGAAGTAGAGTACTTAGTATTCGTGCTACGTTCGTTGACCATAGTTAAAGCGTAGTGTGCGGTAGCTAAGTGATGTCTTCCTATAAAGCATATGATGCGATTGATTAGGATATTCATACGGCTTTGTTGACCATAGTTAAGGGTCGTACGGGTGGGTTTAATTCAATCAAGAAATGAACGGGTTGAACTTGGCTAGCGCTTATGATTTGTTGGATCCCGATACCCACTGCGAGTAAGAGTTACTTCTGGAAGAGTTTTGCACTTTACAATTAGCCGATCCATTAGGTATCTAAGAAAGGTGTTAGCGGGATGATGCCCCTGCGGAAACGAGATTATTTAATTAGTTCCATGCGAGAGCATGGGGAGACTCCCTCGGAGTACCAATACCTACCTGGCCGAACAATTGGCAAACTTGTAGGGTGTAACTAATCCTGGCTAATCTTACCTTTTATGGTTTGAAGGAAGATTTGATAAAAATAATGGGAGCCATCCTGATTAGATAAAATAATAACCAATCCAATCTTGCAAAGAGCGCACGCAAAGTGATTATCCTTCTCTCTCTCCTAGTAGCGACCAATGACATGCCTTAATCAAGATAATAATATGGATGTATTGACTAAACCCACTTATTATACTGGGCTAGGTTCCGCTCTATCTTATGACTGTCATAAGTCTGAACAAGGAATATGGGAATATAAAAGGATTCCTACGCAACCCAAAAGAAGAATAAGTATGTTGATGCATCATCTTCGAGTGTGTTCGTAACCGAGAACTGTTTCTTAGTTTACTCTACATTCTGGGTATTAAATACCGGATCAGGATCCCGTATATGTAATTTGATACATGGGCTAAATAAAGGTAGAGAACTGGGAAAGGGTGATATGTCTCTAGTAGTAGGGAATGGTGCAATTGTTGCAGCCAAAACAGTTGGCAAATATCACCTTGTATTAAGCAGTAATACATTGATTCTAAAAACGACTGGTATTACGTACCCTCGAAGATGTGCAATATCATATTCATCTCTTTATTTGGATAAAGAAAGATATAACTTTGCATTAGAGACATATCACCGGTCCGACATGTGGACTCTAGAACCCGGCTATTCGATCACCCCTCCGCGGGGTAATCCTAGTATAGAAAAGAAAAATATATACACAACGGTGACATCGACCTCAACCCGGTTGTGCCCTAATAAAAAATATTCAAACCGGCAGAAACGACAGTCCACATTTCGGATGCTCGCCCCGCAATAATCAATATACAAAAGAATTGAATTGTGCATCTAACATCGCATACAAGGCTATCCATCACGACAATCCATCTATAACATCAGTGCAACACAGAACATCAACGTAAATATCATGTTCGTAAACCCGTCTGATTATACATATAGCAACCAGTCGGATTGTACTGCTCTATGATATTCACGGTCGCAGAAATTAACATATACACTAAAAAACACGAATTCAAAATTTCGATCAATTAAAACTTTCCGCATTGGCCCTAAGTACAGACCAGTACTCAAACAAATCTGGGCCAAAACAAAACATCCCAAAAATCACATTTCCATATCCTACAGCACCAGAAGAAAGTTGGGGCACAACGACCCAAATTCGACCGCGGAACCGCGGCCAATAGCCATGCTAGGTGGTGGTTCCGCGGCCAAAATTTGGCCTCATGTGCCTAAATTTCTTTCTGGCCTATAGAATTGCCTGCATATAATTTTAAGGTACTCTAAATAATTTTTTGAACAACTTTCAAATTCGGACAGCGGGCATGATAATGGAAATGCGATTCGAAAAATTTTGTCGATCAAGACATTAAACATGTGCAAACTAGCTAGTAAAGGTTTATGGAGTGGCTCTGATACCATGTTGGGATATGGTGCCCGCGCCGTGGAGACCGCAGCCGAGGCGGAAGCGAAAACAAAAATTCTAGTGAGCACCGAACGCCCTTAAAACCCAGGATTCGATCCATAGACCTAAACTAGCTAATCTACAAGTGCAAGGGTTGAGAAAATACAACCTTTGTCGCGTGTCCACCCAATTTTGGAAGACCCCTCCAAGCTTGTAACCGCCGGGATCGCGCTTGAGAATCGACCACCCTTACCGAAGATGATCTATCTGAGGAATTGTGGAGGAGGCTCTAACCGATGATCCAAACATGCTAGGTTTGGATAGTCGGTGATGTAGGAATACTTCACTAAATTTTTCTCTCTTTTTATCTCAAGCTCATGAGAGAGCAAGAGAAGGAAGAAGAAGGAGAAGAGGAGAGCAACCATGGAACATGAAACTGGAGATGAAGGAAAAAATCATTAAGTCTTGAGAGTGAGCATGGCTTGCTCTTTTTCAACCATGGTGCAATAGTGCATCCAAATGAATATATCAATTTAAAAGAATCAAGCCATACCTCACTACATGCATGCTCCATGCTTCATAACTCTCCATTTTCCACCTCATTTCTTTTTATTTTTCTAAATAGAAAAATAAATATAAGGTGTCCTTCTAGAAGCATTCCTGTATAAATACGGAATACTTCACCCGGTATATGTATCGCTACACATACACATATCCGTATAAAAATACGGATAGCACCAAAAAGAGAAAATAAATAGTGAACAATAATACTAAAATATATGTATCAAAATACATACACAAATTATTAAATCAAAACCTGATTTAATAATCCGGCTTAATCCTAAGCCGGCTAATATTATCAACCGTCCGATTAAAGTCTGTGTATCGCGTATACGTATTTAATCGGACCCCTGCACGTACCATCGTACGGCTCCTACATCTATCGCCTGAACCAGAAAAACCCTCTGTGTAGGACTCTAAAGACTCGACAAAACGCTGGCAGTGTGTTTAACCACAAGCATGTCAGTGGCACTAGCTGTACGTAACGGCTGCCCAGGTACTTATTGAAAGGGGGTCGACAATCAAGTACGTCCTTACCCTACTGAGCCTGAATATGAAAATCTCCGTACAGTATGGTCTCTTCGTCAAAGAGTATCGCATATCGAGTCTAGGGGGTAGATAACGTCAGACCCCTACTAACCCGATAAGTCATGTCTGAGTCAAGCTCATCACCAATAGAGATACTGCCGATCAACTATTAGTAAATCTCATCCACCGTGGCCACGGATTTCTGGTGATAGCCAACTAAACACAGCACGACATCGACTCCTAATACCAGGAGAGACGTATCCCTGACAGTCGACCACTGCCTCTATGTGGCTCGAGACTGTACCCAACTAAAACATGTTTTCACAACTCTTTTGAGCCGTGGTAAGGTAGTAATCAAAGTACAGTGGGAACTCACACTAGACAAATGACGACTTCAGGTCAAAGGACTAACCTGTATTCATGCCACCTGAGAACTTCCATATGACGATAGATATAATACCATCTAGAAGTTCTCGACGAGTCCGTCCATTGTACTTATCTCCAGTGAGCACCTGTATACTATCTTAGGTGACATAACACCAATGGCTTGTGAGACCGGCAACTACCCCTCTTCGGGGTCTAGAAGTGTATACACTAGTTTACTCCGGAATATCGATACCCAGTCTCGATACTCCCACGACTAGGGACATTTAATGATGTGCTTATGGACAACCCAGCTCCAACATATATGATCGCCATCACAATGCTGGTCATCATGCAACAATCTTACGGGCTTCATCAATGATGAAGATAAACCAGATAGCATACTATCATCTCGAGTAAGACTGTTATACCTTTATAGCCTCAATTATCATAATCTCCTACTTGCAATCATAATAATTGCCTTGAGGGTACTATATCCAATATTGTGTACTATAGTTGAAAACATTTTCGTCATTTGAAATTTGGGAAGCACCTCTTTTGTAAATTTTGATCCAAAACCAATACATAACAACAATAAAATAGGCATCCCCAAGCGGGAGCTAGCTCTTCACCAATTGGCCGAAACAACCACATAAATACAAATATACGATGCCCAAGGAGAAGATCAAACACAAAAAATGAAGTAAAGAAATCAAAAAAACATCAAAAACCCAGAAATAAGAATAATACACACATCTTGGTCTAAGTCTGAAAGATTATACAAATATGTGGTTTCTAAGTCTTGCAATATACACAGTCTGGTTGATAGAGCTTTTAACTAGATACAACTGAATAATAATGTATACAATGGCAGCTACGATCCGAGCAGTAACCCACCTACCCATGCAAATCACCCAGAAAAAGGTTGTGTGCCAGCAAGCCGCTGCTGATCCGAGCGGTCGATCCTGCAAGAAAACTATGGCACAACAGGGGTGAGTTGCCAACTCATGAGTAGAAGATATCAGCAGGTAGAAATTGAATGTATAACGATCTCTTAGGTCATACAGTAATATAGTAATATAATAATACTGCGTGGTAACGCAGATGATCGTATATACATAAGTTTGATAAACAAAATAAGTCGAGTGGTAACGAGGGTGACAGTGTAAGCACAAATATAATAATGGTGATGTAATCGTGCCCGTGTCATAATATGGTACCATGTCATCTGTATCATATATATGTGTATATGTGTATCATCCAAGTTTGTCCATCAACGACACATCAAATCATCATAAAAACTTGAGTGCCCAACATCGATACTTGAAAACATCATAAAACTCGTGTCCAACATCGACACGTAAATCCTCATATCTCAGGCGCCGTCTCATTAGATTGGCCCTTATATCCATCTGTCTCAATTGCTCCGGTCGATATCCTCCAGATATCCACTGAGTCCAATACTATCGCTGGCAGGTAGTGTCCCCTGCCGGGCTCAACGCCTTTCTATACGATCTTCTTGTCCCGGGTCCACCATGTACCCACCGACGGTGCCTACTCACTCGTCAAATCGGGTAGTATCATAGCTCAGAACAGAGAAATTTCATGGTGGACGTTGAAATATCATATCAAGAGAAACCGCATTTTTAAAACAATCATAAGAATTTTAAAATATATCCGCGGTTCTCAAATCCAACAATCTCATGAAAACAGAATCTCAAAATCATGTAATCATGATGGAACAGTAAATGCAAGTACATAACAATACTGTAAGGTATAACCAGTGTTTTCATATAAGCATGTCGTGTAACTAGATAAAGAAGTGCAATATCTAAAGTAGCATGTGCGGTAATGAGTACTAAACAAATAACTGTAATTCTACAAATTAGGGAACAATACAGCGAAATAGCAGTTTCTAATGTGTGCGTGGCATGGCAATTATCGATGATGAGTATGTGAGCTGGCGAGTATGTGTACGTACAACATGCGCATCATTGGTAATAGTGCACGTGTCCTAGAAGACAAAGTGATATAGAGGTAAGTACATGGAACGCAGTATGTATGTTGCCAATGAAAAGTAATACGAGCGTAACAGAAATAAGAAAAGTGTAAACGCGAACAGTCTAAAATATGTGACTACATATGAACCATACAGTTATAGCTTAAAATAGTATGAATCGTTGTTTTTGATAATGGGGACTACGGTGTTTTTGAGGAAACGATGCCATTTGAAAATCCGTAGTGTCCCTTGAGATTGTCATTTAAAAGTGCCTAACGACTCGTTAATTTTGAAAATTGGTATGGTTCTAAATATATCCTAATACCTACTTAAGTGATCTTAATCAATATTCCTCTAGTCGATATATATATATATGTCGGCGATTCATCCTCATCACATCACCTACGGTATAATCCATCGTACGATATCATCAAATCAAAAGTACGGATCTATCGACCTGTACATCATATCACGTACGGTATCATCATATATCATCCCATATCATATCTTAGCATTTGTATATATATAGATCGTCTCGCATCTTCATATCAACATAAAGACTCGTGTCATTTTATTTCATCATATCCTCATCTCAACATATCATCTCGTAATTATCCTCATGGTTATATATGTGTGTGTGTGTGTGTGTGTGTGTGTGTGTACCTATGACTCTTAGACTAAGAAAACTAGAACTAGGGATATACCTTCCAACACGTACACTACTATGGTTTATAGTATCCCAGAACCCTATTAGCTGGGTATACATATCCAAATATATATATATATACTGAATTTCTAATATCCTAGTACTATGGTTGCGGGGGTACTATACGCCATCCACCCGACTTCCCCCGTAGATATATATCTACTCACATGCTATCCTCGCTCTAGTCGAAGTCGATGAACATCTTATTCTCTTTCGTCGCCCCGAAAGTCCACGCGAAGCTATCTACAATTCAATGCATATCGTAATGAAATCAAACTCAAATCTCAAAGTAATGACTCATTCTCCCACTTTTATTATTTTTCTTAAAATATTAATCATCCTAAATACCTATACTCTGGTGTGATTCTCATACATCCTAGTACCTTGTATCATCAACCATGATACAAATCCAAATACATACATAAATATATATCACATATATATATATATATATATAAATGTATATAAAGAGAAGAAAATCTTAAGTGAGCTAATATTAGTTATATATATATATATATATAATATAAATATCAAATTATTAAATCAACACTTGATTCAATAATCCGGTTATATCATATATACCCGACTAATATCATATATATATGTATATCAAAACATTAAATCAACACTTGATTCAATTATCCGGTTATATCAATATAAGCGGCTAATATTCAATATTCCATATTAAATCAACACTTGATTCAATAATCCGGTCATATCATATATAACCGGCCAATATTAAATATATATACATAAATCAAATCATTGAATCAACACTTGATTCAATAATTTAGTTATATCACATATAACCTAACCGATATCAAATATCGCTAGATTAGAATACGGTATCACATACTCGTATATAATTAATCTCCCACACATATCTCCATATGTGCCCTACTTCGTTTTGCTTGAGCTAGGAAACCTCTGTGTGGGACTCTAAAGACTCGTCAATACGTCAGCAGTAGGTAATGATCACATAAGATACCCACAAGCCGTCAACGGTACTAGCTGGACGTAACGGCTACTCAGATATTGAATGAATAAAAGATCAACAAGAAAACTTGTCCAAACTCCTGTAAAGCTAATAAGCAACACTTATCGTACAGTTCGGTCTCTTCATCTGATATGTCGCAAATCGAGTCTGGGGGTAGAATCGTCAGACCTCCAATAACTTAATAAGTCATGCCGATGTGTGGCCTATAACCATTCGAGAAACTACTGATAACACTTACTAGTAAATCTCTTCAGCCCTGGCCTGGGACTTGCTGTTATAGCAATCGAGTATAGCGCAACATCAACTCCCAATACCGGGAGAGATGAACCCCTCCTATCACTCATTGCCTCCATGTGACTTGAGACTTTACCCAAAATCCACCTGTTTGCACGACTACTTTAAGCCGTGGTAGGGAGGAAATCAAAGCAAGGTGGGAACCACATAAGACACTATGACGATCTCGGGTCTACAGACTAACCTATACAAGTGTCACCGGAGAACTGATATCTGTCGATAGGTATGGTACCATCTAGGAGTTCTCCGCGAGTCCTGTTTGGTGTACCCATTCTCTGATGAGCACATATGTAATATTTTTGATATCAAACACCAATGGTTATAGGATCAACCATCGCCCTATACAGGGTCAAGAAACGTACACACTAGTCTACTCTGGAATATCGATGCCCTATCTCGATACTCTCTCGACTAGGAACGGTTAAAGGATGTGCTTGCGGACTACAATGGCCCAACTAGAATGATCCGCATCATAGTCTTGGTAGTCAAACCAACATCCTAAGGGCTTTATCAACATGTATCAGAGAGACAATATACTAATACAAGTATACATATTAAGATAAAGAGCAACCAGATAGCATACTAACACGTCGAGTAAGAAAGTCCTCTATATATATGTCGAAGCATCCACTATATCATACAATAATGGCCTCTAGGGCATACATGTTCCTGACAATCTCCCACTTGCACTAAGGCCAGTTGTTGTAGTATCGCATACCCAACATCCCAAAAAGTCTCTCAAATTGTGTCTGGGGGAGGGCTTTCATGAGTGGATCTTCCATGTTGTCCTTCGTATCTACTCTCCTGACCTCAATCTCTCGGCGATCAACTATCTTCCGGATCAGGTGATACCGCCTCAGATATGTCTGGATCGCTGATGAGACTGGGGTTCCTTGGATAAAGCCACAGCTCTATTGTTATCACAATACAAGGGTATGGATCCTCAATGGATGGAACCATACCAAGTTCAGCAATAAACTTCTTAATCCAGACAGCCTCTTTGGCAGCATCGTTGGCAGTGATGTATTCAGCCTCCATCGTCGAGTCTGCAACGGTATCTTGCTTGGAACTCTTCCAATATACCGGCCCTCCATTGAGGGTGAAGACAAAACCCGAGATAGACTTGTTGTCGTCCTTATCACTCTCGAAGCTCGAATCGGTAAAGGACTCTACCTGGAATTCTCCGTTACCATACACCAAGAACATCTCTTTAGTCCTTCTCAAGTACTTAAGAATGTTCTTCACAGCTGTCCAGTGCTTCTCCCCTAGGTCAGATTAATACCTACTTACCACATTAAGGGCGAAAGCTACATTTGGTCTGGTGCATAACATCGCGTACATGATAGACCCAAGTGCAGAAGCATAGGGTATCACGTGCATGCGAGCCCTCTCCAAATCAGTCTTGGGAGACATCTCTTTGGAGAAAGTGATTCCTGAACAAGCGGGTAAATTACCACGCTTAGAATCTTCCATACTAAATCTCTTTAGTATGGTGTCTATGTACTTGGATTGGGACAATCCGAACATCCTTTTAGATCTATCTTTGTAGATCTTTATCCCTAGGATGTAGGAGGCATCACCCAGATCTTTCATGGAGAACTTTTGTGATAGAAAGAGTTTGACCGAGTGCAGCATAGGAACATCATTTCCTATCAAGAGTTTTTCATCTATGTACAAAACAAGGAAAACAACTTTACTCTATACAACCATTTTATATATACATGGTTCATCTACATTTTTGATGTAGTCAAACTCTTTGACTGCTACATTAAAACAGATGTTCAAGCTTAGCGACGCCTGCTTTAATCCATACATTGATTTAAGCAGCTTGCACACCTTTCCGTTGCTCCCACTGTCTACGAAGCCCTCTGGCTGTGTCATATACATGCTCTCTTCTAAATCACCATTTAGAAAAGCGGTCTTGATGTCCATCTGCTAGATTTCATAGTCATGGTATGCAGCAATGGCAAGTAGGATCTTGATGGACTTAAGCATAGCCACTGGAGAAAAGGTCTCATCCTTTCCATCTACACCAAGTTTCTTCTTAAGGATCCACTTGCTCCCAGTGGGTTTTATCCCTTCAGGAGCAACATCCAAAGTCCATACTTTGTTGGTGTACATGGATTCCATCTCAGATCGCATAGCATCCGGCCATTTCATAGAGTCTCCACAAGTAATGGCCTGCTCGAAACTAGTTGGGTAATCATCTTCCATGATGCAATCCTCTCTCCCACGGTCTATAAGAAAACCGTAGTATCTCTCAGGTGAATGAGGAACCCTACTAGATCTGCGAAGGGGCCGAGGTTCATCTAGGACTATCGAATCCTCCGGTTCTACCAGATCTTCAGTTGTAGTTTGTGTATCTGGAATTTCTTCCAGCTCTACCTCATTACCACTAATTTCTTTCACAAGAAATTCCTTTTCTAAAAATGTTGCATGTTGAGCAACAAACACCTTTTGTTCCTCACTGTGGTAGAATAGATATCCATATGAATTCTTTGGATATCCAACAAACTTGCAAAGGACTGATCGTGCTTCGAGTTTTTCTGGATTCTGTTTTTTAACATAGGCCGGACAACCCTATATCTTAACTCGTTTAAGAGATGGTTTCTTCTTATACCATATCTCATATGGAGTGGTAGGCACGGATTTGGTCAGAACCCTATTCAATAGGTGTGCAGCTGTCTCAAGTGCATAACTCCAAAAGGAAATAGGTAACTCGGCAACCCTCATCATAGAGCGCACAATATCTAATAGGGTGCGATTCCTCTGCTCCGACACTCCATTCTGCTATGGTGTATATGGAGGAGTAAGTTGAGAGAGAATCCTATTCTTTTTTAGATAATATCGGATTTCCGTGCTTAAGTATTCTCCTCTTCGATCAGATCAAAGGATTTTAACAGTTTTACCCGTCTGGTTCTCTACTTCGCTCTTATATTCCTTGAATTTCTCAAAAGCTTCAGATTTGTGTTTCAACAGGAACACATGTCCGAATCTTGATAGATCATCGGTGAATGTAATGAAGTACGATGAACCATTCTTGGCATGTATAACATAGGACCGCATACATCACTATGTATCAGTCCTAAGAGTTCAAAAGCTCTTTTTCCATGTCCTGTAAACGGAGTTTTGGTCATCTTGCCTTTGAGACATGACTGACAAGTTTCATAAGATTAAATTCGAATGAATTCAAATATCCATCTTTATGCAACTTAGCTAGTCTTGTCGCATTGATATGACCAAAGTCTACAATGCCATAAGAAGGCTTCATTCATTTATGAACTTTTCCTCTTGTGTATGTTTTGTATATTAAGAACTGTATTTTGATTTAGAACGTATATACCATTACACAATATCCCAAACCCAATCAACACTTGATTTAAGAAAATGTTCATAACATTTTTCTCTAATGCAAAGTTGTATCTTTCTTTATCTAACAAAGAAATGGATATTATATTGCACATCATCGATGGTACGTAATAACAGTCGTTTAAAATCAATGTATTACCATTTGTCAATATAAGATGATATTCGCCGACAGCTTCGGCAGCAACAATTGCTCCATTCCCTACTTTGAGAGACATATCACCCTTTCTCAGTTCTCTATTTCTCTTTAACCTTTGTAATAGATTACAAATATGGGATCCTGGTCTGGTATCCAATACCCAGGATGTGGAGCAGACTGAGAAATAGTTCTCAATAACTAACACACCCGAAGAAGATGCATCAGAATGCTCTTTCTTTGTTCGGGTTGCGTGGAAATCCTTGCATTCCCCTATCCCTTGCCCAAACTCATGACTGTTGTCATAAGATAGGGTGGAACCAACGTTCCCTAACCTAGTATAATAAACGGGTTCGGTCAATACATCCATATTATTATCTTGATTAAGGCGTGACATGGTCGCTACCTGGAGAGAGAGAGAGAAGAAAACACTTTAGCGTGCGCTCTTGCAAGATTAGATTGGTTATTATCTTATCTAATAAGGGTAGCTCCCACTGTTTTTATCAAATCTTCCTTCAAACCATAAAAGGTAAGATTAGCCGGGATTAATTATACCCTACAAGTTCGCTAATCGGTCAGCCAAGCAGGTGTTGGTACTCCGAGAGAGTCTCCCTGTGCTTTCGTGTGGAACTAATTAAATAACCTAGTTTCTGCAGGGGCATAACCCCGTTAACACCTTTCTCAGATACCTACTGGATCAGCTAATTGTAAAGTGGAAAACTCTTTCAGGAGTAACACTTACTCGCAGTGGGTATCAAGATCAAACTATCATATATAAGGTATGCAATCTCATTGCAAATTTCAACACCTGAAATTTCTAATATCTGTTTTTACCCCTAACTACTTATGACCTTGGCTATGATCAACAAATCATAAGCGCTAGTCAAGTTCAACCCATCATTTCGTGATTGAATTAAACCGACCTGCATGGCCCTTGGTTATGGTCAATAAGGCCGTACGACTACCCTAATCCAATCGCATCAACATGCTGCAGATAAGCACTAATCAGCTACTGTACACTACGCCTTAACTATGGTCAACAAACACAGCACAAATACTAAATAGTACTTATCTGAAATGACGGAGGGCTACGACTGGTTTTGAAGAACTTGGTATCGTTATAGAATCTAGTGATTTGAAAATGAGTGGTTTAAGCTCCGCTTTAAAATCGAGTAGTTTTCAAAACAAACCGAGTGGTTTGTAGCATATGCTAGTTTTGCTAAAGAGGTCATTACCTGTGAAGGGATCTAGGCTCTTTCCTCATCGAATGAGGTGCTGGATATTCATAATGGAATACCGCTATGCAAAGCAAGAACTAGAGCTACTTTTTTGAAAAATTTAATTCTGCAACATCTTTTAGGTTTATTTTATTTTCATTAATATCATTAAAGACGTCCCATCATTTATATTTCCTAAACATCACAGAAGAAACGAAAATAAAACACACATATATGCCATCCGCATTCGCCATAAGGACCCGGGTCTTCACCGTAAGGTTACTTAACTTACGGCAGGGCGGGGTCAGAACTAGCGCGGATGCAAAACATATATAGTGTCTACCAGTATATCATATATATATATATAAGTAGCATTCGTCTCACGCAGTTATATAATCATATCATATCACAGAAAAAATAGAAGCAAACATATGAAATATAGGATATACAAGGAGGTCCGTGTTTTAGATTAAACCAGTAATGAAAAACACGGATTCCACGGTCGTGATGAATAGACAAGCCCACACCCCTAGACCCCTACAAGAGCGGCAAGCAACCCTGCCAATTCTAGAGTTAGGCGAGCGGTCTCGACTCCTCGAGATGGCCTCCCACTGGACTCTAGAACCCGGTTACTTGTGCTCCCCGCCTTGGGTGTATCCTAATGCTGAAAAGTAAATAATATACATCAAATGGAGACAAAAACCTCAACCCGGAAGTGTCCCAATAAAAGAATATTACATACAAATATTTACATGAATGAAAATTGAAAAACTCTCATCTCACGTAAAACCCCCTAGCTATTCAATCACGACAATCCAATATAACAAATCAACAGTAACACAATAGCATCACATGTCATCAACGTAAGTAATTATCCGTATCCCTAATGTCGTTGACGTATAGCAACGAGATCGAGGATACTGTAACATATTACACTTACGGTCGCAGAAAAGAAATGAAAACTACAATAATTAGAATCCACATCATGTTTAGACATCATAAACCCAGATTATCACATATTCCAGATTTCATGCCAAACCCTATAAAACTTGATTTAAGTTTCGAATTGAAAACACTTTTCAAAAATAAGTCGGGCAATTCAACAAGATTCCCGATTAAAAGATCAAATGCTCGTCGGGAACTTTAGTAGATGGCTGCACCCCCGAGACCGTCAACGAAGTGCACTTGGGCGGAATACCATGGCCACGAGCATCCGAGTGGATGGCTTTGGCCATAGGGTTCTCCTATAGTCACTTGATTGGGGCTTGGGGCATGGCTGTCTATGAGTGTCTCCCGGCGACTATTCGTGTATGATACGAGATTACGACGGAGTTTTGATCTGAATCGAAACTCCGTGGAAATCCATCACTAAAGACTAAAACGTGAGATTTACAAATCGATAACTAGTTTTCGCAAAACTATTCAATGTGGATTCCAAAAATTGTATCACATATCCAAAACTATCTAGACGATATTAAATATTTCGATCGATGTTTCAAACGCCAGCAAATCACCGAGACCTCAACAACTTAAGCCTCACTAAAAATACCCAGAAAGTCCAAAATGACACAATGAAGCATAAGAAGAAAAACGAATCCTTAACTCTTCAAGTTGGCGGCGGAACCGCGGCCAAACTATAGTTTAGGCGGCGGTTCCGCGGCCACTTGGAAGAGATAGGCCCTTCTACTTCTTGGGGCTCCATACAAATTACCTGCATGTTTTTCTGAGAATTTTTAATCTGGAAAATTTCAACTTTTGAAAAATGGACAGAAACTACTAAAAAACGGGTTTCGAAACTTCGATCGAACACTTTAACGTCGTTTAGACATTGCCTAAGTCTCTAGCTTGTCTCTAATACCATGAAAGTATGTCTTATCACCTCTACTAGGTTTATACAAGTATCAAATATGCAATTTGAAAAAATCTAAAATGCTAAGTTATACTAAACAAGAATCGAACCAGTGAATTAGGGTTTTTGAGTAAAGCAAACAAGTTCTATACTAAGTGTAGAGGGTTTACAACCTTTGTAGACCGGTCCTTCACTTCTAAAACTCTAAGTAGTAGTCCCTAGAACACTTCTTAGTCTCCACTTGAAGAAAGGAACGAGTTTGCTTGTTGTCTTCGAGGTCGAAGATGATCCACCTTGAAGTCTCTCTAACTCAAGCTCACTCTTCACCAATCAAAGTATTAGTGAAGCAAACAAGCTAAACTAATGGGCTAGATTAGTGTAGATTGATGAAGTAGAAAATTTGCTCACTAGAAATATTTTTCTCTTTTCTTTTCTCAACTCAAGAAAATTCCTAGAGAAGAGAATTGAAGAAGAAGATAAGGATGAATTTGGATAAGAGAATAATGAGTGGTTAAAATGAACCATGTAGGGTAATGAGATAAGATAAGGATGAATAAATATCTAAGAGTAAAACAAAATTAGGAGATGAGTCATGGCTTTTCAATGCTTCTCCAAGCATCCAAAGCCATGACTTATTCTCCCCCTTTTTTGTTTTTCTTAAAATATTAATCATCCTAATTATCCTATACTCTAGTGTAATTCTCATACATCCTAGTTTCTTGTATCATCAACCATGATACAAATCCAAATACATACATAAATATATATCACAGACATATATATAAATATATGTAAAGAGAAGAAAATCTTAAGTGAGCTAATATTTGTTAATATATATATATATATATATATATATATATATATATATATATATATATATATATATACAGAGAGAGAGGTTAATGGAGGAAAGGTGCCATAGGAAGGAATTTCCTCCTATAGCTTCGGAAAAATACATGCTCCATGATTTTTTTCGACGATCGGCATACATCACTTCCATATTTATCATCTAAGATGTGGATACACCAAATTTCATGTGATTATACCATTTTTTCACCGTTGATTTAGTTGGTGCAAAATTAATGGTTTACCGACAATAGAACTTTTTACATTGCTAATTCAACGGTGAAAAAGTGGTGGAAACACATGAAATTTGGTGTATGTACATTTTAGATGATAACGATGATGATGATGGGTGCCGATCGTCGGAAAAAATGGTGAATGTTGTATTTATTCGAAGCCATAGGAGGAAATTCCCTCCTATGGCCTTTTTTCTCCATTATTCTCATATATATATATATATATAATTATTAAATCAACAATTGATTCAATAATCCGGTTATATCATATATAACCGACTAATATTATATATATATATATATATGTGTGTGTGTGTATGTATATGTATATGTATGTATATCAAAACATTAAATCAACACTTGATTCAATTATCCGGTTATATCACATATAACCGACTAATATTAAATATTCCATATTAAATCAACACTTGATTCAATAATCCGGTCATATCTATATAACTGGCCAATATTATATATATATATATAATTATTGAATCAACACTTGATTCAATAATCCGGTTATATCATATATAACCTAACCGATATCAAATATCGCTAGATTGGAATACGGTATCACATACTCATATTTAATCAAGCTCCCGCACATATCTCCATATATGCCCTTCTTCGTTTCGCTTGAGCTAGAAAGCTCTGTGTGGGACTCTAAAGACTCGTGAATACGCCAATAGTAGGTAATGATCACATCAGATACCCATAAGCCGTCAGCGATACTAGCTGGACGTAACGGCTACCCGGGTATTGAACAAATAGAAGATCAACAAGCAAACTCTTCCAAACTCCCGTAAAGCCTATAAGCAACACTTACCGTATAGTCCAGTCTCTTTGTCTGATATGTCGCATATCGAGTCTAGGGGTGGAATCGTTAGACCCTAATAACTTGATAAGTCATGCCGATGTGTGGCCTATAACCCTTCGAGAAACTACTGATAACATTTATTAGTAAATCTCATCAGCCTTGGCCAAGGACTTGCTGTTATAGCCAATCAAGTATAGTGCAGCATCAACTCCCAATCCCGGGAGAGACGAAACCCCTCCTATCGCTCACTGCCTCCATGTGACTCAAGACTGTACCCAAAATCCACCAGTTTGCACGACTCCTTTGAGCTGTGGTAGGAAGGAAATCAAAGCACAGTGGAACCACATAAGACACTATAACAATCTCGGGTCTACAGACTAAACTGTATAAGTGTCACCAGAGAACTGCTATCTGATGATAAGTATGGTACCATCCAGGAGTTCTCGGCGAGTCCTTTTCGATGTACTCATTCTCCAATGAGCACCTGTGTACAATCTTTGATGTCAAACACCAATGGTTATGGGATCAACCATCATCCCATACAGGGTCAAGAAATGTACGCACTAGTCTACTCTGGAATATCGATGCCCTGTCTCGATACTCCGTCGACTAGGAACTGTTAAAGGATGTGCCTGAGGACTACATAAGCCCCACTAGTATGATCTACATCATATCCTGGTAATCAAACAAACATTCTAAGGGCTTTATCAACATGTATCAGAGAGACAATATACTAATACAAGTGTACATGTTAAGATAAAGAGCAACCAGATGGTATACTATCATGTCGAGCAAGAAAGTCCTCTATATATATGTCCAAGCATCCACTATATCATACAATAATGGCCTCTAAGGCATTCATATTCCTAACAGGTTTTACCTCATGGAGCAACTCAAGAAAATTTCTAGATGGTCCAAAGTTCTAAAAACTCTAACTTGATCTCACCATGGTGTGTAGGAGGAGGTGAGAATCAACTTTTGTGAAGGAAACATGGGATTTTGATGTGGTTTTTGGTTGTGGTGCATGGTGGTAATGAAGGTGGAGGAAGATGTGATGAAAAAGAATGAGGAAAAGAGAAATGAGAAGATGAAGGAATGTGTGAAGGGGGCCCATGGTTGAAGGCAACCATACTCTCTCTCTCTCTCTTTTCATAAATCATGGTCGCATCCATGTCCCTCTCTTATTATTCTTTTTTCTTTTCTTTTCTTTTTCCTTTTCTTAAAACATAACCATATTACAGAATAAAATCTAAATACAATATGTCACAAAATGTCATGCACACTCAAATACATGGTTAACAAAAAAATGGATTTGGCTTAATGCATAATTAGTAATATACTAATCAAGTTTAACATGAACTTGTATATAAATAATTGTATACTAATTTGTAAAATGCCCAAATCAATCAAATGCATTTCAGAAATAATAATTCACATTAATTTCCAAATATTTTCCAAAATATAGGTATATAATTATACCATTTCATTAAAACTAATTTCCATACTTTTATAATATTCACAAAATTTATTATTTTATTATTTAAATTCCAAAAATAATATTTTCTATTTTCTAAAATGTTGCAACTAGAGGACGTGTAGACCAAAGTCGGGGAATTTATATTCCCTGTCGACTTTATAGTTTTAGATACACAGCCGGCGGCGAACCCACGGAACCAAATCCCGGTGATTTTTGGTCGACCTTTTCTCGCAACATCGAATGCGGAAATCAATTGTCGTAACGGTTCCATAAACCTATCCTTTGGAAAAATGACAATTGAACTTAACATTTTTAGGGTAGGAAGTCAACTCTCCGAACCTTCTGCTTATATGATGGATATATGTTCCGTCAACGACATAGCTTTCAACAGTTGCGAATTTGAGGAGCTTTACGATAATGATCTTGACACCACTAGTGCTCTATTGTTTGATCCAGCTACTCCTTACACAAATAAGGAATACGAAGGGTTCACTTTTCTCGATGAGCTTAATTGACGGGACCCTTCTGCCGACAAGTCTACCCCCAAGTTCGAATCCTTTGACTTGTCGAATAAGTTAGTTGAGCTATCCGAGTCAATCTCTTACGCTAGCTGTGAACCTCTTATGGAGTCCGATTATCATTCTCTTACACTGCCTTCCATTGTCACTCCGCCGACACTTGATCTCAAGCCGCTGTCGTCTCATCTTAAATATGCATATTTATGAGAGAATGGGTCTTTGCCCGATATCATATCAGCTTCTCTAGCTTTAGAGCAAGAGAGAGCTCTTTTGTCTGCCTTGAGATCGAATAAGCAAGATTTTAGTTGGACAATGGCGGACATCAAAGGGATTAGTCCCTTGATTGTTGAACATCATATACAATTGATGGATGAAGCCAAACCTGTAAGTCGATGTCACTCACCCCGCGGGTTCGCGGGGAGGCAGAATAGGTAAAAAAAGATTTTTTTATAAACATGGTAACATCGACTAAACTTCAGGATCGTAACTAAACCCTAACTAACAAACTAACTAGGAGGTTAACTACTATGTAAGAATGTTATACTTCAAGCTACAAGTCCTTCTTCTCCTCGCTGTCTTTCTCCTCGTCGTGAGCTCCTTAGAGTAACTATGGATCACGCTTCCTCGTCTGTTTCTCCACATCAAAGAAGATCCACCCGAGATTGTCTACCTTGAGCTCTAACCTCTAATATGAGGTAATTAGGATACCAGGTGTGCTAAACTAAGTAGCCTAGAGTGAGTATAGAAGAATTTTGGGTAGCTAAGTCTCACTAATCCTTAGATTCTCAACACATGAGACAATAAGGGTTGAGAGGAAGAAGAAGAGAGAGAGCTAGAGGAAAGAGAATGTGTTTTTGATAATAATAATGGAAATGGCTCTTGATATGAATATAAGCATGCCAGTAAAATATCTCATACAAAATATCTAGTGCCACAAAAATATCTCACAAAATATCTAAGTCAAACCAAACCTCAATAGTCAAACCAAGTAGCCATAGTTCAATTATCATATACAAAAATAACAATACATTTCCTCCACCTCATAATTGTTTTAACCAAATAAATAATCAAAACCCTAATGAGGTGTCTCCTTCTAAAAGCAATCTTGAGTAATTACAAGAATGCCCCTCTCATCCGTATATACATACCCGTATCCGTATTCCGAGAAACTCAAATACAATGAAATGAAACTAATCCAATAATCTAATACTAGGATCCGGCTTAAACCGAAGCCCACTTTTATTATTCGCCCGAACATCATACGTGCATAAGTATACGATGTGATCGAACCATGTCGTAAAACCATAGGACCTCTACATCGTTTTGCCCGAAGCAGGAAAACCCTCTGTGTGGGACTCTAAAGACTCGACAATACACTGGCAGTGGGTTTAATAACAAGCACGTCAGCAGTACTAGCTGCACGTAACGGCTACCCAGGTATCTGTCGATAAGAAGGCCGATGAGCAAACTCATCCGAACTCCTACTGAGCCTGTCTGTGGCAATCTCCGTACAGTCTAATCTGTTCATCTAAGAGTATCGCATATCGGGCATAGAGGACCGATAAACGTCAGACCCCTAATAGCATAATATGTCGTGTCGGAATATAGCCCAAAACACCCTAAGAAACTACTGGTGTACCTACCAGTAAATCTCGCTTTCCCTAGCCAAGGACTTTGTGTAACAGCTCTCCGAACACCGCGCGACATCGACCCCCAATACCGGGAGAGATGAATCCGATCTAACCGCTACTGCCTCCAAGTGCTTCGGGATTGCACACAACTACAACCTATTTGCACGATTCAATAGAGCTGTGGTAGGGTAGTAATCTAAGAACAGTAGGAACACACTTGAGGCGAAGTAGCAGTGTCAAGTCAATGGACTATGCTGTACTCATGTCACCTAGGAATTACTGCCTGACGATAGGTATAGTACCAACCAGCAGTACCCTACGAGTCCGTCCATTATAACTCATAACCCAATGAGCACCTTCATACTATCTCCAGTATGACGTACTGATGGCTGTAGGACAGACCATCTCCCCTGCTGGGATGAGAAGCGTATACACTAGTCTACTCTGGAGTATCGATGCCCTGTCTCGATAATCCTACGACTAGGGACCTGTATAAAGATGTGCTTATAGACTGCCCAACCCCCACTAGTGTGACTGCCATCACAACGCTGGCAGTCATGCAAAGATCCTAAAAGCTCTACCAATGTGTATTAGCGTTACGTTAAAAGAAACATATACACATATTTAGATAGAAACAAACCAAGTATTATACTACCATATTGAGCAAGACTGTCATAAATCCGTGTATATATCCCAAGCTTACAAAATGTAATATACAAACTAGTACTATACAATAATGGCCTCTAGGGCATATAACACTAACAATCTCCCACTTGCACTAAGGCCATGGGCTGGCATATCGCAGACCTATCATCTCGAATAACCTCTCGAACTGTGTCTGAGGGATGGCCTTTGTGAATGGATCTGCAGTGTTGTTCTCCATAGCAACTCTCCATAACTCGATCTCCTGGCGATCCACGATCTCCCTGATCAGGTGATACCGCCTCAGGATGTGTCTGGACTTCTGATGGGACCTAGGTTCCTTTGCTAAAGCTATAGCCCCGTTGTTATCACAATATAGAGGTATTGGATCAATAATGTGTTAGGTCCATGTTACCTCTCCCGGTTCTTTCAGGGTTGCGGAAACGGTGAATTTTTTTTTTTGGGTTTTGGTAACATGGACTAGAAAACCCGGATCTTTGCTAAACAACACACTAGCAACAACTACGAGCTTTAGCTACTCGGTTAGGGGGTTATACCTAGTCTTGAACTCCTTCTCTTCTTGTTGTTCTCCTCCTTGCTAGCTCCTTGTAGTAGCTTGAATGGCTCCTCCTCGTCGTCTTCTCTTTGCCGAAGATAGATCCGTCCGAGGGCCTCGAACTTGAGCTCCTACCTCAACCTTGAGGTAACAAAAGTGTTAGGTTTGCTAGACCTTCAACCTTAGGATGAGTAGAGAGTAGTTTTGGTGTTTTATCTCTAAGGAAAATGGTTCTCAACTCATGAGAGATTTTGCCTTGAGCTAGAGGAAGAAGGAGAGCAAAGGATGAGAGAGAAGATGCAAGTAAGAATGATCAATTTTTTACAACCATGCTCTCTTATTTTAGAAAATGATAACAATAATAATAATTAACAATTTGTGATGGTGAGTTGATGAATGACCATTATCATTTCATTCATTAAATTCTTTGTGCAAAAAATAAGAAGCATCTTTGAAAACAAATGATGATGGTAAACAAGTCTACTTTGGTCAACCGGTCAACTAAAGTCAACAAGTCAACAAAAGTCAAGAATTCAACTCAAACATGGCACAATAATTGTTAACTAATATTATTAATCATATTTCCTATTCTCATTAGGGTTTGGAAAAAGACAACAGTCAACTGTGCATACACACTCGTACCATAACCCTGATGAGAATCCTCTGCCTCTGTCTCAGTCAACTGTGCATACACACCCGCATCCGTGTTCCGAGGAACACGAATACAATGAGATAAAACCAATCCCAAAACATATACTAGGATCTGGCTTAAAACCAAAGCCCGCTAGTAATAACTGTCCGGACACCAAACGTGCATAAGTGCGCGGATGTGAACGAACCCCGTCGCAAAACCATGCGACCTCTACTCAGTTTTACCCAAAGGCGAATAACCCTCTGTGTGGGACTCTAAAGACTCGACACTACGCTGGCAGTAGGGTTAACCACAGACCGCAAGCGGCACTAGCTGTACGTAACGGTCCTCAGGTAGATGCCGATAAGAAGACTGATGAGGTGAACCCATCCGAACTCCTACTGAGCCTGTATGTGACAATCTCCGTACAGTCCGATCTGTTCGTCTGAGAATATCTCATGGCAGGCCTAGGGGGGTGGTAAACGTCAGTCCCCTAATAGCAGTACAAGTCGTGTCAGAGTGTAGGCCAGAACACCCTGAGATAACACTGGAAACCTACCAGTATATCTCGCTTGCCCTGGCCAGGGACGACTATGTGTAATGGCTCTCCTAAAAACAGCGCGATATCAACCCCCAATACCGGAAGAGACGAATCATGTCTAATCGTCACTGCCTCCAAGTGCTTCGGGACTGCACCCAACTACTACCTGTTTGCACGACTCAGTAGAGCCGTGGTAGGGTAGTAATCAAAGAACAGTGGGAACACACTCGAGGCGAAGTGACAGTGTCAAGTCAGCGGACTAAGCTGTACTCATGTCACCTGGAAACTGTTAACTGACGATAGGTATAATACAAACCAACAGTTCCCGACGAGTCCTGTCCAGTTTACTCGTAACCTAACGAGCACCCGCATACTATCTCCAGTACGATGTACTGATGGCTGTGGGACAGACCATCTCCCATACTGGGAAGAGAAGCGTATGCACTAGTCTACTCTGGAGTATCGATGCCCTGTCTCGATAATCCTACGACTAGGGACCAAGAATATGTTGGGTCTACGTTACCCACCCCGGTCCTTTCGGGGAGGCGGAATAGGTAAAACGAAAATTTTTCCTAACTAGGTAACATGGACTGTACAAGAAGGATCGTTGCTAAACAAGAACTAAGAAATATTCTACAAGTTCTAACTACTATGTAGAATGGTTATACCTTGGTCTTGAACTCCTTCTCTTCTTCTTGTTGTTCTTCCTCCTGCTTTCTCCTTTTAGTTGCTTGAATGGATCCTCCTTGTCGTCTCCTCCTTGCCATAGATGGATCCACCCGAGGGCCTCGAAATTGAGCTCTAATCTCAACCTAGAGATGACTAAGGTGTTTGGTTTGCTAAACCTAATACCTTAGATTGAGTAGAGAAGAGTGATGGTGATTTTGTCTCAAAGGTTCATGATTTCCAACTCATGGAACACTTGAACCTTGAGAGAGGAAGAGGGAGAGCTTATTTTCATGAGAGAGAAAGAAGATGATAGAATAAGCTCTCATAATGCAACCCTCCTCACAAAAGTGAGAATAATGATAATAATAATAATAATTAAGTATGGTGATGGTTAGTTTCAATGACCATTATCATTTCATGCAATTATTTCATTTTGTAAACAACAAGCTAGCAAAAGTCATACCCATGAAATGATAGCCATGAAATGATGATGGTCAACAAGTCCAAAATGGTCAACTGGTCAACGAAATCAACAAGTCAACAAAAGTCAAACTTTCAACTCAACCATAGCACAATAATACTTAATTAATATTATTAGTCATATATGATATTCTCATTAGGGTTAAGAGAAAAGTCAACGGTCAACAAGTCAACCAAACCCAAATGGTCAACAACCCTAATGAGAATCCTCTGCCTCTGCCTCTGTCAACTGTGCATACACACCCGCATCCGTACTCCAAGGAACACGAATACACTGAGATAAAATCAATCTCAAAACAATTGCTAGGATCTGGCTTAAACCAAAGCCCACTAGTAACTACTGTCCGGACACCAAACGTGCACAAGTGCGTGGATGTGAACGAACCCCGTCGCAAGACCATGCAACCTCTACTCTGTTTTGCCCAAAGACGAGTAACCCTCTGTGTGGGACTCTAAAGGCTCGACACTACGCGGGCAGTGGGTTTAACCACAGGCCGCAAACGGTACTAGCTGTACGTAACGGTCCCCAGGTAGGTGCCGACAAGAAGACTGATGAGGTGAACCCATCCTAACTCCTACAGAGCCTGAATGTGACAATCTCCATACAGTCCGGTCTGTTCGTCTGAGAATATCGCATGGCGGACCTAGGGGGCGGTAAATGTCAGTCCCCTAATAGCGGTACAAGTCATGTCGGAGTATGGCCCAAAACACCCTGAGAATCTACTGGAAAACCTACCAGCAATTCTCGCTTGCCCTGGCCAGGGACGACAATGTGTAATGGCTCTCCTAGACACAACGCGATATCAACTCCCAATACCGGGAGAGACGAATCCTGTCTAACCGTCACTGCCTTCAAGTGCTTCGGGACTGCACCCAACTACTACCTGTTTGCACAACTCAGAAGAGCCGTAGTAGGGTAGTAATCTAAGAACAGTGGGAACACACTCGAGGCGAAGTGACAGTGTCAAGTCAGCGGACTAAGCTGTACTCATGTCACCTGGGAACTGTTAACTGAAGATAGGTATAATACCAACCAACAGTTCTCGACGAGTCCTGTCCAGTGTACTCGTAACCTAACGAGCACCCGCATGCTATCTCAAGTACGACGTACTGACGGCTGTGGGACAGACCGTCTCCCCTGCTGGGATGAGAAGCGCATACGCTAGTCTACTCCGCAGTATCGATGCCCTGTCTTGATAGTCCTACGACTAGGGACCTGCATAAGGATGTGCTTGTGGATTATCCAGCCCCCATGAGTGTGACTGCCATCACAACGCTGGTAATCAAGCAAAAATCCTAAGGGCTCCACTAATGTGTATAAGCAATATGTTAAATGAAACACATGTACACACATTGAAGTGGAAACAAACCAAGTAGCATACTACTATATCGAGCAAGACTGTCGTAAACCCGTATATATATATATATATATATATATATATATATCCCAAGCCTCCAAAATGTATCATACAAACTAGTACTATATAATAATGGCCTCTAGGGCATACATATCTAACAAACTCCCACTTGCACTAAAGGCCAGTAATTGGTGTACCGCATACCCAACGTCTGCACTAAGGCCAGCTGCTGGCGTACCGCATACACAATAGCTCAAAAAGTCGCTCGAACTGTGTTTGAGGGAGGGCCTTTGTGAATGGATCCGCCGTGTTGTCTTTTGTGTCCACTCTCCGTACCTCGATCTCCTGGCGATCAATGATCTCCCTGATCAGGTTATACCGCCTCAAGATGTGTCTGGATTTCTGATGGGACTTTGGTTCCTTCGCTAAAGCTATAGCCCCATTGTTATCGCAATACAAAGGTATTGGGTCAACAATGGACGGAACCACCTGAAGTTCACTAATGAACTTCTTCATCCAGACCGCCTCTTTTGCGGCATCGCTTGCATCAATGTATTCAGCCTCCATCGTCGAGTCTGCGACGGTATCCTATTTGGAACTCCTCCAACATACCGCCCCTCCGTTGAGGGTAAACACAAAACACGAGACAAACTTGCTGTCATCTTTGTCACTCTGGAAGCTTGAATCGGTAAAGGACTCGACCCTGAGGTCTCCATTACCGTAAACCAGGAACATCTCCTTAGTCCTTCTCAGGTACTTGAGAATGTTCTTCACTGCTGTCCAGTGGCCCTCACCTGGGTCTGACTGATACCGGCTCACCACGCTCAGCGCATAAGCTACATCTGGTCTTGTACATAGCATCGCATACATTATAGATCCTAACGCCGAAGCGTAGGGTATAGTGCTCATACGAACCCTCTCCTCGTCAGTCTTAGGAGACATCTTCTTGGAGAGGGTAATTCCATGCAATGCGGGTATGTTACCGCGCTTAGAATACTCCATACTAAATCTCTTTAGTACGGTCTCTATGCACCTGGACTGTGAAAGTCCAAGTAGTCTCTTGGATCTATCCCTGTAGATCTTGATCCCCAGAATGTACGAGGCATCACCCAGGTCCTTCATGGAGAACCGTTGTGACAAAAATAGCTTGACCGATTATAGCATAGGAATGCCATTTCCTATCAAAAGAATGTCGTCCACGTACAAGACTAGGAACACGACAGTTCGTCCTACAATCTTCTTATAGACACAAGGTTCATCTTCGTTCTTGATGAAATCAAATTCCTTGATTGCCTCATCAAAACAGATGTTCCAGCTCCGCGATGCCTGCTTCAATCCATAAATGGATTTAAGCAACTTGCACACCTTCCCGCTGCTCCTACTGTCTACGAAACCTTCTGGCTGATCCATGTAAACACACTCTTCCAAACAGCCGTTTAGAAAAGCCGTTTTAACGTCCATCTGCCAGATTTCATAGTCATGGAAGGCAGCAATGGCAAGTAGGATCCGAATGGATTTGAGCATAGCCACCAGAGAAAAAGTTTCGTCATAGTCCACACCGGGTCTTTGACGAAAACCTTTTGCAATTAGTCTAGTCTTATAGGTTTCCACCTGCCCATCTACACCAAGTTTCCTTTTGTAGATCCATTTGCATCCAACGGGTTTTACCCCAGGTGGAGCAATATCCAAGGTCCACACTTTATTGGTGAAGATGGACTCCATTTCGGATTGCATTGCTTCTAGCCACTTATCAGAGTCCCTACTGATAATGACCTGCCTGAAAATGGTAGGGTCTGTTAGTTATATGTATGCCGTAGAAGCCATTACTGTATATAGTATGTATATTGTAGTGGATGTTGGGACATATATAGGGAGGACTTTCTTGCTCGACATGATAGTATGCTATCTGGTTGCTCTTTACCTTAACGTGTACACTGATTGTCTCTCCGTTACATGCTGGTAAAGCCCTTAGGATGTGTACTTGACTACCTGGACTATGATGCAGATCATACTAGTGGGGACATGGTAGTCCATAAGTACATCCTTCAAGGTCCCTAGTCATGGGTGTATCGAGACAGGGCATCGATATACCAGTGTAGACTAGCGTATACCTTCTCGACCCATACAGATGGGCGATGGATGATCCCATATCCATTGGTGTTTGACATCAGAGATGATATACGGGTGCTCAGTGGAGACTCGGTACACTGGACGGACTCGCCGAGAACTCCCAGATTGTATTATACCTTACGTCAGATGGCAGTTCTCTGGTGACACTGGTACAGGTTAGTCTGTAGACCCGAGATCGTCATAGAGTCTTATGTGATTCCTGTTAGTTATATGTATGCCCTAGAGGCCATTACTATACATAGGATGTATATTGTAGTGGATGCTTGGACATATATAGGGAGGACTTTCTTGCTCGACATGATAGTATGCTATCTGGTTGCTCTTTACCTTAACGTGTACACTGATTGTCTCTCTGTTACATGTTGGTAAAGCCCTTAGGATGTGTCCTTGACTACCTGGACTATGATGCGGATCATACTAGGGGGGACATGGTAGTCCATAAGTACATCCTTCAAGGTCCCTAGTCATGGGTGTATAGAGACAGGGCATCGATATACCAGAGTAGACTAGCGTATACCTTCTCGACCCATACAGATGGGCGATGGATGATCCCATATCCATTGGTGTTTGACATCAGAGATGATATACGGGTGCTCAGTGGAGACTGGGTACACTGGACGGACTCGCCGAGAACTCCCAGATGGTATTATACCTTACGTCAGATGGCAGTTCTCTGGTAACACTGGTACAGAGTAGTCTGTTGACCCGAGATCGTCATAGAGTCTTGTGTAGTTCCCACTGTGCTTTGATTTCCACCTTACCACGTCCAAGAGGGCGTGCAAAACGGTGGTTTTTGGGTACTGTCCCGAATCACATGGAGGCAATGAGCGATAGGAGGGGATTCGTCTCTCCCGGTATAGGGAGTTGATGTTGCGCTGTGTTCGATTGGCTATAATCGGAAATCCCTGTCCAGGGTTGCTGAGATTTACTGGTAAGTGTTACCTGTAGTTTCTCGAACTGTTATAGAGCTCATACCGACACGACTTATCGAGCTATTGGGGTCTGACGTTTACCACCCCTAGGCGAGATATGCGACATATCAGACGAACAGACCGGACTGTACGGTAAGTGTTACTGGTTGGATTCACAGGAGTGTGAGCGGGCTTGCTCGTCGATCTTCTGATCGCTTAATACCCGGGTAGCCGTTACGTTTACTAGACCGCTTGCGGCTTGTGGGTGTTTGATATGATCATCACCTGCTGCCGGTGTATTGACGAGTCTTTAGAGTCCTACACAGAGGTTTCCTGGCTTAAGAGAAACGAAATAGGAGCGCATATGAGATATGTGCGGGACCGAGAATTTTGCGTGTATGTGATACCGTATTTTATTCTAGCGGTGAATGTATCGATTGGTTGTATGCGATATAACCTAGTTATCGAATCAAGGATTGATTTGATAAGTCGATACATTGGATATTAGTCGGTTATATGCGATATGACCGGATCGTTAAATCAAGTGTTGATTTAATGATTTAATGTATAATTATATATTTGATATATTACTTTGCATTAACTAGTATTTGTTCACTTTAAATGGATTTTCTCACTTGAAATACACAAGTTGTATATGTGGTATACTTTTGTGCACTTGTTTGTATCATGTTTGATGATACATGCTAACTTGGGTTTGTGTGTGTGATTAAACCATGGTTATGTTAATGGTTAGGGTTTTGCTTCATTTACTTATTCATTTATTTATTTATTCATTTTAGAAAGAAATAAAATGGTGGCTAACTTTGGATTATCTTTGAAGCTTCATGAAGCTTTGAAATGGTTGACCATTTTGTTTCTTTCCTTAACCCTAACCATTCAACCTAACCTTAGTTTATTCTCTGCAGCTAACTATGGTTGCAAATATGATAAGTATCATTTTATTTCCTATTTTAAAGAAGATATCATATTCTTTTCTTCTTCTGCTCCTTCTTCAACAAAGAAGAAAACTTGCAACCATTAATGGCAACATGAGAAAAAGAGTGAGAAATCAAATTCTAAAGTGAACCCATTTCCTATTTCTTCATCCTCTACCACTTGCCAAGTAGTATAGGGTGTTTTCTTCACTAGTTTCATGACTTGGTGAAGTTGGAGCTTGATCTTGTGTTGCCTCGACGTAGATCATCTTCGGCATCGAAGTCGACGACCTAGCCCGATCATTCTTTCGATGAAACCACCGCGAGAGTCCGGGATCCGATGGGTACAGCGGAGGGACTTCATCTCGGAGCTATGGAGGTGGAGGACCGGATCTACAAAGGTTATAGTCACTTCCCTTTTAGCAGTAAAGTTGTATACTACTTGTAGTTTCGCCTAATATCTAGTTAACGATCCGTATTAGGGTTTGTAGGCACCGGAAAATTTTGAAATTGGCATGGTTGATGCATTGTAAGACCTCTAGTGTGTGCCTAGGAACCCTACAGTGGTATCAGAGCCTAGCTAGAGCCTTAGGCGATGGGTTTTTATGTGAGATGAGTGTTTTTCATTTTCATTCATGTAAAAACTTGTATGTAATATTCTTTTATTGGGGCACTTCCAGGTTGAGGAAGATGTCACCTTTTGTATATTATTTACTTTTCCGCACTAGGATAGACCCAAGGAGGAGGGCACAAGTAACCGGGTTCTGGAGTCCAGTGGGAGACCAACTCGAGGAGTCGAGTCCGGGTCTCCTAACTCTAGAATTGGTAGGGTTGCTTGCCGCTCTCGTAGGGGTCTAGGGGTGTGGGTTTGGCTATTCATCACGACCGTGGAATCCGTGTTTTATACTGGCTCGTATTGAAAACACGGACGTCCTAGTATATCCAATATTTCATATATGTTTCTTCTGCTGCGATATCTGTGATGTGATCATTTGATATTCTGTGATGGATATTGTATATAGTATATATGATATATTATATAGACGTTACTTATGTTTTGCACTCGCGTTAGTCCTGCCCCGCTCTATCGTTAGTTACCTAACCTAACGGTGCACGAGGGGACATCAAGGCGAATGCGGATGGCATAAGTGTACGTCGTATTTATCTGTGATGTTTAGGTAACTTAAATGATGGGACTTCATTAATACGATTAATGAAATTAAAGAAACCTAAAGATGTTGTGGAATCGAATTTCAAAAATAAAACAGGTAGCTACAGTTCTTGCTTTGCACAGCGGTATATATGATATATCCTGCACCTTATTCGATGAGAAAAGAACCGAGATCCCTTCATCGGGAGTGACTCCTTTAGCAATAACTGTCAGATGCTACACACTCGGTTTGTCTTTTGATAGCTTCTATAGTTTCTGCTTTGCACAGTGATATATATGATATATCCCGCACCTCATTCGACGAGGAAAGGGCCGACGATCCCTTCACCGGGAGTGACCCCTTTAGCAAAACTAGAAAAGCCTCAAAAACACTCCATTTTAAAATCATTTGATTCTACAACGATATCAAGTTCATTACGCAATAGGTTTTCAGAAAAACCTGTCGTAGCCCTCCGTCATTTCAGATAAGTGGTAGTTAGTATTCGTGCTACGTTTGTTGGCCTGCGTCAAGGCGCAGTGTGCGGTAGCTAACTAGTATTTATCTGCTTATGCATATGATGCAGATTAGATTAGGGTAGTCATGCGACTTTGTTGGCCTGCGTCAAGGGTCGTGCGGGTGGGTTTAATTCAATCAGGAAATGACGGGTTGAACTTGACTAGCGCACTATGGTTTGTTGGCCTGCGTCAAGGTCATAGGACGTTAGGGGCAAAATTATCGGGAATTTCAATTGTTGAAATTTGCAATAAGATTGCATACCTTCTATGAGATAGTTGGATCACGATACCCGCTGCGAGTAAGAGTTACTACTGGGAGAGTTTTACACATTACAATTAGCCGATCAAGTAGGTGTCTAGAAAAGTGTTAACGAGGTTACGCTTCTGGGAAAACGAGGTTTACATTAATTAGGTTCGTGCGAAAGCACGGGGGACCTCCCTCAAAGTACCGACACTGGCCTGGCTGAAAGATTGGCGAACTTGTAGCGTGTAATTAATCCCGGCTAGTCTTTCCTTTTAGGGTTTGAAGGAAGATTTGATAAAAAACAGTGGGAGCCATCCTGATTAGATAAAATAATAACCAATCTGATCTTGCAAGAGCGCACGCTGAGTGTTTTCTTCTCTCTCTCTCCAGGTAGCGACCATTTCACGCCTTAATCAAGATAATAATACGGATGTATTGACCGAACCCGCTTGTTATACTGAGCTGGGGAACGTTGGTCCCGCTCCAAGTTATAATTGTTATAAGACAGAGCAGGAAATTGGGGAATACCAGATTTCCCGTGCCGGCCAAACGAAGAAAGTGCATATGATGCATCTTCTTTTGGTGTGTTCATTACAAAGAACTGTTTCTCAATATCCTCTGCGTCCTGGGTATTTGATACCGGATCAGGATCCCAGATATGTAATCTGTTACATAGGGCTACAGATAGGTAGAGAACTGAGAACGAGTGATAAGTTTCATGAGGCAGAAAACGGGGCAAGTGTTGCAGCCAAGTCTGTTGGTCACTGTCACCCTGTATTACAAATACATTGATTCTGAACGAATGTTATTAGATACCGAACCTGATATAAAAAATCATATCAGTCTCTTTATAAGTAAAGAAATGATAAAATTTTGTATTGTTGGATAATGTTTTGAACATTTCCTATATCAAAAGTTGATCGGTTCAGGCACGTGATCTAAAAGCATTGATATTCTAAATCAAACTACAGTTCTTAGTATATAGAACACACACAAGAGGAAGAGTTCAGAAATGAACGAATCCTTCTTGAAGCATTGTAGACTAGGTCATATCAATGCAACCCGACTGGCTGAAGTTACATTTAGATGCATATTTAAATTAGTTTGAATTTACATCTTGTGAAACTTGCCAGTCATGTCACAGAGATAAGATGACCATAGCTCCGTTTACTGGAAACAGAGAAAGAGTTAGTGAACTCTTAGGATGATACATGTTGATGTATGTAGGTCCCCTATCTAAACTTGCCAAGACCGGTTCTTTGTACTTCATTACATTCTCTGATGATCTCTCAAGATTCAGTCATGTGTTCCTGTTGAAACACAAGTCCGAACCTTTTGAGATATTCACAGAATATAAGTTAGAAGTAGAGAACCAATACGGGTATAAGTATTATGTCCTTTGATGAGATCAAGGAGGAGAATACTTGTGCATAGAATTCCTGGACTATTCTAAAGGAGAATGAGATTCTCTCTCAACATTACTCCTCCGTATACACCATAGCACGATGGTATATCAGGGCGGAGCAATAACACCCTATATGATATAGTGTGCTTTATGATGAGTACTACCGAGTTACCTATTTCCTTTTGGGAGTTATGCACTTATGAAGTTGCATACCTATTGAATAGGGTTCAAATCAAATTTGTTGCCTACCACTTCATATGTGATATTGAAAGGGAAGAGCCTATATCTTAAGTTGGTTAAGATTTAGGGTTGTCCGGGCTATGTCTAAAAGCAAAATCCGGACAAGCTCGAGGCAAGGTCTGTTATGTAGAACTGGAATTGTTCCAGCTATACAAACTGCAGCTGATGATTTGATAGAACCAAATGATTCAATAGTTACCAACGAACCTCAGCCTCTCCGCCGATCTAGTAAGGTTCCTCACCCGCCTGAGAGATACTTCGGTCTCTCTATGACAGTGGGAGCGAGGATTGCATCATGAGATAATGATCTAACTAGTTTCGAGCAGGCCATCGAGAGTAGGGACTCTGTAAGAATGGCTGGATGCTTAGCGATCTGAGATGGAATCCTTATACACCAGCAAAGTATGGACTTTGGTTGCTATATCTGAAGGGTTAAATCCCCATCAGGAGCAAGTATATCTTGAGAAGATTACTTGGTGTGGATGGAAAAGTTGAGACTTTCAAAGCTAGACTTGTTAAAGGTTTTCGTCATCGACCAGGCGTGGATAATGATGAAACCTTTTCCAGTAGCTATGCTTAAGTCCATCCGGATCCTACTTGCCACGGCTACATACCATGACTGCGATATCTGGCGGTTGGGTGTCATGACTGCTTTTCTAAATGATGTTTTAGAAGAAAGCGTCTATAAGTACACAGTCAGAGGGCTTCGTAAACAGTGGGAGCAGCGGAAACGTGTACAAGATGCTTTATAGGATAAAGCAGGCATCGCGGAGTTGGAACATCTGTTTTGATGTAGTAGTCAAATAGTTTGACTTCATCAAAATGGTAGATGAACCTTGTATATACAAAAAGGTAGTAAGGAGTATGGTGATGATCCTCGTAGAGTACGTGGATGACATACTCTTGATAGGGAAGGAGTTTCCTATGCTACGCTCGATCAATCTCCGCTTATCACAATGATTCTCCATATAGGATCATAGTGATACCTACTAAATCCTGGGTTTTGGATCTATGAGATAGATCTAATTGGATGTTAGGATACTCACTAGTTGTAGTGAGATGGTATCAATTGATCCTGGGAGAATCACTGGAAAGGTTCCAGGGTGATAAGGACGACTGAATGTCAGTCACAGGCATTGTCTTTACCCCCAGAAAAGGGACAGTATGTTGGAAGAGTTCCAAGCTAGATACCGTGACATACTAGACGATAAAGGCGGGATACATCACTACTTAAGATGCTACCAAAGAGGCAGTCTGGATGTATATTTGTTCATGAGATGAACTTAGTTCCTCCCATTGTGTGACAATAGAGATGTGGCTTATGCCAGGGAACGTCCGTCCCATCAGTGATCCAGATATATTCTTAGGCAGTATCACCTGATCATGGAGATGGTTGATCTCCAAGGAGATCAAGGTTAGGAGAGTAGACTCAGAGGACAACACGGCGGATCCACTCACAAAGGCCTTTTTCCCAGAGAGAGACTATTATGGGATGGTTGAGTATGAGATACTACAACCACTGCTATCAGATGGCCCTAGTGCAAGTGGGAGATTGTTAGTTATATGTATGCCCTAGAGGCCATTACTATACATAGGATGTATATTGTAGTGGATGCTTGGACATATATAGGGAGGACTTTCTTGCTCGACATGATAGTATGCTATCTGGTTGCTCTTTACCTTAACGTGTACACTGATTGTCTCTCTGTTACATGTTGGTAAAGCCCTTAGGATGTGTACTTGACAACCTGGACTATGATGCGGATCATACTAGTGGGGACACGGTAGTCCATAAGTACATCCTTCAAGGTCCCTAGTCGTGGGTGTATCGAGACAGGGCATCGATATACCAGAGTAGACTAGCGTATACCTTCTCGACCCATACAGATGGGCGATGGATGATCCCATATCCATTGGTGATTGACATCATAGATGATATACGGGTACTCAGTGGAGACTGGGTACACTGGACGGACTCGTCGAGAACTCTCAGATGGTATATACCTTACGTCAGATGGCAGTTGTCTGGTGACACTGGTACAGAGTAGTCTGTTGACCCGAGATCGTCATAGAGTCTTGTGTGGTTCCCACTGTGCTTTGATTTCCACCTTACCACGTCCAAGAGGGCATGCAAAACGGTGGTTTTTGGGTACAGTCCCGAATCACATGGGGTCAATGAGCGATAAGAGGGGATTCGTCTCTCCCGGTATCGGGAGTTGATGTTGCGCTGTGTTCGATTGGCTATAACCAGAAATCCCTGGCCAGGGTTGCTGAGATTTACTGGTAAGTGTTACCTGTAATTTCTCGAACTGTTATAGACCTCATATCGACACGACTTATCGAGCTATTGGGGTCTTACGTTTACCACCCCTAGGCGAGATATGCGACATATCAGACGAACAGACCGGACTGTACGGTAAGTGTTACTAGTTGGATTCACAGGAGTGTGAGCGGGCTTGCTCGTCGATCTTCTGATCGCTCAATACCCGGGTGGCCGTTACGTTTAGCAGACCGCTTGCGGCTTGTGGGTGTTTGATATGATCATCACCTGCTGCCGGCGTATTGACGAGTCTTTAGAGTCCTACACAGAGGTTTCCTGGCTCAAGCGAAACGAAATAGGAGCGCATATGAGATATGTGCGGGACCGAGAATAATGCGTGTATGTGATACCGTATTTTATTCTCGCGATGAATGTATCGATTGGTTGTATGCGATATAACCTAGTTATCGAATCAAGGATTGATTCGATAAGCCGATACATTGGATATTAGTCGGTTATATGCGATATGACCGGATCGTTAAATCAAGTGTTGATTTAATGATTTAATGTATAATTATATATTTGATATATTACTTTGCATTAACTAGTATTTGTTCACTTTAAATGGATTTTCTCACTTTAAATACACAAGTTGTATATGTGACATACTTTTGTGCACTTGTTTGTATCAAGTTTGATGATACATGCTAACTTGGGTTTGTGTGTGTGATTAAACCATGGTTATGTTAATGGTTAGGGTTTTGCTTCATTTACTTATTCATTTATTTATTTATTCATTTTAGAAAGAAATAAAATGGTGGCTAACTTTGGATTATCTTTGAAGTTTCATGAAGCTTTGAAATGGTTGACCATTTTGTTTCTTTCCTTAACCCTAACCATTCAACCTAACCTTAGTTTATTCTCTACACCTAACTATGGTTGCAAATATGATAAGTATCATTTTATTTCCTATTTTAAAGAAGATATCATATTCTTTTCTTCTTCTTCTCCTTCTTCAACAAAGAAGAAAACTTGCAACCATTAATGGCAACACGAGAAAAAGAGTGAGAAATCTAATTCTAAAGTGAACCAATTTCCTATTTCTTCATCCTCTATCACTTGCCAAGTAGTATAGGGTGTTTTCTTCACTAGTTTCTTGACTTGGTGAAGTTGGAGCTTGATCTTGTGTTTCCTCGACGTAGATCATCTTCGGCATCGAAGTCGACGACCTAGCCCGATCATTCTTTCGATGAAACCACCGTGAGAGTCCGGGATCCGATGGGTACAGCGGAGGGACTTCAACTCGGAGCTATGGAGGTGGAGGACCGGATCTACAAAGGTTGTAGTCACTTCCCTTTTAGCAGTAAAGTTGTTTACTACTTGTAGTTTCGCCCAATATCTAGTTAGCGATCCGTATTAGGGTTTGTAGGCACTGGAAAATTTTGAAATTGGCATGGTCGATGCCTTGTGAGACCTCTAGTGTGTGCCTAGGAACCCTACAATTCCCACTGTGCTTTGATTTCCACCTTACCATGTCCAAGAGGGCGTGCAAAACGGTGGTTTTTAGGTACAGTCCCGAATCACATGGAGGCAATGAGCGATAGGAGGGGATTCTTCTCTCCCGGTATAGGGAGTTGATGTTGCGCTGTGTTCGATTGGCTATAACCGGAAATCCCTGGCCAGGGTTGCTAAGATTTACTGGTAAGTGTTACCAGTAGTTTCTCGAACTGTTATAGACCTCATATCGACACGACTTATCGAGCTATTGGGGTATGACGTTAACCACCCCTAGGCAAGATATGCGACATATCAGTCGACGAGACCGGACTGTATGGTAAGTGTTACTGGTTGGATTCACAGCAGTGTGAGCGGGCTTGCTCGTTGATCTTTTGATCGCTCAATACCCGGATGGCCGTTACGTTTAGCAGACCGCTTGCGGCTTGTGGGTGTTTGATATGATCATCACCTGCTGCCGGCGTATTGACGAGTCTTTAGAGTCCTACACAGTGGTTTCCTGGCTCAAGTGAAACGAAATAGGAGCGCATATGAGATATGTGCGGGACCGAGAATAATACCAATATGTGATACTGTATTCTATTCTCGCGATTTGTATCATTGGACGGTTATATATGATATAGCCGGGTTACCGAATCAAGTGTTGATTCGATACATTGATACACTTCATATTAGTCGGTTATATGCGTCATGACCGGATCATTAAATCAAGTGTTGATTTAATGATTTAATGTATAATTATATATATGATATATTACTTTACATTAACTAGTATTTGTTCACTTAAGATTATTTTCTCACTTGAATGTGCACATTGTATATATGATATATTTTTGTTCACTTGATTGTATCATGTTTAATGATACAAGCAAACTTGGGTGTGTGTATGCTTTAAACTATGATTAGATTAATGGTTAAGGTTTGATTTACACATTTATTTATTCATTTATTTTTGGGGTAAAAACAAATATGGTGGCTTTCTTTGTTTTATTCTTGGAGTTTTCATGAAGCTTCACCATTTTGTTTTCATTCTTAAACCTAACCATTACCTAAACCATAGTTTATTCTCTACATGAGTTAAACTAACCCATGGTTGCTATATGATAAGGATCACTTGAATTTTCTAATTAATTAATTCTTTTCCTTCTTCTTCATCTTCTTCATGAAGAAAGAAAAAGCTTGCTAGAAAATTCTAAGTGATGATTTCAAGTGAGAAATCCAAATCCAAAGTGAACCCACTTCCTATTTCTTCATCCTCTACCACTTGCCATGTAGTAGAGGGTGTTTTCTTCACAAGTTTCTTGACCTAGTGAAGATGGAGCTTGAGTTTGAGTCGCCTCGACGTAGATCATCTTCGGCACCGAAGTCAACGACCTAGCCCGCTCATTTCTCCGATGAAACCGACGTTAGAGTCCGGGATCCCGATGATCGCAGTGGAGGGACGTCATCTCGGAGCTAAAGAAGTAGTGGACCGGATCTACAAAGGTTGTATTTTCATTCACTTATTAGTAAAGCAGTTTACTAGCTTGTTGTTTCGCCTAATTTCTAGTTAACGATCTAGTTTAGGATTTCTCGGCACCGGAAAAATTTGAATTTGGCATGGTTGATGCCTTGTGGAACCTCTTGAGTGTTCCTAGAAACCCTACAGTGGTATCAGAGCCTAGCTAGAGCTTTAGGCGATGCGTAGACGAAGTTAGAAACCCGATCGAACCCCGAAACCCTAACTTTGAGCCCTCTCTGTCCTTTTTTCAAAACTGTGGACTTTTCTAGATTAAAAATATGCAGAAAAATCAGCAGGGATTTCTATGAGTTACTGTGCAACACGTGCGCCTGATTCGATCAAAGCGCCGCGGAAACGCGGCATGAGCATGGCTCGTGAGGCGGTTCCGCGGCCATATAGTCACCTTGTTCATTTCAATTTGCACAGTAATGTCACTATCTGTCTCCTGTGTTTTCTGGGTATTTTTATTTTATACTCAACAGTTGAGTTTTTTGGATTGTATTGGGAGTTCGTAGATTCGATCGGATAGTCTAATTTTGTCTATGTATTTTTCCGGGTATTTTAGAACATGTTAAAATGTTTGACCGGATATAAATACCAACTTTTTCCCCTGTCGGGAAATTTCCAAGTGTTGGATTTTTCCAAAGTTTAAAGACGTTCTAAGTAGTGCAAGTAACGCGATGGACCCTCTAGAAGGCAACAAACCTTAACTCGATTATGTGACCGTCTTGAACTGCCCTTTGAACCTTAGGGTTTGGGGAAGTACAACGTGCCACATGTGAAGCGTTGGCTTGACCCTTCTACGGCTGGACCGTTGGTACTGTGGCATGAAGTGAATGTTTTTAAACTTGTTTCAAGTGTTGAGCTGTTTCGGGAAAACTTGGGTATTTGACTGTTTGATCGGAAAGTTTAACATTTTCTATTTATCTGGAATGTGATACAATATTTGGAATCCACAAGTAGTTATGAGATAACTGAATGAATGTTATAAATCTAGCGGTGTAGTCTCACTTGATCGGTTGCCACGGAACTTTGATGCGATCAAAAGTCCGTCGCAATCACGTAGCGTACGCGGATACTCGCCGGTAAACTTAATAGATAGCCACGCCCCATAGCCCCGACCAAGTGACTGTAGGAGAACCCCGTCGCCAAAAGCATCCGTTCGGGTGCTCGCGGCAGCGGTGTTTCGCCTTGGTGCACTTCGTCGACGGTATCGGGGGTGCGGCCGTCTACTGAAGTTTGCGACGAGCATTCGATCAGCATGTCGGGAATCTTGTTGAATTGCCCGACATGGTATTGAAAAGAGTTTTCGATAATGAGACTAAAATGCGGGGTTTATAATTGTTAGGCATGCGATGTCTAAGTAATTAATTTGATTAGGCATGCGATGTCTAAGGAGGTTGCGGATTCCAACTGTTGTAGTTTTACACTTTCTTTTCTGCGACCGTAAGTGTAATATGTGATATCGCCGGTTTCGTTGCTATATGTCAACGACAATTGGGATGGACATATTTACTTACGTTTGTTAGTTATATGTATGCCCTAGAGGCCATTACTGTACATTGGATGTATATTGTAGTGGATGCTGGGACATATATAGGAAGGACTTTCTTGCTCGACACGATAGTACGCTATCTGGTTGCTCTTTATCTTAACGTGTATACTTTCTGTCTCTCTGATTACATGTTGATAAAGCCTATAGGATGTGTACTCGACTTCCAGGACTATGATGTAGATCATACTAGTGGGGCCTGGGTAGTCCATGAGTACATCCTTGAAATGTTCCTAGTCGAGGGAATATCGAGACGGGGCATCGATATTCCAGAGTAGACTAGCGCATATCTTCTCGACCCATGCGATGGGCGATGGATGATCCCATATCCATTGGTGTTTGACATCGAAGATGGTATGCGGGTGCTCAGTGGAGACTGGGTACACTGAACGGACTCGCCGAGAACTCCCAGATGGTATTATACCTCACGTCAGATGGCAGTTCTCTGGTGACACTGGTACAGCTTAGTCTGTTGACCCGAGATCGTCATAGAGTCTTGTGTGTCTCCCACTGTGCTTTGATTTCCACCCTACCACGGCTCTACTGAGTCGTGCAAACAGGTGGTTTTTGGGTACAGTCCCGATTCACATGGAGGCAATGAGCGATAGGAGGGGATTCGTCTCTCCCGGTATTGGGGGTTGATGTTGTGCTATGCTCGACTGGCCATATCAGGAAATCCCTGGCCAGGGTTGCAGTGATATACTGGTAAGTGTTATGAGTAGTTTCACGAATGTTATGGACCCTACGTCGGCATGACTTATCGAGCTATTGGGGTCTGACGTTTACCACCCCTAGGCGAGATATGCGACATATCAGACGAACGGACCGGACCGTACGGTAAGTGTTACTGGTTGGATTCGCAGGAGTGTGAGCGGGCTTGGTCGTCGATCTTCTGATCGCTCAATACCCGGGTGGCCGTTACGTTTAGCAGACCGCTTGCGGCTTGTGGGTGTTTGATATGATCATCATCTGCTGCCGGCGTATTGACGAGTCTTTAGAGTCCTACACAGAGGTTTCCTAGCTCAAGCGAAACGAAATAGGAGCGCATATGAGATATGTGCGGGACCGAGAATAATTCGAGTATGTGATACCGTATTCCATTCTCGCGATCAATGTATCGATTGGTTATATACGATATAACCTAGTTATCGAATCAAGCATTGATTCGATAAGCCGATACATAGGATACTAGTCGGTTATATGCGATATGACCGGATCGTTAAATCAAGTGTTGATTTAATGATTTAATGTATAATTTTATATTTGATATATCACTTTGCATTAACTAGTATTGGTTGACTTTAAAAGGATTTTCTCACTTGAATTGTGCAAGTTGTATATGTGATATATTTCTTTGTGCACATGATTGTATCATGTTTGATGATACATTCTTGTTTGGTTTTGTGTAAAGTATTAAACCATGGTTAGTTAGTGATTAGGGTTTCATCTTATTCATTTATCTTTTTATTTTATTTATTTCAAAAGAAAAAGATAATGAGAAATGAATGGTGGCTAATTTTGTTTTTAGTTGAAGATTCATGAAGCATTGACTTAGTCACCATTCTTGTCTCATGCCTAACCCTAACCACTCATCTAACCTAAGTTAAGTCTCTACACTAAACCATGGTTAAAGATATGATAAGTATTGTATTTTCTTTTCTATTTTAAATTAACTTATCATATCTTCTTCTTCTTTCTTCATCTTCTTCTTCAATGAAGAAAGCTTGCTACTCCAATGGCAAGTCATGAAATCTAGTGAGAAATCCAAAACTAAAGTTTACCCACTTCCTATTTCTTCATCCTCTACCTCTTGCCAAGTAGTATAGGGTGTTTCCTTCACAAGTTTTTCCGACTTGGTGAAGTTGGAGCTTGTTCTAGCGATGCCTCGACGTAGATCATCTTCGGCATCGAACCGACGATCAAGCCCGCCCATTCTTCGATGATGCCGACGCTAGAGCCCAAGACATGATTTGGACAGCGAGGGGACTTCATTGCGGAGCCGTGGAGGTGGTGGACCGGATCTACAAAGGTTGTATATCCGTTCCCTTAGTTAAAATGGTAACTAGTTTGCTTGTTTCGCCTAAATATCTAGTAAACGATCCGTAGTCGGGTTTGTAGGCACCCGTAAATTTGATTTGTGCATGTTTGATCACTTGTGAGACTTCACTAGAGTGCTTAGGAACCCTACAGTGGTATCAGAGCCTAGCTAGAGCCTTAGGCGAAGTCCCGACGGAATCAGAAGTCCGATCGACCCAAAACCCCGACTAAGAATATGCTCTCTGTACTTTTTTTAATTTCGAGGATTTTTCCGTATTAAAAATATCTAGAAATATCAGCAGGAAAATATAAGAGTAACTGTGCAATTCGTAACCCTGATTCCACAAAGTAGGCGCGGATCCGCGGCCTTAAAGAAGGCTCATGCGGCGGATCCGCGACCACTTTGTCGTTTTGTGCATCTATTTCTGCACAGTAATTCTCATTCTTCTGTGCTGATTTTCCTGGGAATTTTTAATAAATTTTCCAGAGTTGTATTTTCTGTGTTGTATTGGGGACTCGGTGTATTCGATCGGACTGTCTAATTTTGTCGGTGTGCTTTTCCGGATAAAGTTTAGAATATGTTAAAAGGTTCGACCGGATATAAATACCCACTTTTTCCCCTGCCGGGAAATTTCCAATTGTTGGATTTTTCCGTAGTTTAACGACGTTCTAAGTAGTGCAAGTAACGCGATGGACCCTCTAGAAGACAACAAACCTTAACTCGATTATGTGACCGTCTTGAACTGCCCTTTGAACCTTCGGGTTTGGGGCAGTACGGCGTGCCACATGTCAGGCGTTGGCTTGACCCTTCTACGGCTGGACCGTTGGTACTGAGGCACGAACTGAGTGTTGTTGGACTCATATTTCATGTGTTGAGCTGTATCGGGAAAACTTGGGTGTTCGATTGTTCGATCGAAAAGTTTAGCATTTTCTATTTATCCGGAATGTGATACAATAATTGGAATTCACAAATAGTTATGAGATAACGGAATGAATATTATAGACGTAGCAGTTTATTCTCACTTGATCGGTTTCCACGGAATTTTTGATGTGATCAAAAGTCCGTCGCAATCACGTAGTGTACGCGGATACTCGCCGGGTAAACTTAATAGACAGCCTCACCCCATAGCCCCGACCAAGTGACTGTAGGAGAACCCCGTCGCCGAAAGCATCCGTTCGGGTGCACCCGGTAGCGGTGTTCCGCCTTGGTGCACTTCGTCGACGGCGTCGGGGGTGCGGCCATCTACTGAAGTTTGCGACGAGCATTCGATCAGAATGTCGGGAATCCTATTGAATTGCCCGACTTGATATTGAAAAGAGTTTTCGATAATGAGTCTAAAATGCGGGGTTTATAATTGATAGGCATGCGATGTCTAAAGGATTCATTTGGTCAGGCATGCGATGTCTGAGGTGGTTGCGGATTCCAACTGTTGTAGTTTTACACTTTCTTTTCTGTGACCGTAAGTGTAATATGTGATATCGCCGGTTTCGTTGCTATATGTCAACGACAATTGGGATGCGCATATTTACTTACGTTGATGACATGTGATGTTATGTGTTGCTGGATATGTTATATTGGATCGTCGTGTTTGAATAGCCGGGGGTTTTTATGTGAGATGAGTGTTTTTCTTTTTCATTCATGTAAAAACTTGTATGTAATATTCTTTTATTGGGGCACTTCCAGGTTGCGGATGTTGTCATCATTTGTATATTATTTACTTTTCTGCACTAGGATAGACCCAAGGAGGGGAGCACAAGTAATCGGGTTCTGGGGTCCAGTGGGAGACCAACTCGAGGAGTCGAGTCCGGGTCTCCTAACCCTAGAATTGGTAGGGTTACTTGCCGCTCTCGTAGGGGTCTAGGGGTGTGGGATTGGCTATTCATCACGACCGTGGAATCCGTGTTTTATACTGGCTCGTATTGAAAACACGGACGTCCTAGTATACCCAATATTTCATATGTTTCTTCTGCTGTGTTTTATCTGTGATCATGTGATTTTCTGTGACAGATATTATATATAGTATATATGATATATTATATAGACGTTGCTTATGTTTTACACCCGCGCTAGCCCTGCCTCGCTCTGGCGTTAGTTACCTAACCTAACGGTGCAGACGGGAAATCGAGGCGAATGCGGATGGCATAAGCGTACGTTATATTTATCTGTGATGTTTAGGTGGACTTAAATGATGGGATATTCATTAATGTGATTAATGAAAGAAAATAAACCTAATTGATGTTGTGGAATCGAATTTCAAAATAAAAAAAAAACAGGTAGCTACAGTTCTTGCTTTGCATCGCGGTGTTCATTATAGAACATCCTGCACCTTATTCGATGAGGAAAGGACCGAGATCCCTTCACCGGGAGTGACTCCTTTAGCAATAACTGGCAGATGCTACAACCCTCGGTTTGTCTTTGATCGCTTCTATAGTTTCCGCTTTGCACAGTGATATATATGATATATCCCGCACCTCATTCGACGAGGAAAGGGCTGACGATCCCTTCACCGGGAGTGACCCCTTTAGCAAAACTAGAAAAGCCTCAAAAACATTCCATTTAAAAACCATTTGATTCCGCAACGAGATCAAGTTCAAAGCGTTAAAGGTTTTCACAAAAACCAGCCGCAACCCTCCGTCATTTTAGGAAGTAGAGTACTTAGTATTCGTGCTGTGTTTGTTGACCATAGTCAAGGCACAGTGTACGGTAGCTAAGTGATGTCTTCCTACACCGCATATGATGCGATTAGTTAGGACAGTCGCGTGACTTTGTTGACCTTAGTTAAGGTTCATATGGGTGGGTCTAATTAATCACGAAATGACGGGTAGAACTTGACTAGTACTTATGATTTGTTGACCATAGTTAAGGTCATAAGTGCTAGGGGTAAAAACCTTTATCGGGAGTTTCAAGTGTTGAAATTTGCAATGAGATTGCATACCTTCTATATGATAGTTGGATCCCGATACCCACTGCGAGTAATTGTTACTCCTGGGTGAGTTTTATACATTACAATTAGCCGATCAAGTAGGTGTCTAGAAAGGTGTTAACGAGGTTACGCCTCTGGGAAAACGAGGTTTACATTAATTAGGTTCGTGCGAAAGCACGGGGGACCTCCCTCAAAGTACCGACACTGGCCTGGCTGAAAGATTGGCGAACTTGTAGTGTGTAATTAATCCCGGCTAGTCTTTCCTTTTAGGGTTTGAAGGAAGATTTGATAAAAACAGTGGGAGCCATCCTGATTAGATAAAATACATAACCAATCTAATCTTGCAAGAGCGCACGCTGAGTGTTTTCTTCTCTCTCTCTCCTGGTAGCGACCATATCACGCCTTAATCAAGATAATAATACGGATGTATTGACCGAACCCGCTTGTTATACTGAGCTGGGGAACGTTGGTCCCGCTCCAACTTATAATTGTTATAAGACAGAGCAGGAAATTGGGGAATACCAGAATTCCTATGCCGTCCAAACGAAGAAAGTGCATATGATGCATCTCCTTCGGGTGTGTTCATTACAAAGAACTGTTTCTCAGTATCCTCTGCATCCTGGGTATATGATACCGGATCAGGATCCCAGATATGTAAGCTGTTACATAGGGTTACAAAAGGTAGAAAAACTGAGAACGGGTGATAAGTTTCATGAGACAGAAAACGGGGCAAGTGTTGCAGCCAAGTCTGTCGGTCACTGTCACCCTGTATTATAATACATTGATTCTGAACGAATGTTATTAGATACCGAACCTGATATACAAAATCATATCAGTCTCTTTATCAGTAAAGAAGTGATAAAATTTTGTATTGTTGGATAATGTTTTGAACATTTCCTATATCAAAAGTTGATCGGTTCAGGCACGTTATCTAAAAGCATTGAAGTTCTAAATCAAACTACAGTTCCTAGTATACAGAACACACACAAGAAGAAGAGTTCAGAAATGAACGGATCCTTCTTGTGGTATTGTAGACTAGGTCATATCTATGCGACCCGACTGGCTGAAGTTACATTTAGATGTATATTTAAATCAGTTTGAATTTACATCTTGTGAAACTTTCCAGTCGTGTCACAAAGATATAATGACACCAGCTCTGTTTACGGGAAACAGAGAAGGAGTTAGTAAACTCTTGGGACTGATACATGATGATGTATGTAAGGTCTCCTGTCTACACATGCCTGGACTGGTTTTTCTTACTTCATTATATTCTCTGATAATCTCTCAAGATTCAGTCATATGTTTCTGTTGAAACATAAGTCCGAACCTTTTGAGGTATTCACAGAATATGAGTTAGAAGTAGAGAACCAATAACCGGGTATAAGTATTATGTCCTTTGATGAGATCAAGGAGGAGAATACTTGTGCATGGCATTCCTGGACCATTCTAAAGGAGAATGAGATTCTCTCTTCGTATTACTCCTCTGAATACACCACAGCACAACGGTGCATCAGGGCGGAGCAATCACACAATATTAGATATGGTGTGCTCTGTGATGAGTATTACTGAGTTACCTGTTTCCTTTTTGGGAGTTATGCACTTGAGAAGCTGCATACCTATTGAATTAGGTTTGAATCAAATCAGTGCCTACCACTCCATATAAGATATGGTATGGGAAGAACCCATCTCTTAAGCGAGTTAAGATTTGGGGTTGTCCGGCCTATGTTTGAAGCAAAATCCGGACAAGATCGAGGCAGGATCAGTTCTGTAGAACTGGAAAGGTTCCAGCTATACAAAACTACAGCTGATGATTTGACAGAACCATAAGATTCTATAGTTCCCGACGAACCTCAGCCTCTCCGCCGATCTAGTAGGGTTCCTCATCCGCCTGAGAGATACCTCGGTTTCTCGATGACAGTGGGAGCAAGGATTGCATCATAAGATGATGACCCAACTAGTTTCGAGCAGGCCATCGAGAGTAGGGACTCTGTAAGAATGGCTGGATGCTTAGCGATCTGAGATGGAATCCATGTACACCAGCAAAGTATGGACTTTAGCTGCTATATCTGAAGGGTTAAATCCCCATCAGGAGCAAGTATATCTTGAGAAGATTACTTGGTGTAGATGGAAAAGTTGAGACTTTCAAAGCTAGACTTGTTAAAGGTTTTCGTCATCGACCAGGCGTGGATAATGATGAAACCTTTTTCCAGTAGCTATGCTTAAGTCTATCCAGATCCTACTTACCACGGCTACATACCATGACTACGATATCTGGCGGTTGGGTGCCATAACTGCTTTTCTAAATACTGATTTAGAAGAGAACGTCTATAAGAACACAGCCAGAGGTCTTCGTAAACAGTGGGAGCAGCGGAAACGTGTGCAAGTTGCTTTACATAATGAAGCAGGCATCGCGGAGTTGGAACGTCTGTTTTGATGTGATAGTCAAAGTGTTTGACTTCATCAAAATGGTAGACGAACCTTGTATATACAAAAGGGTAGTAGAGAGTAAGGTGGTCATCTTCGTATTGTACGAAGACAACATACTCTTGATAGGAAAAGAGTTTCCTTTACTACGATCGATCAATCTCCTATTATCACAAGGATTCTCCAAATAGGATAAAGATGATACCTCCTAAATCCTGAGATTTGGACCTATGAGATAGATCTAAAGGGATATTAGGGTTCTCACTAGGTATAGTGAGATTGTATAAATCGATCCTGGGGAGAATCACTGGAAGTGTTCCAGGGTGATAAAGACGACTGAATGTCAGTCACAGGCACTGTCTTTACCCTCAGTAAAGGGACGGTATGTTGGAAGAGTTCCAAGCTAGATACCGGGGCAAACTAGACGATAAAGGCTGGTAACATCGCTATTGAAGATACTACCAAAGAGGAAGTTTGGGTGTATATTGGTTCATAAGATGAACTAGGTTCCTGCCATTGTATGACAATGGAAGTGTGGCTTTGGCCCTGGAACCCTGGTCCCATCAGTGACCCAGACAAATTCTGAGGCAGCATCACCTGATCATGGAGATAGTTGATCTCCAGGGTGATCGATGTTAGGAGAGAAGACTCAGAGGAGAACACGGCGGATCCACTCACGAAGGCCTTTTTCCCAAAGAGAGACTTTTAGGGGATGGTTGAGTATGTGATACTGCAACCACTGCTACAGATGGCCCTAGTGCAAGTGGGAGATTGTTAGTTATATGTATGCCCTAGAGGCCATTACTGTACATTGGATGTATATTGTAGTGGATGCTGGGACATATATAGGAAGGACTTTCTTGCTCGACACGATAGTACGCTATCTGGTTGCTCTTTATCTTAACGTGTATACTTTCTGTCTCTCTGATTACATGTTGATAAAGCCCATAGGATGTGTACTCGACTTCCAGGACTATGATGTAGATCATACTAGTGGGGCCTGGGTAGTCCATGAGTACATCCTTGAAATGTTCCTAGTCGAGGGAATATCGAGACGGGGCATCGATATTCCAGAGTAGACTAGCGCATATCTTCTCGACCCATGCGATGGGCGATGGATGATCCCATATCCATTGGTGTTTGACATCGAAGATGGTATGCGGGTGCTCAGTGGAGACTGGGTACACTGAACGGACTCGCCGAGAACTCCCAGATGGTATTATACCTCACGTCAGATGGCAGTTCTCTGGTGACACTGGTACAGCTTAGTCTGTTGACCCGAGATCGTCATAGAGTCTTGTATGTCTCCCACTGTGCTTTGATTTCCACCCTACCACGGCTCTACTGAGTCGTGCAAACATGTGGTTTTTGGGTACAGTCCCGATTCACATGGAGGCAATGAGCGATAGGAGGGGATTCGTCTCTCCCGGTATTGGGGGTTGATGTTGTGCTATGCTCGACTGGCCATATCAGGAAATCCCTGGCCAGGGTTGCAGTGATATACTGGTAAGTGTTATCAGTAGTTTCACGAATTTTATGGACCCTACGTCGGCATGACTTATCGAGCTATTGGGGTCTGACGTTTACCACCCCTAGGCGAGATATGCGACATATCAGACGAACGGACCGGACCGTACGGTAAGTGTTACTGGTTGGATTCGCAGGAGTGTGAGCGGGCTTGCTCGTCGATCTTCTGATCGCTCAATACCCGGGTGGCCGTTACGTTTAGCAGACCGCTTGCAGCTTGTGGGTGTTTGATATGATCATCATCTGCTGCCGGCGTATTGACGAGTCTTTAGAGTCCTACACAGAGGTTTCCCAGCTCAAGCGAAACGAAATAGGAGCGCATATGAGATATGTGCGGGACCGAGAATAATTCGAGTATGTGATACCGTATTCCATTCTCGCGATCAATGTATCGATTGGTTATATGCGATATAACCTAGTTATCGAATCAAGCATTGATTCGATAAGCCGATACATAGGATACTAGTCGGTTATATGCGATATGACCGGATCGTTAAATCAAGTGTTGATTTAATGATTTAATGTATAATTTTATATTTGATATATCACTTTGCATTAACTAGTATTGGTTGACTTTAAAAGGATTTTCTCACTTGAATTGTGCAAGTTGTATATGTGATATATTTCTTTGTGCACATGATTGTATCATGTTTGATGATACATTCTTGTTTGGTTTTGTGTAAAGTATTAAACCATGGTTAGTTAGTGATTAAGGTTTCATCTTATTCATTTATCTTTTTATTTTATTTATTTCAAAAGAAAAAGATAATGAGAAATGAATGGTGGCTAATTTTGTTTTTGGTTGAAGATTCATGAAGCATTGACTTAGTCACCATTCTTGTCTCATGCCTAACCCTAACCACTCATCTAACCTAAGTTAAGTCTCTACACTAAACCATGGTTAAAGATATGATAAGTATTGTATTTTCTTTTCTATTTTAAATTAACTTATGATATCTTCTTCTTCTTTCTTCATCTTCTTCTTCAATGAAGAAAGCTTGCTACTCCAATGGCAAGTCATGAAATCTAGTGAGAAATCCAAAACTAAAGTTTACCCACTTCCTATTTCTTCATCCTCTACCTCTTGCCAAGTAGTATAGGGTGTTTCCTTCACAAGTTTTTCCGACTTGGTGAAGTTGGAGCTTGTTCTAGCGATGCCTCGACATAGATCATCTTCGGCATCGAACCGACGATCAAGCCCGCCCATTCTTCGATGATGCCGACGCTAGAGCCCAAGACATGATTTGGACAGCGAGGGGACTTCATTGCGGAGCCGTGGAGGTGGTGGACCGGATCTACAAAGGTTGTATATCCGTTCCCTTAGTTAAAATGTTAACTAGTTTTCTTGTTTCGCCTAAATATCTAGTAAACGATCCGTAGTCGGGTTTGTAGGCACCCGTAAAATTTGATTTGTGCATGTTTGATCACTTGTGAGACTTCACTAGAGTGCCTAAGAACCCTACAACGTTGATGACATGTGATGTTATGTGTTGCTGGATATGTTATATTGGATCGTCGTGTTTGAATAGCCGGGGTTTTTTATGTGAGATGAGTGTTTTTCATTTTCATTCATGTAAAAACTTGTATGTAATATTCTTTTATTGGGACACTTCCAGGTTGCGGAAGATGTCACCTTTTGTATATTATTTACTTTTCCGCACTAGGATAGACCCAGAAGGAGGGCACAAGTAACCGGGTTCTGGAGTCCAGAGAGAGACCAACTCGAGGAGTCGAGTCCGGGTCTCCTAACTCAAGAATTGGTAGGGTTGCTTGCCGCTCTCGTAGGGGTCTAGGGATGTGGGTTTGGCTATTCATCGCGACCGTGGAATCCGTGTTTTATACTGGCTCGTATTGAAAACACGGACGTCCTAGTACATCCAATATTTCATATGTTTCTTCTGCTGCGATATCTGTGATGTGATCATTTGATATTCTGTGATAGATACTGTATATAGTATATATGATATATTATATAGATGTTACTTATGTTTTACACCCGCGCTAGCCCTGCCCCGCTCTGCCGTTAGTTACCTAACCTAATGGTGCACGGGGGGATATCGAGGCGAATGCGGATGGCATAAGTGTACGTCGTATTTATCTGTGATATTTAGGTGAACTAAATGATGGGACTTCATTAATTTGATTAATGAAAGAAAAGAAACCTAAGATGTTGTGGAATCAAATTTTCAAAAACAGGTAGCTACAGTTCTTACTTTGCATCGCGGTGTTCCTTGTAGAACATCCTGCACCTTATTCGATAAGGAAAGGGCCGAGATCCCTTCACCGGGAGTGACCCCTTTAGCATTAACTGGCAGATGCTACACCCCTCGGTTTGTCTTTTGATTGCTTCTATAGTTTTTGCTTTGCACAGCGATATATATGATATATCCCGCACCTCATTCGACGAGGAAAGGGCCGACGATCCCTTCACCGGGAGTGACCCTATTAGCAAATCCAGAAAAGCCTCAAAAACACTCCATTTCAAAATCATTTGATTCTACAACGATATCAAGTTCATTACGCAATAGTTTTTTAGAAAAACCTGTCGTAGCCCTCCGTCATTTCAGATAAGTACTACTTAGTATTCGTGCTGCGGTAGTTTGGCATTCGTCAAGGCGTAGTGTGCGGTAGCTAACTAGTACTTATCTGCTTATGCATATGATGCAGATTGGATTAGGGTATTCGTACGGCGTTGTTTGGCATTCGTCAAGGGTCGTGCGGGTGGGTTTAATTCAATCAAGAAATGTACGGGTTGAACTTGACTAGTGGACTATGGGTTGTTTGGCATTCGTCAAGGTCATAGAACGCTAGGGGTAAAATATTATCGCGAATTTCAAGTGTTGAAATTTGCAATGAGATTGCATACCTTCTATGAGATAGTTGGATCTCGATACCCACTGCGAGTAAGAATTACTCCAGGGAGAGTTTTACACATTACAATTAGCCGATCAAGTAGGTGTCTAGAAAGGTGTTAACGAGGTTACGCCTCTGGGAAAACGAGGTTTACATTAATTAGGTTCGTACGAAAGCACGGGGGACCTCCCTCAAAGTACCGACACTAGCCTGGCTGAAAGATTGGCGAACTTGTAGCGTGTAATTAATCGCGGGTAGTCTTTCCTTTTAGGGTTTGAAGAAAGATTTGATAAAAACAGTGGGAGCCATCCTGATTAGATAAAATAATAACCAATCTATTCTTGCAAGAGCGCACGCTGAGTGTTTTCTTCTCTCTCTCTCCAGGTAGCGACCATATCATGCCTTAATCAAGATAATAATACGGATGTATTGACCGAACTCGCTTGTTATACTGAGCTGGGGAACGTTGGTCCCGCTCCAACTTATAATTTTTATAAGACCGAGCAGGAATTAGGGGATTACCAGAATTCCCGTGCCGCCCAAACGAAGAAAGTGCATACTGATGCATCATCTTCGGGTGTGTTCATTATAAAGAACTGTTTCTCAATGTCCTCTACGTCCTAGGTATTAGATACCGGAGCAGGATCCCGCAAATGTAATCCATTACATGGGCTACAGAAAGGTAGAGAACTGAGAACGGGTGATAAGTTTTATGAGACAGAAACGGTGCAAGCGTTGCAGCCAAGTCTGTTGGTCACTGCCACCCTGTATTCCAAATACATTGATTCTGAACAAATGTTATTAGATACCGAACCTGACATACAAAATCATATCAGTCTCTTTATTAGTAAAGAAATGATAAAATTTTGTATTGTTGGATAATGTTTTGAACATTTCCTATATCAAAAGTTGATCGGTTCAGGCACGTTATCTAAAAGCATTGATGATCTAAATCAAACTACAGTTCTTAGTATACAGAACACACACAAGAGGAAGAGTTCAGAAATGAACGAATCCTTCTTGAGGCATTGTAGACTAGGTCATATCAATGCGACCCGACTGGCTGAAGTTACATTTAGATGCATATTTAAATCAGTTTGAATTTACATCTTGTGAAACTTGCCAGTCATGTCACAAAGATAAAATGACCATAGCTCTGTTTATTGGAAACAGAGAAAGAGTTAGTGAACTCATGGGACTGATACATAGTGATGTATGTAAGGTCCCCTGTCTACAAATGCCAAGACCGGTTCTTTGTACTTCATTACATTCTCTGATAATCTCTCAAGATTCAGACATATGTTCCTGTTGAAACACAAGTCCGAACCTTTTGAGATATTCACAGAATATAAGTTAGAAGTAGAGAACCAAAACGGGTATAAGTATTACTTCCTTTGATGTGATCAAGGAGGAGAATACTTGAGCATGAAATTCCTGAATTATTCTAAAAGAGAATGAGATTCTCTCTCAGCATTACTCCTCCGTATACACCACATCACGTCGGTGTATCGGGGCGGAGCAATAGCACCCTATATGATATGGTGTGCTCTATGATGAGTACTACTGAGTTTCCTATTTCCTTTTGGGAGTTATGCGCTTGAGAAGCTGCATACCTATTGAATAGGGTTTAAATCAAATCAGTTGCCAACCACTTCATATGCGATATGGAAAAGGGAAGAGTCCATATCTTAAGTTTGTTAACATTTAGGGTTGTCCGGCCTATGTCTAAAAGCAAAATCCGGACAAGCTCGAGGCAAAGTCAGTTATATAGAACTGGAAAGGTTCCAGCTATACAAACTGCAGCAGATAATTTGGTAGAACCAAAGGATTCAGTAGATACCAACGAACCTCAGCCTATCCGCTGATCTAGTAGGGTTTCTCACCCACCTGAGAGATACTTCTGTTTCTCTATGACAGTGGGAGTGAGGATTGCATCATGATATGATGACCCAACTAGTTTCGAGCTGGCCATCAGGAGTGGGACTCTATAAGAATGGCTGGATGCTTAGTGATCTGAGATGGAATCCTTATACACCAACAAAGTATGGACTTTGGTTGCTTTATCTAAAGAGTTAAATCCCCATCAGGAGCAAGTATATCTTGAGAAGATTACTTGGTGTACATGGAAAAGTTGAGACTTTCAAAGCTAGACTTGTTAAAGGTTTGCATCGTAGACCAGTTGTGGCTAATAATGAAACCTTTTCTGGGGCCTATGCTTAATTCCATCCAGATCCTACTTGCCACGGCTACATACCATGACTACGATATCTGGTGGTTGGGTGTCATGACAGCTTTTCTAAATGATGTTTTAGAAGAGGGCGTCTATAAGTATACAGCAGAGGGCTTCGTAGACAGTGGGAGCAGCGGAAACGTGCACAAGTTGCTTTATAGGATAAAGCAGGCATCGCGGAGTTGGAACTTCTGTTTTGATATGGTAGTCAAAGAGTTTGACTTCATCAAAATGGTAGATGAACCTTGTATATACAAAAAGGTAGTAGGGAGTATGGTGGTGATCCTCATAGAGTACATGGATGACATACTCTTGATGGGGAAGGAGTTTCCTATGCTACGCTCGGTCAATCTCCGCTTATCACAAGGATTCTCCATATAGGATCAAAGTGATACCTCCTAAATCTTGAGTTTTGATCTATGAGATAGATCTAACTGGATGTTAGGATACTCACTAGATGTAGTGAAATGGTATCAATTGATCCTGGGGAGAATCGCAGGAAGGGTTCCAGGGTGATAAGGACGACTGAATGTCAGTCACAGGCATTGTCCTTACCCTTAGTAAAGGGACGGTATGTTGGAAGAGTTCCAAGCTAGATACCGTGGCTAACTAGACGATAAAGGCTGGATACATCGCTACTTAAGATGCTACCAAAAAGGAAGTCTTGGTGTATATTAGTTCATGAGATGAACTTCGTTCCTACCATTGTGAGACAATGGAGTTGTGGCTTATGACTAGGAACGCCCGTCCCATCAGTGATCCAAAAATATTCTGAGGCAGTGTCACCTGATCATGGAGATGGTTGATCTCCAGGGTGATCGAGGTAAGAAGAGTAGACTCAGAGGACAACACGGCGGATCCACTCACAAAGGCCTTTTCCCAGAGAGAGACTTTTATGGGATGGTTGAGTATAAGATACTGCAACCACTGCTACAGATGGCCCTAGTGCAAGTGGGAGATTGTTAGTTATATGTATGCCCTAGAGGCCATTACTGTACATAGGATGTATATTGTAGTGGATGCTGGGACATATATAGGGAGGACTTTCTTGCTCGACATGATAGTATACTATATGGTTGCTCTTTACCTCAACGTGTACACTGATTGTCTCTCTTTTACATGTTGGTAAAGCCCTTAGGATGTGTACTTGACTACCTGGACTATGATGCGGATCATACTAGTGGGGACATGGTAGTCCATAAGTACATCCTTCAAGGTCCCTAGTCGTGGGTGTATCGAGACAGGGCATCGATATACCAGTGTAGACTAGCGTATACCTTCTCGACCCATACAGATGGGCGATGGATGATCCCAAATCCATTGGTGTTTGACATCAGAGATGATATACGGGTGCTCAGTGGAGACTGGATACACTGGACGGACTCGCCGAGAACTCCCAGATGGTATTATACCTTACGTCAGATGGCAGTTCTCTGGTGACACTGGTACAGGTTAGTTTGTAGACCCGAAATCATCATAGAGTCTTGTGTGATTCCCACTGTGCTTTGATTTCCACCTTACCACGTCCAAGAGGGCGTGCAAAACGGTGGTTTTTGGGTACAGTCTTGAATCGCATGGAGGTAATGAGCGATCGGAGGGGATTCGTCTCTCCCGGTATAGGGAGTTGATGTTGCGCTGTGTTCGATTGGCTATAACCGGAAATCCCTGGCCAGGGTTGCTGAGATTTACTGGTAAGTGTTACCTGTAGTTTCTCGAACTGTTATAGACCTCATATCGACATGACTTATTGAGCTATTGGGGTCTGACGTTAACCAGCCCTAGACAAGATATGCGACATATCAGACGACAAGACCGGACTGTACGGTAAGTGTTACTGGTTGGATTCACAGGAGTGTGAGCGGGCTTGCTCGTTGATCTTCTGATCGCTCAATACCCGGGTGGCCGTTACGTTTAGCAGACCGCTTGCGGCTTGTGGGTGTTTGATATGATCATCACCTGTTGCCGGCGTATTGACGAGTCTTTAGAGTCCTACACAGAGGTTTCCTGGCTCAAGCGAAACAAAAAAGGAGCGTATATGAGATATGTGCGGGACCGAGAATAATACCAGTATGTGATACTGTATTCTATTCTCGCGATTTGTATCATTGGACGGTTATATATGATATAGCCGGGTTACCGAATCAAGTGTTGATTCGACACATTGATACACTTGATATTAGTCGGTTATATGCGTCATGACCGAAACCTTAAATCAAGTGTTGATTTAATGATTTATGTATAATTATATATATGATATATTACTTTACATTAACTAGTATTTGTTCACATAAGATTATTTTCTCACTTGAATATGCACATTGTATATATGATATATTTTTGTGCACTTGATTGTATCATGTTTGATGATACAAGCAAACTTGGGTGTGTGTATGCTTTAAACTATGATTAGGTTAATGGTTAGGGTTTGATTTACTCATTTATTTATTCATTTATTTTTGGGGTAAAAACAAATATGGTGGCTTTCTTTGTTTTATTCTTGGAGTTTTCATGAAGCTTCACCATTTTGTTTTCATTCTTAAACCTAACCATTACCTAAACCCTAGTTTATTCTCTACATGAGTTAAACTAACCCATGGTTGCTATATGATAAGGATCACTTGAATTTTCTAATTAATTAATTATTTTCCTTCTTCTTCATCTTCTTCATGAAGAAAGAAAAAGCTTGCTAGAAAATTCTATGTGATGATTCCAAGTGAGAAATCTAAATCCAAAGTGAACCCACATCCTATTTCTTCATCCTCTACCACTTGCCATGTAGTAGAGAGTGTTTTCTTCACAAGTTTCTTGACCTACTGAAGATGGAGCTTGAGTTTGAGTCGCCTCGACGTAGTTCATCTTCGGCACCGAAGTCAACGACCTAGCCCGCCCATTTCTCCGATGAAACCGACGCTAGAGTCTGGGATCCCGATGATCGCAGCGGAGGGACATTATCTCGGAGCTAAAGAAGTGATGGACCGGATCTACAAAGGTTGTATTTCCATTCACTTATTAGTAAAGCAGTTTACTAGCTTGTTGTTTCGCCTAATTTCTAGTTAACGATCTAGTTTAGGCTTTCTCGGCACCGGAAAAATTTGAATTTGGCTTGGCTGATGCCTTATGGAACCTCTTGAGTGTGCCTAGGAACCCTACAGGGTCATCTTCTTCCAAGATGCTGTTGGATATAGTGCCCTCAGAGTCAATTATTGGATCACAGGCACGTGATTGCAATGATTGAGGAGGACCTATGCCGGTAGGACAGTCTTACTCGAGATGATAGTACGCTATCTGGTTTATCTTTATCATCGTGTACTGCTTTAGGTGACCTTACGAGTCGCTATTACACGTTGATAGAGCCCCTAGGATTCTTGCTTGACTACCAGCAGTATGAGGGCGATCATATACGTGAGAGCTGGAGTCTATATGCACATCCTTAAAAGGTCCCTAGTCGTGGGAGTTTCGAGACAGGGCATCGATTCTCCAGAGTAGACTAGTGTATACAGTCGAGACCCCGACGAGGGGCGGTGGCCGGTCTCACAAGCCACTGGTGTCAGTTGGTTCACCTAAGATGTATACAGGTGCTCATTTGGTTATGAGTACACCGGACAGGACTCGTCGGGAGCCTGCTAGTTGGTATTATACCTGACGTCAGATAGCAGTTCCTTGGTGACATGTGTACAGGTTAGTTCATCGACCTGAGATCGTCATTTGTCTCATGTGAGTTCCCACTGTTCTTTGAGTACTGCCCTACCACGCTCAAAGGAGACGTGCAAACAGGTTTTAGTTGGGTACAGTCCCGAGCCACATGGAGGCAGTGAGCTGATCTGCAGGGGTTCGTCTCTCCCGGTATTGGGGGTGAGGTCGCGCTGTGTCTAGGAGAGCCAGTACATGAAAAGTCCTTGGCCAAGGCAGGAGATTTACAGGTAGGTATTCCAGTAGTATCTCTGGGTGTTCTGGGCTACACTCCGACATGACTTGTACCGCTATTGGGGGTCTGACTTTCACCAACCCCCTAGGCCCGCCATGCGATGCTCATAGATGAACGGACCGGACTGTACGGATATTGTCACTGACAGGATCAGTAGGGTGTCAGGATGAGTTCGCTCATCGACGTCCCTTTTGGTCAATAGCTGGTAGCCCGTCACGTATGGCTAATACCTCTGACGTGCTAGTGGTTAAATCCATAGCCATAGTATTGACGAGTCTTTAGAGTCCACCACACACACAGTTACTCAAGTTTCGGGCAAAACGCTGTAGAGGCCATATGGAGATATGGCAGGGTTCGATCAGATACGTGTGGTATTGCACGGATCGTGATCGGACGGGTTTTTACTAGCCGGCTTTGGTTTAAGCCGGATCCTAGTATTAGACAGTGTAGTTTTGTTTCTTTGCATTTGTGTTCAGTGGGAATACAAATACGGGCATGTATTTGCAGTAGATGGGTTTTCCTGTAATTTATTACGGGATCAGTTTTCTGAAGTTGCCAGTTTACATTCTGTTCCGGCCGGTTTTCCTTTGTTCCTTCACGGCCGGACTTTATCGTTGGAGGGTGTTATTTGCAGTTTGCAAATAACATTTTGTGGAGGGGTCCTTTGTAATTTGGTGGCATCATGATGGTTCATGCATGATGAGATTCTTTATTGGTCTTTTCCTTTGCTTTTTGAGATTGGATTTGGATGTGGATTGATTAGAAATTGGGTGACCATTTTATTCTTAGATTCATTCCTTTTTCCTCCCTTTTGATTTATGCTTGCTTTATTCTCCACCATTGAGGATGAGGGCCGGCCACATCCTAGGAGAAAAAGAGAGAGAGTTCATTTAGTGAGTGAATTCATTCATCTTATTTCATTCTATGTTTTCCACAAAATCCCTCACCTCTCCAAAGTTCTTTTCATTCCTCCATCACCATGGCAACCTCACAACCCCAAAGAGACAAGCTACTACACTTCATCTACAGCAAACCTTGGACGCGTCGGTTAGCCAACTTCGCGCCCGAGTTGCCTCGGTCCAGAGGTGGGAGCCCGTAAACGAACCCGGCTACGTGGTGCCCTTTCCGACGAGGAGGTGACGGACGGAGATTCCGCGGGAGATCGGAGTGGAGACAAAGACCGAAGGACACGGATCGCTTGGTATACTTCTCTACCCATCTTTTAGTTTGCTAGTAGCTAGGTTAATGGCCCGATCCGGAATAAAAGTGCGCGGTGGTGCCGGTTTGCTAGTTTGCAAAGTTTTTGTTTCCGCGTTTCCGGCGTCGGATCGACGGCCGAGGCGCCGCCGTGCACTTACATTGGTATCAGAGCCACGCCATTAACTTAGCCTAGCTTGCTCTAACGTGTTTAGAACTCGATCGAACAATAAAACCCCAAAAACCGTATTTTTCCTTGCATCTGGTTTCTGTCGAAATTTTTTTAGCTCTAAAAATTTTTCAGGTTTTTTCAGAAACATGTGCACAGAATTCTAAGAACACTGTAAAAATTTGGTCACCTAATCCCTCAATAGCCACGGAACCGCGGCCATAACCCCACTTTGGCCGCGGTTCCGCCGCAGGAATATAGCATCTTTTTACCAATTTTTTCCAGTGGGATTCTGACATGGAATTATGGGTTTTCGGATATTCTTTTTGGGCCCGGATTTTCTGTGAGAGCTACAGTAGTGCTTGGGGCCCACTTTGATAAATTTGTTCGTTCGGATATTTTAAACATGCTAGTTCACAGTATTTACATTATATCTGCGACCGTGAATGTCACTCGATCGGTAAATCCTGTCTAACTGCTATAGCCCGGTTAGACGGATTTACGAACGTGACATTCACGTTGATGTTCTGTGTTGTGTTGTGATGTTGCGGATTGGTCGTGGGGGATAGCCTGGTTGCAATATTAGTACAGTTTTGTTTTATATGTACATTTGATATTGCGGGGCGAGCGTCCGACATGTGGACTGCCGTCACTGCCTGTTTGTATTATTCTTTTGGGGCACGACCGGGTCGAGGTCGATGTACCTGTTGTATGTTTATTTTACTTTCTGTACTAGTATTGCCCCGCGGAGGGGTGCACGGATAGCCGGGTTCTAGAGGGCAACGAGCCCGCATCTCATGGCGTTGAGACGGAGGGGGCTTTACTCTAGAATTGGCGGGCTATTCGCCGCACTCGTAGGGGGTATAGGATTGACCCAGGAGGGGTGCCCAAGTTACCGGATTCCGTGAAGTGCTGGGTGGTCCATTCACGTTGCTGAAGGGGGGTGCCTCGCTTCATGTTTTGGCGGGTAACTTGCAGCACCCATAGGGGTCTAGGTTTTCATTGCACAGGCTATCCACACGACCAGGGGAACGTCGGGTTTCAGTAGCGGCTCTATGAAACCCGGGGATCCCAGATATCTGTATTGTTCTGTGATGCCGTACATTTCTGTGATGTTGCATTTTATCATGCCTTGAGCAAAAATTATATATTGATATATATACTAGTAGATGTTGTATATGTTTTGCATCCGCGCTAGTCCAGTCCCCGCTCTGTCGTTAGTTAGCTAACCTAACGGGTGATGACGGGACCCAGTGGCGAATGCGGATGGCATATACGTACGTCATTATTTTCGTTCTTTATTGGTGTGATCAATTGATGGGACTGCGTTGATTTGGATAAATGCAAGATAAAAAAACCTATTCTGATGTTGTTGGAACATTTTTCAAAAAGCTGTTATTGCAAGGGCGTTCACTTTTGTTTTGCACAGTGGTATTCAGTTGGAATATCCTGCTCCTCAGTCGACGAGGCAAGGGCCGAGATCCCTTCACCGGGAGTGACCCCTTGGACAAAAGTTTGCGTCAGGGCAATAACTTCACTATAGCCGATTACTTTTGCTTTGCATCGTGGTATTCAGTTGGAATATCCTGCACCCCATCCTACGGGGAAAGAGCCGAGATCCCTTCATCGGGAGTGACCTCTTTAGCAAAGGTTTTCGTTACTATATTTTTATAAAGCTATCAGTTCCTTCAACGATATCAAGTTCATTACGTTAAAAGTTTTTGCCAGAAACCATTCGTAGCCCTCCGTCATTTCAGAACGGTAGCACTTAGTATTCATGCTATGTATGTTAGCCTTCGTCAAGGCATAGTGTATGGTAGCTATTTGTTACTTTTCTGCAGCATAGATAGATGCGTTGGTTTGGGACAGTCGTACTACTATTTTGGCCTTCGTCAAGGGTATGTACGGGTGGATTCAAATTAACCTGGATAATGACGGGTAGAACTTGACATGTGACTTATGATATGTTGGCCTTCATCAAGGTCATAAGAGCATGGGGCAAAAATCCACATCGGGGGTTTCTAAAGAAACTGAAACTTGCCAGATATGCGCATAACTTCTGGAGTGTGATAACGTGAGCGGATTCCGTCACGTTATTATGTGATGATAGTTGGATCCCGATTCCTACTGATGAGTTGGTTTACTCCTCGGGTGATCCCGGCTAATTCTTCTTTCAGGTTTGGAGAAGAATTTGACGTTACAGTGGGAGGTTTCCAGATTAGATAAAGTGATAACCATTCTGATCTAGGTTAGAGTGCACGCTGAGTGTTTCTTTTCTCTCTCTCTTTGGCAGCGACCATTGACCCGACCCTAGACTATGACTCAGTGACCAAGTTGACCGAAATTTCTTAACACTGGCTTTTGGATTGTCAGAGTTGCAAATCTCATTGCCACTCCTACTTTTACCTTTTTCTTCGGGACACCCCGTATTACTACGAACGTCCACTTCCATTGGACAAAACCATCGTATGGTTATATACGAACTCGAAGGAATTTATTCGGGGATGGTTTCCGGTTTTGGAGAAAACGAATAGGACTATTCAGTTGTCTTTTCCTTTTACCTTCTCTCAGGTTGCGAGTACTCCTTGGTTTAGGAGATAGTACACCTATTACGCAAATTGGATAGTCTTCTTCCAAACCTTAGGCTGGTGCCGAACGGTAGGGAATGAAGAAAACCAATTAGCCTAAACGGTGTACAGAAGGTATTAAGTTAAGACAAAGAAAGGGATTAGTAAGAGGGCAAAGTAAATTGCGACTGCTATTCACGACCAAACCAAGTATTTCTTCGCCAATCCTAAATCACCTTTGTATTTCTCCAGGATACTCCGTATCACTACCATGATCCCAAGTTTATTGGATACTCCATCGTATGGTTATATACGAACTCGAAAGGAACTTGTTCCAGTTCGAGGATGGATCATGGTTCAGGAGAAATAGGAATAAGGTTTATTCGGTTGTCTTTTATCTTCACCTTCTCTCGTATTGCGAGTGCTCCTAGGATTAGGACAGTACACCCATTATGCTTATTGGATAGTCTTCTTCCAAACCATAGGCTGGTGCCAAACGGTAGGGGAGGAAGAAAACCATTTGGCCTAAAGGGGTGTACAGAAGGTAATGACTAAAGACATATAAAAGGATTTGGAGAGATGGCAAAGAATTATACGGTTATAGTTGTGAATCTGGATAACGGAAGAGGCATTACTAGGAATACCCGGGTACCCCATCGAAACATTTTAATGTTTCAGTATTACTGTGTACTGTTAATAGAAAACTGATTTCCCAATTAGACACTTGCTCCAGGGTATGTATTTACCAGGTATGATTCTCACATCTGTATGGTTTTACAGATGATGAGTGGGAGTAAGTTATTGGGAATTAGGTGATTATCCTCATTATATCGGAATTCGTTGTAATTGGTGATATTTGAGGAAATCGCCTGGGTTGTTTGCCGGACGGCAAATGTTTGGTTTTGAATATCCGTTGTTATGCACCAATTTCAAATTGATATATCTGTACGTCTATTTTCATAGAGTGAGATATAACTTTTTGAAATTATGTCTATGACATTTACCTATATCAGTGGATGGTTAGGTAAGGAGCATTGAACAGCGGTGTAATTCTTCTTAACCATAAATACAGTTTTCAACCTACGACATACAGTGAATGAGTTACTAGACTCAGGGGACTTATACAGAGTATTGTATATTGTCCAGTGTCCATTAGGACAGAGGGTTGGTCCTTGTACTATATTCGGTTTACTTGTGACTTCTCTAGTTCTTAGACAGGTGTTTCGTAGAAACACAGGGTCTAAGTTTTGAGAAGTTATAGGTATATGAGTAAAGTAGAGAACCAAGTATTGCAAGTATCGGGATTCTTCATGTTGATCGAAGATGTAGATACTTGTGTATGGTATTCAGTTGATAGTAATGGAACTTGCTTCTCTTTCAGGTTACTCATAATTGGAAGCATTCCTATGTTGAGTAACGCTGATCGGCCTCTCTCCATTCAGTTGACATGCACTGGAGACAGCTGCATGATTTGAATCTGGTTCAATTAAATCAGTGCCTCTGTTCTTGTATTGGATATAGAACAGTTCATATCTTGACATTGTTAAGATACGGGGAGTTGTCCGGCTTATGCTTAAAACCAGACTCCAGATAACTCAAGGCACGTTTCAGTAGTGGCTGTTTGTGGGTTGACCCGGGCTATGACGAGGGTTGACTTTCTACCATCTGGAAGATCAATAGTGATATTGTCTTGACTCGCCACAGTTTTAATAAAAATGGATTTTTTCAGAAAACAGTAGTGGGAGTATGGTAGAACTGGAAGTGATTCCAGAACCGCAAACGATTACTGAAGATTTGATAAGAACCTAAAGATTCAATCTGGTTTGACATTCGATTGGCCACTCCGCAGATATGGTGGGTAACCTCAGGCACTCAAGAGGAACTTCGGTATGCTCAAGGACGGTGGCAGGGAGGTTCTTGTTTACCCAGACTTGCCATTGCTGTTGTTCCAGACTGTGAGACCCGGCAGGACGATGAGTATAGCGTCATTCTAAACTAGCTTTAGAAGTGTACGTCTATATGACTTTGCCAGAGGGTTGTCGTGGTCAGTGGGAGAAGCGGAAGCATTGGTGGACAGGTGGCTTATGTCTATTTATAGACTAAAGCAGATATAGCGGAAATAGATCATCTATTTCTGATGTGACAGTCATAGGTTTGACTTCATCAGAATAGGGGATGGATCTGTTAAGAAGGTAGTAGGGTGTGATGTCCTGGTATTTGGATGACATACACAGAGTAGGAAGTGATATTCCTATACTACGGTCGGTTATACTTTGGTTGTCACACAGTGGTTTCTCCACACAGGACTTGGATATTATATCAAGACATTCTGGTTACTAGATCTATAGATCTAGATTTGGATGGTTTCCCAATCTGGGTACTTAGACAACATTCTATGAGTATTTAGAATGGACGACTCCTGGCACGGTAGTGTACCTGCAGGTGATGGAGTCACCCTCCCTAAAGGTGTCTTACAGACTAAAGTAGAGAGGGATGTACATGATTGGCAGATCACTTGCTTAGGCAATTGAGTTGATCAGGAGATGTCAAGTATTACACTAGATGTTGTTCTTGCAGTAGATGCAATAAGTTGATATTGATCCAATCCTGGGGAAACAGACGGAAGCAGTTTTAGAACATAAGTGGATGTTCTAGGGAAATGATAACGGTAGCTTCCTTTAGGAGACGGTTATCATTCCAGGCTTCCAAGGTGACATGGATGATAGAGTGACTGTCAGAATTATAGTTTTCCCTCTGACGAGGGGAGGTATTTTGGACAGGTGGTCCAGGCGGATACTGAGGGAAGGATGGCGCAGGATACTGATTAAGTTCAGTTGACGATACAGTCTAAGAAGTTTGGATTTGGAGTTCATTTATGACCTAGGTCCCATGAGACATCCAGACATTCTAAGACAGGTATTGCTCATTTCGGGAGATGGCTTTCTTCGCGAACATGGGATATATAGAGACATAGAAAGAAACATCACAGCGGATCCACTCACTGAGGCTATTCCTCGAACGCAATAGTTTCGCAAACGAGCTTTGTGAGACTGACTAGTAGAGGAGTTAGGTGTTCGGTATCACACGAGCTATGAGTATGCGACATCGCAATAATTAGCCTTGAGTGCAAGTGGGATATTGTTGGATATAGTGCCCTCAGAGTCAATTATTGGATCACAGGCACGTGATTGCAATGATTGAGGATGACCTTGTAAGTCCATGCTACCTCTCCCGGTACTTTCGGGCATGCGGAATTTGGTGAAAAATAATTTTCTTTGAGGTGGTAACATGGACTCAAAACCGGATATTTGTTAAACATCTAACTAACAACCTAACTATGAGTTTCTAACTACTCGGTTAGGGGGTTATACCTTTCTTTTTCTCGAACTCCTTCGTCTTCAAGCTTCGATGGTCGTTCGAATCGGCTTCTTCCCGTCGTCTCCTTGCGCCAAAGATAGATCCACCTGAAAGCTTCAACCTTTGGCTCCTTCTTCGAACTTTGAAGAAACTAGCTCACTCGGTTTGCTAAACCTTATGAACTAGAGAGAGTAGAGAAGAGTTTGTATGGGATTTTATCTATGGTTCTTGGTTCTCAACTCATGAGACAAGTGAACCATAGAGTCAAGAGAGGGAGAGCAAGAGGAGGAAGATGAGAGCTCAAGAACAAGAGAGAGAATGAGCAAGAAAGAATGAGAGAAGACTTTTCTCTCTTGGCTCTCATAATCCAAAACCATCATCACAAAAATAATAATCAAGTATTGTGTAAAATGGTTCAAGTCAAAATGGCTAAATCATTTCATGCACTCATTTCTCACAAAAGAAACAAGCAAGTAAAAAGTCTTTGCCATGAAATGATAGCCATTGTCATCATGATGGTCAACTAGTCCAACCTAGTCAACCGGTCAACAAAGTTAACAAGTCAACAAAGTCAACCCCTCAACAACCATGTCACCACAATACTTAATTAATATTATTGTTAATCATATATCATATTCTCATTAGGGTTGACCAAAAAGTCAATAGTCAACAGTCAACGGTCAACAACCCTAATGAGAATCCTCTGCCTCTGTCTCTCCGTCAACTGTGCATACACACCCGCATCCGCGTTCCGAGGAACACGAATACATACTGGATAAATCCAATCCCAAAAGGTACACTAGGATCTGGCTTAAACCAAAGCCCGCTAGTGTAAACTGTCCGGACACTGTACGTGCACAAGTGCACGGATGTGACCGAACCCTGTCGCAAAACCATGCGACCTGTCGCAAAGCCATGCGACCTCTACTCTTTTTCCTAAAGGCGAATAGCTTTCCGTGTGGGACTCTAAAGACTCGACACTACGCTGGCATGGGTTTAACCACAGACCGCAAGCGGCACTAGCTGTGCGTAACGGTCCCCAGGTAGATGCCGACAAGAAGACTGACGAGGCGAAACCCATCTGAACTCCTACTGAGCCTGAATGTGACATTCTCCGTACAGTCCGGTCTGTTCGTCAGATACATTGCATGGCGGGCCTAGGGGGCGGTAAACGACAGTCCCCCAATAGCGGTACAAGTCGTGTCGGAGTGAAGCCCAAAACACCCTGAGATAACACTGGAAGCCTACCAGTATATCTCGTTTGCCCTGGCCAGGGACTACTCGTGTAATGGCTCTCCTAGACACAGCGCGATGTCAACCCCCAATACCGGGAGAGAAGAATCCTGTCTAATCGTCACTGCCTCCAAGTGCTTCGGGACTGCACCCAACTACCACCTGTTTGCACGACTCCTTTGAGCCGTGGTAGGGTAGTAATCAAAGTACAGTGGGAACACACTCGAGGCGAAGTGACAGTGTCAAGTCAGCGGTCTAAGCTTTATTCATGTCACCTGGGAACTGATAACTGACGATAGGCATAATACCAACTAGTCAGTTCCCGACGAGTCCTGTCCAGTGTACTCGTAACCCAACGAGCACCCGCATACTATCTCAAGTACGACGTACCGATGGCTGTGGGACAGACCGTCTCCCACACTCGGATGAGAAGCGCATGCGCTAGTCTACTCCGGAGTATCGATGCCCTATCTCGATAGTCCTGCGACCAGGGACCTGCATAAGGATGTGCTTATAGATTACCCAGCCCCACTAGTGTGACTGCCATCACAACGCTGGTAATCAAGCAAAGATCCTAAGGGCTCCACTAATGTGTATAGGCGATATACTAAAATAAACACATGTACACATTGAAGTAGAAACAAACCAAGTAGCATACTACTATTTTGAGCAAGATTGTATATACAAGGTGAATATCCCAAGCTTCCATTAAGTAATATACAAACTAGTATGATACAGTAATGGCCTCTAGGGCATATACACTAACAATCTCCCACTTGCACTAAGGCCATGTACTGGCGTATCGAAGACCTATCATCTCGATCAGCCGCTCAAACTGAGTCTGGGGCAAGGCCTTGGTGAATGGATCTGCAGTGTTATCTTCTGAAGCGACTCTCCGAACCTCGATCTCCTGGCGATCCACGATCTCCCTGATCAGGTGATACCGCCTCAAGATGTGTCTGGATCTCTGATGGGACCTGGGTTCCTTCGCTAAAGCTATAGCCCCGTTGTTGTCGTAATACAGAGGTATTGGATCAACAATGGACGGAACCACCTGAATCTCTTTCAAGAACTTCCTCATCCAGACAGCTTCTTTTGCGGCATCAAATGCAGCGATGTATTCCGCTTCCATCGTCGAGTCTGCAACGGTTTCCTGTTTGGAACTCTTCCAACACACCGCCCCTCCATTGAGGGTAAAGACAAAACCCGACATGGACTTGGAATCATCCTTGTCACTCTGGAAGCTGGAGTCAGCAAAGGCCTCGATCTGGAGTCTTTTCCGCCATACACCAAGAACATCTCCTTAGTCCTTCTCAGGTACTTGAGAATGTTCTTTACCGCTATCCAGTGTTTCTCCCCAGGGTTTGACTGATACCGGCTTACCACACTCAGTGCATAAGCTACATCCGGTCTGGTACACAACATCGCATACATTATAGAGCCTACCGCAGAAGCGTAGGGTATAATAGACATGCGATCCCTCTCCAAATCAGTCTTGGGAGACATCTCTTTAGAGAGGGTGATCCCGTGACAAGCCGGTAGGTTACCGCGCTTGGAATCTTCCATACTGAATCTTTTCAGTATGGTGTCGATGTACCTGGACTGTGAAAGTCTTAATATCCTCTTGGATCTATCACGATGGATCCGGATCCCCAGGATGTATGAGGCATCACCCAGGTCTTTCATGGAGAACCTGTGTGACAGATTGTAGCATAGGAATGTCATTTCCTATTAAGAGAATGTCATCCACGTACAAAACGAGGAATACTACAGTTCTCGCTACAAATCTACAATAGATGCATGGTTCATCTGGATTTTTGATAAAGCCAAATTCCTTGACCGTCTCATCAAAACAGATGTTCCAACTCCGCGATGCCTGCTTTAGTCCATAGATGGACTTAAGCAACTTGCACACCTTTCCGCCGCTCCCACTCTGAATGAAACCCTCTGGTTGGTCCATATAGACACACTCCTCTAAATTTCCATTTAGAAAAGCGGTCTTTACGTCCATTTGCCAGATCTTATAATCGTGGAAGGCAGCAATGGCAAGAAGGATCCGAATGGATTTCAGCATAGCCACTGGAGAAAAGGTTTCGTCATAGTCTAAGCCAGGTCTTTGACGGAAACCCTTTGCAACAAGTCTAGCTTTATAGGTCTCAACCTGTCCATCTACACCAATCTTCCTTTTGAAGATCCACTTGCATCCTACGGGTTTTACCCCGTCTGGAGCAATGTCCAACGTCCATACTTTGTTGGTGTACATGGACTCCATTTCGGTCCGCATTGCATCCAGCCATTTTACTGAGTCAACGCTCTGAATGGTCTGCTGGAAGCTAGTAGGCTCATCATAATCTATGATGCAATCCTCTCTATCCCCGTCTATGAGAAAACCATAGTATCTCTCGGGCGGATGAGACTGCCTACTACTCCTGCGGAGCGGCGTAGGAATGTCCTATTCTTTTGAACCCTCTGGTTCCACTAAGCTTTCAGTAATAGCTTGAGGTTCTGGAATTTCTTCCAGTTCTACTGTGCTCCCACTTATCTGGGTTTCTAAAAACTCAGTTTCCAAGAAGTAGGCATGACGAGAAACAAGAACTTTTTGTTCCTCTTCGCAGTAGAAGAAATATCCCTTGGAGTTCTTTGGATATCCCACGAACTTACACTGTACTGAGCGTGCCTCGAGCTTGTCCGCATGCTGCTTTTTAACAAAAGCTGGACATCCCCATGTCTTAATGTGCTTAAGATAGGGTCTCTTCCCACACCACATCTCATATGGTGTAGTGGGCACAGTCTTAGTTGGAACTCGGTTCAAAAGGTATGCAGCTGATTCTAGCGCATAACCCCAGAATGATCGCGGTAACTCAGCGTTACTCATCATGGACCGTACCATATCCAATAGGGTTCGGTTCCATCTCTCCGATACACCATTATGTTGCGGAGTGTATGGAGGAGTAAGCTGAGAGAGAATTCCATTCTCTTTTAAATAGTCCAGGAACTCGGCACTCAAGTATTCACCACCTCGATCCGATCTTAGAATCTTGATACTTTTGCCGGTTTGTTTTTCTACTTCATTCTTATATTCCTGGAATTTTCCAAAGGCTTCGGACTTATGTTTCATTAAGAAGACATAACCGTACCTTGAAAAGTCATCCGTAAAAGTAATGAAGTAAGAATAACCGCTTCGCGCATGTGTAGAAATTGGACCGCACACGTCGCTGTGTACGAGTCCCAAGAGCTCGCTCGCTCTTACTCCGTGTCCAGTGAACGGAGTCTTTGTCATCTTTCCTTTGAAACAGGATTGACAAGTGGCATACGATTGATATTCGAACGCATTCAAATATCCTTCTGTATGTAACTTCGTCAACCTTCTCTCATTGATGTGACCCAGTCTACAATGCCATAAGAAAGTCTGATTTATTTCCGGAGACTTTCTTTTGTGTGTATTCTGGACATTGAAAATCTGTGGTTGGTTCAATACGTATATACCATTGCTTAATGTACCTGACCCAATCAAAACTTGATTAAGGTGAATGTTTACAACATTACTTACAAACGCAAATTCATTACCTTCTTTAGAAACTAAAGATACAGAAATGATATTACAAGTTGCGTTGGGTACAAAAAAGCAATTACGCAAAACCAAAACATGTCCATCTGACATTCCCAGGTGATAGTCCTCCACGGCTTTAGCATCCATGCTAGCTCCGTTCGTAACTCTGAGGGTCATGTCACCTGCTTTCAAAACACTATGGTTTCTCAACGCCTGTAAAGAATTACAGATATGAGATCCTGATCCGGTATCCAATACCCAGGAAGTAGAGTTTATTGAAAGACAGTTCTCAATAACATACACACCTGAAGCTGAAGCTGCAACCTGCTTCAATTCCTGTGTTCTGGCCTTCCAGGCCCTGCAATCATTCTTCCAGTGTCCTTTCTTATGACAATAGAAGCATTCTTCCTTATCCACAAGCTTCCCCGCTTTCTTTGTTGTTTTAGCTTTTCCCTTCGTATCCACTTTACTAACACCGCCTCTTGGTTTGGCGGGGGCTTTCTTCTTCTTTCCCTTGGCTTTCTCCTTGGACCTAGAAGAAGATGATCCTCCTACAAACAAAGTGGATGTTTCCCTACCTTTCTGTAGGGTGCCCTCTGCGCTCCTCAGCATGTTGAGGAGCTCTGAAAGTTCAACTTCTTTTTCTTGTAAGTTGAAGTTCAGTATGAACTGGGCGTAAGTGGAAGGAAGGGACTGGAGAATTAAGTCCGTATAGAGCTCATTCTCCAACGTGGTCCCAAGGTCCGCGAGCTCCTCAATGCAGCCAATCATCTTAAGCACGTGTTCCGCTACCGATGATCCGACGGCCAATCTTGCCGAAAATAACTTCTTCGACACTTCGTATCTTGCGATACGATATTGCTCTCCATACAGTTCTTTTGTATGAAGAAATATGGATTCTAGGTCCATATTCTCGTGCCTCCTCTGATGTTCATTGTCCATAGAGGCAAGCACGAGGCACTTGGCCTTCGCGCAGTCTAGTTCCCAGGTCTTACGGATTTCCTTATCCGCGACGCTGGTTTTGGGACCTGGGAAAGGGGGAGCTTTGGTGGTAAGAAGATACCCCAGCTTGTCGTAAGTGATTGCCATCTTGACATTCCTGAGCCAATCTTTGTAGTTTGGCCCTGTCAGTATGTTTTTATCTAGGAGTAACTTAAGTCCAGTCATGTCGATTGGTCGCTGCAATTAGGAGAGAGAAGAAACACTCAGCTTGATGCTCTTGCAAGTTTAGAATGGTTTTTAGTTTGTCTAAACAGGATGGCTCCCACTGTTTCTCGAATCCCTCCTCAAACCAAAAAGGAAGAATTAGTCGGGATCAATCCCACCGCACAATACTTGCTTAACCGTTCAGCCAGGCCAGTGTCGGTACTTCGAGGGAGGTTTTCCAACGCTTTCGCGAAGTTCCTTAATTAAATAACCTCTTTTCCCTGAGGGCGTAGCCCCGCTAACACCTTTCTAGACACCTACTTGGTTTATAGCATTGATCGTTAAGTGAGAAATTTCCCGAGGAGTAGCATATACTCACAGTAGGATCGGGATCCAAATATCAACGCGTGACGAAACTGAAGGAATCCTACCAGAATCATCACACTCCAAATGGTATGCAACACTAGCAAGTTTCAGTTCTTTTGAAACTCCCGATGTGGATTTTTGCTCTATGCTCTTATGACCTTGACTTTGGCCAACAAATCATAAGTTACATGTCAAGTTCTACCCGTCGATCTCCAGGTTAATTTGAATCTACCCGTACCTACCCTTGACTTTGGCCAACAAGGCAGTACGACTGTTCCAAACCAACGCATCTATCTATGCTGCACATGAATACCCAATAACTACCAATCACTATGCCTTGACTTTGGCCAACAAACACAGCTTGAATACTATTGACTATTCATGTGAAACGACGGAGGGCTACGAATGGTTTTGGCGAAACCGTGAACGTAGAGAACTTGATATAATCGATGGAACGAGATAGCTTTTAAAAGGAGTGGCTCAAACTCCGCATTTTAAAAGTTTGTTTTGAAAAGAACCGAGTGGTTTTTCGAAAGTGTTCCAACGATTTAACTTGGTTTATTTTCTTGCATTAGTTCTTTTAATGCGTGATATTCTTGCATTAGTTCTTTTAATGCGTCCCATCATTTAATCCTACCATTGCAGAAAACAACCAAAATATGACGTACGCTTATGCCATTCGCATTCGCCACAGGGCCCCGTCATTACCCGTTAGGTTACTTAACTAACGACAGAGCGGGGGCTGGGCTAGCGCGGCTGTAAAACATAAGCAACGCCTAAATAATATCATATATAGATATACTGCAATGATAGCCATTTCAGATCACAGATGAATACATTGGATATACTAGGAATCCGCAATTCGTACAAGCCTGTAACGAAAAGCAAATTACACGGTCGCGGTGAATAGCCAATACCCCATCCAAGACCCCTACGGGTGCGGCAAACTACCCGCCAAGTACCCGAAGCGAAGCAACCTCCCTCAACTCCGTGAGTAGGCCACTCGGCACTTCGGCATACCCGGTAGTTTGTGCACCCCCTCCATGGGTCTATCCTAGGAGCAAAAACAGTAAAAAGAAATTATACAATGACGGCTACAACCCCGACCCGGTTGTGCTGCCATACAAATAATTATTACATCAATTTACAAATATACATGAATTGAAAGAAAAGAAAACTCTCGTCTCACAACCCCCGGCTATTCACCCGCGACAATCCAATGAATTCATATACACATTCCAGCAACATTACAGATCACAGATTTGTATAACCCCCACTAATCGACATATAGCGATTAGCAGACGTTCAATACAAATATCACATTACAGAAAAACCCGTCAGCTTAAGTCTTTTAGAAGTTCGATCAAAAATACGGATTTTCAGGACCCCAAAAATAAAATTTTCGTTCTGGAAAATCTGGGCAGAAAATATATATTCCAAAATTCCCAAAACAACCCTAGAAAAACACTGCACCAAAATTGGACCTCGGCCGAGTCAACTCGGCCGCGGATCCACGGCGGTAGCGTGCTCCCGCCGCGTTTCCGCGGCGCTTTGACTCGATCGTTGGACCAAATTTGGTGGGTGATCACACAAAAGCCTGAGCCGATTTTTAAGATAAAATTTATCAAGTTTTGAACAGAAAAAAAATCAGCAGAAACTTATCATATCGGGTTCGTTTTGCGACTTTTTCTTTGATCGATCTTCTAGCTACTTTGCTAACATGTTAGATAGAGTTAAACCTGGCTCTGATACCACTGTAAGTCCATGCTACCTCTCCCGGTACTTTCGGGCATGCGGAATTTGGTGAAAAACAATTTTCTTTGAGGTGGTAACATGGACTCAAAACCGGATCTTTGTTAAACATCTAACTAACAACCTAACTACGAGTTGCTAACTACTCGGTTAGGGGGTTATACCTTTCTTTTTCTCGAACTCCTTTGTCTTCAAGCTTCGATGGTCGTCCGAATCGGCTACTCCCCGTCGTCTCCTTGCGCCGAAGATAGATCCACCTGAAAGCTTCAACCTTTGGCTCCTTCTTCGAACTTTGAAGAAACTAGTTCACTCGGTTTGCTAAACCTTGTGAACTAGAGAGAGTAGAGAAGAGTTTGTATGGGATTTTATCTATGGTTCTTGGTTCTCAACTCATGAGACAAGTGAACCATAGAGTCAAGAGAAGGAGAGCAAGAGGAGGAAGATGAGAGCTCAAGAACAAGAGAGAGAATGAGCAAGAAAGAATGAGAGAAGACTTTTCTCTCTTGGCTCTCATAATCCAAAACCATCATCACAAAAATAATAATCAAGTATTGTGTAAAATGGTTCAAGTCAAAATGGCTAAATCATTTCATGCACTCATTTCTCACAAAAGAAACAAGCAAGTAAAAAGTCTTTGCCATGAAATGATAGCCATTGTCATCATGATGGTCAACTAGTCCAACCTAGTCAACCGGCCAACAAAGTCAACAAGTCAACAAAGTCAACCCCTCAACAACCATGTCACCACAATACTTAATTAATATTATTGTTAATCATATATCATATTCTCAATAGGGTTGACCAAAAAGTCAATAGTCAACAGTCAACGGTCAACAACCCTAATGAGAATCCTCTGCCTCTGACTCTCCGTTAACTGTGCATACATACCCGCATCCGCGTTCCGAGGAACACGAATACATACTGGATAAATCCAATCCCAAAAGGTACACAAGGATCTGGCTTAAACCAAAGCCCGCTAGTGTAAACTGTCCGGACACTGTACGTGCACAAGTGCACGGATGTGACCGAACCCTGTCGCAAAACCATGCGACCTGTCGCAAAGCCATGCGACCTCTACTCTTTTGCCTAAAGACGAATAGCTTTCTGTGTGGGACTCTAAAGACTCGACACTACGCTGGCAGTGGGTTTAACCACAGACCGCAAGCGGCACTAGCTATGCGTAACGGTCCCCAGGTAGATGCCAACAAGAAGACTGACGAGGCGAAACCCATCTGAACTCCTACTGAGCCTGAATGTGACATTCTCCGTACAGTCCGGTCTGTTCGTCTGATACATCGCATGGCGGGCCTAGGGGGCGGTAAACGTCAGTCCCCCAATAGCGGTACAAGTCGTGTCGGAGTGAAGCCCAAAACACCCTGAGATAACACTGGAAGCCTACCAGTATATCTCGTTTGCCCTGGCCAGGGACTACTCGTGTAATGGCTCTCCTACACACAGCGCGATGTCAACCCCCAATACCGGGAGAGACGAATCCTGTCTAACCGTCACTGCCTCCAAGTGCTTCGGGACTGCACCCAACTACCACCTGTTTGCACGACTCCTTTAAGCCGTGGTAGGGTAGTAATCAAAGTACAGTGGGAACACACTCGAGGCGAAGTGACAGTGTCAAGTCAGCGGACTAAGCTGTACTCATGTCACCTGGGAACTGATAACTGAAGATAGGCATAATACCAACTAGTCAGTTCCCGACGAGTCCTGTCAAGTGTACTCGTAACCCAACGAGCACCCACATACTATCTCAAGTACGACGTACCGACGGCTGTGGGACAGACCGTCTCCCACACTGGGATGAGAAGCGCATGCGCTAGTCTACTCCGGAGTATCGATGCCCTGTCTCGATAGTCCTGCGACCAGGGACCTGCATAAGGATGTGCTTATAGATTACCCAGCCCCACTAGTGTGACTGCCATCACAATGCTGGTAATCAAGCAAAGATCCTAAGGTCTCCACTAATGTGTATAGGCGATATACTAAAATAAACACATGTACACATTGAAGTAGAAACAAACCAAGTAGCATACTACTATTTTGAGCAAGATTGTATATACAAGGTGAATATCCCAAGCTTCCATTAAGTAATATACAAACTTGTATGATACAGTAATGGCCTCTAGGGCATATACACTGACAGACCTATGCCGGTAGGACAGTCTTACTAGAGATGATAGTATGCTATCTGGTTTATCTTTATCATCGTGTACTGCTTTAGGTGACCTTACGAGTCGCTATTACACGTTGATAGAGCCCCTAGGATTCTTGCTTGACTACCAGCAGTATGAGGGCGATCATATACGTGAGAGCTGGAGTCTATAAGCACATCCTTAAAAAGTTCCTAGTCGTGGGAGTTTCGAGATAGGGCATCGATTCTCCAGAGTAGACTAGTGTATACAGTCGAGACCCCAACGAGGGGCGGTGGCCGGTCTCACAAGCCACTGGTGTCAGTTGGTTCACCTAAGATGTATACAGGTGCTCATTGGGTTATGAGTACACCGGACAGGACTCGCCGGGAGCCTGCTAGTTGGTATTATACACGACGTCAGATAGCAGTTCCCTAGTGACATGTGTACATGTTAGTTCATCGACCTGAGATTGTCATTTGTCTCGTGTGAGTTCCCACTGTGCTTTTATTACTACCCTACCATGCTCAAAGGAGACGTGCAAACAGGTTTTAGTTGGGTACAGTCCCGAGCCACATGGAGGCAATGAGCGGATCTGCAGGGGTTCGTCTCTCCCGGTATTGGGGGTGAGGTCGCGCTGTGTCTAGAAGAGCCAGTACATGAAAAGTCCTTGGCCAAGGCAGGAGATTTGCTGGTAGGTATTCCAGTAGTATCTCATGGTGTTCTGGGCTACACTCCGACACGACTTGTACCGCTATTGGGGGTCTGACTTTCACCAACCCCCTAGGCCTGCCATGCGATGCTCATAGACGAACGGACCGGACTGTACGGATATTGTCACTGACAGGATCAGTAGGGTGTCAGGATGAGTTCGCTCATCGACGTCCCTTTTGGTCAATAGCTGATAGCCCGTCATGTATGGCTAATACCTCTGACGTGCTAGTAGTTAAATCCACAGCCATAGTATTAAAGAGTCTTTAGAGTCCACCACACACACAGTTACTCAAGTTTCGGGCGAAACGCTGTAGAGGCCGTATGGAGATATGGCAGGGTTCGATCAGATACGTGCGGTATTGCACGGATCGTGATCGGACGGGTTTTTACTATCCGGCTTTAGTTTAAGCCGGATCCTAGTATTAGACAGTGTAGTTTTGTCTCCTTGCATTTGTGTTCAGTAGGAATACCAATGCGGGCATGTATTTGCAGTAGCGGGGTTTTCCTGTAATTTATTACGGGATCAGTTTTCTGAAGTTGCCAGTTTGCATTCTGTTCCGGCCGGTTTTCCTTTGTTCCTTCACGGCCGGACTTTATCGTTGGAGGGTGTTATTTGCAGTTTGCAAATAACATTTTGTGGAGGGGTCCTCTGTAATTTGGTGGCATCATGATGGTTCATGCATGATGAGATTCTTTATTGGTCTTTTCCTTTGCTTTTTGAGATTGGATTTGGATGTGGATTGATTAGAAATTGGGTGACCATTTTATTCTTAGATTCATTCCTTTTTCCTCCCTTTTGATTTATGCTTGCTTTATTCTCCACCATTGAGGTTGAGGGCCGGCCACATCCTAGGAGAAAATGAGAGAGAGTTCATTTTGTGAGTGAATTCATTCATCTCATTTCATTCTATGTTTTCCACAAAATCCCTCACCTCTCCAAAGTTCTTTTCATTCCTCCATCACCATGGCAACCTCACAACCCCAAAGAGACAAGCTACTACACTTCATCTACAACAAACCTTGGACGCGTCGGCTAGCCAACTTCACGCCCGAGTTGCCTCGGTCCAGAGGTGGGAGCCCGTAAACGAACCCAGCTACGTGGTGCCCTTTCCGACGAGGAGGTGACGGACGGAGATTCCGTGGGAGATCAGAGTGGAGACGAAGACCGAAGGACACGGATCGCTTGGTATACTTCTCTACCCATTTTTTAGTTTGCTAGTAGCTAGGTTAATGGCCTGATCCGGGATAAAAGTGCGCGATGGTGCCGGTTTGCTAGTTTGCAAAGTTTTTGTTTCCGGCGTCGGATCGACGGCCGGGGCGCCGCCGTGCACTTACAGATGCAATCCTCTCAATCCCCGTCTAAGAGAAAATCGTAGTATCTCTCGGGTGGATGAGAAATCCTGCCAGATTTGCGGAGTAGCTGAGGTTCGTTTGGGGTTATGGAATCCTGAGGTTCTGTCAAATCTTCAGTTTCAGTTTGTGGTCGCTGAATTTCTTCCAATTCTACCGTGCTCCCACTAATTTCTTTTGCAAGAAACTCCGTTTCTAAGAAAATGGCATGTTGAGCAACAAACACCTTCTGTTCCTCGATGTGGTAGAATAGATATCCATAACCATTATTTGGATATCCCACAAACTTACATAAAACTGACCGTGCCTCTAGTTTATCTGGTTTATGCGTTTTGACATAAGCCGGACAACCCCATATCTTAAATCTTTTAAGATATGGCCTCTTTCCATTCCATATCTCGAACGGAGTCTTAGGCACTGATTCAGACGGAACATCATTCAATAGATATGCTGCTGTCTGAAGCGCATGTCCCCAAAATGAAAGAGGCAACTCGGCACTACTCATCATGGAGCGAACCATATCCAATAGTGTACGATTCCTTCGCTCCGAAACACCGTTGTGCTGTGGTGTATAAGGAGGAGTAAGCTGAGAGAGAATTCCATTCTCTTTTAAGTAATCTCGGAATTCCGTGCTTAAGTACTCCCCTCCCCTATCTGATCGGAGGATCTTGATACTTTTGCCAGTCTGGTTCTCTACTTCGTTTCTGAATTCCTTGAATTTCTCAAAAGCTTCAGATTTGTGTTTCATAAGATACACATATCCGAATCTAGAGAGATCGTCAGTGAATGTGATGAAGTGCGAGAACTCACCCCTTGCATGTATAGACATCGGACCACATACATCTTTGTGTATGAGTCCCAAGAGCTCCGTTGCTCTTTCTCCATGTCTGGTGAACGGAGATTTGGTCATTTTCCCTTTGAGACAAGACTGAAAAGTTTCATAAGATGAAAACTCAAACGTATTCAAGAGTCCATCTTTATGCAACTTACTTAGTCTTTTCTCTCCGATATGACCAAGTCTACAATGCCACAAGTAGGATTCATTCGTATCTGAATTCTTCCTCTTGCGCATGTTTTGTACATTGAGAACTGTATTCTGATTTAGAACGTAGATACCATTACACAGTGTACCTTCTGCAACCAGTACCTTATTAAGGTAGATGTTCATGATATTTCTATCAAGAACAAAATTATATCCATCTTTATCGAGTAAAGAAACTGATATGATGTTGCAAACCATGGAAGGTACATAGTAGCAATCGTTCAAAATCATAGTATTGCCGTTTGGCAACACTAGGTGATATTCACCGACGGCTGCAGCATTAACTTGTGCTCCAATTGCTACTCTGAGCGACATATCACCAGGTACAACTTTCCTACTTTTTCTCAATCCCTGCAATAGATTACAGATGTAAGATCCTGATCCGGTATCAAGTACCCAAGAGGTAAGACTGACCGTAAAGCAGTTCTCAATTACAAGAACACCTGAAGTAGATGCAAAACCATGCTTCTTCTTCAACTGGGTATCCTTGGAATCCATACAATCCTCTTTCCCTTGCTCATACTTATAACTGTTGTCACAAGTTAGAGCTGAACCGACGTTCCCCATTCCCGAATAAGAATTCGGATCGGTCAAGCGATACATTTTATTATCTTGATTAGGGCGTGAAATGGTTGCTACCTGGAGAGAGAGAAAAGAAACACTCAGCGTGCGCTCATGCAAGATTAGATTGGTTTATTAGTTTATCTAACCTGGATGGCTCCCACTGTTTCCTCCAATTCTTTTTCAAACCTTTAAAAGAAGAACTAGTCAGGATTAATCGCACGTCACAATACTTGCTTAACATTTCAGCCAGGCTAGTGTTGGTACTTCGAGGGAGGTTTTCCAATGCATTCGCGAAGTTCCTTAATTAAAGAACCTCTTTTCCCAGGAGGCGTAGCCCCGGTAACACCGTTCTAGATACCTACTTGGTTTATAGCATTGATTGTTAAGTGAAATAATCTCCCGAAAGTAATCCAACTCATCAGTGGGATCGGGATCCAACTATCATTGTGTGATGACCTAGATGGAATCCACTCTAGTCATCACACTCCAGAAGGTATGCTAAATCTGCAAGTTTCAGTTTCTTTAGAAACTCCCGATGTGGTTTTTGCCCCTAACGGTTTATGACCTTGACTAAGTCAACAAACCATAAACCGTTAGTCAAGTTCTACCCGTCATTATCCTGATTGCATTAGACCCACCCGTATGTGCCCTTGACTAGGTCAACAAGGCCGCACGACTGTCCTAACCAATCCCATTTGCAATGTACAGAAAAATATCATCTAGCTACCGTTCACTACGCCTTGACTAGGTCAACAAACGCAGCACGAATACTAAATAATACCAATCCGAAATGACGGAGGGCTACGGCTGGGTTTTTGGCGAAAAACCCGTTAACGTAATTAACTTGATATCGTAGAAGGAACATGATTGCCTTTTTGAAAATATAGTGGCGAAAACTTTTGCTAAAGAGGTCACTCCCTTTGAAGGGATCTCGGCTCTTTCCTCGTCGAATGAGGTGCAGGATATTCTAAGCTGAATACCTCGATGCAAAGCAAGAATATTCGACTATAGTGAAGTTATTACCGTGACGCAAACTTTTGTCCAAGGGGTCACTCCCGATGAGGGGATCTTGGCCCTTGCCTCGTCGAATGAGATGCTGGGCATTCATAACCGAATACCTCTGTGCAAAACAAAAGTGAACGTCCTTACAGTAACAGCTTTTTGAAAATTGTTCCAACAACGTTTTATTTAGGGTTTTTTTCTTGCATTAATTTAATGCGTCCCATCAATTAATCCTTCCATTGCAGAAAACAACGAAAATATGACATACGCTTATGCCATCCGCATTCGCCACGGGGCCCCGTCATTACCCGTTTGGTTACTTAACTAACGACAGAGCAGGGGCTGGACTAGCGCGGATGCAAAACATAAGCAACGCCTAAATAGATATCATATAGATATATAGACACATTCGTCAGATGCAATGATAGCCATTCCAGATCACAGATGAACACATTGGATATACTAGGAATCCACGTTTCGTTCGAGCCTGCAACGAAAGACGGATTACACGGTCGCGATGAATAGCCAAAACCCCACCCTAGACCCTTACGGGTGTGGCAAACTACCCGCCAAATACCCGAAGCGAAGCAACCTCCCTCAACACCGTGAGTAGGCCACTCGGCACTTCGAGGTACCCGGTAGTTTGTGCACCCCTCCTTGGGTCTATCCCAGGAGCAAAAACAGTAAAAGAAATTATACAATGGCGGCTACAAGCTCATCCCGGATGTGCGGCCATATAAATAATATTACATCAATTACAAATTACATGAATTGAAAGATAAAGAAAACTCTCATCTCACAACCCCCCGTCTATACATCCGCGACAATCCAACGAATTCATATACACAAACCATTAACATTACAGATCACAGATATGCACACCCCCCGCTAATCGATGTATAGCGATTAGCCGACGTTCAGTGCATATATAACATTACAGATATAACCATTTAGCCAAAGTATGTAAAATTCCGATCAAAATACAAATTTGTAACTACCCCAAAAAATAACATTTTTCTCTGGAAAATCTGGGCAGAAACAAAATATCCCAAAAATCCCAAAACAGCAAACAGAGGAATCTGCAACAAATTTGAGCCGCGGCCGAGTCAACTCGGCTGCTGATCCGCAGCGGAACGCATGGTTCCGCCGCGCTTCCGCGGCGAGTTGGCCGAGTCGGGTGCTCAAATTTCATGACAATTCCCAGAAAACCCTGCCAGTATTTTTAATGTCATACAAAATATTTTTAGCCCTGTTTTGAAAATCGACAGAAAATACATTTTTCGGTTTGTTTTCGGGATTTTTTCCGGATCGAGATTCTAAAAACTTTGCTAACAGTTAGTTGTTACATAGCTAGTCTCTGATACCACTGTTGGGTCCACGTTACCCACCCCGGTCCTTTTGGGGAGGCGGAATAGGTAAAACGAAAAATTTTCCTAACTAGGTAACATGGACTGTACAAGAAGGATCGTTGCTAAACAAGAACTAACAAATATTCTACAAGTTCTAACTACTATGTAGAATGGTTATACCTTGGTCTTGAACTCCTTCTCTTCTTCTTGTTGTTCTTCCTCATGCTTGCTCCTTGTAATTGCTTGAACAGATCCTCCTTGTCGTCTCCTCCTTGCCATAGATGGATCCACTCGAGGGTCTCGAAATTCAGCTCCAATCTCAACCTAGAGATGACTAAGGTGTTTGGTTTGCTAAACCTAATAGCTTAGATTGAGTAGAGAAGAGTGATGGTGATTTTGTCTCAAAGGTTCATGATTTCCAACTCATGGAACACTTGAACCTTGAGAAAGGAAGAGGGAGAGCTTATTTTCATGAGAGAGAAAGAAGATGATAGAATGAGCTCTCATAATGCAACCCTCCTCACAAAAGTGAGAATAATGATAATAATAATAATAATTAAGTATTGTGATGGTTAGTTTCAATGACCATTATCATTTCATGCAATTATTTCATTTTGTAAACAACAAGCAAGCAAAAGTCATACCCATGAAATGATAGCCATGAAATGCTGATGGTCAACAAGTCCAAAATGATCAACCGGTCAACGAAGTCAACAAGTCAACAAAAGTCAAACTTTCAACTCAACCATAGCATAATAATACTTAATTAATATTATTAGTCATATATCATATTCTCATTAGGTTTAAGAGAAAAGTCAACGGTCAACAAGTCAACCAAAGCCAAATGGTCAACCCCAATGAGAATCCTCTGCCTCTGCCTCTGTCAACTATGCATACACACCCGCATCCGTGCTCCAAGGAACACAAATACACTGAGACAAAATCAATCTCAAAACAATTACTAGGATCTGGCTTAAACCAAAGCCCACTAGTAACTACTGTCCGGACACCAAACATGCACAAGTGCGCGGATGTGAACGAACCCTGTCGCAAAACCATGCAACCTCTACTCTGTTTTGCCCAAAGGCGAGTAACCCTCTGTGTAGGACTCTAAAGGCTCGACACTACGCTGGCAGTGAGTTTAACCACAGGCCGCAAGCGGTACTAGCTGTACGTAACGGTCCCCAGGTAGGTGCCGACAAGAAGACTGATGAGGTGAACCCATCCTATCTCCTACTGAGCCTGAATGTGACAATCTACGTACAGTCCGGTCTGTTCGTCTGAGAATATCGCATGGCGGGCCTAGGGGGGCGGTAAACGTCAGTCCCCTAATAGAGGAACAAGTCGTGTCGGAGTGTGGCCCAAAACACCCTGAGAATCTACTGAAAAACCTACCAGCAATTCTCGCTTGCCCTGGCCAGGGACGACAATGTGTAATGGATCTCCTAGGCACAGCGCAATATCAACTCCCAATACCGGGAGAGACGAATCCTGTCTAACCGTCACTGCCTCCAAGTGCTTCGGGACTACACCCAACTACTACCTGTTTGCACAACTCAGTAGAGCCGTGGTAGGGTAGTAATCTAAGAACAGTGGGAACACACTCGAGGCGAAGTGACAGTGTCAAATCAGCGGACTAAGCTGTACTCATGTCACCTGGGAACTGTTAACTGACGATAGGTATAATACCAACCAACAGTTCCCGACGAGTCCTGTCCAGTGTACTCGTAACCTAACGAGCACCCGCATGTTATCTCAAGTATGACGTACTGATGGCTGTGGGACAGACCGTCTCCCCTGCTGGGATGAGAAGCGCATACGCTAGTCTACTCCGGAGTATCGATGCCCTGTCTCGATAGTCCTACGACTAGGGACCTGCATAAGGATGTGTTTGTAGATTACCCAGCCCCCACGAGAGTGACTGCCATTACAACGCTGGTAATCAAGCAAAAATCCTAAGGGCTCCACTAATGTGTATAGGCAATATGTTAAATGAAACACATGTACACACATTGAAGTAGAAACAAACCAAGTAGCATATTACTATATCGAGCAAGACTATCGTAAACCCGTATATATATATCCCAAGCCTCCAAAATGTACTATACAATAATGGCCTCTAGGGCATACATATCTAACAGAATAAGGATGTGCTTATAGACTACCCAGCCCCCACTAGTGTGATCGCCATCACAACGCCGGTAATCAAGCAAAGATCCTAAGGGCTCCATCAATATTTTTCAGCGATATGTTAAAAGAAACATGTACACATATTAAGATAGAAACAAACCAAGTAGCATACTACTATATCGAGCAAGACTGTCGTAAAACCGCATATATATCCCAAGCCTCCAAAATATATTATACAAACTAGTACTATACAATAATGGACTCTAGGGCATACATATCTAACAATCTCCCACTTGCACTAAATGCCAGTAATTGGTGTACCGCATACCCAACGTCTGCACTAGGGCCAGCTGCTGGCGTACCGCATACCCAATAGCTCAAAAAGTCGCTCGAACTGTGTTTGAAGGAGGGCCATTGTGATGGATCCGCCGTGTTGTCTTTTGTGTCCACTCTCCGTACCTCGATCTCCTGGCGATCAATAATCTTCCTGATCAGGTGATACCGCCTTAAGATGTGTCTGGATTTCTGATGGGACCATGGTTCCTTCGCTAAAGCTATAGCTCCATTGTTATCGCAATATAAAGGTATTGGGTCAACAATGGACGGAACCACCTGAAGTTCACTAATGAACTTCTTCATCCAGACCGCCTCTTTTGCGGCATCGCTTGCAGCAATGTATTCAGCCTCCATCGTTGAGTCTGCGACGGTATCCTGTTTGGAACTCCACCAACATACCGCCCCTCCGTCGAGGGTAAACACAAAACCCGAGACAGATTTGCTGTCATCTTTGTCAGTCTGGAAGCTTGAATCGGTAAAGGACTCGACCCTGAGGTCTCCATTACCGTAAACCAGGAACATCTCCTTAGTCCTTCTCAGGTACTTGAGAATGTTCTTCACTGCCGTCCAGTGGTCCTCTCCTGCGTCTGACTGATACCGGCTCACCACGCTCTGCGCGTAAGCTACATCTGGTCTTGTACATAGCATCGCATACATTATAGATCCTATCGCCGAAGCGTAAGGTATAGTGCTCATGCGAACCCTCTCCTCGTAAGTCTTAGGAGACATCTTCTTGGAGAGAGTAATTCCGTGCAATGTGGGTATGTTACCGCGCTTGGAATCCTCCATACTAAATCTCTTTAGTACGGTCTCTATGTACCTGGACTGTGAAAGTCCCAGTAGTCTCTTGGATCTATCTCGGTAGATCTTGATCCCCAGAATGTACGAGGCATCACCTAGGTCCTTCATAGAGAACCGTTGTGACAAAAATAGCTTGACCAATTGTAGCATAGGAATGTCATTTCCTATCAAAAGAATGTCGTCCACGTACAAGACTAGGAACACGACAGTTCGTCCTACAATCTTCTTATAGACACAAGGTTCATCTTCGTTCTTGATGAAATCAAATTCCTTGATTGCCTCATCAAAACAGATGTTCCAGCTCCGCGATGCCTGCTTTAATCAATAAATGGATTTAAGCAACTTGCACACCTTCCCGCTGCTCCCACTGTCTACGAAACCTTCTGGCTGATCCATGTAAATGCACTCTTCCAAACAGCCGTTTAGAAAAGCCGTTTTAACGTCCATCTGCCAGATTTCATAGTCATAGAAGGCAGCAATGGCAAGTAGGATCCGAATGGATTTGAGCATAGCCATCGGAGAAAAAGTTTCGTCATAGTCCACACCAGGACTTTGACGAAAACCTTTTGCAATGAGTCTAGCCTTATAGGTTTCCACCTGCCCATCTACACCAAGTTTCCTTTTGTAGATCCATTTGCATCCAACGGGTTTTACCCCAGGTGGAGCAATATCCAAGGTCCACACTTTATTGGCGTACATGGACTCCATTTCGGATTGCACTGCTTCCTGCCACTTATCAGAGTCCCTACTGATAATGGCCTGCCTGAAACTGGTAGGGTCATCTTCTTTCAAGATGCAATCCTCTCGATCCCCGTCTCGGAGAAAACCGTAGTATCTCTCGGGCGGATAAGAAATCCTACCAGATCTGCGGTGTGGCTGAGGTTCGTTTGGGGTTATTGAATCCTGAGGTTCTGTCGAATCTTCAGTTTTAGTTTGTGGTCGCTGAATTTCTTCCAATTCTACCGTGCTCCTACTGATTTCTTTTGCAAGAAACTCCGTTTCTAAGAAAACGGCATGCTGAGCAACAAACACCTTCTATTCTTCGGTGTGGTAGAATAGATATCCATAACCATTCTTTGGATATCCCACAAACTTATATAAAATTGACCGTGCCTCTAGTTTATCTGGTTTATGCGTTTTAACATAAGCCGGACAACCCCATATCTTAAATCTTTTAAGATATGGCATTTTTCAATTCCATATCTCGAACGGAGTCTTAGGCACTGATTTAGACGGAACATCATTCAATAGATATGCTGCTGTCAAAAGTGCATATCCCCAAAATGAAAGAGGTAACTCGGCACTTGTAACGTTTTGAAAATCGTTTCGGTGAAATTTCGAAAAATCGGTAAAATAAGGGGGTTTTCTGTAAAAAGTCAAAATACAAATATCTTATTATAAAAATTAAATATACATATTCTAGCTATGTAATTGCTATTATTTGGTGTTTATTGAGCCGCTGGTGAAATTTCAAATTTTCTGAAAAAATATTATTTTATTATTATTTTAAGCCGTCACTAATACATTTAATTAGGGAAAATTACAAATTGGAATGAGTTGAAACAAATTTTGTGCATCATAAAACATTAAATAAAAGTGTGGTTTTTCCCATGATGTATGAGTCGTCCACCATGAGTTTGCTGATGGATTTCGAGACCCGATTCGAGGAGTGGAGGAACCGTTTCGGGTACATGGTAGGCCCGGTATGGTACCCCGGGGCAAGATGAATGTGGTGTTGACGTTGAGCCTGGCAGGGGACAGATTACCTACCGGTGATATTACCTGACGCGTCGGATATCCGGAGGATACCGTCGTGGTCTTGAGATGGATGGTAGGGGCCGGTCTGGACTGACGACGCCCTAGATATTGAGATTGAGACATTGATATTTCGAGACATTGAGATTTATGTTTTGTGTCGATGCTAGACACTGTTGATACTAATTTCATTTATGATACCTCAGTTTAAAAATACGAAGGAAATCTCAATAATTTATGAAAACAGTTTCTTCATTTACATGTATTCTGTTTTCATGCATTCATACCTCATTCATTTGATATATTGCTACCTGAGGCACTGACACGGGCACATGAGTTTACACTCGGTTAGATATTACCCTAGCCATTGTTATAGGATGCTTGTTATGTATATTTTTTGAGGATATATTATGATCATTGACCTAGGTTGCGTTATTTATGCGATTTCTGTGCGTAGATGTTTTTATATTCACGAGTTGGCAACTCACCCCCGTTGTGCCCCAGTTTCTTGCAGGTTTGCCGTACATGTTTCATTACGGCTTGGCGGGCTCAGTTTCATTCAGGTGACTTGCTAGTAGGTGGGTTTTTCTTGTACCGTACCCATCATATTACCTTGTATAATATTATTCAGTTGTATCTAGTAAATTCCATCAACCAAACATATATTTTTTTGAGATAGAGACCAGTGTTGTTTATTATTTTGACCCTAGAGTCGCTCGTTATATTTCTGGTGGTTTTGAGTTTCCTTTTGAGTTTTGATCCACGCCGTTGGCGTTGTATATTATATTGCTTGTGTGGTTGTGACCGTCGATTGACGAAGAGCTAGCTCCCGCTTGGGGATGCCTTTTTCTTGATTTCGTATACTATTCATGTTGTATCCCGTTTGGGGGCCAGTATTTACAAAGGAGACTCTGCCGAAATTTTCAGTAAATTTTTGATGTTTTTAAAAACCGCATAATTCGGCTTATGCTATTGAAACTACTTGCTTTAAGTTGGTTTTTCCTGCACTCTGCTACTTTTCTTGGTTTGGATTTCTGGGTTTTCGGTTTACTTAGATTACGTACGCCTCGAGACATTCGTAGTTTAAGTGCCGGTCATGTTCCGTACTTCGGGTCGTGACAAAGTTGGTATCAGAGCATTAGGTTTTACCTTCGGAGCGTAGGATGTCCCTTGGTTGATGGAATAGGTGACTAAAGTAGAGTGACGTACCGTTGGTATGTTCCGCGGCATATTTACGACACGCCACTCCACTTAAGAAGCTTTAGGATGTACATTTCCTTGTTCAGTATTATATTCCTTCCTGATCTAGCCTCATCGGTACCAGTTTGGTTTTGCTGCCACGATTACGGGAAAGGATAGCTACGGCTAGAGTTGCGGTCAGCACGAGCTCGTCATGAACGAGGACTGACCAGGGCATGATTCCGGCGACACCCGATTGTAGAGAGGTGTCTTTTGACTGTGTTTCCGCGCCACGAGCGTTTGGCGGATCACCTTTATAAGGTTACTCGGATGTGCTGATCGACATTAGAGGATTGAGCCAATGATAGAGGCCATCCAGATCTTGATGACCGTTGGTGTGTTGCTTATTCATGATGATCGAAGCACTGTTTAGCGTGCAGACGAGCGAGCCAGTTATTGCTGCGAACGACGAGGTATTGCCCCAGATGCTGGAGTTAGTGCAGAACGAGTTGTACTAAAAGATGATAGAAGGTCGCTAGTCATCTTGGATGAATGACTAGGACATGTGGATCGTTCTCCTAACCCGATGCGAGGTCATCAGATAGATTGATTCCAGCTAGAGACGACTTCACGTGGAGACGTTGGGAGTCGACAGAGACGATCGAATGTCAGAAACCTATTATTCCAAGTTTAAAGTAGTCGGAAAGACATGCAGGCAATTCTATGGTCCCTCTAGAAGAATGAAACCCTAACTCGACTTAATGACCGTGTGAAAGCCTTTGAACCTTCGGGTTTGCGGCAGTTCTACGACGCCATTAGTGAGGCTTGGGTTTGCGCTTCTACGGCTGGACCACCGATGCTGTGGTATGTACTCGATACTATTAAATTGTGCCCAAGAGGTTGAGCTCTTGGGGGATTATGAGGTTTTGACGACTCGATCGGATGGCTCGACTTAATTCGGATGCTAGGTGGAGAGATGCATTTTTTGGGAGACTCCCGATACGAGGATAGTCGTTGGAGCTCAGTCCATGTAGCCACGATGAGACGAGTCCGAAGCAGTCGACATTGAGAAAGTGGAGTAAAGAGGTCCATACAAAATCTGGATAGGACGACGTTCTGCTCCGCCGACATCAGAGATGTGATACGCATGCCGAGGCAGAGTACCGGATATACCTTCCAGAAGGAGTCGCGATGGGTATGCAGCCGTTTCGGAGCAAGATGCAGATATAGGAAAGGACGATGACTTCCGGACAGTTGGCAGAGACGAGACATGGAAGAGACCGTGAGCAGGATTCCTTCCAGGACACTGCTGCAATTATACTTGCACCCAGGATCAGATGTGTCACGTACATTCAGAGAGCCAGAGGCCGACGCCAGTGATATGCTGTCTCACGAGTGGTCGCGATGATTGACCGGGAGATGACAAGAGGCGTTCCAGAACGGGATCATCCCCGTTAGCACACCTGACAAGGCCGATGAGCCGAGGGACTGAGAGATTTGTAATTCCCAATGAAGACCTTGACCCAGGAATGGTCATTGTTACGCACACCAGCAGGCCAGGGTTCATGATCATCGACGGGACGTCCCATTAGTGACCGTGCCAGTTGGCCCGAGATCCTTAGAGTATGCGCTTGAGCGGTACTATGCCACCATTATTGATTTCGATGTTTTGGGTGATTTATTCGAATGATCTGATTTTGATGATTGAGGATTTATGATCTTTGCACAGTGTTGCACTTGATATCGTTTTCGTGCTTTAGTTTCACATGTTTGTGATTTTACGGTTTTAAACAGTTGAGTTGGTTTTATGCGTATGCATGCACGCGATTTCGTTTCTGCACTCTGTATAGTTTATATATGCTTGCAGTGCAGTGATACGCCTTTTGTGCACCTGATTTGATTTTGCGCATGTTCGGCACTTGATATTGGATTTCATGATTTCGTGCACGATGGATGCACCTGATTTGGATTTTCGCGCATGTTGGGCGCATATTTTTGAAGTGTGATTTTGGTGCACACCAGATGCACTAAATCGAGATTTTTCGTGTATGTTAGATGCACCTGATTTTGCTGTCAGGCACACATGTTGCCTACGACAGATGTTTCGTGCACACCCGATGCACTTAGATGTTGTTTCTGTGCGCATGTATGGCACATTTATGGATTTTGATTTCCGTGCGCACCAGACGCACGTAGCATTCATGTGCATATTTTGGGATTGATTTCGTATAGAGCAGTACGTTTTTATGATATTGCTATGTATTTTCGTACCGAGCAGGACTAGTCAGAGGACAGTACCTGAATATATTTTGCATGCATTGATAGTTATTCAAGGGATTTCCAAAAAACGAGCTATAGCCTCAGTATTTACCTACGTGTCTGATATGACACGAAACGTTTAAAACAAGGAGACCCTTCTAAATTGTTTCCAAAACGGCGGAACGTACATTTCAAACAAAGGTATATATGTATATAGTTATTTTCTTATGATAGACGTCCGCCACTGTGCAGAGTTATACGCGTTGCACAGCGACTTAAAGAGATTTGGCATGCATTTCCTTCAGATACTTACAGATATAGATTCGATGTTTACATGTATAGTTTCGAGTTATATCATATTGGTTTGATTTAGATTTGGCATTGATGTCTTCTCCATGACTCCGATGATTGCGGGATGCTTGACGGAGTTTTGATTTGAGTTATATACTCATTTTTCAAGCGCATGCGCTGCGCTACGAATTGTTTTATGTAGTTACAATTTCGGAGCCCCGACGACTTGATGGTTTTTCTTAGATGTTTTAGTATTTGGGGGAGTTTGAATTTAAATTCGGGGACCGAATTTCTTTAAGGGGGGAAGATTGTAACGTTTTGAAAATCGTTTCGGTGAAATTTCGAAAAATCGGTAAAATAATGGGGTTTTCTGTAAAAAGTCAAAATACAAATATCTTATTATAAAAATTAAATATACATATTCTAGCTATGTAATTGCTATTATTTGGTGTTTATTGAGCCGCTGGTGAAATTTCAAATTTTCTGAAAAAATATTATTTTATTATTATTTTAAGCCGTCACTAATACATTTAATTAGGGAAAATTACAAATTGGAATGAGTTGAAACAAATTTTGTGCATCATAAAACATTAAATAAAATTTTATCATGTGGTTTTTGGAACGAAATCATTTGCCAAAACGGTTTAGAAATTATTGAAGAAAAAAGGCATTTTTTTAGCGTAAATGGATGCTTGGGGTATTGTATTTATCATTTTTCATCACCCCACACCCGTACCCACACCCACACACCCCCACTTACTCCTCCCCATGGCTGAATTCAGCAGCCACCATATTTTTCCCCACTTGATTTTCAAAGGAAAAGATATGAAAGAAAAGAAAAGAAAATGGGTGAATTAGGTGGACTTTTGACCTTACCTTGACCTTGACTTTCCTCCTTTGTATTTTCTCTACCTCCCTCTCTCTCCTCACACCCCCTAAAATTTCTGGCCGAGCACCATTCCTGCATTAACAGCAGCAACCCCCCTTCTCATCTCATTTCTCTCCAAAATTCCAAGAAAAATCAAGTAAAACCTCACAATTTTCCAAATACAAACCTTACCCATTTTTCCTAAGCTATTCTTGTATGGATCTTGGTGAAGGGAAGCATGTTTGGAAGGCTAGATTTGTGCTATATCTCAAGATAATTGTGGGGTAAATTCTTAACCTTATGGCTAATTGTTGTTTAATTATGATAAGCTATCTTATTCAAGTGTTGATTTGGGTGTAATTGCTAGTTTAGGATATTTTAGAAAAGGGTTTGATTTTGGGATTAGGGTTTGTAAAATTCAAGTGAGGGTTTCAAGCATTAGATTATGGTTCTAGTGAGTGGTTAACATGTTAATTCTGTACAAAACTAAACCTTGTTGCTTATTACTAGATTGTTAAATTTAAATTGTCCTAATTATGATTGTTTTGCAAACTAGATTTTTGTAATTAAATTTAAGAGTGAGATTAAAATATAGATAATGGTTGTGTGGCTTAGTTAATATGTTTTAATGAGAATTACGGCCACTAGAATTGCTAAAATATTTAAGTTGATTAAAACACCAAGTTTTGAGCTAAAATGGAATTGTGCTAATTTTGTTAACTAGGTTTTGTAAATATATATATTTTGTGGAGAATAAATTATTGTAATGGTTTATATGACTTTGTTATGATATTTAGTGAATATTGTGGGTGCTAGGTTCATTTATACATCGAGTTTTGTACTAAAACGGTGATTTGTGCTTGCTAGATTTTCGGAAAAATGACTTTTTAAGTGAAATTGGGGTTTTTGTGAATTTGAAGCTATTTTATATTATAATTAGTGCTTGTAATTGTACAAATGAGTGTGTTGGGAGTTTTCTCGATGGGTTGGCGTTTGTACGCCGACGTCGAGGGATTTTGGGTCGATTTGCGAAAGCAACCATAGGTTTTGACCTATGTGGGATTCGTGCGTCATTTTGGTCATGAGTCGGATTTTAATGCGGTATGGTGCGTTATGATATGTAGGTACCCCATGTGGACTTCAAGACGACAAGCAAGCGCGTGGCGACGTTGGCACCGGCGAACGAGGACCAGGTGAGTAGATTTATATCTACGGGGAGAAGTCGGGTGGATGGCGTATAGCACCCCCGCAGTCCGAGGTGATGTATACGGATGCGTATACACACCTATAAATATTATATGTTGTTGGGTTTATTATTGATGTTTAAATGGATATTGGTATATCGGATTGATGAAAGGTTACGAAACCTTAGGGTTTTGGGTGAACTACACATACGTACACACGCATACATACTTGCATGCATCCTTATGTTATATTTGCTTATAGGATCCTATGTGGATATGTGTTCACGTGGATTTTAGGATATTGTGATCACATACGGATTTGAGGATGATACATGGGATTGATATGAGTCGAGGAGTTGATCTGAGATTATGATATCGGTGAAATGACATGTTATGACGGTAAAATTCATGATTTAGATACGTCTTGATACTTTAGAGGATTTTGGGAATGATGATGCCATAGCAATAGTGATATATATATTTTAGATGATCGACAATTGATTATGTTATGAGATATGATATGATATGATATGACAGGATACTTGTGATAGGCCGCCTTGGGCGATGTATACTCTTGTGATGATATATGATGAAAATACCGATTTATACTAGACTGTCGATCAGTAGTCAGATCTTGATTTTTGTGATGATGTTGGCATTGTGCTAAACGTAGGTCAGTACCCAGATGATGATCTTGATAAAGAGAATACTTGATGAATAATATGACAAATGTGATATTGACCCGTACCCAGATTTGGGGATGTCGTACGACGGATTTACGTACGAGCTATATTTTGATGATTGATCCGCACTCTTGACTTGGGATGTCTGGTTACGAATTTGATATTATTTAGGCGGGATCACCGACTATACATATACATGTATGTGTATGTATCGACTCAGATGATAGGCGGTTTCCTTACCTATAGTCCATCTTGTTAGTCTAGCCCTCTAGTTTAGTTTAGTTGTTAGATTAGATTCGATTCTTACCTATTTCAAAAACTAACGAATCGTGGGTATTTTAAAAGACAGCCCAAGGGATCCTACGGATATTTCAAAAGACGTATCTTTTCATAAAAATACCGTAGCCCCTATTTTCAAAACCCCATGATTCGTGTTATTTCAAAATGCGCCATTTGTAGGACTATATTAGATTAAAGCAGATTAGTTATAGTTGCGTCTAGTTTTTAGCTCCCGCTCATTTTGGTTGCCCGCTCCGCATCGCATATTTACATTGTTATTTCATATTGCATTGTTGACATTATGCTGTTAGGACACCAGCACCATTACCGATGATGCGTATGTACCACATACACTTACTTGCCGGCTCACACACATCTTCATCGGTAATTGCCATGTCACGTACACCTTAGAAAATATTGTTGCTTAACTTAGCTTGATAGCCAGTAGTTTGACATAATATTAGTGTACATACCTTATATGCCAGCTTAGATATTGTAGTTATTACTTGTCGCTTCATGCATACTGTTATCCATTCTCATGCTTATATTCATGGTTCCACATGCTATTGATGATTCGGATTTCCATGATATTTTCTGGATTTGGAGGAAAACCGCAAAACATATATAAACTGATTTCTCTCTTTTTAAATAAAAGTGTGGTTTTTCCCATGATGTATGAGTCGTCCACCATGAGTTTGCTGATGGATTTCGAGACCCGATTCGAGAAGTGGAGGAACCGTTTCGGGTACATGGTGGGCCCGGTATGGTACCCCGGGGCAAGATGAATGTGGTGTTGACGTTGAGCCTGGCAGGGGACAGATTACCTACCGGTGATATTACCTGACGCGTCGAATATCCGGAGGATACCGTCGTGGTCTTGAGATGGATGGTAGGTGTTGGAGATAGTGCCCTCATAGTCAATTATTGGATCGTAGGTACGTGATTGCAATGATTGCGGAGGACCTATCCCGGTAGGACAGTCTTACTCGAGATGATAGTATGCTATCTGGTTTGCCTTTATCAGTCGTGTACATGTTCAGGTGACTGATTGCATGTTACACTTTGATAGAACCCTTAGGATCTTGCTTTACTACCAACAGTATGATGGCGATCATATACGTGAGAGTTGGGTAGTTTATATGCATATCCTTAATTGTGGTCCCTAGTCGTGGGAGTTTCGAGACAGGGCATCGATACTCCGGAGTAGACTAGTGTATACAGTCGAGACCCCGACGAGGGGCGGTGGCCGGTCTCACAAGCCACTGGTGTCAGTTGGATCACCTAAGATGTATACAGGTGCTCATTGGGTTATGAGTACACTGGACAGGACTCGCCGGGAATCTGCTAGTTAGTACTATACCTATCGTCAGATAGCAGTTCCCTGGTGACATGTGTACAGGTTAGTTCATCGACCTGAGATCGTCATTTGTCTCGTATGAGTTCCCACTGTGCTTTGATTTCTACCCTACCACGGCTCAAAGGAGTCGTGCAAACAGGTAGCTTTTGGGTACAGTCCCGAGCCATATGGAGGCACGTGAGCGGATCGGCAGGGGATTCGTCTCTCCCGGTATTGGGGGCGAGGTCGTGCTGTGTCTAGGAGAGCCATTACACATAGTCCATGGCCATGGCAGGAGATTTACTGGTAGGTACTCCAGTAGTATCTCAGGGTGTTATTGGGCTACACTCCGACACGACTTATACTGCTTCTGGGGGTCTGACGTTACTAGCCCCCTAGGCGGATATGCGATACTCATTGACGAACGGACCGGACTGTATATACATTGTCACTGTTAGGCTCAGTAGGGTTTCTGGATGAGTTCGCTCATCGGCCTCCCTTGAGTTCGCTCATCGGCTTCCCTTGAGGTCAGTTCGTGGGCAGCCGTTACGCATAGCTAGTGCCGCTGACGGTTTGTGGTTAAACCCACTGCCAGGGTACTGACGAGTCATTAGAGTCCCCCACAGACAGTTTCCCAAGTTCGGGCGAAACGTTGTAGAGGCCGTATGGTTTTATGGCAGGGTTCGGAAAATGCACGTGCGTTTACGCACGTGTTATTTTTCGGGCAGTTGATACTGGTCGGCTTTGGTTTAAGCCGGATCCGAGTATTATATTGAGTAGGTATAATATCTTTGTCTCAGTTGCATTTGTATTCGGTCGTAATACAAATGCGGGTATATTTATACAGTTACGGGGTTATCCTGAAAGTTGTTTCAGGATCACTTTTGGAAGTTGCCAGTTTTCAGTTTTCAGTTTTCTATCAGCCGTCTTTTAACATTCGGTTAAAGACGGATTTATCTTTTCTTGGATGAGAGTGAGTCATGCTTCTAGAAGGTTCTAGAAGGTTCTAGATTTGGTGAGGTGTCTTGTGACTCATGCTTTGATTTTAACCATTTCTTGTTTTCCTTAAGATATTATTTTGTGTTCACATTATGATATTTGCTTATGGTTACCCCCCCTCTCCTACGGTCACCTCCCTCTTTGCTATAAGAGGCCGGCCCCCTCCTCTCTCTCTCACTTGATGGTTTTTTATTTGTGAAAAGATTATGATAGTATTTGGGGTGTATGGAATTTCACAGCTCATTTCATTCCAACACCTGATTCCCTCGGCAACTTCATTAACCGTCCGTCCATAGCTTTGGACGGAACGAGACAAAGTCATCTACTCATTCTCTACATCATTCTTGGTAGTCTCTTTTAGCAAACTTGACGACCGAGTTGCCTCGAGTCAGAGGCGGGAGCCCGTTTAAAGAATCAGTGATGTGGTGCCACCTGGACGAGCAGATCGGAGATCGACGAGATCGGAGCAGCCGCAATGGAGCGTGGGATGATGGTTGAAGAACGAAGGACTCGGATCGTTCGGTATAACCTTTCTACACTCTTTACAGTTTGTTAGTTTAGCAATAATGGAAGATCCGGGTTAAAGTATACGATAGCGCCAGTTAAAAAGTTTTTGTTCCGCATTTGGCGTCTGTAGACTGCCGGGGCGCTAGCGTAGACTTACAGTAGGGGCCGGTCTGGACTAACGGTGCCCTAGATATTGAGATTGAGACATTGATATTTCGAGACATTGAGATTTATGTTTTGTGTCGATGCTAGACACTGTTGATACTGATTTCATTTATGATACCTCAGTTTAAAAATACGAAGGAAATCTCACTAATTTATGAAAACAGTTTCTTCATTTACATGTATTCTGTTTTCATGCATTCATACCTCATTCATTTGATATATTGCTACCTGAGGCACTGACACGGGCACATGAGTTTACACTCGGTTATATATTACCCTAGCCATTGTTATAGGATGCTTGTTATGTATATTTTTTGAGGATATATTATGATCATTGACCTAGGTTGCGTTATTTATGCGATTTCTGTGCGTAGATGTTTTTCTATTCACGAGTTGGCAACTCACCCCCGTTGTGCCCCAGTTTCTTGCAGGTTTGCCGTACATGTTTCATTACGGCTTGGCGGGCTCAGTTTCATTCAGGTGACTTGCTAGTAGGTGGGTTTTTCTTGTACCGTACCCATCATATTACCTTGTATAATATTATTCAGTTGTATCTAGTAAATTCCATCAACCAAACATATATTTTTTTGAGATAGAGACCAGTGTTGTTTATTCTTTTGACCCTAGAGTCGCTCGTTATATTTCTGGTGGTTTTGAGTTTCCTTTTGAGTTTTGATCCTCGCCGTTGGCGTTGTATATTATATTGCTTGTGTGGTTGTGACCGTCGATTGACGAAGAGCTAGCTCCCGCTTGGGGATGCCTTTTTCTTGATTTCGTATACTATTCATGTTGTATCCCGTTTGGGGGCCAGTATTTACAAAGGAGACTCTGCCGAAATTTTCAGTAAATTTTTGATGTTTTTAAAAACCGCATAATTCGGCTTATGCTATTGAAACTACTTGCTTTAAGTTGGTTTTTCCTGCACTCTGCTACTTTTCTTGGTTTGGATTTCTTGGTTTTCGGTTTACTTAGATTACGTACGCCTCGAGACGTTCGTAGTTTAAGTGCCGGTCATGTTCCGTACTTCGGGTCGTGACAGCACTACTCATCATGGAGCGAACCATATCCAATAGGGTACGATTCCTCCGCTCCGATACACCGTTGTGCTGTGGTGTATAAAGAGGAGTAAGCTGAGAAAGAATACCATTCTCTTTTAGGTAATCTAGGAATTCCGTGCTTAAGTACTCCCCTCCTCTATCAGACCGGAGGATCTTGATACTTTTGCCAGTCTGGTTCTCTACTTCGTTTCTGAATTCCTTGAATTTCTCAAAAGCTTCAGATTTGTGTTTCATCAGATACACATATCCGAACCTAGAGAGATCGTCAATGAATGTGATGATGTACGAGAACCCACCACTTGCATGTATAGACATCGGACTGTAGGGTTCCTAGGCACACTAATGAGGTCTCACAAGGCATCAACCATGCCATATTCAAAAAATTTCGGTGCCGAGAAACCCTAGACTAGATCGTTAACTAGAGGATAGGCGAAACAATAAGCTAGTAAACAACTTTACTGCTAAGTGAAAGAGACTACAACCTTTGTAGATCCGGTCCTCCACTTCCTTAGCTCCATGATGATGTCCCTCCGCTGCGATCATCGGATCCCGGACTCTAGCGATGGTTTCGTCGAAGAAATAATCGGGCTAGGTCGTCGACTTCGATGCCGAAGATGATCTACGTCGAGGCAACTCAAGATCAAGCTCCAACTTCACCAAGTCATGAAACTTGTGAAGAAAACACCCTATACTACTTGGCAAGTGGTAGAGGATGAAGAAATAGGAAGTGGGTTCACTTTGGATTTGGATTTCTCACTTGGAATCATCACTTGACATTTTTTCAAGAGAGCTTTTCTTTTTCTTCACTTGAAGAAGAAGATGAAGAAGAAGAAAAAGAATTGTTTCAAAAAGAAAATCTAAGTGATTCTTATCATTTTGCAACCATGGTTGAGTGTAGAGAATAAACTAGGGTTTAGTTAAATGGTTAGGTTAAGAGATGAAGACAAAATGGTCACTTTGTCAAAGATGCATGAAGCATCAAGAAACTTCTTGTATAAAACAAAAGCAACCATTTAGTTTCCTCTTTCCGTTAACCAAAATAAATAAAGTAAATAAAACCTTAACCATTTATCTAAACATGGTGTATAGCATACACACACCCAAGTTTGCATGTATCATCAAACATGATACAAACTAGTGCACAAAACTATATCATATATACAATGTGCACATCAAGTGAGAAAATCCATCTTAAGTGAACCAATACTAGTTAATGTAAAGTAATATATCAAATATATAATTATACATTAAATCATTAAATCAACACTTAATTTAATGATCCGGTCATACTGCATATAACCGACTAATATCAAGTGTATCAATGTATCGAATCAACATTCGATTCGGTAACCCGGCTATATCACATATAACCGTCCCATGATTCATATCGCGAAAATAGAATACAGTATCACATACTGGTATTATTCTCGGTCCCACACATATCTCATATGCGCTCCTATTTCGTTTCGCTTGAGCCAGGAAACCTCTGTGTAGGACTCTAAAGACTCGTCAATACGCCGGCAGCAGGTGATGATCATATCAAATACCCACAAGCCGCAAGCGGTCTGCTAAACGTAACGGACACCCGGGTATTGAGCGATCAGAAGATCAATGAGCAAGCCTGCTCACACTCCTGTGAATCCAACCTGTAACACTTACCGTACAGTCCGGTCTGTTCGTCTGATATGTCGCATATCTCACCTAGGGGTGGTAAACGTCAGACCCCAATAGCTTGATAAGTCGTGTCGAAATGAGGTCTATAACAGTTCGAGAAACTACTGGTAACACTTACCAGTAAATCTCAGCAACCCTGGCCAGGGATTTCCGGTTATAGCCAATCGAACACAGCGCAACATCAACTCCCTATACCGGGAGAGACGAATCCCCTCCTATCGCTCATTGCCTCCATGTGATTCGGGACTGTACCCAAAAACCACCGTTTTGCATGCCCACTTGGACGTGGTAAGGTGGAAATCAAAGCACAGTGGGAATCACACAAGACTCTATGACGATCTCGGGTCTACAGACTAACCTGTACCAGTATCACCAGAGAACTGCCATCTGACGTTGACGTAAGGTATAATACCATCTGGGAGTTCTCGCCGAGTCCGTCCAGTGTACCCAGTCTCCACTGAGCACCCGTATATCATCTCTGATGTCAAACACCAATGGATATGGGATCATCCATCGCCTATCTGTATGGGTCGAGAAGGTATACGCTAGTCTACTCTGGTATATCGATGCCCTGTCTCGATACACCCATGACTAGGGACCTAGAAGGATGTACTTATGGACTACCATGTCCCCACTAGTATGATCTGCATCATAGTCCAGGTAGTCAAGTAAACATCCTAAGGGCTTTACCAACATGTAACAGAGAGACAGTCAGTGTACACGTTAAGGTAAAGAGCAACCAGATAGCATACTATCATGTCGAGAAAGAACGTCCTCCCTATATATGTCCAAGCATCCACTACAATATACATCCCATGTATAGTAATGGCCTCTAGGGCATACATATAACTAACAATCTCCCACTTGCACTAGGGCCATCTGATAGCAGTGGTTGTAGTATCTCATACTCAACCATCCCATAAAAGTCTCTCTCTGGGAAAAGGCCTTTGTGAGTGGATCCGCCGTGTTGTCCTCTGAGTCTACTCTCCTAATCTCGATCACCCTGGAGATCAACCATCTCCACGATCAGGTGATACTGCATTAGAATATGTCTGGATCACTGATGGGACGGACGTTCCTTGGCATAAGCCACAACTCCATTGTCACACAATGGGAGGAACTAAGTTCATCTCATGAACAAATATACACCCAGACAGCCTCTTTGGTAGCATCTTAAGTAGCGATGTATCTAACCTTTATCGTCTAGTAAACCACGGTATCTAGCTTGGAACTCTTCCAACATACCGTCCCTTTAGCAAGGGTAAAGACAATGCCTGTGACTGACATTCAGTCGTCCTTAACACCCTGGAACCCTTCCTGTGATTCTCCTCAGGATCAATTGATACCATTTCAGTACATCTAGTGAGTATCCTAACATGCAATTAGATCTATCTCATAGATCCAAAACATAAGATTTAGTAGGTATCACATTGATCCTATATGGATAATCCTTGTGATAAGCGGAGATTGACCGAGCGTAGCATAGGAAACTCCTTTCTTATCAAGAGTATGTCATCCACGTACTCTACGAGGATCACCACCATACTCCCTACTACCATTTTGTATATACAAGGTTCATCTACCATTTTGATGAAGTCAAACTATTTGACTACTACATCAAAACAGATGTTCCAACTCCGCGATGCCTGCTTTAATCTTTTAAAGCATCATGTACACGTTTCCGCTGCTCCCACTGTCTACGAAGCCCTCTGACTGTGTACTTATAGACTCTCTCTTTTAAAATATCATTTAGAAGAGCAGTCATGACACCCAACCGCCAGATATCGTAGTTATGGTATGTAGCCGTGACAAGTAGGATCCGGATGGACTTAAGCAAAGCCACAGGAAAAGGTTTCATCATTATCCACGCCTGGTCGATGACGAAAACCTTTAACAAGTCTAGCTTTGAAAGTCTCAACTTTTCCATCTACACCAAGTAATCTTCTCAAGATATACTTGCTCCTGATGGGGATTTAACCCTTCAGATATTGCAACCAAAGTCCATACTTTGCTGGTGTACATGGATTCCATCTCAGATCGCTAAGCAACCAGCCATTCTTACAGAGTCCCTACTCTTGATGGCCTGCTCGAAACTAGTTGGGTCATCATCTCATGATGCAATTCTCGCTCCCACTGTCATAGAGAAACCGAAGTATCTCTCAGGCGGATGAGGAACCCTGCTAGATCGTCGGAGAGGCTGAGGTTCGTTGGTTACTATTGAATCCTTTGGTTCTATCAAATCATCTGCTGTAGTTTGTATAGCTGGAACCTTTTCTGTTCTACATAACAGACCTGGCCTCGAGCTTGTCCGGATTTTGCTTTTAGACATAGCCCGGACAACCCCAAATCTTAACCAACTTAAGATATGGGCTCTTCCCTTATCATATCAAATATGAAGTGGTAGGCAACTGATTTGATTTGAACCCTATTCAATATGTATGCAGCTTCTCAAGTGCATAACCCCCAAAAGGAAATAGGAAACTCAGTAGTACTCATCATAGAGCACACCATATCATATAGGGTGTGATTGCTCCGCCCCGATACACCGACGTGCTGTGGTGTATACGGAGGAGTAATGCTGAGAGAGAATCTCATTCTCCTTTAGAAAAGTCCATGAATTCCGTGCTCAAGTAATCTCCTCCTTGATCACATCAAAGGACATAATACTTATACCCGTATTGGTTCTCTACTTCTTACTTATATTCTGTGAATATCTCAAAAGGTTCGGACTTGTGTTTCAACAGGAACATATGACTGAATCTTGAGAGATCATCAGAGAATGTAATGAAGTACAAAGAACCGGTCTTGGCATGTGTAGACGGGGGACCTTACATACATCAACATGTATCAATCCCAAGAGTTTACTAACTCTTTCTCTGTTTCCAATAAACGGAGCTATGGTCATCTTATCTTTGTGACATGACTGGTAAGTTTCACAAGATGTAAATTCAAACTGATTTAAATATGCATCTAAATGTAACTTCAGCCAGTCGGGTTGCATTGATATGACTTAGTCTACAATACCTTAAGAAGGATTTGTTCATGTCTGAACTCTTCCTCTTGTGTGTGTTCCGTATACTAAGAACTGTAGTTTGATTTAGAACATCAACGCTTTTAGATAACATGCCTGAACGGATCAACTTTTGATATAGGAAATGTTCAAAACATTATCCAACAATACAAAATTTTATCATTTCTTTACTAATAAAGAGACTGATATGATTTTGTATATCAGGTTCGGTATCTAATAACATTCGTTCAGAATCAATGTATTTGTAATACAGGGTGACAGTGACCAACAGACTTGGCCGCAACACTTGCACCGTTTTCTGTCTCATGAAACTTATCACCCGTTCTCAGTTCTCTACCTTTCTGTAGCCCTATGTAACAGATTACATATCTGGGTTCCTGATCCGGTATCAAATACCTAGGATGTAGAGGATAGAGGAACAGTTCTTTATAACTAACACACCCGAAGGAGATGCATCATATGCACTTTCTTCGTTCGGGCTGCAGGGGAATCCTGGTAATCCCTAATTTTCTGCTCTGTCTTATAACAATTATAAGTTGGAGCGGGACCAACGTTCCCCAGCTCAGTATAGCAAGCGGGTTTGGTCAATATTCCGTATTATTATCTTGATTAAGGCGTGATATGGTCGCTACCAGGAGAGAGAGAGAAGAAAACACTCAGCGTATGCTCTTGCAAGATCAGATTGGTTATTATTTTATCTAATCAGGATGGCTCCCACCATTTTTTTATCAAATCTTCCTTCAAACCTTAAAAGGAAAGACTAGCCGGGATTAATTACACGCTACAAGTTCGCCAATCTTTCAGCCAGGCCAGTGTCGGTACTTTGACGGAGGTCCCCCGTGCTTTCGCACGAACCTAATTAATGTAAACCTCGTTTTCCCATAGGCGTAACCTCGTTAACACCTTTCTAGACACCTACTTGATCGGCTAATTGTAGTGTGTAAAACTCTCCCAGGAGTAACAATTACTCGCAGCGGGTATCGGGATCCAACTATCTCATAGAAGGTATGCAATCTCATTGCAAATTTCAACACTTGAAATTCCCGATAATATTTTGCCCCTAGCGTGCTATGACCTTGACGCATGCCAAACAACCCATAGTCCGCTAGTCAAGTTCAACCCGTACATTTCTTGATTGAATTAAACCCACCCGCACGACCCTTGACGCATGCCAAACAACGCCGTGCGAATGCCCTAATCCAATCACATCGTATGCAAGCAGATAAGCACTAGTTAGCTACCGTACACTACGCCTTGACGCATGCCAAACTACCGCAGCATGTTCACACCATAATATTGCATTATTATATTCCCCATTCTTATTCTTTTTATAAATAAACAGGTACTTTTGACGCATGTCTGCTACATATTACAGGTTGCAGGTTCTTGGACAAGAAACAGTGAAAACGATGTAAAGACAATGAAAATATGGACTTTTGACCAACAAACAGAGGACTCTTGATCAAGCCTACATCAAAGAACAGTTCACAATCAACAAGGCAAGGCAAGGTCCAAAATAATAAGGCAAACGGTTAAAAGATCCATTGCAAAATGTTCACTGAAGATCTGGAACCAATGGAGAAGCCCAATTAATAAAATAAACCCAATAACCAGAAGCCCAAAGAACCATGAAGCAGCCCAGGAAAATTCATGAGGTGATCTCACCAATGGGCCGCGGAACCGCGGCCCATGCCTGCCATTGCCGCGTTTCCGCGGCCGTCTAGTGCCCGTGCTGCGTAAAAATTTTACAGTAATTTGGGTTCTGTGCTGAAAAGATTTTCTAGGGCTATTTTTGTAATTGTAGACATGCGGATCAAAATATAACCTAGGGTTTCTATTTCCTATAAATAGAACTCTAAAGCTTGTAATTTCTTATGCCTCCCTATGCCTCCTTTTAATAAAATACAAATTTCTTTATGGAGAGCATCGGTGCCTCTCTTTAATTCATCTATTCAGATCTGACAACCCTGCGTAAATGGTTGGAGAGATCCATCTGTAAAGTAAGTAGATTTATTTATTTCCTTGCCCTAGATAATTTCAATTCCTGCCCTAGATTAAGTTTATTTTCCTGCAATAGTATAGATTTTATTTATCTGCCCTAGTTATAACTTTCAATTAATTGCCCTAGGTAGAATAATTAGGTTTTTAGATTTAATAACCAATCCGAACACCCTTCGGAATTAACTCGTTAGCGCGATTAGGAGATTCACAAAATCCCTGTGGACCGACCCGTACTCACCGGCTAGCTTCATGTGACGCCGTTCTTGATTGCAGTTATAGAAATAGTTTTTGACATACGAATCAAATGGCGCCGTTGCCGGGGATGGCGTAGAACTTTCCTTTTTGCAATTTCGGGTTAATCTTAATAAAATTTAAAAAAATCTAAAAAATCTAAAAAAATCCAAAAACTATAAAAATATATCAATTGTTATTTTTTGGAAAGGGTACTTTGTTGTTTGAATTTTGCAGGATATACAAAATCGGATCTGGAAATTTCCAGAAAGCGAAACAGAAAACGGGATATTAGAACAGAAGGGAAATTAAAAATCAGAGCAGCAGAATTTTTTCTAAGATCCGAGCCCTCCATTCTGCCGCCCTTCCGCCGCGGTAACTCACCTTAGACCGCGGATCCGCCGCGGTCTTGGAAGATCAAAGCGTAGGAAAAATTCTTGGGAACCGTTACGACTTGTTGACCGCGAAAACGCGGCACTAAGGCTCTTTTGCCGCGGAATGGCGGCGCTCTGTTGACATCATCTTCTAAAAAAAGTTTCTGTAAGATCTTCTGTTCTTCCTCTGCAAAAATCTCCATATATTTTCTGAAAAATGCCTGCAGGATTTTGTGCACTTTAAAAATATATTCCCTTCCATATAACAATCTTGTGCAGGATTTTTTGCGTCTCGTTTAAACTAGAAATTGATTGCAAGTAATATTTTTCTGTTGCATATCTTTTATCAAAAAAATCTTTTTGCAACAATTTCCAAATAAAGAAAAAGGAAAAAAAAAGGACAAATCTTTTATAGAAACTTGCAAAATTTTTTGCCGCAAATAAATCCTTGCACAACCACCACACATCTTTCTTTCTTTCACCCTTTCTTCTAACATGGGTACCCCACATAACAAATCACTTGCCGAACTTTGGTATCCCGAACCTAATTTTGCGTCGTATGTCAATTTGTTCGGTCAATTTAAAGACGATCCCTCCGTGCCAAAAATTTCTTTGAAAGATCAAATAGAAACGTCCAGGAGAAACAGTTTGACTTTTCAACCCACTTTGTGTCAACCAAGTCAACATTTACCACTTCCATATGTTGATACCTCTTTTTCAAGTCCTTCCGTCTCTCCTAAGCCGATGTCCATTGCTGAGCATATTGCTCAATCTCGCAGTCGATCTTTCACCCCTCTCCACTCATCTAGTTCTAGGTATCTGCATGATTATTCACCTTTTTATCCACATGTTGACCCTACACCTTCCCACCCACCCACTTCCTACCAGTCCTACCCGACCTTCCCACCTTCACTAGACACTGTTTCTATACAGCCTGTTGGGAGTTTTGCATATCCACACGATCTCGAATCTTTTACCGAAACCCCCTCACCACCTAAGTCTAGTTTGGAAGAGTCGTTGGAAGCTTATATTGCTGCAACAAATAAAATGACTAGGAATGTGGAAGCATCCGTGGCCGCCCTTATGCAACCTACTGAAGCGGTAGCTAGTTTCCTGCTAGCTCAAAATTTTTCAATGTATGAGGAGGCGGTTGGACAGAGTGAGAATGTGAGAGGATTTCCAAATCAAACCTACCCTTACCCAATTGAAGCCCACCACTCCAGTTTTCTATCAAATGTCCTAAATGATTCACAAGTTCAAAATAAAAACGAGTTGTGTGATTTTGTAGTGTTTGATTTGCCATATTGTGAAGAACCCCTTTCGAGTGAAACCGCACCTAATCCGTTCGATCTTTACACCTCCACTCTAGAACCTAAATCGATAAATATCCATGCTTTTGATGAGGTGTCTAAAGAAATTGATTTTCACTTGATTGAGGATATAGACGCCGGGAATATTTCGGGTGATGAACCTGTCGATTTAATTGAAATTTTATGTTCAAATCATCATCCTGAGTTATTAAATGTTTCTCCCGAATCTCATATGCGTCTTGATTTTGATGATAATGGCATGGATGAGTTAAATATTGAGGATAGTATTGAGGAAAGTCTTGAGGATAATATTGAGATTGAATCATTTTTGTTTGATGTGTCTGATTTTCCAATTCATCCTCCTAAACCTTTGACTGTTATATCACCCTCCCTCCTTTCCATCGTTCCGACCACGACCATGCTTGAAGACTGTGAGCTTGAAAAATTTTCCTTTGAATCCGATACTGTTCTCACAGATGATAACACTTACGAGTGTTTCACTTTTTCGGACGATGTTGATGACTCACCGCCCGAGTTTGAGTTCTTTACATTTTCAGATGAGTTAGTAGAACCATCAGACTCGGTTGATTACAGTAGTTTCGAACCATTAATGGAATCTTTCAAGTTCGAGACAGTTTACTACGGTGAGAATGATACTATTCCTAATTCACTTCCTTTCGTCTTCCTATTGTTCCGACCGTACAAGTGACCGTTACGCCTTCATCTTCTATACCAAGTTCGGCATACCCATGTTTTCTTGCGAATATTGAGGGATTTGACCCCATTGCACGACGAGTTGATAGATTAGCACAATCAGTTTTCACACTTCGGTCATCACATATTGCGCTAATTTATTCACTCGATTTACACCCTCAAGATCGCGCGACCCTTCTTTCTTCTTTCCGCCATTCTTCTCCCCCACCGAGACCATATTCTACCATTCTTCTTTCCACACGGTCTCGCGTGTTTCTCATTTCTTTCATCCACACCCCATTCTTGCACCAACTATACCACTACCACGATAAGATTTTTGAATGGTTGGTGCTAACCATTGGCTTGTGTAAGGCCAAGCTTAAGTTTGGGGGGAGCCTTGTTGTATATATGTATTTATATTTTTGTTTTCTTTTTCTATAAAAAAAATAAAATAAAATTACAAAACATTAAAAATATAAAAAAAAATTATAAATAAATAAACAGGGGAGTGCCGACATTTTGACCCTCTTGGTTTAGTATGACAGTGAGGACACTGTCAAGTTCAAGTTTGGGGGTATGCTCGGTAAGTCTTCTTCCTTCGCATTCATTTGTACATATTTTTGCATTTGCATACTTATTTGAAAAACCATAAAAATTAAAAAAATTCAAAAATTATAAAAATTATTGTATTCAATTTTGGTCTAATTGACTTGAGTTTAACAAATAGGTTAACTGGCTAGGAACAACTAGATATTAGACTTAGTAAATTTAAAACCCTAAAAATAACCTTCCTTAAAGTTTAACGGTAGAGAGTATATGTCTTTGTAGTTTATTTAGAAATAGGCAAATTTTGGGTTCACTTCTTGGGCTAAGTCGAAACAAGGGAAGAGTATTAATGTTCTTATTAGAGTATAAATTTGAAAAATAGTTTCTAACTTAAGTCTAGATTCTGAAAATGTATACCCTACAAATTGCACAATCACGCACCTCAAAACTTGGAATAGTAGAAGAGACCCTGAAATGCTTTTGTCTAAAGTCCTTAGTACAATGAAAATAAAAAAATATATAAGTGTGAATAAAGAATAAAAAAAATGGATACTGGTTTTTGTGATTACTTAAGGCTGCAAAAATAGAAAAATAGTTAGCGAGGGTGCTTCATCACCTAGTGCCTTAGACCAACTGGTTTGGGAGTCACTGCTAAAGCCTTGGGGGTTGCAAAACTAGGAAGTACGCTTTAATGTGCAAACACATTTTGTAATCGGTCGTTGGTACCTCAAGAAGTATTAACGGTCGCATGAAGGATGTGTAAGCAAAATTCATTTAAAAATTCACCAATTAATAAGTGCTTTGGACAATGGACAAGAGTACGATTGCTTGATTTGAATTTCCAAGTGTAGGGGTGATATATACACACACGTAGGGGCATGTGATTGGAGTTTAGATGAGAGAAAGGAGTGAAGAATAGAACTTGTATCTTTACTAGAATTGATAAAAATTCCTAAGTGGAGATGGAACCCTAGAAGGAAAACTTAAGAGATGCCGAAAGCTAAGTAAGTCTATAGAACATATATAATTTTAAGTTAAATAATGAGGAAGTGTGGAGAATACGGGTGGATAATTTACGAGTAGAAGATAATAGAATTCCTTGTTAGAAGACCTAATTGGAGAATTAAAGTCGAAAAAGCCAAATTGATAGGATTTTGTAGGTAGTATCCGCTGAAAACCCTCAGGAGATAACACTCCTCCTACTAGGGACACCTAGAGGTTTAACGGCTTGTTGCACGTGCTCAGTGCAATCGTGCTTCCCTGCGAAAGGGCGGTTAGGTTTTTGTAGAGAATAAAAAATAAGTTTGCTCGAGGACGAGCAAAAGATAAGTTTGGGGGTATTTGTTCACACCATAATATTGCATTATTATATTCCCCATTCTTATTCTTTTTATAAATAAACAGGTACTTTTGACGCATGTCTGCTACATGTTACAGGTTGCAAGTTCTTGGACAGGAAACAGTGAAAACGATGTAAAGACAATGAAAATATGGACTTTTGACCAACAAACAGAGGACTCTTGATCAAGCCTATATCAAAGAACAGTTCACAATCAACAAGGCAAGGCAAGGTCCAAAATAATAAGGCAAACGGTTAAAATATCCATTGCAAAATGTTCACTGAAGATCTGGAACCAATGGAGAAGCCCAATTAATAAAATAAACCCAATAACCAGAAACCCAAAGAACCATGAAGCAGCCCAGGAAAATTCATGAGGTGATCTCACCAATGGGCCGCGGAACCGCGGCCCAAGCCTGCCATTGCCGCGGTTTACGCTGCCGTCTAGTGCCCGTGCTGCGTAAAAATTTTATAGTAATTTGGGTTCTGTGCTGAAAAGATTTTCTAGGGCTATTTTTGTAATTGTAGACATGCGGATCAAAATGTAACCTAGGGTTTCTATTTCTTATAAATAGAACTCTAATGCTTGTAATTTCTTATGCCTCCCTATGCCTCCTTTTAATAAAATACAAATTTCTTTATGGAGAGCATCGGTGCCTCTCTTCAATTCATCTATTCAGATCTGACAACCCTGCGTAAATGGTTGGAGAGATCCATCTGTAAAGTAAGTAGATTTATTTATTTCCTTACCCTAGATAATTTCAATTCCTGCCCTAGATTAAGTTTATTTTCCTGCCCTAGTATAGATTTTATTTATCTGCCCTAGTTATAACTTTCAATTAATTGCCCTAGGTTGAATAATTAGGTTTTTAGATTTAATAACCAATCCGAACACCCTTCGGAATTAACTCGTTAGCGCGATTAGGAGATTCACAAAATCCCTATGGACCGACCCGTACTCACCGGCTAGCTTCATGTGACGCCGTTCTAAAATGGAGTGTTTCTGAGGCTTTTCTAGTTTTGCTAAAGGGGTCACTCCCGGTGAAGGGATCGTCGGCCCTTTCCTCGTCGAATGAGGTGCGGGATATATCATATATATCACTGTGCAAAGCATAAACTATTGAAGCAATCAAAAGACAAACCGAGAGTTGTAGCATCTGCCAGTTATTGCTAAAGGAGTCACTCCCGGTGAAGGGAACTCGGTCCTTTCCTTATTGAATAAGGTGCATGATGTTCTACAAGGAACACCGCGATGCAAAGCAAGAACTGTTCCTACCTATTTTTAAGAAATTCGATTCCACAACATCTTAGGTTTCTTTTCTTTCATTAATCACATTAATGAAGTTCCATCATTTAAGTCCACCTAAACATCACAGATAAATACAACGTACGCTTATGCCATCCGCATTCGCCTCGATGTCCCGTCTGCACTGTTAGGTTAGGTAACTAACGGCCGAGCGAGGCAGGGCTAGCGCGGGTGTAAAACATAAGCAACGTCTATATAATATATCATATATACTATATACTATATCTATCACAGCATATCAAATGATCACATCACAGATATCGCAGCAGAAGAATCATATGAAACATTGGATATACTAGGACGTCCGTATTTTTAATACGAGCCAGTATAAAACACGGATTCCACGATCGTGATGAATAGCCAATCCCACACCCCTAGACCCCTACGAGAGCGGCAAGCAACCCTACCAATTCCAGAGTTAGGAGACCCAGACTCGACTCCTCGAGTTGGTCTCCCACTGGACTCCAGAACCCGGTTACTTGTGCCCTCCTCCTTGGGTCTATCCTAGTGCGAAAAAGTAAATAATATACAAATGGTGACATCTTCCGCAACCTGGAAGTGCCCCAATAAAAGAATATTACATACAAGTTTTTACATGAATGAAAATGAAAAAAACACTCATCTCACATAAAAACCCCCCGGCTATTCAAAAACACGACGATCCAATATAACATATCCAGCAACACATAACATCACATGTCATCAACGTAAGTAAACATGCGTATCCCAATTGTCGTTGACATATAGCAACGAAACCGGCGATATCACATATTATACTTACGGTCGCAGAAAAGAAAGTGTAAAACTACAACAGTTGGAATCCGCAACCTCCTTAGACATCGCATGCCTAATCAAATGAATTCCTTAGACATCGCATGCCTAACAATTATAAACCCCGCATTTTAGTCTCATTATCGAAAACTCTTTTCAATATCAAGTCGGGCAATTCAACAAGATTCCCGACATTTTGATCGAATGCTCGTCGCAAACTTTATTAGGCGGCCGCACCCCCGATGCCGTCGACGAAGTGCACCAAAGCGGAACACCGCTGTCGCGAGCACCCGAACGGATGCTTTCGGCGACGGGGTTCTCCTACAGTCACTTGGTCGGGGCTATGGGGTGTAGCTGTCTATTAAGTTTACCCGGCGAGTATCCGCGTACGCTACGTGATTGCGACGGATTTTTGATCACATCAAAATTCCGTGGCAACCGATCAAGTGAGACTAAAGTGCTATGTTTATAACATTCTAATCAGTTATCTCATAACTACTTATGGATTCCAAATATTGTATCACATTCCAGATAAATAGAAAAATGTTAAACTTTTCGATCGAACATTCAAACACCTAAGTTTTCCCGAAACAGCTCAACACATGAAATAAGTTTAGAAACATTCACTTCATGCCTCAGTACCAACGGTCCAGCCGTAGAAGGGTCAAGCCAACGCCTCACATGTGGCACGCCGTACTGCCCCAAACCCTAAGGTTCAAAGGGCAGTTCAAGACGGTCACATAATCGAGTTAAGGTTTGTTGTCTTCTAGAGGGACCATCGCGTTACTTGCACTACTTAGAACGTCATTAAACTACGGAAATATCCAACAATTGGAAATTTCCCGACACGGGAAAAAGTGGGTATTTTTATCCGGTCGAACTTTTTAACATATTCTAAATTATCCGGAAAAACACATAAACAAAATTAGACAATCCGATCGAATCTACAAACTCCCAATACAACCCAGAAAACTCAACTCTTGAGTCGAAGTTAAAAATTCCCAGAAAAAACAGCACTACAATATAGGAATTACTGTGCAAAAATCAATGAAGGATGCTGCCGTACGGCCGCGGAACCGCCGCACGAGCCATGCTCGTGCCGCGGTTCCGCGGCGGTTTGATCGAATTGGGCTCTCATTTTGCATAGTAACTCCTAGAAAACCCTGCTGATTTTTCTGCATATTTTTAATTCACAAAATTCCCAGATTTCAAAAAATGTACAGAGGATGGTTTTGGATTAGGGTTCGAGTTCGATCGGGTTTCTAACTTCGTCTACTCATCGCCTAAGGCTCTAGCTAGGCTGTGATACCACTGTAGGGTTCCTAGGCACACTAATGAGGTCTCACAAGGCATCAACCATGCCATATTAAAAATTTTGTGGTGCCGAGAAACCCTAGACTAGATCGTTAGCAAGAGGATAGGCGAAACAACAAGCTAGTAAACAACTTTACTGCTAAGTGAAAGAGACTACAACCTTCGTAGTTCCAGTCCTCCACTTCCTTAGCTCCGTGATGATGTCCCTCCACTGCGATCATCGGATCCTGGACTCTATCGATGGTTTCGTCGAAGAAATGATCGGGCTAGGTCGTCGACTTCGATGCCGAAGATGATCTACGAAGAGGCAACTCAAGATCAAGCTCCAACTTCACCAAGTCATGAAACTTGTGAAGAAAACACCCTATACTACTTGGCAAGTGGTAGAGGATGAAGAAATAGGAAGTGGGTTCACTTTGGATTTGGATTTCTCACTTGGAATCATCACTTGACATTTTTTCAAGAGAGCTTTTCTTTTTCTTCACTTGAAGAAGAAGATGAAGAAGAAGAAAAAGAATTGTTTCAAAAAGAAAATCTAAGTGATTCTTATCATTTTGCAACCATGGTTGAGTGTAGAGAATAAACTAGGGTTTAGTTAAATGGTTAGGTTAAGAGATGAAGACAAAATGGTCACTTTGTCAAAGATGCATGAAGCATCAAGAAACTTCTTGTATAAAACGAAAGCAACCATTTAGTTACCTTTTTCCTTTAACCAAAATAAATAAAGTAAATAAAACCTTAACCATTTATCTAAACATGGTGTATAGCATACACACACCCAAGTTTGCATGTATCATCAAACATGATGCAAACTAGTGCACAAAACTATATCATATATACAATGTGCACATCAAGTGAGAAAATCCATCTTAAGTGAACCAATTCTAGTTAATGTAAAGTAATATATCAAATATATAATTATACATTAAATCATTAAATCAACACTTGCTTTAATGATCCGGTCATACTGCATATAACCGACTAATATCAAGTGTATCAATGTATCGAATCAACATTTGATTCGGTAACCCGGCTATATCACATATAACCGTCCCATGATACATATCGCGAGAATAGAATACAGTATCACAAACTGGTATTATTCTCGGTCCCGGACATATCTCATATGCGCTCCTATTTCATTTCGCTTGAGCCAGGAAACCTCTGTGTAGGTCTCTAAAGACTCGTCAATACGCCGGCAGCAGGTGATGATCATCTCAAACACCCACAAGCCGCAAGCGGTCTGCTAAACGTAACGGCCACCTGGGTTTTGAGCGATCAGAAGATCAACGAGCAAGCCCGCTCACACTCCTGTGAATCCAACCTGTAACACTTACCGTACAGTCCGGTCTGTTCGTCTGATATGTCGCATATCTCGCCTAGGGATGGTAAACGTCAGACCCCAATAGCTTGATAAGTCGTGTCGATATGAGGTCTATAACAGTTCGAGAAACTACTGGTAACACTTACCAGTAAATCTCAGCAACCCTGGCCAGGGATTTCCGGTTATAACCAATCGAACACAGCGCAACATCAACTCCCTATACCGAGAGAGACGAATCCCCTCCTATCGCTCATTGCCTCCATGTGATTCGGGACTGTACCCAAAAACCACCGTTTTGCACGCCCTCTTGGACGTGGTAAGGTGGAAATCAAAGCACAGTAGGAATCACACAAGACTCTATGACGATCTCGGGTCTACAGACTAACCTGTACCAGTGTCACCAGAGAACTGCCATCTGACGTAAGGTATAATACCATCTGGGAGTTCTCAGCGAGTCCGTCCAGAGTACCCAGTCTCCACTGAGCACCCGTATATCATCTCTGATGTCAAACACCAATGGATATGGGATCATCCATCGCCCATCTGTATGGGTCGAGAAGGTATACGCTAGTCTACACTGGTATATCGATGCCCTGTCTCGATACACCCATGACTAGGGACCTAGAAGGATGTACTTATGGACTACCATGTCCCCACTAGTATGATCCGCATCATAGTCCAGGTTGTCAAGTAAACATCCTAAGGGCTTTACCAACATGTAACAGAGAGACAGTCAGTGTACACGTCAAGGTAAAGAGCAACCAGATAGCATACTATCATGTCAAGCAAGAAAGTCCTCCCTATATATGTCCAAGCATCCACTACAATATACATCCTATGTATAGTAATGGCCTCTAGGGCATACATATAACTAACACGGACCACATACATCACTGTGTATGAGTCCCAAGAGCTCTGTTGCTCTTTCTCCATGTCTGGTGAACGGAGATTTGGTCATTTTCCCTTTAAGACAAAACTGACAAGTTTCATAAGATGAAAACTCGAACGTATTCAAGAGTCAATCTTTATGCAACTTACTTAGTCTTTTCTCTCCGATATGACCAAGTCTACAATGCCATAAGTAGGATTCATTCGTATATGAATTCTTCCTCTTGCGCGTGTTTTGTACATTGAGAACTGTATTCTGATTTAGAACGTAGATACCATTAAACAGTGTACCTTCTGCAACCAGTACCTTATGAAGGTAGATGTTCATGATATTTCTATCAAGAACAAAGTTATATCCATCTTTATCGAGTAAAGAAACTGATATGATGTTGCAAACCATGGAAGGTACATAGTAGCAATCGTTCAAAATCATAGTATTTCCATTTGGCAATACTAGGTGATATTCACCGACGGCTGCAGCATTAACTTATGCTCCGTTCGCTACCCTGAGCAACATATCACCAGGTGCAACTTTCTTACTTTTTCTCAGTCCCTGCAATAAATTACAGATATGAGATCCTGATCCGGTATCAAGTACCCAGGAGGTAGGGCTGACCGTAAAGCAATTCTCAATTACAAGAACACCTGAAGTAGATGCAAAACCATGCTTCTTCTTCAACTGGGTATCCTTGGAATCCATATAATCCTCTTTCCCTTGCTCATACTTATGACTGTTGTCACAAGTTAGAGCCGAACCAACGTTCCCCAGCCCCGAATAAGAATTCGGATTGGTCAAGCGATACATTTTATTATCTTGATTAGGGCGTGAAATGGTTTCTACCTGGAGAGAGAGAAAAGAAACACTCAACGTGCGCTCTTGCAAGATTAGATTGGTTTATTATTTTATCTAACCAGGATGGCTCCCACTGTTTCCTCAAATTCTTCTTCAAACCTTAAAAGAAGAACTAGTCAGGATTAATCGCACGTCATAATACTTCCTTAACCTTTCAGCCAGGCTAGTGTTGGTACTTCGAGGGAGGTTTTCCAACGCTTTCGCGAAGTTCCTTAATTAAGTAACCTCTTTTCCCTGGAGGCGTAGCCCCGCTAACACTGTTCTAGACACCTCATTGGTTTATAGCATTGACTGTTAAGTGAAATAATCTCCTGAGAGTAATGCAACTCATCAGTGGGATCGGGATCCAACTATCATTGTGTGATGACCTAGATGGAATCCACTCTAGTCATCCCACTCCAGAAGATATGCTAAATCTGCAAGTTTCAGTTTCTTTAGAAACTCCCGATGTGGTTTTTGCCCCTAACGGTTTATGACCTTGACTAGGTCAACAAACCATAAACCATTAGTCAAGTTCTACCTGTCATTATCCTGATTGCATTAGACCCACCCGTACGTGCCCTTGACTAGGTCAACAAGGCCGCACGACTGTCCTAACCAATCCCATTTGCAATGCACAGAAAAATATCATCTAGCTACCGTTCACTACGTCTTGACTAGGTCAACAAACGCAGCACGAATACTAAATAATACCAATCCGAAATGACGGAGGGCTGTGGCTGGGGTTTTTGGCGAAAAACCCGTTAACGTAATGAACTTGATATCGGTGTAGGAACATGATTGCCTTTTTGAAAATATAGTGGCGAAAACTTTTGCTAAAGAGGTCACTCCCTTTGAAGGGATCTCGGCTCTTTCTTCGTCGAATGAGGTGCAGGATATTCTAAGCTGAATACCTCGATGCAAAGCAAGAATAATCGACTATAGTGAAGTTATTACCCTGACGCAAACTTTTGTCCAAGGGGTCACTCCCGATGAAGGGATCTCGGCCTTTGCCTCGTCGAATGAGGTGCTGGGCATTCATAACCGAATACCTCTAAGCAAAACAAAAGAAAACGTCCTTGCAATAACAGCTTTTTGAAAATTGTTCCAACAACGTCTTTTAGGTTTGTTTTCTTGCATTAATTTAATGCGTCCCATCAATTAATCCTACCATTGCAGAAAACAACGAAAATATGACGTACGCTTATGCCATCCGCATTCGCCACGGGGTCCCGTCATCACCCGTTAGGTTACTTAACTAACGACAGAGCGGGGGCTGGACTAGCGCGGATGAAAAACATAAGCAACGCCTAAATAGATATCATATATAGATATATACACATTCGTCAGATGCAATGATAGCCATTCGAGATCACAGATGAACACTTTGGATATACTAGGAATCTGCATTTCGTTCGAGCCTGCAACGAAAGACAGATTACACGGTCGCGATGAATAGCCAAATACCCCACCCTAGACCCCGACGGATGCGGCAAACTACCCGCCAAATACCCGAAGTGAAGCAACCTCCCTCAACAACGTGAGTTGGCCACTCGGCACTTCGAGGTACCCGGTAGTTTGTGCACCCCTCCTTGGGTCTATCCTAGGAGCAGAAACACGAAAAAGAAATTATACAATGGCGGCTACAACCTCATCCCGGATGTGCGGCCATACAAATAATATTACATCAATTTACACATTACATGAATTGAAAGATAAAGAAAAATCTCATCTCACAACCCCCCGGCTATTCATCCGCGACAATCCAACGAATTCATATACACAAACCACCAACATTACAGATCACAGATATGTATAACCCCCACTAATCGATGTATAGCGATTAGCAGACGTTCAATACATATATCACATCACAGATATAACCCATTAGCCAAAGTCTACAGAAAATCAATCAAAATACGGATTTGCAACCACCCCAAAAACAAATTTTGTTCTCTGGAAATTCTGGGCAGAAACAAACCATCCTAAAAATCACAAAACACCAATATATGAACACTGTAGGAAACTTGACCCACTGCCGAGTCAACTCGGCCGCGGATCCGCGGCAGGAGCATGCTCGTGCCGCGGTTCCGCGGCGCGTTGACCGAGTTGGTGGATCAATTTTCCTATGTGTTCTTTAAAATCCTTGAGCCGATTTTTAGTACATGATTTATTATTTTTGAGCAGAAATAAAAATCGGCAGAAAGTTAGCATTTTCGGGGTGTTTTGCGGTTTTTTGTCCGATCGAAATTCTAGATACTTTGCTAACATGCTAGGGTGTGTTTAGCTAGGCTCTGATACCACTGTTAGGTCTACGTTACCTCTCCCAGTTCTTTCGGGGTTGCGGAAACGGTGAAAAACGATTTTTGGGGTTTTGGTAACATGGACTAGAAAACCCGGATCTTTGCTAAACAACACACTAGCAACAACTATGAGCTTTAGCTACTCGGTTAGGGGGTTATACCTAGTCTTGAACTCCTTCTCTTCTTGTTGTTCTCCTCCTTTCTAGCTCCTTGTAGTAGCTTGAATGGCTCATCCTCGTCGTCTCCTCTTTGCCGAAGATAGATCCACCCGAGGGCCTCGAACTTGAGCTCCTACCTCAACCTTGAGGTAACTAAAGTGTTAGGTTTGCTAGACCTTCAACCTTAGGATGAGTAGAGAGTAGTTTTGGTGTTTTATCTGCAAGGCAAATGGTTCTCAACTCATGGGAGATTTTGCCTTGAGCTAGAGGAAGAAGGAGAGCAAAGGATGAGAGAGAAGATGCAAGTAAGAATGATCATTTTTTTACAACCATGCTCTCTTATTTTAGAAAATGATAACAATAATAATAATTAATAATTTGTGATGGTGAGTTGATGAATGACCTGTTGCGCCACGGCAGCGCCCCGGCCGTCAATCCGAGGCCAAAATGCGGAATCAAAATTTTTCTTAACTTTAAACTGGCGCTACCGCGGACAATATACCCGGATCGAAACCATTAACCGTCACTAGCTAACAAGAGAAAGGGTGAGAGATATACCAAGCGATCCGAGTCCTCCGGTCTTCTCCTCATCGTCCCGATCTCCCGCGGAAGCTCCGGTCGTCGCATCCTTGCCGGAAGGGCACCACATCGTCTGTATCTTTTACGGGCTCCCACTTCAATGCCGAGGCAACTCGGGCACGAAGCTGGCAAGTCGACGTGCCCAAGATGTGCTGTAGAATGTAGTGTAAAATCTCTTTGCCTCATGGGGTTGGTGAAGTTGCCTTGATGGAGGAATCAACAAGATATGAACTTGGGGTTTTTTTGTGGCAATGGAAAAATGATATGAATGATTAATTTTTCCCACACCCTCACAAAATGAAATGAACCTCTCATCTTCTCTCCTCCAATGTAGCCGGCCAATATCAAGAGGGAAATGGTGGGAGTAATCAACTAAGGGAGGTGAGTGTAGGATAAAGAGAATGGTGACCACATCATAAAGCAAACCTCACATCCAAGACACTTAATCAACTCCAATCAATCCTTTCTCAAAAAGCAAATGAAAAGACTTAGAAAGCATCTCATCATGAGAAACTATCATGATGCCACCAATATGCAAGATACCCCCTCCACAAATGTTATTTGCAAACTTGCAAATAACCCCCTCCATCGGAAAAGTCCGGTCGGGAAAGAACAAAGGAAAACCGGCCGGAACGGAATGCAAACTGGCAACTTCAGAAAACTGGTCCCGTAATAAATTACAGGAAAACTCCGATACTGTGCATACACACCCGCATCTGTATTCCGTCCGGATACAAATGCAAAAAGACAAAATCTACACTGTACTAAACTAGGATCCGGCTTAAACCAAAGCCGGCTAGTAATGTTCGCCCGATCCTGATCCGTGCAATACCGCACGAATCTGATCGAACCCTGCCATATAACTATACGGCCTCTAGTATAAACCGTCCGATCCTGATCCGTACATTACCGCACGTATCTGATCGGACCCTGCCATATCTCCATACGGCCTCTACAGCGTTTCGCCCGAAAGCTTGAGTAACTGAAAGTGTGGTGGACTCTAAAGACTCGTCAATACTATGGCTGTGGATTTAACCACTAGCACGTCAGAGGTATTAGCCAATACGTGACGGGCCACCAGCTATTGACCAAAAGGGACGTCGATGAGCGAACTCATCCTGACACCCTACTGAGCCTGTCAGTGACAATATCCGTACAGTCCGGTCCGTTCGTCTATGAGCATCGCATGGCGGGCCTAGGGGGTTGGTAAAAGTCAGACCCCCAAAGGCGGTACAAGTCGTGTCGGAGTGTAGCCCAGAACGCCCTGAGATACTACTGGAATACCAACCAGTAAATCTCCTGCCTCGGCCGAGGGCTTTGCGTAATGGCTCTCCTAGACACAGCGCGACCTCACCCCCAATACCGGGAGAGACGAACCCCTGAAGATCCGCTCACTGCCTCCATGTGGCTCGGGACTGTACCCAACTAAAACCTGTTTGCACGACTCCTTTGAGCTGTGGTAGGGTAGTAATCAAAGTACAGTGGGAACTCACACGAGACAAATGACGATCCCCAGGTCGATGAACTAACCTGTACACATGTCACCAGGGAACTGCTATCTGACGTCAGGTATAAGACCAACTAGCATGTTCCCGGCGAGTCCTGTCCGGTGTACTCATAACCCAATGAGCACCTGTATACATCTTAGGTGAACCAACTGACACCAGTGGCTTGTGAGACCGGCCACCGCCCCTCGTCGGGGTCTCGACTGTATACACTAGTCTACTCTGGAGAATCGATGCCCTGTCTCGAAACTCCCACGACTAGGGACCTTTTAAGGATGTGCTTATAGACTACCAGCTCCCACGTATATGATCGCCCTCATACTGCTGGCAGTCAAGCATGAATCCTAGGGGCTCTATCAACGTGCAATAGTGACCTGTAAGGTCACCTAAAGCAGTATACGATGATAAAGGTAAACCAAATAGCATACTATCATCTCGAGTAAGACTGTCCTACCGGGATAGGTCCTCCCTCAATCATTGCAATCACGTGCCTGTGATCCAATAATTAACTCTGAGGGCACTATCTCCAACAATCTCCCACTTGCACTCAAGGTTAATTATTGCGATGTCGCATACTCACAGCCCGTGTGATACCGAACACCCAACTCCTCTACTAGTCAGTCTCACAAAGCTCGTTTGCGAAACTATTGCGTTCGAGGAATAGCCTCAGTGAGTGGATCCGCTGTGATGTTTCTTTCTATGTCTCTCTATATCTCAAGTTCGCAGAGAAAGCTATTTCCCGAAATGAGCAATACCTGTCTTAGAGTATGTCTGGATATCTGATGGGACCTAGCTCATAAATGAACTCCAAATCCAAACTTCTTAGACTGTATCGATAACTGAACTTAATCAGTACCCAGCGCCATGCCTCCTTCAGTATCGCCTTGGACCACCTGTCCAAAATACAGCCCCTCGTCAGAAGGAAAACTATAACTCTGACAGCCACTCTGCTATCCATGTCACCTTGGAAGCCTGGAATGATAACCGTCTCCTAAAAGAGGCTGTCGTTATCACATCCCTAGAACATCAACTTATGTTCTAAAACTGCTTCCGACTGTTTCTCCAGGATTGGATTAATATCAGCTTATTGCAGCTACTACAAGAACAACATCTGGTGTGGTACTTGACATCTCATGATTGACTCAATTGCCTAAGAAAGTGATCTGTCAATCATGCGTATCCCTCTCCCCTTTAGTCTGTAAGACACCTTTTAGAGAGGGTGACTCCATTACCTGCAGGTGTACTACCGTGCCAGGAGTCGTCCATTCTAAATACTCATAGAATGCTGTCAAGGTACCCAGATTAGGAAACCACCCAAATCTAGATCTAAAACTATAGATCTAGTAACCAGAATGTCTGATATAATATCCAAGTCCTATGTGGAGAAACCACTGTGTGACAACCAAAGAATAACCGATCGTAGTATAGGAATATCACTTCCTACTCTGTGTATGTCATCCAAAACCAGGACATCACACCCTACTACCTTCTTAACAGATCCATCCCCTATTCTGATGACGTCAAACCTATGACTGTCACATCAGAAATAGATGATCTATCTCCGCCATATCTGCTTTAGTCTATAAATAGACATAAGCCTGATGTCCACCAATGCTTCCGCTGCTCCCACTGACTACGACAACCCTCTGGCAGAGTCATATAGACGCGCACTTCTAAAGCTAGTTTAGAACGACGCTATACTCATCCTCCTGCCGGGTCTCGCAGCCTGGAACAACAACAATGGCAAGTGTGGGTAAACAAGAACTTCCCTGTCACCGTCCTTGAGGCTACCTGAGTGCCTCTCGGGTGCCTGAAGTTACCCACCTTATCTGCGGAGTGGCCAATGGAATGTCAAATCAGATTGAATCTTTAGGTTCCTTATCAAATCTTCAGTAATCGTTTGCGGTTCTGGAATCGCTTCCAGTTCTACCATACTCCCACTACTGTTTTCTGAAAAAATAACCATTTCTTTTTAAAATGTGGCGAGTTAAGAACAATATCATTATTGATCTTCCAGATGGTAGAAAGTCAACCCTCGTCATAGCCTGGGTCAACCCACAAATAGCCATTACAGAAACGCGCCTTGAGTTGTCCAGTGTCTGGTTTTAATCATAAGCCGGACAACTCCCCGTACCTTAACATCGTTAAGATATGAACTGTTCTATACCCAATATAGAACCAGAAGCACTGATTTAATTGAACCAGATTCAAATCATGCAGCTGTCTCCAGTGCATGTCAACTAAATGGAAGGAGGCCGATCAGCGTTACCCAACTTAGGAATGCTTCCAATTATGAGTAACCTGAAAGAGAAGCAAGTTCTCATTACTATCAACTGAATACCATACACAAGTATCTACATCTTCGATCACCTTGAAGAATCCCGATACTTGCAATACCTGGTTCTCTACTCTATTCTTATACCAATAACTCCTCAAAACTCAGACCCTGTGTTTGTACGAAACACATGTCTAAGAATTAGAGTAGTTAAAAGTAAACAGAATATAGTATGAGGACCAACCCCACTGTCCTAATGGACACTGGACAATATACAATACTCTGTATAAGTCCCTGAGTCTAACAACTCATTCACTGTGTGTCGTAGGTTGAAAACTGTACTATGGTTAAGAAGAATTACACCACTGTTCAATGCTCCTTACCTAACCATCCACTGATATAGGTAAATGTCATAGACATAATTTCAAAAGGTATATCTCACTCTATAAAAATAGACGTACAGATATATCAATTTGAAATTGGTGCATAACAACGGATATTCAAAACCAAATATTTGTCGACCGGCAAACAGCCCAGGTGATCTCCTCAAATATCACCGATTACAACGAATCCCGATATAATGAGGATGATCACCCTATTCCCAATAAGTTACTCCCACTCATCATCTGTAAAACCATACAGATGTGAGAATCAAACCTGGTAAATACATACACTGGAGCAAGTGTCTAATCAGGAAATCAGTTTTCTTTTAACAGTACACAGTTGAACTGAAACATTGAAATGTTTCGATAGGGTATCCTGGTATTCCTAGTAATGCCTCTACCATTATCCAGATTCACAACTGTAACCGTATATCTCTTTGCCATATGTCCAAATCCCTTTATATGTCTTTAGTCATTACCGTCTGCACACCCCCTTAGGCCAAATGGTTTTCTTCCTTCCCTACCGTTCGGCACCAGCCTATGGTTTGGAAGAAGACTATCCAATAAGCATAATGGGTGTACTGTCCTAATCCTAGGAGCACTCGCAATGCGAGAGAAGGTGAAGATAAAAGACAACCGAATAAACCTTATTCCTATTTCTCCTGGACCAGAATCCATCCCCGAACTGGAACAAGTTCCTTTCGAGTTCGTATATAACCATACGATGGAGTATCCAAATAAACTGTGGATCTTCGTAGTGATACGGAGTGTCCTGGAGAAATACAAAGGTGATTTAGGTTTGGCGAAGATATACTCGGTTTGGTCGTGAATAGCAGTCGCAATTTACTTTGCCCTCTTACTAATCCCTTGCTTTGTCTTAACTTAATACCTTCTGTACACCATCGTTATGCTAATTGGTTTTCTTCATTCCCCACCGTTCGGCACCTGCCTAAGGTTTGGAAGAAGACTATCCAATTTGCGTAATAGGTGTACTATCTCCTAAACCAAGGAGTACTCGCAATGAGAGAAGGTGAAAAGAAAAGACAACTGAATAATCCTATTCGTTTTCTCCAGAACCAGAAACCATCCTCGAAGTCCTTCGAGTTCGTATATAACCATACGATGGTTTTGTCCAATGGAAGTGGACGTTCGTAGTAATACGGGGTGTCCTGGAGAAAAGGGTAAAAGTAGGAGTGGCAATGAGGTTTGCAACTCTGACAATCCAAAAGCCAGTGTTAAGAAGGTTCGGTCAACTTGGTCACTGAGTCATAGTCCAGGGTCGGGTCAATGGTCGCTGCCAAAGAGAGAGAGAAAAAGAAACACTCAGCGTGCACTCTAACCTAGATCAGAATGGTTATCACTTTATCTAATCTGGAAACCTCCCACTGTAACCTCAAATTCTTCCCCAAACCTGAAAGAAGAATTAGTCGGGGTCACCCGAGGAGTAAACCAACTCATCAGTGGGAATCGGGATCCAACTATCATCGCATGATAACATGACGGAATCCACTCACGTCACCACACTCCAGAAGGTATGCGCATGTCTGGCAAGTTTCAGTTCTTTTGAAACTCCCGATGTGATTTTTACCCCTAGGACCCAAGTGACCTTGACGAATAATCAACAAATCAAAAGGTCCTAGTCAAGTTCAGCCCGTCATTATCTTGATTGCGTTAAACCCACCCGCACGACCCTTGACGAATAATCAACAAAGTCGTACGACTGTCCTAACCAATCCACATATCCATGCGATAGAATAGCACAACAAAGCTACCGCACACTACGCCTCGGCGAATAGCAACGACAAACGCAGCGCGAATACTAAGCAATACTGATCTGAAATGACGGAAGGCTACGACTGGTTTTTGGCGAAAAACCTTTAACGTAATGAACTTGATATCGTTGAAGGAACTGGATAACTTTTTATAAAAATATAGTGACGAAAACCTTTACTAAAGAGGTCACTCCCGGTGAAGGGATCTCGGCTCTTTCCCCGTAGAATGAGGTGCAGGATATTCTAACTGAATACCACGATGCAAAGCAAAAGTAATCGGCTATAGTGAAGTTAATGCCCTGACGCAAACTTCTGTCCAAGGGGTCACTCCCAGTGAAGGGATCTCGGCCCTTGCCTCGTCGACTGAGGAGCAGGATATTCCAAATGAATACCACGATGCAAAACAAAAGTGAACGTCCTTGCAATAACAGCTTTTTGAAAAGTGTTCCAACAACATCAGAATAGGTTTGTTTAGCTTGCATTGATCCGAATCAACGCAGTCCCATCAATTGATCACACCACAAAGAATGAAAATATACTGACGTATATGCCATCCGCATTCGCCACTGGGTCCCGTCATCACCCGTTAGGTTAGCTAACTAACGGCAGAGCGGGGACTGGACTAGCGCGGATGAAAAACATATACAACATCTACTAATATATATACCAATATATTATATTTCGCTCAAGGCGTGATAAAAATGCAACATCACAGAAATATACAGCAACCCAGAACAATACAGATATCTGGAAGCCCCGGGTTTCACAGAGCCGTTGCTGAAACCCGACGTTCCCCTGGTCATGTGGATAGCCTGTGCAATGAAATCCTAGACCCCTACGGGCGCGGCAAGTCACCCGCCAAAACCTGAAGCGAGGCAGCCCCCTTCAGCACCGTGAATGGACCACCCAGCACTTCATGGAATCCGGTAACTTGGGCACCCCTCCTGGGTCAAACTGTACCCCCTACGAGTGCGGCAAATAGCCCGCCAATCCTGGAGTGAAGCCCCCTCCATCCCAATGCCATGAGATGCGGGCTTGTTGCCCTCCAGAACCCGGCTATCCGTGCACCCCTCCGCGGGGTAATCCTAGTACAGAAAGTAAAATATACATACAACGGGTACATCGACCGCAACCAGGCTGTGCCCCAAAAGAATAATACAAACAGGCAGTGACGGCAGTCCACATGTCGGACGCTCGCCCCGCAATATCAAATGTACATATAAAACAAAACTGTACTGACATTGCATCCAGGCTATCCCCCACGACCGATCCGCAACATCACAGCATAAACACAGAACATCAACGTGAAAATCACGTTCGCAAATCCGTCTAACCGGGCTATAGCAGTTAGACAGGATTTACCGATCAAGTGATATTCACGGTCGCAGATATAATGTAAATACTGTGAAATAATGTGTTTAAAAATATCCCATTGATCAAAAATTAACAAGTGGGCCCCCAAGTAATACTGTAGCACTCACAGAAATTTTGGGCCCAATTTTAATATTCCAAAACCCCTTATTGTCAGCCCACAAGCCCACTGTAAAAATATGGCGAAGTGATCCCAACTTCCTGCGGCGGAACCGCGGCCAAAAAGGGGTTAAGGCCGCGGTTCCGCGGTCGTACGGAAGAATTGGGTTACCAAATTTTTCCAGTGTTCTTAGGATTCTCTGTACATCATTCTGCAATAACCTGAAAAAAATTTCGAGCCCTGAAAAAATCGACAGAAAACTGATGCATGAAAAACGCGGATTTTGGAATTTTGGTCGATCGGATAAGTAAAACACATTAGAACAAGCTAGGCAAGGTTAATGGCGTGGCTCTGATACCATGTTGCGCCCCGGCCGTCAATCCGAGGCCAAAATGCGGAATCAAAATTTTTCTTAACTTTAAACTGGCGCTACCGCGGACAATATACCCGGATCGAAACCATTAACCGTCACTAGCTAACAAGAGAAAGGGTGAGAGATATACTAAGCGATCCGAGTCCTCCGGTCTTCTCCTCATCGTCCCGATCTCCCGCGGAAGCTCCGGTCGTCGCATCCTTGCCGGAAGGGCACCACATCGTCTGTATCTTTTACGGGCTCCCACCTCAATGCCGAGGCAACTCGGGCACGAAGCTGGCAAGTCGACGTGCCCAAGATGTGCTGTAGAATGTAGTGTAAAATCTCTTTGCCTCATGGGGTTGGTGAAGTTGCCTTGATGGAGGAATCAACAAGATATGAACTTGGGGTATTTTTGTGGCAATGGAAAAATGATATGAATGATTAATTTTTCCCACACCCTCACAAAATGAAATGAACCTCTCATCTTCTCTCCTCCAATGTGGCCGGCCAATATCAAGAGGGAAATGGTGGGAGCAATCAACTAAGGGAGGTGAGTGTAGGATAAAGAGAATGGTGACCACATCATAAAGCAAACCTCACATCCAAGACACTTAATCAACTCCAATCAATCCTTTCTCAAAAAGCAAATGAAAAGACTTAGAAAGCATCTCATCATGAGAAATTATCATGATGCCACCAGTATGCAAGATACCCCCTCCACAAATGTTATTTGCAAACTTGCAAATAACCCCCTCCATCGGAAAAGTCCGGTCGGGAAAGAACAAAGGAAAACCGGCCGGAACGGAATGCAAACTGGCAACTCCAGAAAACTGGTCCCGTAATAAATTACAGGAAAACCCCGATACTGTGCATACACACCCGCATCTGTATTCCGTCCGGATACAAATGCAAAGAGAGAAAATCTACACTGTACTAAACTAGGATCCGGCTTAAACCAAAGCCGGCTAGTAATGTTCGCCCGATCCTGATCCATGCAATACCGCACGAATCTGATCGAACCCTGCCATATAACTATACGGCCTCTAGTACAAACCGTCCGATCTTGATCCGTGCAATACCGCACATATCTGATCGGACCCTGCCATATCTCCATATGGCCTCTACAGCGTTTCGCCCGAAAGCTTGAGTAACTGAAAGTGTGGTGGACTCTAAAGACTCGTCAATACTATGGCTGTGGATTTAACCACTAGCACGTCAGAGGTATTAGCCAATACGTGACGGGCCACCAGCTATTGACCAAAAGGGACGTCGATGAGCGAACTCATGCTGACACCCTACTGAGCCTGTCAGTGACAATATCCGTACAGTCCGGTCCGTTCGTCTATGAGCATCGCATGGCGGGCCTAGGGGGTTGGTAAAAGTCAGACCCCCAAAGGCGGTACAAGTCGTGTCGGAGTGTAGCCCAGAACGCCCTGAGATACTACTGGAATACCTACTAGTAAATCTCCTGCCTCGGCCGAGGGCTTTGCGTAATGGCTCTCCTAGACACAGCGCGACCTCACCCCCAATACCGGGAGAGACGAACCCCTGAAGATCCGCTCACTGCCTCCATGTGGCTCGGGACTGTACCCAACTAAAACCTGTTTGCACGACTCCTTTGAGCCATGGTAGGGTAGTAATCAAAGTACAGTGGGAACTCACACGAGACAAATGACGATCCCCAGGTCGATGAACTAACCTGTACACATGTCACCAGGGAACTGCTATCTGACGTCAGGTATAAGACCAACTAGCATGTTCCCGGCGAGTCCTGTCCGGTGTACTCATAACCCAATGAGCACCTGTATACATCTTAGGTGAACCAACTGACACCAGTGGCTTGTGAGACCGGCCACCGCCCCTCGTCGGGGTCTCGACTGTATACACTAGTCTACTCTGGAGAATCGATGCCGTGTCTCGAAACTCCCACGACTAGGGACCTTTTAAGGATGTGCTTATAGACTCCAGCTCTCACTTATATGATCGCCCTCATACTGCTGGCAGTCAAGCAAGAATCCTAGGGGCTCTATCAGCGTGTAATAGCGATCTGTAAGGTCACCTAAAGCAGTACACGATGATAAAGGTAAACCAGATAGCATACTATCATCTCGAGTAAGACTGTCCTACCAGGATAGGTCCTCCCTCAATCATTGCAATCACGTGCCTGTGATCCAATAATTGACTCTGAGGGCACTATCTCCAACATGACCATTATCATTTCATTCATTAAATGCTTTGTGCAAAAAATATGAAGCATCTTTGAAAACAAATGATGATGGTCAACAAGTCTACTTTGGTCAACCGGTCAACTAAAGTCAACAAGTCAACAAAAGTCAAGAATTCAACTCAACTATGGCACAATAATTGTTAACTAATATTATTAATCATATTTCCTATTCTCATTAGGGTTTGGAAAAAGACAACAGTCAACTGTGCATACACACCTGTACCATAACCCTAATGAGAATCCTCTGCCTCTGTCTCAGTCAACTGTGCATACACACCCGCATCCGTGTTCCGAGGAACACGAATACAATGAGATAAAACCAATCCCAAAACATATACTAGGATCTGGCTTAAAACCAAAGCCCACTAGTAATAACTGTCCGGACACCAAACGTGTACAAGTGCGCGGATGTGAACGAACCCCGTCGCAAAACCATGCGACCTCTATTCAGTTTTGCCCAAAGGCGAATAACACTCTGTGTGGGACTCTAAAGACTCGACACTACGCTGGCAGTGGGATTAACCACAGACCGCAAGCGGCACTAGCTGTACGTAACGGTCCCCAGGTAGATGCCAGTAAGAAGACTAATGAGGTGAACCCATCCGAACTCCTACTGAGAATATCGCATGGCGGGCCTAGGGGGTGGTAAACGTCAGTCCTCTAATAGCAGTACAAGTCGTGTCGGAGTGTAGCCCAGAACACCCTGAGATAACACTGGAAACCTACCAGTATATATCGCTTGCCCTGGCCAGGGACGACTATGTGTAATGGCTCTCCTAGAAACAGCGCGATATCAACCCCCAATACCGGGAAAGACGAATACAGTCTAACCGTCACTGCCTCCAAGTGCTTCGGGACTGCACCCAACTGCTACTTGTTTGCATGACTCAGTAGAGCCGTGGTAGGGTAGTAATCAAAGAACAGTGGGAACACACTCGAGGCGAAGTGACAGTGTCAAGTCAGCGGACTAAGCTGTACTCATGTCACCTGGGAACTGTTAACTGACGATAGGTATAATACCAACCAACAGTTCCCGACGAGTCCTATCCAGTGTACTCGTAACCTAACAAGCACCCGCATACTATCTCCAGTACGACGTACTGATGGCTGTGGGACAGACCATCTCCCATACTGGGAAGAGAAGCGTATGCACCAGTCTACTCTGGAGTATCGATGCCCTGTCTCGATAATCCTACGACTAGGGAGCAAGAATAAGGATGTGCTTATAAACTACCCAACCCCCACTAGTGTGATCGCCATCACAATGCCGGTAGTCAAGCAAAGATCCTAAGGGCTCCATCAATATGTTTCAGCGATATGTTAAAAGAAACATATACACATATTAAGATAGAAACAAACCAAGTAGCATACTACTATATCGAGCAAGACTGTCGTAAAACCGCATATATATCCCAAGCCTCCAAAATGTATTATACAAACTAGTACTATAAATAATGGCCTCTAGGGCATACATATCTAACACAATGGACGGAACCACCTGAAGTTCTGTTAAGAACTTTCTCATCCAAACGGCTTCTTTTGTGGTGTCACAAGCTACAATATACTTCGCTTCCATCGTTGAGTCAGCAACGGTGTCATGTTTGGAACTCTTCCAACAGACCGTCCCTCTATTGAGGGTAAAGACATAACCCGACATGGACTTGGAGCCATTCTTGTCACTCTGGAAGCTGGAGTCAGCAAGGCCTCGGTCTGGAGGTCTTTTCCGCCGTACACCAAGAATATCACCTTAGTCCTTCTCAGGTACTTGAGAATGTTCTTTACTCACATACATTATAGAGCCTACCGCAGAAGCGTAGGGTATAATAGACATGCAATCTCTTTTCAAATCAGTCTTGGGAGACATCTCTTTGGAGAGGGTGATTCCGTGACAAGCCGGTAAATTACCGCGCTTTGAATCTTTCATACCGAATCTTTTCAGTATGTTGTCGATATACCTGGACTGTGAAAGTCCCAACATCCTCTTAGATCTATCACGATAGATCTGGATCCCCAGAATGTAAGAGGCATCACCTAGGTCTTTCATGGAGAACCATTGTGACAAGAATCCTTTGACAGATTGTAGCATAGGAATGTCATTTCCTATCAAGATAATGTCATTCACGTACAAGACGAGGAATACTACAGTTCCCACTACAATCTTACTATAGATGCATGGTTCATCTGGATTTTTGATAATGTTAAATTCTTTGACTGTCTCATCAAAACAGATGTTCCAACTCCGCGATACCTGCTTTAATCCATAAATGGATTTAAGCAACTTGCACACTTTCCCGATGCTCTCACTCTGAATGAAACCCTATGGCTGGTCCATATAGACGCACTCTTTCAAATTTCTATTTAGAAAGTTGTCTTTACATCCATTTGCCAAATCTCATAATCGTGGAAGGCAGCAATGGCAAGATGGATCCGAATGGATTTGAGCATAGCCACTGGAGAAAAGGTTTCATCATAGTCCAAACCAGATCTTTGACGAAATCCTTTTGCAACAAGTCTAGCCTTAAAGGTTTCAACCAGTCCATCTATACCAATATTCTTTCTGAAGATCCATTTGCAGCCTATGGGTTTTACCCCTTCTGGAGCAAAGTCCAAAGTCCATACTTTGTTGGTGTACATAGACTCCATCTCGGCCCGCATTGCATCCAACCATTTTACCGAGTCTGAGCTCTTAATGGCCCGCTGGAAGTCGGTTGGCTCATCATTATCAATGATGCAATCCTCTCTATCCCCGAGTATCTCTCGGGCGGATAAGACGGCCTACTACTCCTGCGGAGTGGCGCGGGAATGTCCTATTCTTTTGAAACTTGTAGTTCCACCATGCTTTCAGTAATAGCTTGTGGTTCAGGAATTTCTTCCAGTTCTTTTGCGCTCCCACTAGTTTCTTTTTCTAAAAATTGATTTTCCAAAATTTGGCATGACGAGAAACAAAAACCTTTTGTTCCTTTGCGTAATAGAAAAGATACCCCCTGGAGTTCTTTGGGTACCCCACAAACTTACACAATACTGAGTATGCCTCGAGCTTGTTCGCATGTTGCTTTTTGACAAAAGCTGGACATCCCTATATCTTCAAATACTGAAGATAGGGTTTCTTCCCACTCCACATCTGATATGGTGTGGTAGGCACAGTCTTGATAGGAACCTTATTCAAAAGATATGCAGCTGATTCTAGTACATAGCCCTAGAATGATCGCGGTAACTCAGCGTTACTCATCATGGAACGTACCATATCCACTAAGGTTCGGTTCCGTCTCTTCGATACATCGTTGTGTTGTGGCGTATATGGAGGAGTAAACTAAGAGAGAATTCCATTCTCTTTTAGGTAATCCAGGAACTCGGCACTCAAGTATTCACCACCTCGATCAAATCTCAGTGTCTTGATACTTTTGCCGGTTTATTTTTCCACTTCATTCTTATATTCTAGGATTTTCTCAAAGGCCTCAGATTTATGTTTCATCGAGAAGACATGTCCATACCTAGAGAAATCATCCGTAAAAGTAATGAAATAGGAATAACCACTTCTTGCATGTATAGACATTGGACTACACACGTCGCTGTGTATGAGTCCCAAGAGCTCGCTTGCTCTTACTCCGAGTCCAGTGAACGGAGTCTTTGTCATCTTTCCTTTGAGACATGATTGACAAGTTACATAGGACTGATATTCAAACGGATCCAAATATCACTCTTTATGCAACTTGGTCAACCGTGTTTCATTGATGTGACCTAGTCTACAATACCATAAGAAAGCTTGATTTAATTCTGGAGACTTTCTTTTGTGTGTGTTCTGGACGTTGAAAACTTGCAGTTGGTTTAATACGTATATACCGTTGTTTAGTGTACCCGACCCAATCAAACCCTGATTAAGGTGGATGCTTACGACATCGCTTACAAATGTAAAATCATAACCTTCTTTTGATAACAAAGATACAGAAATGATATTACAAGTCAAACTAGGTACACAAAAACAGTTGCGCAAAACCAAATATGTCCACTTGTCAATCCTAAGTGATATTCCCCTACGGACACAACATCCACGCTCGCTTCGTTAGCAACCCTGAGGATCATATCACCTGCCTTCAAAACTCTACGGCTTCTCAGTGTCTGTAAAGAATTACAGATATAAGATCCTGATCCGGTATCCAATACCCAGGAAGTAGAGTTGATTGACAGACAGTTTTCAATCACAAACACACCTGAAGCTGAAGCCACAACCTGCTTCACACCCTGGTTCTGGGCTTTCCAGGCCCTGCAATTTTTCTTCCAATGGCCCTTCTTATGACAGTAAAAGCATTCTTCCTTCCTACTGTCGGTCCCCCAACTTTTTCCATGCCCTTTGCTTCTACCTTACTAACACCGCCTTTCAGCTTGGTGGGGGCCTTCTTCTTCTTTCCCTAGGCTTTCGACTTGTATCTAGAAGAGGAAGCTCCACCAACAAGGAGAGTGGGTGTCACCCTAGATTTCTGCAGGGTGCCCTCAGCGCTCCTCAACATATTGAGGAGTTCTGGAAGTGTAACTTTCTTTACCTTGAATATTAAAATTCAAGATAAACTGGGCGTAGGGAGAAGGGAGGGACTGTAGAATTAAGTCTGTATACTGCTCATTCTCCAACGTGTTCCCTAGGTCCACGAGCTCCTTAATGTAGCTAATCATCTTAAGGACGTGGTCCCCTATAGATGACCCGATAGCCAACTTCACCTGAAATAGCTTCTTCGAGGTCTCGTATCTTGTGATACGAGATTGCTCTCTATATAAGTCCTTAGTATGGAGGAATATGGATTCAAGATCCATATTCTCATGCCGCCTCTGGTGTTCATTGTCCATAGAGGCCAGCACGAGGCACTTGGCTTTCGCACTGTCAATTTCCCAGGTCTTACGGATTTCCTTATCCGCGACGCTGGAATCTGGACCTGGGATGGCGGGGGCTTTAGTAGTGAGAAGATAGCGCAATTTGTCATATGTGATTGCCATATTGACATTCCTGAGCCAATCTTTATAGTTTGGTCCTGTCAATATGTTTTTATCTAATAGTAACTTAAGGCCGGTCATCTTGGTCGCTGCAATTAGGAGAGAGAGAAGAAACACTTTAGCATGATACTCTTGCAAGTTTAGATTGGTTTTTAGTTTATCTAAATAGGATGGCTCCCACTGTATCTCAAATCCTTCCTAAAACCATAAAAGAAGAATTAGTCAGGATTAATCTCACCGTACAATTCTTGCTTAACCATTCAGCCAGGCTAGTGTCGGTACTTCGACGGAGGTTTTATGACGTTTTCGCGAAATTCCTTAATTAAATAACATTTTTTCCTGAAGGCGTAGCCCCGCTAACACCTTTCTAGACACCTACTTTGTTTATAGCATTGATCGTTAAGTGCAAAAAATTCCCGATGAGTAGCATATACTCACAGTAGGATCGAGATCCAAATATCATTATGTGATAAAGTCGAAGGAATCCTACCAAAATTGTCACACTCCAAATGGTATGCAATACTAGCAAGTTTCAGTTTCTTTAGAAACTCCCGATGTGGATTTTTGCCCCATGCTCTTATGACCTTGACGAAAGCCAACATATCATAAGTCACATGTCAAGTTCTACCCGTCATTGTCCAGGTTAATTTGAACCCATCCGTACATACCCTTGACGAAGGCCAACATAGTAGTACGACTGTCCCAAACCAACGCATCTATTTATGCTACAGATGAATATTCAGCAGCTACCAATCACTATGCCTTTGCGAAGGTCAAAATACATAACTTGAATACTACTGAATACCCAACTGAAATGATGGAGGACTATGAACGGTTTTGGCGAAAGCATGAACGTAGTGAACTTGATATAATCGAAGGAACCTGATAGCTTTTTAAAAAGACTGGTTTAAGCTCTGCATTTTTAAAAGTTTGCTGTTTTGAAAAACCGAGTGGTTTAAAAATTGTTCCAACGATTCAGCTTTGGTTTGTTTGCTTTGCATTAATATAATGCAGTCCCATCAATTAACCTACCATTGCAGAAAAAAACGAAAATACAGCATACGCTTATGCCATCTGCATTCGCCACAGGGACCAGTCTAACACCGTTAGGTTACTTAACTAACGCCAGAGCTGGGGGCTGGACTAGCGTGGATGCAAAACATAAGCAACGTGTATTATATAATATATATATAATAATATCCATTCATTTGATGCAATAATAGGCATTCCAGATCACAGATGAACACATTGGATATACTAGGAATTCCGCGTTTCGTTTAAGCATGTAACGAAAGACGGATTCCATAGTCATGATGAATAGCCAAACCCTACCCTAAACCCCTAAGGGTGCAGCAAACTACCCGCCAAATTCCCGAAGTGAAGCAACCTCCTTCAACAAAGTGAGTAGGCCACTCAGCACTTCAAAGAACCCGGTAGTTTATGCACCCTACCTTGGGTATATCATAGGAGCAGAAAACAGTAAAAGAAATAATACAACGGTGGCTACAACCTCAAACCGGATGTGCCCCGCAAAAAAATATTACATCAAATTACAATTTACATCGAATGAAAGATAAAACACTCATCTCACATCCTTGGCTATTCATCCACGACGATCCAACATGTTCATATACACAAACCAACATCACAGATCACAGATATGTGCAACCCCCAGTAATCGACGTATAGCGATTAGCGGACATTCAGCACATATATCACAATACAAATAAAACCCGATTAGCCAAAGTAATTAGAATTTCGATCGATAACCAAATTTGAATCTACCCCAAGTACAACAATGCACACACTGAGATCCTGGGCAGAAACAAAATATCCCAAAAATCACAAATCCATAATATAGAACAACAGAAGAATTTTGGACCGAGTCGGGGTTGACTCGGCCGCGGAACGGCGGCAAAACGCTCTGTTCTGCCGTGGTTCCGCAATGGTCTCACCGATTCAGAGGCCCAAATTTCTTATGTTGTCTAATAATACCCTGCACGTATTTTTAAAGCCCCTGAAAAGATTTTTGGGCCAATATTTAAAATCGACAGAGAATGTGCAAATCGGACGTGATTTTTGGATTTCATTTCCGATCGAATTTCTAACACTTTGCTAACAAGTTAGTTATGATTTGGTTTGGCTCTGATACCACTATAAGTCGATGTCACTCACCCCGCGGGTTCGCGGGGAGGCGGAATAGGTAAAAAACGATTTTTTTTATAAACATGGTAACATTGACTAAACTCCAGGATCATAACTAAACCCTAACTAACAAACTAACTAGGAGGTTTAACTGCAATGTAAGAATGTTATACCTCAAGCTACAAGTCCTTCTTCTCCTCGCTGTCTTTCTCCTCGTCTTGACTTCATTGGAGTAACTGTGGATCGCGCTTCCTCGTCGGCTTCTCCACGTCAAAGAAGATCCACCCGAGAGTGTCTACCTCGAGCTCTAACCTCTAAGATGAGCTAACTAGGGTACTTGGTGTGCTATACTAAGTAGCCTAGAGTGAGTAGAGAATGATTTTGGGTAGCTAAGTCTCACTAACCCTTGTATTCACAACAAATGAGACAATAAGGGTTGAGAGGAAGAAGAAGAGAGAGAGCTTGAGGAAAGAGAATGTGTTTTTTTATAATGATAATGGAAATGGCTATTGATATGTCTATAAGCATGCCAAGAAATCTCACATAAAATATCTAGTGCTACAAAAATATCTCACAAAATATCTAAGCCAAACCAAGTCTCAATAGTCAAACCAAGTAGCCATGGTTCAATTATCATATATAAAAATAATAATACATTTCCTCCACCTCATAATTGTTTTAACCAAATAAATAATCAAAATCCTAATGAGATGTCTCCTTCTAAAAGCAATCTTGAGTAATTACAATAATGCCCCTCTCATTCGTATATACATACCCGTATCTGTATTCTGAGAAACACGAATACAATGAAACGAAACTAATCCAATAATCTAATACTAGGATCCGGCTTAAATCAAGTCCCACTCGTATTATCCGCCCAAACATCATACCCGCACAAGTACACGTATGTGATCGAACCCTATCGTAAAATCATACGACCTCTACATCGTTTCGCCCGAAGCTGGGAAACCCTCTGTGTGGGACTCTAAAGATTCGAAAGTACGCTGGATGTGGGTTTAACCATAGGCACTTCAGCGATACTAGCTGCACGTAATGGCTACCCAGGTATCTGTTGATAAGAAGGCCGATGAGCAAACTCATCCGAACTCCTACTGAGCTTGTCTGTAGCAATCTCCGTACAGTCCGGTCTGTTCGTCTAAGAGCATCGCATATCGGGCCTAGGCGGCTGATAAACGTTAGACCCCTAATAGCGCAATAAGTCGTGTCAGAATATAGCCTAAAACACCCTGAGAAACTACTGGTGTACCTACTAGTAAATCTCACTTGCCCTGGCCAGGGACTTTGTGTAATGGCTTCCCGAACACAGCGCGACATCGACCCCGAATACCGAGAGAGACGAATCCTATCTAACCGCTACTACCTACAAGTGCTTCGAGACTGCACCCAACTACTACCTGTTTGCACGACTCAATAGAGCCGTGGTAGGGTAGTAATCTAAGAACAGTGGGAACACACTTGAGGCGAAGCAGCAGTATCAAGTCAATAGACTATGCTGTACTCATGTCACTTGGGAACTGCTGCCTGACGATAGGTATAGTACCAACCAGCAGTACCCCACCAGTCTGTCCAGTGTAACTCATAACCCATTGAGCACCTGCATACTATCTCCAGTACGACGTACTGATGGCTGTGGGATGGACCATCTCCCCTGCTGGGATGAGAAGCGTATACACTAGTCTACTCTGGAGTATCGATGCCCTGTCTCGATAATCCTAGGACTAGGGACCTGTATAAAGATGTGCTTATAGACTGCCCAGCCCCCACTAGTGTGACTGCCATCACAACGCTGGTAGTCAAGCAATGATTCTAAGGGCTCTACCAATATGTATTAGCGATATGTTAAAAGAAATATATACACATATTTAGATAGAAACAAACCAAGTAGCATACTACGATATTGAGAAAGACTGTCATAAATCTATGTATATATCCCAAGCTTCCAAAATGTAATATACAAACTAGTACTATACAATAATGGCCTCTGGGGCATATAACACTAACAAAACCAGCCCGAGACCCACAAAGACGGTTGAATCCCGTCATGAGAGAGGCGGTGAAGAAAGAAATCATCAAATGCCTAGATGATAGTATAATTTACCCAATATCTGATAGCCAATGGGTAAGTCCTATTCATGTGGTCCCTAAAAAGTCCAGCATCACGGTCATAACTAATGAGGCTAATGAGTTGATTCAAACATGCATCCAAACTGGGTGACGGGTATGTATTGATTATAGAAAACTCAATGCCGCGACGAGGAAAGATCACTTCTCTCTACCCTTCATTGACCAGATGTTGGAACGTTTAGCCGGGCATGAGTATTGTTGTTTTTTGGATGGATACGCAGGCTATAATCAGATTCCCATCGCGGAAAAGGATCAAGATAAGACAACTTTTACTTGTCTTTTCGGTACTTTCTCTTATAGACACATGCCCTTTGGGTTATGCAATGCTCCCGCTACATTTCAATGGTGTATGATGGGGATATTCTCGGACATAGTAGAGAATTTTCTGGAGATATTTATGGATGATTTCTCCATATTTGGGGACTCCTTTGAGGAATGCTTACATCACCTTGACGCTGTTCTTACCCGCTCTAAGGATAAGAATTTAACTTTGAATTGGTGAAAATGTCATTTCATGGTTCAAGAAGGTATTGTCTTAGGGCATATCATTTCACGGAAAGGCATTTTGGTAGACAAAGCTAAAATCTTTGTCATTTCCAACCTTCCTCCTCCCAAATGCGTCAAAGATATACGATCCTTTCTTGGTCATGCTGGATTTTATAGACGATTTATTAAGGACTTTAGCAAAATTGCTAGACCCTTAACACTTCACTTGGCCTAGGATATAACATTTCACTTTGAATCGGATTGCGTGGCTGCTTTTGAATCGCTTAAACGTTCCCTCACTACATCCCCCGTTCTATCATTTCCGGATAGGAATCACCCTTTTGAGCTTATGTGTGATGCATCCGATTTTACTATTGGTGCAGTCTTAAGACAGCACATTGATGAGATGCCACATGTAATTTATTATATCAGTAGGACTTTGAACGATACCCAAATGAATTATACAACCACCAAGAAAGAACTCTTGGCAGTTGTATTTGAATTAGAAAAATTTAGGCCCTACTTAATTGGCTCTCCGGTAATAGTTTACACCTATCATTCCACTTTAAGACATCTTTTATCAAAGAAGGATGCTAAATCCAGGCTAATACATTGGATCCTTTTGCTACAAGAATTTGATCTTGTAATACGAGACAAAAGTGGATGTGAAAACTTCGTAGCCGACCAACTTTCTCGGCTTTCTTCTTCACCAACGTTGACCTTGCCAATAAACGATTCCTTTCCGGACGAACAACTCTTGACCATATCTTGCGAACCTTGGCTCACTGATATTGTGAATTATTTAGCAACGGTACTTCTACCCAGCAAATAGTCAAATGAAGACAATAACATATTTTTATCCTACGTAAAACACTTTTACTGCCTATTTGTTTAAGTATTGTCCCGATTAGATCATTCGCCGATGTGTCCCTAATAATGAGTTCAAGAGTCTATTGCCTTTCTGTCATGACCAAGCATGTGGCGGTCACTTTGGTCTAAGGAAAACGGTGGAGAAAGTTTTGCAACGTGGCTTTTATTGGCCAACGTTATTCAAAAATGCATATGATTGTTGCAAAACTTGTTCACGGTATCAACACATGGGTCGGATTTTACGGAGAAATGAGATGCCGCTCCAACCAATCTTGGTTGTGGAGATATTTGTTTCTAAGAACAGTAAAGATTGGTCCACCAAACTGACTGATGCTGTTTGGGCATTTCGTACCGCATATAAGACCGATCTTGGTATATCTCCATACCAACTGGTGTTTGGGAAGGCTTTCCACTTTCCTGTCGAGATCGAACACAAAGCGATGTGGGCTATTAAAGAGCTTAATTTTGATTTTGATCAAGCCGACAGCTATCGGAAGCTGCAATTAAATGAGCTAAGCGAGCTTCATGATGGAGCCTACGATAATGCGGTTATAGTAAAGAACCGGACAAAGGTGTTCCACGACAATTTGAGAAAAACATTCACACCGGAACAACAAGTCTTTCTTTACGATTCCTGTCTTTATCTTTATCCGGGTAAGCTAAAATCTCGTTGGAAAGGACCTTTTGTGGTGCAGTATGTGTACCCGCACGGTGCAGTGGATGTAGAAAATGTTTAAAATGGTTCTATTTTTAAAGTAAATGAGCATAGATTAAAACCGTATTTTTCCGCTGACCTATTGAGGGAGCTCCTGTTCTTGCAGGAACCGCTTTATCATGACTAACTTTCCTCCGCCTCACCTCCATGTTTTGGTAATACTGTTTCATCTATGAATGGATGTGTGTGTATATAAATAAATATCTGTTCGTGCCAAAGAACATGTTTGGGGGTGGTTTTTCATTTGACTATCTTTTGCCATTATTATTCTCCACCCAAGTCTACAGATTTATGCGCTCGAAAAACAACATCAGTGAGGACACTTATGCAAACAGGTTTAGGGGGAGGTTTGTATCTACTAACATATCATTTGGCACAAGGCACTATATATGGAAAGAAAATTGAAAATAAAAGTTAGAAAGTGAAAAATACATATGAAAAAAAGGAAGAGATTTAAGAAATGCAAGAAAATTAGATATTTTAAAACGAAACTAGTAATACGTAGTCATGAGCTGTTGTCCCAAGGGTTAGTAAGATGAAGGAATCACTATTCGGCGGATAGAAATAAGTCTAAAAAATAGTCCCTATTCTTGAGTTCAAACTTCTGAACGTTGATACCCTACTATATGCTCTTACACACATCCTGAAACTTGTGATAGCAGAGGATACCTTGAAATACTCTTGTCTAGACCTTAGTATGAAGAAAATACATATAAATTAAAAAAATATAAATGACACATAAAATAAAATTTAAAAGAAAAATGAACACTGGTTTTGTAATTACTTAAGGCAACATAAAAAAATATATAGTGAGGGTGCCTTATCATCTAGTGCCTTAGACCAACTGGTTTGGGAGTCACTGTTAAGCCTTAGGTATTACAAGACTAGGATATTGCTAATTACGTCTTAATAAGTGAGCACATTCGGTAATCGGTTGGTTAGTACATCAACAAGTATTAACGGTCGCATGTAGAATGTGTGAGCAAATCCATCTAAATATCACCGATTAAAAATGTAGTAAGGAATATGTTGAAAGGGTATGATAGCTTGAATTGAATTCTCCAAGTGTAGGGAAGACTAAAGACGATGTTTAGAGGAGAGGTAGGAAGGAAGACTAAAGATGATGTTTTATTAATGGATGATGTGATTTCTAACATCTTTTCAAGATCATTAAGATAGGGCTCATGACAATGAAAAAGCCAGTGTAGTTTAAAACTCTTATTTTCAAGTTTATTCTTTTATATATTTCATATCTTTTCCAGTAATTTTCATCTTCTTTCTTTTATTTTGTGATTTTGTGGGTGTAATCCGCTAAAAACCCTCAGGAGACAACACTCCTCCTAGAAGGGACACCTAGAGAATTAAGGCTTGTTGCACAAGTCAAGTGCAATCGTGTTGTCAACGAAAGTGTGCAAGGTTTTTCTTTTTCTTTTTAATAAATAGTTTGCTTGGGACAATCAAAGATAAGATTAGGGTATTTGATTAGTCAAATTTATTGCAAATTTGTATGGACATTTTCCCTACTATTATTAACTACTAAAAAGGTGTTAATTATAAATAAAGAACATATATGGGTTTATTTGTAAAAAGATTAATATCATATGTTTCTTCATTTATAATTAATATAATTAGGGAAAATATATGCATATAATATTTAAATAAAATATTCATATTAAAATATACATATCAAATCAAATATTCCTAATCAATATTCTTAAGATATCATATAATATAAATGGTTAGAATAATATCTCAAATAAAACAAATGCTACTAACAAATTGATTTGAGATATTGTGCAGGTATTATAATAAGATTAGCTTAGGTCTGAACTATGAGTAGGAGATCAACATCAAATCGGATTACAAAACCGAATATGCCGAATATTAGGAGCAAATCGAAGAATCTAGAAACGGCAAAGACTAAGAGCAATATTTTCAGAATTTTTGTATCAAGAGGATCTCGAAATATGTAGAGAAGAAGACACGAGAAATCTGGAGGCACGAACCCACAAGAGGGCGGCGGAACCGCGGCCAAGATAGGGTTAGGGCAGCGGAACCGCGGTGTGATGGAAGCCGTTGGATGTGGAATTTCAGAGGCATGATCGTAATGTTACATAATCTAATATGGGATCTAGGGTTTCTAATTCTAGAGATTATATAAAGGACCGAGAGCTGTCTATCAAAAGTATTCCAAAAATTCATCTATTCATCTATCCCTCGATCTAGAGAGAGATCTAGCGAGGAACTAGGTTTTTGTAATTTTGTTTTTCAGCGAGCAATTTATAATGCAATAGTTGTTCAATAAAGGTGGTTCTTTGTCTTACTTCTTTTCGCATTTACTTTCTGCATTACTTTTCCACATTACTTTCCACATTACTTTTCTGTATTAGTTTTCTGCATTACATTCGGCATTACTTTCTGATTTTATATATGCTTTCATTCATCTTCCATATTTATTTTAAATCGCTAATAACCATGAGCGAGTAATTTCTTGCTTGTTAGGGTTTGTAGGATAGGGTAGAATAATGGATAAAAATCCGTTAACTTCTTTTGATATTTTAATTTTTATAAACTTTAGCAAAATAGATGTTAACCCTCTTATCGGGCACGCTATCGATTAATGATAGTCACGACCACAATTTGAGATTCGTTAATACTTGTTTTGTTAAGGACTTTAGATAAATAGAGATCAATGGAAGGACAAGGGGCAGTAGTGGGAAACCCTAATTCCCTTCAATAATCCTAATCCACATTCATCGCTATCCCTCTAGTATTAAACAATTAAAAGATAAAAATAATTATATTTTTTTATTTCATCCATTAACTACTAAGTCCTATAAACCCTACAAGTCTTTCTATTATAAACTTTTCATCCCTTCTTAATAGAAACGACAACAATCCCTTATCTCTTTTATCAACTTATCTAAGCTAGATAAGAAATTCACCGTTTCCCTACGGACGATCCGTGCTCATCGCGGCTAGCTATTTGCGACACTATCTTGATTGTGGTTATTTACAACATACATACACACTTTTCACGATCAATCAACATATCACCTATGGAAAAATACCAATACAGCATTACTCATCAAGGAGCGAACCCGCGGATGAGTAACCTGAGAGAGAATCAAGTTCTCAATATTACTATAATGGAATACCTAGCATAAGTATCTATATCTTCGATCACTTCTAAGAATCCTGATACTTTCAACATATGGTTCTCTACATTATTCTTATACCTATAAACTTCTCAAAATCTTTGGACCTTGCATTACAACGAATGCGTTTCTAAAACCTAAGAACTTATAGGTAAACCTGAATGAAATAAGAGTACCAACTCCTTGTACAGAAAGAAACTGGACAACATATATTTTCATGTATAAGTCCCAAGAGTATACTAACTCAAATTCCATGTGTTATAAGTTGAAACTATATTTTGGTCTAGAATGTCCTACACCATTATTCAATACACCTTACCTTATTCTCAACTGATAAAGGTAAATATTTAGAACATAATTTTCAAAATTTATATCTCACTTTATAAAATAAAGATACAGATATATCATTTTAAAAATTGGTGCATAACAACGGTTATTCGAAACCAAATATTTTACCGTTAAGCAACGCCAGGCGATTCAATCCAATATCACCAATTACAACGAATTCCAATATTGAGGATCAGATCGCCCATTTCACAATATTCTACTCCTTCTTAACATCTGTAACATCGTACAAATGTGAGATCCAAATCCGGTAAATACATACCCTGGAGTCAGAATTAATTGGAAAATAGTTCTTATTTATAAGTACACAGAAAATCTGAAACATAAATGTTTCAAGGGGGTGGCCGAGTATTCCTAGTAATGCCCTTTTCATTATCCAGATTCATGACAGTAGTCGCAATTTCCTTTGCCCTCATTTTAATCCCTTTATATGTCTCTACATCTTACCTTCTGTACACCACACTTACGCTAACTGGTTTTCTTCTCTCCTTACCTTTCGGCACAAGCCTAAGGTTTGGATGAAGACTATCTAATAAGCGTAATAGGTGTACTCTCCTAATATAAGAAGCTCTCGTAACCTGAGAGAAGGTAAAAAGAAGAGACAGACGAATAATATAATCTAAATTCTTCAAAACCAGTGAATATTCTCGACTGAAATAATTTCTTCGAGTTCGTATGTAAACTATACGACGGCCATTTCCAAGCAATATGGATCATCGTAGTGATACGGAGTGTTCTGAAGAAATGCAAAAGGAAAGTAGGAGTAGCAGGGATATTTGCGACTTTGTCATGAATCATGACAATCCAAAACCAACGTGTGTATGAAGGTTCGGTTAATTTGGTTAATGGGTTTTAGGTAAGTCATGGGTCACTGTACCAGAGAGAGAAAAGAAACATTCAACGTGCACTCTATTAAGATTAGATTGGTTATAACTTTATCTAATCAGGATGGCTCGCACCGTTTCCTCGAATTCTCCTTCAAACCTAAAAGGAGAACTAGTCGGGATCATATACACCTTACAAGTTCGCTAACCGTTCAGCCAGGTCAGTGTTGGTACACTGAGGGAGGTCCCCCGTGCTTTTTCACGGACCCAATTAATAACCCCGTTTCCGCAGAAGCGTAACCTCGTTAACAGTTTCTAGACACCTAATAGGTTAGCTAATTGTGAAGTGAAAATTCTTCCGAAGAGTAATACCTGTAGGGTTCCTAGGCACCCTAGTGAGGTCTCACAAGGCATCGAACATGCCAATTTCAAAAAAAATGGTGCCGAGAAACCCTAGACTACGGATCGTCGCTAGAATTCTAGGCGAAATATAAATCTAGTTAACAATTTAACTAAAGTTAAGATGCTACAACCTTTGTAGATCCGGATTTCCACCTCCTTAGCTCCACGCGGTCATGCCCTCACTGTCCATCATGAATCCTCGACTCGTTCGTCGGCTTCATCGGAAAACGGGCGGAATAGGTCGTCGGCTTCGTGTCAAAGACGATCTACGTCGAGGTTGCACTAGTTCAAGCTCGGACTTCACAAAGTTGTGAAACTTGTGAAGAGAACACCCAAAACAACTTGGCAAGAGGTAGAGGGTGAAGAAATAGGAGATGGGTTCACTTTAGATTTGGAATTCTCTCACTAAAACTCAAGTTGCCATTGATGTAGCAAGCTTGAAGAAGAAGAAGAAGATGATAGAATTGTTATGATAAGTCTTGAGATTTAAATAAAATTAAATCAATACTTATCATAAAGAGAACCATAGTTAAGTGTAGAGAGTTAACTAAGGTTAGAAGAATGGTTAGGGTTTAATGTGAAGACAAAATGGTCACAAAGTCAAAGCTTCATGAAGCTTCAACAATGTTCAAGAAAGAAAGCAACCATTTTGTATTCTTATGCCATTCTTTTTCCAAAAAAGAATAAATAAAAGAATGGATAAATAAAAACCCTAATCACTTTCTTAACCTAGGTTTAATTCTATACACTTAACCTAATGAGCAAGCATCATCAAACATGATACTAACATGTGCACAAAAATATATCACATATACAATTTGCACATCAAGTGAGAATATCCATTTAAAGTAAACCAATACTAGTTAATGCAAAGTAATATATCAATATATAATTATACATTAAATCATTAAATCAACATTTGATTCAATGATCCGGTCAAGTCGCACATAACCGACTAGAATCCAATGTATCGATTTATCGAATCAACGGTTCGATAACTAGGTCATATCGAATATAACCAATCGAAACATATATCGCGAGAATGAAATGCGGTATCACATACACGCATTATTCTCGGTCCTGCACATATCTCATATGCGCTCCTATTTCGTTTCGCTTGAGCCAGGAAACCTCTGTGTAGGACTCTAAAGACTCGTCAATACGCCGGTAGCAGATGATGATCATATCAAGCACCCACAAGCCGCAAGCGGTCTGCTAAACGTAACGGCCATCCGGGTATTGAGCGATCAGAAGATCGACGAGCTATCCCGCTCACACTCCTGCGAATCCGACCAGTAACACTTACCGTACAGTCCGGTCTCTTCGTCTGATATGTCGCATATCAAGTCTAGGGGTGGTAAACGTCAGACCCCAATAACCCGATAAGTCGTGCCGATGTGAGGCTCATAACGGGTCGAGAAACTACTGGTAACACTTACCAGCAAATCTCTGATCAGCCCTGGCCAGGGACTTCCCTGTTACGGCCAATCGAGCACTGCGCAACATCAACTCCCAATACTGGGAGAGACGAAACCCCTCCTATCGCTCATTGCCTCCATGTGACTCGGGACTGTACCCAAAGACCACCGTTTTGCACGCCCTAATGGACGTGGTAAGGTGGAGATAAAAGCACAGTGGGAATCATACAAGACTCTATGACGATCTCGGGTCTACAGACTAACTTGTACAAGTGTCACCTGAGAACTGCCATCTGACGTGAGGTATAATACCATCTGGGAGTTCTCGGCGAGTCCGTCCAGTGTACCCAGTCTCCACTGAGCACCCGTATACCATCTCTGATGTCAAACACCAATGGATATGGGATCATCCATCGCCCATCACATGGGTCGAGAAGCGTATACGCTAGTCTACTCTGGTATATCGATGCCCCGTCTCGATACACCCAGGACTAGGGACCTTGAAGGATGTACTTATGGACTACCATGTCCCCACTAGTATGATCTGCATCATAGTCCAGATAGTCAAGTACAAATCCTAAGGGCTTTACCAACATGTAACTATAAGACAGTATAAAGAGACTAGCGTACATGTTAAGATAAAGAGCAACCAGATAGCATACTATCATGTCGAGCAAGAAAGTCATCTCTATATATGTCCAAGCATCCAATATAATATACATAATCTGTACAATACTGGCCTCTAGGGCATACATACAACTAACAATCTCCCACTTGCACTAGGGCGAGCTGCTGTAGTATCTCATACCGAGCATCCCGAAGAGTCTCTCAAACTGTATCTGGGGAATGGCCTTCGTGAGTGGATCCACCGTGTTGTTCTTCGTGTCAACTCTCCTGACCTCGATCTCCCGGCGATCAACTATCTCCCGGATCAGGTGATACCGCCTCAGAAAATGCCTGGATCGCTGATGGGACCTGGGTTCCTTAGCCAAAGCCACCGCTCCATTGTTATCGCAATACAAAGGTATTGGACGCTCAATGGATGGAACCACTCCAAGTTCAGTAATGAACTTCTTGATCCAGACAGCCTCTTTGGCAGCATCGTTGGCAGCGATGTATTCAGCCTCCATCGTCGAGTCTGCCACGGTTTCCTGCTTGGAACTCTTCCAGCTAACCGCCCCTCCGTAAAGGGTAAAGACAAAGCCCGACTGCGACTTAGAGTCGTCCTTATCACTCTGGAAGCTCGAATCGGTAAAGGACTCCACTTGGAGTTCTCCGTTACCATACACCAAGAACATATCTCTAGTCCTTCGCAAGTACTGTCCAGTGACTCTCTCCAGGATCAGCTTGATACCTGCTCACTATACTTTGTGAGTATGCAACATCGGGTCTAGTACATAGCATCGCATACATGATAGAGCCTACTGCCGAAGCATAGGGTATCCCTTGCATGCGAGCTCTCTCCAAATCAGTCTTGGGAGACATCTCTTTGGAGAAAGTGACTCCAGAGATCGTGGGCAAGTTCCCACGCTTGGACTCTTCCATACTAAACCTCTTTAGTATGGTGTCTATGTACCTGGATTGGGACAATCCCAAAATCCGTTTGGATCTATCTCTATAGATCCTAATTCCCAATATGCAGGAGGCATCACCAAGATCTTTCATTGAGAATCTTTGTGATAAGAAGAGCTTGACCGCTTGCAGCATAGGAATATCATTTCCTATCAAGAGTATGTCGTCCACGTACAATACGAGGAAGACAACCTTACTCTCTGCCACCTTCTTGTAGATACAAGGTTCATCTGGATTTTTGACGAAATCAAACTCTTTGATAACGACGTCAAAACAGATGTTCCAACTCCGCGATGCTTGCGTTAATCCATAAATGGATTTAAGCAGCTTGCACACCTTCCCGCTGCTCCCACTGTCTACGAAGCCCTCTGGCTGAGTCATGTACACGCACTCTTCTAAATCACCATTTAGAAAGGCGGTCTTAACATCCATTTGCCAGATTTCGTAGTCATGAAAGGCAGCAATGGCAAGCATGATTCGGATGGATTTAAGGATAGCCACTGGAGAAAAGGTTTCGTCATAGTCCACACCTGGTCTTTGACGAAAACCCTTTGCTACAAGTCTAGCTTTGAAAGTCTCCACTTTCCCATCTACACCAAGTTTCTTCTTGAAGATCCATTTGCTCCCAATGGGTTTTACCCCTTCAGGAGCAACCTCTAAAGTCTATACTTTGTTGGTGTACATGGATTCCATCTCGGACCGCATAGCATCCAGCCATTTCACTGAGTCCCTACTCGTGATGGCCTGCTCGAAGCTAGTTGGGTCATCATCCTCTATGATGCAATCCTCACTCCCACCGTCCATGAGAAAACCGTAGTATCTCTCAGGTTGGCGAGGAACCCTACTAGATCGGCGGAGAGGCTGGGGTTCGTCGGGTACTACTGAATCCTCTGGTTCCACTAAATCTTCAGTTTGAGTTTGTGTAGCCGGAATTTCTTCCAGTTCTACCATATCCCCACTAATTTCTTTTGCAAGAAATTCCTTTTCTAAAAAGGTGGCATGTCGAGAAACAAACACTTTTTGTTCCTCTGTATGGTAGAAAAGATATCCATGTGAATGTTTGGGATATCCCACAAACTTACAAAGAACTGACCGTGCCTCGAGTTTGTCCGGATTTTGCCTTTTGACATAGGCCGGGCAACCCCATATCTTAACTCGTTTAAGACATGGTCTCTTCCCACTCTATATCTCATATGGTGTGGTAGGTACAGATTTAGATAGAACTTGATTCAATAGGTATGCTGCTGTCTCCAGCGCATAACCCCAGAAGGAAATAGGTAACTCAGCTGTACTCATCATAGAGCGCACCATATCTAATAGGGTGCGATTTCTCCGTTCAGATACACCGTTGTGCTGTGGTGTATATGGAGGAGTCAGCTGAGAGAGAATCCCATTCTCTTTTAGGAAGTCCAGGAATTCATTGCTCAAGTATTCCCCTCCTCGATCAGATCGTAGGATTTTAATACTTTTTCCGGTTTGGTTCTCAACTTCTTGTTTATATTCTCTAAATTTCTCAAAAGCTTCTGATTTGTGTTTCATCAGGAACACATACCCGAACCTAGAGAGATCGTCAGTGAATGTAATGAAGTATGAAGAACCATCCCTGGCATGTGTAGACATGGGACCGCATACATCACTATGAATCAGTCCCAAGAGTTCGGTAACTCTTTCTCCGTGTCCCTTAAACGGAGTTTTGGTCATCTTGCCTTTGAGACATGACTGGCAAGTGTCATAAGATGAAAATTCAAACGGATTTAAATATCCATCCTTATGCAACTTAGCCAGTCGTGTCGCATTGATGTGACCCAGTCTACAATGCCACAAGAAGGATTCGTTCAGCTCAGAACTCTTCCTCTTGTGTGTGTTTGTTATGCTCAGAACTATTGATTGGTTTAGAACATAAATGCCATTGCACAACGTGCCTGATCCAACCAACTTTTGGTTATGGAAAATGTTCATAACATTGTCCTGTAATACAAAATTATATCCCTCTTTACTTAATAAAGAAACCGATATAATGTTGCATATCAGGTTCGGCATGTAATAGCATTCGTTCAGAACCAATGTATTACCAGTTGGTAATACAAGGTGATATTCCCCGACAGTCTTAGCTGCAACAATTGTACCATTTCCAACTCTATTGTCTTTATCACCTTCTCCAAGTTCTCTACCTTTCCTGAGCCCATGTAACTGATTACATATATGGGATCCTGACCCGGTATCCAATACCCAGGACGTAGAGCAAATAGAGAAACAGTTCTCAGTAACGAATACACCCGAAGAAAATGCATCAACATGTACTTTCTTCATTCGGGTGGCATGGGAATCCTGGTATTCCCCTATATCCTGTTCATTCCTATAACTCTTATAGGAAAGAACGGAACCAACGTTCCCCAGCACAGTATAACATGCGGGTTCGGTCAATACATCCATATTATTATCTTTATTAAGGCATGAAATGGTCGCTACCTGGAGAGAGAGAGAAGAAAACACTTTAGCGTATGCTCGTGCAAGATCATATTGGTTATTATCTTATCTAATCAGGATGGCTCCCACTGCTTTTTATCAAATCTTCCTTCAAACCCTAAAAGGAAAGACTAGCCGGGATTAATTACACACTACAAGTTCGCCAATCTTTCAGCCAGGCCAGTGTCGGTACTTTGAGGGAGGTCCCCCGTGCTTTCGCACGAACCTAATTAATGTAAACCTCGTTTTCCCAAAGGCGTAACCCCGTTGACACCTTTCTAGACACCTACTTGATCAGCTAATTGCAATGTGTAAAACTCTCCCAGGAGTAACTCTTACTCGCAGTGGGTATCGGGATCCAACTATCTCATAGAAGGTATGCAATCTCATTGCAAATTTCAACACTTGAAATTCCCGATAATATTTTGCCCCTAGTGTCCTATGACCTTGACAAAGGCCAACAAATCACAGGATGCTAGTCAAGTTCAACCCGTCATTTCTTGATTGAATCAAACCCACCCGCACGACCCTTGACAAAGGCCAACAAGGTCGTACGACTACCCTGAAACAATCTGCATCACATGCATAAGCAGATAAGCACTATTCAGCTACCGCACACTACGCCTTGACAAAGGCCAACAAACGCAGCACGAATACTAAACAGTTCTAATCTGAAATGACGGAGGGCTACGGCAGGTTTTTCTGAAAACCTATTGCGTAATGAACTTGATATCGTTGTAGAATCAAATGGAGTTTTGAAATGGAGTGATTTTGAGGCTTTTCCAGTTTTGCTAAAGGAGTCACTCCCGGTGAAGGGATCTCGGTCCTTTCCTCGTCGAATGAGGTGCGGGATATATCATATATATCGCTGTGCAAAGCAAAAACCCAAAAGCAGTCAAAAGCAAACCGAGTGTGTAGCATCTGCCAGTTATTGCTAAAGGAGTCACTCCCGGTGAAGGGTTCTCGGTCCTTTCCTCATCGAATAAGGTGCGGGGTATATCGTATATACCGCTGTGCAAAGCAAGAACTGTAGCTACCTATTTTATTTTAAAATTCGATTCCACAACATCTTAGGTTTCTTATCTTTCATTAATCACATTAATGAAGTCCCATCATTTAAATACCTAAACATCACAGATAGATATAACGTACACTTATGCCATCCGCATTCGCCTCGATGTCCCCTCGTGCACCGTTAGGTTAGGTAACTAACGACAGAGCAGGGCAGGGCTAGCGCGGGTGTAAAACATAAGCAACGTCTATATAATATATCATATATACTATATACTATATCCATCACAGAATCACATCACAGATATCGCAGCAGAATAAACATATGAAATATTGGATATACTAGGACGTCCGTGTTTTCAATACGAGCCAGTATAAAACACGGATTCCACGGTCGTGATGAATAGCCAATCCCACACCCCTAGACCCCTACGAGAGCGGCAAGCAACCCTGCCAATTCTAGGGTTAGGAGACCCGGACTCGACTCCTCGAGTTGGTCTCCCACTGTACCCCAGAACCCGGTTACTTGTGCTCCCCTCCTTGGGTCTATCCTAATGCGGAAAGGTAAATAATATACAAAGGGTGACAGCTTCCGCTACCTGGAAGTGCCCCAAATAAAAGAATATTACATACAAGTTTTTACATGAATGAAAATGGAAAACACTCATGTCACATAAAAACCCCCGGCTATTCAAACACGACGATCCAATATAACATATCCAGCAACACATAACATCACATGTCATCAACGTAAGTAAATATGTCCATCCCAATTGTCGTTGACATATAGCAACGAAACCGGCGATATCATATATTACACTTACGGTCACAGAAAAGAAAGTGTTAAACTACAACAGTTGGAATCCGCAACCTCTTTAGACATCACATGCCTAACAGTTACAAACCCCGCATTTTAGTCTCATTATCGAAAACTCTTTTCAATATCGTATGGGACTAAACTGCTAGATTTATAACATTCATCCAGTTATCTCATAACTGTTTGTGAATTCCAATTATTGTATCCAATTCCGGATAAATAGAATATATTAAACTTTCCGATCGAACATTCGAACACCCAAGTTTTCCCGACACCGATCAACACATGAAATAGGTTCAAAAACATTCACTTCATGCCTCAGTACCAACGGTCCAGCCGTAGAAGGGTCAAGCCAACGCCTCACATGTGGCACGCCGTACTCCCCCAAACCCGAAGGTTCAAAGGGCAGTTCAAGACGGTCACATAATCGAGTTAAGGTTTGTTGTCTTCTAGAGGGACCATCGCGTTACTTGCACTACTCAGAACGTCTTTTAACCACAGAAAAATCCAACACTTGGAATTATTCCGGCAGGGGAAAACTTGGGTATTTATATCCGGTCGAACTCTTTAACATATTCTACAGTTATCTGGAAAAACACTTAGACAAAGTTTGATATTCCGATCGAATCGTCGATTCCCAATTTAACCCCAGAGCACTCAATCTTAGAGTCAATTTAAAAATACCCAGAAAACTCAGTAGAATTTATCAGGAATTACTGTGCAATTAAGTATGGCTGACGTCACCTTTTGAGCGCGGAACAGCGGCAGAATCCATGCTTCTACCGCGGTTCAGCGGCTTAAGGAACTGTTCATGTGAAATATTTTGCATCGTAATTCTTATAATTCTTTACTGAATTTTGTAGACATTTTTAATATTAAAAAATCCCAGATTTTAGAAAATTTCCAGAGAGCTCATGGGTATATAGGTTTCGGGTTCGTCCGGACTTCAAACTCCGTCTAGACTTCGCCTAAGGCTCTAGCTAGGCTCTGATACCACTGTAGGGTTCCTAGGCACCCTAGTGAGGTCTCACAAGGCATCGAACATACCAATTTCAAAAAAAATGGTGCCGAGAAACCCTAGACTACGGATCGTCGCTAGAATTCTAGGCGAAATATAAATCTAGTTAGCAATTTAACTAAAGTTAAGATGCTACAACCTTTGTAGATCCGGATTTCCACCTCCTTAGCTCCACGTGGTCATGCCCTCGCTGTCCATCATGAATCCTCGACTCGTTCGTCGGCTTCATCGGAAAACGGGCGGAATAGGTCGTCGGCTTCGTGTCAAAGACGATTTACGTCGAGGTTGCACTAGTTCAAGCTCGGACTTCACAAAGTTGTGAAACTTGTGAAGAGAACACCCAAAACAACTTGGCAAGAGGTAGAGGGTGAAGAAATAGGAGATGGGTTCACTTTAGATTTGGAATTCTCTCACTAAAACTCAAGTTGCCATTGATGTAGCAAGCTTGAAGAAGAAGAAGAAGATGATAGAATTGTTATGATAAGTCTTGAGATTTAAATAAAATTAAATCAATACTTATCATAAAGAGAACCATAGTTAAGTGTAGAGAGTTAACTAAGGTTAGAAGAATGGTTAGGGTTTAATGTGAAGACAAAATGGTCACAAAGTCAAAGCTTCATGAAGCTTCAACAATGTTCAAGAAAGAAAGCAACCATTTTGTATTCTTATGCCATTCTTTTTCCAAAAAAGAATAAATAAAAGAATGGATAAATAAAAACCCTAATCACTTTCTTAACCTAGGTTTAATTCTATACACTTAACCTAATGAGCAAGCATCATCAAACATGATACTAACATGTGCACAAAAATATATCACATATACAATTTGCACATCAAGTGAGAATATCCATTTAAAGTAAACCAATACTAGTTAATGCAAAGTAATATATCAATATATAATTATACATTAAATCATTAAATCAACATTTGATTCAATGATCCGGTCATGTCGCACATAACCGACTAGAATCCAATGTATCGATTTATCGAATCAACGGTTCGATAACTAGGTCATATCGAATATAACCAATCGAAACATATATCGCGAGAATGAAATGCGGTATCACATACACGCATTATTCTCGGTCCTGCACATATCTCATATGCGCTCCTATTTCGTTTCGCTTGAGCCAGGAAACCTCTGTATAGGACTCTAAAGACTCGTCAATACGCCGGTAGCAGATGATGATCATATCAAGCACCCACAAGCCGCAAGCGGTCTGCTAAACGTAACGGCCATCCGGGTATTGAGCGATCAGAAGATCGACGAGCTAGCCCGCTCACACTCCTGCGAATCCGACCAGTAACACTTACCGTACAGTCCGGTCTCTTCGTCTGATATGTCGCATATCAAGTCTAGGGGTGGTAAACGTCAGACCCCAATAACCCGATAAGTCGTGCCGATGTGAGGCTCGTAACGGGTCGAGAAACTACTGGTAACACTTACCAGCAAATCTCTGATCAGCCCTGGCCAGGGACTTCCCTGTTACGGCCAATCGAGCACTGCGCAACATCAACCCCCAATACCGGGAGAGACGAAACCCCTCCTATCGCTCATTGCCTCCATGTGACTCGGGACTGTACCCAAAGACCACCGTTTTGCATGCCCTAATGGACGTGGTAAGGTGGAGATCAAAGCACAGTGGGAATCACACAAGACTCTATGACGATCTCGGGTCTACAGACTAACCTGTACAAGTGTCACCTGAGAACTGCCATCTGACGTGAGGTATATACCATCTAGGAGTTCTCGGCGAGTCCGTCCAGTGTACCCAGTCTCCACTGAGCACCCGTATACCATCTCTGATGTCAAACACCAATGGATATGGGATCATCCATCGCCCATCACATGGGTCGAGAAGCGTATACGCTAGTCTACTCTGGTATATCGATGCCCCGTCTCGATACACCCACGACTAGGGACCTTGAAGGATGTACTTATGGACTACCATGTCCCCACTAGTATGATCTGCATCATAGTCCAGGTAGTCAAGTACAAATCCTAAGGGCTTTACCAACATTTAACTATAAGACAGTATAAAGAGACTAGCGTACATGTTAAGATAAAGAGCAACCAGATAGCGTACTATCATGTCGAGCAAGAAAGTCATCTCTATATATGTCCAAGCATCCAATATAATATACATAATCTGTACAATACTGGCCTCTAGGGCATACAAACAACTAACAATACCTACTCATCAGTGGGAATCGGGACCCAACTATTATCGTGTGATAACCTGACGGAATCCTTTCAAGTCACCACACTCCAGAAGGTATGCACATGCCTGGTAAGTTTCCTTTGTATTTGAAACTCCCGATATGGTTTTTGCCCTTAGGACCCAAGGACCATGATGAATAATCAACAAATCAAGGGTCCTAGTCAAGTTCAACCTGTCATTATCTTGATTGCGTTAAACACACCCGCACTACCCTTGACGAATAATCAACAAAATCGTATGACTGTCCTAACCAATCCATATATCCAAACGATAGAAAAGCATTACAGAGCTACTGCACACTACACCTCGGCGAATATCAATGACAAACCTAGTGCGAATGCTAAGCAATACTAATCTGAAATGACGGAGGGTTACTGCTGGTTTTTGGCGAAAAACCTTTAACGTAATGAACTTGATATCGTTGAAGGAACTCGAGTGGTTTTGAAATGGAGTGGTTTAAGCTCCGCTTTTTAAAACAAATAAGATAAACATTTGCTTAAAAGTGAATTCCCTGTGAAGGGATCAAGGCTCTTCCATCATAGAATGAGGTACTAGATATTCCTAACCGAATACCTCTATACAAAGCAAAAGAATATGACGGTTGTTTTTAAGAAAACCGAGTAGTTTTAAAAATTGGTTCCTACAATACCAAATAGATTTGTTTTCCTTTGCATTAAAGATATAATGCAGTCCCATCAAATCTAGTTTCTAAGTCACAACAAAAACAACCAAAATAGTATGCTTTTATATGCCATCCGCATTCGCCACGGGGTCACGGGTCTTCACCGTAAGGTTACTTAACTTACGGCAGGGCGGGGACAAGGCTAGCATGGATGCAAAACATAAGGAACTATCTACTAATATATAATATATATCAACATCGCAGGCAGATAATAGTCATCACAGGCAGATAAAAATCATCACAGGCATGCGAACAACAATATGGAATAGCGGATAAACATGGAGCACCGCGTTTCATCTGAGCCGCAAATGAAACGTGACGTTCCCCGGTCATGTGGATAACCCATACATAGTCAATCCTAGACCCCTACGAGTGTGGCAAGCCACCTGCCAATTCTGGAAACTGGGTAACTCACCCTCAATGAAATAGTCGACCACCCGTCGCTTTCTAGAATCCAGTAACTTGTACACCCATTCGCGGGTCGAATCCTATAACCCCTACAAGTGCGGCTAGCGAACCGCCAATTCTAGAGCAAGGCGGCCGAGTCTCAACTCTATGAGAAAGCAATTTGCTACACTCTAAAACCCGATTACTCAAGCACTTCTCCCGGGTTAATTCTAGTACAGAAAAGAAATAAATACAATGGTGACATCGACCGCATCGTGGTCGAGCCCCAATAAAAGAATATACATAATACGGAAACGGAGACCACAAGTTGGAGCTTGTCCCGAACAAATGAATACAACAAAATAAATCAAAACTGTACAAGCAACGTATGAGGGGCTATCCGACACGACAATCCGACCAAGCCCTAATCAAGATATATATCCACAGAAACAAGTAACCGAAACAAGTGTGTAACCCCGTCTAATTGAGTATATAGCAATTAGATGACGTTAATAACACATCCACGCACGCAAACGAAGTCACAACATTAGAATTCCGCAACACAATTAGATCACATCCCAAATATACAAAGGGATCAGAAACCTAGTGCACTAAACATTCAAAAAATCGAGTTTTGAGCCAATTCGGAAGTCCGAATCAAAACGAAATGCACCCGAACCTTCACGAGGAGTTAGAGCATGAAATTAACTTTCAATTGGAGGGCCTAGGGGGTTACCCCATGTAAGTCGATGTCGCACACCCCACGCGGTTTGTGGGGAGGCAGAATTTACAAAAATGATTTTAAACTTGCAACATCGACCTATCATCCAGGATCTTTTCGGAAACCCTAACTAGCTAAACACTTAGAGGTTCTAAACTACTATGATAAAGTTGTATACCTCCTTGATTCTAGTCCTTCGGGTCTTCTTATCCTCTTCTTAAGCTCTTAGAAGGTGAGGATCTAGCTTAGTCGTCGGTCTCCTCGTATCAAAGACGATCCATCCGAGAGTCGATGGTTCAAGCTCCAACCTCTAAACCGAGATAACTAAACTACCCAGTTCGCTAATCTAGATAGTTTAGGATATGTAGAGAGTTAATAGGAGTATTTTATCTCAAATGACCCTTCACAACACATGTGGGGGTTAGGGTTTTGAGGAAGAATATGAAGAACAATGGAGAGAGAGTGAGAAAACACAAATGAACAAGTGTTGTGAGTAAGTGAAGAATGGCTCATTCTTTTTCTCACATCAATCATGCATTATTTTCAATAGAAAATTATAGCCATGCTTGAATAGTAAGTGCAAACCAATAAACATAGAAATTAGCCATGCTTCACCCATGCCACAAATATCTCCATTTCCACCTCATTAATCTATTTTCAAAAATAGATAAAACCAATAATGAGGTGTCCCCTTCTGGAAGCATCACTTGTAAAAATTACAAGAATGCCCTCACCGTATATACATACCCGTATTCGTACTGCAAAAAATACGAATACAAAGAGATAAAGATAATCCAATAATATAATACTAGAATCTGGCTTAATCTTAAGGCCACTAGTATTATCTGTCCGAACAATATCCATGCAGCTAGTACACGTATATGATCGGAACCCTGCATGTAAAACCATACGGCCTCTACATCGTTTCGCCTGAACCAGAGAAACCCTCTATGTGGGACTCTAAAGACTTGACAATACGTTGGCAGTGGGTCTAACTATAAGTCCATCAGTGGCACTAGCTGTACGTAACGGCTACCTAGGTACCTGTCGGAAAGAAGGCCGACGGGCGAACTCATCCGAACCCCTACTGATCCTATCCGTGAAAATCTCCGTACAGTCCCGGTCTGTTCGTATAAGAGTATCGCATATTGGGCCTAAGGGGATGGTAAACGTCAGACCCCTAATAGCATAATAAGTCGTGTCAGTGTAGAGCTCAATACACCCTGAGAAACTACTGGTGTACCTACCAGTAAATCACACTTGCCCTGGCCAGGGACTTTGTGTATTGGATAACCGTACACAGCACGATATCAACTCCCAATACCGGGAGAGACGAATCCATTCTTACCCCTACTGCTTCCAAGTGCTTCGGGATTGCACCCAACCACTACCTGTTTGCATGACTCATTTGAGCTGTGGTAGGATAGCAATCTAAGTACAGTGGGAACACACTCGAGAAGAATAGTGATGTCAAGTCAACGGACTAACCTGTACTCATGTCACCGAGAAACTGCTAACTGACGATATGTATAATACCAACCAGCAATTCCCAGCGAGTCCGTCCAGTGTAACTCATAACCTAATGAGCACCTGTATACTATCTCTGGTACCGTATACCAATGGCTACAGGACAGGCCACCTCCCCTGACAGGGGATAAGAAGCGTATACACTAGTCTACTCTGGAGTATCAATGCCCTGTCTCGATAATCCTACGACTAGGGACAAGTTCAAGGATGTGCTTATAGACTACCCAGCACCCACTAATGTGACTGCCATCACAACGCTAGTAGTCAAGCAAAGATCCTAAGGGCTCTATCAATATGTATTAGCGATATGTTAAAAGAAATATATACACATATTAAGATAGAATCAAACCAGATAGCATACTATCATATTGAGCAAGACTGTTATTATATCTGTGTATATCCCAAGCTTCCAAAATGTAATATGCAATCCAGTACTATACAATAATAGCCTCTAGGGTATATATCACTAACAATCTCCCACTTGCACTAAGGCCATTTATTGACATATCGCAGATCTATCATCTCGAATAGCCTCTCGAACTGCGTCTGAGGGATGGCCTTTGTGAGTGGATCTGCTGTGTTGTTCTCCATGTCTACTCTCCGTACCTCGATCTCCCGGCTATCCACAATCTTCCTGATCAGGTGATACCACCTCAAGATATGTTTGGACTTTTGATGGGACTTTGGTTCCTTCGCTAAAGCTATAGCCCCGTTGTTTTCGCAATACAAAGGTATTGGATCAACAATGGACGGAACCACCAGATGTTCTGCAACGAACTTCTTCATCCAGAATGCTTCTTTTGTGGCATCACATGCAGCGATATACTCTGCCTCCATCGTCGAGTCAGCAACGGTATCCTGCTTGGAGCTCCACCAACAGACCGCCCCTCCATTAAGGGTAAAGACATAACCTTACATGGATTTGGGGTCATCCTTGTCACTCTAGACGCTGGAGGCAGCGAAGGCCTCGATCTGGAGGTCTTTACTGTCGTACACCAAGAACATCTCCTTAGTCCTTCTCAGGTACTTGAGAATGTTCATAACTCCTATCCAGTGCTTCTCCCCAGGGTTTGACTAATACCTGCTTACCACGCTCAGTGCATAGGCAACATCTGGTCTGGTACACAACATCGCATACATTATAAAGCCTACCGCAAAAGCGTAGGGTATAATACTCATGCGATCCCTTTCCAAATCAGTCTTGGAGACATCTCTTTGGAGAGGGTGATCCCGTGACAAGCCAGTAGATTACAGCGCTTGGAATCTTCCATACTAAATCTTTTCAGTATGGTGTCGATGTACCTAGACTGTGAAAGTCCCAACATCTTCGTAGATCTATCACGATAGATCTGGATCCTCAGAATGTAGGAGGCATCACCCAGGTCATTCATGGAGAACATCTTTGACAAGAATCCTTTGACAGATTGTAGCATAGGAATGTCATTTCCTATTAATAGAATGTAATCCATGTACAAGACAAAGAATACTACGGTTCTCGCTACAATCTTACTATAAATGCATGGTTAAACTGGATTTTTGATAAAGTCAAATTCTTTGACCGTCTCATCAAAGCAGATGTTCCAATGCCGCGATGCCTACTTTAATCTATAAATGGATTTAAGTAACTTGCACACTCTTCCGCTGCTCCCACTCTCTATGAAACCCTCCGGCTGATCCATATAAACACACTCTTCCAAATTTCCATTCAGAAAAGCGGTCTTTACGTCCATCTACCAGATTTCATAACCATGGAAAGCAACAATGGCAAGTAGGATCCGAATGGATTTAAGCATAGCCATCGGAGAAAAGGTTTCATCATGGTCTAAGCCAGGTCATTGACGAAAACCTTTTGCTACAAGTCTAGCCTTATAGGTTTCAATCTGTCCATCTGCACGAATCTTCTTTCTGACCTTTTGCTACAAGTCTAGCCTTATAGGTTTCAATCTGTCCATCTGCACAAATCTTCTTTCTGAAGATCCATTTGCAGCCTACGGGTTTTACCCCCTGAGGTGCAATGTCCAAAGTCCATACTTTATTGGTGTACATGGATTCCATTTCGGTCCGCATTGCATCCAGCCACTTTACTAAGTCTCTGCTCGTAATGGCCTGCTGGAAACTAATTGGCTCATCATCATTGATGATGCAATCATCTCTATCCCCGTCTACAAGAAAACTGTAGTATCTCTCAGGCGGATGAGACTGCCTACTAGATCTGCGGAGAAGCTTAGGGACGTCTAGTTCTTTTGAAACTTCTGGTTCCACCATGCTTGCAGTAATAGTTTGTGGTTCTAGAATTTCTTCCAGTTCTATTGCGCTCCCACTTATTTCTTTTTCAAGAAATTGAGTCTCCAAAAAGTGGGCATGCCGAGAAACAAAAACCTTTTGTTTCTCTGCGTAATAGAAAAGATACCCCTGGAGTTCCTTAGGTATCCCACAAACTTACACAGTACTGATCGTGCCTCGAGCTTGTCTGTATGCTGCTTTTTGACAAAAGCTGGACATCCTCATATCTTTAGATATTTAAGATAGGGTTTCTTCCCACTCCATATTTCATATGGTGTGGTAGGCACTGACTTAGTAAGAACTTTGTTCAAAAGATATGCAGCAGATTCCAGTGCATAACCCCAGAAGAATTGCGGTAACTCAGTGTTACTCATCATGGAACGTACCATATCCAATAAGGTGCGGTTCCGCCTTTCCGATACACCGTTGTGTTGAGGTGTGTATAGAGGAGTAAGCTGAGAGAGAATTCCATTTTCTTTTAAATAATTCAGGAACTCGGCACTTAAGTATTCACCACCTCGATCAGATCGAAGTGTCTTGATACTTTTGCTTGTTTGTTTTTCTACTTCATTCTTGTATTCTTAGAATTTCTCAAAGGCCTCGGATTTATGTTTCATCAAGAATACATGTCCATACCTTGAGAAATCATCCATAAAAGTAATGAAGTATGAATAACAACTTCTTGCATGTGTAGACATTGGACCACACACGTCGCTGTGTATGAGTCCCAAAAGCTCGGTGGCTCTTACTCCGTGTCCAGTGTATTGAGACATGATTGACAAGTTGCATAAGACAGATATTCAAACGGATCCAAATATCTCTCTTTATATAACTTCGTCAACCGTATTTCATTGATGTGACCTAGTTTACAATGCCATAAGAAAGCTTGATTTAATTCTGGAGACTTTCTTTGAAGTGTGTTCTGGACATTGAAAACTTGGTGTTGATTTAATACGTATATACCGTTGTCAGTGTACCTGACCCAATCAAACCATGATTAAGGTGGATGTTTAGAACATCACTTACAAATATAAAATTATAACCTTCTTTAGATAGTAAAAATACATAGGTGATAACACATGTCAAACTAGATACACAAAAACAGTTACGCAAAACCAAAATGTGTCTACTTTACAATCTTAGGTGATATTCCCCTACGGACACAGTATCCATGCTCTCTCCGTTAGCAACCCTGAGGGTCATATCACCTGCCTTTATAACTCTACAATTTATCAGAGCCTACAATGAATTACAGATATGAGATCCTGAACTGGTATCCAATACCCAAGAAGTAGAGTTGATTGACAGACAGTTTTCAATCATAAACACACCTGAAGCCGAAATCACAACATGCTTCGAATCCTGGTTCTTGGCTTTCCAAGCCTTGCAGTCCTTCTTCCAATGACCTTTCCTGTGACAATAGAAGCATTTCACTTTCCCTACTGTTGGCCCCCAACTTTTGCCATGCCCTTTCCATCAACCTTACCTACACCGCCTTTCGTCTTGGTGTGGGCCTTCTTCTTCTTCCCCTTAGCATTCGCCTTGGATCTAGAGGAGGAAGATTCCCAAATAAGCAGAGCGGGTGTTTCCCTGTTTTTCTTTAGGGTGCCCTATGCACTCCACAACATATTGAGAAGTTCTGGAAGTGAAACTTCCTTCCCTTAAATATTGAAATTCAATATAAACTGGGTATAGGTAGAGGGGATGGACTGTAGAACCAAGTCTGTATACAACTCATTCTCCAATATGGTCCCAAGGTCCGCGAGCTCTTCAATATAGCTAATTATCTTAAGGACGTGGTCCCCTACAGATGACCCGATAGCCAATCTCGCCTGAAATAATTTTTTCGAGGTCTCGTACCTTGTGATACGAGATTGCTCTCCATATAAAATTTTGGTATGGAGGAAGATGGAAGCTAAGTCCATCTTCTCGTGCCGCCTCTGGTGTTCATTATCCATTGAGGCCGGCACGAGTCACTTGGCTTTCGCATAGTCTATTTCCCATATCTTATGGATCTCAATATCCGCGATGGTGGAATCTGGACCTGGGACGGGAGGGGCTTTGGTAGTAAGGATGTAGCCCAGCTTGTCATAGGTAATGGCCATCTGAATATTCCTTATCCAATCTTTATAGTTTGACGCCGTCAATATATTTTTATCTAGAAGTAACTTAAGCCCGATCATTTTGGTCGCTGCAATTAGGAGAGAGAGAAGAAACATTCAACATGGTGCTCTTGCAAGTTTAGATTGGTTATTAGTTTATCTAAACAGGATGGTTCCCACTATTTCCTTAACTCCTCCTTCAAACCATGAAAGAAGAATTAGTCGGGATTAATTGCACCCTACAATTCTTATTAACCTTTCTGCCAGGCTAGTGTCGGTACTTCGAGAGAGGTTTTCCAATGCTTTTGCGAAGTTCCTTAATTACATAACCTCTTTTCCCTGGAGGCGTAGCCCTGCTAACACCGTTCTAGTCACCTACTTGGTTTATATTGATTGTAATGAAAACTCTCCCGATGAGTAATAAAACTCACGGTAGGATCGAGATCCAACTATCATTGTGTGACAACTTTGAAGAAATCCTACCAAAATCATCACACTCTAGATGGTATACAAAACTAGCTAGTTTCCTTTTCCTTTGAAACTACCGATGTGGATTTTTGCCCTAGGCGCTTATTGTTGGATATAGTTCCCTCAGAGTCAATTATTGGATCACAGGCACGTGATTGCAATGATTGAAGGAGGACCTATGCCAGTAGGACAGTCTTACTCAAGATGATAGTATGCTATCTGGTTTACCTTTATCATCATGTACTGTTTTAGGTGACCTTACAGGTCACTATTGCGCGTTGATAGAGCCCCTAGGATTCTTGCTTGACTGCCAGCAGTATGAGGGAGATCATATACGTGGGAGCTGGGGTCTATAAGCACATCCTTAAAAGGTCCCTAGTCGAGAGAGTTTCGAGACAGGGCATCGATACTCCAGAGTAGACTAGTGTATACAGTAGAGACCCCGACGAGGGGCGGTGGCCGGTCTCACAAGCCACTTGTGTCAGTTGGTTCACCTAAGATGTATACAGGTGCTCATTGGGTTATGAGTACACTGGACAGGACTCACCGGGAACATGCTAGTTGGTCTTATACCTGACGTCAGATAGCAGTTCCCTGGTAACATGTGTACAAGTTAGTTCATCGACCTGAGATTGTCATTTGTCTCGTGTGAGTTCCCACTGTACTTTGATTACTACCCTACCACGCTCAAAGGAGTCGTGCAAACAGGTTTTAGTTGGGTACAGTCCCGAGCCACATGGAGGCAGTGAGCGGATCTTCGTCTCTCCCGGTATTAGGGGTGAGGTCGCGCTGTGTCTAGGAGAGCCATTACACAAAGTCCTTGGCCAAGGCAGGAGATTTACTGGTAGGTATTCCAGTAATATCTCAGGGTGTTCTGGGCTACACTCCGACACGACTTGTACCACTTTTGGGGGTCTGACTTTTACCAACCCCCTAGGCCCGCCATGCGATGCTCATAGACGAACGTACCGGACTGTACGGATATTGTCACTAACAGTCTCAGTAGGGTGTCAGTATGAGTTCGCTCACAGACGTCTCTTTTGATCAATACCTGGTAGCCCGTTACGTATGGCTAATACCTCTGATGTGCTAGTGGTTAAATTCACAGCCAAAGTGTTGACAAGCCTTTAGAGTCCACCACAGACAGTTTCTCAAGTTTCGGGCGAAACGCTGTAGAGGCCGCATGGAGATATGGCAGGGTTCGATCAGATACGTGCGGTATTTCACGGATCATGATCGGACGGATAATACTAGCGGGCTTTGGTTTAAGCCGGATCCTAGATTGTACAGTGTAGATTTTGTCTCTTTGCATTTGTATTCGGTCGGAATACAAATGCGGGTATGTATATACGGTCGCGAGGTTTTCCTGTAATTTATTATGGGATCAGTTTTTGGAGTTGCCAGTTTACATTCCGTTTCGGCCTGTTTTCCTTTGTTCCTTCATGGCCGGATTTTTCTGATGGAGGGGCTAATTTGCATATTTGCAAATTAGAATTTGTGGACGGGTTTATTTGTAAATGGAGGATTATGATGGATATAGCATCTTTGCTTTTTCTAGTGATCATTTCTTTAGCATTTATGAGATTGGATTAGTTTTGATGGTGGTGTGACCTTTTTACCTCATTATCTTCACATGGCTTATGGTCACCATTTGCTTTTCCTACACTCACCCCCTTGTAGTTTTTCTCCTCCTCATTTTTTTTTTGGTCGGCCACATTCTTTAGGGAGAGAAAGAGGGGATTTCATTTTTTGGGTGTGGGGAAAGTTTGTTCATCTCATATTATGCTTTGCCACAAAAATCCATAGCCATCTCAAAAGCTCATTTTCTTCTTCCCTCCTTCAAAGGCAACTTCACTACCCGCTTGAGATAAGTGATTCTACACTAGCCTACAGTATTCTTGGACACGTCGACTCGCCAACTTCGTGCCCGAGTTGCCTCGGTCCAGAGGTGGGAGCCCGTAAAAGAACCCGACGATGTGGTGCCCGTTCCGACGAGGAGATGAAGACCGGAGATTACGCGAGGAGATCGGAGTGGAGGCCGAAGACCGAAGGACACGGATCGCTCGGTATAGCTTTCTTCCTATTATCTAGTTAGCTAGGAGTAGGTTAATGGCCCGATCCGGGTTTTATAGTGCGCGGTAGTGCCGGTTTACCAGTTTTGAAAAAGTTTCGTTTCCGCATTCCGGCGTCGGATTGACGGCCGAGGCGCTGCCGTGCACTTACATTGGTATCAGAGCCACGCCATTAACCTAGTCTAGCTTGCTCTAACGTGTTTACAAGTTCGATCGATCGCATTTTCCAAAAACCACACTTTCAATTCCACTTTTCTGTCGAAATTTTTTGTGCTCGAAAAATTAATTTGAGTGTTGCAGAAATTCGTGCTGGCAATTTTAAATCATCTGTAAAATTCGGTACAGTGACCCTACAGTAGGACCGTGGAACCGCGGCCAAACCCCTGTTATGGCCGTGGTTCCGCGGCAGGAATGTGTCAACTCCATACCAAATTTCTACAGTGGCTTTCTGACTTGAAAATGGGGTTTCTGGAATATTCTTTTTGGGCCCAGATTTATTTTGAGTGCTACAGCATTGCTTGGGGCCCACTTCAGTAAATTTAGTCGATCGAAAATTTTAAACATGTTAGTTCACAGTATTTACATTACATCTGGGACCGTGAATGTCATTTGATCGGTAAATCCTGTCTAACTGCTATAGCCCTTTTAGACGGATTTGCGAACATGACATTCACGTTGATGTTCTGTGTTGTGCTGTGATGTTGCGGATTTATCGTGGGGATAGCCTGGATGCAATGTTAGTACAGTTTGGTTGTATATGTACATTTGATATTGCGGGGCGAGCGTTCGACATGTGGACTGCCATCACTGCCTGTTTTTATATTATTCTTTTGGGGCATGACCGGGCTAAGGTCGATGTACCCGTTGTATATTTTACTTTCTGTAATAGGATTACCCCGCGGAGGGGTGCACGGGTAGCCGGGTTCTAGAGGGCAACGGGCCCGTATCTCATGGCTTTGAGACGGAGGGGGCTTCACTCTAGAATTGGCGGGCTATTCGCCGCACTCGTAGGGGGTACAGGTTGACCCAAGGAGGGGTGCTCAAGTTACCGGATTTCGTGAAGTGCTGGGTGGTCCATTCACGTTGCTGAAGGGGGCTGCCTCGCTTCAGGTTTTGGCGGGTAACTTGCTACGCCCGTAAGGGTCTAGGATTTCATTGCACAGGCTATCCACACGACCAGGGGAACGTCGGGTTTCAGTAGCGGCTCTATGAAACCCGGGGATCCCAGATATCTGTATTGTTCTGTAATACTTATTACATTTCTGTGATGTTGCATTTTATCATGCCTTGAGTGAATATTATATATTGATATATATACTAGTAGATGTTGTATATGTTTTGCATCCACGCTAGTCCAGTCCCCGCTCTGTCGTTAGTTAAGTAACCTAACGGGTGATGACGGGACCCAGTGGCGAATGCGGATGGCATATACGTACATCATTATTTTCGTTCTTTTGTGGTGTGATCAATTGATGGGACTGCATTGATTCGGATCAATGCAAGCTAAACAAACCTATTCTGATGTTGTTGGAATAATTTTTCAAAAAGCTATTATTGCAAGGGCGTTCTTTTTTGTTTTGCACAGTGGTATTCGGTTATGAATATCCAGCACCTCAGTCGACGAGGCAAGGGCCGAGATCCCTTCACCGGGAGTGACCCCTTTGACAGGAGTTTGCGTCAGGGCAATAACTTCACTATAGTCGATTACTTTTGCTTTGCATCATGGTATTCAGTGTTAGTGTATATGCCCTAGAGGCCATTACTGTATCATACTAGTTTGTATATTACTTAATGGAAGCTTGGGATATTCACCTTGTATAGACAATCTTGCTCAAAATAGTAGTATGCTACTTGGTTTGTTTCTACTTCAATGTGTACATGTGTTTATTTTAGTATATCACCTATACACATTAGTAGAGCACTTAGGATCTTTGCTTGATTACCAGCGTTGTGATGGTAGTCACACTAGTGGTGCTGGGTAATCTATAAGCACATCCTTATGCAGGTCCCTGGTCGCAGGACTATCGAGACAGGGCATCGATACTCCGGAGTAGACTAGCGCATGCGCTTCTCATCCCAGTGTGGGAGACGGTCTGTCCCACAGCCGTCGGTACGTCGTACTTGAGAGAGTATGCGGGTGCTCGTTGGGTTACGAGTACACTGGACAGGACTCGTCGGGAACTGACTAGTTGGTATTATGCCTATCGTCAGTTATCAGTTCCCAGGTGACATGAGTACATCTTAGTCCGCTGACTTGACACTGTCACTTCGCCTCGAGTGTGTTCCCACTGTACTTTGATTACTACCCTACCACGGCTCAAAGGAGTCGTGCAAACAGGTGGTAGTTGGGTGCAGTCCCGAAGCACTTGGAGGCAGTGACGGTTAGACAGGATTCGTCTCTCTCGGTATTGGGGGTTGACATCGCGCTGTGTCTAGGAGAGCCATTACACGAGTAGTCCCTGGCCAGGGCAAACGAGATATACTGGTAGGATTCCAGTGTTATCTTAGGGTGTTTTGGGCTTCACTCCGACACGACTTGTACCGCTATTGGGGGATTGACGTTTACCGCCCCCTAGGCCCGCCATGCGATGTATCAGACGAACAGACCGGACTGTACGGAGAATGTCACATTCAGGCTCAGTAGGAGTTCAGATGGGTTTCGCCTCGTCAGTCTTCTTGTCGGCATCTACCTGGGGACCGTTACGCACAGCTAGTGCCGCTTGCGGTCTGTGGTTAAACCCACTGCCAGTGTAGTGTCGAGTCTTTAGAGTCCCCTACAGAAAGCTATTCGCCTTTAGGCAAAAGAGTAGAGGTCGCATGGTTTTGCGACAGGTCGCATGGTTTTGCGACAGGGTTCGGTCACATCCGTGCACTTGTGCACGTACAGTGTCCGGACAGTTTACACTAGCGGGCTTTGGTTTAAGCCAGATCCTAGTGTACCTTTTGGGATTGGATTTATCCAGTATGCATTCGTGTTCCTCGGAACGCGGATGCGGGTGTGTATGCACAGTTGACGGAGAGACAGAGGCAGAGGATTCTCATTAGGGTTGTTGACCGTTGACAGTTGACTATTGACTTTTTGCTCAACCCTAATGAGAATTTGATATGTGATTAACAATTATATTAATTAAGTATTATGGTGACATGGTTGTTGAGGGGTTGACTTTGTTGACTTGTTGACTTTGTTGACCGGTTGACTAGGTTGGACTAGTTGACCATCATGATGACAATGGCTATCATTTCATGGCAATGACTTTTTACTTGCTTGTTTCTTTTGTGAGAAATGAGTGCATGAAATGATTTAGCCATTTTGACTTGAACCATTTTACACAATACTTGATTATTATTTTTGTGATGATGGTTTTGGATTATGAGAGCCAAGAGAGAAAAGTCTTCTCTCATTCTTTCATGCTCATTCTCTCTCTGGTTCTTGAGCTCTCATCTTCCTCCTCTTGCTCTCCCTCTCTTGATTCTATGGTTCACTTGTCTCATGAGTTGAGAACCAAGAACCATAGATAAAATCCCATACAAACTCTTCTCTACTCACTCTAGTTCACAAGGTTTAGCAAACCGAGTGAACTAGTTTCTTCAAAGTTCGAAGAAGGAGCCAAAGGTTGAAGCTTTCAGGTGGATCTATCTTCGGCGCAAGGAGACGACGGGGAGAAGCCGATTCGGACGACCATCGAAGCTTGAAGACGAAGGAGTTCGAGAAAAAGAAAGATATAACCCCCTAACCGAGTAGTTAGCAACTCGTAGTTAGGTTGTTAGTTAGATGTTTAACAAAGATCCGGTTTTGAGTCCATGTTACCACCTCTAAGAAAATTGTTTTTCACCATATTTCGCATGCCCGAAAGTACCGGGAGAGGTAGCATGGACTTACAGTGGTATCAGAGCCTAGTTAAACTCTATCTAACATGTTAGCAAAGTAGCTAGAAGATCGATCAAAGGAAAAGTCGCAAAACAAACCCCGTTTTTTAAACTTTCTGTCGATTTTAAAAGTGCTGGAAATTTTTTTTGAGATACACCAAAAATCGACTCAGGGTTTTCTGAAGAAACTGCAAAAATTTGACCCCCTAACTCGATCAAAGCGCCGCGGTTCCGCGGCGGGAGCTTGCTCCCACCGCGGAACCGCGGCCGAGTTGACTCGGTCATGGGGTTTCTTCTTTGCAGTTTGCTCATAGGGGTATTTTGGGATTTTTGGAATATATATTTTCTGCCCAGAATTTCCAGAACGAAAATTTTATTTTTGGGGTCCTGAAAATCCGTATTTTTGATCGAACTTCTAAAAGACTTAAGATGACGGGTTTTTCTGTGATGTGATATTTGTATTGAACGTCTGCTAATCGCTATATGTCGATTAGTGGGGGTTATACAAATCTGTGATCTGTAATGTTATTGGAATGTGTATATGAATTCATTGGATTGTCGCGGGTGAATAGCCGGGGGGTTGTGAGACGAGAGTTTTCTTTTCTTTCAATTCATGTAAATTTGTAAATTGATGTAATAATTATTTGTATGGCCGCACAACCGGGTCGGGGTTGTAGCCATCATTGTATAATTTCTTTTTACTGTTTTTGCTCCTAGGATAGACCCATGGAGGGGGTGCACAAACTACCGGGTATGCCGAAGTGCCGAGTGGCCTACTCACGGAGTTGAGGGAGGTTGCTTCGCTTCGGGTACTTGGCGGGTAGTTTGCCGCACCCGTAGGAGTCTTGGGTGGGGTATTGGCTATTCACCGCGACCGTGTAATCTGCTTTTCGTTACAGGCTCGTACGAATTGCGGATTCCTAGTATATTCAATGTATTCATCTGTGATCTGAAATGGCTATCATTGCAATATATCTATATATGATATTATTTAGGCGTTGCTTATGTTTTACAGCCGCGCTAGCCCAGCCCCCGCTCTGTCGTTAGTTAAGTAACCTAACGGGTAATGACGGGGCCCCGTGGCGAATGCGAATGGCATAAGCGTACGTCATATTTTGGTTGTTTTCTGCAATAGTAGGATTAAATGATGGGACGCATTAAAAGAACTAATGCAAGAATATCACGCATTAAAAGAACTAATGCAAGAAAATAAACCAAGTTAAAATCGTTGGAACACTTTCGGAAAACCACTCGGTTCTTTTCAAAACTAACTTTTAAATGCGAAGCTTGAGCCACTCTTTTTAAAAGCTATCTCGTTCCATCGATTATATCAAGTTCACTACGTTCACGGTTTTTCCAAAACCATTCGTAGCCCTCCGTCGTTTCACATGAATAGTCAATAGTATTCAAGCTGTGTATGTTGGCCAAAGTCAAGGCATAGTGATTGGTAGCTATTGGGTATTCATGTGTAGCATAGATAGATGCGTTGGTTTGGGACAATCGTACTGCCATTTTGGCCAAAGTCAAGGGTAGGTACGGATGGATCCAAATTAACCTGGAGAATGACGGGTAGAACTTGACATGTGACTTATGATATTTTGGCCAAAGTCAAGGTCATAAGAGCATGGGGCAAAAATCCACATCGGGAGTTTCATAAGTACTGAAACTTGCTAGATTTGCATACCACTTGGAGTGTGATGATTCTGGTAGGATTCCTTCAGTTTCGTCACGCGATGATATTTGGATCCCGATCCTACTGTGAGTATATGCTACTCCTCGGGAAATTTCTCACTAAACGATCAATGCTATAAACCTAGTAGGTGTCTAGAAAGGTGTTAGCGGGGCTACGCCCCTAGGGAAAAGAGGTTATTTAATTAAGGAACTTCGCGAAAGCGTTGGAAAACCTCCCTCGAAGTACCGACACTGGCCTGGCTGAACGGTTAAGCAAGTATTATGCGGTGGGATTGATCCCGACTAATTCTTCCTTTTTGGTTTGAGGAGGGATTCGAGAAACAGTAGGAGCCATCCTGTTTAGACAAACTAAAAACCATTCTAAACTTGCAAGAGCATCAAGCTGAGTGTTTCTTCTCTCTCTCCTAATTGCAGCGACCAATCGACATGACTGGACTTAAGTTACTTCTAGATAAAAACATACTGACAGGGCCAAACTACAAAGATTGGCTCAGGAATGTCAAGATGGCAATCACTTACGACAAGCTGGGGTATCTTCTTACCACCAAAGCTCCCCCTGCCCCTGGTCCCACTTTCAGCGTCGCGGATAAGGAAATCCGTAAGACTTGGGAGATTGATAGAGCGAAGGCCAAGTGCCCCGTACTTGCCTCTATGGACAATGAACATCAGAGGAGGCACGAGAATATGGACATGGAATCCATATTTCTTCATACAAAAGAACTGTATGGAGAGCAATCTCGTATCGCAAGATACGAAGCGTCGAAAAAGTTATTTTCGGCAAGGATGGCCGTCGGATCATCAGTAGCAGAACACGTGCTTAAGATGATCGGCTACATTGAGGAGCTCGCGGACCTAGAGACCACATTGGAGAGTGAGCTCTATACGGACTTAGTTCTCCAGTCCCTTCCTTCCACTTACGCCCAGTTTATACTGAACTTCAACTTACAAGAAAAAGAAGTTAAACTTTCAGAGCTCCTCAACATGCTGAGGAGCGCAGAGGGCACCCTACAAAAAGGTAGGGAAACAACCACTTTATTTGTAGGAGGATCATCTTCTTCTAGGTCCAAGGCGAAAGCCAAGGGAAAGAAGAAGAAAGCCCCCGCCAAACCAAGAGGCGGTGTTAGTAAAGTGGATACGAAGGGAAAAGCTAAAGCAACAAAGAAAGCGGGGAAGCTTGTGGATAAGGAAGAATGCTTCTATTGTCATAAGAAAGGACACTGGAAGAATGATTGCAGGGCCTGGAAAGCCAGAACACAGGAATTGAAGCAGGTTGCAGCTTCAGCTTCAGGTGTGTATGTTATTGAAAACTGTCTTTCAATAAACTCTACTTCCTGGGTATTGGATACCGGATCAGGATCTCATATCTGTAATTCTTTGCAGGCGTTGAGAAACCGTAGTGTTTTGAAAGCAGGTGACATGACCCTCAAAGTTGCAAACGGAGCTAGCATGGATGCTAAAGCCGTGGGGGACTATCACCTGGGAATGTCAGATGGACATGTTTTGGTTTTGCGTAATTGCTTTTTTGTACCCAACGCAACTTATAATATCATTTCTGTATCTTTAGTTTCTAAAGAAGGTTATGAATTTGCGTTTGTAAGCAATGTTGTAAACATTCACCTTAATCAAGTTCTGATTGGGTCAGGTACATTGAGCAATGGTATATACGTATTAAACCAACCACAGATTTTCAATGTCCAGAATACACACAAAAGAAAGTCTCCGGAAGTAAATCAGACTTTCTTGTGGCATTGTAGACTGGGTCACATCAATGAGAGAAGGTTGACGAAGTTACATACAGAAGGATATTTGAATGCGTTCGAATATCAATCGTATGCCACTTGTCAATCCTGTCTCAAAGGAAAGATGACAAAGACTCCATTCACTGGACACGGAGTAAGAGCGAGCGAGCTCTTGGGACTCGTACACAGCGACGTGTGCGGTCCAATATCTACACATGCGCGAAGCGGTTATTCTTACTTCGTTACTTTTACGGATGACTTTTCAAGGTACGGTTATGTCTTCTTAATGAAACATAAGTCCAAAGCCTTTGGAAAATTCCCGGAATATAAGAATGAAGTAGAAAAACAAACCGGCAAAAGTATCAAGATTCTAAGATCGGATCGAGGTGGTGAATACTTGAGTGCCGAGTTCCTGGACTATTTAAAAGAGAATGGAATTCTCTCTCAGCTTACTCCTCCATACACTCCGCAACATAATGGTGTATCGGAGAGACGGAACCGAACCCTATTGGATATGGTACGGTCCATGATGAGTAATGCTGAGTTACCGCGATCATTCTGGGGGTATGCGCTAGAATCAGCTGCGTACCTTTTGAACCGAGTTCCCACTAAGACTGTGCCTACCACACCATATGAGATGTGGTGTGGGAAGAGGCCCCATCTTGATCACATAAAGACATGAGGAAGTCCAGCTTTTGTCAAAAAGCAGCATGCGGACAAGCTCGAGGCACGCTCAGTACAGTGCAAGTTTGTGGGATATCTAAAGAACTCCAATGGATATTTCTTCTACTACGAAGAGGAACAAAAAGCTATTGTTTCTCGTCATGCCCACTTTCTAGAACACCAGTTCTTAGAAAAGGAAATAAGTGGGAGTACAGTAGAACTGGAAGAAATTCCAGAACCACAGACTATTACTGAAAGTTTAGTGGAACCAGAGGGTTCAAAAGAACAGGACATTCCTACGCCGCTCCGCAGGAGTAGTAGGCAGTCTCATCCACCCGAGAGATACTACGGTTTTCTCATAGACGGGGATAGAGAGGATAGCATCATAGATTATGATGAGCCTACTAGCTTCCAGTAGGCCGTTCAAAGCGTTGACTCAGTAAAATGGCTGGATGCAATGCGGACCGAAATGGAGTCCATGTACACCAACAAAGTATGGACGTTGGACATTGCTCCAGACGGGGTAAAACCCGTAGGATGCAAGTGGATCTTCAAAAGGAAGATTGGTGTAGATGGACAGGTTGAGACCTATAAAGCTAGACTTGTTGCAAAGGGTTTCCGTCAAAGACCTGGCTTGGACTATGACGAAACCTTTTCTCCAGTGGCTATGCTGAAATCCATTCGGATCCTTCTTGCCATTGCTGCCTTCCACGATTATAAGATCTGGCAAATGGACGTAAAGACCGCTTTTCTAAATGGAAATTTAGAGGAGTGTGTCTATATGGACCAACCAGAGGGTTTCATTCAGAGTGGGAGCAGCGGAAAGGTGTACAAGTTGCTTAAGTCCATCTATGGACTAAAGCAGGCATCGCGGAGTTGGAACATCTGTTTTGATGAGACGGTCAAGGAATTTGGCTTTATCAAAAATCCAGATGAACCATGCATCTATTGTAGATTTGTAGCGAGAACTGTAGTATTCCTCGTTTTGTACGTGGATGACATTCTCTTAATAGGAAATGACATTCCTATGCTACAATCTGTCAAGGGGTTCTTGTCACACAGGTTCTCCATGAAAGACCTGGGTGATGCCTCATACATCCTGGGGATCTGGATCCATCGTGATAGATCCAAGAGGATATTAGGACTTTCACAGTCCAGGTACATCGACACCATACTGAAAAAATTCAGTATGGAAGATTCCAAGCGCGGTAACCTACCGGCTTGTCACGGGATCACCCTCTCTAAAGAGATGTCTCCCAAGACTGATTTGGAAAGGGATCGCATGTCTATTATACCCTACGCTTCTGCGGTAGACTCTATAATGTATGCGATGTTGTGTACCAGACCGGATGTAGCTTATGCACTGAGTGTGGTAAGCCGGTATCAGTCAAACCCTGGGGAGAAACACTGGATAGCGGTAAAGAACATTCTCAAGTACCTGAGAAGGACTAAGGAGATGTTCTTGGTGTATGGCGGAAAAGACCTCCAGATCGAGGCCTTTGCTGACTCCAGCTTCCAAAGTGACAAGGATGATTCCAAGTCCATGTCGGGTTTTGTCTTTACCCTCAATGGAGGGGCGGTGTGTTGGAAGAGTTCCAAACAGGAAACCGTTGCAGACTCGACGATGGAAGCGGAATACATCGCTGCATCTGATGCCGCAAAAGAAGCTGTCTGGATGAGGAAGTTCTTGAAAGAACTTCAGGTGGTTCCGTCCATTGTTGATCCAATACCTCTGTATTGCGACAACAACGGGGCTATAGCTTTAGCGAAGGAACCCAGGTCCCATTAGAGATCCAGACACATCTTATGGCGGTATCACCTGATCAGGGAGATCGTGGATCGCTAGGAGATCGAGGTTCGGAGAGTCGCTTCAGAAGATAACACTGCAGATCCATTCACTAAGGCCTTGCCCCAGACTCAGTTCGAGCGGCTGATCGAGATGATAGGTCTTCGATACGCCAGTACATGGCCTTAGTGCAAATGGGAGATTGTTAGTGTATATGCCCTAGAGGCCATTACTGTATCATACTAGTTTGTATATTACTTAATGGAAGCTTAGGATATTCACCTTGTATATACAATCTTGCTCAAAATAGTAGTATGCTACTTGGTTTGTTTCTACTTCAATGTGTACATGTGTTTATTTTAGTATATCGCCTATACACATTAGTGGAGCCCTTAGGAACTTTGCTTGATTACCAGCGTTGTGATGGCAGTCACACTAGTGGGGCTGGGTAATCTATAAGCACATCCTTATGTAGGTCCCTGGTCGCAGGACTATCAAGACAGGGCATCGATACTCCGGAGTAGACTAGCGCATGCGCTTCTCATCCCAATGTGGGAGACGGTCTGTCCCACAGCCGTCGGTACGTCGTACTTGAGAGAGTATGCGGGTGCTCGTTGGGTTACGAGTACACTGGACAGGACTCGTCGGGAACTGACCAGTTGGTATTATGCCTATCGTCAGTTATCAGTTCCCAGGTGACATGAGTACAGCTTAGTCCGCTGACTTGACACTGTCACTTCGCCTCGAGTGTGTTCCCACTGTACTTTGATTACTACCCTACCACGGCTCAAAGGTGTCGTGCAAACAGGTGGTAGTTGGGTGCAGTCCCGAAGCACTTGGAGGCAGTGACGGTTAGACAGGATTCTTCTCTCCCGGTATTGGGGGTTGACATCGCGCTGTGTCTAGGAGAGCCATTACACGAGTAGTCCCTGGCCAGGGCAAACGAGATATACTGGTAGGCTTCCAGTATTATCTCAGGGTGTTTTGGGCTTCACTCCGACACGACTTGTACCGCTATTGGGGGACTGACGTTTACCGCCCCCTAGGCCCGCCATGCGATGTATCAGACGAACAGACCGGACTGTACGGAGAATGTCACATTCAGGCTCAGTAGGAGTTCAGATGGGTTTCGCCTCGTCAGTCTTCTTGTCGGCATCTACCTGGGGACCGTTACGCACAGCTAGTGCCGCTTGCGGTCTGTGGTTAAACCCACTGCCAGCGTAGTATCGAGTCTTTAGAGTCCCATACAGAAAGCTATTCGCCTTTAGGCAAAAGAGTAGAGGTCGCAAGGTTTTGCGATAGGTCGCATGGTTTTGCGACAGGGTTCGGTCACATCCGTGCACTTGTGCACGTACAGTGTCCGGACAGTTTACACTAGCGGGCTTTGGTTTAAGCCAGATCCTAGTGTACCTTTTGGGATTGGATTTATCCAGTATGCATTCGTGTTCCTCGGAACGCGGATGCGGGTGTGTATGCACAGTTGACGGAGAGACAGAGGCAGAGGATTCTCATTAGGGTTGTTGACCGTTGACAGTTGACTATTGACTTTTTGCTCAACCCTAATGAGAATTTGATATGTGATTAACAATTATATTAATTAAGTATTATGTTGACATGGTTGTTGAGGGGTTGACTTTGTTGACTTGTTGACTTTGTTGACCGGTTGACTAGGTTGGACTAGTTGACCATCATGATGACAATGGCTATCATTTCATGGCAAAGACTTTTTACTTGCTTGTTTCTTTTGTGAGAAATGAGTGCATGAAATGATTTAGCCATTTTGACTTGAACCATTTTACACAATACTTGATTATTATTTTTGTGATGATGGTTTTGGATTATGAGAGCCAAGAGAGAAAAGTCTTCTCTCATTCTTTCATGCTATTCTCTCTCTGGTTCTTGAGCTCTCATCTTCCTCCTCTTGCTCTCCCTCTCTTGATTCTATGGTTCACTTGTCTCATGAGTTGAGAACCAAGAACCATAGATAAAATCCCATACAAACTCTTCTCTACTCACTCTAGTTCACAAGGTTTAGCAAACCGAGTGAACTAGTTTCTTCAAAGTTCGAAGAAGGAGCCAAAGGTTGAAGCTTTCAGGTGGATCTATCTTCGGCGCAAGGAGAAGACGGGGAGAAGCCGATTCGGACGACCATTGAAGCTTGAAGATGAAGGAGTTCGAGAAAAAGAAAGGTATAACCCCCTAACCGAGTAGTTAGCAACTCGTAGTTAGGTTGTTAGTTAGATGTTTAACAAAGATCCGGTTTTGAGTCCATGTTATCACCTCTAAGAAAATTGTTTTTCACCATATTCCGCATGCCCGAAAGTACCGGGAGAGGTAGCATGGACTTGCATTCAGTTGGAATATCCTGCACCTCATTCTACGGGGAAAGAGCCGAGATCCCTTCACCGGGAGTGACCTCTTTAGCAAAGGTTTTCGCCACTATATTTTTATAAAAGCTATCCAGTTCCTTCAACGATATCAAGTTCATTACGTTAAAGGTTTTTCGCCAAAAACCATTCGTAGCCCTCCGTCATTTCAGACGGGTAGCACGTAGTATTCATGCTATGTTTGTTGACCTTCGTCAAGGCACAGTGTATGGTAGCTGCTTGTTACCTTTCTGCTGCATAGATAGATGCGTTGGTTTGGGACAGTCGTATAGCCTTGTTGACCTTCGTCAAGGGCTTGTACGGGTGGGTTCAAATTAACCTGGACAATGACGGGTAGAACTTGACATGTGACTTATGATTTGTTGACCTTCGTTAAGGTCATAAGAGCATGGGGAAAATATCACATCAGGAGTTTCTAAAGAAACTGAAACTTGCCAGATATGCGCATACCTTCTGGAGTATGATAACATGAGCGGATTCCGTCACGTTATCATGCGATGATAGTTGATCCCAATTCCCACTGATGAGTTGGTTTACTCTTCGGGTGATCCCGACTAATTCTCCTTTCAGGTTTGGAGGAGAATTTGACGGTACAGTGGGTGGTTTCCTGATTAGATAAAGTGATAACCATTCTGATCTTGGTTAGAGTGCACGCTAAGTGTTTCTTTTCTCTCTCTCTTTGGCAGAGACCATGACCCGACCCTTAACTATGAGTCAGTGACCAAAGTTGACCGAACTTCTTAAACACCGGCTTTTGGATTGTCAGAGTTGCAAACCTCATTGCCACTCCTACTTTTACCCTTTTCTCCAGGACACCCCGTATTACTATGAACGTCCACTTCCATTGGATAAAACCATCGTATGGTTATATACGAACTCGAAGGAATTTATTCGAGGATGGTTTCCGGTTCTGGAAAAAACGAATATGACTATTCAGTTGTCTTTTCCTTTTTACCTTCTCTCAGGTTGCGAGTACTCCTTGGTTTAGGAGATAGTACACCTATTACGCAAATTGGATAGTCTTCTTCCAAACCTTAGGCTGGTGCCGAATGGTGGGGAATGAAGAAAACCAATTAGTGTAACGATGGTGTGCAGATGGTATTAAGTTAAGACAAATAAAGGGATTAGTAAGAGGGCAATGTAAATTGCGACTGCTATTCACGACCAAACCAAGTGTTTCATTACCACTCCCACTTCACCTTTGTATTTCTATAGAACACTCCGTATCACTACGAAGATCCATAGTTTATTTGTATACTCCATCATATGGTTATATACGAACTCGAAGGAACTTGTTCCAGTTCGGGGATGGATTCTGGTTCAGGAGAAATAGGAATAAGGTTTATTCGGTTGTCTTTTATCTTCACCTTCTCTCGCATTGCGAGTGCTCCTAGGATTAGGACAGTACACCCATTATGCTTATTGGATAGTCTTCTTCCAAACCATAGGCTGGTGCCGAACGGTAGGGAAGGAAGAAAACCATTTGGCCTAAAGGGGTGTACAGAAGGTAATGACTAAAGACATATGAAGGGATTTAGAGAGGTGGCAAAGAAATATACGGTTACAGTTGTGAATCTGGATAATGGAAGAGGCATTACTAGGAATACCCGGATACCCCTACGAAATATTCACATGTTTCAGTTTTACTGTGTACTGTTAAAAGAAAACTGATTTCCCAATTAGACACTTGCTCCAGGGTATGTATTTACAAGGTATGATTCTCACATCTGTATGGTTTTATAGATGATGAGTGGGAGTAAGTTATTGGGAATTAGGTGATCATCCTCATTATATCGGAATTCGTTGTAATTGGTGATATTTGAGGAAATCGCCTGGGCTGTTTGCCGGACGGCAAATATTTGGTTTTGAATATCCGTTGTTATGCACCAATTTCAAATTGATATATCTGTACATCTATTTTTATAGAGTGAGATATAACTATTTGAAATTATGTCTATGACATTTACCTATTTCAGTGGATGGTTAGGTAAGGAGCATTCAACAGCGGTGTAATTCTTCATAACCATGGTACAGTTTTCAACCAACGACACACAGGGATTGAGTTGTTAGACTCAGGGGACTTATATAGAGTATTGTATATTGTCCAGTGTCCATTAGGACAGAGGGGTTGGTACTCGTACTATATTCTGTTTACTTGTGACTTCTCTAGTTCTTAGACATGTGTTTCGTAGAAATACAAGGTCCAAGTATTGAGAAGTTACAGGTATATGAATAAAGTAGAGAACTAGGTGTTCCAAGTATCGGGATTCTTCAAGGTGATCGAAGATGTAGATACTTATGGATGGTATTCAGTTAATAGTAATGATTAAGAGAACTTGCTTCTCTTTCAGGTTACTCATAATTGGAAGCACTCCTAAGTTGAGTAATGCTGATCGGCCTCTCTCCATTTAGTTGACATGCACTGGAGACAGCTGCATGATTTGAATCTGGTTCCAATTAAATCATTGCCTATGTTTCTATATTGGATATAGAAAGGTTCATATCTTAACGACGTTAAGGTACGGGGAGTTGTCCGGCTTATGCTTAAAACCAGACTCTGGATAACTCAAGGCACGTTTCTGTAATGGTTGTTTGTGGGTTGACCCGGGCTATGACGAGGGTTAACTTTCTACCATCTGGAAGATCAATAGTGATATTGTTCTTGACTCGCCACGGTTTTAATAAAAATGGATTTTTCAGAAAACAGTAGTGGGAGTATGGTAGAACTGGAAGGGATTCTAGAACCGCAAACGATTACTGAAAATTTGATAGGATCCTAAAGATTCAATCTGTATTTGACATTCCATTGGCCACTCCGCAGACATGATGGGTAACCTCTGCCACCCGAGATGTACTCCGGTAGCCTCAAGGACGGTGATAGGGAGGTTCTTGTTTACCCAGACTTTCCACTACTATTGTTCCAGACTGTGAGACCCGGCAGGAGGATGAGTATAGCGTCGTTCTAAACTAGCATTAGAAGTGTACGTCTATATGATTCTGCCAGAGGGTTGTCGTAGTCAGTGGGAGCTGCGGAAGCATTGGTGGACAGGTGGCTTATCTCTATTTATAGACTAAAGCAGATATAGCGGAGATAGATCATCTATTTCTGATGTGACAGTCATAGGTTTGACTCCATCAGAATAGGGGATGGATCTGTTAAGAAGGTAGTAGGGTGTGATGTCCTGGTATTAGGATGACACACACAGAGTAGGAAGTGAAATTCCTATACTACGATCGGTTATACTTTGGTTGTCACACATTAGTTTCTCTACATAGGACTTGGATATTATATCAGACATTCTGGTTACTAGATCTATGGTTTTAGATCTAGATTTGGGAATTTTCCCAATCAGGGTACTTAGACAGCATTCTATAAGTATTTAGAATGGACGACTCCTGGCACGGTAGTATACCTGCAGGTGATGGAGTCACCCTCTCTAAAGGAGTCTTACAGACTAAAGGGGAGAGGGATGTGCATGATTGGCAGATCACTTGCTTAGGAAATTGAGTCAATCATGAGATGTCAAGTACCACACCAGATGTTGTTTTTGCAGTAGGTGCAATGTGTTGATATTGATCCAATCCTGGAGAAACATTCGGAAGCAGTTTTAGAACATAAGTGCATGTTCTAGGGATATGATAACGACAACCTCTTTTGGGAGACGGTTATCATTCCAGGCTTCCAAGGTGACCTGGATGACAGAGTGGCTGTCAGAGTTATTGTTTTCCCTCTGACGAGGGGCAGTATTTTGGACAGGTGGTCCAGGAAGATACTGAGGGAGGCATGGCGCAGGATACTGATTAAGTTCAGTTGTTGATACAGTCTAAGAAGTTTGGATTTGGAGTTCACTTATAAGCTAGGTCCCATCAGATATCCAGACATATTCTAAGATAGGTATTGCTCATTTTGGAAGATGGCTTTCTCCGTGAACTTGAGATAGAGAGAGACATAAAAAGAAACATCTAAGCGGATCCACTCGCTGAGGCTATTCCTCGAACGCATTAGTTTCACAAACAGGTTTTGTGAGACTGATTAATAGAGGAGTTGGGTGTTCGGTATCACACGGGCTGTGAGTATGCGGCATCGCAATAAATAGCCTTGAATGCAAGTGGAAGATTGTTGGATATAGTGCCCTCAGAGTCAATTATTGGATCACAGGCACGTGATTGCAATGATTGAGGGAGGACCTATGCCGGTAGGACAGTCTTACTCAAGATGATAGTATGCTATCTGGTTTACCTTTATCATCGTGTACTGTTTTAGGTGACCTTACAGGTCGCTATTGCGCGTTGATAGAGCCCCTAGGATTCTTGCTTGACTGCCAGCAGTATGAGGGCGATCATATACGTGGGAGCTGGGGTCTATAAGCACATCCTTAAAAGGTCCCTAGTCGAGAGAGTTTCGAGACAGGGCATCGATACTCCAGAGTAGACTAGTGTATACAGTCGAGACCCCGACGAGGGGAGGTGGCCGGTCTCACAACCCACTGGTGTCAGTTGGTTCACCTAAGATGTATACAGGTGCTCATTGGGTTATGAGAACACTGGACAGGACTCGCCGGGAACATGCTAGTTGGTCTTATACCTGGTGACGTGTGTACAGGTTAGTTCATCGACCTGAGATCGTCATTTGTCTCGTGTGAGTTCCCACTGTACTTTAATTACTACCCTACCATGCTCAAAGGAGTCATGCAAATAGGTTTTAGTTGGGTACAGTCCCGAGCCACATGGAGGCAGTGAGCGGATCTTCAGGGGTTCGTCTCTCCTGGTATTGGGGGTGAGGTCGCGCTGTGTCTAGGAGTGCCATTACACGAAGTCCTTGGCCAAGGCAGGAGATTTACTGGTAGGTATTCCAGTAATATCTCACGGTGTTCTGGGCTACACTCCGACACGACTTGTACCGCTTTTAGGGGTCTGACTTTTACCAACCCCCTAGGCCCTCCATGCGATACTCATAGACGAACGGACCGGACTGTACGGATATTCTCACTGACAGGCTCAGTAGGGTGTCAGTATGAGTTCGCTCACAGACGTCCCTTTTGGTCAATACCAGGTAGCCCGTTATGTATGGCTAATACCTCTGACGTGCTAGTGGTTAAATCCACAGCCAAAATGTTGAAGAGTCTTTAAAGTCCACCACTGACAGTTTCTCAAGTTTCGGGCGAAACGTTGTAGAGGCCGTATGGAGATATGGCAGGGTTCGATCAGATACGTGCGGTATTGGACGGATCATGATCGGACGGATAATACTAGCGGGCTTTGGTTTAAGCCGGATCCTAGTATTGTACAGTGTAGATTTTGTCTCTTTGCATTTGTATTCGGTCGGAATATAAATGCGGGTATGTATATACGGTCGCGGGGTTTTCCTGTAATTTATTACGGGATCAGTTTTTGGAGTTGCCAGTTTTCTTTCCGTTTCGGCCAGTTTTCCTTTATTCCTTCATGGCCGGATTTTTCTGATGAAGGGGCTAATTTGCATATTTGCAAATTAGCATTTGTGGAGGGGTTTATTTGTAAATGGAGGATTATGATGGATATAGCATCTTTGCTTTTTCTAGTGATCATTTCTTTAGCATTTATGAGATTGGATTAGTTTTGATGGTGGTGTGACCTTTTTACCTCATTATCTTCACATGGCTTATGGTCACCATTTGCTTTTCCTACACTCACCCCCTTGTAGTTTTTCTCCTCCTCAATTTTTTTTGGCCGGCCACATTCTTTAGGGTGAGAAAGAGGGGATTTCATTTTTTGGGTGTGGGGAAAGTTTATTCATCTCATATTATGCTTTGCCACAAAAATCCATAGCCATATCAAAAGCTCATTTTCTTCTTCCCTCCTTCAAAGGCAACTTCACTACCCGCTTGAGACAAGTGATTCTACACTAGCCTACAGTATTCCTGGACACGTCGACTCGCCAACTTCGTGCCCGAGTTTCCTTGGTCCAGAGGTGGGAGCCCATAAAAGAACCCGACGATGTGGTGCCTGTTCCGACGAGGAGATGAAGGCCGGAGATTCCGCGAGGAGATCGGAGTGGAGGCCGAAGACCGAAGGACACGGATCGCTTGGTATAGCTTTCTTCCTATTCTCTAGTTAGCTAAGAGTAGGTTAATGGCCCGATCCGGGTTTTATAGTGCGCAGTAGTGCCGGTTTACAAGTTTTGAAAAAGTTTCATTTCCGCATTCCGGCGTCGGATTGACAGACGGGGCGCTGCCGTGCACTTACACTTATGACCTTGACGAAGGACAAAATATCATAAAATGCAAGTCAAGTTCTACCTGTCATTGTCCAGGTTAATCTAAACCCATTCGTACAAACCCTTGACGAAGGCCAAAATAGCTGTACACCTGTCCCAGATTAATGCATCTATCTATGCTACAGATGAATACCCAGCAGCAACCAATCACTATGCCTTGGCGAAGGTCAAAATACTGCTGAATATCCATCTGAAATGATGGAGGGCTACGGCTGGTTTTGGCGAAAACCGTGAACGTAATGAACTTGATATAGTCGAAGGAACCATGATAGCTTTTAAAAGGAGTGGTTTAGGCTCCGCATTTAGAAGTTATTTTTAAAGAAAACCGAGTGGTTTTGAAATTGTTCCAACGATTTAACTTTGGTTTGTTTTCTTTGAATTAAACAGTTTTAATGCTGTCCCATCATTTAATCCTATCATTGCAGAAAGAAACGAAAATAGAACGTAGCTTATACCATCCGCATTCGCCACGGGGTCCCGTCATGCACCGTCAGGTTACTTAACTAACGACAGAGCGGGGGTTGGACTAGCGCGGGTGCAAAACATAAGAAACGTTTATATATATATATATATATATATATATATATCCATTCGTCTCACGCAATAATAGCCGTTCCAGATCACAGATCACAGCAATACAGATAAATATATTGGATATACTAGGATTTCCGTGTTTCGTTTTAGCCTAGAACGAAAAACGGATTCCACGGTCGTGATGAATAGCCAAACCCCACCTTAGAACTCTACAGGTGCGGCAAACTACTCGCCAAATTCCCGAAGTGAAGCAACCTGCCTCAATAAAATGAGTAGGCCATTCGGCACTTCAAGAACCCGGTAGTTTGTGCACCCCTCCTTGGGTCTATCCTAGGTGCACGAAAAGGTAAATGAAATAATACAACGGTGGCTACAAGCTCAACCCGGATGTGCCCCGCAAAAGAATATTACATCAATTTACAAATATATATGAATGAAAGAAAAGAACACTTTTCTCACATCCCCCAGCTATTCATTCACAGCGATCCAATACTTCATATCCACAAACCATCAATAAGATACAAGATATGTGCAACCCCCACTAATCGACATATAGCAATTAGTAGACGTTTAGAAACACATATACAAACACCATACATAGATAAGAAAGAATTTGGAATTTCGATCGATTAAAACTTTCCGCGTTTACTCCATGCACAAACCAGTACACAAACAAATCTAGGCAAAAACCAAATGAGCGTGTCGTGTAACTAGGTAAGGAATTTTGTTGTTTTAGCACGAGCGGACCATAGGTTCTAACTTATGTACCCTTCGCTTGTTGTGTCGGTTTTCGATTTGGATTTTTATGCGTACGATATACTTTAATTGTAGGTACAAGCGCGTGGACTCTCGGGACGACGAAGGAGAGCAAGGCATCCGTCGAGATCGACTAGAGCGATGCGTTGCAGGTGTGTAGATGTTTATTTAAGGGGGAAGTCGGATGGATGGCGTATAGTACCCCCGCATCCGTGGTATTAAGGTATATGTATACATATATATACACACACACACACACACACACGTAGGATACGAATACTTAGCTAATAGTGTCTCAAGAATATTATAGGTGATAGTAATATATTAGTAGAATAACATATCCCTAGTACTAGTCATGAAAGTATATAACTACATATATTTACAATATGATGAGGATATGATCCGAAATGATGAAACGAGTCGATATGATATGATATGATAATATGAGGCGATATATATACATGATGCGATACGAGATGATATGACATGTGATGATATATGACGAAATGAGATAATATGATGTACGGGACGATAGATCTGTACTACTTGATTGATGATATTGTACGATGGATTATACCGTACGTGATACGATGTACGTAACGATAGATCCAAACTATTTGATTTGATGATATCGTACGATAGATTATACCGTACGTGATATGATGAGGATGGATCACCGACTTATGTATGTATATATCGACTAGAGAAATATTGATTAAAATCTTTAAGTAGATATTAGGATATATTTAGAGCCATAGCTATTTTCAAAACTAATGAATAGTTATGCACTTTTAAATGATAACTTCAAGGGATGCTACGGATTTTCAAATGGTACTGTTTCAAAAACATTGTAGCCCCTATTTTCAAAACAACGATTCGTACTGTTTTAAACTATAACTGTATGGCTCATATGTAGTCTCGTATTTTATAATGTTCGAGTTTACGTTTTCTCTATTCTGTTTATGCTCACGCTACGATTGCTTATTTCTGCATACGCTCGTATTATTTTCATTTACGAAAAATATACTACATTTCATGTACTTATCTTTATACGACTTCGTTTGTTAGGACACGCGCACTATTACCGATGATGCGCATGTTCCACGTATACATACTCACCGGCTCACACACACATCATCGGTAATTTCTATGCCACGTACATATTAAAAATCGCTATGTCAATTCGCCTTATAACCTGTAGATTTTTGGTTATTGTTTAGTACCCTGTACCACACATACTAGTTCATATATTGCACTTCCTTACCTAGTTACACGACACGCTTATATGAAAACACTTGCTATACTTTAAAGTACTGTTCTGTGCCTATGAATATTGTTCCATTATTGTTACATACTCATGAGATTATGTTTTTATGAGATTTCTGGATTTGAGAAACCGCGGATACATATTAAAAACTTATGATTATTTAAAAAACATGGTTTCTCTTGATATAATATATCGACGTCCACCATGAGTTTTCTCGGTGCTGGGCTATGATGATTACCCAATTCGATGAGTGAGGAGTCACTGTCTGCGGGTACATAGTAGACCCGGTACGGTACCCTCGGGCAAGAAGATCGTATAGAAAGACTTTGAGCCCGGAAGGGAAACACTACTTACCGGTGACAGTACTGGACTCGGCGGATATCCGGAGGATACCGACTGGAGTGATATGAGACAGATGGATTTGAGGGCCAATCCGATGAGACGACGCCTGAGATATGAGGATTTACGTGTCGATACTGGATACGGGTTTTATGATGATTTCGAGTGTCGATGCTGGGCACTCAAGTTTTTGTTAGGAATATGTATGCCCTAGAGGTCATTATTGTTGATATAGTGGATGCTTTGACATATATATAGAGGAATTTCTTGCTCGACATGATAGTTGTTAGTTATATGTATGCCCTAGAGGCCATTACTGTACATTGGATGTATATTGTAGTGGATGCTGGGACATATATAGGTAGGACTTTCTTGCTCGACATGATAGTACGCTATCTGGTTGCTCTTTATCTTAACATGTATACTTTCTGTCTCTCCGATTACATGTTGATAAAGCCCTTAGGATGTGTACTCGACTTCCAGGACTATGATGTAGATCATACTAGTGGGGCCTGGGTAGTCAATGAGTACATCCTTCATTGTTCCTAGTCGTGGGAATATCGAGACGGGGCATCGATATTCCAGAGTAGACTAGCGCATATCTTCTCGACCCATGTGATGGGCGATGGATGATCCCATATCCATTTGTGTTTGACATCGAAGATGGTATGCGGGTGCTCAGTGGAGACTGGGTACACTGAACGAACTCGCCGAGAACTCCCAGATGGTATTATACCTCACGTCAGATGGCAGTTCTCTGGTGACACTGGTGCAGCTTAGTCTGTTGACCCGAGATCGTCATAGAGTCTTGTGTGTCTCCCACTGTGCTTTGATTTCCACCCTACCACGGCTCTACTGAGTTGTGCAAACAGGTGGTTTTTGGGTACAGTCCCGATTCACATGGAGGCAATGAGAGATAGGAGGGGATTCGTCTCTCCCGGTATTGGGGGTTGATGTTGTGCTATGCCCGACTGGCCATAACAGGAAATCCCTGGCCAGGGTTGCAGTGATATACTGGTAAGAGTTATCAGTAGTTTCACGAATGTTATGGACCTCAAGTCGGCATGACTTATCGAGCTACTGGGGTCTGACGTTTACCACCCCTAGGCGAGATATGCGACATATCAGACGAACTGACCGGACTGTACGGTAAGTGTTACTGGTTGGATTCGCAGGAGTGTGAGCGGGCTTGCTCGTCGATCTTCTGATCGCTCAATACCCGGGTGGCCGTTACGTTTAGCAGACCGCTTGCGGCTTGTGGGTGTTTGATATGATCATCATCCGCTGCCGGCGTATTGACGAGTCTTTAGAGTCCTACACAGAGGTTTCCTGGCTCAAGCGAAACGAAATAGGAGCGCATATGAGATATGTGCGGGACCGAGAATAATGCGTGTATGTGATACCGTATTTCATTCTCGCGATGAATGTGTGTCGAATGGTTGTATGCGATATAACCTAGTTATCGAATCAAGGATTGATTCGATAAGCCGATACATTGGATACTAGCCGGTTATATGCGATATGACCGGATCATTGGATCAAGTGTTGATTTAATGATTGAATGTATAATTATATATTTGATATATTACTTTGCATTAACTAGTATAGGTTCACTTTAAATGGATTTACTCACTTGGTTTGTGCACATTGTATATGTCATATATTTTGTGCACATGATTGTATCATGTTTGATGATACATGCAAGCTAGGGTTAGTGTAAAGAATTAGACCATGGTTAGGTTTATGATTAGGGTTTTCTTTTTATTTACTTATTCATTTATTTATTCTTTTGTTTATTTTGGAAAAATAAAAAGGTAAAGAGAAAAAGAATGGTTGCTAGTTTTGTTTGTAGTTGAAGTTTCTTGAAACTTGACTTAGTCACCATTCTTGTCTCATCCTTAACCCTAACCATTCTAGTTAACCATGGTCCATTCTCTACAACTAACCAAGGGTTAGTAAATGATATGTATTGATTTATTTATCATTTACAAAACACTTATCATATTCTTTTTCATCTTCTTCTTCTTCTTCAACAAAAGAAAAAGCTTGCTACATCAATGGTGTTTGATGAAAAAGTGTGAGAAATTCAAATCTAAAGTCTACCCACTTCCTATTTCTTCATCCTCTACCTCTTGCCAAGTTGTATAGGGTGTTTACTTCACAAGTTTTCAAAGCTTGGTGAAGTTGGAGCTTGTTCTTGCGATGCCTCGACGTAGATCATCTTCGGCATCGAACCGACGATCAAGCCCGCCCATTCTTCGATGATACCAATGCTAGAGTCGTGAGTTCGATTTGGACAGCGGAGGGAGATCATCGTGGAGCTCACGAAGTGGTGGACCGGATCTACAAAGGTTGTAGTCACTTTCCCCTAGCATTTAATTCGATTACTTGCTTGCTTTGCCTAGATATCTAGTAAACGATCCGTATTACGGTTTGTAGGCACCCGTAAAATTTGATTTGTGCATGTTTGATCACTTGTGAGACTCCTTATGAGTGCCTAGGAACCCTACAGTGGTATCAGAGCCTAGCTAGAGCCTTAGGCGAAGTCCCGACGGAGTTAGAAGTCCGATCGACCCAAAACCCGACTTTGAAAATTGCTCTCTGGACTTTTCTGTAAAATGTGGATTTTTCGAAATTAAAAATATCCAGAAAATTCAGCAGGAAAATGTAAGGGTTACTGAAAAATTCGATGTACTGATTCCTTAAAGTCACCGCGGATCCGCGGCATGAGCATGCTCATGCGGCGGTTCCGCGGCTAGTTTGTCGTTTTGTGCATCGACGTTTGCACAGTAACTCTTAGTAAGTAGTGCTGGGTTTCCTGGGATTATTTTAATATTTATTCCAGATTTTTATTTTCTTGCTTGTATTGGGAACTCTGTATATTCGATCGGACTGTCTAATTTTGTCGGTGTGGCTTTCCGGGTAATTTTAGAATATGTTAAAAAGTTCGACCGGATATAAATACCCACTTTTTCCCCTGCCGGGAAATTTCCAATTGTTGGATTTTTCCGTAGTTTAACGACGTTCTAAGTAGTGCAAGTAACGCGATGGACCCTCTAGAAGACAACAAACCTTAACTCGATTATGTGACCGTCTTGAACTGCCCTTTGAACCTTCGGGTTTGGGGCAGTACGGCGTGCCACATGTGAGGCGTTGGCTTGACCCTTCTACGGCTGGACCGTTGGTACTGAGGCACGAACTGAATGTTGTTAGACTTATTTCATGTGTTGAGCTGTATCAGGAAAACTTGGGTGTTCGATTGTTCGATCGAAAAGTTTAGCATTTTCTATTTATCTGGAATGTGATACAATAATTGGAATTCACAAATAGTTATGAGATAAGGGAATGAATATTATAAACATAGCAGTTTAGTCTCACTTGATCGGTTGCCACGGAATTTTGATGTGATCAAAAGTCCGTCGCAATCACGTAGTGTACGCGGATACTCGCCGGGTAAACTTGATAGACAGCCTCACTCCATAGTCCCGACCAAGTGACTGTAGGAGAACCCCGTCGCCGAAAGCATCCGTTCAGGTGCTCGTGGTAGCGGTGTTCCGCCTTGGTGCACTTTATCGACGGCGTCGGGGGTGCGGCCGTCTACTGAAGTTTGCGACGAGCATTCGATCAGAATGTCGGGAATCCTGTTGAATTGCCCGACTTGATATTGAAAAGAGTTTTCGATAATGATACTAAAATGCGGGGTTTATAATTGTTAGGCAAGTGATGTCTAAAGAATTCATTGAGTCAGGCATGCGATGTCTGAGGTGGTTGCGGATTCCAACTGTTGTAGTTTTACACTTTCTTTTCTGTGACCGTAAGTGTAATATGTAATATCGCCGGTTTCGTTGCTATATGTCAACGACAATTGGGATGGACATATTTACTTACGTTGATGACATGTGATGTTATGTGTTGCTGGATATGTTATATTGGATCGTCGTGTTTGAATAGCCGGGGTTTTTTATGTGAGATGAGTGTTTTTCATTTTCATTCATGTAAAAACTTGTATGTAATATTCTTTTATTGGGGCACTTCCAGGTTGCGGAAGTCGTCACCCGTTGTATATTATTTACTTTTCCGCATTAGGATAGACCCAAGGAGGGGAGCACATGTAACCGGGTTCTGGGGTCCAGTGGGAGACCAACTCGAGGAGTCGAGTCCGGGTCTCCTAACCCTAGAATTGGTACGGTTGCTTGCCGCTCTCGTAGGGGTCTAGGGGTGTGGGATTGGCTATTCATCACGACCGTGGAATCCGTGTTTTATACTGGCTCGTATTGAAAACACGGACGTCCTAGTATATCCAATATTTCATATGATTCTTCTGCTGTGCTTTATCTGTGATGTGATCATGCGATGTTCTGTGACAGGTATTATATATAGTATATATGATATATTATATTGACGTTGCTTATGTTTTACACCCGCGCTAGCCCTGCCCCGCTCTGCCGTTAGTTACCTAACCTAACGGTGCACGAGGGGACATCGAGGCGAATGCGGATGGCATAAGTGTACGTCATATTTATCTGTGATGTTTAGGTAATTTAAATGATGGGATATTCATTAATGAGATTAATGAAAGAAAATAAACCTAATTGATGTTGTGGAATCGAATTTCAAAATAAAACAGGTAGCTACAGTTCTTGCTTTGCATCGCGGTGTTCCTTGTAGAACATCCTGCACCTTATTCGATAGGGAAAGGACCGAGATCCCTTCACCGGGAGTGACTCCTTTAGCAATAACTGGCAGATGCTACACACTCGGTTTGTCTTTGATCGCTTCTATAGTTTCCGCTTTGCACAGTGATATATATGATATATCCCGCACCTCATTCGACGAGGAAAGGGCCGACGAACCCTTCACCGGGAGTGACCCCTTTAGCAAAACTAGAAAAGGCTCGAAAACATCCCATTTAAAAACCATTTGATTCCGCAACGAGATCAAGTTCAAAGCGTTAAAGGTTTTCACAAAAACCAGTCGCAACCCTCCGTCATTTTAGGAAGTAGAGTACTTAGTATTCGTGTTGTGTTTGTTGACCATAGTCAAGGCACAGTGTACGGTAGCTAAGTGATGTCTTCCTACACCGCATATGATGCGATTAGTTAGGACAGTCATGTGGCTTTGTTGACCTTAGCCAAGGGTCATGTGGGTGGGTCTAATTAATCACGAAATGACGGGTAGAACTTGACTAGTACCTATGATTTGTTGACCTTAGCCAAGGTCATAGGTGCTAGGGGTAAAAACCTTTATCGGGAGTTTCAAGTGTTGAAATTTGCAATGAGATTGCATACCTTCTATATGATAGTTGGACCCCGATACCCACTGCGAGTAATTGTTACTCCTGGGAGAGTTTTGCACTTTGCAATTAGCCGATCAAGTAGGTGTCTAGAAAGGTGTCAACGGGGTTACGCCTCTGGAAAAACGAGGTTTACAGTAATTAGGTCCGTGCGAAAGCACGGGGAACCTCCCTCAAAGTACCGACACTGGCCTGGCTGAAAGATTGGCGAACTTGTAGAGTGTAATTAATCCCGGCTAGTCTTTCCTTTTAAGGTTTGAAGGAAGATTTGATAAAAACAGTGGGAGCCATCCTGATTAGATAAAATATATAACCAATCTGAACTTGCAAGAGCGCACGCAGAGTGTTTTCTTCTCTCTCTCTCTCCTGGTAGCGACCATATCACACCTTAATCAAGATAATAATATGGATGTATTGACCGAACCCGCTTGTTATACTGAGCTGGGGAACGTTGGTCCCGCTCCAACTTATAATTGTTATAAGACAGAGCAGGAAATAGGGGAATACCAGATTTCCTATGCCGCCCAAACGAAGAAAGTGCATATGATGCATCTTCTTCGGGTGTGTTCATTACAAAGAACTGTTTCACAGTATCCTCTGCATCCTGGGTATATGATACCGGATTAGGATCCCAGATATGTAATCTGTTACATAGGGCTACAAAAGGGTAGAAAAACTGAGAACGGGTGATAAGTTTCATGAGACAGAAAACGGGGCAAGTGTTGCAGCCAAGTCTGTCGGTCACTGTCACCCTGTATTGTAATACATTGATTCTGAACGAATGTTATTAGATACCGAACCTGATATACAAAATCATATCAGTCTCTTTATCAGTAAAGAAATGATAAAATTTTGTATTGTTGGATAATGTTTTGAACATTTCCTATATCAAAAGTTGATCGGTTCAGACACGTTATCTAAAACCATTGAAGTTCTAAATCAAACTACAGTTCCTAGTATACAGAACACACACAAGAAGAAGAGTTCAGAAATGAACGAATCCTTCTTGGGGCATTGTAGACTAGGTCACATCAATGCGACCCGACTGGCTGAAGTTACATTTTAGATGCATATTTAAATCAGTTTGAATTTACATCTTGTGAAACTTGCCAGTCATGTCACAAAGATTAGATGACCATAGCTCTGTTTATTAGAAATAGAGAAAGAGATAGTAAACTCTTGGGACTGATACATGATGATGTATGTAAAGTCTCCTGTCTACACATGCCAGGATTGGTTCTTTATACTTCATTATATTCTCTGATAATCTCTCAAGATTCAGTCATATGTTCCTGTTGAAACATAAGTCCGAACCTTTTGAGGTATTCACAGAATATAAGTTAGAAGTAGAGAACCAATAACCGGGTATAAGTATTATGTCCTATGATGAGATCAGGGAGCAGAATACTTGTGCATAGAATTCCTGGACTATTCTAAAGGAGAATGAGATTTTCTCTCAGTGTTACTCCTCTGAATACACCACAGCACAACGGTGTATCAGGGCGGAGCAATTGCACAATATTAGATATGGTGTGCTCTATGATGAGTATTACTGAGTTACCTATTTCCTTTTAGGGTTATGCACTTGAGAAGCTGCATACCTATTGAATTAGGTTTGAATCAAATCAATGCCTACCACTCCATATGAGATATGGTATGGGAAGAACCCATCTCTTAAGCGAGTTAAGATTTGGGGTTGTCCGGCCTATGTTTAAAGCAAAATCCGGACAAGATAGAGGCAGAATCAGTTCTGTAGAACTGGAACGGTTCCAGCTATACAAAACTGCAGTTGATGATTTGACAGAACCATAACATTCTATAGTTCCCGACGAACCTCAGCCTCTCCGCCGATCTAGTAGGGTTCCTTATCCGCCTGAGAGATACCTCGGTTTCTCGATGACAGTGGGAGCAAGGATTGCATCATGAGATGATGACCCAACTAGTTTCGAGCAGGCCATCGAGAGTAGGGACTCCGTAAGAATGGCTGGATGCTTAGCGATCTGAGATGGAATCCATGTACACCAGCAAAGTATGGACTTTAGCTGCTATATCTGAAGGGTTAAATCCACATCAGGAGCAAGTATATCTTGAGAAGATTACTTGGTGTAGATGGAAAAGTTGAGACTTTCAAAGCTAGACTTGTTAAAGGTTTTCGTCATCGACCAGGCATGGATAATGATGAAACCTTTTTCCAGTAGCTATGCTTAAGTCTGTCCAGATCCTACTTACCACGGCTACAAACCATGACTACGATATCTGGCGGTTGGGTGCCATGACTGCTTTTCTAAATACTGATTTAGAAGAGAACGTCTATAAGAACACAGCCAGAGGTCCTCGTAAACAGTGGGAGCAGCGGAAACGTGTGCAAGTTGCTTTACATAATGAAGCAGGCATCGCGGAGTTGGAATGTCTGTTTTGATGTGATAGTCAAAGTGTTTGACTTCATCAAAATGGTAGACGAACCTTGTATATACAAAAGGGTAGTATGGAGTATGGTGGTCATCTTCGTATTGTACGTAGACATCATACTCTTGATAGGAAAAGAGTTTCCTATACTACGATCGAGTTTCCTATACTACGATCGATCAATATCCTATTATCACTAGGATTCCCCAAACAGGATCAAAGTGATACCTCCTAAATCCTGAGTTTTCATCTATGAGATAGATGTAATTGGATGCTAGGATTCTCACTAGATGTAGTGAGAAGGTATCAATCGATCCTGGGGAGAATCACTGGAAGAGTTCCAGGGTGATAAAGACGACTGAATGTCAGTCACGGGCATTGTCTTTACCCTCAATAGAGGGACGGTATGTTGGAAGAGTTCCAAGCTAGATACCGTGGCAAACTAGACGATAAAGGCTGGTAACATCGCTATTGTAGATACTACCAAAGAGGAAGTTTGGGTGTATATTGGTTCATAAGATGAACTAGGTTCCTGCCATTGTATGGCAATGGAAGTATGGCTTTGGCCCTGGAACCCTGGTCCCATCAGTGACCCATACATATTCTGAGGAAGCATCACCTGATCATGGAGATAGTTGATCTCCGGGGTGATCGAGGTTAGGAGAGTAGACTCAGAGGACAACACGGCGGATCCACTCACGAAGGCCTTTTCCCAGAGAGAGACTCATATGGGATGGTTGAGTATTAGATATTGCAACCACTGCTACAGATGGCCCTAGTGCAAGTGGGAGATTGTTAGTTATATGTATGCCCTAGAGGCCATTACTGTACATTGGATGTATATTGTAGTGGATTCTGGGACATATATAGGTAGGACTTTCTTGCTCGACATGATAGTACGCTATCTGGTTGCTCTTTATCTTAACATGTATACTTTCTGTCTCTCCGATTACATGTTGATAAAGCCCTTAGGATGTGTACTCGACTTCCAGGACTATGATGTAGATCATACTAGTGGGGCCTGGGTAGTCAATGAGTACATCCTTCATTGTTCCTAGTCGTGGGAATATCGAGACGGGGCATCGATATTCCAGAGTAGACTAGCGCATATCTTCTCGACCCATGCGATGGGCGATGGATGATCCCATATCCATTGGTGTTTGACATCGAAGATGGTATGCGGGTGCTCAGTGGAGACTGGGTACACTGAACGGACTCGCCGAGAACTCCCAGATGGTATTATACCTCACGTCAGATGGCAGTTCTCTGGTGACACTGGTGCAGCTTAGTCTGTTGACCCGAGATCGTCATAGAGTCTTGTGTGTCTCCCACTGTGCTTTGATTTCCACCCTACCACGGCTCTACTGAGTTGTGCAAACAGGTGGTTTTTGGGTACAGTCCCGATTCATATGGAGGCAATGAGCGATAGGAGGGGATTCGTCTCTCCCGGTATTGGGGGTTGATGTTGTGCTATGCTCGACTGGCCATAATAGGAAATCCCTGGCCAGGGTTGCAGTGATATACTGGTAAGAGTTATCAGTAGTTTCACGAATGTTATGGACCTTAAGTCGGCATGACTTATCGAGCTACTGGGGTCTGACGTTTACCACCCCTAGGCGAGATATGCGACATATCAGACGAACTGACCGGACTGTACGGTAAGTGTTACTGGTTGGATTCGCAGGAGTGTGAGCAGGCTTGCTCATCGATCTTCTGATCGCTCAATACCCGGGTGGCCGTTACGTTTAGCAGACCGCTTGCGGCTTGTGGGTGTTTGATATGATCGTCATCCGCTGCCGGCGTATTGACGAGTCTTTAGAGTCCTACACAGAGGTTTCCTGGCTCAAGCGAAACGAAATAGGAGCGCATATGAGATATGTGCGGGACCGAGAATAATGCGTGTATGTGATACCGTATTTCATTCTCGCGATGAATGTGTGTCGAATGGTTGTATGCGATATAACCAAGTTATCGAATCAAGGATTGATTCGATAAGCCGATACATTGGATACTAGCCGGTTATATGCGATATGACCGGATCATTGGATCAAGTGTTGATTTAATGATTGAATGTATAATTATATATTTGATATATTACTTTGCATTAACTAGTATAGGTTCACTTTAAATGGATTTACTCACTTGGTTTGTGCACATTGTATATGTGATATATTTTGTGCACATGATTGTATCATGTTTGATGATACATGCAAGCTAGGGTTAGTGTAAAGAATTAGACCATGGTTAGGTTTATGATTAGGGTTTTCTTTTTATTTACTTATTCATTTATTTATTCTTTTGTTTATTTCGGAAAAAGAAAAAGGTAAAGAGAAAAAGAATGGTTGCTAGTTTTGTTTGTAGTTGAAGTTTCTTGAAACTTTGACTTAGTCACCATTCTTGTCTCATCCTTAACCCTAACCATTCTAGTTAACCATGGTCCATTCTCTACAACTAACCAAGGGTTAGTAAATGATAAGTATTGATTTATTTATCATTTACAAAACACTTATCATATTCTTTTTCATCTTCTTCTTCTTCTTCAACAAAAGAAAAAGCTTGCTACATCAATGGTGTTTGATGAAAAAGTGTGAGAAATCCAAATCTAAAGTCTACCCACTTCCTATTTCTTCATCCTCTACCTCTTGCCAAGTTGTATAGGGTGTTTACTTCACAAGTTTTCAAAGCTTGGTGAAGTTGGAGCTTGTTCTTGCGATGCCTCGACGTAGATCATCTTCGGCATCGAACCGACGATCAAGCCCGCCCATTCTTCGATGATACCAATGCTAGAGTCGTGAGTTCGATTTGGACAGCGGAGGGAGATCATCGTGGAGCTCACGAAGTGGTGGACCGGATCTATAAAGGTTGTAGTCACTTTCCCCTAGCATTTAATTCGATTACTTGCTTGCTTTGCCTAGATATCTAGTAAACGATCCGTATTAGGGTTTGTAGGCACCCGTAAAATTTGATTTGTGCATGTTTGATCACTTGTGAGACTCCTTATGAGTGCCTAGGAACTCTACAATAGTATGCTATCAGGTTACCTTTATCTTAATATGTAGACTGGTATTTATACTGTCTGTCTCTTACATGTTGATAAAGCCCTTAAGATATGTACTTGACTACCAGGACTATGATGAGATCATATTAGTAGGGCCAGGGTGGTCCAAAAGTACATCCTTTAATTAGTTCCTAGTCAAGGGAATATCGAGACTAGGGCATCGATATTCCAGAGTAGACTAGTGTGTACGTTTCTTGTCCCTTAGAGAGCGATGGTTGATCCCACAACCATTGGTGTGTGACATCAAAACTTGTACACAGGTGCTCATTGGAGAATGGGTACACCGAACATGACTCGCCGAGGACTCCTATTTAGTAGTATACCTATCGTCAGATAGCAGTCCTCTGGTGACACTGGTACAGATTAGTCTATAGATCCGAGCTCGTCATAGAGTCTTATGCGGCTCCTACTGTGCTTTGATTTCCTCCCTACCATCCTTAAAGGAGACGTGCAAATAGGTGGATTTTGCGTAAAGTCCCGAGTTGCATGGAGCCAATGAGCGATAGGAGGGGTTTCGTTTCTCCCGGTATTGGGGGTTAATGTTGCACTATGCTCGATTGGCTATAACTGGAAGTCCCTGGCCATGGCTGCTGCCGAGATTTACTGAGAAGTGTTATCAGTAGTTTCTCAAACCATTATAGGCCAGACATCGGCATGACTTATCACGTTACTGGGGTTTGACGTTTACCATCCCTAGACATGATATGCGACATATCAGACGAAGAGAAAAGACTGTACGATAGTATAACTGATAGGCTTCATGGAGACTATGGACAAGGTTGCTTGTTGATCTTCATATTGCTCAATACCCAGGTAGCCGTTACATCCAGCTAGTACCGCTGTCGGCTTGAAGGTGACTGATGTGATCATCACCTACTATTGGCGTATTGACGAGTCTTTAGAGTCCCACACAGAAGTTTCCTGGTTCAAGCAAAACGAAGTAGGACACATATGTGATATGTGTGTGGGCCTGATTAAATACGTGTATGTGATACCGTATTGTAATCTGGCAGTTATCTGTTATCGGTTTGGTTATATGTGTTATAACCAGATTGTCGAATCAAGTGTTGATTTGATAATGTGATATATAGATATATAATATTAGTCAGTCATATGACCGGATTATTAAATCAAGTGTTGATTTAATAATGTGATATACATTATATGTGATATAATTATTTCTTAACTAATATAAATAGCTCACTAATTATTCTTCATAATGTATATATTAATATATATGATATATATATATATAATAATGAAGCATGGCTTGATTTTATATTTTTGAGAAAAATAGAAATGAGGTGTAAATTGAGAGCATGGTTGCAAGCATGGGAGTTATATTTGTTTATTCATCTTGACTCGCTATTCAAGCATGATTGCAATTTTATATTGCAAAATTCCTTGCTTGAATGAGTGGGGGTCAAGAGTTGCCATTCATTCTTTGCTCATTTTCAACACTTAGCCATTTTTCTTTAGTTGCTCCCATGGTTGCTTCTAGCTTCTTCATCTTCCTCGGTGCCATTATTCAAGCTTCAACCCTCACATGAGATGTGAATCATGAAGCTTGAACACAAATAAGTGAGCTTTAACATCCCCTACTTTACCATCCTACACTTGACTAGCGATCGAGTGTAGCGTGTTTCCTACGCTAAAGAGTTTAGTGTAGAGGTAGCTTGAGGTGGAGGGACTTCGCGTGGATCACCTTCTGCACGAAGGTCATCTGAGGAAGCTCGTCCAAAGCCTCAAGTGGAGCCTAGTGGAATCGCAGGACTACTACATGGAGCACTTGAAGTGAAGGACTGTAATTCCACGTTGCCCATCCCGGTGCTTGCGGGGGGGCGGAAAACGGAATAAAAATCGGATTTTTATGAGCTTAGGCAACATGGACTATAGCTAGAAGGATCTTTGCTAAACAAAAACTTGCTAAAGCTAACTAGTAACTAGCTAAGTGCTAGAAAGGTTATACCTTGGGCTTTAAGTCCTTCTCTCCTTGCTCCTTGGAGTGGTGGAAGGAGGTCACCTTGGTCGTCTTCTCACGTCGAAGAAAGATCCACCCGAAAGCCTCAACCTTTGGCTTCAACTCCAAGCTAGAAGTAACTAGGGTGCAAGAAGTGCTAGTCCTTGAACCCTAGATGGGAGTAAAGATGATCAAGAGAGGGTTTTTCTCAAGCTCAAGTGTTTCTCAACACATGAGAGGGAGAGAGCTTGAGGGAGAGGAAGAACAAGAGAGAGAAAAGATATGATCGAATGAGAGAATAATATGAAGCATTCTCTCATATATGTGAATTATTGTAATTAGATAATTAGTGAGATAATTGTCATGGCTAAATCAAGACATGACCATTATCATTTCATTTTTAATGCAAATTGCAAGGATCAAAGAGCATCTTCCAAATGAAATGATGATGGTCATGTAAGTGCACGGCGGCGCCCCGGCCGTCAACCCGACGGCCAAATGCGGAAGCGATGATAAACTTTAAATTTTGCAAACTAGCAAACCGACACCACCGCGCACTAAACAACCGGATCGAACCATTAACTAGTCCTAGCTAACTACAAGATGGGGAAGAGAGATATACCGACAGATCCGAGTCCTCCGGTCTTCTCGTCGTCGTCCCGATCTCCTGCGGAATGTCCTGTCTCCACCTCGTCGCCGGAAGTGCACCACATCGCCTACATCTTTTACGGGCTCCCACCTCAATGCCGAGGCAACTCGGGCACGAAGCCGGCTACTCGACGTGCCCAAGGTTCGTTGTAGAATATGTAGTGAGCAAGTCTCATTTTTGGGGTTTGTGGAATTGCCATTGGTGAAGAAAAAAAAAAAGAGCAACCTTTTGGAAAGGAGCTAGAGAACTTTTCTAGCAAACATGAGAAGAAAAAATACCACACTACCAAATGAATCAAAAAACCATACCACAAAAGTGGCCGGCCCCCATTTTCTTTTGTGTGATTGGAGAGAGAAAAAGAAAGGTCAAGGGGGTGGGTGGAATGCAAAAGGAATCCAAAGGAATCATGAAAGAACATGATTACAAACACAACCACACTCCTACACAACCATCATCTCATGCATGATGACACCAAAGTCAAGCTATCATGAAAAGGAAAGTCAAGCAAGTCAATGGATGGTGCACCATCATGAAGACTATCATGATGCTACAAAAAGCAAAGAACCCCCTCCACTAATGTCGATTTGCAACAATGCAAATAAACCCTCCTCCACCAATCTTCGGCCAATGAACGGAACAATGGAAATTGGCCGAAACGGAAAGCAAACTGGCAACTCCAGAAAACTGGTCCCGTAATAAATTACAGGAAAACCCCAATACTGTGCATACACACCCGCATCTGTATTTCGACCGAAATACAAATGCAATGAGACAAAATCTCCACTGTACTATACTAGAATCCGGCTTATACCAAAACCGGCTAGTAATATCTGTTCGATCCTGATCCGTGCAATACCGCACGTATCTGATCGAACCCTGCTATATACCAATACAGCCTATAGTACAAACCGTCCGATCCTGATCCGTGCAATACCGCACGTATCTGATCGGACCTTACCATATCTCCATACGGCCTCTACAACCTTTCGCCCGAAAGCTGAGTAACAGAATGTGGGGGACTCTAAAGACTCGTCAACACCTTGGTTGTGGATTTAACCACTAGCACGTCATAGGTATAAGCCAATACGTAACGGGCTACCAGGTATTGACTAAAAGGGACGTCCGTGAGTGAACTCAGCCTGACAACCCTACTGAGCCTGTCAGTGACAATATCCGTGCAGTCCGGTCCGTTCGTCTATGAGCATCGCATGGCGGGCCTAGGGGGTTGGTAAAAGTCAGACCCCCAAAAGCGGTACAAGTCGTGTCGGAGTGTAGCCCAGAACACCCTGAGATACTACTGGAATACCTACCAGTAAATCTCCTTGCCTCGGCCGAGGGCTTTGTGTAATGGCTCTCCTAGACACAGCACGACCTCACCCCCAATACCGGGAGAGACGAACCCCTGAAGATACGCTCACTGCCTCCATGTGGCTCGGGACTGTACCCAACTAAAACCTGTTTGCACGACTCCTTTGAGCCGTGGTAGGGTAGTAATCAAAGTACAGTGGGAACTCACACGAGACAAATGACGATCCCCAGGTCGATGAACTAACCTGCACACATGTCACCAGGGAACTGCCATCTGACGTCTGGTATATGACCAACTAGCATGTTCCCGGCGAGTCCTGTCCGGTGTACTCATAACCCAATGAGCACCTGTATACATCTTAAGTGATCCAACTGACACCAGTGGCTTGTGAGACCGGCCACCGCCCCTCGTCGGGGTCTCGACTGTATACACTAGTCTACTAATGGAGTATCGATGCCCAGTCTCGAAACTCCCACGACTAGGGACCTTTTAAGGATAAGCTTATAGACCCCCAGCTCCCACTTATATGATCGCCCTCATACTGCTGGTGGTCAAGCAAGAATCCTAGGGGCTCTATCAACGTGTAATAGCGACGTGTCAGGTCACCTAAAGCAGTACACGATGATAAAGGTAAACCAGATAGCATACTATCATCTCGAGTAAGACTGTCCTACCGGGATAGGTCCTCCCTCAATCATTACAATCACGTACCTGTGACCTAATAATTGACTCTGAGGGCACTATCTCCAACAATCTCCCACTTGCACTCAAGGCTAATTATTGCGATGTCGCATACTCACAGCCCGTGTGATACCGAACATCCAACTCCTCTACTAGTCAGTCTCACAAAGCTCGTTTGCGGAACTATTGCGTTCGAGGAATAGCCTCAGTGAGTGGATCCGCATTGCTGTTTCTTTCTATGTCTCTCTATATCTCAAGTTCGCGGAGAAACCCATCTCCCGAAAAGAGCAATACCTGTCTCAGAATATGTCTGGATGTCTGATGGGACCTAGCTCATAAATGAACTCCAAATCCAAACTTCTTAGACTGTATCGTTAACTGAACTTAATCAGTATCCTGCGCCATGCCACCCTCAGTATTGCCTTGGACCACCTGTCTAAAATGCTGCCCCTCATCAGAAGGAAAAACTATAACTCTGACAACCTCCTTGTCGTCCATGTCACCTTGGAAGCCTGGAATGATAACTGTCTCCCGAATAAGGCTGTCGTTATCATATCCCTAGAACATCCATTTATGTTCTAAAACTGCTTCCTACTGTTTCTCCAGGATTGGATTAATGTCAACTTATTGCATCTAGTGCAAGAACAACATCTGGTGTGGTACTTGACATCTCATGATCGACTCAATTGCCTAAGCAAGTGATCTGCCAATCATGCACATCCCTCTCTACTTTAGTCTATAAGACACCTTTAGAGAGGGTGACTCCATTACCTGCAGGTACACTACCGTGCCAGGAGTCGTCCATTCTAAATACTCTTAGAATGCTGTCTAAGTACCCTGATTGGGAGACTACCCAAATCTAGATCTAAAACCATAGATCTAGTAACCAGTATGTCTGATATAAAATCCATTTCCTTTATGGAGAAACCACTGTGTGACGACCAAAGTATAACCGATTGTAGTATAGGAGTTTCTTTTCCTACTCTGTGTATGTCATCCAAATACCAGGATATCACACCCTACTACCTTCTCAACAGATCCATCCCCTATTCTGATGAAGTCAAACCCATGACTGTCACGTCAGAAATAGATGATCTATCTCCGCTACATCTGCTTTAGTCTATAAATAGACATAAGCTACTTGTCCACCAATGCTTCCGCTGCTCCCACTGACTACGACAACCCTCTGGCAGAGTCATATAGACGTACACTTCTAAAACTAGTTTAGAACGACGCTATACTCATCCTCCCGCCGGGTCTCGCAGCCTGGAACAACAGCAATGGTAGTTGTGGGTAAACAAGAACCTCCCTGTCACCGTCCTTGAGGCTACCGGAGCACCTCTCGGGTGCCTGAAGTTACCCACCGTATCTGCGGAGTGGCCAATGGAATGTCAATCCAGATTGAATCTTTAGGTTCCTTATCAAATCTTCAGTAATCGTTTGTGGTTCTGGAATTACTTCCAGTTCTACCATACTCCCACTACTGTTTTCTGAAAAAATCCATTTTTAATAAAACTGTGGCGAGTCTAGAACAATATTGCTATTGTTCATCTAGATGGTAGAAAGTCAACCCGCGTCATAGCCAGGGTCAACCCACAAACAGCCATTACAGAAACGCGCCTTGAGTTATCCAGTGTCTGGTTTTAATCATAAACCGGACAACTCCCCGTACCTTAACATCGTTAAGATATGAACTGTTCTATATCCAATATAGAAACAGAGGCACTGATTTAATTGAACCAGATTCAAATCATGCAGCTGTCCCCAGCGCATGTCAACTAAATGGAAGGAGGCCGATCAGCGTTACTCAACTTAGGAGTGCTTCCAATTATGAGTAACTTGAAAGAGAAGCAAGTTCTCTTAGTCATTACTATCAACTGAATACCATATACAAGTATCTACATCTTCGATCACTTTGAAGAATCCCGATACTTGCTATACCTGGTTCTCTACTCTATTCAAATACCTATAACTTCTCAAAATTCAGACCCTGTGTTTCCACGAAACACCTGTCCAAAAACTAGAGAAGTCATAAGTAAACCGAATATAGTGCGAGGACCAACCCCTCTGTCCTGATGGACCCTGGACAACATACAATCCTTTGTATAAGTCCCTTGAGTCTGATAACTCATTCATTGTGTGTCGTAGGTTGAAAACTGTACTTATGGTTAAGAAGAATTACACCGCTGTTTAATGCTCCTTACCTAACCATCCACTGATATAGGTAAATGTCGTAGACATAATTTCAAAAAGGTATATCTCACTCTATGAAAATAGACGTACAGATATATCAATTTGAAATTGGTGCATAACATCGGATATTCAAAACCAAATATTTGCCGACCGGCAAACAGCCCAGGTGATTTCCTCAAATATCACCGATTACAACGAATCCTGATATAATGAGGATGATCACCCAATTCCCAATAACCTACTCCCACTCATCATCTGTAAAACCATACAGATGTGAGAATCATACCTGGTAAATACATACCCTGGAGCAAGTGTCTAATCGGGAAATCAGTTTTCTTTTAACATTACACAGTGAACCTGAAACATTGAAATGTTCCGATGGGGTATTCTGGTATTCCTAGTAATGCCTCTTCCAGATTCACGACTGTAACCGTATAATTCTTTGCCACCTCTCCAAATCCCTTCATATGTCTTTAGTCATTACCTTCTGCACACCCCTTTAGGCCAAATGGTTTTCTTCCTTTCCTACCGTTCGGCACCAGCCTATGGTTTGGAAGAAGACTATCCAATAAGCATAATGGGTGTACTGTCCTAATCCTAGGAGCACTCGCAATGCGAGAGAAGGTGAGGATAAAAGACAACCGAATGAACTTAATTCCTATTTCTCCTGAACCAGAATCCATCCCCGAACTGGAACAAGTTCCTTTCGAGTTCGTATATAACCATACGATGGATTATCCATATAAACTGTGGATCTTCGTAGTGATACGGAGTGTCCTGGGGAAATACAAAGGTGATGTGGGAGTGGTAACGAAATATTTGGTTTGGTCGTGAATATCTGTTGCAATTTACTTTGCCCTCTTACTAATCCCTTGCTTTGTCTGAACTTAATACCTTCTGCATACCATCGTTATGCTAATTGGTTTTCTTCATTCCCTACCGGTCGGCACCAGCCTAAGGTTTGGAAGAAGACAATCCAATTTGCGTAATAGGTGTACTACCCCTAAACCAAGGAGTACTCGTAACCTGAGAGAGGGTAAAAGGAAAAGACAACTGAATAATCCTATCCGTTTTCTCCAGAACCGGAAACCATCCTCGAATAAATTCTTTCGAGTTCGTATCTAACCATACGATGGTTTTGTCCAATGGAAGTGGACGTTCGTAGTAATACGGGGTGTCCTGGAGAAAAGGGTAAAAGTAGGAGTGGCAATGAGGTTTGCAACTCTGACAATCCAAAGGCCGGTGTTTAAGAAGGTTCGGTCAACTTGGTCACTGAGTTAAAGTCTTAGGGTCGAGTCAATGGTCGCTGCCAAAGAGAGAGAGAAAAGAAACACTCAGCTTGCACTCTAACCTAGATCAGAATGGTTACCAATTTATCTAATCAGGAAACCTCCCACTGTACCTCAAATTCTCCTCCAAACCTAAAAGAAGAATTAGTCGGGATCACCCGAGGAGTAAACTAACTCATCAGTGGGAATCGGGATCCAACTATCATCGCATGATAACGTGACGGAATCCGCTCACGGTGTCACACTCCAGAAGGTATGCGCATATCTGGCAAGTTTCAGTTCTTTTGAAACTCCCGATGTGATTTCTGCCCCATGCTCTTATGACCTTGGCGTGAGGTCAAAATATCATAAGTCACATGTCAAGTTCTGCCCATCATTATCCAGGTTAATTTGAACCCACCCGTACATACCCTTGACGTAGGCCAAAATAGTAGTACGACTGTCCCAAACCAACGCATCTATCTATGCAACAGCTAAATATCCGGCAGCTACCAATCACTATGCCTTGGCGTGAGGTCAAAATACATAGCTTGAATACTAACGAATATTTAACCGAAATGATGGAGGGCTACGAATGGTTTCTGGCGAAAACCTTTAACGTAATGAACTTGATATCGTTGAAGGAACGGATAGCTTTTAAAAATATAGTGACGAAAACCGTTGCTAAAGAGGTCACTCCCGGTGAAGGGATCTCGGCTCTTTCCCCGTAGAATGAGGTGCAGGATATTCCAACTGAATACCACGGTGCAAAGCAAAAGTAATCGGCTATAGTGAAGTTAATGCCCTGATGCAAACTTCTGTCCAAGGGGTCACTCCCGGTGAAGGGATCTCGGCCCTTGCCTCGTCGACTGAGGAGCAGGATATTCCAACTGAATACCACGATGCAAAACAAAAGTGAACGTCCTTGCAATAACAGCTTTTTGAAAAGTGTTCCAACAACATCAAATTAGGTTTGTTTTTAAACTTGCATTGATCCGAATCAATGCAGTCCCATCAATTGATCACACCAAAAAGAACGAAAATATACTGATGTACGCATATGCCATCCGCATTCGCCACTGGGTCCCGTCATTACCCGTTAGGTTAGCTAACTAACGACAGAGCGGGGACTGGACTAGCGCGGATGAAAAACATATACAACATCTACTAATATATATACCAATATATTATATTCGCTCAAGGCGTGATAAAATGCAACATCACAGAAATGTACAGCATCACAGAACAATACAGATATCTGGGATCCCCGGGTTTCACAGAGCCGCTGAAACCCGACGTTCCCCTGGTCGTGTGGATAGCCTGTGCAATGAAATCCTAGATCCCTACGGGCGCGGCAAGTCACCCGCCAAAACCTGAAGCGAGGCAGCCCCCTTCAGCAACGTGAATGGACCACCCAGCACTTCACGGAATCCGGTAACTTGGGCACCCCTCCTGGGTCAACCTGTACCCCCTACGAGTGCGGCGAATAGCCCGCCAATCCTAGAGTGAAGCCCCCTCCGTCTCAATGCCATGAGATGCGGGCTTGTTGCCCTCTAGAATCCGGCTATCCATGCACCCCTCCGCGGGGCAGTCCTAGTACAGAAAGTAAAATATACATACAACGGGTATATCGACCGCAACCTGGTCGTGCCCCAAAATAATAATACAAACAGGCAGTGACGGCAGTCCACATGTCGGACGCTCGCCCCGCAATATCAAATGTACATAATACAATAAAAACTGTACTAGCATTGCATCCAGGCTATCCCCACGACCGATCCGCAACATCACAGCAAATACACAGAACATCAACGTGAAAGTCATGTTCGCAAATCCGTCTAACCGAGCTATAGCAGTTAGACAGGATTTACCGATCAAGTGACATTCACGGTCGCAGATATAATGTAAATACTGTGAAATAATGTGTTTAAAAAATCCGATCGATCAAATTTTAACAAGTGGGCCCCAAGCATTACTGTAGCAGATCAAGAAATTCTGGGCCCAATGTTATTATTCCAAAACCCCAATTTTAACCCCAGAAAGATACTGTAGAAATTTGGTGCAGGGAACCCAACAGTGTGCGGCGGAACCGCGGCCCAAAGGGGTGTTTGGCCGCGGTTCCGCGCTCCTACTATTGAGTTGTTGCATCGAATTTTTACAGAACTCTTATTTTTTCTAGTAGATCACTTTTCTGTAACCTGAAAAAAATTTCGACACCAAAAATTTTCAACAGAAAACTGATGTGAACTAAAATGCAGATTTTGGAATTTTGGTCGATCGGAAACGTAAACACATTAAAGCAAGCTAGACTATGTTAATGGCGTGGCTCTGATACCACTGTAAGTGCACGGCGGCGCCCCGGCCGTCAACCCGACGGCCAAATGCGGAAGCGATGATAAACTTTAAATTTTGCAAACTAGCAAACCGGCACCACCGCGCACTAAACAACCGGATCGAACCATTAACTAGTCCTAGCTAACTACAAGATGGGGAAGAGAGATATACCGACAGATCCGAGTCCTCCGGTCTTCTCGTCGTCGTCCCGATCTCCTGCGGAATGTCCTGTCTCCACCTCGTCGCCGGAAGTGCACCGCATCGCCTACATCTTTTACGGGCTCCCACCTCAATGCCGAGGCAACTCGGGCACGAAGCCGGCTACTCGACGTGCCCAAGGTTCGTTGTAGAATATGTAGTGAGCAAGTCTCATTTTTGGGGTTTGTGGAATTGCCATTGGTGAAGAAAAAAAAAAGAGAAACCTTTTGGAAAGGAGCTAGAGAACTTTTCTAGCAAACATGAGAAGAAAAAATACCACACTACCAAATGAATCAAAAAACCATACCACAAAAGTGGCCGGCCCCCATTTTCTTTTGTTTGATTGGAGAGAGAAAAAGAAAGGTCAAGGGGGTGGGTGGAATGCAAAAGGAATCCAAAGGAATCATGAAAGAACATGATTACAAACACAACCACACTCCTACACAACCATCATCTCATGCATGATGACACCAAAGTCAAGCTATCATGAAAAGGAAAGTCAAGCAAGTCAATGGATGGTGCACCATCATGAAGACTATCATGATGCTACAAAAAGCAAAGAACCCCCTCCACTAATGTCTATTTGCAACAATGCAAATAAGCCCTCCTCCACCAATCTTCGGCCAATGAACGGAACAATGGAAATTGGCCGAAACGGAAAGCAAACTGGCAACTCCAGAAAACTGGTCCCGTAATAAATTACAGGAAAACCCCAATACTGTGCATACACACCCGCATCTGTATTTCGACCGAAATACAAATGCAATGAGACAAAATCTCCACTGTACTATACTAGAATCCGGCTTATACCAAAACCGGCTAGTAATATCTGTTCGATCCTGATCCGTGCAATACCGCACGTATCTGATCGAACCCTGCTATATACCAATACAGCCTATAGTACAAACCGTCCGATCCTGATCCGTGCAATACCGCACGTATCTGATCGGACCTTGCCATATCTCCATACGGCCTCTACAACCTTTCGCCCGAAAGCTGAGTAACAGAATGTGGGGGACTCTAAAGACTCGTCAACACCTTGGTTGTGGATTTAACCACTAGCACGTCATAGGTATAAGCCAATACGTAACGGGCTACCAGGTATTGACTAAAAGGGACGTCCGTGAGTGAACTCAGCCTGACAACCCTACTGAGCCTGTCAGTGACAATATCCGTGCAGTCCGGTCCGTTCGTCTATGAGCATCGCATGGCGGGCCTAGGGGGTTGGTAAAAGTCAGACCCCCAAAAGCGGTACAAGTCGTGTCGGAGTGTAGCCCAGAACACCCTGAGATACTACTGGAATACCTACCAGTAAATCTCCTTGCCTCGGCCGAGGGCTTTGTGTAATGGCTCTCCTAGACACAGCACGACCTCACCCCCAATACCGGGAGAGACGAACCCCTGAAGATACGCTCACTGCCTCCATGTGGCTCGGGACTGTACCCAACTAAAACCTGTTTGCACGACTCCTTTGAGCCGTGGTAGGGTAGTAATCAAAGTACAGTGGGAACTCACACGAGACAAATGACGATCCCCAGGTCGATGAACTAACCTGCACACATGTCACCAGGGAACTGCCATCTGACGTCTGGTATATGACCAACTAGCTTGTTCCCGGCGAGTCCTGTCCGGTGTACTCATAACCCAATGAGCACCTGTATACATCTTAGGTGATCCAACTGACACCAGTGGCTTGTGAGACCGGCCACCGCCCCTCGTCGGGGTCTCGACTGTATACACTAGTCTACTAATGGAGTATCGATGCCCAGTCTCGAAACTCCCACGACTAGGGACCTTTTAAGGATAAGCTTATAGACCCCCAGCTCCCACTTATATGATCGCCCTCATACTGCTGGTGGTCAAGCAAGAATCCTAGGGGCTCTATCAACGTGTAATAGCGACGTGTCAGGTCACCTAAAGCAGTACACGATGATAAAGGTAAACCAGATAGCATACTATCATCTCGAGTAAGACTGTCCTACCGGGATAGGTCCTCCCTCAATCATTACAATCACGTACCTGTGACCTAATAATTGACTCTGAGGGCACTATCTCCAACAATCTCCCACTTGAACTCAAGGCTAATTATTGCGATGTCGCATACTCACAGCCCGTGTGATACCGAACATCCAACTCCTCTACTAGTCAGTCTCACAAAGCTCGTTTGCGGAACTATTGCGTTCGAGGAATAGCCTCAGTGAGTGGATCCGCATTGCTGTTTCTTTCTATGTCTCTCTATATCTCAAGTTCGCGGAGAAACCCATCTCCCGAAAAGAGCAATACCTGTCTCAGAATATGTCTGGATGTCTGATGGGACCTAGCTCATAAATGAACTCCAAATCCAAACTTCTTAGACTGTATCGTTAACTGAACTTAATCAGTATCCTGCGCCATGCCACCCTCAGTATTGCCTTGGACCACCTGTCCAAAATGCTGCCCCTCATCAGAAGGAAAAACTATAACTCTGACAACCTCCTTGTCGTCCATGTCACCTTGGAAGCCTGGAATGATAACTGTCTCCCGAATAAGGCTGTCGTTATCATATCCCTAGAACATCCATTTATGTTCTAAAACTGCTTCCTACTGTTTCTCCAGGATTGGATTAATGTCAACTTATTGCATCTAGTGCAAGAACAACATCTGGTGTGGTACTTGACATCTCATGATCGACTCAATTGCCTAAGCAAGTGATCTGCCAATCATGCACATCCCTCTCTACTTTAGTCTATAATACACCTTTAGAGAGGGTGACTCCATTACCTGCAGGTACACTACCGTGCCAGGAGTCGTCCATTCTAAATACTCTTAGAATGCTGTCTAAGTACCCTGATTAGGAGACTACCCAAATCTAGATCTAAAACCATAGATCTAGTAACCAGTATGTCTGATATAAAATCCATTTCCTTTATGGAGAAACCACTGTGTGACGACCAAAGTATAACCGATTGTAGTATCGGAGTTTCTTTTCCTACTCTGTGTATGTCATCCAAATACCAGGATATCACACCCTACTACCTTCTCAACAGATCCATCCCCTATTCTGATGAAGTCAAACCCATGACTGTCACGTCAGAAATAGATGATCTATCTCCGCTACATCTGCTTTAGTCTATAAATAGACATAAGCTACTTGTCCACCAATGCTTCCGCTGCTCCCACTGACTACGACAACCCTCTGGCAGAGTCATATAGACGTACACTTCTAAAACTAGTTTAGAACGACGCTATACTCATCCTCCCGCCGGGTCTCGCAGCCTGGAACAACAGCAATGGTAGTTGTGGGTAAACAAGAACCTCCCTGTCACCGTCCTTGAGGCTACCTGAGCACCTCTCGCAAAACCATGCGACCTCTACTCATTTTGCCTAAAGGAGAATAGCTCTCTGTGTGGGACTTTAAAGACTCGACACTACGCTGGCAGTGGGTTTAACCACAGACCGCAAGCGGCACTAGCTGTACGTAACGGTCCCCAGGTAGATGTCGATAAGAAGACTGACGAGGTGAACCCCATCCGAACTCCTACTGAGCCTGTATGTGACAATCTCCGTACAGTCCGGTCTGTTCGTCTGATACATCGCATGGCGGGCCTAGGGGGCGGTGAACGTCAGTCCCCTAATAGCGGTACAAGTCGTGTCGGAGTGTAGCCCAGAACACCCTGAGATAACACTGGAAACCTACCAGTATATCTCGCTTGCCCTGGCCAGGGACTACTCGTGTAATGGCTCTCCTGGACACAGCGCGATGTCAACCCCCAATACCGGGAGAGACGAATCCTGTCTAACCGTCACTGCCTCCAAGTGCTTCGGGACTGCACCCAAAAACTACCTGTTTGCACGACTCCTTTGAGCCGTGGTAGGGTAGTAATCAAAGTGCAGTGGGAACACACTCGAGGCGAAGTGACAGTGTCAAGTCAGCGGACTAAGCTGTACTCATGTCACCTGGGAACTGATAACTGACGATAGGTATAATACCAACCAACAGTTCCCGACGAGTCCTGTACAGTGTACTCATAACCTAACGAGCACCCGCATACTATCTCAAGCACGACGTACTGAAGGCTGTGGGACAGACCGTCTCCCACGCTGCGATGAGAAGCGCATACGCTAGTCTACTCCGGAGTATCGATGCCCTGTCTCGATAGTCCAACGACTAGGGACCTGTATAAGGATGTGCTTATAGATCACCCAGCTCCCACGAGTGTGAGCGCCATCACAACGCTGGTAATCAAGAAAAGATCCTAAGGGCTCTACTAATATGTCTATCTGCAATATGCTAAAAGAAACACATGCACATATTAAAGCAAAGACAAACCAAGTAGCATACTACCATTTCGAGCAAGATTGTATATACAACTGTGAATATCCCAAGCTTCCATCAAGTAATATACAAACTAGTATGATACAGTAATGGCCTCTAGGGCATATACACTAACAATCTCCCACTTGCACTAAGGCCATGTACTGGCGTATCGAAGACCTATCATCTCGATCAGCCGCTCGAACTGAGTCTGGGGTAGGGCCTTCGTGAGTGGATCTGCAGTGTTATTCTCCGTATTAACTCTCTTCACCTCGATCTCCTGGCGATCTATGATCTCCCTGATCAGGTGGTACCGCCTCAAAATGTGCCTGGACTTCTGATGGGACCTGGGTTCCTTCGCTAAAGCTATAGCTCCGTTGTTGTCGCAATACAGCGGTATTGGATCAACAATGGTAGGAACCACCTGAAGCTCCGTGAGGAACTTCTTCATCCAGACAGCTTCCTTTGCGGCATCGCAAGCAGCTATGTACTCCGCTTCCATAGTTGAGTCAGCAACGGTCTCCTGCTTGGAACTCTTCCAGCAAACCGCCCCTCCATTGAGGGTAAAGACATAACCCGACATGGACTTGGAGTCATCCTTGTCACTCTGGAAGCTGGAGTCAGCAAAGGCCTCGAGCTGGAGGTCTTTTCCGCCATACACCAAGAACATCTCCTTAGTCCTTCTCAGGTACTTAAGAATGTTCTTTACCGCTATCCAGTGTTTCTCCCCTGGGTTTGACTGATACCGGCTTACAACGCTCAATGCGTATGCTACATCTGGTCTGGTACATAACATCGCATACATTATAGAGCCTACCGCAGAAGCGTAGGGTATAATAGACATGTGATCCCTCTCCAAATCAGTCTTGGGAGACATCTCTTTGGAGAGGGTGATCCCGTGACAAGCCGGTAGATTACCGCACTTGGAATCTTCCATACTGAATCTTTTCAGTATGGTGTCGATGTACCTTGACTGGGAAAGTCCCAACATCCTTTTAGATCTATCACGATAGATCTGGATCCCCAGAATGTAGTTGGCATCGCCCAGGTCCTTCATGGAGAACCTCTGCGACAAGAATCCTTTGACTGACTGTAGCATAGGAATATCATTTCCTATTAGGAGAATGTCATCCACGTACAAGACGAGGAAAACTACAGTTCTCCCTACAATCTTACTGTAAATGCATGGTTCATCTGGATTTTTGATAAAGTCGAATTCTTTGACAGTATCATCAAAGCAGATGTTCCAACTCCGCGATGCCTGCTTAAGTCCATAGATGGACTTTAGCAACTTGCACACTCTACCGCTGCTCCCACACTGATTGAATCCCTCCGGCTGATCCATATAGACGCACTCTTCCAAATTTCCATTTAGGAAAGCCGTCTTTACGTCCATCTGCCAGATTTCATAATCATAGAAGGCAGCAATGGCAAGAAGGATCCGAATGGATTTCAGCATAGCCACTGGAGAAAAGGTCTCGTCATAGTCCAAGCCAGGTCTTTGACGAAAACCCTTTGCAACAAGTCTAGCTTTATAGGTCTCAACCTGTCCATCTACACCAATCTTCTTTCTGAAGATCCATTTGCTGCCTACGGGTTTTACCCCTTCTGGAGCAAAGTCCAAAGTCCAAACTTTGTTGGTGTACATGGACTCCATCTCGGCCCGCATTGCATCGAGCCATTTTACCGAGTCGCCGCTCTGGATGGCTTGCTGGAAGCTAGTAGGCTCACCATAATCCATGGTGCAATCCTCTCTATCCCCGTCTATGAGAAAACCGTAGTATCTCTCGGGCGGATGAGACTACCTACTACTCCTGCGGAGTGGCGCTGGGATGTCCGGTTCTCTTGAGACTTCTGGTTCTTCCAAGCTTTCAGTAATAGCTTGTGGTTCTGGAATTTCTTCCAGTTCTATAGCGCTCCCACTTATCTGATTTTCTAAAAATTCAGTTTCCAAGAAGTGGGCATGCTGAGAAACAAAAACCTTTTGTTCCTCTGCGGAATAGAAAAGATACCCCCTGGAGTTCTTTGGGTATCCCACAAACTTACACAGTACTGAACGTGCCTCGAGCTTGTCCGCATGCTGCTTTTTTTACAAAAGCTGGACATCCCCATGTCTTAAGGTACTTGAGACAGGGTTTCTTCCCACTCCACATCTGATATGGGGTGGTAGGCACAGTCTTGGTTGGAGCCTTGTTCAAGAGATATGCAGCTGTTTCTAGTGCATAACCCCAGAAGGATCGTGGCAACTCAGCCTTACTCATCATGGAACGAACTATATCCAATAGGGTTCGATTCCGCCTTTCCGATACACCGTTGTGTTGTGGTGTGTATGGAGGAGTAAGCTGAGAGAGAATTCCATTCTCTTTTAAGTAGCCCAGAAACTCGGCACTCAAGTATTCACCACCTCGATCAGATCTCAGTGTCTTGATACTTTTGCCTGTTTGTTTTTCAACTTCATTCTTGTATTCTTGAAATTTCTCAAAGGCCTCGGATTTGTGCTTCATCAAGAAGACATGCCCATACCTAGAGAAATCATCTGTGAAAGTAATGAAGTATGAATAACCAATTCGCGCATGTGTAGATATTGGACCACACACATCACTGTGTATGAGTCCCAAGAGCTCGCTCGCTCTTTCTCCATGTCCAGTGAACGGAGTCTTTGTCATCTTTCCCATGAGACAAGATTCACAAGTGGCATAAGACTGATACTCAAACGGATTCAAGTATCCCTCTTTATGTAACTTTGTTAACCGTGTCTCATTAATGTGACCCAGTCTACAATGCCATAAGAAAGCCTGATTTGTTTCTGGAGACTTTCTTTTAAGTGTGTTCTGGACACTGAAGATCTGAGCTTGATTCAATACGTATATCCCGTTTTGTAATGTACCTGACCCAATCAGAACTTGATTTAGGTGGATGTTAACTACATCGCTTACAAAAGTAAAATCATATCCTTCCTTAGAAATTAAGGATACAGATATGATATTACAAGTCGCACCTGGTACATAAAAACAGTTACGCAGAATCAATATCTGCCCAGTTGTCAGTCCTAGATGATATTCCCCTACGGATTCAGCATACTTGCTCATTCCGTTAGCAACCCTGAGAGTCATATCACCTTTCCTGATAACCCTACGGTTTCTCAGAGCCTGTAATGAATTACAGATATGAGATCCTGATCCGGTATCCAATACCCAGGAAGTAGGGTTAACTGACATACAGTTCTCTATCACAAACACACCCGAAGCCGAAGCCACAACATGCTTCGAATTCTGGCTACTGGCTTTACAAGCCCTGCAATCCTTCTGCCCATGTTCATTCCCGTGACAATAGGAACATCCTTCTTTTACTACATCTGTTCCTGAAACTTCTGCCCTTCCCTTTCTTTCTACTTCCCTAGTTTCCTTTAGGGTAGTAGGTAGAGACTGTTGAACTGAGTCAGCATCTGACCCGTTCTTCAACGTGGTCTTCAGGTCCGAGAGCTCAAAAGTGCTGGTCTCTGTAAGGACGTTGCCCCCTACAGATGACCCGATAGCCAACCTCGCTGGAAGCAATTCGTTTGAGGTCTCATATCTTGCGATACGAGATTGCTCTCCATATAAAACTTTGTTATGGAGGAAGATAGATGCTGAGTCCATCTTCTCGTGCTGCCTCTGGTATATACCATCAACTGAGGCTAACACGAGGCACTTGGCTTTCGCACAGTCTTCTTCCGATGTCCTACGAATATCAATATCCGTGACAGGGGAAAATGGACCTGAGACGGCAGGGGTTGGATCAGTCAAGAGGTGTCCCAGCTTGTCCTGGGTAATGGACATCTGGACAGACCTTTGCCATTTATAACAGTCAGATTCAGTCATCTTTTTATCTAGATGTAACCTAGGTGCGGTCACTGGGTCGCTGCAATTAAGAGAGAGAGAAGAAAACACTTAGCATGATGCTCTTGCATGTTTAGAGTGGTTTTTAATTTGTCTAAACTGGATGGCTCCCACTGTCTCTCGAATCCCTTCTCAAACCGTAAAGAAAGGATTAGTCAGGATCAATCTCACCGTACAATACTTGCTTAACCGTTCAGCCAGGCCAGTGTCGGTACTTCGAGGGAGGTTTTCCAACGCTTTCGCGAAGTTCCTTAATTAAGTAACCTCTTTTTCCTGTGGGCGTAGCCCCGCTAACACCTTTCTAGACACCTACTAAGTTTATAGCATTGATCGTTAAGTGAGAGTTTTCCCGAGGAGTAGCATATACTCACAGTAGGATCGGGATCCAAATATCATCGCGTGATAAAACCGAAGGAATCCTACCAGAATTATCACACTCCAAATGGTATGCAGCGCTAGCAAGTTTCAGTACTTATGAAACTCCCGATGTGGATTTTTGCCCCATGCTCTTATGACCTTGACGAAGGTCAACAAATCATAAGTCACATGTCAAGTTCCACCCGTCATTATCCAGGTTAATTTGAACCCACCCGTACATACCCTTGACGAAGGTCAACAAGGTAGTATGACTGTCCCAAACCAACGCATCTATCTATGCTACATATGAACACCCAACAGCTACCAATCACTATGCCTTGACGAAGGTCAACAAACACAGCTTGAATACTATTGAATGTCCATACGAAACGACGGAGGGCTACGAATGGTTTTGGCGAAACCGTGAACGTAGTGAACTTGATATAATCGATGGAACGAGATAGCTTTTAAAAGGAGTGGTTCAAGCTCCGCGTTTAAAAGTTTAGTTTTGAAAAGAACCGAGTGGTTTTCAAAGTGTTCCAATCGACTTTTACTTGGTTTATTTTCTTGCATTAGTTCTTTTAATGCGTCCCATCATTTAATCTTACCATTGGAGAAAACAACCAAAATATGACGTACGCTTATGCCATTCGCATTCGCCATGGGGCCCCGTCATCACCCGTTAGGTTACTTAACTAACGACAGAGCGGGGGCTGGGCTAGCGCGGCTGTAAAACATAAGCAACGCCTAAATAGTTATCATATATAAATATATAACAATGATAGACATTACAGATCAGAGATGAATACATTGGATATACTAGGAATCCGCAATCCGTTCGAGCCTGCAACGAAAAGCGGATTACACGGTCGCGGTGAATAGCCAATACCCCACCCAAGACCCCTACGGGTGCGGCAAACTACCCGCCAAGTACCCGAAGCGAAGCAACCTCCCTCACCACCGTGAGTAGGCCACTCGGCACTTCGAGATACCCGGTAGTTTGTGCACCCCCTCCATGGGTCTATCCTAGGAGCAAAAACAGTAAAATGAATTATACAATGACGGCTACAACCCCGACCCGGTTGTGCGGCCAAACAAATAATAATATTACATCAATTTACATATTACAATGAATGAAAGAAAAAGCAACACTCATCTCACATCCACCCCGGCTATTCATCCGCGACAATCCAACCCATTCATATACACAAACCAGTATCAATCACAGATCACAGATATGTATAACCCCGACTAATCGACATATAGCGATTAGCCGACGTTCAATACATTCAAACATCGCAGTTATAACCTTTTAGTCAAAATGTATTGAAGTTCGAAAAAAAATACGGATTTATAGGCCCCCAAAAACAAATTTCTATTCTGGAAAATCTGGGCACATATAAACCATCTTAAAAATCCTAAAACCAAGCCAGAAATACACTGCACCAAAATCGACCCAGAGAAGAGCCAAGATGGCCGCGGTTGCGCGGCAATAGCTTGCTATTGCCGCGGAACTGCGGCTCTTTGGTCAAATCTTTGGATCGTTTTTGGTGGCTTTCTTCACAAAACCCTGAGATGATTTTTGGAGTATAACAAATTTTGTTTTGACCAGAAAAAATTTTAACAGAAAACTAGGGTTTTGATGTTTTGGTTTTTCGATTTTTCCGTTTCGAACTTCGACACACTTCACTACCTAGCTAGTTTATGTTTAGTTAGGCTCTGATACCACTGTAAGTCCACGTTGCCCATCCCGGTGCTTGCGGGGAGGCGGAAAACGGAATAAAAATCGGATTTTTATGAGCTTAGGCAATATGGACAATAGCTAGAAGGATCTTTGCTAAACAAAAACTTGCTAAAGCTAACTAGTAACTAGCTAAGTGCTAGAAAGGTTATACCTTGGGCTTTAAGTCCTTCTCTCCTTGCTCCTTGGAGTGGTGGAAGGAGGTCACCTTGGTCGTCTTCTCACGTCGAAGAAAGATCCACCCGAAAGCCTCAACCTTTGGCTTCAACTCCAAGCTAGAAGTAACTAGGGTGCAAGAAGTGCTAGTCCTTGAACCCTAGATGGGAGTAAAGATGATCAAGAGAGGGTTTTTCTCAAGCTCAAGTGTTTCTCAACACATGAGAGGGAGAGAGCTTGAGGGAGAGGAAGAACAAGAGAGAGAAAAGATATGATCGAATGAGAGAATAATATGAAGCATTCTCTCATATATGTGAATTATTGTAATTAGATAATTAGTGAGATAATTGTCATGGCTAAATCAAGACATGACCATTATCATTTCATTTTTAATGCAAATTGCAAGGATCAAAGAGCATCTTCCAAATGAAATGATGATGGTCAAAGTGTCAACAAGGTCAAAAAGTCAAGGTGAGTCAAATGGTCAACAACCATAACCATGCACAATTATTAAACTAATATCAATTAACAATAATACACACATTAGCATTAGGGTTAATAAAATGACAATAGTCATTAACCCTAATCAAAGTCCTCTCCCTCAGTCTCAAGCAACTGTGCATACGCACCCGCATTCGTGATCCGAGGAACACGAATACAATGAGAAAAACCAATCCCAAATCATATACTAGGATCCGGCTTAAACCAAAGCCCGCTAGTATAAAATGTCCGGACAGCAAACGTGCACAAGTGCGCGGATGTGACCGAACCCTGTCGCAAAACCATGCGACCTTTACTCATTTTGCCTAAAGGCGAATAGCTCTCTGTGTGGGACTCTAAAGACTCGACACTACGCTGGCAGTGCGTTTAACCACAGACCGCAAGCGGCACTAGCTGTACGTAACGGTCCCCAGGTAGATGTCGATAAGAAGACTGACGAGGTGAACCCCATCCGAACTCCTACTGAGCCTGTATGTGACAATCTCCGTACAGTCCGGTCTGTTCGTCTGATACATCGCATGGTGGGCCTAGGGGGGCGGTGAACGTCAGTCACCTAATAGCGGTACAAGTCGTGTCGGAGTGTAGCCCAGAACACCCTGAGATAACACTGGAAACCTACCAGTATATCTCACTTGCCCTGGCCAGGGACTACTCGTGTAATGGCTCTCCTGGACACAGCGCGATGTCAACCCCCAATACCGGGAGAGACGAATCCTGTCTAACCGTCACTGCCTCCAAGTGCTTCGGGACTGCACCCAAAAACTACCTGTTTGCACGACTCCTTTGAGCCGTGGTAGGGTAGTAATCAAAGTGCAGTGGGAACACACTCGAGGCGAAGTGACAGTGTCAAGTCAGCGGACTAAGCTGTACTCATGTCACCTGGGAACTGATAACTGACGATAGTATAATACCAACCAACAGTTCCCGACGAGTCCTGTCCAGTGTACTCGTAACCTAACGAGCACCCGCATACTATCTCAAGCACGACTTACTGACGGCTGTGGGACAGACCGTCTCCCATGCTGGGATGAGAAGCGCATACGCTAGTCTACTCCGGAGTATCGATGCCCTGTCTCGATAGTCCAACGACTAGGGACCTGTATAAGGATGTGCTTATAGATCACCCAGCTCCCACGAGTGTGAGCGCCATCACAACGCTGGTAATCAAGCAAAGATCCTAAGGGCTCTACTATTATGTATATCTGCAATATGCTAAAAGAAACACATGCACATATTGAAGCAGAGACAAGCCAAGTAGCATACTACCATTTCGAGCAAGATTGTATATACAACTGTGAATATCCCAAGCTTCCATCAAGTAATATACAAACTAGTATGATACAGTAATGGCCTCTAGGGCATATACACTAACAAGGACTTGAAATACAAAGGTTGTATGCTCTTTTCTTTTCTTTAGTTCATCGCATCACAAAGGCAAACCATAATAATCTAGTAATGATCTTGTTAGTCTAACTTAGCACCTAATAAAAAATAAAATTTGGCATTCTTGATGTCTCTAGAAACTCATGGTGGTGCTAAGGTCGACTTTCATGGTATCAGAGCCAAGCTAGAACATTAGAGTAGGTGGTAGCGACGTTAGAAATCCGCCGTTTTTGTCGCGCAAAAACTGCCGATAAAAATAGTTTTCAAAATGATGTTTTGAGTTGTTTGCACTCCCCGCGGGCTCACGGTTTGAACCGAGAAGCCGCGGGGTGGAGCGTGCGTACCCCGGGGGGGACCGAATGGCTGGGCCCACTCCCTAAGACTACCACAAGGTGGTCTTGGCGGTGAGGACCCGAAACTGCCCCACCTGAGGCAGTTTCGAGTCTGCCTCACCCCCTGGCCACCTCGTGGTGGCCTCAGGGGTATGGTACCCCCTCTAGGCCCCCCATTCGATAGTTAATTTTGGGATCTTCGCCTCCACAAAGATTCGGGCGGGTTTCGAGTTCATTTCGACTCCCGGATTGGCTTAAAACGATCGTTTTTGGAACTTTAGCTTACTAGATTTTTCAAAGTTGCGGAAAAATTGGTTTAGTTTGCTAATAGCGTGCGGAATTCTAATGTCGTGATTACTTTACAAGATTTGTGATATGTGATACAATTATTAGAATCCAGATTAATTAGTTTTATGAAAACTAGTTAGTATATTGTAAACCTAGCCGTTTAGTCTCAATTGATCTATTGCCACGAAGTTTTGATTCGGATCAAAACTCCGTCGCAATTGCGTATTGTACGCGATTACTAAGTCGGGAATCTTGTTGAATTATCCGACAACCAATTGAAAAGAGTTTTCAATTTGGGACTAAAATGCAAGTTTTATAAGTTAGGCATGAAATCCAGAATATGAGATTTTCTGGGTTTATAATGTCTAAGGATATTGCGGATTCTAATTATTGTAGTTTTCTGTTTTCTTTTCTGCGACTGTAAGTGTAATATGTGGGGTATCCTAATCTCGTTGCTATAGACCCAAGGCGGGGAGCACAAGTAACCGGGTTCTAGAGTCCTGTGTGAGACCATCTCAAGGAGTTGAGACCGGGTCTCTTAATTCTAGAATTGGCAGGGTTACTTGCCCTCTCTTAGGGGTCTAGGGATGTGGGTTTGGCTATTCATCATGACCATGGAATAAGTGTTTTACATTACTAGCTAAATTTAAAACACGGACATCCTAGTATATCCAATATTTCATATGTTTCTTCTGCTGCTTGATTCTGTGATGTTGATCATATAACTGCGTGAGACGAATGTAATATTATATATATATATATGATATATAATAAACGTTGCTTAGGTTTTGCACCCGTGCTAGTCCAGCCCCCACTCTGCCGGTAGTGAAGTAACCTAACGGTGCATGACGAGGCCCCGTGGCGAATGCGGATGGCATAAGCGTACATTCTATTTTCGTTTCATTTTTTTGTAATGTTTAGAAAACATTAATTGATGGGACTTCATTAATGAGATTAATGAAAAGAAAGAAACCAAAAGATGTTGTAGAATCAAATTTTCAAAATAGGTAGCTCTAGTTCTTGCTTTGCAAAGTGGTATTCCTTGATGAATATCCAGCACCTCATTCGATGAGGAAAGAGCCGAGATCCCTTCACCGGGAGTGACCTCTTTGGCGAAACTAGCATATGCTATAACCCACTCGGTTTTGTCTTTTGACTGCTTCTCTTGTTCCTGCTTTGCATAGTGGTATTCATGAAAATCCAGTAAGCCCGCGGGGGCGCCCCGGCCGTCGATCCGACGCCGGAAACGCGGAAAACAAAAATATTGCGAACTTTGCAAAACGGCACCACCGCGGACTTTTTACCCGGATCGGGCCATTAACCTAGCTAGCTAGCAAAAAGGAAAAGAGTAGAGATGCTATACCAAGCGATCCGTGTCCTTCGGTCTTCGTCTCCACTCCGATCTCCCGCGGAATCTCCGTCGCCTCCTCGCTCGTCGGAAAGGGCACCACGTAGCCGGAATCTTTTACGGGCTCCCGCCTCTTGACCGAGGCAACTCGGGCGCGAAGTTGGCTAGCCGACGCGTCCAAGGCTTGCTATAGAATAGTGTAGTAGGCATGTCTCTTGGGGTTCTTGAAGTTGCCTAGATGGAAGGATGTGAGGAGGAGAAGAAAGCAACTAAAGAAAATTGTTCTTTGGAATTTTGGTAGCATGAAAATGATATGAAACTTTTTCCTCACTCCAAATGAAATCCCCTCTTCACCTTCTCTTCAAGTAGCCGGCCCCCTCCTCACAAGAAATGAGATTGGAGAGAGAAAAAGAAAACCTCTCCAAGAATTATCATGTGAAAAAGAAATGATAAATCAACAAAAGGCTCACATCAATTCCAATCCAAATCAATCCTTCATCTAATCTCATCATCACATAACCATCACATGAAAAGCTAAGAAAGGGACAAGAAAGGCATCTCATGATGATAAGAAGGAACAAAAGCAAGGAAGCCCTCCACAAAAGAGTTATTTGCAAATTGCAAATAACCCCCTCCATCAAAAGTCCGGCCGAGAAGGAATGAAGGAAAACTGGCCGGAACGGAACGCAAACTGGCAACCCCAGAAAAACCGATCCCGTAATAAATTACAGGAAAACCCCGCTACTGCAAATACATGCCCGCATTTGTATTCCCACTGAACACAAATGCAAAGAGACAAAACTACACTATCTAAAACTAGAATCCGGCTTAAGCCAAAGCCGGCTAGTAAAATCCGTCCGATCACGATCCGTGCAACACCGCACGTATCTGATCGAACCCTGCCATACCTCCATACGGCCTCTACAGCGTTTCGCCCGAAACTTGAGTAACTGTCTGTGTGGTGGACTCTAAAGACTCGTCAATACTATGGCTGTGGATTTAACCACTAGCACGTCAGAGGTATTAGCCATACATGACGGGCCACCAGCTATTGACCAAAAGGGACGTCGATGAGCGAACTCATCCTGACACCCTACTGAGCCTGTCAGTGACAATATCCGTACAGTCCGGTCCGTTCGTCTATGAGTATCGCATGGCGGGCCTAGGGGGTTGGTAAAAGTCAGACCCCCAAAAGCGGTACAAGTCGTGTCGGAGTGTAGCCCAGAACACCCTGAGATACTACTGGAATACCTACCAGCAAATCTCCTGCCTTGGCCAAGGACTTTTCATGTTCTGGCTCTCCTAGACACAGCACGACCTCACCCCCAATACCGGGAGAGACGAACCCCTGCAGATCCGCTCACTGCCTCCATGTGGCTCGGGACTGTACCCAACTAAAACCTGTTTGCACGACTCCTTTGAGCCGTGGTAGGGTAGTAATCAAAGTACAGTGGGAACTCACACGAGACAAATGACGATCCCAGGTCGATGAACTAACCTGTACACATGTCACCTGGGAACTGCTATCTGACGTCTGGTATATCCCAACTAGCAGGTTCCCGGCGAGTCCTGTCCGGTGTACTCATAACCCAATGAGCACCTGTATACATCTTAGGTGAACCAACTGACACCAGTGGCTTGTGAGACCGGCCACCGCCCCTCGTCGGGGTCTCGACTGTATACACTAGTCTACTCTGGAGAAATGATGCCCTGTCTCGAATCTCCCACGACTAGGGACCTTTTAAGGATGTGCTTGTAGACCCCCAGCTCCCACTTATATGATCGCCCTCATACTGCTGGTGGTCAAGCAAGAATCCTAGGGGCTTTATCAACGTGTAATAGCGACTCGTAAGGTCACCTAAAGCAGTACACGATGATAAAGATAAACCAGATAGCATACTATCATCTCGAGTAAGACTGTCCTACCGGGATAGGTCCTCCCCTCAATCATTGCAATCACGTGCCTGTGATCCAATAATTGACTCTGAGGGCACTATCTCCAACAATCTCCCACTTGCACTCGAGGCTAATTATTGCGATGTCGCATACTCACAGCCCGTGTGATACCGAACACCCAACTCCTCTACTAGTCAGTCTCACAAAGCTCGTTTGCGAAACTATTGCGTTCGAGGAATAGCCTCAGTGAGTGGATCCGCCTTGATGTTTCTTTCTATGTCTCTCTATATCTCATGTTCGCAGAGAAAACTATCTCCCGAAATGAGCAATACCTGTCCTAGAATGTCTGGATGTCTGATGGGACCTAGTTCAGAAATGAACTCCAAATCCAAACTTCTTAGACTGTATCGACAACTGAACTTAATCAGTGTCCTGCGCCATGCCTTCCCTCAGTATCCACTTGGATCATCTGTCCAAAATACTGCCCCTCGTCAGAGGGAAAACTATAACTCTGATAGCCACTCTGCCATCCATGTCACCTTGGAAGCCTGGAATGATAACCGTCTCCTAAAGGAGGCTGCCGTTATCAAATCCCTAGAACATTCACTTATGTTCTAAACTGCTTCCGACCGTTTCTCCAGGATTGGATCAATATCGACTTATTGCATCTACTGCAAGAACAACATCTGGTGTGGTACTTGACATCTCATGATTGACTCAATTGCCTAAGCAAGTGATCTGTCAATCATGCGTATCCCTCTCCCCTTTAGTCTGTAAGACACCTTTAGAGAGGGTGACTCCATTACCTGCAGGTACACTACCGTGCCAGGAGTCGTCCATTCTAAATACTCATAGAATGCTGTCAAAGTACCCAGATTGGGAAACCACCCAAATCTAGATCTAAAACCATAGATCTAGTAACCAGAATGTCTGATATAATATCCAAGTCCTTTGTGGAGAAACCACTGTGTGACGACCAAAAGTATAACCGATCGTAGTATAGGAATATCACTTCCTACTCTGTGTATGTCATCAAATACCAGGACATCACACTCTACTACCTTCTTAACAGATCCATCCCCTATTCTGATGAAGTCAAACCTATGACTGTCATATCAGAAATAGATGATCTATCTCCGCTATATCTGCTTTAGTCTATAAATAGACATAAGCCTGATGTCCACCAATGCTTCTGCTGCTCCCATTGACTACGACAACCCTCTGGCAGAGTCATATATACGTACGCTTCTAAAGCAAGTTTAGAACGACGCTATACTCATCCTTCCGCCGGGTCTCGCAGCCTGGACCAATAGCAATGGCAAGTGTGGGTAAACAAGAACCTCCCTGCCACCGTCCTTGAGCATACCGAAGTACCTCTCGGGTGCCTGAGGTTACCCACCATATCTGCGGAGTGGCCAATGGAATGTCAAACCAGATTGAATCTTTAGGTTCTTATCAAATCTTCAGTAATCGTTTGCGGTTCTGGAATCACTTCCAGTTCTACCATACTCCCACTACTGTTTTTCTGAAGAAAAAAAAATCATTTTTGATAAAACTGTGGCGAGTCAAGAACAATATCTCTATTGATCTTCCAGATGGTAGAAAGTCAACCCTCGTCATAGCCCGGGTCAACCCACAAACAGCCACTACTGAAACGTGCCTTGAGTTGTCCAGAGTCTGGTTTCAAGCATAAGCCGGACAACTCCCCATATCTTAACAATGTCAAGATATGAACTGTTCTATATCCAAGAAACAGAGGCACTGATTTAATTGAACCAGATTCAAATCATGCAGCTGTCTCCAGTGCATGTCAAGTAAATGGAAGAGAGGCCGATCAGCGTTACTCAACTTAGGAGTACTTCCAATTATGAGTAACCTGAAAAAGAAGCAAGTTCTCTTAAACATTACTATCAACTGAATACCATACACAAGTATCTACATCTTCGATCTGCTTGAAGAATCCCGATACTTGCGATACCTGGTTCTCTACTGTATTCTTATACCTATAACTCCTCTAAACTTAGACCCTGTGTTTCTACGAAACACATGTCTAAGAACTAGAGAAGTTAAAAGTAAACAGAATATAGTACGAGGACCAACCCCTCTGTCCTAATGGACACTGGACAATATACAATACTCTGTATAAGTCCCCTGAGTCTAGTGACTCATTCACTGTGTGTCGTAGGTTGAAAACTGTACTTTTGGTTAAGAAGAATTACACCGCTGTTCAATGCTCCTTACCTAACCATCCACTGGTATAGGCAAATGTCATAGACATAATTTCAAAAAGGTATGTCTCACTCTATAAAAATAGACGTACAGATATATCAATTTGAAATTGGTGCATAACAACGGATATTCAAAACCAAATATTTGCCGACCGGCAAACAACCCAGGTGACTTCCTCAAATATCACCGATTACAACGAATCCCGATATAATGAGGATGGTCACCTAATTCCCAATAACTTACTCCCACTCATCGTCTGTAAAACCATACAGATGTGAGAATCCAACCTGGTAAATACATACCCTGGAGTAAGTGTCTAATCGGGAAATCAGTTTTCTTTTAACAGTACACAGTGAAACTGAAACATTGAGATGTTTCGATGGGGTATCCTGGTATTCTTAGTAATGCCTCTTCCATTATCCAGATTCACAACTATAACCGTATAATTCTTTGCCATCTTTCCAAATCCCTTTACATGTCTTTAGTCATTACCTTCTGTACACCCCTTTAGGCCAAATTGTTTTCTTCCTTCCCTACCGTTCGGCACCAGCCTATGGTTTGGAAGAAGACTATCCAAAAAGCATAATGGGTGTACTGTCCTAATCCGAGGAGCACTCGCAATGCGAGAGAAGGTGAGGATAAAAGACAACCGAATGTACATAATTCATAGGTGATTTAGGATTGACAAAGAAGTACATGGTTTGGTCGTGAATAGCAGTCGCAATTTACTTTGCCCTCTTACTAATCCCTTGCTTTGTCTGAACTTAATACCTTCTGTACACCGTTTAGGCTAATTGGCTTTCTTCATTCCCCACCGTTCGGCACCAGCCTAAGGTTTGGAAGAAGACTATCCAATTTGCGTAATAGGTGTACTATCTCCAAAACCAAGGAGTACTCGCAACCTGAGAGAAGGCAAAAGGTAAAGACAACTGAATAGTCCTATTCGTTTTCTCCAGAACCGGAAACCATCCTCGAAGTCCTTCGAGTTCGTATATAACCATACGATGGTTTTGTCCAATGGAAGTGGACGTTCGTAGTAATACGGGGTGTCCCGGAGAAAAGAGTAAAAGTAGGAGTGGCAAAGAGGTTTGCAACTCTGACAATCCAAAAGCCAGTGTTAAGGAGGTGCGGTCAACTTGGTCACTGAGTCATAGTCTAGGGTCGGGTCAATGGTCGCTGCCAGAGAGAGAGAGAAAAGAAACACTCAGCGTGCACTCTAACCTAGATCAGAATGGTTACCAATTTATCTAATCTGGAAACCTCCCACTGTAACGTCAAATTCTTCCCCAAACCTGAAAGAAGAATTAGCCGGGATAACCCGAGGAGTAAACCAACTCATCAGTGGGAATCGGGATCCAACTCTCATCGCATGATAACGTGACGGAATCCGCTCACGTTATCACACTCCAGAAGGTATGCGCATATCTGGCAAGTTTCAGTACTTTTGAAACTCCCGATGTGATTTCTGCCCCATGCTCTTATGACCTTGACGAAGGCCAACAAATCATAAGTCACATGTCAAGTTCTACCCGTCATTCTCCAGGTTGATTTGAACCCACCCGCACAAGCCCTTGACGAAGGCCAACAAGGCTATACGACTGTCCCAAACCAACGCATCTATCTATGCTGCAGAAAGGCAACAAGCAGCTACCATACACTATGCCTTGACGAAGGCCAACAAACATAGCATGAATACTACGTGCTACCCGTCTGAAACGACGGAGGGCTACGAATGGTTTCTGGCGAAAACCTTTAACGTAATGAACTTGATATCGTTGAAGGAACTGATAGCTTTATAAAAATATAGTGACGACAACCTTTGCTAAAGAGGTCACTCCCGGTGAAGGGATCTCGGCTCTTTCCCCGTAGAATGAGGTGCAGGATATTCCAACTGAATACCACGATGCAAAGCAAAAGTAATCGGCTATAGTGAAGTTAATGCCCTGACGCAAACTTCTGTCCAAGGGGTCACTCCCGGTGAAGGGATCTCGGCCCTTGCCTCGTCGACTGAGGAGCAGGATATTCCAACTGAATACCACGATGCAAAACAAAAGAGAACGCCCTTGCAATAACAGCTTTTTGAAAAAGTGTTCCAACAACATCAGAATAGGTTTGTTTATCTTGCATTGATCCGAATCAACGCAGTCCCATCAATTGATCACACCACAAAGAACGAAAATATACTGACGTACGTATATGCCATCCGCATTCGCCACTGGGTCCCGTCATCACTCGTTAGGTTAGCTAACTAACGACAGAGCGGGGACTGGACTAGCGCAGATGAAAAACATATACAACATCTACTAATATATATATAATATATAATTTTCGCTCATGGCGTGATAAAAAGCAACACAGAAATGTATAGCAACACAGATCAATACAGATATCTGGGATCCCCGGGTTTCATAGAGCCGCTACTGAAACCCGACGTTCCCCTGGTCGTGTGGATAGCCTGTGCAATGAAATCCTAGACCCCTACGGGCGCGGCAAGTTACCCGCCAAAACCAGAAGCGAGGCAGCCCCCTTCAGCAACGTGAATGGACCACCCAGCACTTCACGGAATCCGGTAACTTGGGCACCCCTCCTGGGTCAACCCTATACCCCCTACGAGTGCGGCGAATAGCCCGCCAATTCTAGAGTGAAGCCCCCTCCATCTCAACGCCATGAGATGCGGGCTCGTTGCCCTCTAGAACCCGGCTATCCGTGCACCCCTCAGCGGGGTAATCCTAGTACAGAAAGTAAAATATACATACAACGGGTACATCGACCGCAACCAGGTCGTGCCCCAAAAGAATAATACAAACAGGCAGTGACGGCAGTCCACATGTCGGACGCTCGCCCCGCAATATCAAATGTACATAATACAACAAAACTGTACTACCACTGCAACCAGGCTATCCCCCACGACCGATCCGCAACAACACAGTACAATCACAGAACATCAACGTGAAAATCACGTTCGCAAATCCGTCTAACCGGGCTATAGCAGTTAGACGGGATTTACCGATCAAGTGACATTCACGGTCGCAGATATAATGTAAAAACTGTGAACTAGCATGTTTAAAATATCCAATCGAACAAATTTATCAAAGTGGACCCCAAGCAGTACTGTAGCATTTATAGAAAATCTGGGCCCAAAGAAAATATCCCAAAAGCCCTATTTCCAACACATAAGCTTACTGGAAAAATATGGTGCCACGATTCCTCTTTTCCGCCGCGCAAGCGCGGCCAAACTAGGGGTTTGGCCGCGCTTCCGCGGTCGAAGTGAGGAATCAATGGATCGTATTTTTCCAGAATTCTTATAATTTGTTGTACATGTCTCTGCAATCACCAGAAAAATTTTAGGAGCTCAAAAAATTTTAACAGAGAACACATGTGCACAAAAATACGGTTTTCGGGTTTTTGTTCGATCGAGTTCTAAACGCGCTAGAGCAAGCTAGGGAAGGTTAACGGCGTGGCTCTGATACCATTGTAAGCCCGCGGGGGCGCCCCGGCCGTCGATCCGACGCCGGAAACGCGGAAAACAAAAATATTGCGAACTTTGCAAAACGGCACCACCGCGGACTTTTTACCCGGATCGGGCCATTAACCTAGCTAGCTAGCAAAAAGGAAAAGAGTAGAGATGCTATACCAAGCGATCCGTGTCCTTCGGTCTTCGTCTCCACTCCGATCTCCCGCGGAATCTCCGTTGCCTCCTCGCTCGTCGGAAAGGGCACCACGTAGCCGGAATCTTTTACGGGCTCCCGCCTCTTGACCGAGGCAACTCGGGCGCGAAGTTGGCTAGCCGACGCGTCCAAGGCTTGCTATAGAATAGTGTAGTAGGCATGTCTCTTGGGGTTCTTGAAGTTGCCTAGATGGAAGGATGTGAGGAGGAGAAGAAAGCAACTAAAGAAAATTGTGCTTTGGAATTTTGGTAGCATGAAAATGATATGAAACTTTTTCCTCACTCCAAATGAAATCCCCTCTTCACCTTCTCTTCAAGTGGCCGGCCCCCTCCTCACAAGAAATGAGATTGGAGAGAGAAAAAGAAAACCTCTCCAAGAATTATCATGTGAAAAAGAAATGATAAATCAACAAAAGGCTCACATCAATTCCAATCCAAATCAATCCTTCATCTAATCTCATCATCACATAACCATCACATGAAAAGCTAAGAAAGGGACAAGAAAGGCATCTCATGATGATAAGAAGGAACAAAAGCAAGGAAGCCCTCCACAAAAGAGTTATTTGCAAATTGCAAATAACCCCCTCCATCAAAAGTCCGGCCGAGAAGGAATGAAGGAAAACTGGCCGGAACGGAACGCAAACTGGCAACCCCAGAAAAACCGATCCCGTAATAAATTACAGGAAAACCCCGCTACTGCAAATACATGCCCGCATTTGTATTCCCACTGAACACAAATGCAAAGAGACAAAACTACACTATCTAAAACTAGAATCCGGCTTAAGCCAAAGCCGGCTAGTAAAATCCGTCCGATCACGATCCGTGCAACACCGCACGTATCTGATCGAACCCTGCCATACCTCCATACGGCCTCTACAGCGTTTCACCCGAAACTTGAGTAACTGTCTGTGTGGTGGACTCTAAAGACTCGTCAATACTATGGCTGTGGATTTAACCACTAGCACGTCAGAGGTATTAGCCATACATGACGGGCCACCAGCTATTGACCAAAAGGGACGTCGATGAGCGAACTCATCCTGACACCCTACTGAGCCTGTCAGTGACAATATCCGTACAGTCCGGTCCGTTCGTCTATGAGTATCGCATGGCGGGCCTAGGGGGTTGGTAAAAGTCAGACCCCCAAAAGCGGTACAAGTCATGTCGGAGTGTAGCCCAGAACACCCTGAGATACTACTGGAATACCTACCAGCAAATCTCCTGCCTTGGCCAAGGACTTTTCATGTTCTGGCTCTCCTAGACACAGCACGACCTCACCCCCAATACCGGGAGAGACGAACCCCTGCAGATCCGCTCACTGCCTCCATGCGGCTCGGGACTGTACCCAACTAAAACCTGTTTGCACGACTCCTTTGAGCCGTGGTAGGGTAGTAATCAAAGTACAGTGGGAACTCACACGAGACAAATGACGATCCCAGGTCGATGAACTAACCTGTACACATGTCACCTGGGAACTGCTATTTGACGTCTGGTATATCCCAACTAGCAGGTTCCCGGCGAGTCCTGTCCGGTGTACTCATAACCCAATGAGCACCTGTATACATCTTAGGTGAACCAACTGACACCAGTGGCTTGTGAGACCGGCCACCGCCCCTCGTCGGGGTCTCGACTGTATACACTAGTCTACTCTGGAGAAACGATGCCCTGTCTCGAATCTCCCACGACTAGGGACCTTTTAAGGATGTGCTTGTAGACCCCCAGCTCCCACTTATATGATCGCCCTCATACTGCTGGTGGTCAAGCAAGAATCCTAGGGGCTTTATCAACGTGTAATAGCGACTCGTAAGGTCACCTAAAGCAGTACACGATGATAAAGATAAACCAGATAGCATACTATCATCTCGAGTAAGACTGTCCTACCGGGATAGGTCCTCCCCTCAATCATTGCAATCACGTGCCTGTGATCCAATAATTGACTCTGAGGGCACTATCTCCAACAAATCCAGCACCTCATTCGATGAGAAAAGAGCCGAGATCCCTTCACCGGGAGTGACCTCTTTAGCAAAACTAGCAAAAGCCTCAAAAACACTCCTTTTCAAAAACATTAGATTCTACAACGATATCAAGTTCATTACGCTCATGGTTTTCTTAAAAACCTGTATAGCCCTCCGTCATTTCAGATAAGTACTATTTAGGATTCATGCTACGTTTGTTGATCTTAGCCAAAGCGTAGTGTGCGGTAGCTAATTAGTACTTTTCTGCAGCATGTGATGCGATTGGATTAGGGTAGTCGTGCGGTTTTGTTGACCTTAGCCAAGGGTCGCACTGGTGGGTTTAATTCAATCAAGAAATGACGGGTTGAACTTGGCTAGCACTTATGACTTTTTGACCATAGCCAAGGTCATAAGTTGCTAGGGGTAAAAACCATTATCGGGAATTTCAAGTATTGAAATTTGCAATGAGATTGCATAACATCTATATGATACTTAGATCCTGATACCCACTGCGAGTAAGAGTTACTCCTGGGAGAGTTTTGCACTTTACAATTAGCTAATTAAGTAAGTGTCTAGAAAGGTGTCGATAGGGTTATGCCTTTAGGAAAATGAGGTTTATTTTAATTAAGTCCGTGCGAAAGCAAGTGGAACCTCCTTCGGAGTACCGATACCTGCCTGGCTGAACGATTGGCGAACCTGTAGGGTGTAACTAATCCCGGCTAATCTTACCTTTTATGGTTTGAAGGAAGATTTGATAAAAACAGTAGGAGCCATCTTGATTAAATAAGATAATAACAAATCTAATCTTGCAAAGAGCACACGCAAAGTGATTACCCTTCTCACTCTTCTGGTAGCGACCAATGAAATGCCTTAATCAAGATAATAATATGGATGTATTGACCGAACCTACTTATTATACTGGGCTAGGTTCCGCTCTATCTTATGATTGTCATAAGTCTGAGCAAGGAATAGGGGAATATCAGGATTCCCACGCCACCCAAACGAAGAATAAGCATGTTGATGCATTGTCTTCGGGTGTGTTCGTAACCAAGAACTGTTTCTCAGTTACCTCTACGTCCTGGGTATTGGATACCGGATCAGGATCCCACACATGTAATTTGTTAAATGGGCTAAAACAGGTATAGAACTGGATAGGGTGATATATCTCTAAGTAGTATAGAATGGTGCAATTGTTGCAGCCAAAGCAGTTGGCAGATATCACCTAGTGTTACCAACTGGTAATACATTGATTCTAAGCGACTGTTATTCCGTACCAAAATATTATGAATATTATCCTAAATCAAGTGTTGATTGGGTAAGGTACGTTGTATAACAATATACATGTTCTGAATCAAAATACAGTTCTAAACGTACAGAACACACACAAGAGGAACATTTCAGAAATGAATGGAGTCTTCCTGAGTCATTGCAGACTGGATCATATCGATGAAACAAGACTAGCTTGTCACGACCCGAAATAGCCCGTGACTGGCACTTGAATCATATGAAATCTATAGGACCCCATCTAATTCAAGTAAGCTAAAAGCCCAGAAATCTAAAACCATTTTAAGTAATAAATAAAGGAAAACTAGTTTTAAAGAAGCAATGAAAACATGTTTTAAAACAAGGGTTTTTAAATAGGCAAGCCGAATATGCATTTTAAATCCTCCATATCTTTTCTAAAAAGTTCGGTAGAGTTTCCTTTGTAAATACTGGCCCCGAACGGGGTACAACAAGAATAACATATATACAATGATAAAAGGCATCCCCAAGCGGGAGCTAGCTCTTCATCAATCGACGGTCACAACCACACAAGAAATATAATATACAACGCCGAAGGGCGGGGATCAAAACTCAAAAAAAGAAACTCAAAATCAACATGAAGACCATAATACTACAACGTGTGACTCTAAGGTCGAAATAATACATAACTGGTTTTCTAAGTCTGAAACAATATACAAGTTTGGTTGATGGAATTACTAGATACAACTGATAAAATAAATACAAGGGTGGTCACGATGCGAGTGAACCCACCTACCAATGCAATCACCCAGAAAGGAAGGAGTGTGCCAGAAAAGAAGCAATGAAACCTGTACGGCAAAACCTGCAAGAACTGTGGCATAACGGGGCTGAGTTGCCAACTCGTGAATAGAAAATATCGCAGAGTAGAAATCGTATGCATGACATAATCCTAGGTCAATACGATCAGATGTATATAAACCTCAATGAATAAGTCTGAAGCATGATAAGATGGCAATGTAACATCTATACATGAGTGTAGTGCCTCAGGTAATAACATATCATAAGTATGAGGTATGACCAATGTCGACTATATCATGAAGTCTACGAAAAAGTAGATATCATCCAACTATTTGATCAAAGTCATCAATGTCAATACATGTATGTGGAAATCGTCCACGTGTCACCCAATGACAATAAACATCATGCATGTAAATATCATAAAGCATATGCATGGAAATATGAGAATGTAAATCAACATGTGTCGCTCGCGACATATCAAATCATGGAACCTGAGTGTCCAGCATCGGCACTCGAAAACATCATGAAACCTATGCCTAGCATCGGCACGTAAATCCTCATATATCAGGCTCCGCCAGTCTGGATCGGCCCATAACATCTCTCAACTCCGGCCGGTATCCTCCGGATATCCGCTGAGCTCAAATACAATCACCGGTAGATAGTGCTCCCTCTGCCAGGCTCATCGTCTATATACATAGCATCCCTTTCTTGCCCCGGGGTACCATACCGGGCCCACCATGTACTCGCAATCGTCCTCACCGCCTCCTCAAATCGGGTTCCACATGTCGCTCTCAGCACCGAGAAAACACATGGTGGACGCACTGAAATATCATATCAAGGGTAACCGAGTTTTTAAAACAATTATATAATCTCTTTTGAAATATCCACGGTTCCCAAATCCAGACGTATCATGGAAACAACATATCTCAATGCGTATAATCAAAAGTATGATGTATACGACATGTATAAGAAATATAAGCATATCAGTATATCATGCAATATGGAATAGTAATATGCACACATTGAGGGAAAACCGCTATTTTAAAATAAATCAGTTTTAAAGAGTATCTTGCGGTTCCCAAATCTCTAATCAAGCCAGAATCATCTATGTATTTGCAAATACTTATGTATGTAAGTATGGGTGTACGATGGGTATGTACACAAGTATGCCATGCAAGAGATCATATCCTGAATGCAACAGTGCTACAGTGTAGTGACATGGCAATTATCGATGATGAAGTGTGTGAGCCGGCAAACAAGTGTACGTGGAACATACGCATCATCGATAATGGTGCTGGTGTCCTAATAGCAAGAGTTTAATATACAATAAACTCGTTTACACATGAAATGCGATGTGAATAGCAAGAATATGCGGAAATCGAATAATCAACGCAACAGTGAAGAATCTACAACAATATGTAAATGTCATGCAGTTTTGCCATTTAAAATAAGACAAATCGGGGTTTTAGTAAAATAAGGGCTACGGTGTTTTAAAGAAAAGATGCGTCTTTTGAAAATATCCGTAGAATCCCTTTGCCTATCATTGAAATACTCCTGATTCGTTAGTTTTGAAACAGGTATAACATCGGCCTAGTCTAACATCTACTAAGCAACTACAGATCTAGCAAATACGCTAATCGGGAGGGTATGGAAACCACCTACATCTAAGTCGATATATATATATATATATAATAGTCGTAATCCCGCCTCCATAGTATCACGTACGATACAGTATATCATATGACGTCCTTGAGTCCTGAGTGCGGATCTATCATCAAGATAAAGCTCGTACGGTAAATCATCGCACGGCATCCCAATAGCTGGGAACAGGTCAATATCATATTCATCTCATCAATTATCTGGTATCCTTATCGTCATATCACATAATCTGGGGTACTGATCTAAGCCTAGTACAATCGATACCATCCATGTAAATATGAATGCGTGTGTGAAACACGCGTCCAAAGGCCCACTAAAAATCTCATGTCGTATCCCAAATACGAATCACATCATATCCCCGATCTCATGGCACTATGCCCAATCTCATCGACTCATCTCCAAATATCGTCTATAATCCTCATCATCTAGGTATAACCATAACAAATAAGCATTTGTGTGCGTGTGGGTGTAAACCTATTCTAGGGATCGCAACTAGGAACTATACTAGTTTACAACTAAACCCTATTCTATCCATAGTACACCTAATCTCATCTCAATTATCCATATCGCACCTAATGCTATCAATCACATATATAGTATAAATATAGTGTATGAAATCTCGAACTGCGGTGGGTGCTATACGCCATCCACCCGACTTCCCCTGTAGATATAATCTACTCACCTTGCGTCCTGCGTGTCGGTGTCGATGTTGCCACCATCATCTTCATCGCCTCGGATCACCGTGGGGTACCTACATATCACACGTATCGCATCGCATTAAAACCAAATCGAAACTAAAACGACACGCGAAAACCAAAACGATACGCTTAAAGGCCTATAGGTTAGAACCTATGGGCACGCTTTCAAATCCATCAATCAATCCTCGATATCGTCGTACAAACGCCAAGTATTCGAGGTAAAACACAGATACACAATTCCAGAATTCAAAATACGCAATACGGAAACACGAATAAAAACAGCAATTTAGGAAAACGGCTCCAGATTCTACCCTAGGTCAAATTGGACAATTTTGCACATGCCAGGGGTCTAAATTACTGGAGATGGGGCTACAGAACAAAAACGAGCCAAATCCACCCTGGTCTGGCCGCAAATTGCGGCCAGAGGGACTAAATTTGCGGCCGAGTTAGAGAGTTAAGGGCTAGGGTTTTGGTGGTAGCTTCCTGGGTGCCTGCATGTATCACTGTCAATGCAAAATAATTTTCAGAGTCTCGGGGTGATAGCAGATTCCTTATAACCCTCACAGATTCCACAATTCTTCTAATATCTGTTTCTAAATCCATATTCCGGGTTTCTAGTCTCCGGTTTAGGCCTTAATTCTAGCACTAGGGTGTTTGTGTAGCTTCTACTGAGCTCAATTTCACATCACAACTCTCAATTTCCCATAAACCCGAACTAGAATTTTCTAAGTCCACAAAATCTCACAATATCGGTTCCATCATAACATGGGGGTATAAGTAATGGGAAAACTAAGCTAGTGGTTCAGAAAATACCACATTTGGAAACTCAAGAATTTTCTTGAGTTGCCCCAAGTGGCCAAAATCCTTGATTTCTTGGTCCAATGTGTTTGCCTTGAGCTTGTGCATCTTTTTAGTGAAATGGGAGTGGGGTTTTGAAGTGTTTTTGGATGGGTTTTGAGGACTTGAAGACGGGGAGAAGGAGGGGGAAGCAGCAGCAGCAGAAGAGGAAGAGGAGAGGGGAGGAAATGAGGTAAAATGGTGGAGGAATGGTTCAAAATAGTCAAAGGTAAACCCTCCCTTTCTCTCTCTCACCCATACTTCATATTATATTCCTTATCCTTTTCTTTTCTTTTCTTATTCCCTCTAATCCATTTTCCTTCTCTCCTCAATAGTAACCCAAAACAAACCATGGTAGAAATGCACAAGTGCTAAAAAAAAGTATGGTGCATGTTTTGCACAAAACAAGCTTAAACGCGATTAGCGATTTTTAATCGCGATTAGCACTAAATTAGTGTCAAACTAATCATAAAACTTAAAATTTGCATAATTCACATAAAACACGCTGTTTTAGTAATTTCTAAAATTTTCCAAATTTTTTTTCCATTTATCGGTATTTAATTATACCGAATATTAAAATATTCATTAAAATTAATATTAATTTATAAAAATTCCCAAAAATAATATTTTATTTTTCTGAAATGTTACAATCTTCCTCCCTTAAAGAAATTCGGTCCCCGAATTTAAATTTAAACCCCTAAATTCTAAAACATTTTAATTAAAAAGTCCAAGTCGTCGGGGCTCCGAAATCATCAATACATAAAACGCAACATAGCGCAATGCATGCGCAAGAACAATGAGAAGATCACTCAGAAACAAAACTCCGTCAAGCATCCCGCAATTATCGGAATCATGGTAAAGTCATAAATGTCAAATCCAAAATAAAACCAATATGATATAAATCAGGACTATACATGTCAATAGCTTAAGTAAAGGCATGCCAAATCTTTGTAAGTCGCTGTGCGATGCGCATAACACTGCACAGTGGCGGACGTCTATTATAATAAAATAACCATATACGTATATATCCTTTGTTTAATATGTACGTCCCGCCGTTTTGAAAACAATTGAGAAGGGTTTCCTTATTTTAAACGTTTCGTGTCATCCCGGACACGTAGGTAAATACTGAGACTATAGCTCCCTTTTCGGAAATCACTTTGATAACTATCAATGCATGCAAAATATATCCAGGTACTGTCCTCTGACTAGTCCTGCTCAGTACGAAAACAAATAGCAAATATCATAAAAACATACTGATCCATAAGGAATAAATTGCAAAAATGTGCATATGAATGATATGTGCGTCTGGTGCGCACGGAAATCAAAATCCATATAGGTGCCATATATGTGCACAGAAACAATATCTAGGTGCAACGGGTGTGCACGAAACATCTGCCAAGGGCAACGGGCGTGCCTGACAGCAAAATCAGGTGCATCTGACATGTACAAGGAATCCCGATTTAGTGCATCTGGTGTGCACCGAAATCGTATTTCAAAACATGCGCTCATCACGTGCTAAAATCCAAAACGAAATACTAGAAGTGCATGAAAACTATGCTAGAAGTGTATATCAAATTACCCGCATAAAATAGGCATGAAATCACAATCAATACCTCAAGCATAATACTATGCACAAAATATGAATACCCAGTAGGTGCAACCATGGTGCATGAAAACAAATATCATGAAGCTCAGTCATCAAGACTAAATCATGCGAATAGATCGCCCAAAATACCGAAATCCAAGGTGACGGATACGTGATAATCGAAACACGAAATCACAAATCATAAATACCGTTGTCGGTAGTCCCTCCTTCAAAGTCGAGAAGGTGTCGGTGCATCCAATGCTAGCAGCGCAAGATATCTACTTGCCTCCTGTTCATGGTCTGGCGTCCTCTATCTCTGGGTCCTTATCTTCTCTGCGGATTACCTATCTCTCAATCAATCGGCTCATCGGCCCTGTCAGGTGTGCTAACGGGAACGATTCCGTCCTGGCGCTTCTCTAGTCATTTCTCGGTCAATCCTCACGGCCACTCGTAAAGCAGCACGTCACTGGCGCCGACCTCTGGTCCTCTGAATGCACATCACACATCTGCTCCTGGTGCAAATCTTATTGCAGCAGTGTCCTGGAAGGAATCCCTATACAACGTCTCTGCATGCGTATCACATCTCTGATGTCGGCGGAGGAGAACGTCATTTCATCAAGATCTCGTACGAACTCTTACTCCATTTTGTTCCAATTTCGACTGATTCAGACTCATCTTCTCGTGGCTGCATGGACTGCGCTCTAACGGCTATACTCGTATCCGGAGTCTCTCAAGCAGTGTATCCCATCACATGATATCCGAAAGATGTCAAACCATCCGATCGATTCGTCAAAACCTCATAATCCCCAAAGAGCTCAATATCTTGGGCACAGTTTAATAGTATCGAGTACATACCACAGCGTCGGTGGACCAGCCGTAGAAGGGCAAACCCAAGCCTTACTAATGGCGCCACGGAACTGCCGCAAACCTTAAGGTTCAAACGCTTTCACACGGTCATTATGTCGAGTTAGGGTTTCATTCTTCTAGAGGGTCCATAGAATCTCTTGCATGTCTTTCCGAATACATTAAACTTGGAATATGGGTTTCTGACATTCGATCATTTCTATCGATTCTCAACGAACCTGCATGAAGTCGTCTCTAGCTGGAATCAATCATCTGATGACCTCGCATCGGGGTAAGTGAACGAACCACATGTCCTAGTCCTTCATCCTTGGGTGACTAGCGACCTTCCATCATATCTCTGAGTATATACTCATGCTGCAGTAGCTCCAACAGCTGGGCGATATCTCGTCATTTGCAGCAACAACTGGCTCATTCGTCTGTACGCTGAACAGTGCCTCAATCATCATGAATAAGCGATCCCTCAATGGTCATCACATCCTGGCTAGCTCCTAGTAGTAGCCTGATCCTCTGGTACCGATCAGCACATCCGGGAAATCTCGTAAAAGCGATCTGTCAAACACTCATGGCGTGAAAACACAATAAGACGACGTCTCTATATGCAATCGTACGTCTCTGGAATCATGCCCTGGTCTGTCCTCGTCCGTGACGAGCTCATGCTGACGCAACTCTAGCCATAGCTCTCTCTGCCCGTATGATCGTGGCAGCAAAATCATAACCAATATCGTTGAGGTTAGATCATAGGAATGAATATAATACTGTGCAAGGAAATGTACATCCTAAGGTTTCTTAAGCGGAGTAGCGTATCGTAAATATGCCGCGGAACATACGTACGGTACGTCACTCTACTCAAGCTACCTACTCCATCAACCAAGGGTCATCCTACGCGATGAAAGTTCGGGTATAATACCCCCTCGACTAAGTCTAAGTTCCGTAAGGTCAAGCCTAAGTTCCGTATATATATAAACGCTCTAGGCTCCACATAGTCAAACTTAGACTCGAACCAAGGTTAACCTAGCGCTCTGATACCAACTTTGTCACGACCTGAAATAGCCCGTGACTGGTACTTGAATCATATGAAGTCAATAGGACCCTATCTAATTCAAGTAAGCCAAAAGCCCAGAAATCTAAAACCATTTTAAGTAATAAATAAAAGAAAACTAGTTTTAAAGAAGCGAAGAAAACATGTTTTAAAACAAGCGTTTTAAAAATAGGTATGTCGAATATGCATTTTAAATCCTTCATATCTTTTCTAAAAATTTCGGCAGAGTTTCCTTTGTAAATACTGGCCCCGAACGGGGTACAACAAGAATAACATATATACAATGATAAAAGGCATCCCCAAGCAGGAGCTAGCTCTTCGTCAATCGACGGTCACAACCACACATGTAATACCCCAGGTGGAGTTGGGGCTGAATACCACCTACCCCGTGAGAAGTGAGATGTTATCCGGTATCGAGGTGGGGATGTAACCGATACGGATGCACATGGGGACCCACCAGAACAATGGGGAGTATCGAATTCCATTCCGAAAGAGGGCACGATCTGAACTATAAATGGAATGATACCACTCTTATAACACAAAGGCGCCTTTTGGATGAATCGGAACTCCGGAGTTTGAAGAACTCCATAGTTAAGCGTGCTTGAGCTAGAGAAATTCTGGGATGGGTGACCTAATGGGAAGTAGCCCCGGGTTCATTCAAAAGGACAAAACCGTGCGGTTTCGGCCAGAGCGGACAATACCATCTGTGTTTGGGGGTAGGTCGTGACAAATATGGTATCAGAGCCGGTCCCTCAAAAAAGTAGGTCTGTGGTTCGAGGACGAACCATTGTTCTAAGTGGGGAGGAATGTAATACCCCAGGTGGAGTTGGGGCTGAATACCACCTACAGCGTGAGAAGTGAGATGTTATCCGGTATCGAGGTGAGGATGTAACCGATACGGATGCACACGGGGACCCACCAGAACAATGGGGAGTATCGAATTCCATTCCGAAAGAGGGCACGATCTGAACTATAAATGGAATGATACCACTCTTATAACACAGAGGCGCCTTTTGGATGAATCGGAACTCCGGAGTTTGAAGAACTCCGTAGTTAAGCATGCATGAGCCAGAGAAATTCTGGGATGGGTGACCTACTGGGAAGTAGCCCCGGGTTCATTCAAAAGGACAAAACCGTGCGGTTTCGGCCAGAGCGGACAATACGATCTGTGTTTGGGGGTAGGTCGTGACAACACAAGCAATATAATATACAACGCCGAAGGGCGAGGATCAAAACTCAAAAAAAGAAACTCAAAATCAACATGAAGAACATAATACTACAACGCGCGACTCTAAGGTCGAAATAATACATAACTGGTTTTCTAAGTCTGAAACAATATACAAGTTTGGTTGATGGAATTACTTAGATACAACTGATAAAATAAATACAAGGGTGGTCACGATACGAGTGAACCCACCTACCAATGCAATCATCCAGAAAGGAAGCAGTGTGCCAGAAAAGTCGCAATGAAACTTGTACGACAAAAGCTGCAAGAACTGTGGCACAACGGGGGTGAGTTGCCAACTCGTGAATAGAAAACATCGCAAAATAGAAATCGTATGCATGACATAATCCTAGGTCAATACGATCAGATATATATAAACCTCAATGAATAAGTCTGAAGCATTATAAGGTGGCAATGTAACATCTATACATGAGTGTAGTGCCAAGTGCTCGTGCCAGTGCCTCTGGTAATAACATATCATAAGTATGAGGTATGACTAATGTCGACTATATCATGAAGTCTACGAAAAAGTGGATATCATCCAACTATATGATCAATGTCATCAATGTCAATACATGTATGTGGAAATCGTCCACTTGTCACCCAATGACATTAAACATCATGCATGTAAATATCATAAAGCATATACATTGAAATATGAGGATGTAAATCAACATGTGTCTCTCGCGACATATCAAATCATGGAACCTGAGTGTCCAGCATAGGCACTCGAAAACATCATGAAACCTGTGCCAAGCATTGGCATGTAAATCCTCATATATCGGGCTCCGTCAGTCTGGATCGGCCCATAACATCTCTCAACTCCGGTCGGTATCCTCCGGATATCCGCCGAGCTTAAATACAATCACCGGTAGGTAGTGCTCCCTCTGACAGGCTCACCGTCTGTATACACAGCATCCCTTTCTTGCCCCGGGGTACCATACCGGGCCCATCATGTACCCGCAATTGGCCTCACCGCCTCCTCGAATCGGGTTTCACATGTCGCTCTCAGCACCGAGAAAACACATGGTGGACGCACTGAAATATCATATCAAGGGCAACCGGGTTTTTAAAAAATTATATAATCTCTTTTGAAATATCCATGGTTCCCAAATCAAAAATATCATGGAAACAACATATCTCAATGCGTATAATCAAAAGCATGATGTATGCGACAAGTAAAAGAAATGTAAGCATATCAGTATATCATGCAATATGGAATAGTAATATGCACACGTTGAGGGAAAATCGCTCTTTTAAAATGAATCAGTTTTAAAGAGTATCTTGCGGTTCCAATATCTCTAATCAAGCCAGAATCATCTATGTATGTGTAAATACTTATGTATGTAAGTATGGGTGTACGATGGGTATGTACATAAGTATGCCATGCAAGAGATCATATCCTGAATGCAACAGTGCTACAGTGTAGTGACATGGCAATTATCGATGATGAACTGTGTGAGCCGGCAAGCAAGTGTACGTGGAACATACGCATCATTGATAATGGTGCTGGTGTCCTAACAGCATGGGTTTAATATATAATAAACTCGTTTACACATTTAATGCGATGTGAATAGCATGAATATGCGGAAATCGAATAATCAACGCAACAGTGAAGAATCTACAACAATATGTAAATGTCATGCAGTTTTGCAATTTGAAATAAGACGAATCGGGGTTTTTAGTAAAATAAGGGTTACGGTGTTTTTAAGAAAAGATGCGTCTTTCGAAAATATCCGTAGAATCCCTTTGCCTATCATTGAAATACTCCCGATTCGTTAGTTTTGAAACAGGTATAACATCGGCCTAGTCTAACATCTACTAAGCAACTACAGATCTAGCAAATACGCTAATCGGGAGGGGTATGGAAACCACCTACATCTGAGTCGATATATATATATATATATAATAGTCGGTGATCCCGCCTCCATAGTATCACGTATGATACAGTATATCATATGACGTCCATGAGTCCTGAGTGCGGATCTATCATCAAGATAAAGCTCGTACGGTAAATCATCGCACGGCATCCCAATAGCTGGGTAAGGGTCAATATCACATTCATCTCATCAATTATCTAGTATCCTTATCGTCATATCACATAATCTGGGGTACTGATCTAAGCCTAGTCAATCGATACCATCTATGTAAATATGAATGCGTGTGTGAAACACACGTCCAAAGGCCCGCTAAAAATCTCATGTCGTATCCCAAATACGAATCCCATCATATCACCGATCTCATGGCACTATGCCCAATCTCATCGACTCATCTCCAAATATCGTCCACAATCCTCATCATCTAGGTATAACCATAACAAATAAGCATGTGTGTGCGTGTGGGTGTAAACCTATTCTAGGGTTCGCAACTAGGAACTATACTAGTTTACAACTAAACCCTATTCTATCCATAGTACACCTAATCTCATCTCAATTATCCATATCGCACCTAATGCTATCAAACACATATATAGTATACTAAATCTTGAACTGCGGGTGCTATACGCCATCCACCCGACTTCCCCCGTAGATATAATCTACTCACCTGGCGTCCTGCGTGTCAGTGTCGATCTTGCCATCATCATCTTCATCGCCTCGGATCACCGTGGGGTACCTACATATCACACGTATCACATCGCATTAAAACCAAATCGAAGCTAAAATGACACGCGAAAACCAAAACGATACGCTTAAAGGCCTATAGGTTAGAACCTATGGGTACGCTTTCAAAACCATCAATCAATCCTCGATATCGTCGTACAAACGCCAAGTATTCGAGGTAAAACACAGATACACAATTCCAGAATTCAAAATACGCAATACGGAAACACGAATAAAAACAACAACTTAGGAAAAAGGCTCCAAATTCTACCCTAAGTCAAATTGGACAATTTTGCACATGCCAGGGGTCTAAATTACTGGAGATGGGGCTACAGAACAAAAACAAGCCAAATCCACCCTGGTCTAGCCGCAAATTACTGCCATAGGGATTAAATTTGCGGCCGTGTTAGGGAGTTAGGGGCTAGGGTTTTGGTGGTAGCTTCCTGTGTGCCTGCACGTATCACTGTCAATGCAAAATAATTTTCAAAGTCTCGGGGTGATATCAGATTCCTTATAACCCTCAAAAATTCCACAATTCTTCTGATATCGGTTTCTAAATCCATATTCCGAGTTTCTAGTCTCTGGTTTAGGCCTTAATTCTAGCACTAGGGCGTTTGTGTAGCCTCTATTGAGCTCAATTTCACATCACAACTCTCAATTTCCCATAAACCCTAACTAGAATTTTCTAAGTCCACAAAATCACATAATATCGGTTCTATCATAACATGGGGGTATAAGTAATGGGAAAACTAAGCTAGTGGTTCAGAAAATACCTCATTTGGCAACTCAAGAATTTTCTTGAGTTTCCCTAAGTGGCCAAAATCCTTGCTTTCTTGGTCCAATGTGTTTTCCTTGAGCTTGTGCATCTTTTTCGTGAAATGGGAGTGAGGTTTTGAAGTTTTTTGGATGTGTTTTGAGGACTTGAAGAGAGGGAGAAGGAGGGGGCAGCAGCAGCAGCAAAAGAGGAAGAGGAGAGGGGAGGAAATGAGGTAAAATGGTGGAGGAATGGTTCAAAATAGTCAAAGGTAAACCCTCCCTTTCTCTCTCTCACCCATGCTTCATATTTTATTCCTTATCCTTTTCTTTTCTTTTCTTATTCCCTCTAACCCATTTTCCTTCTCTCCTTAATAGTAACCCAAAACAAACCATGGTAGAAATTCACATGTGCTAAAAAAAAGTATGGTGCATGTTTTGCACAAAACAAGCTTAAACGCGATTATCGATTTTTAATCGCGATTAGCACTAAATTAGTGTTAAACTAATCATAAAAACTTAAAATTTTCATAATTTACATAAAACACGCTATTTTAGTAATTTCTAAAATTTTCCAAATTTTTTTTCCATTTATCGGTATTTAATTATACCGAAATATTAAAATATTCATTAAAATTAATATTAAATTATAAAAAATCCCAAAAATAATATTTTATTTTTCTGAAATATTACATAGCTAAAGTTCCATAAGGATGCATATTTGAATCCGTTCGAATTTACATCTTATGAAACTTGCCAGTCATGTCTCAAAGGCTAGGTGACCAAATCTCCATTTACTGGAAATGGAGATAAAGCTACTGAACTCTTGGACAGATACATGGTGATGTATGCGGTCCTATGTCTACACATGCCAGGGATGGTTCCGCGTAATTTATTACATTCACCGATGTTCTCTCAAGATACGGATATGTGTTCTTGTTGAAACATAAATCTGAATCTTTTGAGAATTTCAAGGAATATAAGTACGAAGTTGAGAACCAAATGGGTAAAGGTATTCAAATCCTTCGATATGATCGGGAAGAAGAATACTGGAGCACGGAATTTCAAGACTATTCAAAAGAGAATGAGATTCTCTCTCTATTTACTCCTCCGTATACACCACAGCACAACGGTTTATCGGGGGTGGAGGAATCGCACCCTATGAGATATGGTGCGCTCTATGATGAGTACTGCTGAGTTTCCTATTTCCTTTTAGGGACATGGACTTGAGAAGATGCATACCTATTGAATAGATTTCCAATCAAATCCGTTGCCTACCACTCCATATGAGATATGGAATGGGAAGAGACCGTCTCTTAAACGAGTTAAGATATGGGGTTGTCCGGCCTATGTTAAAAAGCAAAATTCGGACAAGCTCGAGGCAATGTCAGTTTTGTGCAAGTTTATAGGATATCCCAACCATTCGTGAGGGTATACCTTCTACCACACCGAGGAAAAAAAGATGTTTTGTTTCTCGACATGCCACTTTTTTAGAAAAGGAATTTCTTGTGGAAGAAATTAGTGGCGATGAGGTAGAACTGGAAGTAGTTTCAGCAAACAAAAACTATAACTGACGATTTGTTGGAACCAGAGAATTCAATAATCCCTAACGAACCAAAGCCACTCTGCATATCTAGTTGGTTTCCTTATCCACCTGAGAGATACTACGGTTTTCTCGTAGACGGTGGGAGCGAGGATTGCATCATGTAGATGATGACCCAACTAGTTTCGAGCAGGCCGTCACGAGTGGGGACTCTGTGAAATGGCTGAAGGGTTCCGGCAGCGCCCCGGCCATCCAAACGCGGCCAAAATGCGGAACAAAATTTCTAAACTGGCGCTACCGTTACCCGAATCCCGGATCGACCTTAAACCCTAAGCTAGCAATATAAACTAAGAGTTAGAATCATTATACCGAGTTGATCCAAGTCCTTTGGTCTTCATTGCAAGCTCCTAGCGGTTCCTTGATGTGGTTTGGTTGCCGGTCTTCCTTCGTCTCCGATGATCCACCCGAGGGAAACGGCGCAAGCTCAAACCTCGTCGAACGAGATAACCGACGCTCCAAAGTCGCTAGCGATGGAGAGTGGGGGTGTATGAAAATTTCACTACAATTTTCTCTCAACTCTTGTACTCATGAGAGCAACCATAGAAGATGAATGGAGGTGATGAAGACTTTGGCATGAGTCAACAAAAATGGCTAAGTTTCTTTTGTGTGAGAATGAGAGAGTGGGAGAGCAAAATGTGTAATGTAAATTGAACCAAATGAAAATGAGCTCCACCCCAAATGAAGTGCCCCCCCCCCCTTTTCTCTCATTCCCACTCAAAAAAATCTTATCCAATTGCAATAAACAAATCCAAACCATACTATACACCAGGCTTTGACTCATGCCCATACCATGAACTATGTTCATGCCACCTCACATATTCCACCTAATTTATAAAACAAATGAATTTCCATAAAAGGAAAATCATATAACTGAAGTGGCATCTTTTAGAAGTTATTCCGTACAAAATATGGAATACTTCCCGGTACATGTATCGAAATACAAATACGCGTATTCGTACAAAAATACGAACAGCCAAGAGAAAACGAATAGTGAACAATAATACTAGAATACGTTTATACAAATACATATATAAATTATTAAATCAAAACCCGATTTAATAATCCGGCTTAATCCTAAGACGCAACTATAATCAACCGTCCGATTAAAGTCTGCGCGGCATGTGCACATATTTAATCGGACACCTGTATGTATCAACATACCTCATGTACACCATATCGCCTGAACCGTGAAAAACCCTCTGTGTGGGACTCTAAAGACTCGTCAATACGCTGGCAGTGGGTTTAACCATAAGCACGTCAGCGGCACTAGCTGTACGTAACGGCTACCCAGGTGTTGAGCGAAAGGGAGGCCGATGAGCAAACCCATCCTGAACTCCTACTGAGCCTGTCAGTGACAATATCCGTACATTCCGGTCTGTTCGTCTAAGAGTATCGGATACCGAGTCTAGGGGGTGGATAAAGTCAGACCCCCAACAACGCGATATTTAGTGTCGGTATGAAACCCATCACCACCTGAGAAACTATCGATCCTGGATCGATAATTCTCGTCCACCGTGGCCATGGATTTTTGGTGATGGCCATCCGTACACAACGCGACATCAACCCCCAATACCGGGGGAGATGAACCCCCGACGATCCGATCAATGCCTCCATGTGGCTCAGGACTGTACCCAACTAAAACCTGTTTGCACGACTCCTTTGAGCCGTGGTAGGGTAGTAATCAAAGCACAGTGGGAACTCACACGAGACAAATGACGATCTCAGGTCAACAGACTAACCTGTACACATGTCACCTGGGAACTGCTATCTGACAATAGGTATAATACCAACTAGCAGGTTCCCGGTGAGTCCGTCCAGTGTACTCATAACCCAATAAGCACCTGTATACTATCTTAGGTGAACAAACTAACACCAATGGCTTGTGAGATTTGGCTACCGCCCCTCGTCGGGGTCTCGATCATTATACACAAGACTACACTGGAGTATCGATGCCCGGTCTCGATACTCATACGACTAGGGACATTTAAGGATGTATTTATAGACCCCAGCTCCCACATATATGATCGCCATCATAATGCTGGCAGTCAAGCAAGAATCCTATGGGCTCTATCAACATGTATATGATAATAAAGATAAACCAGATAGCATACTATTATCTTGAGTAAGACTGCTTTATCGGTATAGGTCCTCACTCAATCATCATAATCACAAGTCCGCGACTATGATAATTGCTTTGAGGGCACTATAGCCTACAATCTCCCACTTGCACTTAAGGCCAATTATTGTGATGTCGCATACTCACAGCCCATGTGATACCGAACACCCAACTTCTCTACTAATCAGTTTCGCAAAGCCCGTTTGCGAAAATGATTGCGTTTGAGAAATAGCCTCAGCGAGTGGATTCGCTCCAATGTTTCTTTCTATATCTCTCTTAATCTCAACTTCGTAGAGAAAACTATCTCCCGAAATGAGTAATACCTATCTTAGAATTTGTATGGATATCTGATGGGACCCAGTTCACAAACGAACTCCAAATCCAGCAAATCTCCTAGACCGTATCATCCACTGAATTCAATCAGTATCCTGCTCCATGCCTTTCCTCATTATCCGCTTGGACTACCTGTCCAACATACTGTCCCTCAAAAGTGGGAAAACTGTAACTCTGACAGTCACTCTGTCATCCAAGTCACCTTGGAAGCCTGAAATGATAATCGTCTCCCGAAGGAGGCTGCCTTAATCATTTCCCTATAACATTCACTTATGTTCAATAACTGCTTCCCAATGTTTCTCCAGGATTGGATTAATATATCTGCTTATTGCATCTAGTGCGGAAGCAATATCTGGTGTGGTACTTGACATTTCATGATTAACTCAATTGCATAAACAAGTGATGTGCTAATCATGCAGACCCCTCTCTCCTTTAGTCTGTAAAACACCTTTAGAAAGGGTGACTCCATCACCTGCAGGTACACCACCATGCCAGGAATCATCCATTTAATGTCAAAGTACCCAGATTAGGATACTTCCCAAATCTAGATCTAAAACCATAGATCTAGTAACCAGAAAACTTGATATTATTTCTATATCCTATGTGGAGAAACAACTGTGTGACAACCAAAGTATAACCGATCGTAGTATAGGAATATCTCTTCCTATCAAGTGCATGTCATCCCAATACCTGCACATCACTCTCTACTACCTTCTTACCAGACCCATCTCTTATTCTGATGAAGTCAAAAACTATGATTGTCACATCAAAATTAGATGATATGTTTTCGCTATAACTGCTTTAGTCTATAAATAGACATAAGCTACTTGCCTTCTGTGCTTCCGCTGCTCCCACTGACTGCAACAACCCTCTGGCAGAGTCATATACACATGCACTTCTAAAGCTAGTTTAGAATGACGCTATACTCATCCTCCTGCCGGGTCTTATAGTCTAGAACGGCAGCAATGGTAAGTCTGGGTAAACAAGAACCTCCCTGTCACCGTTACTGAGAAGACCGAAATGCCTCTTGGGTGCCTGAGGTTACCCACCAAATCTGCGGAGTGGCTAATGGAACATCGAAACCAATTGAATCCTCAGGTTCTATTAAATCTTCAGTCGTTTGTGGTTCTGGAATAACTTCCAATTCTACCATACTCCCACTTGTGTTTTCTGAAAAAAAACCATTTTACTAAAACTGTGGCGAGTCAAGAACAATATAAATATTGATCTTCCTGATGGTAGAAAATTATCCCTCGTCAAAGCCCGAGATGACCCACGAACAGCCATTACTAAAACGCGCCTTGAGTTTATCCAGATTCTGGTTTTAAGCATCAGCCGGACAACTCCCTATATCTTAACATCGTCAAGATATAAATTGATTCTATATATATCTGATATAGAAACAAAAGCACTAATTTAATTGGAACCAGATTCAAAACATGCAGCTGTCTCCAGTGCATATCAACCAAATGGAAGGAGGATATTCAGCATTACTCAACTAGGAGTGCATCCATATATGAGTAACCTGAAAGAGAAGCAAGTTCTCAAAACCATTACTATCAACGGAATACCAAACACAAGTATCTACATCTTCGACTTCCTCGAAGAATCTTGATACTTACAACAAATGGTTCTCTACTTTATTCTTATACCTATAACTTCTCAAAATCCGAACCCTGCACTTCAACGAAATACATGTCTAGAATCAAAGAAGTTATGAGTAAACAGAATACAATGCGAGTACCAACCCCATTATCCTAATGGACACTAGACAACATACAATACTTTGTATAAGTCCCCTGGGTTCAATAGATTAAACCCTGTGCGTCGTAGGTTGAAAAACTGTAGTATGGTTAAAAAGGATTACACCGCTGTTGAATGCACCTTACCTAATCACCAGCTGATATAGTTAAATGTCACAGACATAATATCAAAAAGTTATATCTCACTTTATAAAATTAATGTACAGATATATCAGTTTGAAATTGGTGCATAACAACGGATATTCAAAACCAAATATTTGCCATCCGGCAAAATCCAGATGATTTCCTCAAATATCACCAATTACAATGAATTCCGATATAAAGAGGATCTAATCACCCAATTCCTAATACCTTACTCCCACTCACCATTTATAATATCATACAGATGTGAGAAACTGATCTGGTAAATACATACCCTGGAGTTAGATTCCAATTGGGGAAACAGTTTTCAATTAGCATCGCACAGTGAAACTGAAACATGAAAATGTTTCAAATGGGGTTAACTGGTATTCCTAGAAATGCCTCTTCCACTATCCTGATTCACGACAGTAACCATACACTTTCCTGCCCTCTCTGCAATCCCTTTATTATGTCTTTACTTATTACCTTCTGTACACCTCCTTTACTCTAATTGGTTTTCTTCATTCCCTACCCTTCGGCACCAACCTAAAGTTTGGAAGAAGACTATCCAATTAGTGTAATAAGTGTACTCTCCTAAACCTAGAAGCCTTCGCAACCTGAGAGAAGGTAAAGAGAAAAGACATCTAAATAATCCTATCCAATTTCTCTTGAACCGGAAACCATCCCCGAATCTGGAACGAATTCCTTCGAGTTCGTATGTAACTATACGATGGCATATCCAATGGAAGTGGATATCCGTAGTGATACAGAATGTTCTAGAGAAATGCAAAGTGAATGTAGGAGTGGCAGGGGTATACACGGTCTTTGTCGTGAATGATGGTGATCACAATTTCCTCTGCCATTATTCTAATCCCTTTATATGTCTTTACTTATTACCTTCTGTACACCACAGTTAAGCTTGTTGGTTTTCTTCCTTCCCTACCGTTCGGCACCTGCCTATAGTTTGGAAGAAGAATATCCAATAAGCTCAATAGGTGTACCCTCTCCTAATCCTAGGAGCCCCCACAACCTGAGAGAAGGTAAAGAGAAAAGACAACCGAATAATCATATTCAATCTCTCTAGAACCAGAATCCATCCTCGAAAAAGTTCCTTCGAGTTCGTATGTAACTATACGATGGATTTATCCAATGGAAGTGGATGTTCGTAGTAATACGGGGTGTTCTGGAGAAATGCAAAGGTCATATAGAAGTGGCAATGATATATGCGACACCGTGACATTCCAAACGCCAATGTGTTTTCAGAAGGTTCGGTAAACTTAGTTTCATGAGTTTTAGTCAAAGGTCGGGTCATAGTCGCAGCCAGAGAGAGAGAGAAAACAAACACTCAGGGTGCACTCTAACCTAGATCAGAATGGTTAATCATTTTATCTAATCGGGATGGCTCCCACTGTATCCTCGAATTCTCCTCCAAACCTAAAAGGAGAATTAGTCGGAATCATCCGAGGAGTAATCCTACTCATCAGTGGGAATCGGGATCCAACTATCATCGCATGATAACTTGATGGAAGCCACTCAAGTCACCACACTCCAGAAGGTATGCGCAAGCCTGGCAAGTTTCCTGTATGTTTGAAACTCCCGATATGTGTTTTACCCCTAGGACCCAAGTGACCTTGACGGAGTCAATAAATCAAAAAGTCCTAGTCAAGTTCAACCCGTCATTATCTTGATTGCATTAAACCCACCCGCACGAGCCCTTGACAGAGTCAACAAGGCCGCACAACTGTCCTAACCAATCACATATCCATGCTACAAACAAACACCACTCAGCTACCGCACACTACGCCTTGACGGAGTCAACAAACGTAGCACGAATACTAAGTACTACTTGTAGGAAATGACGGAGGGCTACGGCTGGTTTTTGGCGAAAAACCTTTAACGTAATGAACTTGATCTCGTTGAAGGAATCCAAGTGGTTTTGTAAATATATAGTGGCGAAAACTTTTGCTAAAGAGTTTACTCCCGGTGAAGGGATCTCGGCTCTTTCCCCGTCGAATGGGGTGCAGGATATCCCAAACTAAATACCACGATGCAAAGTAAAAATAATCGACTATAGTAAAGTTATTACGTTGACACAAACTTTTACCCAAGAGGTCACTCCCGACGAAGGGATCTCGGCCCTTGCCTCGTCGAATGAGGTGCAGGATATTCCAAAATGAATACCACGATGCAAAGCAAAAGTGTACGTCTGTAATGTCAGTTTTTTAAAAATCTTGGTTCCAACAACATCATATATATATATATAGGTTTGTTTTATCCTTGCATTGATAAGAATCTATGCAGTCCCATCAATTAATCACACCAGAAAGAACAAAAATAAAATATACGTATATGTCATCCGCATTCGCCACTGGGCCCCGTCATCACCTGTTAGGTTACTTAACTAACGACAGAGCGGGGGCTGGACTAGCGCGGGTGCAAAACATATACAACATCTACTAATATATATATAAATATATATAACAATCGTCCCACGCATGATATAAAGCAACATCACAGAAACATCACAGTAGCAATACAGAATGGTGGATAATCTGGAGCCCCGGGTTTCACTTGAGCCGCAAGTGAGACCCGACGTATCGTGTGGATAGCCTGTGCAATGAAACCTAGACCCCCTACGAGCGCAGCAAGTTACCCGCCAAAACCAGAAGTGAGGCAGTCCCCTTCAGCAACGTGAATGGACCACCCAGCACTTCACGGAATCCGGTAACTTGATCATCCCTCCTGGGTCACTTATACCCCCTACGAGTGTGGCGAATAGCCCGCCAATTCTAGAGTAAGGTCCCCTCCGTCCCAACGCCATGAGATGCGGACCCGTTGCCCTATAGAATCCGGCTATTCGTGCACCCCACCGCGGGGTAATCCTATTACAGAAAAGAAAATAATATACAAGGGTGATATCGACCTCAACCCGGTCGTGCCCCAAAAGAATAATATACAAACTGGCAGTGACGGCAGTCCACATGTCGGGTGCTCGCCCCGCAATATCAAATGTACAAATGAAATAAAACTGTACTATCATTGCACCACTGGCAGTCCACCACGATGATCCAACCAACATCACAGCACAACACAGAACATCAACGTGAATGTCACGTTCGCAAACCCGTCTAAAAGACATATAGCAATTAGACGAGTTTACCGATCAAATGACATTCACGGTCGCAGCTAGAAATGTATGTACTGTTAAACGCACACTTAAAATATCGATCGACTAAATTCCAAATTGGCCCCAATAGCAAAACCAACACTTCACAGAAACCTGGGCCAAAACAGGATATTTCAAAAATCACAATGCAAAGCCAGGGGGCTACAGAGAAAATTCGGAAGCTCGTCGCCGCTAAGTGGCCGTGAAACCGCCGCCAATAGGGGGTAAGTGCGGCGGTCCCACGGCGACTTGGAGGCTTCAGGAGCTCAAATTTTTTCTGTCCCCTTAAAATTGCCTGCACGGATTTTTAAGCCTCTAGAAATAATTTTTTGAACACTTTTGAAAATCGACAGCAAACAAAAAATGAAATCGTGATTTTGGCAATTTTCGTCGATCGATCTTTTAAGCATGTTTAAACAAGCTAGTAAGGGGTTTAAAGGGTGGCTCTGATATCATGAAGGGTTCCGGCCATCAAAATGCGGAACAAAATTTCTAAACTGGCGCTACCGTTACCCGAATCCCGGATCGACCTTAAACCCTAAGCTAGCAATATAAACTAAGAGTTAGAATCATTATACCAAGTTGATCTGAGTCCTTCAGTCTTCATTCCAAGCTCCTAGCGGTTCCTTGATGTTGTTTGGTTGCCGGTCTTCCTTCGTCTCCGATGATCCACCCGAGGGAAACGGCGCAAGCACCAACCTCGTCGAACGAGGTAACCGACGCTCCAAATTCGCTAGTGATGGAGAGTGGGGGTGTATGAAAATGTCACTACAATTTTCTCTCAACTCTTATGCTCATAAGAGCAACCATAGAAGATGAATGGAGGTGATGAAGACTTTGGCATGAGGCAACAAAAATGGCTAAGTTTATTTTGTGAGAGAATGAGAGAGTGGGAGAGCAAAATGTGTAATGTAAATTGAACCAAATGAAAATGAGCTCCACCCCAAATAAAGTGGCCAGCCCCCCCCCCCCCTTTTCTCTCATTCCCACTCAAAAAAATCTTATCCAATTGCAATAAACAAATCCAAACCATACTATACACCATGCTTTGACTCATGCCCATAACATGAACTATGTTCATGCCACCTCACATATTCCATCTAATTTATAAAACAAATGAATTTCCATAAATGAAAAATCATATAAATGAGATGGCATCTTCTAGAAGCTATTCAGTACAAAATACGGAATACTTCCCGGTATATGTATCGAAATACATATACGCGTATTCGTACAAAAATACGAACAGCCAAGAGAAAACGAATAGTGAACAATAATACTAAAATACGTATATACAAATACATATATAAATTATTAAATCAAAACTCGATTTAATAATCCGGCTTAATCCTAAGCCGCTAGTATAATCAACCGTCCGATTAAAGTCTGCGCAGAATGTGCACATATTTAATCGGACACCTGTATGTATCAACATACCTCATGTACATCATATCGCCTGAACCGTGAAAAACCCTCTATGTGGGACTCTAAAGACTCGTCAATACGCTGGCAGTGGGTTTAACCACAAGCACGTCAGCGGCACTAGCTGTACGTAACGGCTACCCAGGTATTGAGCGAAAGGGAGGCTGACGAGCAAACTCATCCTGAACCCCTACTGAGCCTGTCAATGACAATAACCGTACAGTCCGGTCTGTTCGTCTAAGAGTATCGCATACCGAGTCTAGGGGGGTGGATAAAGTCAGACCCCAACAACGCGATATTTAGTGTCGGTATAAAACCCATCACCACCTGAGAAACTATCGATCCTGGATTGATAATTCTCGTCCACCGTGGCCACGGATTTTTGGTGATGGCCATCCGTACACAACGCGACGTCAACCCCCAATACCGGAGGAGACGAATCCCCGACGATCCGATCACTGCCTCCATGTGGCTTGGGACTGTACCCAACTAAAACCTGTTTGCATGACTCCTTTGAGCCGTGGTAGGGTAGTAATCAAAGCACAGTGGGAACTCACACGAGACAAATGACGATCTCAGGTCGACAGACTAACCTATACACATGTCACCTGGGAACTGCTATCTGAATATAGGCATAATACCAAGTAGCAGGTTCCCGGCGAGACCTTCCAGTGTACTCATAACCTAATGAGCACCTGTATACTATCATAGGTGAACAAAGTAACACCAATGGCTTGTGAGACCTGGCCACCGCCCCTCGTCGGGGTCTCGATCAATATACACTAGTCTACACTGGAGTATCGATGCCCGGTCTCGATACTCCTACGACTAGGGACATTTAAGGATGTGCTTATAGACCCCAGCTCCCACTTATATGATCGCCATCATAATGCTGGCAGTCAAGCAAGAATCCTATGGGCTCTATCTGTTAGTGTATATGCCCTAGAGGCCATTACTGTATCATACTAGCTTGTATATTACTTAATGGAAGCTTGGGATATTCACAGTTGTATATACAATCTTGCTCAAAATGTTAGTATGTTACTTGGTTTGTTTCTAGTTTAATATGTGCATGTGTTTCTTTTAGCATATCGCTTATACATATTAGTAGAGCCCTTAGGATCTTTGCTTGATTACCAGCGTTGTGATGGCAGTCACACTCGTAGGGGCTGGGTAATCTATAAGCACATCCTTATGCAGGTCCCTAGCCGCAGGACTATCGAGACAGGGCATCGATACTCCGGAGTAGACTAGCGTATTCGCTTCTTATCCCAGCTTGGGAAACGGTCTGTCCCACAGCCGTCAGTACGTCGTACTTGAGATAGTATACGGGTGCTCGTTAGGTTACGAGTACACTGGATATGACTCGTCGGGAACTGTTGGTTGGTATTATACCTATCGTCAGTTATCAGTTCCCAGGTGACATGAGTACAACTTAGTCCGCTGACTTGACACTTTCATTTCGCCTCGAGTGTGTTCCCTTTGTACTTTGATTACTACCCTACCACGGCTCAAAGGAGTCGTGCAAACAGGTAGTTTTTGGGTGCAGTCCCGAAGCACTTGGAGGCAGTGACGGTTAGACAGGATGCGTCTCTCCCGGTATTGGGAGTTGACATCGCGCTGTGTCTAGGAGAGCCATTACACGAGTAGTCCCTAGCCAGGGCAAGCGAGATATACTGGTAGGTTTCCAGTGCTATCTCAGGGTGTTCTGGGCTTCACTCCGACATGACTTGTACCGCTATTAGGGGACTGACGTTTACCGCCCCCTAGGCCCGCCATGCGATGTATCAGACGAACAGACCGGACTGTACGGAGATTGTCACATTCAGGCTCAGTAGGAGTTCAGATGGGTTTCACCTCGTCAGTCTTCTTGTCGGCATCTACCTGGGGGCCGTTACGCACAGCTAGTGCCGCTTGCGGTCTGTGGTTAAACCCACTGCCAGTGTAGTGTCAAGTCTTTAGAGTCCCACACAGAGAGCTATTCACCTTTAGGCAAAAGAGTAGAGGTCGCAAGGTTTTGCGACAAGTCGCATGGTTTTGCGACATGGTTCGGTCACATCCGTGCACTTGTGCACGTTCAGTGTCTGGACAGTTAACACTAGCGGGCTTTGGTTTAAGCCAGATCCTAGTGTACGTTTTGGGATTGGTTTTATCTCGTTTGTGTTCGTGTTCCTCAGAACGCGGATGCGGGTGTGTATGCACAGTTGACAGAGAGACGGAGGCAGAGGATTCTCATTGGGGTTGTTGACTGTTGACTGTTGACTGTTGACTATTGACTTTTTACTAAACCCTAATGAGAATAAGAAATACGATTAGCAATAATATTAATTAAGTATTATAGTGACATGGTTGTTGAGGGGTTGACTTTGTTGACTTGTTGACTGGTTGACTAGGTTGGACTAGTTGACCGTCATCATCACAATGGTTGTCATTTTCATGCAAAGACTTTTGCTTGCTTGTTGTGGTTTGCAAAATGAGTGCATGAAAATGATATTGCCTTTGACATGATATGAACCATCACATAATACTTGATTATCATTATGGCTCATGATGCTTTTGGATTATGAGAGGGTGAATGAGAAAAGAGAGGCACATTCTTTCATTTGCTTTCTCTCTCCTTTGAGCTCTCTCATTCTCTTGTTCTCACCCTCTTCCTCTTGTTCTCTCTACCTCAAGGCAAAACATTCTCATGTGTTGAGACTCATTGCCCTAGAGATAAAAGACACCAAAACAATCCTCTACTCACTCTAGTTCATAAGGTTTAGCAAACCGAGTGAACTAGTTTCTTCAAAGATCGAAGAAGAAGCCAAAGGTAGAAGCTTTCGGGTGGATCGATCTTCGGCGCAACCAGACGATGGGGTGAAGCCGATCCGTACACCATCAAGAGTTGAAGACGAAGGAGTTCAAGAAAGGTATAACCCCCTAACCGAGTAGTTAACAACTCCTAGTTAGGTTGTTAGGTAGATAGTTTAACAAAGATCCGTTTTGAGTCTATGTTACCGCCTCTAGAAAATTGTTTTTCATCATTTCCGCAAGCCCGTAAGAACTGGGAGAGGTAGCATGGACTTACAGTGGTATCAGAGCCAAGTTAAACACTATCTAACATGTTAGCATTGTAACAAGAAATTCGATCGGAAAAAAGTCGCGAAAAACACCCGGATTATCAACTTTCTGTCGAATTTTTCCACTGTTCAAAAAATGATAAATCATGCTTTAAAATTCGGCTCAGGGTTTTTAGAAGAAACTGCAAAAAATCGGTCCACTAATCCGATCAACGCGCCGCAGAAACGCGGCGGGAGCGTGCTCCCGCCGCGTTCCGCGGCCGAGTTGACTCGGCCGTGGGGAATTTTGGTTGCAGTTTGTTCTATGGGGTATTTTGGGATTTTTGGTATATGTTTTTTCAGCCCAGATTTTCCAGAAAGAAAAATTTATTTTTGGGGCTTTAAAAACCGTATTTTGATCGAGTTTCTAATGACTTAAGCTGACGGGTTTATTTCTGTGATGTGATATTTGTATTGAACGTCTGCTAATCGCTATATATCGATTAGTGGGGGTTATACAAATCTGTGATCTGTAATGTTGTTGGTATGTGTATATGAATTCATTGGATTGTCGCGGGTGAATAGCCGGGGGGTTGTGAGACGAGAGTTTTCTTTTCTTTCAATTCATGTAAATTTGTAAATTGATGTAATATTATTTGTATGGCCGCACAACCGGGTCGGGGTTGTAGCCGTCATTGTATGATTTCTTTTTACTGTTTTTGCTCCTAGGATAGACCCATGGAGGGGATGCACAAACTACGGGTATCTCAAAGTGCCGAGTGGCCTACTTACGGTGTTGAGGGAGGTTGCTCCGCTTCGGGTACTTGGCGGGTAGTTTGCCGCACCCGTAGGGGTCTTGCGTGGGGAATTGGCTATTCACCGCGACCGTGTAATCTGCTTTTCGTTACAGGCTGGTACGAATTGCGGATTCCTAGTATATCCAATGTGTTCATCTGTGATCTGAAATGGCTATCATTACAATATATCCATATATGATATTATTTAGGCGTTGCTTATGTTTACAGCCGCGCTAGCCCAGCCCCCGCTCTGTCGTTAGTTAAGTAACCTAACGAGTAATGACGGGGCCCCGTGGCGAATGCGAATGGCATAAGCGTACGTCATATTTTGGTTGTTTTCTGCACTGGTAGGATTAAATGATGGGACGTATTAAAAGAACTAATGCAAGAAAAATAAACCAAAGTAAAAGTCGTTGGAACATTTTCAAAACCACTCGGTTCTTTTCAAAAACCAACTTTTAAATACGGAGCTTGAGCCACTCCTTTTAAAAGCTATCTCGTTCCTTCGATTATATCAAGTTCACTACGTTCACGGTTTCGCCAAAACCATTCGTAGCTCTCCGTCGTTTCATATGAATATTCAATAGTATTCAAGCTATGTTTGTTGACCTTCGTCAAGGCATAGTGATTGGTAGCTGTTGGGTGTTCATATGTAGCATAGATAGATGCGTTGGTTTGGGACAGTCGTATTACCTTGTTGACCTTCGTCAAGAGTATATACGGGTGGGTTCAAATTAACCTGGACAATGACGGGTAGAACTTGACATGTGACTTATGATTTGTTGACCTTCGTCAAGGTCATAAGAGCATAGGGCAAAAATCCACATCGGGAGTTTCAAAAGAACTGAAACTTGCTAGCGCTGCATACCATTTAGAGTGTGATGTTTCTGGTAGGATTCCTTCAGTTTTGTCACACGATGATATTTGGATCCCGATCCTACTGTGAGTATATGCTACTCCTCGGGAACTTTCTCACTTAACGATCAATGCTATAAATCAAGTAGGTGTCAAGAAAGGTGTTAGCGGGGCTACGCCCCCAGGGAAAAGAGGTTATTTAATTAAGGAACTTTGCGAAAGCGTTGGAAAACCTCCCTCGAAGTACCGACACTGGCCTGGCTGAACATTTAAGCAAGTATTGTACGGTGAGATTGATCCCGACTAATTCTTCCTTTGTGGTTTGAGGAGGGATTCGAGAGACAGTGGGAGCCATCCTGTTTAGATAAATTAAAAACCAATGTAAACTTGCATGAGCATCATGCTGAGTGTTTTCTTCTCTCTCTCTTAACTGCAGCGACCCTGTGACCACACCTAGGTTACATCTAGATAATAAAATGACTGAATCTGACTGTTATGGCTGGCAAAGGTCTGTCCAGATGTCCATTGCCCATGACAAGCTGGAACACCTCTTGACTAATCCAACCCATGCCATCTCAGGTCCAGTTTCCCCTGTCACGGATATTCATATCCGCAAGACATCAGAAAAGGAATGTGCGAAAGCCAAGTGCCTCGTGTTAGCCTCAGTTGATGGTAAATGCCAGAGGCAGCACGAGAAGATGGACTTAGTATCTATCTTCCTCCATAACAAAGATTTAGATGGAGAGCAATCTCGTATCGCAAGATATGAGACCTCGAACGAATTGCATCAAGCGAGGTTGGCTATCGGGTCGTCTGTAGGGGGCAACATCCTTACAGAGACCAGCTATTTAGAGCTCACGGACCTGAAGACCACGTTGAAGAACGGGTCAGGTGTTGACTTAGTTCTTCAGTCTCTACCTACTACCCTGAAGGAAACCAGGGAAGTAGAAAGAAAGGGAAAGGCAGAAGTTTCAGGACTGGATATAGTGGAAGAGGGGCGTCCCTATTGTTGAGGGAATAAACATTGGCAGAAAGATTGCAGGGCTAGCATAGCCAGTAGCCAGAATTCGAAGCATGTTGTGGCTTCGGCTTCGGGTGTGTTTGTAATAGAGAACTGTATGTCAGTTAACCCTACTTCCAGGGTATTGGATACCGGATCAGGATCTCATATCTGTAATTCGTTACAGGCTTTGAGAAACCGTAGGGTTATCAGGAAAGGTGATATGACTCTCAGGGTTGCTAACGGAATGAGCATGGATGCTGAATCCATAGGGGAATATCACCTAGGACTGACAACTGGGCAGATATTGATTTTGCGTGACTGTTTGTATGTACCAGGTGCGACTTGTAATATCATATCTGTATCCTTACTTTCTAAGGAAGGATATGATTTTACTTTTGTAAGCGATGTAGTAAACATCCACCTAAATCAAGATCTGATTGGGTCAGGTACATTAAATAACGGGATATACGTATTGAATCAAGCTCAGATCTTCAGTGTCCAAAACACACTTAAAAGAAAGTCTCCAGAATTAAATCATGCTTTCTTATGGCATTGTAGACTGGGTCACATCAATGAGACACGGTTAACAAAGTTACATAAAGAAGGATACTTGGATCCGTTCGAGTACCAGTCTTATGCCACTTGTGAATCTTGTCTCATGGGAAAGATGATAAAGACTCCGTTCACTGGACACGGAGTAAGAGCGAGCGAGCTCTTGGGACTCATACACAGTGACGTGTGTGGTCCAATGTCTACACATGCGCGAAGCGGTTATTCATACTTCATTACTTTCACAGATGATTTCTCTAGGTATGGACATGTCTTCTTAATGAAGCACAAATCCGAGGCCTTTGAGAAATTTCGGGAATACAAGAATGAAGTTGAAAAACAAACAGGCAAAAGTATAAAAACACTGAGATCTGATCGAGGTGGTGAATACTTGAGTGCCGATTTTCTGGACTACTTAAAAGAGAATGGAATTCTCTCTCAGCGTACTCCTCCATACATACTACAACACAACGGTGTATCGGAAAGGCTGAATCGAACCCTATTGGATATGGTTCGTTCCATGATGAGTAAGGCTGAGTTACCGCGATCTTTCTGGGGTTATGCACTAAAAACAGCTGCATATCTCTTGAACAAAGCTCCAACCAAGACTATGCCTACCACCCCATATCAGATGTGGAGTGGGAAGAAACCCTGTCTTAAGTATCTTAAGGCATGGGGATGTCCAGCTTTTGTAAAGAAGCAGCATGCGGACAAGCTCGAGGCACGTTCAGTACAGTGTAAGTTTGTGGGATACCCAAAGAACTCCACGGGGTATCTTTTCTATTCCGCAGAGGAACAAAAAGTTTTTGTTTCTCAACATGCCCGCTTCTTGGAAACTGAGTTTTTGGAAAACCAGATAAGTGGGAGCGCAATAGAACTGGAAGAAATTCCAGAACCACAAGCTATTACTGAAAGCTTGGAAGAACCAGTAGTTTCAGGGGAACCGGACATTCCTGCGCCACTCCGCAGGAGTAGTAGGCAGTCTCATCCGCCCGAGAGATACTACGGTTTTCTCATTGACGGGGATAGAGAGGATTGCACTATGGATTATGGTGAGCCTACTAGCTTCCAGCAAGCCATTCAGAGCGGTGACTCGGTAAAATGGCTAGATGCAATGCGGACCGAGATGGAGTCCATGTACACCCACAAAGTTTGGACTTTGGACTTTGCTCCAGAAGGGGTAAAACCCGTAGGCTGCAAATGGATCTTCAGAAAGAAGATTGGTGTAGATGGGCAGGTTGAGACCTATAAAGCTAGACTTGTTGCAAAGGGTTTTCGTCAAAGACCTGGTTTGGACTATGACGAGACCTTTTCTCCAGTGGCTATGCTGAATTCCATTCGGATCCTTCTTGCCATTGCTGCCTTCCACGATTATGAAATCTGGCAGATGGAAGTAAAGACGGCTTTTCTAAATGGAAGTTTAGATGAGTGCGTCCATATGGATCAGGCAGAAGGATTCATTCAGAGTGGGAGCAGCGGTAAAGTGTGCAAGTTGCTCAAATCCATTTATGGACAGAAGCAGGCATCGCAAAGTTGGAACATCTGCTTCGATGATACTGTCAAAGAATTCGACTTTATCAAAAACCCAGATGAACCATGCATTTACAGTAAGATTGTAGGGAGAACTGTGGTATTCCTCGTCTTGTACGTGGATGACATTCTCCTAATAGGAAATGATATTCCTATGCTACAGTCAGTCAAAGGATTCTTCTCGCAGAGGTTCTCCATGAAGGACCTGGGCGATGCCAACTACATTCTACGGATCCAGATCTATCGTGATAGATCTAAAAGGATGTTGGGACTTTCACAGTCAAGGTACATCGACACCATACTAAAAAGATTCAGTATGGAAGATTCCCAGCGCGGTAATTTACCGGCTTGTCACGGGATCACCCTCTCCAAAGAGATGTCTCCCAAGACTGATTTGGAAAGGGATTGCATGTCTATTATACCCTACGCTTCTGCGGTAGGCTCTATAATGTATGCGATGTTATGTACCAGACCAGATGTAGCATACGCATTGAGCGTTGTAAACCGGTATTAGTCAGACCCAGGGGGAAAACACTGGATAGCGGTAAAGAACATTCTCAAGTACCTGAGAAGGACTAAGGAGATGTTCTTGGTGTATGGCGGAAAAGACCTCCAGATCGAGGCCTTTGCTGACTCCAGCTTCCAGAGTGACAAGGATGACTCCAAGTCCATGTCGGGTTATGTCTTTACCCTCAATGGAGGGGCGGTTGGCTGGAAGAGTTCCAAGAAGGAGACCGTTGCTGACTCAACTATGGAAGCGGAGTATATAGCTGCTTGCGATGCCGCAAAGGAAGCTGTCTGGATGAAGAAGTACCTCACGGAGCTTCAGGTGTTCCTACCATTGTTGATCCAATACCGCTGTATTGTGACAACAACGGAGCTATAGCTTTAGCGAAGGAACCTAGGTCCCATCAGAAGTCCAGGCACATTTTGAGGCGGTACCACTTGATCAGGGAGATCGTAGATCGCCGGGAGATCGTAGATCGCCGGGAGATCGAGGTGAAGAGAGAAAATACGGAAGATAACACTGCTGATCCATTCACGAAGGCCATACCCTAGACTGAGTTCGAGCGGCAGATCGAGATGATAGGTCTTCGATACGCCAGTACATGGCCCTAGTGCAAGTGGGAGAATGTTAGTGTATATGCCCTAGAGGCCATTACTGTATCATACTAGCTTGTTTATTACTTAATGGAAGCTTGGGATATTCACAGTTGTATATACAATCTTGCTCAAAATGGTAGTATGCTACTTGGTTTGTTTCTACTTTAATATGTGCATGTGTTTCTTTTAGCATATCGCTTATACATATTAGTAGAGCCCTTAGGATCTTTGCTTGATTACCAGCGTTGTGATGGCAGTCACACTCGTGGAGGCTGGGTAATCTATAAGCATATCCTTATGCAGGTCCCTAGTCGCAGGACTATCGAGACAGGGCATCGATACTCCGGAGTAGACTAGCGTATGCGCTTTTTATCCCAGCTTGGGAGACGGTCTGTCCCACAGCCGTCAGTACGTCATACTTGAGATAGTATACGGGTGCTCGTTAGGTTACGAGTACACTGGACAGGACTCGTCGGGAACTGTTGGTTGGTATTATACCTATCGTCAGTTATCAGTTCCCAGGTGACATGAGTGCAGCTTAGTCCGCTGACTTGACACTGTCACTTCGCCTCGAGTGTGTTCCCACTGTACTTTGATTACTACCCTACCACGGCTCAAAGGAGTCGTGCAAACAGGTAGTTTTTGGGTGCAGTCCCGAAGCACTTGGAGGCAGTGACGGTTAGACAGGATTCGTCTCTCCCGGTATTGGGGGTTGACATCGCGCTGTGTCTAGGAGAGCCATTACACGAGTAGTCCCTGGCCAGGGCAAACGAGATATACTGGTAGGTTTCCAGTGCTATCTCAGGGTGTTCTGGGCTTCACTCCGACACGACTTGTACCGCTATTAGGGGACTGACGTTTACCGCCCCCTAGGCTCGCCATGCGATGTATCATACGAACAGACCGGACTGTACGGAGATTGTCACATTCAGGCTCAGTTGGAGTTCAGATGGGTTTCACCTCGTCAGTCTTCTTGTCGACATCTACCTGGGGGCCGTTACGCACAGCTAGTGTCGCTTGCAGTCTGTGGTTAAACCCACTACCAGCGTAGTGTCGAGTCTTTAGAGTCCCACACAGAGAGCTATTCGCCTTTAGGCAAAAGAGTAGAGGTCGCATGGTTTTGCGACAGGGTTCGGTCACATCCGTGCACTTGTGCACGTTCAGTGTCCGGACAGTTAACACTAGCGGGCTTTGGTTTAAGCCAGATCCTAGTGTACGTTTTGGGATTGATTTTATCTCGTTTGTGTTCGTGTTCCTCGGAACGCGGATGCGGGTGTGTATGCACAGTTGACAGAGAGACAGAGGCAGAGGATTCTCATTGGGGTTGTTGACTGTTGACTGTTGACTGTTGACTTTTTACTAAACCCTAATGAGAATAAGAAATATGATTAGCAATAATATTAATTAAGTATTATAGTGACATGGTTGTTGAGGGGTTGACTTTGTTGACTTGTTGACTGGTTGACTAGGTTGGACTAGTTGACCGTCATCATCACAATGGTTGTCATTTTCATGCAAAGACTTTTGCTTGCTTGTTGTGGTTTGCAAAATGAGTGCATGAAAATGATATTGCCTTTGACATGATATGAACCATCACATAATACTTGATTATCATTATGGCTCATGATGCTTTTGGATTATGAGAGGGTGAATGAGAAAAGAGAGGCACATTCTTTCATTTGCTTTCTCTCTCCTTTGAGCTCTCTCATTCTCTTGTTCTCACCCTCTTCCTCTTGTTCTCTCTACCTCAAGGCAAAACATTCTCATGTGTTGAGACTCATTGCCCTAGAGATAAAAGACACCAAAACAATCCTCTACTCACTCTAGTTCATAAGGTTTAGCAAACCGAGTGAACTAGTTTCTTCAAAGATCGAAGAAGAAGCCAAAGGTAGAAGCTTTCGGGTGGATCGATCTTCGGCGCAACCAGACGATGGGGTGAAGCCGATCCGTACACCATCAAGAGTTGAAGACGAAGGAGTTCAAGAAAGGTATAACCCCCTAACCGAGTAGTTAACAACTCCTAGTTAGGTTGTTAGGTAGATAGTTTAACAAAGATCCGTTTTGAGTCCATGTTACCGCCTCTAGAAAATTGTTTTTCATCATTTCCGCAAGCTCGTAAGAACCGGGAGAGGTAGCATGGACTTACACTATCAACATGTATATAATGATAAAGACAAACCAGATAGCATACTATCATCTTGAGTAAGACTGCTTTATCGGTATAGGTCCTCACTCAATCATCATAATCACAAGTCCACGACTATGATAATTGCCTTGAGGGCACTATAGCCTACAATGGCTGGTTGCTATGTGATCTGAGATGGAATCCATGTACACCAATAACGTATTGACTTTGGATGTTGCTCCTGAAGGGGTAAAACCCATCGGGAGAAAGAGGATCTTTGAGAAAGATAATTTGGTGTAGATAGAAAAGTTGAGACTTTCAAAGCTATGTTTAAGTCCATCGGGATCCTACTTACCATTACCGCATACCATGACTACGAAATCTGGTAGACTGCATGTCAAAACCGCTTTTCTAAATGGTGATTTAGAATAGAGCGTATATGACACTGCCAGAGGGCTTCATAGACAGTGAGAGCAGCGGAAGCATGTGCAAGCTGCTAAATCCATATACGGGTTAAAGCGGGCATCGCAAAGATGGAACATCTGTTTTAATGAAACTGTCAAAGAGTTTGACTTCATCAAAAAGGTATATGAACCATGTATAAATAAGAAGGTTGTAAAGAGTATGGTTGTCTTCCTCGTATTGTACGCGGATGACATACTCTTGATAAGAAAGAGTGTTCCTATGCTACACTCGGTCAAGAACCTCTTATCACACCGGTTCTCCATGAAAGATCTAACTGATGTCTCCTATATCCTGGGGATATAGATCTATAGAGATAGATCTAAATAGATTTTGGATTGTCCCAATCCAGGTACATAGACACCATGCTAAAGGTGTTTAGTTTGGATGATTCTAAGCGTGGTAATGTACCCGCTTGTTGAAGAATCGCACTCTCCAAAGAGATATCTCTCGAGACTGATTTTGAAAGGGTCGATACAAGGATGCCCTATGTTTTGGTAGACGGGTCAATCATGTATGCGATGTTATGTACCAGACCAGATGTAGCTTACTCACTAGGTGTAGTGAATAAGTATCGAAAAGATATTTAGGAAAACCACTGGACAGCTGAAGAACATTCTTAAGTGCTTGAGAAGGAATAAAGAGATGTTCTTGGTGTATGGTAACGGTGAACTCCAGATAGAGTCCTTTACCGATTCGAGCTTTTAGAGTGATAAGGACGACTGAATGGCAGTCTCGAGTTTTGTCTTCACCCTCAATGGAGGGACGTTATGTTGGAAGGGTTTCAAGCTATATATCGTAGCAGACGCGTTGATAGAGGCTAATTACATCACTACCAATGATGCTTCCAAAGAGGTTGTCTGGATGAAAAAGTTCATGTGATGAACTTGGTTCCTACCATTGAGCATCCAATACTTATGTATTGTGATGATAATGGAGTTGTGGCTTTGGCCTAGGAACCCCGGTCCCGTCAGCAATCCAGACATATTCTTAGACAATATCACCTGATCAGAGAGATAGTTGATCTCCAGGAGATCGAGGTCAGGAGAGTTGACACAAAGGATAACACAGCGGATCCACTCACAAAGGCCATCCCCCATATGCTATTCGAGAGACTTTTAGGACGTTGGGTATGAGATACTACAACAACTGGCCTTAGTGAAAGTGGAAGATTGTTAGGAATATGTATGCCCTAGAGGCTATTATTGTTGATATAGTGGATGCTTGGACATATATATAGAGGACTTTCTTGCTCGACATGATAGTATGCTATCAGGTTACCTTTATCTTAACGTAGACTGGTATTTATACCGTCTGTCTCTTACATATTGATAAAGCCCTTAGGATATGTATTTGATTACCAGGACTATGATGAGATCATATTAGTGGGTCTAGGGTGGTCCAAAAGTACATCCTTTAATCAGTTCCTAGTCGAGGGAATATCGAGACTAGGGCATCGATATTCCAGTGTAGACTAGTGTGCACATTTCTTGTCCCTTAGAGGGCGATAGTTGATCCCACAACCATTGGTGTGTAACATCAAAGATTGTACACATATGCTCATTGGAGAATAGGTACACCGAACAGGACTCGCCGAGGACTCCTATGTGGTAGTATACCTATCGTCAGATAGCAGTCCTCTGGTGATACTGGTACAGGTTAGTCTGTAGACCCGAGAGCGTCATAGAGTCTTGTGCGGCTCCCACTGTGCTTTGATTTCCTCCCTACACGCTCAAAGGAGACGTGCAAACAGGTGGATTTTGGGTACAGTCCCGAGTCGCATGGAGGCAATGAGCGATAGGAGGGGTTTCATCTCTCCTGGTATTGGGGGTTGATGTTGCGCTATGCTCGATTGGCTATAACTGAAAGTCCCTGGCCAGGGCTGCTGCCGAGATTTACTGATAAGTGTTATCAGTAGTTTCTTAAACCGTTATAGGCCATACATCGGCATGACTTATCACGTTACTAGGGTCTGACGTTTACCATCCATAGACATGATATGCGACATATCAGACGAAAAGACCGGACTGTACGGTAGTGTTACTGATAGGCTTCATGGAGACTATGGACAAGCTTGTTTGTTGATCTTCATATCGCTCAATACCCGGGTAGCCGTTACGTCCAGCTAGTATCGCTAACGGCTTATAGGTGACTGATGTGATCATCACCTACTACTGGCGTATTGACGAGTCTTTAGAGTCCCATAGAGAAGTTCTCTGGTTCAAGCGAAACGAAGTAGGACACATATGTGATATGTGTGTGGGCCTGATTAAATACATGTATATGATACCGTATTGTAATCTGGCAGTTATCTGTTATCGGTTAGGTTATATGTGATATAACCAGATTGTCGAATCAAGTGTTGATTTGATAATTTGATCTACAGATATATGATATTAGTGTAATTCCATGCCACACACCCCACGGGATCGCGGGGAGGCGGAATTTTCAAAAAACAGTTTTCAAAAGCTTTGTGACATAGACTATATGCCAAGATCATTTCTAAACCTTTGCTAACTACAAGAACATGAGATCTAACTACATGTACAGAAGTTATACCTCACGTTCATGTCCTTCGGGTCTTCATTCCTCTTTGTCCTCCACCTCGTCGTTGACTCCATGGATCGTATCGGATCGCCGCCACCTCGTCGGCCTTCTCAAATCGAAGATGATCCACCCGAGAGAATGTGCATCAAGCTCCTACCTCAACCGAAGCTACTAGGGCATCATGTTTGCTACACAAGATGTCGTCGATGATGTAGAGTATGAAGATGGATTGGGATGTCTCTTTTCATCCTAGGTTACTCAACACATGTGTTCTAGGGTTTAAGGAAGAAGATAATAGGTTTTGGAAAAGCTAGTGAAGTCAAGAATGAAATGGAGTTGTGTTATTTTTTGTTGCAAACTGAACCATATCAATTATTTCACCAATAAATCACTAATGAATAATTAAAATAGGTTCAAGTTACAACAAATGAGTCATGGCCATAAAACCCAACAAGTGTCGCATGAAGCCATGCTCATTTTCATGCAATATCCACCTCATTTCCCCCATGTCATATTTAATTTATCATTTAATCTGAAATGAAAAACACAAATATGATATATCATCTTCTAGAAGCATCTTTGAATAAATTACAAAAACGCCCCTCGTCCGTATATACATACCTGTATCCGTATTCCGAAAATTACGAATACAAAAGACGAAAAACAATCCATCAATACAATACTAGGATCCGGCTTAAACCAAAGCCCACTAGTATTGTCCGTCTGAATGATCATCCGTGCATAAGTATACGTACGCGATCGAACTCTGTCGTAAAAACATACTACCTCTACATCTTTTGCCCAATGCAGGAAAACCCTCTGTGTGGGACTCTAAAGACTCGACAATTAGTCGGTCATATGTGATATAACCTGATTATTAAATCAAGTGTTAATTTAATAATATGATATACATTATATGTGATATAATTATATCTTAACTAATATCATTAGCTCACTAATTATTCCTCACAATGTGTGTGTGTGTAATGAAGCATGGCTTGATTTTCTATTTTTGAGAAAAATAGAAATGAGGTGTAAATTGAGAGCATAGTTGCAAGCATAGGAGTTATATTTGTTTATTCATCTTGACTCACTATTCAAGCATGGTTGCAATTTTATATTGCAAAATTCCATGCTTGAATGAGTGGGGGTCAAGAGTTGCCATTCATTGTTTGCTCATTCTCAACACTTAGCCATTTTTCCTTAGCTGCTCTCTAGCTTCTTCATCTTCCTCAATGCCATTATTCAAGCTTCAACCCTCGCATGAGATGTGAATCATGAACCTTTAACATAAATAAGGGGGCTTTAACATCCCCTACTTCACCATCCTACACTTGACTAGCGATCGAGAGTAGCGTGTTTCCTACGCTAAAGAGTTTAGTGTAGAGGTAGCTTGAGGTGGAGGGACTTCGCGTGGATCATCTTTGGCACAAAGGTCATCGAAGGAAGCTCGTCCAAAGCCTCAAGTGGAGCCTAATGGAGTCGCGGGACTACTACACGGAGCACTTGAAGTGAAGGACTCGAACTACAATGCTCTTTTCTTTTCTTTTCTTTAGTTCATCACATCACAAAGGAAAACCATAATAATCTAGTAAAGATCTTGTTAGTCTAACTTAGCACGTAATAAAAAATAAAATTTGGCATGCTTGATGCCTCTAGAACCTCATGGTGGTGCTAAGGTCGACTTTTAGATTTATGATGATTTGATGTGTCGTTGATGGACACACGTTGGATGATACACATATATACATATATATGACACAGATGACATTGTACCATATATTGACGCAGGTACGATATTATTATATTATACTTATGTATACACGATCACTCTTGTTACCACACGGTATTATATTATTATTATTGTATGACCTAGGAGATCGTCACACATTCGATTTCAAACTGTTGATATATTCTACTCACGAGTTGGCAACTCAACCCCGTTGTGCCATAGTTTTCTTGCAGGATCGACCGCTCATATCAGTAGCGGCTTAATGGCACACAGCTTCTTTCGGGTGATTGCTTCGGTAGGTGGGTTACAGTTCAGGGAGTAACCACCCTTGTATATTTTTATTATTGTATCTAGTTAAAATCTCCATCAACCAAACTATGTATATTTGTAGACTTAAAGAACAGTTTGTATATTCTTTGTATTTCGAGTCAAGACTTGTATATATTCCTATATTGGATTTGATAATGTTTTGGTCTTCTTTATTTTCTTTCTGTGTTTGATCTTCGCCTTGGGCGTTGTATATTTTATATTGCGTGGTTGTGTTTCCGCCAATTGGCGAAGAGCTAGCTCCCGCTTGGGGATGCCTATATTATACTTGTTATGTACTGGTTTTGGATTAAAATTTACAAAGGAGGTGCTGCCCAAATTTCAAATGACGAAAACGTTTTTAAATTATAGCATATAATTCACTTGCATTTCAAACGAACTTTATATATATTTTAAAGAAAGAACTTGATTCATTATACCTTTATTTCAAAGCTTCACCTCCATTATTTTTCTAAAAAGGTTTAGATTTCCGGGCTTTCAGCTTACTTGGGTTACGGTGGGGTCCTATAGACTTCACGTGATTCAAGTGCCGGTCACGTGCTCATTACGAGTCGTGACATAGTTGGTATCAGAGCATTAGGTTTAACCTTGGTTCGAGTTTAGGTTTGACTATGCAGAGTCTAGGGCGTATATATATTTTGGAACCTAGGCTTGACCTTACAGAACTTAGACTTGATTGATGGGGTATTAGACTCGAACTTTCGTTACGTAGGTTGATTTTGGTTGATGGAGTAAATAACTCAAGTAGAGTGACGTACCGTGTGTATGTTCCGCGGCATACTTACGATACGCTGCTCCGCTTAAGTAATCTTGAGATGTACATATTTGAGATTCGTTATTCTATTTGTTCTTATGATCTATCCTCATTAATGTTTGATTGCGGTTCCTGTTACCTTAGCTACGCGAGCTGAGAAGGCTGCAGCTAGAGATGCGGTCAGAGCGAGCTCATCAGGGATGAGGACTGACCAGGGCGTTATTCCGGTAACGTAGGAACATATTGATTTATTGTTTATGCTAGGATATCTCATTTGAGACGAGCGTTCGGGATCTGCACTGGATGGTCGGGCAATCGCTTAAGGCCAGCCAGATTAAGAGGACTGTTGACATACAGCCTACTCTAGAGATCGTGGCGTTGTCTACCGTGCAGACAGATGAACCACCTGTTGCTGAGATTGATGAGATATCGCCTTCAGAGTTCACGAAGATGAAGCCACATGAGTTTACAAGCAGGGATGTGACAGATGATTCCTAGTCATTCTTAGATTAAGTGACTAGGATAATTTGTTTTTTTTGATGCCCCGATGCGAGATCGGTAAGTTGACTAATTTCGGTTCGAAAGGTCTTTCTTAGACCTGGTGTAAGTCGATCGAGAGAGGACGAGCAATACATAATCCTCCGATAATTTGGACGAGTTCCCGAGGACGTAATCGGCCAGATGTCTTCCACAAAGTGTTGAAAATACCCCAGTTTGTAGCTTCGAGTCTTTACGAGAGACTCTGGATATAGCTAAATATGGATTGCAGTCTATGCACCTAGCGAGATATGATTCCGAATTGGTCGATATTGAAGGAATGGATCAAGAGGTCTGTACGATATCTCAATGAGTTGTTGTTCCTCTCCATTGATGCTAAAGATTGGATATGTACGCAGAGGCATAGGATATGTCCACATTTCCAGGGGAAAGTCGTGATAAGATTGCAGCTGTCTTAGAACAAAAACGGATTTAATTAAGAGTGCCAACTTCCGGGCAGTTCGGCAGGGATGATATTGGAAGAGAGCATGGCAGGTTCTTTCCGGAATACTTCGGCGATAAAGATTTAGACCCAGGATCGATTGTATGGTATGCACTCAAAGGGCCAGAGACCGCCGTCGGTGACGTGCTATATTGTGAGTGGCCATGTAAATTGGTCAGGAGATGTTCAAGGAGACGTCAGAGCGGGACGGTTTCTGTCGCTACTCCTAACCAGGCTGTCGAGCTGGGAGATCGTTGAATGGGTGATCCATAGAGAAAACAAGGACCCAAAGACAGAGGAAGCCAGACCGTGGGCAGAAGGCAAGTAGATATTCTTGCTCTGCCAGCCTTGGGTGCACCAGCACCTTTCGACATTGTAGGGTGTTTTTCGTCACCCCATTGAGATAGGAATAGGCGCGCGCTTGTCAGGCGTACTACAGATTCCCCCTGCCTAGGGTAGGCCGGGGTTTATTGATTGTGGGGATCCGAATCTCCAGCAGCCGCAGACTAAGCTGTCGTTAATTACCCCTCGCCTTTGGGGCGAGGGAACCTCCGATTAATGGGCTAAACTGGTCATGAGAACTCAATGTGCAGTGTACGTGTGTGTTGTTTTGGAGGGGGGTTTGGATATATCGGGAGCCACGCAGAGTTTTTACGGGGGGCCAGCTACCCGGATAGCGGGCTGGGGGTCAAAGGGGCTAGCAGCCCCCTTGCGGGGTGCGGGGCAGCACCCAATTAGAAATTTTTTTCTTACAGGGATAGTGTCATGGAGTATGTATGTATCTGTACATATATATATATGTATACATATATAAAAAAAGTGAAAAAGCGCCCAAAGGACGCGTGGGGTAAGCGCTGGGCGCTTAGGTGCTGGGCGCTTGAGCGCTAGCGCGCCACGTGTCGGTGCTTTGCGCTCGAGCGCTGGGCGCTCGAGCTCAAGCGCGCCACGTGTCGGCACGTGGGCGCTTTGCGCTCGAGCGCTGGGCGCTGGAGCGCAAGCGCGCCACGTGTCGGCACGTGGGCGCTTTGCGCTGGAGCGCAGGGCGCTGGCGAGAAAAAAGGGGCTTTTAGTCCCAGAAATAAGGTTTAAGATCCCAAAAGTGGATTTAGAGTGGAGTTAAACTCCTAGGATGTTTGTTAACGAAAGGGTTCTTCTTCTTCCTCCTCTGTTGGCTGGATCTTGAAGATCAAGAGATATGAGGTTTTTTAAAAATCTCTCCTTTTTAAGATCTAAAGACAGATCCAAGTTCCCTTTGTGGGTTTTGTGGTGAAAAACTATTTAGTTTTGTAGAATGAAGAGTAAAACTCTTGATTTAATTCAAAAGAAAGAAGAAGGTTTTGGAACCTTGAAGAAGGAGAAAAGATCTCAGATCTAAAACTTTTTTTTGAGAGAGAAAAGTTGTTGGGATATTTTCATTATCCTTGCCTTTATAGGCTATACACTTTGCACATAGCCCCTTGGGCTTCACAAAATGGCATTTTGCCTATCCCATGGCTCATATGCCATTTCTTTTTGTACATAAGCCATGGGCTTTACAAAAATTTGGCTTTATGCCTATTTTTCTTACATTTATCCATAAAATAAAATAAAAGAAATACAACAAAACTATTTATTACAAAATTTTTATCTTGGCATGGAGGGAGGCCGGCCGCTTCATGTTCGGGCTCGACCCGGGCATGGGCCCACGGGATCTGGGCTTGGGCCTACTTGGCTTGGTGGTTGACTTTGATTTTGACTTGGTCAACCGGGGTGTAAATTTTTACCCCAAAAAATTGCCCCACATCAATAAATGCACACCACATATGTGAGTTGTGTGCATGAAATTGATGGATCTTTTTTTTTCACATGGAGGCGACTTGATTCGGTACCCGCTTTTTGGGAAGCTGGCACTGCCCTTTTTACGACATGGACGGTCGTTACTTGACATGTCTCCGAGACGGAGTGTCTGTGATAGACGTTTCCCTGGCCCGGAGTGATCTGGTTCCCGCTTTGTAGGAATCCTTCCCTGCCCTTTTTATGACATGGAGGGTCAATGCTGCCCTTTTTGCTACTTGGACGGTCGATGATGCCCTTTTAACGACTTGGACGGTCGATGCTGCCATTTTTGCGACGTGGACGGTCGGTGCTGCGTTTTAGCGACTCGGACGGTCGGTGCTGCCCTTTTTGCGACTTGGACGGTCGATGCTGCCCTTTTTGCGACTTGGACGGTCGGTGCTGCCATTTTAGCGACTTGGACGGTCGGTGCTGCCATTTTAGCGACGTGGACAGTAGATGTTGCCCTTTTAGCGACGTGGACAGTCGATGCTGCCCTTTTTTGCTATTTGGACGGTCGATGCTGCCGTTTTTGCGACTTGGACGGTCGATGCTGCCCTTTTTGCAACTTGGACGGTCGATGCTGCCATTTTAGCGACTTGGACGGTCGATGCTGCCATTTTAGCGACATGGACGGTCGATGCTGGATTTGACTTGCCCCGCTTCTTGCGGCATCAGGGAGGTCATTGGTTGTTTTGCTGACTTGATGTGATTTGGGTTGACATCAGCATCGCTACGCTGGAATATGGTACCAGGAGCGAATCATCATTTGTCATGACAAGGTTCGGGGATTTTAGTTTTGGTTTGGCATCGGCATCGCTGCACTGGAATATGGTACCAGGAGCGAATCATCATCTGCCATGAGGAGATTTCCCTCGTTCCTAGTTTAACGACTTAGGGGTCATCTGTTCCCAGTTTAACGACTTAGGGGTCATCTGTTCCTAGTTTAAAGACTTAGGGGTCTATTGGATTGGAGTTTGGGATTTTTGGGTTAGGGTAGGCATCAGCGTTGCTAACACTGAAGCACACGTGCCAGGAGAAATTGATCATTTGCCTATTCCTGTTGGGGGAACGATGGCTTAGGAGACAGGTTTAGGTCCCTATCACCTAAGGCTTTTCAATTTTATGGGCCGTGAGGGTCCCATAAAAGCAATTTCTCCCTACGAGTCGTAAGGATCCCGCAGGTGTATTTTCTCCTTAGGAGTCGTGAGGACTCCTAAGTGTGTTTTTCCTTTATGAGTCGTAAGGATCCCACAAAGGTTTGTTCTCCTCATGTATCGTGAGGACACATGAGTGGGTCTTCTCAATGGAGTATAATTCCAAAGGCAGAGACCGGCCGCGTAACTGGTGATTGTGGTGGGGCATGGGTATGACGAGAATTATTTGAGCCCGTGGATTGTATACGGCAGTCAATTTGGGGACTGGCCGTAGGGCTGGAGAATTTTGAGAAATTGGATTTTGGTTGGCGTCTGCATCGCTACACTGGAATATGGTACCAGGTGCGACTCATCATTCGCCGTTTGGGGACTTGGAATTTGGATTTTGTTTGGCATCAGCATTGCTGCAATGGAGTAATGCCAGGAGCAACTCATCATTTGCCTTGGGAGGACTTGGGATTTGGGTTTTTGGTCGGCATCAGCACCGCTAACACTGAAGCGAAATGCCAGGAGCGACTCATCATTTGCCGTTGGGGAACGATGTCTTAGGAGACAGGTTTGGGTCCCTATCACCTAAGGCTTTTCAATTTTATGAGCCGTGAGGGTCTCATAAAAGCATTTTCTCCCTGCGGGTCGAGAGGATCTCGCAGGCGTATGTTCTCCTTAGGAATCGTGAGGATTCCTAAGTGTGTTTCTCCTTTATGAGTCGTAAGGATCTCATGCAGGGGTTTTCTCCTCACAAGGTCGAGAGGACTTTGCGAGTGTATCTTTTTTCACGAGTTTGCGTCCTTTCGGGTTTTCACAAACTCGCCGGTAGTCCTCCTGTTTTTACTCACGGAGCCCTTTCGGGTTTTCATCCGTGCCCGTTTTGCTTATGGACATATCGTTTTTCTTTCTTTCTTTCTTTCTTTCTTTTTTTCTTCTTCTCTTCTTCCTTTTTTTTGCCACTTGTGGGACTTTAAAAGTAGTCTCACCGGCAGGATTTGGGAGAGATAGGGGTCATTTACGCCCGTGGATTGTATACGGTTTTGCAGGATGTATGATCCAGACCGTAGGGCTGATGTGCTCAATTCTCCTACGACTTAGAGTATTCACGTGTAGTATTTCTTGAGATATCGGCCATTGATGGGTGGCATGGGCCTTTCTCCCTGGGCACTTATTAGTTGGTAGGATCCTCCGTCGAACACTTTCTCGATGACATATGGTCCTTCCCAGTTTGGCTCGAATTTTCTCTTGGCATGTCGATTGGGGATGATCGGTCTTTTGAGGACCAACACCAATTCACCTTTCTTGAAAGCGCGGAGACGGGTTATCTTGTCATAGGCCCGTGACATTTGGGCTCGGTATAGCTCCAGATTTTGCTGCACCGCGAGCCTCTTTTCTTCGAGGGCATCGAGCTCTTCAAGTCGAAGGAGCACATTTTCTTCCTCCGTCAACTCATGCTGAACGACCATTCTTAAGCTTGGAACTTCGACTTCGAGGGGGAGGACCGCCTCCACTCCGAAGAGCAATGAGTATGGAGTGGACTGAGTTGGAGTACGGTGCGTGGTACGATATGCCTACAACGCCTCGTGAAGTTTGAGATTCCAGTCTCTCTTGTTGGCTGAAGCATTTTTCCTCAGGAGCTTGCATAGAGTCTTATTGAAGGCTTCGGCTAGCCCATTGGCTGTTGGATTATAGATGGAGGAATATCTCCAGTCTATCTTGTGCTGAGTAGCGAACCTTGAGACATTGAAGCTCTTGAAAGAAGGCCCGTTGTCAGAAATGATTCTTCTTGGTGTACCGAAGCGATATAGAATATTATGCTGGAAGAATATCAGAATATCTTTTGTCTTGACTTCTTTTAGCGGGACAGCTTCAGCCCATCTGGAGAAGTAGTCTGTCGCAGCCAGTATGAACCGGTGGCCTTTGGATGACGGAGGATCAATTGGGCCAACAATGTCGGTGCCCCAGACTTCAAAGGGCCACGACGCCACCGTAGGATGTAACGGATTGGGATGCTTGTGAATGAAATCGCCATGGATTTGGCAGATCTAACATTCTTTGCATGCTCTCCGCAATCCCGTATCATGGTGGGCCAGTAATACCCAAGCCATTTGATTTGAAGTCGCATCTTGGGGCCAGATTGGTGAGCACCGCAAATGCCCGAATGAACATCTTTCATGACCTTTTGGGCTTCGGCCAATGACAGACACCTGAGCTAGAGTTGGTCATATGACCTGCGGTATAACGTGTCATTTACAAACACGTATCGGAGAGCTCTTTTCTTCAGCTGAATCCTCGCAGATTTTTCTTCGGGCAGCTTGTTGTATCGAAAGTACACTATAAAGGGTTCTCTCCAATCGGGCTCGTCTTGAACGATCGAAGCTTCTTCGGCGGGACTGCTCTTCTGTTCTGCGCTTTCTTCTTCTCGTAGAGAGACAGGGGGTAGAATTTGCCGGCTCCTGACTGTGATCAGAATTTTACCCATGTCAGGATCAGCCAGCTCCTTGGCTAAGCGAGCGAGTACGTCAGCCTTTCAGTTCAACGCTCTAGGGACTCTCGTTAGTTCAATGTGAGTGAACCGTTTCATGAGTTCCACCACCCAGCTTCTGTAACGAGCCAACTCAGGTTTGTATATCTTATAGTCGCCGCTTACTTGGTTGACGACAAGCTGGGAGTCACCGTAAACCCGTAGCCGAAGGATTTCCATTTCTATAGCGAGCTCCAAACAAGCTATCAGAGCTTCATACTCGGCCTCATTGTTTGTGCGAGGCTCGGTGAGAGCAAAAGTACATCGTAGGGTTCCCATTGATGGCGTAATGAATACCAATCCTATCCCTGCTTTTATCTCCGGGACACTTGATTTACTGGAAGTCCTTATCGATGAGGCCCCATCGAAGTAGAGCTCCCAACATGACTCGTCATCCTCGAGGTGCAGCACTTGTTCGTCGGGTAACTCACAATTTAGCAGCGATCCTTCTGGTATGGGATGAGCAGCGAGAAAGTCCGTAAGAGCTTGCCCTTTTACTGCTTTGTGAGGAGTATAAACTATGTCAAACTCAAGTAGCATAACAGCCCATCTTGCCATTCTACCGGCTAGGCTCGCTTTGGTCATTAAGTGTTTGAGCGGGTCGACCTTGGAGATCAGCATAACCCGATAAGCAAGCAGATAGTGCCTCAGTTTCTTCACAGCAAATATCAGAGCCAGGCATTGCTTTTCGATTGGGGAATAGTTGTGTTCCGCCCCGACTAGAGTTCGACTAAGGTAGTAGAGGGCATTTTCTTTTCCCTCCTCCTTATTCTGGGCAAGGAGCGCACCGAGTGACTCATCTAGCGCGGCAATGTAGAGAATCAGCGGTTTATTTGGAATGGGAGCGGCCAGCACTGGAGGGTGCAACAAGTATTGTTTGATGCTTTCGAATGCTGCTTGATATTCGGCATCCCAGATAAAAGGAGCTCCTTTCTTCATGAGCTTTGAGAAGGGCCTACATCTCCCCGATAAATTTGAGATAAACCTCCATATATAAGCAAGCTTGCCTTGAAAAGATCTTAGCTGCGTCAGACTCTTCGGAGGGGACATCTCCATGATGGCCTTTATCTTTGATGGGTCAACTTCGATCCCTCGATGCCGGACTATAAAACCCAGGAATTTTCCCGATGACACGCCAAAAGCGCATTTCAGAGGATTCATCTTCAGATCGTATTCCCTCAGTCTGGAGAGAACGGTCCTAAGATCTTGGATATGATCGGCCTTGGTTTAGTCTTGACGACCAGATCATCAACATAACATTCGACGACTTTATGAATTAGGTCATCAAAGATATTGGTCATTGCCCTTTGGTACGTAGCACATGCATTCTTCAGTCCGAACGGCATCACCTTGTAGCAGTATATTCCGATCGGGGTTCGGAATGCTGTGTGCTTCTCATCCTCAGGCGACATTTTAATCTGATTATACCCAGACGAGCCATCCGTAAATGTGAACAGTTCGTAATTTGAGGTGTCATCGACAATCATTTCCATGACCGGTAGTGGGAAGTCGTCTTTAGGACATGCCTTGTTGAGGTCCCTGAAATCGACACAAACTCGGATCTGCCCATTTTTCTTCACTGGGACTATGCATGCGATCCAGTCCGCATATTTCTCTTCCCTGATGAAGCCGGCATCGATGAGCTTCTTGGTTTCCTCGATGACCTTTTTTTCTAGTTCCCTTCTCATTCTTCAAGGAGCTTGTTTGACTGGCTTAGCATCAGGAGATATAGCCAGCTTATGCACGGCCACTTCAGGGGAAAGGCCAGGCATTTCTTTGTACGTCCACGCGAAGCAATCGACGAACTCATGCAGCAGGGCGATTATCTGAGCTTTCATTTCCTCTGACAAGAGCGAGCTGATGTAGGTCGGCCTTGGATTATCGGGCGTTCCTAAGTCAATCTCGGTTAGCTCGTCAAAGGTTGCTTGTCCGCCATCTTCGAGCTCTTGAGGAGCTTCCCCTGGTTTGGCTAGCTCGTCTTCATCATTTGACTCTTCACTGGCTTCCCCAATATGGATCATGTAGCACGCATTGGAATCAGGTTGAATATAGCCTATGCCCCGTCTGTCTGGAATTCGTCCATCGATGAGTGCTCGGACCTGGGGCGGATACCATAGCCATTCGTAAAACTTTGCTTCGGACTCCGTTTGATATAATCGGCATCCGCACTTCTTAAAGTATTCCCGCATCTCAGGCGCATAGTATCTGGGATTAAGGACGGCTCTTATACCTCTCTCATAGGGAAGGCACGCAACAGAAAGATCGTCCGGGTGCACAACGGGGTTTGACCCGTAAAACAGGATGCCCTTCTGTCCATTTTTCCTCCCGGGCACGTAGAAAGTTTTCAGCTGGTCCACGGTAGAGACTGACAATGCGTTGAGCGCTTTGCACATCCGTTCCGGCACTCTTGTGATGGCCAGGGACCCTTCTGCAACTTCGAAGGTCTCTCGTAGTTTCGCTTGCTGAATGGGGGTCCAATCTGCACAGCTGTTGCACGGCAAGTCCTCTTCTTCTGACTCTTCCGTGTCACTGCCAAGATGAGGGCGGACTTTGCTGCTAGATGAGCCTTCAGCATCAGATTCATCCATATCGCTACCGAAATGAGGGCGAGTTTTATGGAAGGACGGACTTCCAGCGTCGGACTCATTAGTGTCGCTACCGGAACGCGGGCGCACTTGGGCATTTTGGCTTTTGAAAGTGACAGCCGGCACAGATTTGCTTTTGAGTTTTGGGGCCGGTCTATCCTCAGTCAGTTGTGGCTTAGCATTTTGGTGGTTCATGAAGTACCGAGAATCTTCATATCGGACTTCATGCACACCGAACGGCTGGATGTCTCCGTCAATGCGTCTTTCTTCACCATTTTTAGTATACTTCATGCATTGATGGAGAGTTGACGGGACGACGCCGTAATCGTGGAGCCACGGCCGTCCCAAGAGAATCTTATAAGACGTGTCGGCGTCGATCACGTATATCTTAGCTTCAGTTTGCAGATCCCCGAATTTGATTGGCAAAGCTATAGACCCCAGAACTTGCTGGCAATTTTGGTTGAAGCCTTGAATGACAATCCTTTCCCTTGATAGGTGTCGGACGTCCATTGACAAACTCTTCAGAGTTCGCAAGTTCATGATGTTCACTGAGGACCCCGGATCAATCAATATGCGATTAATTCGATCTCCGTCGCTGTACCCGGTCACGTAAAGCGGCCGATTATGCTTAGCTGTTCCCAGTAGCAAGTCTTCATCCTTAAATGTGACTGCGGCGGCTTGCAAAGTGTACTGAGCTTCTTTCAAATTAACTTCCGCAAAGTGAGCCTGATACCGCTCGGGGTTCTGTAGAGCATGAATGAGAACATCTCTAAGCTCCTTAGATAGGATCAAGGCGTCATAGATGCTCAGGAGAGACGGAAGCTTCCGGAGATGGGCCAAGACATTATAGTCCACCGAGGAAGGACTTATGTTTTCATCAGCCGGTTCTCTGCCATCTTCCTCATTAGCGACTTGTTTTTCCTTCCCATTTGGGGCGTTGCCCTGATTTAGCGGTAGAGCCCTGCCGCTTCTGAGCTGGATTTGATTGGCCTTTGTGGCGAGCTCCTCGTCCTCTTCGGGAAAACAGAGCTCATCCTCAGAGTCGCTGCCAAGATGGATGGCGTAGCAGGTCACTACTGGGATCTCTTCATAGGAGTCTTCTTCTAACTCCTCCAGAATTTCAGCCGCTTGTACAGGGAGGAACTCCTTCAATTGAACCAAAGTTCTTTCCTTCTGTTCATATTCTTCGAGGGAATCGATATATTTTTTAATGGTCGATCTCCCTGCAGACTCCTTTTCGCGCCGAGCTGCACTTTTCTTCTTCTTGAACTTCTTGGATTTTGAGCCTGATGGAGCCGCATTGGCAGCTGGACTGGTAGGCTTCTTCTGCCCTTCCCATTCTGTCCTAGGCTCTTTCCGAAGTAGCTTTATCATATTCTTCGTCTTATTAGAGATGTGCGTACTCCACGGAGGCCGCGATGAGTCCGTTTCATTTCTTAGGGAAGCGGGTTCGGCTGTCTGCTCCCAGAAGGCTTCAACTTCTGTCTGTATAAAGTTGGTGGTTGCAACTTGATTGTTCACCAACACACTTTTGGACAGCTCTATCTCTCCATCCTTGTACTACTTCTCGACCCAGTCTTTGAAGATACAACAATCCTTGATCGCATGGCTCACTACTCGGTGGTATGGGCAATACAGAGGATTGTCGGTCATTTTTGCTCCTTGGGGTCTTTTCGACTCTGGCAATTGTAGACCGTTGTTCAAGGCATCTTTAAATATCTTGCGGACCTTGTCCCTTCTAAAAGAGTAAACCTTGTTATTCTTCTCCTCAAGGGAAGGCCCATTTCCTCCCAGCAATGGCTTTCGAGACCGGTTGGTTTTGGATTCGCCCGCCCTTCGCTTTTCTTCATTGTCGAACGCATTGAAGACATTGGTACTGCCGGAACTCCCGCTTCTACGGTTGTCGTCCCGCTTGCTTTTCTAAGTTTTGTCTCTCTGAGAGTCCGGCGGGGACTCTTGCTTCGAGCGTTCCAGCATTTGGACTTTCTTGGTTAGCTCCTGAAACGTCTTGAGGCCCACTGTACACAAGAATGGGACCATCCAATTGCTGAGGTTCCCAATGATAAGGCTGACGGACTGGTCCTGCTCCAGCGATGGTTCGCACTTGACTGTGAGATTACGCCATCGGGCGATAAAGTCGGTGTTGCTTTCATTCTTCCCCGGCTTAGTCCTCACAAGGTCGGCAATGGAGATTTTATCACTGACGCTCATGAACCTTTGCCGAAACAGAGACTCCATTTGGGAAAAGGTAATGACGGACCCGTCTGGTATACTCACGTACCAGTCGAAGGCGACACCGGTCAGGCTGTTGACAAACTGACGAAGAAGGAGCGCGTCATTGCCCCCTGTATTTCCGCACGATGCTTTGAAGTGGGCGACGTGCTGATTTGCATTCCCCGTTTTGTCAAATCTTCCGAACTTAGGAATGACGTAGCCGCTCGGGAACTCGATCAGATCGTACTGTACGGGATATGGCCGCCCACTACAGCCAATTTCTTTCTGCACTTCAGCTTCAGCCACCAATGTTTTAACTTTGCTGGTGACCAAATCCATTATCCGATCTTGTGTTAGCGGGATAGTGCTATCTGGGGCCAAGGCGTCCCCAGAAGCGGAATGTGGCCGGCTTTCGTGCGGCTCGACCAGTCTTGGACCCAAAGGAACAGGCATTGGCTGCTTCGGATTGTCATCACCCGGCTGATTAGTAGCGACTTGTGCTTGATTGGGAGGCGCTCGAGCAATTTGAGCCGTAAGCTGCATCACAACGTTTGTTAGGTCATCAATTTTCGAATAGAGCTTGGCCATCTCTTTATCCTTGCTCCTGAGCTGTTTTCGAAGCTCTTGAAGCAGCTCTTGCTCCGCGGTCCTGGGGTGGAAAGTCGGCTCTTCTTCACTGTCCGAGCTTGACTCTGCAAGGACCGAGAGGTCTTTCTGCCTATCTTCCTCCTCGACAGGGTTTTCATCATCCGGCGGAGGCGGCTGTTCTTGGGAAGCGGCAACCACATTCAAGCCAGATTGGACTTAGGATGTGGTGGCCCCATCCTTGCTTTTGTTGTGAAGGTTATCGCTGGGGCGCCCGCCCGCCATATAGACCGTATGGATAATATATCCAGCCCTCTTTTTATTGTCGGCAGTTGATTTCACAGATCGCTGTCTTGACCCCCTTGTTTCGGTAGCTGGCAGTCGATTGATGGCGGATGGCCTGGCCAGATTCTTGAATGGTGCTGGCGCTTCTTTTCTGGGTTTGCCCCGCTGCTTTCGTGCGGCACAGAGCCCCTAATAGATTCTTGAAGAAACAGTGTCATACTTTATCTGTTGAGGCTGGTACACGTCTCTTTGTAGCATTGTTCGGACCGATGTCTTCTTGATTCTGGCGGTCATGGCATTTTTCTGAACCCACCTCAGAGGTTCGAAGGAATTGCTAATTTTTACGGCCGGCTCAGCCGTCGTCACACAGTAACCCTGCTCTTGGAACTTCACAAGATTCCATTTGGCCGAAGCCCTGGCCCCCTTGTTGGCTCGATACCTGAGCCGCTTCTGCCTTAATTTTTCTATTCTAAGCACCTGGCAGACTTCGGCTCTTTGGGAAGACGCCGCAGACCGGGCGATAGAGGGCTTTGGAGATACGCTCGATTGTGCATTTGTTGGAGTCATCGCCTGAGCTCGTCCGCAACATTTGATGTTGCCATTTGTACCGAAAGTCTTGCCCCCAGTTGGAGCCCCAGAGAGTCGTTCAGACACCGTCTTAAGTTTCGGTTGTGGTGCCTTAGCGATCACAACGTTCGGCCTCTTGCCCCTTAAGGCTGGCTTGGCCACCTGTTTTGCCGGGATTTCTGCCAGATGAGCGCTTCCGGCAGGGTAGATGATGACGGAGCCAAACTGGCGGGGCAGTTCCTCCCACTGTCGACTGAGGCTTGCGGGGAGAACCACACGAGCATTGACCTTGACCATGTACGGGATCGGGGTCGCGTTGGAAGCTGAATTCGTCTTGGGAGACATTGTCGTCGAAAGTTGATTGCTGCACAGAAAAAAAAACATCATTTCAGTATAGGCAATCGATATGTATATTGATTGAGTTCTCCTGAACGTTAACCCGAAATATGGGAGGAGAGAAAGGTCCCACCGGGCGTGCCAGAATCTGTAGGGTGTTTTTCGTCACCCCATTGAGATGGGAATACGCGCGCGCTTGTCAGGCATACTACAGATTCCCCCTGCCTAGGGTAGGCCGGGGTTTATTGATTGTGGGGATCCGAATCTCCGGCAGCCGCAGACTAAGCTGCCGTTAATTACCCCTCGCCTTTGGGGCGAGGGAACCTCCGATTGACGGGTTAAACTGGTCATGCAAACTCAATGTGCAGTGTTGTATTTTGAAGGGGTTTTGGATATATCGGGGGCCCCGCAGAGTTTTTACGGGGGTCCCGCTACTCGGATAGCGGGCTGGGGGTCAAGGGGGCCAGCAGCCCCCTTGCGGGGTGCGGGGCAGCGTCCCGTTAGAAATTTTTTTCTAACAGGGACAGTGTCGTGGAGTATGTGTGTATCTGTACATATATATATATATATATGTATGTATACATATATAAAAAAGGGAAAAAGCACCTAAAGGACGCGTGGGGTCAGCGCCTTGAGCGCTGTGCGCTTGAGCGTAAGCGCGCCACGTGTCGGCACGTGGGCGCTGGGCGATTGAGCGCAAGCGCTCCACGTGTCGGAACGTAGGCGCTTTGCGCTCGAGCGCTGGGCGCTGGAGCGCAAGCGCGCCACGTGTCGGCACGTGGACGCTTTGCGCTCGAGCGCAGGGCGCTGGAGCGCAAGCGCGCCATGTGTCGGCACGTGGGCGCTTTGCGCTCGAGCGCTGGCTAGAAAAAAAGGGGCTTTTAGTCCCAGAAATAGGGTTTAAGATCCCAAAAGAGGATTTATAGTGGAGTTAAACTCCTAGGATGTTTTGGTTAACGAAAGGGGTTCTTCTTCTTCCTCCTCTGTTGGCTGGATCTTGAAGATCAAGAGATATGAGGTTTTTTAAAAATCTCTCCTTTTTGAGATCTAAAGACAGATCCAAGTTCCCTTTGTGGGTTTTGTAGTGAAAAACTATTTAGTTTTATAGAATGAAGAGTAAAACTCTTGATTTAATTCAAAAGAAAGAAGAAGGTTTTGGAACCTTGAAGAAGGAGAAAAGATCTCAGATCTAAAACTTTTTTTTGAGAGAGAAAAGTTGTTGGGATATTTTCATTATCCTTTCCTTTATAGGCCATACACTTTGCACATAGCCCCTTGGGCTTCACAAAATTGCATTTTACCTATCCCATGGCTCATGTGCCATTTCTTTTTGCACATAAGCCATGGGCTTTACAAAAATTTGGCTTTATGCCTATTTTTCTTACATTTATCCATAAAATAAAATAAAAGAAATACAAAAAAACTATTTATTACAAAAATTTTATCTTGGCATGGGGGGAGGCCGGCCGCTTCATGTTCGGGCTCGACCCCGGCATGGGCCCACGGGATCTGGGTTTGGGCCTACTTAGCTTGGGGGTTGACTTTGATTTTGACTTGATCAACCGGGGTGTAAATTTTTACCCCAACAGACATTGAAAGAGATGTACTTCTATGTCATTTATCTTGATTTGTGTTTATTGATTCAAGTATCATGCTTTTATCGTTTGGACTTTGAGTTTTGATGATTTGGTTTCGCGATTGATATTTTCGTGCATTGTAGCTGCACCCGAAGGATAGTTTTCCTTGTGTACAGTGATTGCGCTTGACTTATGATTTTATACACCAGTTACACTTGATTTGTGTTTTTATGCATATCTATTGCACTTGATTTTGTTTTGTGCACGCAGTTGCACATATTTATGATTTCGTACACTTCGGTATACTCGATTTTGATTTCATGCATGTTGTATACCACTGATTTTGATTCATGCACTCGATGTTTACATGCGCTTTTGATGCATTGATATGATTTTCATGCACGCTAGTTGCACTAGATTTATATTTTCATGCACCTAGCGCATTTGATACTTGTTTTCGTGCACCTTACTGCACTAGATTGCTTTTGTGCATACTTGATGCACTTGATTTAGATTTTCGCGCACACTCGGCACACTTGATGTAGTTTTCTGCATATTTGATGCACTTGAGATTTTCGTGCACATCGGTTGCACATGATTGAGATTTTCATGCACTCCAGATGCATTTGATGTTATTGTCGTGCACACTCGTTGCACTTGACAGATACTTTAGTGCATACGCGTTGCACTCAGTTCTCGTTTCTGTACACATTCATGTACACTTATTGAGATTGATTTTCTTCTGAGCATCATGTCTTTATGATATATACTATATTATATAATAGAAGAGCAGGACGGGTTTGAGGACTATACCTGAGTATTTTTGCATGCATTGATATTTACTAGAGAGGTTTTCAAAAGGATCTATAGGCTCATTATTTTCCTACGTGTCCGTGAGCGACACTAACTTTACAAAAGAAAACCCTTCTAAACAAATTTCAAAAAGGCGGGACGTGTATCTTAAGCAAAACGTATATATATACATACACACACACACACACACACACACACACACACACAAATGAAAATCTGCTAATCGTGCCGTGATATACACATCACACGGCGATTTAAAGAGGATTTTGCATACATTTTATTTCACTTATTTAAATGACATGGCAAGAATGCGTACTATATATATTGTACTTGATTTGAACCGTAGATTTCAAAACTTGTGTATTCATGATTTCAGAGCCCCGTTGATGTGATTGATTTACTGAAATATTTTGATATTTGGGGGGGTTTAAATTTAAATTCGGAACCGAATTTATTTAAGTGGGGAGACTGTAACATTTCGGAAAAATATAAAATAATATTTTTGCATTTAAATAATAAATTTCACGAGTAGTATACGAATATAGATTTGAGTTTTCGTAGAATATTATAATTATATACCTATATTTTGGAAAATAATTGGAATTTAAAATAAACCATTAGTTATGAAAGCATTTAATAGATTTGGGTATTTTACAAATTAATATATATTCATTTCCATACAGGTTGAATGTTAAACTTGATTAGTACTTTGCTAATTACTACACTAAACCATGTTTTTAATTGTTAACCATACTTATGTACATGACATGTTATTTGCATTTTCCCCCTTCTTTATTTGTCATGGTTCTATGTTTTATTTATAAAAAAATTAATAAAAATAAAAATGGGAGACAAGGAAACATGAGGGCATGGTTCATTTAATGAGAGAGAGAGTGAGAAAGAAAGAGAGAGAAGGAGCCATGGTCATAACTATATGGCTAATTTTCTTCACCCCATTCTTCATCTCCATCCTCCTCCATTTTCTTCATCTCCTTCAACCTCTTCTACCACCATGTAACATCCCCAATTCTCACTCAAACCATCACAAACTCTTCACAAAAATTGATCCTCATCCCATCCTACACACTTTGGCATGATCAAGATTTCATTTTGGGAGGCTTTGACCATCTTAGAATTTTCTTGAGTTGCTTCTACAAAGTAAAACTCTCACTTTTAGTCAATTTTTTAAGTTTCCTAACCTCAAGTATTAGTTTAGAGTTAAGAAGTTTAGGTTTGGTGAACTTGGAAAATTCTAGAGTGATCTTTGGGGGATTAAATGAGTAGTAGTGATATAGTAGAGGGTTTAAAGAGTGACTACTGGCCTAGTAGTGATGGTAGCCTTGATTAAAATGAGCTTAGAAGTTTCAAAGACGAAATTAGAATTTTCCGATGTCGGTTTTGTGGAGATATTGATGATCAATTGGAATCTGGTATTACTCAGAAACTCTGAAAATTAAACAGCAGATACAGTGAGATGTGCAGACCACTAGGAAGCCACCCTAGAAACCCGAGCCCAATCCACCATATTCTTGCCGCTGTTTTATTCGATTTGGCCGCAAATTTCAGCCTAATTTTGGAGTTAGGGTCTGAAATTTTGTCTATAGCTCACTTTTTAGATAACTAGACCTACCCTATATGCAAAAAAGTTTAATTTCACCTTAGGTAGAATCTGGGAGCATTTTACTTAGTTTCTGCTTATGTTTTTCGACATTTAAAAACTTAGTTTTTGATATTTTTGTTTTTACTTAGTCGTTCGACGTTCGTACGTCGACGCCACAGCGTATTTTGTTTCTTTTAGCATGAGCGGACCATATGTTCTAACCTATGTTCCCTTCGTTTATCGTATCAGTTTTCGAGTTGGATTTTTATGAGATACGATATACTTTGATTGTAGGTACAAGTGCATGGACTCTCGGGATAACGAAAGAAGGCAAGGCATCCGTCGAGATCGACTAGAGCGAGACGTTACAGGTGAGTAGATGTTTATCTACGGGAGAAGTCGGGTGGATAGCGTATAGCACCCCCACAACCGTAGTATTAAGGTGTGTACACACACACACACATGTAGGATATGAATACTTAGCTAATAGTATCTCTAGAATATTATAAGTGATAGTAGTATATTAGTAGAATAACATATCCCTAGTACTAGTCCTTAGCCTATGATCTATATCTACTCATGAAAGGATATAAATATATTTACAATATGATACGATATGATGAGGATATGATCCGAAATGATGAAACGAGTTGACATGATATGATATGATGATATGAGGTGATATATATACATGATGCGATACGAGATGAAATGACATGTGATAATATATGACGAGATGAGATGATATGATGTACGTGATGATAGATCCGTACTACTTGATTGATGATATCGTACGATGGATTATGTCATATGTGATATGATGTATGTGACGATAGATCCGTACTATTTGATTTGATGATATCGTACGATGGATTATACTGTATAGATCCATACTATTTGATTTGATGATATCGTATGATGGATTATACCATGCGTGATATGATGAGGATGGATCGCCGACTTATGTATGTATATATATATGTGTGTATGTGTGTGTGTGTATATATATATATATATCGAATAAAGAAATATTGATTAAAATTTTTAAGTAGATATTAGGATATATTTAGAGCCATACCTATTTTCAAAACTAACGAATCGTTATGCACTTTTAAATGATAACTTCAAGGGTTGCTACGGATTTTCAAATGGTACCTTTTCAAAAACATCGTAGTCCCCTATAAATGCCCCGATAGCCAACCTCGCCTGAAATAGCTTCTTCGAGGTCTCGTATCTTGCGATACGAGATTTCTCTCTATATAAGTCCTTAGTATGGAAGAATATGGATTCAAGATCCATATTCTCGTGCCGCCTCTGGTGTTCATTGTCCATAGAGGCCAGCACGACGCACTTGGCTTTCGCATTGTCAATTTCCCAGGTCTTACGGATTTCCTTATCCGCGACGCTGGAATCTGGACCTGGGATGGAAAGGGCTTTAGTAGTGAGAAGATAACCCAATTTGTCATATGTGATTGCCATCTTGACATTCCTGAGTCAATCTTTATAGTTTGGCCCCGTCAATATGTTTTTATCTAATAGTAACTTAAGGCCGGTCATCTTGGTCGCTGCAATTAGGAGAGAGAGAAGAAACACTTTAGTATGATACTCTTGCAAGTTTAGATTGGTTTTAGTTTATCTAAACAGGATGGCTCCCACTGTTTCTCGAATCGTTTCTCAAACCATAAAAGAAGAATTAGTCAGGATTAATCTCACCGTACAATTCTTGCTTAAACTTTCAGCCAGGCTAGTGTCGGTACTTCGACGGAGGTTTTACGACGTTTTCACGAAGTTCCTTAATTAAATAACCTCTTTTCCCTAGAGGCGTAGCCCCGCTAACACCTTTATAGACACCTACTTGGTTTATAGCATTGATCGTTAAGTGAAAAAATCTCCCGATGAGTAGCATATACTCACAGTAGGATCGAGATCCAAATATCATTATGTGATAAAGTCGAAGGAATCCTACCAAAATTATCACACTCCAAATGGTATGCAACACTAGCAAGTTTCAGTTTCTTTAGAAACTCCCGATGTGGATTTTTGCCCCATGCTCTTATAACATTGACGAAGGCCAACATATCATAAGTCACATGTCAAGTTCTACCCGTCATTGTTCAGGTTAATTTGAACCCATCCGTATATACCCTTGACGAAGGCCAACATAGTAGTACGACTGTCCCAAACCAACGCATCTATTTATGCTACAGATGAATATTCAGCAGCTACCAATCACTATGCCTTTGCGAAGGTCAAAATACATTGCTTGAATACTACTAAATACCTATCTGAAATGACGGAGGGCTATGAATGGTTTTGGAGAAACTGTGAACGTGGTGAACTTGATATAATCAAAGGAACCTGATAGCTTTTTAAAAAGAGTGGTTTAAGCTCCGCATTTTTAAAAGTTTGCTGTTTTGAAAAAACCGAGTGGTTTTAAAATTGTTCCAACAATTCAGCTTTGGTTTGTTTGCTTTGCATTAATATAATGCAGTCCCATCAATTAACCTACCATTGCAGAAAAAAACGAAAATACAACGTACGCTTATGCCATCCGCATTCGCCACGGGGCCCAGTCTTACACCGTTAGGTTACTTAACTAACGTCAGAGCTGGGGGCTGGACTAGTGCGGATACAAAATATAAGCAACGGCTATTATATAATATATATATAATAATATCCATTCTTCTGACGCAATAATAGGCATTCCAGATCACAAATGAACACATTGGATATACTAAGAATTCCGTATTTCGTTTAAGCCTGTAACGAAAGACGGATTCCACGGTCGTGATGAATAGCCAAACCCCACCCTAAAACCTTACGGGTGCAGCAAACTACCTGCCAAATTCCCGAAGTGAAGCAACCTTCCTTAACAAAGTGAGTAGGCCACTCAGCACTTCAAAGAACCTGATAGTTTATGCACCCCACCTTGGGTCTATCCTAGGAGCAGAAAACAGTAAAAGAAATAATACAACGGTGGCTACAACCTCAACCCGGATGTGCCCCACAAAAAAATATTACATCAAATTACAATTTATATCGAATGAATGATAAAACACTCATCTCACATCCCTGGCAATTCATCCATGACGATCCAACAAGTTCATATATACAAACCAACATCACAGATCACAGATATGTGCAACCCCCAGTAATCAACGTATAGCGATTAGCGGACGTTCAGCACATATATCACAACACAGATAAAACCTGATTAGCCAAAGTAATTAGAATTTCGATTGATAACCAAATTTGAATCTACCCCAAGTATAACACTGTACACACTGAGATCCTGGGCAGAAACAAAACATCCCAAATATCATAAATACATAATATAGAACAACAGAAGAATTTTGGACCGAATCGGGGTTGACTCGGTCGCGGAACGGCGGCAGAACGCTCTGTTCTGCCGCGGTTCCGTAGTGGTCTCACCGATTCAAAGGCCCAAATTTCTTGTGTTGTCTAATAATGCCATGCATTTATTTTTAAAGCTCCTGAAAAGATTTTTGGGCCAGTATTTAAAATCGACAGAGAACGTGCAATTCGGACGTGATTTTTGGATTTCCTTTCTGATCGAATTTCTAACACTTTTCTAACAAGTTAGTTATGGTTTAGTTTGGCTCTGATACCACTCACCCCGCGGGTTCGCAGGGAGGCGGAATAGGTAAAAAATGATTTTTCATAAACATGGTAACATCGACTAAACTCCAGGATCGTAACTAAACCCTAACTAACAAACTAACTAGGAGGTTTAACTGCTATGTAAGAATGTTATACCTCAAGCTAAAAGTCCTTCTTCTCTTCGCTGTCTTTCTCCTCGTCGTGAGCTCCTTGGAGTAACTATGGATCGCGCTTCCTCGTCGTCCTCTCCACGTCAAAGAAGATCCATCTGAGAGTGTCTATCTTGTGCTCTAACCTCTAAGATGAGGTAACTAGAGTACTTGGTGTGCTAAACTAAGTAGCCTAGAGTGAGTAGAGAAAGATTTTGGATAGCTAAGTCTCACTAACCCTTGGATTCTTAACACAAGGGTTGAGAAGAAGAAAAAGAGAGAGAGCTTGAGGAAAGAGAATGTGTTTTTTAAAATGATAATGGAAATTGCTCTTGATATGACTATAAGCATGCCAAAAAATATCTCACACAAAATATCTAGTGCCACAAAAAATATCTTACAAAATATCTAAGTCAAACCAAGACTCAATAGTCAAACCAAGTAGCTATGGTCAATTATCATATATAAAAATAACAATATATTTCCTCCACCTCATAATTGTTTTAACCAAATAAATATTCAAAACCCTAATGAGGTGTCTCCTTCTAAAAGCAATCTTAAGTAATTACAAGAATGCCCCTCTCATCTGTATATACATACCCGTATCTGTATTCCGAGAAACAAGAATACAATGAGACGAAACTAATCTAATAATCTAATACTAGGATCCGGCTTAAATCAAATCCCAGTAGTATTATTCGCCCGAACATCATACGTGCACATGTACACGTATGTGATCGAACCCTGTCATAAAACCATATGACCTCTACATCGTTTCGCCCGAAGCAGGAAAACCCTCTGTGTGGAACTCTAAAGATTCGACAGTACGCAGGCAGTGGGTTTAACCATAAGCACGTCAGCGGTACTAGCTGCACATAACGGCTACACAGTTATATGTCGATAAGAAGGCCGATGATCAAACTCATCTGAACTCCTACTGAGCTTGTTTGTAGCAATCTTCGTACAGTCCGGTCTATTCGTCTAAGAGTATCGCATATCGGGCCTAGGGGGCCGGTAAACGTCAAACCCTTAATAGAGCAATAAGTCATGTCGGAATGTAGCCCAAAACACCTTGAGAAACTACCGGTGTACCTGCTAGTAAATCTCGCTTGCCCTGGCCAGGGACTTTGCGTAATGGCTCTCCGAACACAGCGCGACATCGACCCCCAATACCGGGAGAGACGAATCCTATCTAACCGTTACTGCCTCCAAGTGCTTCTGGACTGCACCCAACTACTATCTGTTTGCATGACTCAATAGTGCCGTGGTAGGGTAGTAATCTATGAACAGTGGGAACACACTTGAGGCGAAGCAGCAGTGTCAAGTCAACGGACTATGTTGTACTCATGTCACCTGGGAACTGCTGCCTGACGATAGGTATAGTACCAACCCGCAATACCCCACGAGTCCGTCAAGTGTAACTAATAACCCAATGAGCACCTACATACTATCTCCAATACGACGTACTAATGTCTGTGGGATAGACCATCTCCCCTGCTGGGATGTGAAGCGTATACATTAGTCTACTCTGGAGTATCGATGCCCTGTCTCGATAATCCTAGGACTAGGGGCCTGTATAAGGATGTGCTTATAGACTGCCCAGCCCCCACTAGTGTGACTGCCATCACAACGCTGGTAGTCAAGCAAAGATTCTAAGGGCTCTACCAATATGTATTAGCGATATGTTAAAGGAAACATATACATATATTTAGATAGAAACAAACCAAGTAGCATACTACTATATTGAGAAAGACTGTCATAAATCCGTGTATATATCCCAAGCTTCCAAAATGTAATATACAAACTAGTACTATACAATAATGGCCTCTAGGGCTTATAACACTAACAAAACCAGCCCGAGACCTACAAAGACAGTTGAATCACGTCATGAAAGAGGCGGTGAAGAAAGAAATCATCAAATGCCTAAATAATGGTATAATTTATTGTCACGACCCGAAAGTACGGAACGTGACCGGCACTTAGATTACGAAGCGTCTAGAGGCGCAACGTAACCTAAGTAAGCCGAAGCCCAGAAATCTAAACCATATAAAAGAAGAAGAAGTAAAAGAAAACATGAAGAAAAACAAGTTTAAAAGCATCAGCAAATTTTCCCAAAAATTTCGGCAGAGTCTCCTCTGTAAAAACTGGCCCCAAACGGGTACAACAAGTATAAAATATACATAAACAATAAAAAGCATCCCCAAACGGGTGCTAGCTCAACGCCAACAGGCGGAAACAACCACAACAAGCACAATAATATACAACGCCAAAGGGCGAGGCTCAAAACTCAAAAGAAAACAAAACCACCAGATCAGAATAATTCATGCGCGACTCTAAGGTCGAAATAAAAAAAAACTGGTCCAATAAACTTATCAAGTAATACAAGTATGGTTGATGGAGCTTACTAGATACAAATGAAAGAATAAAAATACAATGGTGGTTCAGATACAAGTGAACCAACCTACCGTGCAAATCACCCTGAAGAAAAGATTGTAGGGTTCCTAGGCACACTATAGAGGTCTCACAAGGCATCAACCATGCCAATATCAATTTTATGGGTGCCGAGAAACCCTAATGCGGATCGTCGACTAGAAATTTAGGCGAAAACGAAACTAGTTAACATCTTAACTAAAGGAGAGAGGCTACAACCTTTGTAGATCCGGTTCTCCACTTCCTTAGCTCCACGTAGGCGTCCTCTCGCTGTCCATCTCGAATCCCGGACTCAATCGTCGGCTTGATCGGAGAAATGGGCGGACTAGGTCGTCGGCTTCGTGCCGAAGATGATCTACGTCGAGGCATCACAAGTTCAAGCTCCGACTTCACAAATTTGTGAAACTTGTGAAGAAAACACCCAAAACAACTTGGCAAGAGGTAGAGGGTGAAGAAATAGGAGGTGGGTTCACTTTAGAATTGGATTTCTCACTTTAGATCTCAAGTTGCCATTGATGGCATCAAGCTTTCTATCTTCAAGAAGAAGATGATGAAGAAGAAGAAAGAATATGATAAGTGTTGAATTAAAATGAAAATAAATCAATACTTATCATAAGCTAACTAAGGTTAAGTGTAGAGAATAGACCATGGTAAGTGGGAATGGTTAGGGTTATGCATGAAGACAAATGGTCTCTTTAGTCAAAGCTTCATGAAGCTTCAACAAGCTTCATGATAAAAAGAAACCATTTTCTTTTCTTTTATATATTTAAATAAATAAAGAATGGATAAATAAATAAATGAATAACACAAAACCCTAACCATTATCATAACCATGGTTTAATTCTTTGCACAAACCCAAGTAAGTATGTATCATCAAACATGATACAATCAAGTGCACACAAAAACATATCATATATACAATGTGCACTTTCAGTGAGAAAAATCCTTTTAAAATGAACCAATACTAGTTAATGCAAAGCAATATATCAAATATATAATTATACATTAAATCATTAAATCAACACTTGATTTAACGATCCGGTCATATCGCATATAACCGACTAGTATCCTATGTATCGGCTTATCGAATCAATCCTTGATTCGATATCTAGGTTATATCGCATATAACCAATCGATACATTCATCGCGAGAATGAAATACGGTATCACATACATGCATTATTCTCGCTCCCGCACATATCTCATATGCGCTCCTATTTCGTTTCGCTTAAGCCAGGAAACCTCTGTGTAGGACTCTAAAGACTCGTCAATACGCCGGTAGCAGATGATGATCATATCAAACATCCACAAGCCGCAAGCAGTCTGCTAAACGTAACGGCCATCCGGGTATTGAGCGATCAGAAGATCGACGAGCTAGCCCGCTCACACTCCTGTGAATCCAACCAGTAACACTTACCGTACAGTCCGGTCTGTTCGTCTGATATGTCGCATATCAAGTCTAGGGGTGGTAAACGTCAGACCCTAATAACCGATAAGTCGTGCCGGTGTGAGGCTCATAACGGGTCGAGAAACTACTGGTAACACTTACCAGCAAATCTCTGATCAGCCCTGGCCAGGGACTTCCCTGTTACGGCCAATCGAGCACAGCGCAACATCAACCCCCAATACCGGGAGAGACGAAACCCCTCCTATCGCTCATTGCCTCCATGTGACTCGGGACTGTGCCCAAAGACCGTTTTGCATGCCCTCATGGACGTGGTAAGGTGAAGATCAAAGCACAGTGGGAATCACATAAGACTCTATGACGATCTCGGGTCTACAGACTAACCTGCACAAGTGTCACCTGAGAACTGCCATCTGACGTGAGGTATAATACCATCTGGGAGTTCTCAGTGAGTCCGTCCAGTGTACCCAGTCTCCACTGAGCACCCGTATACCATCTCTGATGTCAAACACCAATAGATATGGGATCATCCATCGCCCATCTCATGGGTCGAGAAGCGTATACGCTAGTCTACACTGGTATATCGATGCCCTGTCTCGATACACCCACGACTAGGGACCTTGAAGGATGTACTTATGGACTACCATGTCCCCACTAGTATGATCTGCATCATAGTCCAAGTAGTCAAGTACACATCCTAAGGGCTTTACCAACATGTAACTATAAGACAGTATAAAGAGACAAGTGTACATGTTAAGATAAAGAGTAACCAGATAGCATACTATTATATCGAGCAAGAAAGTCATCTCTATATATGTCCAAGCATCCAATATAATATACATCATCTGTACAATACTGGCCTCTAAGGCATACATACAACTAACAAAGATGTGCCAGCAAGCTGCCAGGGAAACCTGTACATCGAACCTGTAATAAAATTTGGCACAACGGGGGTGAGTTGCCAACTCGTGAGTAGAAGACATCTACGAAAAGAAATCGAATGCACGACGCTATCCTAGATCATAATAATACACTATTATATCCAAATCATCTAGTAATAGCAGGGTAAAACAACGTGTAAATGCAGATACTCCGTGCTCGTGTTAGTGCCTCATATAATACTATGTCATATGAATGGATATGCTGGCACCATGAATATAAAATAATCAATCCTGAAATCCAGATATATCTGTATAAGAAATCTTTAGCTGTTATCATAATAAAATGTGTGTAGGAATCTGAAATCTCAACAATGAAATCCATGGAAATCCGTGTCAAGTATCGACACAAACATGTAAATCTCAAGTCTCATAGTCTCAATACCTCGGGCTCCGTCAGTACGGATCGGCCCATATCATCAAATCTCACGACAACGGTCGGTATCCTCCGGATATCCGCCGCGCCAGACATCACCGGTAGGTAGCCTTCCTCTGCCAGGCTCATTGTCTACAACTCGATCTTCTTGCCCCGGGGTACCATACCGGGCCCACCATGTACCCGAGACGGTTCATCCACTCCTCGAATCGGGTTTCGAAATCCATCAGAAAACATGAAATCTCATGGTGGACGACACATACATCACGAGAAAACCGCATCTTATGTTTTAAAAAGAGAGGAGGAGAGAGAGAGAAGTTTTTATATATTCTTGCGGTTTTCCCCAAAAATCCAGAAATCTCATAGAAACCCAAATCTCAAAATCATGAGTAAGTATATGATAAGTGTCAGCATGTGCCCCATAATACTGCATGATAACATGAGAATATGAATGCATGAATGTCTAAGTAATAAATGCCCTGTCTATACTAACATCTGAGAGTAATCACAATATTATATATCGATCTAGTTGCTAGCTGATTCAATCAATAAAAGATAATAAGATCTAAAGTGTACGTGACATAGCAATTACCGATGATGATGTGTGTGAGCCGGCAAATAAGTGTGCGTGGAATATGCGCATCATCGGTAATGGTGCTGGTGTCCTAACAGGTAAGGTTTAAACTGATTATAGCAACATATGTAAGAGCATGCATCATTATGATTCCAGTGTGAAAGTAAAGACGGATGTGTGTTATCCACTCATTTGATATACCATTACCACTACCACTATATGACTCGAACCTAACCTAGTGTCCATCTAACCTCCTAAGGAATATAACCTAAGAAACAAGTCAATAAGAAACAAGTGTCTACCTAAGGTCTGAATCAATATCTCTAATAGTCGGCGATCCGGCCTCAATAGCGTCACGTACGTAGTACGGCTTCCTCGAATCAAGAGTGCGGATCAATCATCATATTTATGCCTCGTACGGTAAAATCCATCGTACGGCATCCCAATATCGGGGTACGGGTCAAGTATCTCCTAGGTGACTCATCATTCGTATAATGTCATCACCAACACATCTCATGATCAAGGTGCTAAACTGTAATCGCCTACATCAATCATATATCATTGCCATCATAATATGCATCATTAGTTTATCCTCAGAAATATCATGTCATATGTATCATATTGTGATTAAGTCATACTGATATCATATCGTCATCAAGTCACACCTATATGATATCGACATCAGGTCACACCTATATGATGTCGTAATCAAGTCATACGTATCCCATATCGTGATCAGTCACAAGCTACAGTCCAGGTACTATTTTAGAGTCCCATGTATCTCAATATCATCACCACCCATTATAATTTATGTATCCATGTTCATTATCTCATTCTCTAATGATCCGCTAACACTTTATTACGACTATATAGTCAAGAATCACGGCATCAAACCCAGTTATACTGTTTCATCACACCTCAGATATCATATCACATCAATGAATCCCATAAACGTGTTGTATATATATATATACCTATACCTAGTCCTATATATATATACACATATCCGTATACACCATGTCGAGTTTCAGTGTGTGCGTGTGTGTGTTTCTATCTGAAACCTACGAACCTCTTCCAAGGTATTCATCCTCTGGTATGGTTTTCCTAAATCAGTCTAGTCGAGCCTAGGGTCATTACTAGGGTCCTACTCATTAAGAATCTAGGGCCACATCTGGTTTCCTAATGGCAATAAGTACTATTCCTATTCTACGTTGCGGGGGTGCTAAACGCCATCCACCCGACTTCCCCCCGTAGATATGCATCTACTCACCTGGTCCATGTCTGCCGAAAACGGTGTCGCCATCCTCCTCTTCATCGCCCGCAGTCCACGTGAGGGGTACCTCCAAACTATGAAATCCAAACATGAAAATGAGCCTCCAAAATGAATGCTTTCCCACTCCAAAATCCATGTAAAAATGAGCAAGAATAAAAGGGTAGGAAATAAATAGGATTTTGTGCAATTTTTGATGGATTTTTGATGAATTTTGAACAAAAAAATGAAGTGGAAATGGGGGGGCTGCCATGGGGTGAGGCCAGCCATTATTTGGAGGTGAGGGAGAGAAAGAAGAGAGTGAAAAAATTGTGTAGAAGTTTCCCCCAAATATCAACTCAAATTGTCTTTTCATGCATTTCTTTATTTTAGCAACTCAAGAAAACTCTTGAAAAAAGGAAAATTTTGCAAATAAATTTTGCAGGATACACACTAAATTCTAATATTCCATGGTTCATTTTTACAAATTAAAACCATTCAAATTTGTAATTTACACTAATTTAGTGTAAAAATAAAGCTTATGTTAATATTTAAAATAATTAATTTAGGAAAAATATTTAATTAAACTAAAAATTTATAAGTGGCTAAATAAACACCATTTACTAGTAATTACATAATTAAAATAGGTATTTTTGAAATTATAATGAAAAAAAATCACGGTTTAGTTTTACGAAAAATACATTTTACTTTACCGAAAATCATAAAATTCACTTAAACAATTTTATTCATTTAATTATTTATTTAATTATTTTTGAAACATTACAATCTTCCCCCCTTTGAGAAATTCGGTCCCCGAATTTAAATTAAAACTCCCCCTCCAAATACTAAAACATTTAGCAAAACACTCAAATCGTCGGGGCTCCGAAATCATCAATACATAACAAAAATCAACTCCGTTAAGCATAACGCAATCATCGGAGTTATGGCGAGAATAAAATATCAAAACCCAATATGAAAACCATCATAATATACATCAATCTATGACTTATATATAGTGCGCATCATAGTAAAACCGTCCAAATATCTGGATAAGGAAATATGCAAAAAACCCTTTTGAAAATCGTCGTGTGATGCACGTGCCACGGCATAAGTAGCGGACGTTTATTTAAAAAAATAGCTATATATATATATATCGTTTATTTAACATACACGTCCCGCCTGGTTACTAAATCAAATAGTAATGATTATAAAAACACACTGCTCAAACTGAAATCAATCCCAATCACATCAATAAAATATCATGTGCGTCCGGTGCGCACTGAAATCGAAACCAAATATAGATACCACGACTACACCCAAAAACAAAATTTAGTGCAACAGGTGTGCACCAAAAAATATCTGTCAAGTGCAACGGGCGTGCACGACTCAATATCAGTTGCATCTAATCTGCACAAAACCCCGATTTAGTACATCTGGTGTGCACAAAATCGCATCAAGTGCACCAAGTGTGCGCAAGAATCTCAATCAGGTGCACATGGTGCATGAAAACATACGCCGAATATCAAAATCGAAATCACAGTATGAAAATGCATAAAAACTAGGTCGAAGCATATATCAAAATCATGTGTAACCCATATGCACGAAATCGAATCAAAATCACAAAAGGTATTAAAACCAAATCAAGTGCACTGGGTATGTACTAAACAACATCAATACAACCGATATATGAAACACAACTAGAATGTAATGAAAGTACACAAGAAATACCGATCATAGAACAAAATCCTCAAATACCAAAATCCAACAACAGAAATATGAAATTCAGATCACCAAATCACAATCGTAAACACTATCATCAATGTGCGCCTCTTTCCTCTGATGTCGATTGCTTCGAACTCGTCTCTTCGTATCTATGCTGACTGCGCTACTAACAGCAATACATCATATCTAGAGTCTCCCACGTAGTCGATCCCTTCACTTGATATCCGGACTACATTAAACTTTTCGATCGATCCGTCAAAATCCTATAATTCCCCGAGAGCTCAACACACAAGTATAGTTTTAAAATACCCGGTACATACCCCAGCATCGATGATCCAGCCGTAAAAAGGCAAACCCAAGCCTCACTAATGGCACCGCGGAACTGCCATAAACCCTAAGGTTCAAGGGCGTTCTCGGGGTCATTATGTCGAGTTAGGGTTTCATTCTTCTAGAGGGTCCATCGAAATACCTGCATGTTCTTCCGAATACCTTAAACTTGGGAACATGGTTTTCTGATAATCGTTCGAACCCTTTAACTTCATCCGGATGGCATGTGAATACCCTTCATCCGCACGCTAAACAATGCTTCAATCCTCAAGAATAACCAATACTCTAATGGTTATCGCATTCGAGCCGCAGTTCCCTCTTCCCGTGGTAACAGAAACTACCATCCGACATCGACGAAGATAGATCAAAGGAACGAATGAAATACGGTGCAAACAATGTACATCCTAGGGCTCCTTAAGCAGAGTAGTGTATCGTAAGTATGCCGCGGACCATACCCACGGTACGTTACTCTACCTAAATCGCCTACTCCATCAACCAAGGGTCACCTAGACTTATACAAGGTTAAACATAGCGCTCTGATACCAACTTTGTCATGATCCGAAAGTACGGAACGTGACCGACACTTGGATTACGAAGCGTCTAGAGGCGCAACGTAACCTAAGTAAGCCGAAGTCCAGAAATCTAAACCATATAAAAGAAGAAGAAGTAAAAGAAAACATGAAGAAAAACAAGTTTAAAAGCATCAGCAAATTTTCCCAAAAATTTCGGCAGAGTCTCCTCTGTAAAAATTGGCCCCAAACAGGTACAACAAGTATAAAATATACATAAACAATAAAAAGCATCCCCAAACAGGTGCTAGCTCAACGCCAACAGGCGGAAACAACCACAACAAGCACAATAATATACAACGCCAAAGGGCGAGGCTCAAAACTCAAAAGAAAACAAAACCACCAGATCAGAATAATTCATGCGCGACTCTGAGGTCGAAATAAAAAAAACTGGTCCAATAAACTTATCAAGTAATACAAGTATGGTTGATGGAGCTTACTAGATACAAATGAAAGAATAAAAACACAATGGTGGTTCAGATACAAGTGAACCAACCTACCGTGCAAATCACCTTGAAGAAAAGATGTGCCAGCAAGCTGCCAGGGAAACCTGTATATCAAACCTGTAATAAAATTTGGCACAACGGGGGTGAGTTGCCAACTCGAGAGTAGAAGACATCTACGAAAAGAAATTGAATGCACGACGCTATCCTAGATCATAATAATACACTATTATATCCAAATCATCTAGTAATAGCAGGGTAAAACTACGTGTAAATGCAGATACTCCATGCTCGTGTCAGTGCCTCATATAATACTATGTCATATGAATGGATATGCATGCACCATGAATATAAAATAATCAATCCTGAAATCCAGATATATCTGTATAAGAAATCTTTAGCTGTTATCATAATAAAATGTGTGTAGGAATCTGAAATCTCAACAATGAAATCCATGGAAATCCGTGTCAAGCATCGACACAAACATGTAAATCTCAAGTCTCATATTCTCCATACCTCGGGCTCCGTCAGTCCGGATCGGCCCATATCATCAAATCTCACGACCACGGTCGGTATCCTCCGGAAATCCGCCGCGCCAGACATCACCGGTAGGTATCCTTCCCCTGCCAGGCTCATCGTCTACAACTCGATCTTCTTGCCCCGGGGTACCATACCGGGCCCACCATGTACCCGAGACGGTTCATCCACTCCTCGAATCGGGTCTCGAAATCCATCAGAAAACATGAAATCTCATGGTGGACGACACATACATCACGAGAAAACCGCATCTTATGTTTTAAAAAGAGAGGAGGAGAGAGAGAGAAGTTTTTATATATTCTTGCGGTTTTCCCCAAAAATCCAGAAATCTCATAGAAACCCAAATCTCAAAACCATGAGTAAGTATATGATAAGTGTCAGCATGTGCCCCATAATACTGCATGATAACATGAGAATATGAATGCATGAATGTCTAAGTAATAAATGCCCTGTCTATACTAACATCTGAGAGTAATCACAATATTATATATCGATCTAGTTGCTAACTGATTCTATCAATAAAAGATAATAAGATCTAAAGTGTACATGACATAGCAATTACCAATGATGATGTGTGTGAGCCGGCAAATAAGTGTGCGTGGAATATGCGCATCATCGGTAATGGTGCTGGTGTCCTAACAGGTAAGGTTTAAACTGATTATAGCAACATATGTAAGAACATGCATCATTATGATTCCAGTGTTAATGTAAAGACGGATGTGTGTTATCCACTCATTTGATATACCATTACCACTACCACTATATGACTCGAACCTAACCTAGTGTCCATCTAACCTCCTAAGGAACAAAACCTAAGAAACTAGTCAATAAGAAACAAGAGTCTACCTAAGGTCTGAATCAATATCTCTAATAGTCGGCGATCCGGCCTCAATAGCATCACGTACGTAGTACGGAATCCTCGAATCAAGAGTGCGGATCAATCATCATATTTATGCCTCGTACGGTAAAATCCATCGTACGGCATCCCAATATCGGGGTACGGGTCAAGTATCTCCTAGGTGACTCATCATTCGTATAATGTCATCACCAACACATCTCATGATCAAGGTGCTAAACTGTAATCGCCTACATCAATCATATATCATTGCCATCATAATATGCATCATTAGTTTATCCTCAGAAATATCATGTCATATGTATCATATTGTGATTAAGTCATACTGATATCATATCGTCATCAAGTCACACCTATATGATATCGACATCAGGTCACACCTATATGATGTCGTAATCAAGTCATACGTATCCCATATCGTGATCAGTCACAAGCTACAGTCCAGGTACTATTTTAGAGTCCCATGTATCTCAATATCATCACCACCCATTATAATTTATGTATCCATGTTCATTATCTCATTCTCTAATGATCCGTTAACACTTTATTACGACTATATAGTCAAGAATCACGGCATCAAGCCCAGTTATACTGTTTCATCACACCTCAGATATCATATCACATCAATGAATCCCATAAACGTGTTGTATATATATATACCTATACCTAGTCCTATATATATATACACATATCCGTATACACCATGTCGAGTTTCAGTGTGTGCGTGTGTGTGTTTCTATCTGAAACCTACGAACCTCTTCCAAGGTATTCATCCTCTGGTATGGTTTTCCTAAATCAGTCTAGTCGAGCCTAGGGTCATTACTAGGGTCCTACTCATTTAGAATCTAAGGCCACATCTGGTTTCCTAATGGCAATAAGTACTATTCCTATTCTACGTTGCGGGGGTGCTAAACGCCATCCACCCGACTTCCCCCCGTAGATATGCATCTACTCACCTGGTCCATGTCTGCCGAAAACGGTGTCGCCATCCTCCTCTTCATCGCCCGCAGTCCACGTGAGGGGTACCTCCAAACTATGAAATCCAAACATGAAAATGAGCCTCCAAAATGAATGCTTTCCCACTCCAAAATCCATGTAAAAATGAGCAAGAATAAAAGGGTAGGAAATAAATAGGATTTTGTGCAATTTTTGTTGAATTTTTGATGGATTTTTGATGAATTTTGAACAAAAAAATGAAGTGGAAATGGGGGGCTGCCATAGGGTGAGGCCGGCCATTATTTGGAGGTGAGGGAGAGAAAGAAGAGAGTGAAAAAATTGTGTAGAAGTTTCCCCCAAATATCACCTCAAATTGTCTTTTCATGCATTTCTCTATTTTATTTTATTTCTTTACTATAGCAACTCAAGAAAACTCTTGAAAAAAGGGAAAATTTGCAAATAAATTTTGTATGATACACACTAAATTCTAATATGCCATGGTTCATTTTTACAAATTAAAACCATTCAAATTTGTAATTTACACTAATTTAGTGTAAAAATAAAGCTTATGTTAATATTTAAAATAATTAATTTAGGAAAAATATTTAATTGAACTAAAAATTTATAAGTGGCTAAATAAACACCATTTACTAGAAATTACATAATTAAAATAGGTATTTTTGAAATTATAATGAAAAACAATCACGGTTTAGTTTTACGAAAAATACATTTTACTTTACCGAAAATCATAAAATTCACTTAAACAATTTTATTCATTTAATTATTTATTTAATTATTTTTGAAACGTTACATTTACCCAATATCTGATAGCCAATGGGTAAGTCCTAGTCATGTGGCCCCTAAAATGTCCAGCATCATGGTCATAACTAATGAGTTGATTCAAACATGCACCCAAACTGGGTGGCGGGTATGTATTGATTATAGAAAACTCAATGTCGTGACGAGGAAAGATCACTTCTGCTGCTGTTTTTTGGATGGATACTCTTCATTGACCAGATGTTGGAACGTTTAGCCGGGCATGAGTACTGCTGTTTTTTGGATGGATACTCAGGCTATAATCAGATTCTCATCGCGGAAAAAGATCAAGATAAGACAACTTTTACATGTCTTTTCGGTACTTCCACTTACAGACGCATGCCCTTTGGGTTATGCAATGCTCCCGCTACATTTCAACAGTGTATGATGGGGATATTCTCGGACACGGTCGAGAATTTTCTGGAGATATTTATGGACGATTTCTCCATATTTGGGGACTCCTTTGAGGAATGCTTACGTCATCTTGACACTGTTCTTACCCGCTATAAGGATAAGAATTTAACTTTGAGTTGGGAAAAATGTCATTTCATGGTTCAAGAAGGTATTGTCTTAGGGCATATCATTTCACGAAAAGGAATTTTGGTAGACAAAGCTAAAATCTATGTCATTTCCAACCTTCCTCCTCCTAAATGTGTCAAAGATATACGATCCTTTCTTGGTCATGATGGATTTTATAGACGATTTATTAAGGACTTTAGCAAAATTGCTAGACCCTTAACACTTCTCTTGACCAAGGATATAACATTTCACTTTGAATCGGATTGCGTGGCTGCTTTTGAATCGCTTAAACGTTCCCTCACTACAGCCCCCGTTCTATCATTTCCGGACTGGAATCACCCTTTTGAGCTTATGTGTGTGCATCCGATTTTGCTATTGGTGCAGTCTTAGGACAGCACATTGATAAGATGCCACATGTAATTTATTATGCGAGTAGGACTTTGAACGATACCCAAATGAATTATACAACCACCGAGAAAGAACTCTTGGCGGTTGTATTTGCATTAGAAAAATTCAGGTCCTACTTAATTGGCTCTCCGGTAATAATTTACACCTATCATCCGCTTTAAAACATCTTTTATCAAAGAAGGATGCTAAATCCAGGCTAATACGTTGGATCCTTTTGCTACAAGAATTTGATTTGTAATACGAGACAAAAGTAGATGTGAAAACGTCGTAGCCGACCATCTTTCACGGCTTTCTTCTTCACAAACGTTGATCTTGCCAATAAACGATTCCTTTCCGGACGAACAGCTCTTGACCATATCTTGCGCACCTTGGTTCGCTGCTATTGTGAATTATTTAGCGACGGGACTTCTACCCAGCGAATGGTCAAATCAAGACAATAACCTATTTGTATCCCAGGTAAAACACTTTTACTGCCCTATTTGTTTAAGTATTGTCCCGATCAGAACATTCGCCGATGTGTCCATAATAATGAGTTCAAGAGTCTATTATCTTTTTGTTATGACCAAGCATGTGGCGGTCACTATGGTCTAAGAAAAACGGCGGAGAAAGTTCTGCAATGTGGCTTTTATTGGCCAACGTTATTCAAAAAATGCATATGATTATTGCAAAACTTGTTCACGGTATCAACACATGGGTCGGATTTTACGGAGAAACGAGATGCCGCTCCAACTAATCTTGGTTGTAGAGATATTTGATGTATGGGGAATCGATTTCATGGGCCCATTTCCCAGCTCTTTTAGGAACTTATACATTTTATTAGCGGTTGATTATGTCTCTAAATGGGTTGAAGCAATACCGTGCCGTACTAATGACAACAAGGCTATTGTTAAGTTCCTTAAAGAAAATATCTTTCCTCGGTTCGGGCACTCGCACACTATCATTAGCGATAATGGAACGCATTTCTGTAATCGGTCTTTCGAGGCTTTGATGCGGAAATATTCAATCAAGCACAAGCTTTCTACGCCCTATCATCCCCAAACGAGCGGACAAGCTGAAGTCTCCAATAGACAGATTAAATAAATTTTGGAGAAAACGGTTTCTAAGAACAGTAAAGATTGGTCCACCAAACTGACTGATGCTCTTTGGGCATTTCGTACCGCATATAAGACCGATCTTGGTATGTCTCCATACCGACTGGTGTTTGGGAAGGCTTCCTGTCGAGATCGAACATAAAACAATGTGGGCTATTAAAGAGCTTAATTTTGATTTTGTTCAAGCCGACAGCTATCGGAAGATGCAATTAAATGAGCTAAGCGAGCTTCGTGATGGAGCCTACGATAATGCGGTTATAGTAAAGAACCGGACAAAGGTGTTCCACGACAAATATCTTTTGAGAAAAACATTCACACCGGAACAACAAGTCCTTCTTTACGATTCCTTGCTCTATCTTTATCTGGGTAAGCTAAAATCTCGTTGGAAAGGACCTTTTGTGGTGCAGTATGTGTACCCGCACGGTACAGTGGATGTAGAAAATGTTAAAAACGGTTCAATTTTTAAAGTAAATAGGCATAGATTAAAACCGTAATTTTCCGCTGACCTATCGAAGGAGCTCCTGTTCTTGCAAGAGCCGCTTTATCACGACTAACTTTCCTCCACCTCACCTCCATGTTTTGGTAACACTGTTTCATCTATGAATGGAGGTGTGTATATATAAATAAATATCTGTGCGTGCTAAACAACAAGTTTCGGGGTGGTTTTTCATTTGACTATCTTTTGCCCTTATTATTCTCCACCCAGGTCTACAGATTTATGTGCTCGAAAAACAACATCAGTGAGAACACTTATGCAAACTGGTTTAGGGGGAGGTTTGTATCTATTGATATATCATTTGGCACAAGGCATTATATATGGAAAAAATTGAAAATAAGAGTTAGAAAGTGAAAAATACATACGAAAAAAGAAAGAGATTTAAGAAATGCAAGAAAATTAGATATTTTAAAACGAAGCTAGTAATACGTAGTCATGAGCTGTTGTCCCAAGGGTTAGTAAGGTGAAGGAATCACTATTCTGCGGATAGAAATAAATCTGAAAAATAGTTCCTATTCTTGAGTCTAAACTTCTGAACGTTGATACCCTACTATATGCACTTACACACATACTGAAACTTGGGATAACAGAGGATACCTTGAAATACTCTTGTCTAGAAACCTTAGTATGAAGAAAAAAATATAAATTAACAAAATATAAATGACACATAAAATAAAATTGAAAAGAAAAATGAACACTGGTTTTGTAATTACTTAAGGCAGCATAGAAAATATAGTGACCCTGCCTTATCACCTAGTGCCTTAGACCAACTGGTTTAGGTGTCACTGCTAAGCCTTAGGTATTGCAAGACTAGGATATTGCTAATTACGTCTTAATAAGTGAGCACATTTGGTAATCGGTTGGTTAGTACCTCAAGAAGTATTAACGGTCGTATGAAGAATGTGTGAGCAAATCCATTTAAAATATCACCGACTAAAAAAGTACTAAGGAATATGGCGAAAGTGTATGATAGCTTGAATTGAATTCTCCAAGTGTAGGGATGATTTTTACACACACATAGGGGTATATGATCAATATTTAGGGGAGAGGTAGGGAGGAAGATTAAAGACGATGTTTTATTAAGAGATGATGTGATTTCTGACATCTTTTCAAGACCATTAAGATAGGGCTCATGACAATGAAAAAGCTAGTGTAGTTTGAAACTCTTATTTTCAAGTTTATTCTTTTATATATTTCTTATCTTTTCCAGTAATTTTCATCTTATTTCTTTTATTTTGTGATTTTGTGGGTGTAATCCACTGAAAACCCTCAGGAGACAACACTCCTTCTACTAGGGACACCTAGAGATTTAAAGGCTTGTTACACGAGCTAAGTACAATCATGTTGTCTACGAAAGTGTGCTAGGTTTTTCCTTTTCTTTTTAATAAATAGTTTGCTCATGACGATCAAAAATAAGTTTGGAGTATTTGATTAGTCAAATTTATTGCAAATTTGTGTGGACATTTTCCATACTATTATTAACTACAAAAAAGGTGTTAATTGTAAATAAAGAACATATGCGGGTTTATTTGTAAAAAGATTATTATCATATGTTTCTTCATTTATAATTAATATAATTAGGTAAAATATATGCATATAATATTTAAATAAAATATTCATATTAAACTATGTATATCATATCAAATATTCCTAATTAATATTCTTAAGATATCATATCATATAAATGGTTAGAATAATATCTCAAAAAAAAATGCTACTAACAATTTGATTTGAGATATTGTGCAGGTATTATAATAAGATTAGCTTAGGTCTGATTTATGAGTAGGAGATCCACATCAAATCGGATTACAAAACCGAATATGCCGAATATTAGGAGCAAATCGAAGAATCTAGAAACGGCAGAGACTAAGAGCAATATTTTCAGAATTTTTGTATCAAGAGGATCTCAAAATATGGAGAGAAGAAGCCACGAGAAATCTGGAGGCATAAACCCACAAGATGGCGGCGGATCCGCGGTCAAGATAGGGTTAGGGCGGCGGAACCGTGGTCTGATTGCAGCCGTTGGATGTGGAATTTCAGAGGCATGATCGTAATGTTACATAATCTAATATGGCATCTAGGGTTTCTAATTCCAGAGACTATATAAAGGACCGAGAGCTGTCTATCAAAAGTATTCCAAAAATTCATCTATTTATCTATCCCTCGATCTAGAGAGAGATCTAGCGAGCAACTAGGTTTTTGTAATTTAGTTTTTCAGCGAGCAATTTGTAATGCAATAGTTGTTCAATAAAGGTGGTTCTTTGACTTACTTCTTTCTGCATTACTTTCCGCATTACTTTTCTGCATTACTTTCCGCATTACTTTTCTGCATTACTTTTCTGCATTACATTTAGCATTACATTCTGATTTTAAATATGCTTTCATTCATCTTCCATCTCTATTTTAAATCGCTAATAACCATGAGCGAGTAATTTCTTGCTTGTTAGGGTTTGTAGGATAGGGTAGAATAATGGATAAAAAATCCTTTCACTACTTTTGATATTTTAATTTTTATAAAATTTAGCAAAATAAATGTTAACCCTCTTATCAGGCGCACTATCAATTAATGATAGTCACGACCACGATTTAAGATTCGTTAATACTTGTTTTGTTAAGGGCTTGAGATAAATAGTGATCAATGGAAGGACAAAGGGCAGTAGTGGGAAAACCTAATTCCCTCCAAGAACTCTAATCCACATTCATCGCTATCCCTCTAGTATTAAACAATTAAAAGATAAAAGTATTATATTTTTTATTTCATCCATTAACTACTAAGTACTATAAACCCTATAAGCCTTTCTATTATAAACTTTTCATCCCTTCTTAATAGAAACGACAACAATCCCTTCTCACTTTTATCAACTCGTCTAGAGCAAGATATGAAATTAACCATTTCCCTGCGGACGACCCATACTCATCGCGACTAGCTATTTGTGACACCGTCTTGATTGCAGTTATTTACAACATACATACACACTTTTCACGATCAATCAGCATATCACCTATGGAAAAAGACCAATACAACATTACTCGTCAAGGAGCGAACCCGTGGATGAGTAACGTGAGAGAGAATCAAGTTCGCAATATTACTATAATGGAATAACTAGCATAAGTATCTATATCTTCGATCATTTCGAAGAATCCTGATACTTTCAACGTATGGTTCTCTATATTATTCTTATACCTATAAACTTCTCAAAATCTTTTGACCTTGCATTACAATGAATGCGTGTCTAAAACCTGAGAACTCATAGGTAAACCTGAATGGAGTAAGAGTACCAACTCTTTGTCCAGAAAGACACTGGACAACATATATTTTCATATATAAGTCCAAAGAGTATACTAATTCAAATTCTATGTGTTATAAGTTGAAAACTGTATTTTGGTCGAGAATGTCCTACACCGTTATTCAATACACCCTACCTTATCCGCAATTGATAAAGGTATATATTTGGAACACAATTTTCAAAATTTATGTCTCACTTTATAAATTAAAGATACAGATATATCATTTTAAAAGTTGGTGTATAACAATGCTTATTCGAAACCAGATATTTTACCGTTAGGCAAAGCCAGGAGATTCAATCCAATATCACCAATTACAATGAATTCCGATATTGAGGACCAGATCGCCTATTTCACAATATTCTACTCCTTCTCAGCATCTATAACATCGTACAAATGTGAGATCCAAATCCGGTAAATACATATCCTGGTGTCATAATTAATTGAAATAGTTCTCATTTACAAGTACACAGAAAATCTGAAATATAAATGTTTCAATAGGTGGCCGAGTATTCCTAGTAATGCCCTTTTCATTATCCAGATTCATGAAAGTAGTCGCAATTTCCATTGCCCTCATTTTAATCCCTTTATATGTCTCTATATCTTACCTTCTGTACACCGCACTTACGCTAACTGGTTTTCTTCTCTCCCTACCGTTTGGCACAAGCCTAAGGTTTGGATTAAGACTATCCAATAAGCGTAATAGGTGTACTCTCATAATATAAGGAGCTCTCGCAACCTGAGAGAAGGTAAAAAGAAGAGACAATCGAATAATATAATCTAAATTCTTTAGAACCAGTAACCATTCTCGACTGAAATAATTTCTTCAAGTTCGTATGTAACTATACGACGGCCATTTCCAAGCAATATGGATCATCGTAGAGATACGGAGTGTTCTGAAGAAATGCAAAAGGAAAGTAGGAGTAGCAGGGATATTTGCGACTTTGTCATGAATCATAACAATCCAAAACCAACGTGTGTAAGAAGATTCGATTAATTTGGTTAATGAGTTGTAAGTCATGGGTCACTGTACCAGAGAGAGAAAAGAAACATTCAGCATGCACTCTATCAAGATTAGATTGGTTATCACTTTATCTAATCAGGATGGCTCCCAATGTTTCTTCGAATTCTCCTTCAAACCTAAAAGGAGAACTAGTCGGGATCATATACACCTTACAAGTTTGCTAACCGTTCAGCTAGGTCAGTGTTGGTACACTGAGGGAGGTCCCCCGTGTTTTCGCACGGACCCAATTAATAACCCCGTTTCCGCAGAAGTGTAACCTCGTTAACAGTTTCTAGCCACCTAATAGGTTATCTAATTTTGAAGTGAAAAATCTCCCGAAGAGTAATACCTACTCATCAGTGGGAATCAGGACCCAACTATCATCGTGTGATAACCTGACGGAATCCTTTCAAGTCACCACACTCCAGAAGGTATGCGATGTAGGGTTCCTAGGCACACCCATGAGGTTTCACAACAGATCAAACATGGCCAATTCAAAATTTTCTATGTGCCGAGAAACCCTAATACGGATCGTTGACTAGAGGTAAGGCGATAAAGATGCTAGTTAACAACTTAACTAAGAGTGAACGGAAAATACAACCTTTGTAGATCCGGTCCTCCACCTCCATAGCTCCGTGATGACGTTCCTCCGATGCGATCATCAGATCCCGGACTCTGTTGATGGTTTCGTTGGAGAAATGATCGGGCTAGGTCGTCGACTTCGATGCCGAAGATGATCTACGTCGAGGCAACACAAGATCAAGCTCCAACTTCACCAAGTCATGAAACTTATGAAGAAAACACCCTATACTACATGGCAAGTGGCAGAGGATGAAGAAATAGGAAGTGGGTTCACTTTGGATTTGGATTTCTCACTCTTTTAGTCATGACACCATTGAAGGTAGCATAGTTTTCTTCTTCTTGAAGAAGAAGAAGAAGAAGAAAAAGAATATGATATCTATATTAAAATCAATTGACAAATTATATTAAATCAAGTGATCTTATCATATAGCAACCATGGTTAAGTGTAGAGAATAAATTAGGGTTAGGTGAATGGTTAGGTTAAGGAAAAAACAAAATGGTAGATAAAGCTAAGAAGCTTCATGAAGCTTAAGTAAAGAACAAATTTTGCCACCATTTCATTTTTGCCAAAAGATAACTAAAATGAATAAGTAATTAAGAAAAGATTACTAAACCCTAACCATTAACCCAAACAAGGTTTAAAGCATACACATACCCAAGTTTGCATGTATCATCAAACATGATACAAACTAGTGCACAAAACTATATCATATATACAATATGCACTTCAAGTGAGAAAATCCATCTTAAGTGAACCAATACTAGCTAATGCAAAGTAATATATCAAATATATAATTATGCATTAAATCATTAAATCAACACTTGATTTAATGATCCGGTCATACTGCATATAACCAACTAATATCAAGTGTATCAATGTATCGAATCAACGTTTGATTCGGTAACCCGGCTATATCACATATAACCGTCCCATGATACATATCGCGAGAATAGAATACAGTATCACATACTGGTATTATTCTCGGTCCCGCACATATCTCATATGCGCTCCTATTTCGTTTCGCTTGAACCAGGAAACCTCTGTGTAGGACTCTAAAGACTCGTCAATACGCCGGTAGCAGGTGATGATCATATCAAATACCCACAAGCCGCAAGCGGTCTGCTAAACGTAACGGCCACCCAGGTATTGAGCGATCAGAAGATCGACGAGCAAGCCCGCTCACACTCCTGTGAATCCAACTAGTAACACTTACCGTACAGTCCGGTCTGTTCGTCTGATATGTCGCATATCTCGCCTAGGGGTGGTAAACGTCAGACCCCAGTACCTTGATAAGTCATGCCGATATAAGGTCTATAACATAGCATGAAACTACTGATAACACTTACCAGTAGATCACTGTAACCCTGGCCAGGGATTTCCAGTTATGGCCAGTCGTGCATAGCGCAACATCAACCCCCAATACCGGGAGAGACGAATCCCCTCCTATCGCTCATTGCCTCCATGTGAATCGGGACTGTACCTAAAAACCACATGTTTGCATGACTCAGTAGAGCCGTGGTAGGGTGGAAATCAAAGCACAGTGGGAGACACACAAGACTCAATGACGATCTCGGGTCAACAGACTAAGCTGTACCAGTGTCACCAGAGAACTGCCATCTGACGTGAGGTATAATACTATCTGGGAGTTCTCGGCAAGTCCGTTCAGTGTACCCAATCTCCACTGAGCACCCGCATACCATCTCCGATGTCAAACACCAATGGATATGGGATCATCCATCGCCTATCACATGGGCTGAGAAGATATACGCTAGTCTACTCTGGAATATCGATGCCCCGTCTCGATATTCCCACGACTAGGAACATTGAAGGATGTACTCATGGACTACCCAGGCCCTACTAGTATGATCTACATCATAGTCCTGGAAGTCGAGTACCCATCCTAAGGGCTTTATCAACATGTAACAGAGAGACAGAAAGTATACATGTTAAGATAAAGAGCAACCAGATAGTGTACTATCATGTCGAGCAAGAAAGTCCTACCTATATATGTCCCAGCATCCACTACAATATACATCCAATGTACAGTAATGGCATCTAGGGCATTCATATAACTAACAATCTCCCACTTGCACTAGGGCAATCTGTAGTAGTGGTTGCAGTATCTAATACTCAACCATCCCATATAAGTCTCTCTCTGGGAAAAAGCCTTTGTGAGTAGATCCGCCGTGTTATCCTCTGAGTCTACTCTCCTAACCTCGATCACCCTGGAGATCAACTATCTCCATGATCAGGTGATGCTGCCTCAGAATATGTCTGGGTCACTGATGGGACCAGGGTTCCCAGGCCAAAGCCACACTTCCATTGTCGCACAATGGTAGGAACCTAGTTCATCTCATGAACCAATATACACCCAAAATGCCTCTTTGGTATTATCTTTAATAGCGATATTACCAGCCTTTATCGTCTAGTTTGCCACGGTATCTAGCTTGGAACTCTTCCAACATACCGTCCCTTCACTGAGGGTAAAGACAATGCCTGCGACTGACATTCAGTCGTCCTTATAACCCTGCAACCTTTCCAGTGATTCTCCCCAGGATCGATTGATACTATCTTACTACAGCTAGTAAGAATCCTAACATCCATTTAGATCTATCTCATAGACCCAAATCCCAAGATTTAGGAGGTATCATCTTTATCCTATTGGAGAATCCATGTGATAAGAGGAGATCGACCGATCGTAGTATAGGAAACTCTTTTCCTATCAAGAGTATGTTGTCTATGTACAATACGAGGATGACCACCTTACTCTCTACTATCGTTTTGTATATACAAAGTTCATCTACCATTTTGATGAAGTCAAACACTTTGACTACCACATCAAAACAGACGTTCCAACTCCACGATGCCTGCTTTATTCTGTAAAGCAACTTGCACACGTTTCCGCTGCTCCCACTGTTTACGAAGCCCTCTTGCTGTGTTCTTATAGACGTTCTCTTCTAAATCATTATTTAGAAAAGTAGTCATGGCACCCAACCACCAGATATCGTAGTCATGGTATGTAGCAATGGCAAGTAGGATCTGGATGGATTTAAGCACAGCAACTGGAAAAGGTTTCATCATTATCCATGCCTGGTCGATGACGAAAACCTTTAACAAGTCTAGCTTTGAAAGTCTCAACCTTTCCATCTACACCAAGTAATCTTCTCAAGATATACTTGCTCCTGATGGGGATTTAACCCTTCAGATAAAGCAACCAAAGTCCATACTTTGTTGGTGTACATGGATTCCATCTCAGATCGCTAAGCATTCAGCCATTCTTACAGAGTCCCTACTCTCGATGGCCTGCTCGAAACTAGTTAGGTCATCATCTCATGATGCATTCCACGCTCCCACTATCATTGAGAAACCGAAGTATCTCTCAGGCGGATGAGAAAAACTACCAGATCGGCGGAGAGGCTGAGGTTCGTCGGGAACTATTGAATCCTTTGGTTCTGTCAAATCATCAGCTGCAGTTTTGTATAGCTGGAACCTTTCCAGTTGTACAGAACTGACCTTGCCTCGATCTTGTCCGGATTTTGCTTTTGACATAGGCCGGACAATCCCAAATCTTAACTTACTTAAGAGATAGGCTCTTCCCACGCCATATCTTATATGGAGTGGTAGGCACTGATTTGATTCGAACTTAATTCAATAGGTATGCAACTTCTTATGTGCATAACCCCCAAAAGGGAATAGGTAACTCAGTAGTACTCATCATAGAGCACACTATATCCAATATGGTGCGATTGCTCTGCCCCGATACACCGTTGTACTGTGGTGTATTCAGAGGAGTAACACCGAGAGAGAATCTCATTCTCCTTTAGAACAGTCCAAGAATTCCATGCCTAAGTATTCTCCTCCATGATCTTATCATAGGACATAATACTTATACCTATATTTTGGTTCTCTACTTCTAACTTATATTCTGTGAATATCTCAAAAGGTTCAGACTTGTGTTTCAACAGGAACATATGTCTGAATCTTAAGAGATTATCAGAGAACGTAATGAAGTATAAAGAACCAGTCCTGGCATGTGTAGACAGGAGACCTTACATACATCATTATGTATCAATCCCAAGAGTTTACCAACTCTTTCTCTGTTTCCAATAAACAGAGCTATGGTCATCTTATCTTTGTGACATGACTGGCAAGTTTCACAAGATGTAAATTCAAACTGATTTAAATATGCATCTAAAATGTAACTTAAGCTAGTCGGGTCACATTGATATGACCTAGTCTATAATGCCTCAAAAGGATTCGTTTATTTCTGAACTCTTCCTCTTGTGTGTGTTCTGTATACTAGGAACTGTAGTTTGATTTAGAACGTCAATGCTTTTAGATAACGTGTCTGAACCGATCAAATTTTGATATAGGAAATGTTCAAAACATTATCCAACAATACAAAATTTTATCATTTCTTTACTTCTAAAGAGACTGATATGATTTTGTATATTAGGTTCGGTATCTAATAGCATTTGTTCAGAATCAATGTATTTGTAATACAGGGTGACAGTGACCAACAGACTTGGCTGCAACACTTGCCCCGTTTTCTGTCTCATGAAACTTATCACCCGTTCTCAGTTCTCTACCTATCTGTAGCCCTATGTAACAGATTACATAACTGGGATCCTGATCCGGTATCAAATACCCAGGACGCAAAGGATACTGAGAAACAGTTCTTTATAATGAACGCACCCGAAGGAGATGCATCTTATGCACTTTCTTCGTTTGGGCGAAATGGGAATCCTGGTATTCCCCTATTTCCTGCTCTGTCTTATAACAATTATAAGTTGGAGCGGGACCAACGTTCCCCAGCTCAGTATAACAAACGGGTTCGGTCAATACATCCATATTATTATCTTGATTAAGGCGTGATATGGTCGTTACCTGGAGAGAGAGAGAAGAAAACACTCTGCGTGCGCTCTTGCAAGATTAGATTGGTTATTTATTTTATCTAATCAGGATGGCTCCCACTGTTTTTATCAAATCCTCCTTCAAACCCTAAAAGGAAAGACTAGCCGGGATTAATTACACTCTACAAGTTCGCCAATCATTCAGCCAGGCCAGTGTCGGTACTTTGAGGGAGGTTCCCCGTGCTTTCGCACGGACCTAATTACAGTAAACCTCTGTTTCCCAGAGGCGTAACCCCGTTGACACCTTTCTAGACACCTACTTGATCGGCTAATTGTAAAGTGCAAAACTCTCCCAGGAGTAACAATTACTCGCAGTGGGTATCGGGATCCAACTATCATATAGAAGGTATGCAATCTCATTGAAAATTTCAACATTTGAAACTCCCGATAATGGTTTTCACCACTAGCGCCTATGACCTTGGCTAAGGTCAACAAATCATAAGCACTAGTCAAGTTCTACCCGTCATTTCGTGATTAGTTAGACCTACCCACATGACCCTTGGCTAAGGTCAACAAAGCCACATGACTGTCCTAACTAATCGCATCATATGCGGTGTAGGAAGACATCACTTAGCTACCGTACACTACGCCTCGGCTATGGTCGACAAACGTAGCACGAATACTAAGTACTCTACTTCCTAAAATGACGGAGGGTTGCGAATGGTTTTTATGAAAACCTTTAACGCTTTGAACTTGATCTCGTTACGGAATCAAATGGTTTTTAAATGGAGTGTTTTTTAGGCTTTTCTAGTTTTGCTAAAGGGGTCACTCCCGGTGAAGGGATCGTCGGCCCTTTCCTCGTCGAATGAGGTGCGGGATATATCATATATATCACTGAGCAAAGCAGAAACTATAGAAGCAATCAAAAGACAAACCGAGTGTGTAGCATCTGCCAGTTATTGCTAAAGGAGTCACTCCCGGTGAAGGGATCTCGGTCCTTTCCTCATCGAATAAGGTGCAGGATGTTCTTCAAGGAACACCACGATGCAAAGCAAGAACTGTAGCTACCTGTTTTTATTTTGAAATTCGATTCCACAACATCAATTAGGTTTATTTTTTTTCCATTAATCTCATTAATGAATGCCCCATCATTTAAGTCCACCTAAACATCACAGATAAATATAATGTACGCTTATGCCATCCGCATTCGCCTCGATGTCCCGTCTGCATCGTTAAGTTAGGTAACTAATGCCAGAGTGAGGCAGGGCTAGCGTGGGTGTATAACATAAGCAACGTCTATATAATATATCATAAATACTAAATACAATATCTATCTGAACAAATCACAGGATCACATCACAGATAACGCAGCAGAAAATATCATATGAAATATTGAATATACTAGGGCGTCCGTGTTTTTAATACGAGCCAGTATAAAACACGGATTCCACGATCGCGATGAATAGCCAAACCCACACCCCTAGACCCCTACGAGAGCGGCAAGCAACCCTACCAATTCTAGAGTTAGGAGACCCGGACTCGACTCCTCGAGTTGGTCTCCCACTGGACTCCAGAACCCGGTTACTTGTGCCCTCTTCCTTGGGTCTATCCTAGTGCAGAAAAGTAAATAATATACAAATGGTGACATCATCCACAACCTGGAAGTGCCCCAATAAAAGAATATTACATACAAGTTTTTACATGAATGAAAATGAAAAACACTCGTCTCACATAAAAAAAACCCGGCTATTCAAACACGACGATCCAATATAACATATCCAGCAACACATAACATCACATGTCATCAACGTAAGTAAACATGCGTATCCCAATTGTCGTTGACATATAGCAACAAAACCGGCGATATCACATATTACACTTACGGTCACAGAAAAGAAAGTGTAAAACTACAACAGTTGGAATCCGCAAACTCTTTAGACATCGCATGCCTAACCAAATAAATTCCTTAGACATCGCATGCCTAACAGTTATAAACCCCGCATTTTAGTCTCATTATCGAAAACTATTTTCAATATCAAGTCGGGCAATTCAACAAGATTCCCGACATCCTGAACGAATGCTCGTCGCAAACTTTAGTAGACGGTCGCACCCCCGATACCGTCGACGAAGTGCACTAAGGCAGAACACCGCTACTGCGAGCACCCGAACGGATGCTTTCGACGATGGGGTTCTCCTACAGTCACTTGGTCGGGGCTATGGGGTGTAGTTGTCTATTAAGATTATCCGGCGAGTATCCGCGTACGTTAAGCGATTGCGACGGACTTTTGATCACATCAAAATTCCGTGGCAACCGATCAAGTGAGACTAAACCTCTAGATTTATAACATTCATTCAGTTATCTCATAACTACTTGTGAATTCCAATTATTGTATCACATTCCGGATAAGTAGAAAATGTTAAACTTTCCGATCGAACAATCGAACACCCAAGTTTTCCCGAAACAGCTCAACACATGAAATAAGTTTAAAAACATTCACTTCGTGCCTCAGTACCAACGGTCCAGCCGTAGAAGGGTCAAGCCAACGCCTCACATGTGGCACGCTGTACTGCCCCAAACCCTAAGGTTCAAAGGGCAGTTCAAGACAGTCACATAATCGAGTTAAGGTTTGTTGTCTTCTAGAGGGATCATCGCGTTACTTGCACTACTTGGAACGTCATTAAACTACGGAAAAATCCAACACTTGGAAATTTCCCGGTGTGGGAAAAAGTGGGTATTTATATCCGGTCGAACTTTTTAACAGTTTCTAAAATATAAGGAAAAACTTAAACGAAGTTAAATTATCCGATCAAATTAACGAGTCCCCAATAAAACCCTAAAATACTCAATACTTGAGTGGAATTAAAAAATTCCCATAAAAAATTGCCAAGAAAGGACCTAAGAATAAATATATGAAATTTCAGGGACTAAGTCCAAATTTTGGCCGCGGAACCGCCGCCAAACACATGGTTTCGCCGCGGTTCTGCAATCAAATTATTGAATTAGTGGACCGTACTTCACAGTAATTCTTAGTTTTTCCTGCATGCTTTTCTGAGAATTTTTAATTCACAAAAATCCACTGTTTTGAAAAATGTACAGAGAAGGGTTTTGTCGGGGTTTACGGGTTCGATCGGACTTCTAACTTCGTCTACGCATCGCCTAAGGCTCTAGCTAGGCTCTGATACCACTGTAGGGTTCCTAGGCACACCCATGAGGTTTCACAACAGATCAAACATGGCCAATTCAAAATTTTCTATGTGCCGAGAAACCCTAATACGGATCGTTGACTAGAGGTAAGGCGATAAAGATGCTAGTTAACAACTTAACTAAGAGTGAACGGAAAATACAACCTTTGTAAATCCGGTCCTCCACCTCCATAGCTCCGTGATGACGTTCCTCCGCTGCGATCATCGGATCCCGGACTCTGTTGATGGTTTCGTCGGAGAAATGATCGTGCTAGGTCGTTGACTTCGATGCCGAAGATGATCTACGTCGAGGCAACACAAGATCAAGCTCCAACTTCACCAAGTCATGAAACTTATGAAGAAAACACCCTATACTACATGGCAAGTGGTAGAGGATGAAGAAATAGAAAGTGGGTTCACTTTGGATTTGGATTTCTCACTCTTTTAGTCATGACACCATTGAAGGTAGCATAGTTTTCTTCTTCTTGAAGAAGAAGAACAAGAAGAAAAAGAATATGATATCTATATTAAAATCAATTGATAAATTATATTAAATCAAGTGATCTTATGATATAGCAACCATGGTTAAGTGTAGAAAATAAATTAGGGTTAGGTGAATGGTTAGGTTAAGGAAAAAACAAAATGGTAGATAAAGCTAAGAAGCTTCATGAAGCTTAAGTAAAGAACAAATTTTTCCACCATTTCATTTTTGCCAAAAGATAACTAAAATGAATAAGTAATTAAGAAAAGATTACTAAACCCTAACCATTAACCTAAACAAGGTTTAAAGCATACACATACCCAAGTTTGCATGTATCATCAAACATGATACAAACTAGTGCACAAAACTATATCATATATACAATGTGCACTTCAAGTGAGAAAATCCATCTTAAGTGAACCAATACTAGATAATGCAAAGTAATATATCAAATATATAATTATGCATTAAATCATTAAATCAACACTTGATTTAATGATCCGGTCATACTGCATATAACCGACTAATATCAAGTGTATTAATGTATCGAATCAACGTTTCATTCGGTAACCCGGCTATATCACATATAACCGTCCCATGATACATATCGCGCGAATAGAATACAGTATCACATACTGGTATTATTCTCGGTCCCGCACATATCTCATATGCGCTCCTATTTCGTTTCGCTTGAGCCAGGAAACCTCTGTGTAGGACTCTAAAGACTCGTCAATACGCCGGCAGCAGGTGTTGATCATATCAAACACCCACAAGCCGCAAGCGGTCTGCTAAACATAACGGCCACCCGGGTATTGAGCGATCAGAAGATCGACGAGCAAGCCGGCTCATACTCCTGTGAATCCAACCAGTAACACTTACCGTACAGTCCGGTCTGTTCGTCTGATATGTCGCATATCTCGCCTAGGGGTGGTAAACGTCAGACCCCAGTAGCTTGATAAGTCATGCCGATATAAGGTCCATAACATAGCATGAAACTACTGATAACACTTACCAGTAGATCACTACAACCCTGGCCAGGGATTTCCAGTTATGGCCAGTCGTGCATAGCGCAACATCAACCCCCAATACCGGGAGAGACGAATCCCCTCCTATCGCTCATTGCCTCCATGTGAATCGGGACTGTACCCAAAAACCACCTGTTTGCATGACTCAGTAGAGCCGTGGTAGGGTGGAAATCAAAGCACAGTGGGAGACACACAAGACTCAATGACGATCTCGGGTCAACAGACTAAGCTGTACCAGTGTCACCAGAGAACTGCCATCTGACGTGAGGTATAATACCATCTGGGAGTTCTCGGCGAGTCCGTTCAGTGTACCCAGTCTCCACTGAGAACCCGCATACTATCTCCGATGTCAAACACCAATGGATATGGGATCATCCATCGCCCATCACATGGGTCGAGAAGATATACGCCAGTCTACTCTGGAATATCGATGCCCCGTCTCGATATTCCCACGACTAGGAACATTGAAGGATGTACTCATGGACTACCCAGGCCCCACTAGTATGATCTACATCATAGTCCTGGAAGTCGAGTACACATCCTAAGGGCTTTATCAACATCTAACAGAGAGACAGAAAGTATATATGTTAAGATAAAGAGCAACCAGATAGCGTACTATCATGTCGAGCAAGAAAGTCCTACGTATATATGTCCCAGCATCCACTACAATATACATCCAATGTACAGTAATGGCCTCTAAGGCATACATATAACTAACATGCGCATGCCTGGCAAGTTTCCTTTGTATTTGAAACTCCCGATATGGTTTTTTCCCCTAAGACCCAAGGACCTTGACGAATAATCAACAAATCAAGGGTCCTAATCAAGTTCAACCCATCATTATCTTGATTGCGTTAAACCCACCCGCACAACCCTTGACGAATAATCAACAAAGTCGTACGACTGTCCTAACCAATCCATATATCCTAACGACAGAAAAGCATTACAGAGCTACTGCACACTATGCCTCGGCGAATAGCAATGACAAACTTAGTGCAAATACTAAGCAATACTAATCTGAAATGACGAAAGGTTACAGCTGGTTTTTGACGAAAAACCTTTAACGTAATAAACATGATTTCATTGAAAGAACTCGAGTGGCTTTGAAATGGAGTGGTTTAAGCTCCGCTTTTTAAAACTAATAACATAAACCTTTGCTTAAGAGTGAATTCCCCGTGAAGGGATCAAGGCTCTTCCCTCATAGAATGAGGTGCTGGATATTCCTAACCGAATACCTCTATACAAAGCAAAAGAATATGACGGTTGTTTTTAAGAAAACCGAGTTGTTTTAAAAATTGGTTCCTACAATATCAAATAGGTTTGTTTTCCTTTGCATTAAAGATATAATGCAGTCCTATCAAATCTAGTTTCTAAGCCATAATAAAAACAACCAAAATAGTATGCGTTATGCCATCTGCATTCCCCACGGGGTTACGGGTCTTCACCGTAAGATTACTTAACTAACGGCAGGGTGGGGACAAGGCTAGCATGGATGCAAAACATATAGAAGTATCTACGAATATATAATATATATCAACATCGCAGGCAGATAATAGTCATCACAGGCAGATAAGAATCATCACCGGCATGCGAACAACAATATGGAATAGCGGATAAACTTGGAGCCCCGTGTTTCATCTGAGCTGCAAATGAAACGCGATGTTCCCCGGTCGTGTGGATAACCCATACATAGTCAATCCTAGACCCCTACGAGTGCGGCAAGCCACCTGCCTATTCTAGAAACTGGGTAACTCGCCCTCAATGAAATAGTCGATCACCCGTCGCTTTCTAGAATCTGGTAACTTGTACAACCATTCGCAGGTCGAATCCTATAACCCCTACAAGTGCGGCTAGTGACCCGCCAATTCTAGAGCAAGGCAGCCGGGTCTCAACTCCATAAGAAAGCCATCTGCTACACTCTAGAACCCGGTTACTCGAGCAATTCTCCTGGGTTAATTCTAGCATAGAAAAGAAATAAATACAATGGTGACATCAACCGCATCGTGGTCGAGCCCCAATAAAAAAATATACATAATACGGAAACGGAGGCCACAAACTGGAGCTCGTCCCGAACAAATGAATACAACAAAATAAATCAAAACTGTACAAGCAACATACAAGGGGCTATCCGACACGATAACCCGACTAAGCCATAATCAAGATATATATCCACAGAAACAAGTAACCGAAACAAGTGTGTAACCCCGTCTAATTGAGCATATAGAAATTAAATGACATTAACAACACATCCACGCATGCAAACAAAGTCACGATATTAGAATTCCGCAACACAATTAAATCACATCCCAAATATACGAAGGGATCAAAAACCTAGTGCAGTAAACATCCAAAAAATCAAGTTTTGAGCCAATTCGGAAGTCCGAATCAAAACAAAACGCACCCGAACCTTCGCGAGGAGTTAGAGCATGAAATTAACTTTTAATTGGAGGGCCTAAAGGGGTACCCCATGTAATTTGATGTCACGCACCCCACACGGTTTGTGGGGAGGAGGAATTTACAAAAACGATTTTAATCTTGCAACATCGACCTATCATCCAGGATCTTTTCGGAAACCCTAACAAGCTAAACACTTAGAGGTTCTAAACTACCATGATAGAGTTTTATAACACCTTGATTCTGTAGGGTTCCTAGGCACTCTTACAAGGGTTAATAAGGCATCAACCATGCCCTAATAAAATTTTAGACATGCCGAAACAACCCAAAGCCGGGATCTTTGCTAGATTATTAGGGTTTCACATGCAAGTAAACATCTTTACTACTTAAAGTGAGGGATTACAACCTTTGTAGTCCGCTCCTTCGCTTCATAAGCTCCAAGTAGAAGTCCCTTCGCCGCGATCCATGATCTCCCGGACACAAGAGAGGCTTCACAACTCGAACGATCCATGCTAGCTTGTAGTCCTCTTTTTCTCTGATGATCTACCTTGAAGTTTCTATAACTCAAGCTCTCTCTCTAATGAGGTGAACACCCAAATCTAATTGGCTAGATTAGATGAGGATGATGGAGTAGGAATATTGCTCTCTTTTGTTTTCAAATTCTCACTTTTATTCACCACAAAATGAAAAACTAGAAAGCTTTCTCAAACCTTAAGGTTGAAGAAGAAGAAGAATGAATGGATGGATAATTCCTTTTATGATGAACAATGAATTATTGTAGTGGTTACAAATCTAACCTAGGGTTAAGCATGAAGGAGTTAACCCTTTTAGAGAATTAACTTGAGTTAATGGTTTGGATTGGGTTAACATAATATCTTCACAAAATATCAAGCCAAGACAAAGTCAAATCTTCATGAAGCTTCATGGAAGCTTCATGCAAAAGCTAACCCTAATCCAAACCCTAACCAAGTTTAAACCCTAAACCATTGTTAAATTTGTAACCCTAACATATTACAATATTATATATCATATATACAATATATTTTGTAACAATAGAAAATAATACAATTAACATATATCGCATATATATTAATGTATTATCCCGTGAGAAAATGAATCAATAAAGCGAGCTTATATTAGTTAACGTAACTTAATATATCACATATATAATTATACATTAAATTATCGAATCAACACTTGATCCGATAACCCGACTATATTACATATAACCGACTAATATAACATGTACCTTTTCATCGAATCAACAATTGATCCGATGACCCGGTTATATCACATATACCCGGCCGATATCTCATATCGTGAGAATAGAATACGGTATCTCATATCATATTATTCTCGGTCCCACACATATCACATATGTGCTCCTACACCGTTTTGCCTGAGCCAGGAAACCTCTGTGTAGGACTCTAAAGAATCGTCAATACGCCGGCAGTAGGTGATGATCATATCAAACACCCACAAGCTGCAAGCGGTCAGCTAAACGTAACAGCCACCCAGGTATTGAGCGATCCGAAGATCAACAAGCAAGCCTGTACATTCTCCTGTGAATCCAATCAGTAACACTCCCGTACAGTCCGGTCTCTTCGTCTGATATGTTACATATCTAGTCTAGGGGTGGTATACGTCAGACCCCAGTAACCGATCAGTCGTGTCGATATAAGGCTCATAACTGGTCGAGAAACTATTGATAACTCTTACCAGCAGCACTGCATATGAGCCCTGGCCAGGAACTTCCAGTTATAGCCAATCAAGCACAGCACAACATCAACTCCCAATACCGGGAGAGACGAAACCCCTCCTATCGGTCATTGCCTCCATGTGGTTCGGGACTGTACCCAAAAGCCACCGTTTTGCATGCCCTCTTGGACGTGGTAAGGTGGAAATCAAAGCACAGTGGGAATCACACAAGACTCTATGACGATCTCGGGTCTACAAACTAACCTGTACCAGTGTCACCGGAGAACTGCTATCTGACGATAGGTATAATACCATCTACGAGTTCTCGGCAAGTCCGTTCAGAGTACCCAGTCTCCACTGAGCATCCGTACACCATCTTTGATGTCAAACACCAATGGATATAGGATCATCCATCGCCCATCATATGGGTCAAGATGCGTATACACTAGTCTACTCTGTTGTATCGATGCCCTGTCTCAACACACCCTCGACTAGGAACAGTTATAGGATGTACTCTTCGACTACCCAGGCCCCACTAGTGTGATCTCATCACAGTCCCAGTAGTCGAGTACATATCCGAAGGGCTTTATCAACATGTGAGAGCAAGACAGTAAACTAATATAAGTCAACATGTTAAGATAAAGTGAAACCAAATAGCATACTATCATGACGAGCAAGAAAGTCCTCTCTATATATATCCAAGCATCCATTATAATATACATCATATGTACAACAATGGCCTCTATGGCATATATATAACTAACAATCTCCCACTTGCACTAAGGCCAGCTGTTGTAGTATCCCATACCCAACATCCTGAATAATCTCTCAAACTGTATCTGGGGAATGGCTTTCGTGAGTGGATCCGCAGTATTGTCCTTCGTGTCAACTCTCCTGACCTCGATCTCGCAGCGATCAATTATCTCCTGGATCAGGTGATACCGCCTCAGAATATGTCTGGATTTCTGATGGGACCTGGGTTCCTTGGCCAAAGCCACATCTCCATTGTTATCACAATACAAAGGTATTGGATGCTCAATAGAAGGAACCACTCCAAGTTCAGTGATGAACTTCTTCATCCAGACAGCCTCTTTAGCAGCATCATTGGCAGCGATGTATTCAGCCTCCATCGTCGAGTCTGCCACGGTTTCTTGCTTGGAACTCTTCCAACAAACCGCTCCTCCATTTAGGGTAAAGACAAATCTCGATTGCGACTTAGAGTCGTCCTTATCACTTTGGAAGCTTGAATCGGTAAAGGACTCCACCTGGAGTTCTCCGTTACCATACACCAAGAACATCTCCTTACTTCTTCTCAAGTACTTGAGAATGTTCTTCACAGCTGTCCAGCGATTCTCTCCTGGATCTGCTTGATACCTACTCACTACACTTAGTGAGTATGCCACACCGGGTCTTATACATAGCATCGCATACATGATAGAGCCTACTGCCGAAGCATAGGGTATCCCTTGCATGCGAGCTATCTCCAAATCAGTCTTAGGAGACAACTTTTTGGAGGGAGTGAGTCCAGAGATCGTGGGTTGGTTCCCAAGCTTGGATTCTTCCATACTAAACCTCTTTAGTATGGTGTCAATGTACCAGGATTGGGACAATCCTAGTATCTGCTTAGATCTATCTCTATAGATCCCAATCCCCAAAATGCAGGAGGCATCACCTAGATCTTTCATTGAGAATATATGTGATAAGAAGAGCTTGACCGAGTGCAGCATAGGAACATCATTTCCTATCAAGAGTATATCCACGTACAATACGAGGAAGACAACCTTACTCTCTGCAACCTTCTTGTAAATACAAGGTTCATCTATGTTCTTGATGAAGTCAAACTCTTTGACTACCACATCAAAACAGATGTTCCAACTCCGCGATGCCTGCTTTAATCCGTAGATGGATTTAAGCAGCTTGCACACTTTTCCGCTGCTCCCACTATCTACGAAGCCTTCTGGCTGAGTCATGTACACGCACTCTTCTAAATCACCGTTTAGAAAGGCGGTCTTAACATCCATTTGCCAGATTTCGTAGTCATGGTATGCAGCAATGGTAAATAAGATCCGGATGGACTTTAGCATAGCCTCTGGAGAAAAGGTTTTGTCATAATCCACACCTAGTCGTTGACAAAAACCCTTTGCAACAAGTCTAGGTTTGAAAGTCTCAACTTTTCCATCTACACCAAATTTCTTCTTAAAGATCCACTTGCTCCCAATGGGTTTTACCCCTTCAGGAGCAACTTCCAAAGTCCATACTTTGTTGGTGTACATGGATTCCATCTCAGATCGCATTGCATCCAGCCATTTCTCTGAGTCCCCACTCGTGATGGCTTGCTCGAAACTAGTTGGGTCATCATCTTCCATGATGCAATCCTCGCTTCCACCATCAATGAGAAAACCGTAGTATCTCTTAGGTGGATGAGAAACCCTGCTAGATCGGCGGAGAGGCTGGGGTTCGTCGGGTACTACTAAATCCTCTGGTTCCACTAAATCTTCAGTTGCAGTTTATGTTGCTGGAACCTCTTCCAGCTCTACCTCACTAATTTCTTTTGCAAGAAATTCCTTTTCTAAGGTGGTATGTTGAACAACAAACACCTTTTATTGTTCACTGTGGTAGAATAGATATCCATACGAATTGCTTGGATATCCTACAAACTTACAAAGAATTGATCGTGCCTCGAGCTTGTCCGAATTTTGCTTTTTAACATAGGCCGGACAACCCCATATCTTAACTCTTTTAAGAGATGGTCTCTTCCTATTCCATATCTCATATAGAGTGGTAGGCACAGATTTAGTTGGAACTCTATTCAAGAGGTATATGGTTGTCTCCAGGGCATACCCCGAAAAGGAAATAGGTAACTCAGTTGTACTCATCATAGAGCGCACCATATCTAATAGGGTGCGATTCCTCCGCTCCGATACACCGTTGTGCTGTGGTGTATAAGGAGGAGTAAGCTGAGAGAGAATCCCATTCTCTTTTAGATAATCTAGGAACTCTTTACTTAAGTATTCACCTCCTCGATCAGATCGAAGAATCTTAATACTTTTGCTCGTTTGGTTCTCTACTTCGTGCTTATATTCTCTGAATTTCTTAAAAGCTTCAGACTTGTGTTTCATCAGGAACACATGTCCGTATCTAAAGAGATCGTCAGTGAGTGTAATGAAGTAGGAAGAACCGTTCCTGGCATGCGTAGACATGGGACCGCATACATCACTATGTACCAATCCTAAGAGTTCCGTAACTCTTTCTCCGTGTCCACTAAACGAAGCTTTGGTCATTTTTCCTTTGAGACATGAATGGCAAGTATCATAAGATGATAATTCGAACGGATTAAAATATCCATCTTTATATAACTTAGCCAGTCGTGTCGCATTGATATGACCAAGTCTACAATGCCACAAGAAGGATTCGTTCATTTCTGAACTTTTCCTCTTGTGTGTGTTTTGTATATTGAGGACTGTATTTTGATTGAGAATGAATATGCCATTATGTAACGAGCCTGATGCAATCAACTTTTGATTTAGGAAGATATTCATAACATTATCCTGTACTACAAAATTATATCCTTCTTTACTTAATAAAGAAACTGATATAATGTTACACATCATGTTCGGTATATAATAGCACTCATTCAGAATCAGTGTATTACGACTTGGTAATACTAGGTGATATTCGCCAACTACTTTAGCTGCAATACTTGCACCATTCCCTACTTGAACGGAATGATCACCTTTTCCCAGTTCTCTACCTTTCCGTAGCCCATGTAACAATTTACATATGTGGGATCCTGATCCGGTATCTAATACCCAGGACGTAGGGTGAACTGAGAAACAGTTCTCAATAACTAACACACCCGAAGAAGGTGCATCAACATGCATGTTCTCTATTTGGGCGGCGTGAGAATCTAGATATTCTCATGTTTCCTGTTCAGTCTTATAACTCTTATAAGAAAGAACGGGACCAACGTTCCCCTGCTCAGTATAATAAGCGGGTTCAGTCAATACATCCATATTATTATCTTGATTATGGCCTGACATGGTCGCTACCTGGAGAGAGACAGAAGAAAACACTTTAGCGTATGCTCTTGCAAGATTAGATTGGTTATTATCTTATCTAATCAGGATGTCTCCCACTGTTTTTATCAAATCTACCTTCAAACCCTAAAAGGTAAGATTAGCCGGGATTAATTACACCCTACAATTTCGTCAATCTTTCAGCCAGATCAGTGTCGGTACTTGAGAGAGGTTCCCCGTGCTTTTGCACGGACCTAATTAAAGTAAACCTCGTTTTCCCAGAGGCGTAACCCCGTTAACACCTTTCTAGACACCTACTTGATCGGCTAATTGTCCTGTGTAAAACTCTCCCAGGAGTAACTCTTACTCGCAGTGGGTATCGGGATCCAACTATTTCATAGGAGGTATGCAATCTCATTACAAATTTCAACACTTGAAATTCCCGATAATGCTTTTACACCTAGCATCCCATGACCTTTACGGAGGTCAACAAATCATAGAGTGCTAGTCAAGTTCAACCCGTCATTTCTTGATTAAATCAGACCCACCCGCACGACCCTTAACGGATGTCAACAAGGCCGTACGAGTACCCTAATCCAATCTGCATCACATGCATAAACAGATAAATACTAGTCAGCTACCGCACACTACGCCTTGACGGAGGTCAACAAACGTAGCACGAATACTAAGTAGGACTTATCTGAAATGACGGAGGGCTACGTCAGGTTTTTCTGAAAACCTATTGCGTAATGAACTTGATATCGTTGTAGAAACAAGTGATTTTTGAAAAGGAGTGTTTTTTAGGCTTTTTTCTAGTTTCGCTAAAGAGGTCACTCCCGGTGAAGGGATCTCGGCTCTTTCCCCATCGAATAAGGTACAGGGTATATCATATATACTGCTGTGCAAAGCAAGAACTATATAAGCTGTCAAAAACTAAACCGCGAGTTTGTAGCATCTGCCAGTTTTGCTATAGAGGTCACTCCCGGTGAAGGGATCTCGGCTCTTTCCTCATCGAATAAGGTGAAGGGTATATCACATATACCGCTATGCAAAGTAAAACTGTAGCTACCCTTTTTATAAAGTTTTGATTCTACAACATCTTTAAGATTTCTTTTCTTTTTATTAATTTCATTAATAAATCTCATCAGCTTATGCTTCCTAAGCATCACAGAAGAAACGAAAGCAGTAATATTTATATATCAGCATATATATATAGTATAAGCATTCGTCTCAGGCAGTAATATGATCTCATCACAGAACATTGCAGCAGAAGAACATATACGAAATATTGGATATACTAGGATGTCCGTGTTTTAATACGAGCCGGTATAAAACACGGATTCCACGGTCGCGATGAATAGCCAAACCCACATCCCTGGACCCCTACGAGAGCGGCAAGTAACACTGTTAATTCTAGGGTTAGGAGACCCAGTCTCGACTCCTCGAGATGGCCTCCCACTGGACCCTAGAACCCGGTTACTTGTGCTCCCCTTCTTGGGTGTACCTAATGCGGAAAAGTAAATAATATACAATGGTAACATCAACCTCATCCCGGAAGTGCCCCAATAAAAGAATATTACATACAAATGAATTTTACAAGAATGAAAATAAAAACCCTCATCTCACATAAAACCCCCGGCTATTCAGAACACGACGATCCAATACAACATATCACAGCAACACATAATATCTCATATCATCAACGTAAGCAAGTATGCGTATCCCGATTATCGTTGATGTATAGCAACGAAGCCGGCGATACCCCACATACTACGCTTACGGTCACAGAAAAGAAAGTGTAAAACTACAACATTTGGAATCCACAATCACTTTAGACATCGTAAATCCGAAATATCACATACTTCGCATTTCATGCCTAACTATATGAATTCCACATATTGTATCACATTCCAGATAAATAGACAATATTAAACTTTCCGATCGAATAATCAAATACCCAAGATTTCCTCAATAGCTCAACACTTGAGTGGAGTTCAAATAATCCCAGAATATGTCACAGTAGCAATGGTCCAGCCGTAGAAGGGTCAAGCCAACGTCTCACATGTGGCACGCCGTACTGCCCCAAACCTTAAGCTTTAGAGGCAGTTCAGACGGTCACATAATCGAGTTAAGGTTTGTGTTCTTCTAGAGGGTCCACCGCGTTACTTGCACATTTTTCTGAAAGATTTAAACTCAAGAAAAATTCAACACTTGAAAGTTTTTCCTGCCGGGAAAAAATGAGTTAATGATATCCGTTCGAACATTTTAACAGTTTCTAAATTATCCGGAAAAAGAACGAAATTAAATTTTCCGATCGAATCAACGAATTCAAAATAATCCCCAGAACACTCAACACTTGAGTCAGATTAAAAATACCCATAAATATTCACTAACAGAGTCGGGTATTACTGTACAAAAACCATAGCAAAAGCTCACTGTACAGCCGCGGAGCCGCGGCACAAGCAGGGTATTACAGCGGTTCCGCGGCGGTCCGTACGAGTTACCATGTCGTTTTTCATAGTAATACAATAAATTCCCTACTGAATTTTTTAGGTATTTTTAATACAGAAAAAATCACGATTTTAAAAAATTTCCAGAGAGGGGGTCTTTTTCGATGTATCGGGGTTCGATCGGAGTTTTAACTTCGTAAACACGTCGCCTAATGCTCTAGCTTGGCTCTGATACCACTGTAGAGTTCCTAGACACTCTTACAAGGGTTAATAAGGCATCAACCATGCCAGAATAAATTTTAGACGTGCCGAAACAACCCAAAGCCGGGATCTTTGCTAGATTATTAGGGTTTCACATGCAAGTAAACATCTTTACTACTTAAAGTGAGGGATTACAACCTTTGTAGTCCGCTCCTTCGCTTCAAAAGCTCCAAGTAGAAGTCCCTTCGCCACGATCCATGATCTCCTGGACTCAAGAGAGGCTTCACAACTCGAACGATCCATGCTAGCTTGTAGTCCTCTTTTTCTCCGATGATCTACCTTGAAGTTTCTATAACTCAAGCTCTCTTTCTAATGAGGTGAACACCCTAATCTAATTGACTAGATTAGATGAGGATGATGGAGTAGGAATATTGCTCTCTTTTGTTTTCAAATTCTCACTTTTATTCACCACAAAATGAAAAACTAGAAAGCTTTCTCAAAGCTTAAGGTTGAAGAAGAAGAAGAATGAATGGATAATTCCTTTTGTGATGAACAATGAATTATTGTAGCGGTTACAAATCTAACCTATGGTTAAGCATGAAGGAGTTAACCCTTATAGAGAATTAACTTGAGTTAATGGTTTGGATTGGGTTAACATAATATCTTCACAAAATATCAAGCCAAGACAATGCCAAAGCTTCATGAAGCTTCATAGAAGCTTCATGCAAAAGCTAACCCTAATCCAAGCCCTAACCAAGTTTAAACTCTAAACCATTGTTAAATTTGTAACCCTAACATGTTACAATATTATATATCATATATACAATATATTTTGTAACAATAGAAAATAATACAATTAACATATATCGCATATATATTAATGTATTATCCCATGAGAAAATGAATCAATAAAGCGAGCTTATATTAGTTAACGTAACTTAATATATCACATATATAATTATACATTAAATTATCGAATCAACACATGATCCGATAACCCGGCTATATTACATATAACCGACTAATATAACATGTACCTTTTCATCGAATCAACAATTGATCCGATGACCCGGTTATATCACATATACCCGGCCGATATCTCATATCGCGAGAATAGAATACGGTATCTCATATCATATTATTCTCGGTCCCGCACATATCACATATGTGCTCCTACTCTGTTTTGCCTGAGCCAGGAAACCTCTGTGTAGGACTCTAAAGAATCGTCAATACGCCGGCAGTAGGTGATGATCATATCAAACACCCACAAGCTGCAAGCGGTCAGCTAAACAAACAGCCACCCAGGTATTGAGCGATCAGAAGATCAACAAGCAAGCTTGTACATTCTCCTGTGAATCCAATCAGTAACACTCCCGTACTGTCCGGTCTCTTCGTCTGATATGTTGTATATCTAGTCTAGGGGTGGTATACGTCAGACCCAAGTAACCGATAAGTCGTGTCGATATAAGGCTCATAACGAGTCGAGAAACTACTGATAACTCTTACCAGCAGCACTCCATATCAGCCCTGGCCAGGGACTTTCTGTTATAGCCAATCGAGCACATCACAACATCAACTCCCAATACCGGAAGAGACGAAACCCCTCCTATCAGTCATTGCCTCCATGTGTTTCGGGACTGTACCCAAAAGCCACCGTTTTGCACGCCCTCTTGGACGTGGTAAGGTGGAAATCAAAGCACAGTGGGAATCACACAAGACTCTATGACGATCTCGGGTCTACAGACTAACCTGTACCAGTGTCACCGGAGAACTGCTATCTGACGATAGGTATAATACCATCTAGGAGTTCTCGGCGAGTCCGTTCAGTGTACCCAGTCTCCACTGAGCACCCGTACACCATCTTTGATGTCAAACACCAATGGATATAGGATCATCCATTGCCCATCATATGGGTCAAGATGCGTATACGCCAGTCTACTCTGGTGTATCGATGCCCTGTCTCGACACACCCTCGACTAGGAACAGTTATAGGATGTACTCTTTAACTACCCAGGCCCCACTAGTGTGATCTCATCACAGTCCCAGTAATCGAGTACATATCCTAAGGGCTTTATCAACATGTGAGAGCAAGACAGTAAACTAATATAAGTCAACATGTTAAGATAAAGTGAAACCAAATAGCATACTATCATGACGAGCAAGAAAGTCCTCTCTATATATATCCAAGTATCCATTATAATATACATCATATGTACAACAATGGCCTCTAGGGCATATATATAACTAACAGATTCTAGTCCTTCGAGTCTTCTTATCCTCTTCTTAAGCTCTTAGAAGGTGAGGATCTAGCTTAGTCGTCGGTCTCCTCGTATCAAAGATGATCCACCCGAGAGTCGATGGTGTGCGGTTACGGCAGTGCCCCGGTCATCAAACCGTGGCCAAATGCGGAATAAAAATTTTCTAAACTGGCGCTACCATGACCCGATACCCAGATCTACCCTAAACCCTATACTAGCAAGCAAATATAAAGAGTTAGGAATGGTTATACCGAGTTGATCTGTGTCCTTCGGTCTTCAACCATCATCCCAAGCTCCTAGTGGTCGCGGATCGAATTTGGTCGCCGGTCTTCCTCCATATACGATGATCCACTTGAGGAAAACGGCGCAAGCTTCAGCCTTGCGAAGCGAGGCAACCGACGATCCAAGGTTGCTAGAAATGGAGAGTAGAGATGTAGGATTGTGTCACTATAATTTTTCTCTCATCACAAATGCTCAAAGAGCAACCATAGAAGATCAAGAGGAGGCGAGGAAAACAAGTGGCATGAGCAACTAAAGAAAGTGGCTAAGTCTCACCATGTGAGAATGAATGACCAAGTGAAGAAAAGAAAAGAGCAAGGCATCTCCAGAATGTGGCTGCCTCCTATCTCTCTCTCTCTCTCAATCATGCACACACCAAAAATATCTCATCTCAATTTTTCCGATAAACAATTCCATGCCATACCTCTCTACATGCTCAAGCCCAAGCTCATGCCAACTCACCCTCTACCTCATTTCCCAAATTGATGTTCTAAAAAGAAAATCCAATAATGAAATGTCCATCTTCTAGAAACAATTCCGTATAAATACGAAATGCAACCTGGTATATGTATCGAAATACATATATGTGTATTTGTACCAAAATACGAATAGCCAAGAGAGAAGATGAATAGTGAACAATAATACTAGAATACATATATATAAATACATATATAAATTATTAAATCAAAACCGATTTAATAATCCGGCTTAATCCTAAGCCGCTAGTATTATCAACCGTCCGATTAAAGTCTGTGCAGCCTGTACACATATTTAATCGGACACCTGTATGTACCAACATACGTCATCTACAACATATCACCTGAACAGTGAAAACTCTCTGTGTAGGACTCTAAAGAATCGTCAATACGCTGGTAGTGGGTTTAACCACAAGCACGTTAGCGACACTAGCTGTACGTAACGGCTACCCAGGTATTGAGCGAAAAGAAGGCCGACGAGGAAACTCATTGTAGGGTTCCTAGGCACTCTTGTGAGGGTTCATAAGGCATCAAACATGCCCGAATAAAATTTTAGACATGCCGAAAACCCAAAGCCGGGATCTTTGCTAGATTATTAAGGTTTAACATGCAAGTAAACATCTTTACTACTAAGTGTGAGGGATTACAACCTTTGTAGTCCGCTCCTTCGCTTCACAAACTCCAAGTAGAAGTCCCTTCGCCGCGATCCACGATCTCCCGGACTCAAGAGAGGCTCCACGACTCGAACGATCCATGATAGCTTGTCGTATTCCTTTTCTCCGATGATCTACGTCGAAGTTGCAATAGCTCAAGCTCTCTCACTCTAATGAGGTGAACACCCTAATCTAATGGGCTAGATTAGATGAGGATGATGGAGTAGTATTTATGCTTTCTTTTTATATCATTTTCTCACAAGAAATCATCACAAAAGAAATCACAAGTTAGCTCTCTCCAAAACTCAAGAGAGAAGAAGATGAAGAATAAATGAGATAATTCCTTTTGTGATGAATAGTAGATAAGAATATATGATTTATTATGGAACCATGGTCAAGGATGAGAGGATTAACCTTTGTAGAGAATAAACTAAAGCTAGGGTTTAGTTAGGTTAAGTAATAAGTCATGGATAAATATCAACCATAATATCTTAACCAAGACAAAAGCAATGCTTCTAGATGGTGCAAGAAGAAGCTAACCCTAATCAAACCCTAATCTCTTTTTATCATCCTTAAACATGTTTCATAATAAATCATATCATGTTACTATAATATATATCACATATATATTATATTTGTCATAAAAGAAAATAATACAATTAATATATATCGCATATATATCAATGCATTATCTGGTGAGAAAACGAAATAATAAAGTAAGCCAATATTAGATAATGTAATATAATATATCATATATATTATAATACATTAAATCATCGAATCAACACTTGATCCGACAATCCGGCTATATCGAATATAACCGACTAATATATCGTGTACCGATTCATCGAATCAGAACTTGTTCCGATGATCCGGTTCATATCTAAATATCGCGAGAATATAGTACGGTATCACATATCGCATTATCCTCGGTCCTGCACATATCACATATGTGCCTCTACTCTGTTTTGCCTGAGCCAAGAAACCTCTGTGTAGGACTCTAAAGAATCGTCAATACGCCGGTAGCAGGTGATGATCATATCAAACACCCACAAGCTGCAAGCGGTCAGCTAAACGTAACAGCCACCCAGGTATTGAGCGATCAGAAGATCAACAAGCTAGCATATCCGTTCTCCTGTGAATCCAATCAGTAACACTCCCGTACAGTCCGGTCTATTCGTCTGATATGTCGCATATCAAGTCTAGGGGTGGTATACGTCAGACCCCAATAACCGATAAGTCGTGTCGATGTGAGGCTCATAACAGGTCGAGAAACTACTAGTAACTCTTACCAGTATATCTCAATATCAGCCCTGGCCAAGGACTTCCAGTTATAGCCAATCGAACACAGTACAACATCAACTCCCTATACCGGGAGAGACGAATCCCCTCATATCGCTCATTGCCTCCATGTGATTCGGGACTGTACCCAAAAGCTACCGTTTTGCACGCCCTTTTGGACGTGGTAAGGTGGAAATCAAAGCACAGTGGGAATCACACAAGACTCTATGATGATCTCGGGTCTACAGACTACCCTGTACCAGTGTCACCGGAGAACTGCCATCTGACGTGTGGTATATCACCATCTGGGAGTTCTCGGCAAGTCCGTCCAGTGTACCCAGTCTCCACTGAGCACCCGTACTACATCTCTGATGTCAAACACCGATGGATAAGGGATCATCCATCACCCATCATATGGGTCAAGATGCGTATACGCTAGTCTACTCTGGTGTATCGATGCCCTGTCTTGATATACCCTCGACTAGGAACATTTATAGGATGTACTCATCAACTACCGTGGCCCCACTAGTATGATCTCATCATAATCCCAGTAGTCGAGTACAGATCCTAAGGGCTTTATCAATATGTGAGAGAAAGAAAGTAAAACAATACAAGTCAACATGTAAAGATAAAGTGAAACCAAATAGCATACTATCATGACGAGCAAGAAAGTCCTCTCTGCATATATCTAAGCATCCATCATAATATACATCATATGTACAACAATGGCCTCTAGGGCATATACATAACTAACAATCTCCCACTTGCACTAAGGCCAGCTGCTGTAGCATCTCATACCTAGCATCCCGAATAATCTCTCAAACTGTATCTGAGGAATGGACTTCGTGAGTGGATCCGCAGTGTTGTCCTTCGTATCTACTCTCCTGACCTCGATCTCCCGGCGATCAACTATCTCCCTGATCAGGTGATACCGCCTCAGAATATGTCTGGACTTCTGATGGGATCTGGGTTCCTTGGCCAAAGCCACTGCTCCATTGTTATCGCAATACAGAGGTATTGGATGTTCAATGGATGGAACCACACCAAGTTCAGTGATGAACTTCTTCATCCAGACAGCCTCTCAGCATCGTTGGCAGCGATGTATTCAGCCTCCATCATCGAGTCTGCAACGGTATCCTGTTTGGAACTCTTCCAACATACCGCCCCTCCATTGAGGGTAAAGACAAATCCCGAGTGCGACTTAGAGTCGTCCTTATCACTTTGGAAGCTGGAAACGGTAAAGGACTCCACCCGGAGTTCTCCGTTACCATACACCAAGAATATGTCTCTAGTCCTTCGCAAGTACTTGAGAATGTTCTTCACAGCTGTCCAGTGACTCTCTCCAGGATCTGCTTGATACCGACCCACTACACTTAGTGAGTATGCAACATCGGGTCTGGTACACAGCATTGCATACATGATAGAGCCTACTGCCGAAGCATAGGGTATCCCTTGCATGCGAGCTCTCTCCAAATCAGTCTTGGGAGACATCTCTTTGGAGAGAGTGAGTCTAGAGATCGTGGGTTGGTTCCCATGCTTGGATTCTTCCATACTAAACCTCTTTAGTATGGTGTCAATGTACCTGGATTGGGACAATCCCGGTATCCGTTTGGATCTATCTCTATAGATCCTAATCCCCAATATGCAGGAGGCATCACCTAAATCTTTCATTGAGAATCTTTGTGATATGAAGAGCTTGACTGATTGCAGCATAGGAATATCATTTCCTATCAAGAGTATGTCATCCACGTACAATACGAGGAAGACAAGCTTACTCTCTACCACCTTCTTATAGATACAAGGTTCATCTATATTTTTGATGAAGTCAAACTCTTTGACTACAACATCAAAGAAAATGTTCCAACTCCGCGATGCTTGCTTTAACCCATAAATGGATTTAAGCAGTTTGCACACCTTTCCGCTGCTCCCACTATCTACGAAGCCCTCTGGCTGAGTCATGTACACGCACTCTTCTAAATCACCATTTAGAAAGGCGGTCTTAACATCCATTTGCCAGATTTCGTAGTCATGGTATGCAGCAATGGCAAGTAAGATCCGGATGGACTTAAGCACAGCTACTGGAGAAAAGGTTTCGTCATAATCCACACCTGGTCATTGACGAAAACCCTTTGTTACAAGTCTAGCTTTGAAAGTCTCAACTTTTCCATCTACACCAAATTTCTTTTTAAAAATCCACTTGCTCCCAATGGGTTTTACCCCTTCAGGAGCATTTTCCAAAGTCCATACTTTATTGGTGTACATGGATTCCATCTCAGATCGCATTGCATCCAGCCATTTCACAGAGTCACCACTCGTGATGGCCTGCTCGAAACTAGTCAGGTTATCATCTTCCATGATGCAATCCTCGCTTCCACCATCAATGAGAAAACCGTAGTATCTCTCAGGTGGACGAGAAACCCTACTAGATCGGCGGAGAGGCTGGGGTTCGTCGGGTACTACCGAATCCTCTGGTTCCACTAAATCTTCAGTTACAGTTTGTGTTGCTGGAACTTCTTCCAGTTCTACCTCAGAGCCACTAATCTCTTTTGCAAGAAATTCCTTTTCTAAAAAGATGGCATGTTGAGCAATAAACACTTTTTGTTGTTCACTGTGGTAGAAAAAATATCCATTTGAATGTTTAGGATATCCCATAAACTTACATAGAACTGACCGTGCCTCGAGTTTGTCTGGATTTTGCCTTTTGACAAAGACCAGACAACCCCATATCTTAACTCGTTTAAGACATGGTCTCTTCCCACTCCATATCTCATATGGTGTGGTAGGTACAGATTTAGTTGGAATTTGATTCAATAGGTATGCTGCTGTCTCAAGCGCGTACCCCCAGAAGGAAATAGGTAACTCAACAGTACTTATCATTGAGCGTACCATATCTAATAGGATGTGATTCCTCCATTCCGATACACCGTTGTGCTATGGGGTATAAGGAGGAGTAAGTTGAGAGAGAATCCCATTCTCTTTTAGATAATCTAGGAACTCATTGCTTAAGTATTCTCCTCCTCGATCAGATCGAAGGATCTTAATACTTTTGCCCGTTTGTTTTCTACTTCGTGCTTATATTCTCTGAATTTCTCAAAAGCTTCAGACTTGTGTTTCATCAGGAACACATGTCCAAATCTAAAGAGATCGTCAGTGAATGTAATGAAGTAGGAAGAACCGTTCCTGGCATGCGTAGACATGGGACCGCATACATCACTATGTATCAGTCCTAAAAGTTCCGTAACTCTTTCTCTGTGTCCACTACACGGAGCTTTGGTCATTTTTCCTTTGAGACATGAATGGCAAGTATCATAAGATGTTAATTCGAACAAATTCAAATATCCATCCTTATGCAACTTAGCCAGTCGTGTCGCATTGATATGACCAAGTCTACAATGCCACAAGAAGGATTCGTTCATTTCTGAACTCTTCCTCTTGTGTGTGTTTTGTATATTGAGGACTGTATTTTGATTTAGAATGAATATGCCATTATGTAACGAGCCTGATGCAATCAACTTTTGATCTAGGAATATGTTCATAACATTATCCTTTACTACAAAATTATATCCTTCTTTACTTAATAAAGAAACTGATATAATGTTGCACGTCATGTTCGGTATATAATAGCACTCATTTAGAATCAGTGTATTACGATTTGGCAATACTAGGTGATATTCGCCAACTGCTTTGGCTGCAATACTTGCACCGTTCCCTACTTGAGCAGAATGATCACCTTTTCCCAGTTCTCTACCTTTACGTAGCCCATGTAACAATTTACATATGTGGGATCCTGATCCGGTATCTAATACCCAGGACGTAGGGTGAACTGAGAAACAGTTCTCAATAACTAACACACCTGAAGAAGATGCATCAACATGCATGTTCTTTTGGGCGGCGTGAGAATCCAGATATTCTCCTGTTTCCTGTTTAGTCTTATAACTCTTATAAGAAAGAACGGGTCCAACGTTCCCCTGCTCAGTATAATAAGCGGGTTCAGTCAATGCATCCATATTATTATCTTGATTATGGCCTGACATGGTTGCTCCATGGAGAGAGACAGAAGAAAACACTTTAGCGTATGCTCTTGCAAGATTAGATTGGTTATTATCTTATCTAATCAGGATGTATCCCACTGTTTTTATCAAATCTACCTTCAAACCCTAAAAGGTAAGATTAGCCAGGATTAATTACACCTTAGAATTTCGTCAATCTTTCAGCCAGATCAGTGTCGGTACTTGAGGGAGGTTCCCCGTGCTTTCGCACGGACCTAATTAAAGTAAACCTCGTTTTCCCAGAGGCGTAACCCCATTAACACTTTTCTAGACACCTACTTGATCGGCTAATTGTCCTGTGTAAAACTCTCCCAGGAGTAACACTTACTCGCAGTGGGTATCGGGATCCAACTATCTCATAGGAGGTATGCAATCTCATTGCAAATTTTAACACTTGAAATTCCCGATAATATTTTGCCCCTAGTGTGCTATGACCTTGACAGAGGTCAACAAACCATAGTGCACTAGTCAAGTTCAACCCATCATTTCTTGATTGAATCAAACCCACTCGCACGACCCTTGACAGAGGTCAACAAGGTCGTACGACTACCCTAATCCAATCACATCACATGCTTTACAGATAATCACTAATCAGCTACCGCACACTACGCCTTGACAGAGGTCAACAAACGCAGCATGAATACTAAATAGTTTTTATTTGAAATGACGGAGGGCTACGACAGGTTTTTCTGAAAACCTATTGCGTAATGAACTTGATATCGTCGTAGAATCAAGTGAAATTTTAAAATGGAGTGATTTTGAGGCTTTCATTAGATTTTCTAAAGAGGTCACTCCCGGTGAAGGGATCTCGGATCTTTCCTCATCGAATAAGGTGTAGGACATATCATATATATCACTGTGCAAAGCAAAACTCTAAAAGCAATCAAAAGACAAACCGAGTTTTGTAGCATCTGCCAGTTTCGCTAAAGAGATCACTCCCGGTGAAGGGATCTCGGCTCTTTCCTCATCGAATAAGGTGCAGGACATATCATATATATCACTGTGCAAAGCAAAACTGTAGCTACCCTTTTTATAAAGTTTTGATTCTACAACATCTTTTAGGTTTCTTTGCTTTTTATTAATCTCATTAATAAAAAAACCCATCAGCTTATGCTTCCTAAGCATCACAGAAGAAACGAAAGCAGTAATATTTATATATCAGCATATATATATATATATATATATAGTATAAGCATTCGTCTCAGGCAGTAATATGATCTCATCACAGAACATTGCAGCAGAAGAACATATATGAAATATTGGATATACTAGAACGTCCGTGTTTTCAATACGAGCCGGCATAAAACACGGATTCCACGATCGCGATGAATAGCCAAACCCACATCCATAGACCCCTACGAGAGCGGCAAGTAACTCTGCCAATTCTAGGGTTAGGAGACCCGGTCTCGACTCCTCGAGATGGCCTCCCACTGGACCCTAAAACCCGGTTACTTGTGCTCCCCTCCTTGGGTCTACCTAATGCGGAAAAGTAAATAATATACAATGGTGACATCAACCTCATCCCGGAAGTGCCCCAATAAAAGAATATTACATACAAATTAATTTTACATGAATGAAAATAAAAACCCTCATCTCACATAAAACCCCCGGCTATTCAGAACATGACGATCCAATATAACATATCACAGCAACACATAATATCATATATCATCAACGTAAGTAAGTATGCATACACCGATCGTCGTTGTCGTATAGCAACGAAAACCGGCAATACAACTACATACTACACTTACGGTCACAGAAAAGAAATTGTAAAACTACAATATTTGGAATGCACAATCACTTTAGACATCGTAAATCCGAAATATCACATACTTCGCATTTCATGCCTAACTCTATGAATTCCACATATTGTATCACATTCCAGATAAATAGACAGTATTAAACTTTCCGATCGAATAATCAAATACCCAAGATTTCCTAAATGGCTCAACACTTGAGCGGAGTTCAAAAGTTCCAGAATACGTCACAGTAGCAACGGTCCAGCAGTTGAAGGGTCAAGCCAACGCCTCACATGTGGCACGCCGTACTGCCCCAAACCCGAAGGTTCAAAAAGCAGTTCAAGAAGGTCACATAATCGAGTTAAGGTTTGTTGTCTTCTAGAGGGTCCATCGCATCACTTGCACATTTTTCCGAAAGATTTAAACCCGAGAAAAATTCAACACTTAAATGTTTTTCGTGCCGGGAAAAATTGAGTTAATGATATCCGTTCGAACATTTTAACAGTTTCTAAATATCCGGAAAATAATAACGAATTTAAATATTCCGATCGAATCTACGATTACAAAATAAACCCCAGAATGTTCAACACTTGAGTCAATTTAAAAATATCCAGAAATTATAAACAACAGAATTACAAATTACTGTGCAAACAGAGAGAATAAATACTACTGTACGGCCGCTGATCCGCTGCCCAAGCAAGGATTGGCCGCGGTTCCACCGTCGTCCGTACACATTAGACTGTCGTTTTGCACCATAATTCTTATAATTTCCTGCTGTTATTTTTAGGTATTTTTAATTCAGAAAAATCACAGTTTTTGAAAAATATCCAGAGAGGGGTTTTATTTTGTCGGTTCGGGTTCGATCGGAGTTTTAACTTCGTAAACACGTCTCCTAATGCTCTAGCTAGGCTCTGATACCACTGTAGGGTTCCTAGGCACTCTTGTGAGGGTTCATAAGGCATCAAACATGCCCGAATAAAATTTTAGACGTGCCGAACAACCCAAAGCCGGGATCTTAGCTAGATTATTAGGGTTTAACATGCAAGTAAACATCTTTACTACTAAGTGTGAGGGATTACAACCTTTGTAGTCCGCTCCTTCACTTCACAAGCTCCGAGTAGAAGTCCCTTCGCTGCGATCCACGATCTCCCGGACTCAAGAGAGGCTCCACGACTCGAACGATCCATGATAGCTTGTCGTATTCCTTTTCTCCGATGATCTACGTCGAAGTTGCAATAGCTCAAGCTCTCTCACACTAATGAGGTGAACACCCTAATCTAATGGGCAAGATTAGATGAGGATGATGGCGTAGTATTTATGCTTTCTTTTTATATCATTTTCTCACAAGAAATCATCACAAAAGAAATCACAAGTGTGCTCTCTCCAAAACTCAAGAGCGAAGAAGATGAAGAATAAATGAGATAATTCCTTTTGTGATGAATAGTAGATAAGAATATATGATTTATTATGGAACCATGGTCAAGGATGAGAGGCTTAACCTATGTAGAGAATAAACTAGAGCTAGGGTTTGGTTAGGTTAAGTAATGAGTCATGGATAAATATCAACCATAATATCTTAACCAAGACAAAAGCAATGCTTCTAGATGGTGCAAGAAGAAGCTAACCCTAATCAAACCCTAATCTCTTTTTATCATCCTTAAACATGTTTCATAATAAATCATATCATGTTACTATAATATATATCACATATATATTATATTTGTCACAAAAGAAAATAATACAATTAATATATATCGCTTATATATCAATGCATTATCCGGTGAGAAAACGAAATAATAAAGTAAGCCAATATTAGATAATGTAATATAATATATCATATATATTATTATACATTAAATCATCGAATCAACACTTGATCCGACAATCCGGCTATATCGAATATAACCGACTAATATATCATGTACCGATTCATCGAATCAACACTTGATCCGATGATCCGGTTCATATCTAAATATCGTGAGAATATAGTACGGTATCACATATCGCATTATCCTCGGTCCTGCACATATCACATATGTGCCTCTACTCTGTTTTGCCTGAGCCAAGAAACCTCTGTGTAGGACTCTAAAGAATCGTCAATACGCCGGTAGCAGGTGATGATCATATCAAACACCCACAAGCTGTCAGCTAAATGTAACAGCCACCCAGGTATTGAGCGATCAGAAGATCAACAAGCTAGCCTGTCCGTTCTCCTGTGAATCCAATCAGTAACACTCCCGTACAGTCCGGTCTGTTCGTCTGATATGTCGCATATCAAGTCTAGGGGTGGTATACGTCAGACCCCAATAACCGATAAGTCGTGTCGATGTGAGGCTCATAACAAGTCGAGAAACTACTAGTAACTCTTACCAGTATATCTCTATATCAGCCCTGGCAAGGGACTTCCAGTTATAGCCAATCAAACACAGTACAACATCAACTCCCTATATCGGGAGAGACGAATCCCCTCCTATCGCTCATTGCCTCCATGTGATTCGGGACTGTACCCAAAAGCCACCGTTTTGCACGCCCTCTTGGACGTGGTAAGGTGGAAATCAAAGCACGGTGGGAATCACACATGACTCTATGACGATCTTGGGTCTACAGACTACCCTGTACCAGTGTCACCGGAGAACTGCCATCTGACGTGTGGTATATCACCATCTGGGAGTTCTCGGCGAGTCCGTCCAGTGTACCCAGTCTCCACTGAGCACCCGTACACTATCTCTGATGTCAAACACCGATTGATATGGGATCATCCATCGCCCATCATATGGGTCAAGATGCGTATACACTAGTCTACTCTGGTGTATTGATGCCCTGTCTCGATATACCCTCGACTAGGAACATTTATAGGATGTACTCATCGACTACCGTGGCCCCACTAGTATGATCTCATCATAATCCCAGTAGTCGAGTACAGATCCTAAGGGCTTTATCAACATGTGAGAGAAAGACAGTAAAACAATAGAAGTCAACATGTTAAGATAAAATGAAACCAAATAGCATACTATAATGACGAGCAAGAAAGTCCTCTCTGCATATATCCAAGCATCCATCATAATATACATCATATGTACAACAATGGCCTCTAGGGAATATACATAACTAACACTCATCCAAACCCCTACTGAGCCTGACAGTGACAATATCCGTACATTCCGGTCTGTTTGTCTAAGAGTATCGCATATCGAGTCTATGGGGGTGGATAAAGTCAGACCCCTAATAACGTGACATTTAGTGTCGGTATGAAACCCATCACCACCTGAGAAAATATCGATCCTGGATCGATAATTCTCAACTACCTCGGCCGAGGATTTCTTGTGATGGCCACCCGTGCGCAATGCGACATCAACCCCCAATACTGGGAGAGGCTAATCCCCAACGATCCACTCACTGCCTCCATGTGGCTAGGGACTGCACCCAACTAAAACCTGTTTGCACGACTCCTTTGAGCCGTGGTAGGGTAGTAATCAAAGCACAGTGGGAACTCACAGGAAACAAATGGCGATCTCAGGTCGACAGACTAACCTCTACACATGTCACCACGGAACTGCAATCTGACAATAGGTATAATACCAACTAGCAGGTTCCCGGCGAGTCCGTCCAGTGTACTCATAACGCAATTAGCACCTGTATACTATCTTAGGTGAACAAACTAACACCAATGGCTTGTGAGACCTTGCTGCCGCCCCTCATCAGGGTCTTTATCAGTATACACCAGTCTACACTGGAGTATCGATGTCCAGTCTCATTACTCCCATGACTAGGGACATTTAAGGATGTACTTATAGACCACCCAGCTCTCACGTATATGATCGCCATCATAATGCTGGCAGTCAAGCAAGAATCCTATGGGCTCTATCAACATATAATGGTGATGATAAAGACAAACTAGATAGCATACTATCATCTCGAGTAAGACTGTTCTACCGGTATAGGTCCTCCCTCAATCATCATAATCACCTGCCTGTGACTACGATAATTGCCTTGAGGGCACTACAGCCAACAATCTCCCACTTGCACTTAAGGCCAATTATTGTGGTGTCGCGTACTCACAGCCCGTGTGATACCGAACACCCAACTTTTCTAATAATCAGTCTCGCAAAGCCCATTTGCGAAACTATTGCGTTCGAGAAATAGCCTCAGTGAGTGGATCCGCTCCAATGTTTCTTTCTGTATCTCTCTATATCTCAACTTCGCGGAGAAAACTTTCTCCCGAAATGAGCAATACCCGTCTAAGAATTTGTCTGGATATCTGATGGGACCCAGTTCATAAATGAATTCCAAATCCAGCAAACTTTCTAGACTGTATCATCCACTGAATTTAATCAGTATCATGCGCTATGCCTTTCCTCAGTATCCGCTTGGACCACCTGTCCAACATACTGCCCCTGGAAAAAGGAAAAACTATAACTCTGACAGCCACTCTGTCATCCAGGTCACCTTAGAAGCCTGAAATGATAACCGTCTCCCGAAAGAGGTTGTCGTTACCATATCCCTAGAGCATCCATTAATGTTCACAAACTGCTTCCCAACGTTTCTCCAGGATTAGATTAATATATATGCTTATTGCAGCTAGTGCAAAAAACAATATCTGGTGTTGTACTTTACATCACATGATTGACTCAGCTGCATAAGCAAGTGATATGCCAATCATGCAAATCCCTCTCCCCTTTAGTCTGAAAGACATCCTTAAGAGTGGGTGACTACATCACCTGCAGGTTCACCACCATGTCAGGAGCCGTCCATTCTAAAACACTTTAGAATAGTGTCAAGTATCCAAATTGGGACATTTCCCAAATCTAGATCTAAAACCATAGATATAGTGACCAGAAAAACTGATATTTATCCAGATCCTAGTTAGAGAAACACCTTGTGACAACCACAGTAAAACCGATCGTAGTATAGGAAGATCTCTCCCTATCTAGTGCATGTCATCCAAATACCTGGACATCACTCTCTACTACCTTCTTACCAGATTCATCTCCTATTCTGAAGAAGTCAAAACCTTATGACTGTTTCATCAAAAATAGATGATCATTTTCCGCTATACTTGCTTTAGTCTATAAATAGACATAAGCTACTTGCCCACTTTGCTTCCGCTGCTCCCACTGACTACAACATTCTCTGGCAGAGTCATATACACGTGCACTTCTAAAGCTAGTTTAGAACGACGCTATACTCATCCTCCTGCTGAGTCTCATAGTCTAGAACAGCAGCAATGGCAAGTCTGGGTAAACAAGAACCTCCATGTCATCGTCACTGAGAAGACTGAAGTACCTCTCGGGTGCCTGAGGTTACCCACCAAATCTGCGGAGTGGCTAATAGAATATCAAATCCAATTGAATTCTTAGGTTCTATTAAATTTTCAATAATCGTTTGTGGTTTTGGAATCTCTTCCAGTTCTACCATACTCCCATTAATGTTTTCTGAAAAAATCCATTTTACTAAAACTATGGCGAGTCAAGAACAATATCACTATTGATCTTCCAGATTGCAGAAAGTTAACCCTCGTCAAAGCCCGGGATAACCCACAAACTTCCATTACTGAAATGTGCCTCGAGTTTACCCGGATTCTGGTTTTAAGCATCAGTCAGACAACTCCCTATACCTTAACATCGTTAAGATATAAATTGATTCTATATATATCCAATATAGAAACAAAAGTACTAATTTAATTGGAACCGGATTCAAAATAATGCAGCTGTCTCCAATGCATATGAACTAAATGGAATGAGGCATATCAGCATTACTCATCAAGGAGTGCATCCATATATGAGTAACCTGAAAGAGAAGCGAGTTTTCAAAAACCATTAGTATCAATAGAATACCAAACACAAGTATCTACATCTTCGACTACTTCGAAGAATCCTGATACTTCCAACAAATGGTTCTCTACTTTATTATTATACCTATAACTTCTCAATATCTGGACCTTGTATTTCAACGAAAAAGTTGTCTAGAAGTGGAGAAGACATAAGTAAACAGAATATAGTATGAGTACCAACCCTTTTGTTCTAATGGACACTGGACAACATACAATACTTTGTACAAGTCCCTGAGTTCGATAACTCAAACCCTGTGCATCGTAGGTTGAAAACTGAGCTATGGTTAAGAAGAATTACACCGCTGTTGAATGCACCTTACCTAATCACCAACTGATATAGGTAAATGTCACAGACATAATTTCAAAAAGCTATATCTCACTTTATAAAATAAACGAACAGATATACCAGTTTGAAACTGGTGCATAACTATGGATATTCAAAACCAAAAATTTGCCATCCGGCAAAACCCAGGCGATTTCCTCAAATATCACCAATTACAACGAATTCCGATATAATGAGGATCTAATCACCCAATTCCCAATATCTTACTCCCACTCACCATCTGTAACACCATACAGATGTGAGAAACTGATCTGGTAAATACATATCCTGGAGTTAGATTCCAATTGGGAAAACAGTTTTCAATTAACATCACATGGTCGGACTGAAACATGAAAATATTTCGAAGGGGTTAACCTGGTATTCCTAGTAATGCTTCTTCCACTATCCTGATTTATGACAGTAACCATATACTTACCTGCCATCACTTCAATCCCTTTATTATGTCTTTACTTATTAGCTTCTGTACACCTTCTTTAGGCTAATTGGTTTTCTTCCTTCCCTTCCCTTCTGCACAAGCCTAAGGTTTGGAAGGAGACTATCCAATAAGCATAATAGGTGTACACTCCTTATGCCAGGAGCCCTCACAACCTAAGAGAAGGTAATGGAAAAGGACATCTGAATAATCCTATTCTATTTCTCCTGAACCGGAAACCATCCTCGAATCTGGAACGAATTCCTTCGAGTTCGTATGTAACTATACAATGGCATGTCCAAGCATTATGGACGTTCGTAGTGATACAAAGTGTTCTGGAGAAATCCAAAGTGGATGTGGGAGTAGCAGGGGTATACACGGCTTTGTCGTGAATGATAGCAGTCGCAATTTTCTTTGTCGTTATTCTAATCCCTTTATATGTCTTTACTTATTACCTTCTGTACACCGCCTTTAGGCTAATTGGTTTTCTTCCTTCCCTACCTTTCGGCACCTGCCTATAGTCTGGAGGAAGACTATCCAATAAGCTCAATAGGTGTACCCTCTCCTAATCCTAGGAGCTCTCGCAACCTGAGAGAAGGTAAAGGGAAAAGACAACCGAATAATCTTATTCTATTTCTCTAGAACCAGAATCCATCCTCGAATCTGGAACAATTTTCTTCGAGTTCGTATGTAACTATACGATGGATTATCCAATAGAAGTGGATGTTCGTAGTGATACGGGGTGTTCTGGAGAAATGCAAAAGGTGATACAAAACCGGCAAGGATATATGCGACTCAATGACATTCCAAAAGCCAAAGTGTTTTAAGAAGGTTCGATTATCTTGGTTCATGAGTTTTAGTTTAGGGTCGGGCCATGGTCACTGCCAAAGAGAGAGAGAGAAAAGAAACACTCAGCGTGCACTCTAACCTAGATCAGAAAGGTTAATCACTTTATCTAATCAGGATGTCTCCCACTGTTTCCTCGAATTCTCCTCCAAACCCTAAAGGAGAATTAGTCGGGATCATCTAAAATCACCCGAGGAGTAATCCTACCCATCAGTAGGAATTGGGATCTAACTATCATCGCATGATAACTTGATGGAATCCACTCAAGTCACCATACTCCAGAAGGTATGCGCATGCCTGGCAAGTTTCCTGTAAGTTTGAAACTCTTGATGTGTGATTTTTACCCCTAGGACCCAAGTACCCTTGGCAATGCCAACATATCAAAGAGTCCTAGTCAAGTTCAACCCGTCATTATCTTGATTGCGTTAAACCCACTCGTATGAGTCCTTAACAATGCCAACATAACCGTACGACTGTCCTAACCAATCCGCATATCCATGCGACAGAAAAGCATTACAAAGCTACCGAACACTACGCCTCGGCAATGCACGACATACGTAGCACGAATACTAAGCAATACTAATCTGAAATGACGGAGGGCTACGGCTGGTTTTTGGCGAAAAACCTTTAACGTAATGAACTTGATATCGTTGAAGGAACCCAAGTGGTTTTACAAATATATAGTGGCGAAAACCTTTGCTAAAGAGGTCACTCCCGATCGGTGAAGGGATCTCGGCTATTTCCTCGTCGAATGAGGTGCAGGATATTCCAAACTGAATAATGTTAGTTGTATGTATGCCCTAGAGGCCATTATTGTACATATGATGTATATTATAGTGGATGCTTGGACATATATAGAGAGGAATTTCTTGCTCGACATGATAGTATGCTATCTGGTTTCTTTTTATCTTAACATGTATACTTGTCTCTTGATACTGTCTCATGGTTACATGTTGGTAAATCCCTTAGGATGTGTACTTGACTACCGGATTATGATGCAGATCATACTAGTAGGGCCATGGTGGTCTATAAGTTCATCCTTTAATGTTCCTAGTCGTGAGTATATCAAGACGGGGCATCGATATACCAGAGTAGACTAGCGTATACGCTTCTCGACCCATGAGATGGGCGATGGATGATCCTATATCCATTAGTGTTTGACATCAGAGATGGTACACGGGTGCTCAGTGGTGACTGGGTACACTGTACGGACTCGCCGAGGACTCCTAGATGGTATTATACCTGACGTCAGATAGTAGTTCTCTGGTGACACTAGTACAGGTTAGTCTGTAGACCCGAGATCGTCATAGAGTCTTGTGTGATTCCCACTGTGCTTTGATTTCCACCTTACCACGTTCAAGAGGTCATGCAAAATGGTGGTTTTTGGGTACAGTTCCAAGTCACATGGAGGCAATGAGCGATAAGAGGGGATTTCGTCTTTCCTGATATTGCGGGTAGATGTCTTGCTATACTCGATTGGCTATAACTGGAAGTCCCTAGCCAGGGCTGATTTAGAGATTTACTGGTAAGTGTTATCAGTAGTTTCTCGACCCGTTATGAGTCTCGTATCGGCATGACTTATCGAGTTATTGGGGTCTGACTTTTACCACCCCTAGACTTGATATGCGACATCTCAGACGAAGAGACCGGACTGTAAGGTAGTGTTACTGACAGGCTTTACAAGAGCTAGAGCAATCTTGCATGTTGATCTTATGATCGCTCAATACCTGGGTAGTCGTTACGTCCAGCTAGTACCGCTGATGGCTTATGGGTGTTTGATATGATCATCACCTACTGCCGGCGTATTGACGAGTCTTTAGAGTCCTACACAGAGGTTTTACTGGCTCGGGCAAAACGAAGTAGGAGCACTATGTGATATGTGCGGGACCGAGATTAATACGAGTATGCGATACCGTATTTTATCCTCGCGATATTTGTATCGGTCAGTTATATGTGATATAGCCGGGTTATCGAATCAAGTGTTGATTCGATAAGTTGGTACATATAAATTAGTCGGTTATATATGATATAGCCGGATTATTAAATCAAGTGTTGATTTGATAATTTAGTGTATAACTGTATATTTGATATACTAGTTTCATTAACTAATATTAGCTCACTTAAGCATTTATTTTTCTCACATGTGCACACTTAATATATATGTGATATATATTAATTATGTTTTATATATGTGTCATGCTTGTTGATACATGCAACATGGATGTATGAGACTTACACCATGATAAAGATAATGTAGGGTTTATTCATTTATGGTAATTCAATTATTAGTTGGAAATTTGTCACATGGCATGAAGCTTGGAGACCCATTGACTTAGTCCACTAGTTTTGTCTTACACTAGATATTTGTTTACCCAACCATTATCTAAACTCATGGTTAAGTCTCTACATGAGTAATATTAGATATTTTCTCACCCATGGTTGCCATTCACTCCCTCATCCATTATCATCTTCTTCTTCCTCAAGCTCAAGAGAGAGCTCACTAGGTTTTGTGAGAGAGCTTAAAAATAGTGAGAAAATCAATTCTAAAGTGAGCAAAAATCCTACTTCATCATCGTCTACTAGATTAGCACTTTAGTATAGGGTGTTAGCTTCACTAATCTCACATTTGTGAAGAGGTAGCTTAGGTTAGTGTCTCCTCGACGTAGATCATCTTCGGCCTCGAAGACTTCAAGTAAGTTCGTTCTTTTCTCCTTGTGAAGCCATGCTAGAATCCGGAAGATCACTACTTGGAGCGAAGGGACTACTACAAGGAGCTAAAGAATTGAAGGACCGGACTACAAAGGTTGTAATCCCTCATCAGTTAATTGTAAAGTAGTTTACAATATGTTTCGTATGATTCTCTAGTTAAATATTCTAGTTTAGAGTTCTTTAAAACGACAAAATTTTGAAAATGGCATGGACAATATCTCCCGAAACCTTACTGTCGTTCATAGGAACCCTACAGTGATATCAGAGCCTAGCTAGAGAATTAAACGGATTGTGTAGAATTACGAAACTGAAACAACTCCGAAACACCCGATACACAAGTTCAGTTTCTGTCGAAATTTTAAAGTGCTCTAAAAAATTTTCAAACAACTGCAGAATAATGTATGAGATGCAACATGAACACGGCACAAATTCTAGCCCAAGAGCTCGGAAAATGGCCGGCCACTTTGTTAAAAATTCCGGCCTCCTCGGCCCCATTTGGGCAATTTAGGTTGAAATTTGCGCTGTGTTCTAGTCTCTGGGTTTTGATGTTTCAGGTGTTGTTTTGTTTTTGCTAAATTTTCATGTGATGTTATTTTTCTGCAAAGACATATGGAGTGTTTCGTAGTTGTAATTCTAACAGTTTTTGGGTTATTTTAGACGGTGTTAAAAGGTTCGATCGGATATCAAATACCCCTTTTACCCCTTACCGGGAAATGTTCCAAGTGTTGGATTTTTCCTTAGTTTAAAACTTTCAGAAAATCATGCAAGCGATTCTGTGGACCCTCTAGAAGAACGAAACCCTAACTCGATTATGTGACCATCAGAACCGCCACTAAACCCTAGGGTTTGTGGTAATTCAGCGATGCCACATGTGATTGTTAGTGTATATGCCCTAGAGGCCATTACTGTATCATACTAGTTTGTATATTACTTAATGGAAGCTTGGGATATTCACCTTGTATATAAAATCTTGCTCAAAATAGTAGTATGCTACTTGGTTTGTTTCTACTTCAATGTGTACATGTGTTTATTTTAGTATATCGCCTATACACATTAGTGGAGCCCTTAGGATCTTTGCTTGATTACCAGCGTTGTGATGGCAGTCACACTAGTGGGGCTGGGTAATCTATAAGCACATCCTTATAGAGGTCCCTGGTCACAGGACTATCGAGACAGGGCATCGATACTCCGGAGTAGACTAGCGCATGCGCTTCTCATCCCAGTATGGGAGACGGTCTGTCCCACAGCCGTCGGTACGTCGTACTTGAGAGAGTATGCGGGTGCTCGTTGGGTCACGAGTACACAGGACAGGACTCGTCGGGAACTGACTAGTTGGTATTATGCCTATCGTTAGTTATCAGTTCCCTGGTGACATGAGTACAGCTTAGTCCGCTGACTTGACACTGTCACTTCGCCTCGAGTGTGTTCCCACTGTACTTTGATTACTACCCTACCACGGCTCAAAGGAGTCGTGCAAACAGGTGGTAGTTGGGTGCAGTCCCGAAGCACTTGGAGGCAGTGACGGTTAGACAGGATTCGTCTCTCCCGGTATTGGGGGTTGACATCGCGCTGTGTCTAGGAGAGCCATTACACGAGTAGTCCCTGGCCAGGGCAAACGAGATATACTGGTAGGCTTCCAGTGTTATCTCAGGGTGTTTTGGGCTTCACTCCGACACGACTTGTACCGCTATTGGGGGACTGACGTTTACCGCCCCCTAGGCCCGCCATGCGATGTATCAGACGAACAGACCGGACTGTATGGAGAATGTCACATTCAGGCTCAGTAGGAGTTCAAATGGGTTTCGCCTCGTCAGTCTTCTTGTCGGCATCTACCTGGGGACCGTTACGCACAGCTAGTGCCGCTTGCGGTCTGTGGTTAAACCCACTGCCAGCGTAGTGTCGAGTCTTTAGAGTCCCACACAGAAAGCTATTCGCCTTTAGGCAAAAGAGTAGAGGTCGCATGGTTTTGCGACAGGTCGCATGGTTTTGCGACAGGGTTCGGTCACATCCGTGCACTTGTGCACGTACAGTGTCCGGACAGTTTACACTAGCAGGCTTTGGTTTAAGCCAGATCCTAGTGTACCTTTTGGGATTGGATTTATCCAGTATGCATTCGTGTTCCTCGGAACGCGGATGCGGGTGTGTATGCACAGTTGACGGAGAGACAGAGGCAGAGGATTCTCATTAGGGTTGTTGACCGTTGACAGTTGACTATTGACTTTTTGCTCAACCCTAATGAGAATATGATATGTGATTAACAATTATATTAATTAAGTATTGTGGTGACATGGTTGTTGAGGGGTTGACTTTGTTGACTTGTTGACTTTGTTGACCGGTTGACTATGTTGGACTAGTTGACCATCATGATGACTATGGCTATCATTTCATGGCAAAGAATTTTTACTTGCTTGTTTCTTTTGTGAGAAATGAGTGCATGAAATGATTTAGCCATTTTGACTTGAACCATTTTACACAATACTTGATTATTATTTTTGTGATGATGGTTTTGGATTATGAGAGCCAAGAGAGAAAAGTCTTCTCTCATTCTTTCATGCTCATTCTCTCTCTTGTTCTTGAGCTCTCATCTTCCTCCTCTTGCTCTCCCTCTCTTGATTCTATGGTTCACTTGTCTCATGAGTTGAGAACCAAGAACCATAGATAAAATCCCATTCAAACTCTTCTCTACTCACTCTAGTTCACAAGGTTTGGCAAACCGAGTGAACTAGTTTCTTCAAAGTTCGAAGAAGGAGCCAAAGGTTGAAGCTTTCAAGTGGATCTATCTTCGGCGCAAGGAGACGACGGGAAGAAGCCGATTCAGACGACCATCGAAACTTGAAGACGAAGGAGTTCGAGAAAAAGAAAGGTATAACCCCCTAACCGAGTAGTTAGCAACTCGTAGTTAGGTTGTTAGTTAGATGTTTAACAAAGATCCGGTTTTGAGTCAATGTTACCACCTCTAAGAAAATTGTTTTTCACCAAATTCCGCATGCCCGAAAGTACCGGGAGAGGTAGCATGGACTTACAGTGGTATCAGAGCCTAGTTAAACTCTATCTAACATGTTAGCAAAGTAGCTAGAAGATCGATCAAAGCAAAAGTCCCGAAATGAACCCCGTTTTCCAAGTTGCTGTCGATTTTTTATGTTCTGTAAAAATAATAAATCATGCATCAAAAATCGACTCAGGGTTTTTAGAGTGCACTGTAGAAAGACGGTCCCACGATCTCATCATTTCACCGCGGAAACGCGGCAATAGCTTGCTATTGCCGCGGTTCCGCGGCCTTCTTGGCTCCTCTCTCGTTGTTCTTTGCTACAGTGTGCTTATAGGGGTATTTTAGGATTTTTGGAATATATATTTTCTGCCCAGATTTTCCAGAACGAAAATTTTATTTTTGGGGTCCTGAAAATCCGTATTTTTGATCGAACTTCTAAAAGACTTAAGCTGACGGGTTTTTCTGTGATGTTTATTTGTATTGAACGTCTGCTAATCGCTATATGTCGATTAGTGGGGTTATACAAATTTGTGATCTGTAATGTTGCTGGAATGTGTATATGAATATGTTGGATTGTCGCGGGTGAATAGCCGGGGGTTGTGAGACGAGAGTTTTCTTTTCTTTCAATTCATGTAAATTTGTAAATTGATGTAATAATTATTTGTATGGCCGCACAACCGGGTCGGGGTTGTAGCCGTCATTGTATAATTTCTTTTTACTGTTTTTGCTCCTAGGATAGACCCATGGAGGGGGTGCACAAACTACCGGGTATGCCGAAGTGCCAAGTGGCCTGCTCACGGAGTTGAGGGAGGTTGCTTCGCTTCGGGTACTTGGCGGGTAGTTTGCCGCACCCGTAGGGGTCTTGGGTGGGGTTTTGGCTATTCACCGCGACCGTGTAATCTGCTTTTCGTTACAGGCTCGTACGAATTGCGGATTCCTAGTATATCCAATGTGTTCATCTGTGATCTGAAATGGCTATCATTGCAATATATCTATATATGATATTATTTAGGCGTTGCATATGTTTTACAGCCGCGCTAGCCCAGCCCCCGCTCTGTCGTTAGTTAAGTAACCTAACGGGTAATGACGGGGCCCCATGGCGAATGCGAATGGCATAAGCGTACGTCATATTTTGGTTGTTTTCTGCAATGGTAGGATTAAATGATGGGACGCATTAAAAGAACTAATGCAAGAATATCACGCATTAAAAGAACTAATGCAAGAAAATAAACCAAGTTAAAATCGTTGGAACACTTTCGGAAAACCACTCGGTTCTTTTCAAAACTAACTTTTAAATGCGGAGCTTGAGCCACTCCTTTTAAAAGCTATCTCGTTCCATCGATTATATCAAGTTCACTACGTTCACGGTTTTGCCAAAACCATTCGTAGTCCTCCATCATTTCAGTTAAATATTCGGTAGTATTCAAGCTATGTATTTTGACCTCACGCCAAGGCATAGTGATTGGTAGCTGCCGGATATTTATCTGTTGCATAGATAGAATGCGTTGGTTTGGGACAGCCGTACTACCATTTTGGCCTACGTCAAGGGTAGGTACGGGTGGATTCAAATTAACCTGGATAATGATGGGAAGAACTTGACATGTGACTTATGACATTTTGACCTCACGCCAAGGTCATAAGAGCATGGGGCAAAAATCCACATCGGGAGTTTCATAAGTACTGAAACTAGCTAGATTTGCATACCACTTGGAGTGTGATGATTCTGGTAGGATTCCTTCAGTTTCGTCACGCAATGATATTTGGATCCCGATCCTACTGTGAGTATATGCTACTCCTCGGGAAATTTCTCACTAAACGATCAATGCGATAAACCTAGTAGGTGCCTAGAAAGGTGTTAGCGGGGCTACACCCCCAGGGAAAAGAGGTTATTTAATTAAGGAACTTCGCGAAAGCATTGGAAAACCTCCCTCGAAGTACCGACACCAGCCTGGCCGAACGGTTAAGCAAGTATTGTACGGTGAGATTGATCCTGACTAATTCTTCCTTTTTGGTTTGAGGAGGGATTCGAGAAACAGTGGGAGCCATCCTGTTTAGACAAACTAAAAACCACTCTAAACTTGCAAGAGCATCATGCTGAGTGTTTCTTCTTCTCTCTCCTAATTGCAGCGACCAATCGACATGACTGGACTTAAGTTACTTCTAGATAAAAACATACTGACAGGGCCAAACTACAAAGATTGGCTCAGGAATGTCAAGATGGCAATCACTTACGACAAGCTGGGGTATCTTCTTACCACCATAGCTCCCCCTGCCCCTGGTCCCACTTCCAGCGTCGCGGATAAGGAAATCCGTAAGACTTGGGAGATTGATAGCGCGAAGGCCAAGTGCCTCGTACTTGCCTCTATGGACAATGAACATCAGAGGAGGCACGAGAATATGGACTTGGAATCCATATTTCTTCATACAAAAGAACTGTATGGAGAGCAATCTCGTATCGCAAGATACGAAGCGTCGAAAAAGTTATTTTCGGCAAGGATGGCCGTCGGATCATCAATAGCAGAACATGTGCTTAAGATGATCGGCTACATTGAGGAGCTCGCGGACCTGGGGACCACATTGGAGAGTGAGCTCTATACGGACTTAGTTCTCCAGTCCCTTCCTTCCACTTACGCCCAGTTCATACTGAACTTCAACTTACAAGAAAAAGAAGTTGAACTTTCAGAGCTCCTCAACATGCTGAGGAGCGCAGAGGGCACCCTACAGAAAGGTAGGGAAACATCAACTTTGTTTGTAGGAGGATCATCTTCTTCTAGGTCCAAGGCGAAAGCCAAGGGAAAGAAGAAGAAAGCCCCCGCCAAACCAAGGGGCGGTGTTAGTAAAGTGGATACGAAGGGAAAAGCTAAAGCAACAAAGAAAGCGGGTAAGCTTGTGGATAAGGAAGAATGCTTCTATTGTCATAAGAAAGGACACTGGAAGAATGATTGCAGGGCCTAGAAGGCTAGAACACAGGAATTGAAGCAGGTTCCAGCTTCAGCTTCAGGTGTGTATGTTATTGAAAACTGTCTTTCCATAAACTCTACTTCCTGGGTATTGGATACCGGATCAGGATCTCATATCTGTAATTCTTTGCTGGCGTTGAGAAACCGTAGTGTTTTGAAAGCAGGTGACATGACCCTCAGAGTTGCGAACGGAGTTAGCATGGATGCTAAAGCCGTGGGGGACTATCACCTGGGAATGTCAGATGGACATGTTTTGGTTTTGCGTAATTGCTTTTTTGTACCCAACGCAACTTGTAATATCATTTCTGTATCTTTAGTTTCTAAAGAAGGTTATGAATTTGCGTTTGTAAGCAATGTTGTAAACATTCACCTTAATCAAGTTCTGATTGGGTCAGGAATATTGAGCAATGGTATATACGTATTAAACCAACCACAGATTTTCAATGTCCAGAATACACACAAAAGAAAGTCTCCGGAAATAAATCAGACTTTCTTATGGCATTGTAGACTGGGTCACATCAATGAGAGAAGGTTGACAAAGTTACATACAGAAGGATATTTGAATCCGTTCGAATATCAATCGTATGCCACTTGTCAATCCTGTCTCAAAGGAAAGATGACAAAGACTCCGTTTACTGGACACAGAGTAAGGGCGAGCGAGCTCTTAGGACTCGTACACAGCGACGTGTGCGGTCCAATGTCTACACATGCGCGAAGCGGTTATTCTTACTGTTAGTTATATGTATGCCCTAGAGGCCATTACTATACATAGGATGTATATTGCAGTGGATGCTTGGACATATATAGGGAGGACTTTCTTGCTCTACATGATAGTATGCTATCTGGTTGATCTTTACCTTAACGTGTATACTGATTGTCTCTCTTTTACATGTTGGTAAAGCCTTTAGGATGTGTACTTGACTACCTGGACTATGATGTGGATCATACTAGTGGGGACATGGTAGTCCATAAGTACATCCTTCAAAGTCCCTAGTCGTGGGTGTATCGAGACAGGGCATCGATATACCAGGGTAGACTAGCGTATACCTTCTCGACCCATACAGATGGGCGATGGATGATCCCATATCCATTGGTGTTTGACATCAGAGATGATATACGGGTGCTCAGTGGAGACTGGGTACACTGGACGGACTCGCCGAGAACTCCCAGATGGTATTATACCTTACGTCAGATGGCAGTTCTCTGGTGACACTGGTACAGAGTAGTCTGTTGACCCGAGATCGTCATAGAGTCTTGTGTGGTTCCCACTGTGCTTTGATTTCCATCTTACCACGTCCAAGAGGGCGTGCAAAACGGTGGTTTTTGGGTACAGTCCCGAGTCACATGGAGGCAATGAGCGATAGGAGGGGATTCGTCTCTCCCGGTATAGGGAGTTGATGTTGCGCTGTGTTCGATTGGCTATAACTGGAAATCCCTGGCCAGGGTTGCTGAGATTTACTGGTAAGTGTTACCTGTAGTTTCTTGAATTGTTATAGACCTCATATCGACACGACTTATCGAGCTATTGGGGTCTGACGTTTACCACCCCTAGGCGAGATATGCGACATATCAGACGATCAGACCGGACTGTACGGTAAGTGTTACTGGTTGGATTCACAGGAGTGTGAGTGGGCTTGCTCGTCGATCTTCTGATCGCTCAATACCCGGGTGGCCATTACGTTTGGCAGACCGCATGCGGCTTGTGGGTGTTTGATATGATCATCACCTGCTGCCGGCGTATTGACGAGTCTTTAGAGTCCTACACAGAGGTTTCCTGGCTCAAGCGAAACGAAATAGGAGCGCATATGAGATATGTGCGGGACCGAGAATAATGCGTGTATGTGATACCGTATTTCATTCTCGCGATGAATGTGTCGAATGGTTGTATGCGATATAACCTAGTTATCGAATCGAGGGTTGATTCGATAAGCCGATACATTGGATACTAGTCGGTTATATGCGATATGACCGGATCGTTAAATCAAGTGTTGATTTAATGATTTAATGCATAATTATATATTTGATATATTACTTTGCATTAACTTGTATTGGTTCATTTTAAATGGATTTTCTCACTTGGATTGTGCACATTGTATATGTGATATACTTTTGTGCACAAGTTTGTATCATGTTTGATGATACATGCTTACTAGGGTTTGTGTAAAGATTAAACCATGGTTGTGAAATGGTTAGGGTTTTCCTTTTGTTTTCTTATACATTTATTTATCTATTTATTCTTTTTGGAAAAATATTAAGCATAAAGAAAAATGGTGGCTTTCTTTGGAAGCATATTGAAGCTTCATGAAGCTTTGACTAAGTCACCATTTTGTCTCATGCTTAACCCTAACCATTCCCACTAACCATGATTTATTCTCTACACTTGACCATGGTTTGATTATGATAAGTATTCTTTTTAATTTCATTTTGGAATTAACTTATCATAACTTTTTCTTCTTCTTCTTCTTCTTCACTTCATGAAGAAAAAGCTTGACTTCATCAATGGTGATTGATGAAAAAGAGTGAGAAATCCAATTCTAAAGTGAACCCACTTCCTATTTCTTCATCCTCTACCTCTTGCCAAGTAGTAGAGTGTGTTTTCTTCACAAGTTTCATGACTTGGTGAAGTGGGAGCTTGATCTTGTGATGCTTCGACGTAGATCATCTTCGGCACGAAGCCGACGACCTTGCCCGCCCATTTCTCCGATGAAGCCGACGCTAGAGCCCGGGATTTCATTTGGACAGTGGAGAGGACTTCATCACGGAGCCGTGGAGGTGGAGGACCGGATCTACAAAGGTTGTATTTCCGTACTCTTAGTTAAAGTAGTTAACTAGTTGCTTTGTCGCCTAAACTTCTAGCCAACGATCTGTAGTTTAGGGTTTCTCGGCACCGTAGACGAAGTTTGAAATTGGTATGGTTGATGCCACGTGAGACCTCTTGTGAGTGCCTAGGAACCCTACAGTGGTATCAGAGCCTAGCTAGAGCCTTAGGCGAAGCGTAGACGAAGTTTGAAACCCGAACGAACCGAAACCCTAACACAATCCATGCTCTCTGGACTTTTTCTAAAAACTGGGATTTTTCCAGATTAAAAATTCTTTAAAATATCAGCAGGAAGATATAAGAATTATGGTGCAAAACGAGCTCATGATGCGTCTAAACCGCCGCGGAAACGCGGCAGAAGCATGGCTTCTGCCGCGGTTCCGCCGCCTACTGTTCACAATGCGCAATATTTTTTGCACAGTAATTCCTCTTTTCTGGTGCTGAGTTTTATGGGAATTTTTAATATTTATTCAAGAGTTGAATTTTCTGGGGTTGTTTTGGGGATTCGAATGTTCGATCGGATTATCAAATTTTGTCTGTGTGGCTTTCCTGATAATTTTAGAATATGTTAAAAAGTTCGACCGGATATAAATACCCACTTTTTCCCCTGCCGGAAAATTTCCAATTGTTGGATTTTTCCGTGGTTTAAAGACGTTCTAAGTAGTGCAAGTAACGCGATGGACCCTCTAGAAGACAACAAACCTTAACTCGATTATGTGACCGTCTTGAACTGCCCTTTGAACCTTCGGGTTTGGGGCAGTACGGCGTGCCACATGTGAGGCGTTGGCTTGACCCTTCTACGGCTGGACCGTTGGTACTGAGGCACGAACTGAATGTTGTTAGACTTATTTCATGTGTTGATCTATATCGGGAAAACTTGGGTGTTCGACTGTTTGATCGAAAAGTTTAACATTTTCTATTTATCCGGAATGTGATACAATAATTGGAATTCACAAATAGTTATGAGATAACTGAATGAATGTTATAAACATAGCAGTTTAGTCTCACTTGATCGGTTGCCACGGAATTTTGATGTGATCAAAAGTCCGTCGCAATCACGTAGCGTACGCGGATACTCGCCGGGTAAACTTAATAGACAGCCTCGCTCCATAGCCCCGACCAAGTGACTGTAGGAGAACCCCGTCGCCGAAAGCATCCGTTCGGGTGCTCGCGGCAGCGGTGTTCCGCCTTGGTGCACTTCGTCGACGGCGTCGGGGGTGCGGCCGCCTACTAAAGTTTGCGACGAGCATTCGATCAGGATGTCGGGAATCTTGTTGAATTACCCGACTTGGTATTGAAAAGTGTTTTCGATTTTGAGACTAAAATGCGGGGTTTATAATTGTTAGGCATGCGATGTCTAAGTAATTCATTTGATTAGGCATGCGATGTCTAAAGTGGTTGCGGATTCCAACTGTTGTAGTTTTACACTTTCTTTTCTGTGACCGTAAGTGTAATATGTGATATCGCCGGTTTCGTTGCTATATGTCAACGACAATTGGGATGCGCATATTTACTTACGTTGATGACATGTGATGTTATGTGTTGCTGGATATGTTATATTGGATCGTCGTGTTTGAATAGCCGGGGGTTTTTATGTGAGATGAGTGTTTTTCATTTTCATTCATGTAAAAACTTGTATGTAATATTCTTTTATTGGGGCACTTCCAGGTTGCGGAAGATGTCACCCTTTGTATATTATTTTCTTTTCCGCACTAGGATAGACCCAAGGAGGGGAGCACAAGTAACCGGGTTCTGGAGTCTAGTGGGAAACCAACTCGAGGAGTCGAGTCAGGGTCTCCTAACTCTAGAATTGGTAGGGTTGCTTGCCGCTCTCGTAGGGGTCTAGGGGTGTGGGTTTGGCTATTCATCGCGACCGTGGAATCCGTGTTTTATACTGGCTCGTATTGAAAACACGGACGTCCTAGAATATCCAATATTTCATATGATTCTTCTGCTGCGATATCTGTGATGTGATCATGTGATATGTTCTGTGATAGATACTGTATATAGTATATATGATATATTATATAGGCGTTACTTATGTTTTACACCCGCGCTAGCCCTGCCCTGCTCTGCCGTTAGTTACCTAACCTAACGGTGCACGAGGGGACATCGAGGCGAATGCGGATGGCATAAGTGTACGTCGTATTTATCTGTGATGTTTAGGTACTTAAATGATGGGACTTCATTAATGTGATTAATGAAATAAAAGAAACCTAAAGATGTTGTAGAATCGAATTTCAAAATAAAACAGGTAGCTACAGTTCTTGCTTTGCACAGTGGTATATATGATATATCCTGCACCTTATTCGATAAGGAAAGGATCGAGATCCCTTCACCGGGAGTGACTCCTTTAGCAATAACTGGCAGATGCTACACACTCGGTTCGTTTTCTAATTGCTTTTAAGAGTTTTTGCTTTGCACAGTGATATATATGATATATCCCGCACCTCATTTGACGAGGAAAGGACCGACGATCCCTTCACCGGGAGTGACTCCTTTAGCAAAACTAGAAAAGCCTCAAAAACTCTCCATTTTAAAATCATTTGATTCTGCAACGATATCAAGTTCATTACGCAATAGGTTTTCAGAAAAACCTGTCGTAGCCCTCCGTCATTTCAGATAAGTACTAGTTAGTATTCGTGCTGCGGTTGTTTGGCATGCGTCACGGCGTAGTGTACGGTAGCTAACTAGTGCTTATCTGCTAGCATACGATGCGATTGGATTAGGGTATTCGTACGGCGTTGTTTGGCATGCGTCAAGGGTCGTGCGGGTGGGTTTAATTCAATCAAGAAATGTACGGGTTGAACTTGACTAGCGGACTATGGGTTGTTTGGCATGCGTCAAGGTCATAGCACGCTAGGGGCAAAATATTATCGGGAATTTCAAGTGTTGAAATTTGCAATGAGATTGCATACCTTCTATGAGATAGTTGGATCCCGATACCCGCTGCGAGTAATTGTTACTCCTGGGAGAGTTTTATACATTACAATTAGCCGATCAAGTAGGTGTCTAGAAAGGTGTCAATGGGGTTACGCCTCTGGGAAAACGAGGTTTACATTAATTAGGTTCGTGCGAAAGCACGGGGGACCTTCCGCAAAGTACCGACACTGGCCTGGCTGAAAGATTGGCGAACTTGTAGTGTGTAATTAATCCCGGCTAGTCTTTCCTTTTAGGGTTTGAAGGAAGATTTGATAAAAAGCAGTGGGAGCCATCCTGATTAGATAAAATAATAACCAATCTATTCTTGCAAGAGCGCACGCTGAGTGTTTTCTTCTCTCTCTCTCCAGGTAGCGACCATATCACGCCTTAATCAAGATAATAATACGGATGTATTGACCGAACCCGCTTGTTATACTGAGCTGGGGAACGTTGGTCCCGCTCCAACTTATAATTGTTATAAGACAGAGCAGGAAATAGGGGATTACCAGAATTCCCGTGCCACCCAAACGAAGAGAGTGCATGCTGATGCATCATCTTCGGGTGTGTTCATTACAAAGAACTGTTTCTCTGTATCCTCTACGTCCTGGGTATGTGATACCAGATCAGGATCCCAGATATGTAATATGTTACATAGGGCTACAGAAAGGTAGAGAACTGAGAACGGGTGATAAGTTTCATGAGACAGAAAACGGGGCAAGTGTTGCAGCCAAGTCTGTTGGTCACTGTCACCCTGTATTCCAAATACATTGATTCTGAACGAATGTTATTAGATACCGAACCTGATATACAAAATCATATCTATTTCTTTATTAGTAAAGAAATGATAAAATTTTGTATTGTTGGATAATGTTTTGAACATTTCCTATATCAAAAGTTGATCGGTTCAGGCACGTTATCTAAAAGCGTTGATGTTCTAAATCAAACTACAGTTCTTAGTATACGGAACACACACAAGAGGAAGAGTTCAGAAATGAACGAATCCTTCTTGAGGCATTGTAGACTAGGTCATATCAATGTGACCCGACTAGCTGAAGTTACATGTAGATGCATATTTAAATCAGTTTGAATTTACATCTTATGAAACTTGCGAGTCATGTCACAAAGATAAAATGACCTCAGCTCTGTTTACTGGAAACAGAGAAAGAGTTAGTAAACTCTAGGGATGATACATGTTGATGTATGTAAGGTCCCCTGTCTACATATGCCGGGACTGGTTCTTTGTACTTCGTTACATTCTCTGATGATCTCTCAAGATTCAGACATATGTTCCTGTTGAAACACAAGTCCGAACCTTTTGAGATATTCACAGAATATAAGTTAGAAGTAGAGAACCAAAATACGGGTAAAAGTATTATGTCCTATGATGAGATCAAGGAGGAGAATACTTAAGCACGAAATTCTTGGACTTTTCTAAAGTAGAATGAGATTCTTTCTCAGTATTACTCCTCCGTATACACCATAGCACGATGGTATATCGGGGCGGAGCAATAGCACCCTTTGTGATATGGTGTGCTCTATGATGAGTACTACTGAGTTTCCTATTTCCTTTTGGGAGTCATGCGCTTGAGAAGCTGCATACCTATTCAATACGGTTCCAATCAAATCAATTGCCTACCGCTTCATATGTGATATGGAAAGGGAAGAGCCCATATCTTAAGTTGGTTAAGATTTGGGGTTGTCCGGGCTATGTCTAAAAGCATAATCCAGACAAGCTCGAGGCAAGATCAGTTATGTAGAACTGGAATGGTTTCAGCTATACAAACTGCAGCTGATAATTTAGTAGAACCAAAGGATTCAATAGTTTCCAACGAACCTCAACCTCTCCGCCGATCTAGTAGGGTTCCTCACCCACCTGAGAGATACTTCGGTTTCTCTATGACAGTGGGAGCGAGGATTGCATCATTTGATGATGACCCAACTAGTTTTGAGCTGGCCATCAGGAGTGGGACTCTGTAAGAATGGCTGGATACTTAGCGATCTGAGATGGAATCCTTATACACCAACAAAGTATGGACTTTGGTTGCTATATCTGAAGGGTTAAATCCCCATCAGGAGCAAGTATATCTTGAGAAGATTACTTGGTGTACATGGAAAAGTTGAGACTTTCAAAGCTAGACTTGTTAAAGGTCTACATCATTGACCAGGTATGGATGATGATGAAACCTTTTCAAGTAGCTATGCTTAAGTCCATCCAGATCCTACTTGCCACGGCTACGTACCATGACTACGATATCTGGCGGTTGGGTGCCATGACTGCTTTTCTAAATGATGTTTTAAAAGAGAACGTCTATAAGTACACAGCCAGAGGGCCTCGTAGACAGTGGGAGCAGCGGAAACGTATGCAAGATGCTTTATAGGATAAAGCAGGCATCGCGGAGTTGGAACATCTGTTTTGATGAAATAGTCAAAGAGTTTGACATCATCAAAATGGTAGATGAACCTTGTATATACAATAAGGTAGTAGGGAGTATGGTGGCGATTCTCGTAGAGTACGTGGATGACATACTCTTGATAGGGAAGCAGTTTCCTATGCTACGCTCGATCAATCTCCGTTTATCACAAGGATTCTCCATATAGGATCAAAGTGATACCTCCTAAATCCTGGGTTTTGGACCTATGAGATAGATCTAAATGGATGTTAGAATACTCACTAGCTGTAGTGAGACGGTATCAATTGATCCTGGGAAGAATCACTGGAAGTGTTCCAGGGTGATAAACACGACTGAGTGTCAGTCACAGGCATTGTCTTTACCCTCAGTAAAGGGACGGTATGTTGGAAGAGTTCCAAGCTAGATACCGTGACATACTAGAAGATAAAGGCAGGATACATCGCTACTAAAGATGCTACCAAAGAGGCAGTCTGGGTGTATATTAGTTCATGAGATGAACTTTGTTCCTCCCATTGTGTGACAATGGAGTTGTGGCTTATGCCAAGGAACGCCGGTCCCATCAGTGATCCAGACATATTCTAAGGCAGTGTCACCTGATCATGGAGATGGTTGATCTCCAAGGAGATCGAGGTTAGGAGAGTAGACTCAGAGGACAACACAGCGGATCCACTCACAAAGGCCTGTTCCCAGAGAGAGACTCTTATGGGATGGTTGAGTATGAGAAACTACAACCACTGCTATCAGATGGCCCTAGTGCAAGTGGGAGATTGTTAGTTATATGTATGCCGTAGAGGCCATTACTATACATAGGATGTATATTGTAGTGGATGCTTGGACATATATAGGGAGGACTTTCTTGCTCGACATGATAGTATGCTATCTGGTTGATCTTTACCTTAACGTGTATACTGATTGTCTCTCTGTTACATGTTGGTAAAGCCCTTAGGATTCGTACTTGACTACCTGGACTATGATGCGGATCATACTAGTGGGGACATGGTAGTCCATAAGTACATCCTTCAAAGTCCCTAGTCGTGGGTGTATCGAGACGGGGCATCGATATACCAGAGTAGACTAGCGTATACCTTCTCGACCCATACAGATGGGCGATGGATGATCCCATATCCATTGGTGTTTGACATCAGAGATGATATACGGGTGCTCAGTGGAGACTGGGTACACTGGACGGACTCGCCGAGAACTCCCAGATGGTATTATACCTTACGTCAGATGGCAGTTCTCTGGTGACACTAGTACAGAGTAGTCTGTTGACCCGAGATCGTCATAGAGTCTTGTGTGGTTCCCACTGTGCTTTGATTTCCATCTTACCACGTCCAAGAGGGCGTGCAAAACGGTGGTTTTTGGGTACAGTCCCGAGTCACATGGAGGCAATGAGCGATAGGAGGGGATTCGTCTCTCCCGGTATAGGGAGTTGATGTTGCGCTGTGTTCGATTGGCTATAACCGGAAATCCCTGGCCAGGGTTGCTGAGATTTACTGGTAAGTGTTACCTATAGTTTCTCGAATTGTTATAGACCTCATATCGACACGACTTATCGAGCTATTGGGGTCTGACGTTTACCACCCTTAGGCGAGATATGCGACATATCAGACGATCAGACCGGACTGTACGGTAAGTGTTACTGGTTGGATTCACAATAGTGTGAGCGGGATTGCTCGTCGATCTTCTGATCGCTCAATACCCGGGTGGCCGTTACGTTTGGCAGACCGCTTGCGGCTTGTGGGTGTTTGATATGATCATCACCTGCTGCCGGCGTATTGACGAGTCTTTAGAGTCCTACACATAGGTTTCCTGGCTCAAGCGAAACGAAATAGGAGCGCATATGAGATATGTGCGGGACCGAGAATAATGCGTGTATGTGATACCGTATTTAATTCTCACGATGAATGTGTCGAATGGTTGTATGCGATATAACCTAGTTATCGAATCGAGGGTTGATTCGATAAGCCGATACATTGGATACTAGTCGGTTATATGCGATATGACCGGATCGTTAAATCAAGTGTTGATTTAATGATTTAATGCATAATTATATATTTGATATATTACTTTGAATTAACTAGTATTGGTTCATTTTAAATGGATTTTCTCACTTGGATTGTGCACATTGTATATGTGATATACTTTTGTACACAAGTTTGTATCATGTTTGATGATACATGCTCACTAGGGTTTGTGTAAAGATTAAACCATGGTTGTGAAATGGTTAGGGTTTTCCTTTTGTTTTCTTATTCATTTATTTATCTATTTATTCTTTTTGGAAAAATATTAAGCATAAAGAAAAATGGTGGCTTTCTTTGGAAGCATATTGAAGCTTCATGACGCTTTGACTAAGTCACCATTTTGTCTCATGCTTAACCCTAACCATTCCCACTAACCATGATTTATTCTCTACACCTGACCATGGTTTGATTATGATAAGTATTCTTTTTAATTTCATTTTGGAATTAACTTATCATAACTTTTTCTTCTTTTTCTTCTTCACTTCATGAAGAAAAAGCTTGACTTCATCAATGGAGATTGATGAAAAAGAGTGAGAAATCCAATTCTAAAGTGAACCCACTTCCTATTTCTTCATCCTCTACCTCTTGCCAAGTAGTAGAGTGTGTTTTCTTCACAAGTTTCATGACTTGGTGAAGTGGGAGCTTGATCTTGTGATGCTTCGACGTAGATCATCTTCGGCACGAAGCCGACGACCTTGCCCGCCCATTTCTCCGATGAAGCCGACGCTAGAGCCCGGGATTTAATTTGGACAGTGGAGAGGACTTCATCACGGAGCCGTGGAGGTGGAGGACCGGATCTACAAAGGTTGTATTTCCGTACTCTTAGTTAAAGTAGTTAACTAGTTGCTTTGTCGCCTAAACTTCTAGCCAACGATCTGTAGTTTAGGGTTTCTCGGCACCGTAGACGAAGTTTGAAATTGGCATGGTTGATGCCACATGAGACCTCTTGTGAGTGCCTAGGAACCCTACACTTACTTCATTACTTTTACGGATGACTTTTCAAGGTACGGTTATGTCTTCTTAATGAAACATAAGTCCGAAGCCTTTGGAAAGTTCCAGGAATATAAGAATGAAGTAGAAAACCAGACCGGCAAAAGTATCAAGATGCTAAGATCGGATCGAGGTGGTGAATACTTGAGTGCCGAGTTCCTGGACTATTTAAAAGAGAACGGAATTCTCTCTCAGCTTACTCCTCTATACACTCCGCAACATAACGGTGTATCGGAGAGACAGAACCGCACCCTATTGGATATGGTACGGTCCATGATGAGTAACGCTGAGTTACCGCGATCATTCTGGGGGTATGCGCTAGAATCAGCTGCATACCTTTTGAACCGAGTTCCCACTAAGACTGTGCCTACCACACCTTATGAGTTATGGAGTGGGAAGAAACCCTATCTTCAATATCTGAAGATCTGGGGATGTCCAGCTTTTGTCAAAAAGCAGCATGCGGACAAACTCGAGGCACGCTCAGTACTGTGCAAGTTTGTGGGATACCCAAAGAACACCAGAGGGTATCTTTTCTACCACGCAGAGGAACAAAAAGTCCTTGTTTTTCGTAATGCCCACTTTCTAGAACATCAGTTCTTAGAAAAGGAAATTAGTGGGAGCGCAGTAGAACTGGAAGAAATTCCAGAACCATGAGCTATTACTGAAAGCTTAGTGGAACCAGAGGGTTCAAAAGAACAGGACATTCCTACGCCGCTCCGCAGGAGTAGTAGGCAGTCTCATCCGCCCGAGAGATACTACGGTTTTCTCATAGACGGGGATAGAGAGGATTGCATCATAGATTATGATGAGCCTACTAGCTTCCAGCAGGCCGTTCAGAGCGTTGACTCAGTAAAATGGCTGGATGCAATGCGGACCGAAATGGAGTCCATGTACACCAACAAAGTATGGACGTTGGACATTGCTCCAGACGGGGTAAAACCCGTAGGATGCAAATGGATCTTCAAAAGGAAGATTGGTGTAGATGGACAGGTTGAGACCTATAAAGCTAGACTTGTTGCGAAGGGTTTTCGTCAAAGACCTGGTTTGGACTATGACGAAACCTTTTCTCCAGTGGCTATGCTGAAATCCATTCGGATCCTTCTTGCCATTGCTGCCTTCCAGGATTATGAGATCTGGCAGATGGACGTAAAGACCGCTTTTCTAAATGGAAATTTAGAGGAGTGTGTTATATGGACCAACCAGAGGGTTTCATTCAGAGTGGGAGCAGCGGAAAGGTGTGCAAGTTGCTTAAGTCCATTTATGGACTAAAGCAGGCATCGCGGAGTTGGAACATCTGTTTTGATGAGACGGTCAAGGAATTTGGCTTTATCAAAAATCCAGATGAACCATGCATCTATTGTAGATTTGTAGCGAGAACTGTACTATTCCTCGTTTTATACGTGGATGACATTCTCTTAATATGAAATGACATTCCTATGCTACAATCTGTCAAGGGGTTCTTGTCACACAGGTTCTCCATGAAAGACCTGGGTGATGCCTCATACATCCTGGGGATCCAGATCCATCGTGATAGATCCAAGAGGATATTAGGACTTTCACAGTCCAGGTACATCGACACCATACTAAAGAGATTCAGTATGGAAGATTCTAAGCGCGGTAACCTACCGGCTTGTCACGGGATCACCCTCTCTAAAGAGATGTCTCCCAAGACTGATTTGGAGAGGGATCGCATGTCTATTATACCCTACGCTTCTGCGGTAGGCTCTATAATGTATGCGATGTTGTGTACCAGACCGGATGTAGCTTATGCACTGAGTGTGGTAAGCCGGTATCAGTCAAACCCTGGGAAGAAACACTGGATAGCAGTAAAGAACATTCTCAAGTACCTGAGAAGGACTAAGGAGATGTTCTTGGTGTATGGCGGAAAAGACCTCCAGATCAAGGCCTTTGCTGACTCCAGCTTCCAGAGTGACAAGGATGATTCCAAGTCCATGTCGGGTTTTGTCTTTACCCTTAATGGAGGGGCGGTGTGTTGGAAGAGTTCCAAACAGGAAACCGTTGCAGACTCGACGATGGAAGCGGAATACATCGCTGCATCTGATGCCGCAAAAGAAGCTTTCTGGATGAGGAAGTTCTTGAAGGAGCTTCAGGTGGTTCCGTCCATTGTTGATCCAATACCTCTGTATTGCGACAACAACGGGGCTATAGCTTTAGCGAAGGAACCCAGGTCCCATCAGAGATCCAGACACATCTTGAGGCGGTATCACCTGATCAGGGAGATCGTGGATCGCCAGGAGATCGAGGTTCGGAGAGTCGCTTCAGAAGATAACACTGCAGATCCATTCACCAAGGCCTTGCCCCAGACTCAGTTCGAGCGGCTGATCGAGATGATAGGTCTTCGATACGCCAGTACATGGCCTTAGTGCAAGTGGGAGATTGTTAGTGTATATGCCCTAGAGGCCATTACTGTATCATACTAGTTTGTATATTACTTAATGGAAGCTTGGGATATTCACCTTGTATATACAATCTTGCTCAAAATAGTAGTATGCTACTTGGTTTGTTTCTACTTCAATGTGTACATGTGTTTATTTTAGTATATCGCCTATACACATTAGTGGAGCCCTTAGGATCTTTGCTTGATTACCAGCGTTGTGATGGCAGTCACACTAGTGGGGCTGGGTAATCTATAAGCACATCCTTATGCAGGTCCCTGGTCGCAGGACTATCGAGACAGGGCATCGATACTCCGGAGTAGACTAGCGCATGCGCTTCTCATCCCAGTGTGGGAGACGGTCTGTCCCACAGCCGTCGGTACGTCGTACTTGAGAGAGTATGCGGGTGCTCGTTGGGTCACGAGTACACTGGACAGGACTCGTCGGGAACTGACTAGTTGGTATTATGCCTATCGTCAGTTATCAGTTTCCTGGTGACATGAGTACAGCTTAGTCCGCTGACTTGATACTGTCACTTCGCCTCGAGTGTGTTCCCACTGTACTTTGATTACTATCCTACCACGGCTCAAAGGAGTCGTGCAAACAGGTGGTAGTTGGGTGCAGTCCCGAAGCACTTGGAGGCAGTGACGGTTAGACAGGATTCGTCTCTCCCGGTATTGGGGGTTGACATCGCGCTGTGTCTAGGAGAGCCATTACACGAGTAGTCCCTGGCCAGGGCAAACGAGATATACTGGTAGGCTTCCAGTGTTATCTCAGGATGATTTGGGCTTCACTCCGACATGACTTGTATCGCTATTGGGGGACTGACGTTTACCGCCCCCTAGGCCCGCCATGCGATGTATCAGACGAACAGACCGGACTGTACGGAGAATGTCACATTCAGGCTCAGTAGGAGTTCAGATGGGTTTCACCTCGTCAGTCTTCTTGTCGGCATCTACCTGGGGACCGTTACGCACAGCTAGTGCCGCTTGCGGTCTGTGCTTAAACCCACTGCCAGCGTAGTGTCGAGTCTTTAGAGTCCCACACAGAAAGCTATTCGCCTTTAGGCAAAAGTGTAGAGGTCGCATGGTTTTGCGACAGGTCGCATGGTTTTGCGACAGGGTTCGGTCACATCCGTGCACTTATGCACGTACAGTGTCCGGACAGTTTACACTAGCGGGCTTTGGTTTAAGCCAGATCCTAGTGTACCTTTTGGGATTGGATTTATCCAGTATGCATTCGTGTTCCTCGGAACGCGGATGCGGTTGTGTATGCACAGTTGACGGAGAGACAGAGGCAGAGGATTCTCATTAGGGTTGTTGACCGTTGACAGTTGACTATTGACTTTTTGCTCAACCCTAATGAGAATATGATATGTGATTAACAATTATATTAATTAAGTATTGTGGTGACATGGTTGTTGAGGGGTTGACTTTGTTGACTTGTTGACTTTGTTGACCGGTTGACTAGGTTGGACTAGTTGACCATCATGATGACTATGGCTATCGTTTCATGGCAAAGACTTTTTACTTGCTTGTTTCTTTTGTGAGAAATGAGTGCATGAAATGATTTAGCCATTTTGACTTGAACCATTTTACACAATACTTGATTATTATTTTTGTGATGATGGTTTTGGATTATGAGAGCCAAGAGAGAAAAGTCTTCTCTCATTCTTTCATGCCCATTCTCTCTCTTGTTCTTGAGCTCTCATCTTCCTCCTCTTGCTCTCCCTCTCTTGATTCTATGGTTCACTTGTCTCATGAGTTGAGAACCAAGAACCATAGATAAAATCCCATACAAACTCTTCTCTACTCACTCTAGTTCACAAGGTTTGGAAAACCGAGTGAACTAGTTTCTTCAAAGTTCGAAGAAGGAGCCAAAGGTTGAAGCTTTCAGGTGGATCTATCTTCGGCGCAAGGAGACGACGGGGAGAAGCCGATTCAGACGACCATCGAAGCTTGAAGACGAAGGAGTTCGAGAAAAAGAAAGGTATAACCCCCTAACTGAGTAGTTAGCAACTCGTAGTTAGGTTGTTAGTTAGATGTTTAACAAAGATCCGGTTTTGAGTCCATGTTACCACCTCTAAGAAAATTGTTTTTCACCAAATTCCGCATGCCCGAAAGTACCGGGAGAGGTATCATGGACTTACAGTGAGGCATTGGTTAACCCTTCTATGGCTGGTTCATAGGAGCTGTGGCATGTTCTGTGTGTTTTTAAACTACGCTCAAGTGTTAAGCTTTTTGGGAAATTTTGGGTGTTTGTTGATTCGATCAGAATGTTTAACGTCGTCTTGCTTTTTCTGGAATGTGATACAATATGTGGAATTCATGTTGTTAGGCATGAAATCCAAAGTTTGGGATATTTTTGGTTTAAGATGTCTAAGGTTATTATGGATTCCAAATGTTGTAGTTTGACATTTTCTTTTCTGTGACCGTAAGTGTAATATATGGTGTATCACCAGTTTCGTTGCTATATGTCAACGACAATTGGGATACGCATATTTACATACGTTGATGACATGTGATGTTATGTGTTGCTGTGATAAGTTATATTGGACCGTCGTGTTTTGAATAGCCGGGGGTTTTATGTGAGATAAGAGTTTTTATTTTCATTCATGTAAAATTCATTGTGTGTAATATTCTTTTATTGGGGCACTTCCGGGTTGAGGATGATGTCACAATTGTTGTATATTATTTACTTTTCCGCATTAGGATAGACCCAAGGAGGGGAGCACAAGTAACCGGGTTCTAGAGTCTAGTGGGAGACCAACTCGAGGAGTCGAGTCCAGGTCTCCTAACTTTAGAATTGGTAGGGTTACTTGCCACTCTCGTAGGGTTCTAGGGATGTGGGTTTGGCTATTCATCGCGACCGTGGAATCGGTGTTTTATACAGGCTCAAAATAAAACACGGACCCCTTAGTATATCAAATATTTCATTTGTTTCTTCGGCTGCTCTGTGATGTGATCACTGTGGATTTTGAGACGAATGGCTATATATTATATATGAGATATATAATAGACGTTGCTTATGTTTTGCACCCGCGCTAGTCCCGTCCTGCTATGCCGTTAGTTAAGTAACCTAACGGTGTATAACGGGACACTGTGGCGAATGCGGATGGCATAAGCGTACGTTGTCTTTTCGTTTCATTTTCTGTGATGCTTAGGAAGCTTTAAATGATGGGACTTCATTAATGAGATTAATGAAAGAAAAGAAACCTAAAAGATGTTGTAGAATCAAATTTTCAAAAAGGGTAGCTCTAGTTTTTGCTTTGCATAGCGGTATTCTTTGTAGAATATCCAGCACCTTATTCGATAAGGAAAGAGCCGAGATCCCTTCATCGGGAGTGACCTCTTTAGCAAAACAAGTAAAAGCCTCAAAAACACTCCTTTTTCAAAAATCACTCGAGACAATGATATCAAGTTCATTACGCAAAAGGTTTTCTTAAAAACCTGTCATATCCCTCCGTCATTTCAGATAAGTCTTACTCATGCTGCGTTTATTGTCCTCCGTCAAGGCGTAGTATGCAGTAACTGACTTTTTTTTATCTACTGCATATGATGCGAATGTTTTAGAGTAGTCGTGTGACCTTGTTGACCTCCGTCAAGGATCGTGCGGGTGGGTTTAATTCAATCAAGAAATGACGGTTTGAACTTGACTAGCAGCCTATGGTTTGTTGACCTCCATCAAGGTCATAGGACGCTAGAGGCAAAATATTATTGGGAATTTCAAGTGTTGAAATTTGCAATGAGATTGCATACCTTCTATGAGATAGTTGGATCCCGATACCCACTGCGAGTAAGAGTTACTCCTGGGAGAGTTTTACACAAGACAATTAGCCGATCAAGTAGGTGTCTTGAAAGGTGTCAACGAGGTTTGCCTCTAGGAAAATGAGGTTTAATTTAGTTAAGTCAATGCGAAAGCATGGGAAACCTCCCTCAAAATACCGGCACTGGCCTGGCTGAAAGATTGGTGAAATTGTAGGGTGTAATTAAATCCCGGCTAGTCTTACCTTTTAGGGTTTGAAGGAAGATTTGATAAAAACAGTGGGAGTCATCCTAATTAGATAAAATAATAACCAATCTGATCTTGCAAGAGCATACGCTAAAGTATTTTCTTCTCTCTCTCTCCAGGTAGAGACCATGTCACGTCTTAATCAAGATAATAATATGGATGTATTAACCGAACCCGCTTGTTATACTGCGCAGGACTGAACAGGAAATAGGGGAATATCTGGATTCCCACGCTGCCCAAACGAAGAATAAGCATGTTAATGCATCTTCTTCGGGTGTGTTAGTTATTGAGAATTGTTTCTCAGTTCACTCTACGTCCTGGGTATTAAATACCGGATTGGGATCCCACATATATAATATGTTACATGGGCTAAGGAAAGGTAGAGAACTGGGAATAGGTGATCATTCCATAAGAGTAGGAAATGGTGCAAATGTTGCAGCCAAAGCAGTTGGCAAATATCACCTTATATTACCAAATGGTAATACATTGATTCTGAACGAATGCTATTACATTCCGACCCTGATATGCAATCTTATATCAGTTTCTTTATTAAGTAAAGAAGGATATAATTTTGTAGTACAGGATAATGTTATGAACATATTCCTGAATCAAAAGTTGATTGGATCAGGCTCGTTAAATAATGGCATATACGTTCTAAATCAAATCACGGTTCTTAATGTACAAAACACACACAGGAGGAAGAGTTCAGAAATGAACGAATCCTTCTTGTGGCATTGTAGACTAGGTCATATCAATGCGACATGACTAGCTAAGTTACATAAGGATGGATATTTGAATCCGTTCGAATTTTCATCTTATGAAACTTATCAGTCTTGTCTCAAAGGCAAAATGACCAAAAGTCCGTTTACAGGACACGGAGAAAGAGATAGTGAGCTCTCAGGACTGATACATAGTGATGTATGTGGTCCCATGTCTACACAAGCCAGGAATGGTTCCTCATACTTCATTACATTCACTGACGATCTCTCAAGATTCGGACATGTGTTCCTGTTGAAAAACAAGTCTGAAGCTTTTGAGAAATCCAAGGAATATAAACACGAAGTTGAGAACAAAAAGGGTAAAAGTATTAAAATCCTACGATCAGATCAGGGCGGAGAATACTTAAGCAATGTGTTCCGGGACTATCTAAAAAAGAATGGGATTCTCTCTCAGCTTACTCCTCTGTATACACCACAGCACAACGGTGTATCGGAGCAGAAGAATCGCAACCTATTAGATATGGTGTGCTCTATGATGAGCACCGCTGAGTTATCTATTTCCTTTGGGGGGTATGCGCTTGAGACAACCATATACCTATTGAATAGAGTTCCAACCAAATCAGTGCCTACCACTCCATATGAGATATGGGAAGGGAAGAGACCGTGTCTTAATTTTGTTAAGATATGGGGTTGCCCGGCCTATGTTAAAAAGCAAAATCCGAACAAGCTCGAGGCAAGGTCTGTTCTGTACAAGTTTGTAGGATATCCCAAGCATTCGCGAGGACATATCTTCTACCACCCTGAGGAACAAAAGGTGTTTGTTGCTCAACATGCCACCTTTTTAGAAAAGGAATTTCTTGCAAAGGAAATTAGTAGCGAGGAGGTAGAACTGGAAGAAGTTCCAGCTATACAAACTACGACAGAAGATTTGGTGGAGCCAGAGGATTCGATAGAACCCAACGAACCTCAGCCTCTGCGCCGATCTAGTAGGGTTCCTCATCCACCTGAGAGATACTATGGTTTTCTCATTGATGGTGGAAGCAAGGATTGCATCATGGAAGAAGATGACCCGACTAGCTTCGAGCAGGCCATCACGAGTGGAGACTCTGTGAAATGGCTAGATGCAATGCGATCTGAGATGGAATCCATGCACACCAACAAAGTGTGGACTTTGGAAGTTGCTCCTGAAGAGGTAAAACCCATTCGGAGCAAATGGATCTTTAAGAATAAACTTGGTGTAGATGGAAAAGTTGAGACTTTCAAAGCTAGACTTGTTGCAAAGGGTTTTCGTCAACGACCAGGTGTGGATTATGACGAAACCTTTTCTCCAGTGGCTATGCTTAAGTCCATCCGGATCCTACTTGCCATTGCTGCATACCATGACTACGAAATCTGGCAAATGGATGTTAAGACCGCCTTTCTAAATGGTGATTTGGAAGAATGCGTGTACATGACTCAGCCAAAGGGCTTCCTAGACAGTGGGAGCAGCGAAAAGGTGTGCAAGCTGCTTAAATCCATCTACCGGTTAAAGCAGGCATTGCGGAGTTGGAACATCTGTTTTGATGTCGTTGTCAAAGAGTTTGACTTTGTCAAAAACGTAGATGAACCTTATATATACAAGAAGGTGGCAAAGAGTAAGGTTGTCTTCCTCATATTGTACGTGGATGACATACACTTGATAGGAAATGATATTCTTATTCTACAATCGGTCAAGCTCTTCTTATCACAAAGATTCTCAATGAAAGATATAGGTGATGCCTCCTACATCTTGGGGATTAAGATCTATAAAGATAGATCTAAACGGAAACTGGGATTGTCCCAATCCAGGTACATTGACACCATACTAAAGAGGTTTAGTGTGGAAGAATCCAAGTGTGGGTTTTTACCCACGATCTCAGGAATCACTCTCTCCAAAACGATGTCTCCCAAGACTGATTTGGAGAGAGCTCGCATGCAAGGGATACCCTATGCTTCGGCAGTAGGCTCTATCATGTACGCGATGCTATGTACCAAACCCGATGTAGCATACTCACTAAGTGTAGTGAATAGGTATCAAGCAAATTCAGGAGAGAATCACTGGACAGCTGTGAAGAGCATTCTCAAGTACTTGAGAAGGACTAAAGAGATGCTCTTGGTGTATGGTAACGGAGAACTCCAAGTGCAGTCCTTTACCGATTCGAGCTTCCAGAGTGATAAGGACGACTCTAAGTCGCACCCGGGATTTGTCTTTACCCTCAATGGAGGGGCGGTATGCTGGAAGAGTTCCAAGCAGGAAACCGTGGTAGACTCGACGATGGAGGATGAATACATCGCTGCCAACGATGCTTCCAAAGAGGCTGTCTGGATGAAGAAGTTCATAACTGAACTTGGAGTGGTTCCATCTATTGAGTATCCAATACCTTTGTATTGTGATAATAATGGAGCGGTGGGTTTGGCCAAGAAACCCAGGTCCCATCAGCGATCCAGGCATATTCTGAGGCAGTATCACCTGATCCGGGAGATAGTTGATCGCCGGGAGATCGAGGTCAGGAGAGTTGACACGAAAAACAACACGGCGGATCCACTCACGAAGGCCATTCCCCATATACAGTTCGAGAGTCCCTTCGGGATGTTGGGTATGCGATATTACAACAGCTGGCCCTAGTGCAAGTGGGAGATTGTTAGTTGTATGTATGCCCTAGAGGACATTATTGTACATATGATGTTTATTATAGTGGATGCTTGGACATATATAGAGAGGAATTTCTTGCTCGACATGACAATATGCTATCTAGTTGCTCTTTATCTTAACATGTATACTTGTCTCTTGATACTGTCTCATGGTTACATGTTGGTAAAGCCCTTAGAATGTGTACTTGACTACCAGGATTATGATGCAGATCATACTAGTGGGGCCATGGTAGTCTATAAGTTCATCCTTTAATGTTCCTAGTCGTGAGTTTATCGAGACGGGGTATCGATATACCAGAGTAAACTAGCGTATACGCTTCTCGACCCATGAGAAGGGTGATGGATGATCCCATATCCATTGGTGTTTGACATCAAAGATGGTATACGGGTGCTCGGTGGAGATTGGGTATACTGGACGAACTCGCCGAGAACTCCTAGATGGTATTATACCTGACATCAGATAGCAGTTCACTGGTGACACTGGTACAGGTTAGTCTTTAGACCCGTGATCGTCATAGAGTCTTATGTGATTCCCACTGTGCTTTGATTTCCACCTTACCATGTTCAAGAGGACGTGCAAAACGGTGATTTTTGTGTACAGTCCCGAGTCACATGGAAGCAATGAGCGATTGGAGGGGATTTCGTCTCTCCCGGTATTGGGGGTAGATGTCGTCTTGTGCTCGATTGGCTATAACTGGAAGTCCCTAGCCAGGGCCGATTTAGAGATTTACTGGTAAGTGTTATCAGTAGTTTCTCGACCCGTTATGAGCCTCGTATCGGCATGACTTAGCGAGTTATTGGGGTCTGACGTTTACCACCTTTAGACTTTATATGCGACATCTCAGACGAAGGGACCGGACTGTATGGTAGTGTTACTGACAGGCTTTACAGAAGCTAGAGCAGGCTTGCATGTTGATCTTCTGATCGCTCAATACCCGGGTAACCATTACGTCCAGCTAGTACCACTGACGGCTTGTGGATGCTTGATATGAACATCACCTACTACCGGCGTATTGACGAGTCTTTAGAGTCCTACACAAAGGTTTTACTGGCTCAGGCAAAACGAAGTAGGAGCACATATGTGATATGTGCGGGACCGAGATTAATATGAGTATGTGATACCGTATTTTATTCTCGTGATATTTTTATCGGTCGGTTATATGTGATATAGCCGGGTTATCGAATCAAGTGTTGATTCGATAAGTTGGTACATATAATATTAGTCGGTTATATGTGATATAGCCGGGTTATCGAATCAAGTGTTGATTCGATAAGTTAGTACATATAATATTAGTCGGTTATATGTGATATAGCCGGATTATCGAATCAAGTGTTGATTTGATAATTTAGTGTATAATTATATAGTTGATATACTAGTTTACATTAACTAATATTAGCTCACTTAAGCATTTATTTTTCTCACATGTGCACACTTAATATATATGCGATATATATTAATTGTGTTTTATATATGTGTCATGGTTGTTGATACATGCAACATGGGTGTATGAGACTCACACCATGATAAAGATAATGTAGGGTTTATTCATTTATAGTAATTCAATTATTAGTTGGAAATTTGTCACATGTTGTCTTACACTAGATATTTGTTTACCCAACCATTATCTAAAATCATAGTTAAGTCTCTACATGAGTAATATTAGATATTTTCTTACCCATGGTTGCCATTCACTCTCTCATCCATTATCATCTTCTTCTTCCTCAAGCTCAAAAGAGAGCTCACTAGGTTTTGTGAGAGAGCTTAAAAATAGTGAGAAAATCAATTCTAAAGTGAGCAAAAATCCTACTTCATTATCCTCTACTAGATTAGCACTTTAGTATAGGGTGTTAGCTTCACTAATCTCATATTTGTGAAGAGGTAGCTTGGGTTAGTGTCTCCTCAACGTAGATCATCTTCGGCCTCGAAGACCTCAAGCAAGTTCATTCTTTTCTCCTTGTGAAGCCATGCTAGAGTCCGGAAGATCACTACTTGGAGCGAAGGGACTACTACAAGAAGCTAAAGAATTCAAGGACCGGACTACAAAGGTTGTAATCCCTAATCACTTAGTTATAAAGTAGTTTATAATATGTTTCGTATGATTCTCTAGTTAAAGATTCTAGTTTAGGGTTCTTTAAAACGGCAAAATTTTGAAAATGGCATGGACAATGCCTCCCGAAACCTTGCTGCCGTTCTTAGGAACCCTACAAATACCATGATGCAAAGCAAAAGGAATCGACTATAATAAAGTTATTATGTTGACGCAAACTTCTGTCCAAGGGGTCACTCCCGATGAACAGAACTCGGCCCTTGCCTTGTCGAATGTGGTGCAGGATATTCCCAATCGAATACAACTGTGCAAAGCAAAAGAGAACGTTTGTAATATCAGTTTTTTTAAAAAAAATCTTGGTTCCAGCAACATCATATAGGTTTGTTTTATCCTTGCATTGATAAGAATCAACGCAGTCCCATCAATTAATCGCACAAGAAAAGTACGAAAATATATGATGTAAGTATATGCTATCCGCATTCGCCACTGGGTCCCGTCATCACCCATTAGGTTACTTAACTAACGACAGAGCGGGGACTGGACTAGCGCGGGTGCAAAACATATACAACATCTACTAGTTTATATATAAATATATACAACAATCGTCCCAGGCATGATATAAAGCAACATCAAGAAGCATTACAGAAGTAACACAGAATGGTGGATAATCTTTGAGCCCCGGGTTTCACTTGAGCTGTAAGTGAGACCCGATATTCCCTGTTGTGTAGATAGCCTATGCAATGAAAACCTAGACCTCTACGAGCGCGGAAAGTTACTCGCCAATTCCATAAGCGAGGCAACCCCAATCAACAACGTGAATGGGCCACCCAGCACTTCACGGAATTCGGTAACTTAGGCACCCCTCTGTGGGTCAACCTATACCCCCTACGAGTGTGGTGAATAGCCTGCCAATTCTAGAGTAAGGTCCCCTCCGTCTCAACGCCATGAGATGCGGACCCGTTGCTCTCTAGAACCCGGCTATTCGTGCACTCCACCGCGGGGTAATCCTAGTACTGAAAAGAAAATAATATATACAAGGGTGACATCGACCTCAACCCGGTCGTGCCCCAAACAAATAATATACAAACTGGCAGTGACGGCAGTCCACATGTTGGACGCTCGCCCCGCAATATCAAATGTACAAATGAAACTAAACAGTACTAACATTGCACCCAAGCTATCCACCACGACAATCCAACCACAACACAGCACAACACAGAACATCAACGTGAATGTCACGTTCGGAAACCCGTCTAAAAGAATATAAAACAATTAGACGAGTTGTACCGCTCTAATGACATTCACGGTCGCAGATAGTAATGCGTGTACTGTAAACATTTAAACAGTGTTAGATTATCGACTTCGAAACACCCTGAATTTCCCCTGAACAAAAGATAACATAAAATCCAAAATGGGAAGAAAAAAAAAGCAATACCACTAAACCAATGTTCTAGAGACCAGACCAGACCCAAAATACGAAACCCAAACTTGACTGCACGGCCGGCTAGCTCGAAAATTAGCTTAATGTGGCCAGTCCAATACGGGTGAAACTTGCTCGTATTTGGGGTGTAGTCTAGTGGTCGCCATAGTAGTCTTCTGCAGTTGCTAAAATAATTTTTTGAAGACTATGAAAATTCGACAGAAACTGGAATATGCAGTGCATTGTTTCTAGGTTGTTTCGGTTTCGATACTTTAACATCGTCTAAACTAGCTAGCTAAGGGTTTAAGGGTTGGCTCTGATACCATGTTGGGTTACGGCAGCGCCCCGGCCATCAAACCGTGGCCAAATGCGGAACAAAAATTTTCTAAACTGGCGCTACCATGACCCGATGTCCGGATCTACCCTAAACCCTATACTAGCAAGAAAATATAAAGAGTTGGGAATGGTTATACAGAGTTGATCCGTGTCCTTCGGTCTTCAATCATCATCCCAAGCTCCTAATGGTCGCGGATCAAATTTGGTCGCCGGTTTTCCTCCATCTACGATGATCCACCTGAGGAAAACGGCGCAAGCTTCAGCCTCGCGAAGCGAGGCAAACGACGCTCCAAGGTTTCTAGCAATGGAGAGTGGAGGTGTAGGATTGTGTCACTATAATTTTTCTCTCATCACAAATGCTCAAAGAGCAACCATAGAAGATCAAGAGGAGGTGAGGAAAACAAGTGGCATGAGCAACTAAAGAAAGTGGTTAAGTCTCACCAAGTGAGAATGAATGACCAAGTGAAGAAAAGAAAAGAGAAAGGCATCTCCAGAATGTGGCTGCCTCCTATCTCTCTCTCTCAATCATGCACACACCAAAAATATCTCATCTCAATTTTTCCAATAAACAATTCCATGCTATACCTCTCTACATGCTCAAGCCCATGCTCATACCAACTCACCCTCCACCTCATTTCCCAAATTTATTTTCTAAAAAGAAAATCAAATAATGAGGTGGCCATCTTCTAGGAACAATTCCGTATAAATACGGAATGCAACCTGGTATATGTAACGAAATACATATACGCGTATTCGTACCAAAATACGAATAGCCAAGAGAGAAAATGAATAGTGAACAATAATACTAGAATACATATATATAAATACATATATAAATTATTAAATCAAAACCTGATTTAATAATCCGGCTTAATCCTAAGACTCTAGTATTATCAACCGTCCGATTAAAGTCTGTGCAGCCTGTACACATATTTAATCGGACACCTGTGTGTACCAACATACGTCATCTACACTATATCGCCTGAACCGTGAAAACCCTCTGTATGGGATTCTAAACACTCGTCAATACGCTGGTAGTGGGTTTAACCACAAGCACGTCAGCGACACTAGCTGTACGTAACGGCTACCCAGGTAGTGAGCGAAAGGAAGGCCGACGAGCAAACTCATTCAAACCCTTACTGAGCCAGACAGTGACAACATCCGTATATTCCGGTATGTTCGTCTAAGAGTATCGCATATCGAGTCTAGGGGGTGGATAAAGTCAGACCCCTAATAACACGAAATTTAGTGTCGGTATGAAACCCATCACCACCTGAGAAAATATCGATCCTGGATCGGTAATTCTCGACTACCCCGGCCGAGGATTTCTGGTGATGGCCACCCATGCACAACGCGGCATCAACCCCCAATACCGGGAGAGGCAAATCCCCGACGATCCGCTCACTGCCTCCATGTTGCTCGGGACTGCACCCAACTAAAACCTGTTTGCACGACTCTTTTGAGCCATGGTAGGGTAGTAATCAAAGCACAGTGGGAACTCACACGAGAAAATGACGATCTCAGGTCGACAGACTAACCTATACACATGTCACCAAGGAACTGCTATCTGACAATAGGTATAATACCAACTAGCAGGTTCCCGGCGAGTCCGTCCAATGTACTCATAACGCAATGAGCACCTGTATATGTAAGTCCATGGTAGCGCCCCGGCCGTCTAGCAGACGCCAAATGCGGAACAAAAAACTTTTTACAACTGGCGCTGTCGCGTACCGTAACCCGGATCTCCCATTAAAGCTAAACTAACAAACTACAAAGTGGGTAGAAGAGTTATACCGAACGATCCGAGTCCTTCGGTCTTCAACCATCATCCCACGCTTGTTGCGGCTGCTCCGATCTCCTCGATCTCTAATCTTGTCGTCCAGGTGGCACCACGTCGACGGATCTTTAAACGGGCTCCCGCCTCTGAACCGAGGCAACTCGATCATCAAGTTTGCTAAAAGAGACGAACAAGATGAAGTAGAGAATGAGTAGAACACTTTGTCTCGTTACGTCCAAAGCTATGGACGAACGGTTAAGGAAGTTTCCTTTTGGATCGGGAGAAATAAGAAAGAGGCTATCTAATTTTCATGAACCCGAATCTATCATAATCTTTTTCCTAGTGAACAACAACCATGAGCCAAGAGAGGGGGGAGGCCGGCCACTTATAAAGGGGAGGGAGGTGAGTGTAGGAGGGGGAAGGTGACCACAAAGGAAAAGATCAACAACAAATATCTTAGCATCAAGTATGAAAGCATTTAAAGCAAACCAATCACAATTAACCTAGTCATCAAGCATTAATTGAACAATTAATGCTAACAATGAGTCACCAAGCCATGTCACCATATCTAGAACCTTCTAGAACCATGACTCACCCTCATCAAGAAAAGATAAATCCGCATTTAACCAAATGTTAAATACGGCTGATAGAAAACTGGAAACTGGCAACTTCCAAAAGTGATCCTGAAACGAATTTTAGGATAACCCCGTATCAGTATAAACATACCCGCATTTGTATTACGACCGAATAAAAATGCAACTGAGACAAAGATATTATATCTACACAGTATAACACTGGGTTCCGACTTAAACCAAAGCCTACCAGTGTTATCTGCCCGAAAATGGACACATGCGAAAACGCACGTGCATATTCCGAACCTTGCCATAAACCCATATGGCCTCTACAACGTTTCGCCCGAACTTGGGAAAGTGTCTGTGGGGGACTCTAATGACTCATCAATACACTGGCACTGGGTATAACCACTAGCACGTCAGAGGTACAAGCTGCACGTAACGTTTTGCCTATGTATTGATTGGAAGGGAAGCTGACGAGCGAACTCATCTATAAACCCTACTGAGCCTGACAGTGACAATGTATATACAGTCTGGTCCATTCGTCTAAAGAGTATCGCATATCGAGTCTAGGGGGGTGGATAAAGTCAGACCCCTAATAACGCGATAAATCGTGTCGGCATGAAGCCCATCACCACCTGAGAAACTACTGATCTAAATCAGTAATTCTCCACTACCTCGGCCGAGGATTCCTAGTGATGGCCACCCGTGCACTGCGCGACATCAACCCCCAATACCGGGAGAGACGAATCCCCGACGATCCGCTCACTTGCCTCCAATGTGGCTCGGGACTGTACCCAACTAAAACCTGTTTGCACAACTCCTTTGAGCGTGGTAAAGTAGTAATCTAAGCACAGTGGGAACTCACACGAGACAAATGACGATCTCAGGTCGATGAACTAACCTGTACACATGTCACCAGGGAATTGCTATCTGACGATATGTATAATACCAACTAGCAGATTCCCGGCGAGTCCTGTCCGGTGTACTCATAACCCAATGAGCATCTGTATACATCTTAGGTGATCCTACTGACACCAATGGCTTGTGAGACCGGCCATCGCCCCTCGTTGGGGTCTCGACTGTATACACTAGTCTACTCTGGAGTATCGATGCCCTGTCTTGAAACTCCCACGACTAGGGACACTTTAAGGATGTGCTTACAGACTCCAGGTCCCACGTATATGATCGCCATCATACTGCTAGTAATCAAGCAAGAATCCTATGGGCTCTATCATCATGCAATAGTGAACTAAAGCATGTCTACAATGATAAAGACAAACCAGATAGCAAACTATCATCTCGAGCAAGACTGTCATATCGGTATAGGTCCTGCCTCAATCATTGCAATCATGTACCTGCGATCCAATAATTGACTTTGAGGGCACTATCTCCAACAATCTCCCACTTGCACTTAAGGCTAATTATTGCGATGTCGCATACTCACAGCCCGTGTGATACCGAACATCCATCTCTTCTACTAATCAGTTTCACAAAACTAGTTTGTAAAACTCTTGTGTTCGAGAAATAGCCTCAGTGAGTGGATCCGCCCTGATGTTTCTTTCTATGTCACTCTTAATCTCAAGTTCGCGGAGAAAACCATCTCCCAAAACGAGTAATACATGCCTTAGAATATGTCTGAATATCTGATGGGACCTAGTTCATAAATGAACTCCAAATCCAGACTTCTTAGACTTTATTGATAACTGAACCTAATCAGTATCGCGCACCATGCCTCCCACAGTATCCTCTTGGACCACCTGTCCATAATACTGTCCCTCGTCAGAGGGAAAACTATAACTCTGACAATCACTCTGTCATCCATGTCACCTCTGAAGCCTGGAATGATAACCGTCTCTCGAAGGAGGCTGCCGTCATCAAATCCGTAGAACATGCACTTATGTTCTAAAACTGCTTCATTATGTTTCTTCTGGATTAGATTAATATAAACTTATCGCATCTAGTGCAAAAACAACATTTGGTGTGGTACTTGACATCTCATGATCGACTCAATTGCCTAAGCAAGTGATCTACCAATCATGCACTTCCTTCTCTCCTTTAGTCTTTAAGACACCTTTAGAAAGGGTGACTCCATCACCTACAGATACACCACCATGCCAGGAGTCATCTATTCTAAAAACTATTATAATACAGTCACAGTACCCACATTGGGAAACTACCCAAATCTTGATCTAAAACCATAAATCTAGAAACCAGAATGTCTGATATTATATCCATATCCTTTGTGGAGAAACAACTGTGTGACGACCAAAGTACAACTGACCGTAGTATAGGAATTTTACTTCCTACTCTGTATATGTCATCCAAATACCAGGAAATCACACCCTACTACCTTCTTAACAGATCCATCCCCTATTCTGATGAAGTCAAACCCATGACTGTCACATCAAAAATTAGATGATCTAATCTCCGCTATATTTTCTCAAGCCTATAAATAGACATAAGCTACTTGCCCACTACGCTTCCGCTGCTACCACTGACTACGACAACCCTCTGGCAGAATAATATACACGTACACTTCTAAAGCTAGTTTAGAACGACGTTATACTTATCCTCTTGCCGGGTTTCATAGTCTGGAACAACAGTAGTATCAAGTCTGGGTAAACAAGAACCTCCCTGTCACCGTCCTTGAGGCTACCTGAGTACCTCTCGGGTGTCTGAGGTTACCCACCATATCTGCGGAGTGGCTATTGGAATGTCAAACCTGATTGAATATATAGGTCCTACTAAATTTTCCATAATCGTTTGCGGTTCTGGAATCACTTCCAGTTCTACCATACTCCCACTACTGTTTTCTAAAAAAATCCATTTTTACTAAAACTGTGGCGAGTCAAGAACAATATCACTATTGATCTTCCAGATGGTAGAAAAGTCAACCCTCGTCGAAGCCAGGGTCAACCCACAAACTGCCATTATAGAAACGTGCCTTGAGTTATCCAGTGTCTGGTTTTAAGCATAAGCTGGACAACTCCCCGTACCTTAACATCGTTAAGACATGAACCATTCTATATCTAATATAGAAAGAGGCACTAATTTAATTGGAACCAGATTCAAATCATGCAGCTGTCTCCAGTGCATATCAACTTAATGGAGAGAGGCTTATCAGCATTACTCAACTTAGGAATCCATCCAATTATGAGTAACCTTGTCACGACCCGAAAGTACGGAACATGACCGGTACTTAAACTACGAACGTCTCGAGGCGTACGTAATCTAAGTAAACCGAAAACCCAGAAATCCAAACCAAGAAAATAGTAGAGCGCAGGAAAAACCAACTTAAAGCAAGTAGTTTCAATAGCATAAGCCGAATTATGCGGTTTTTTTAAAAACATCAAAATTTTACTGAAAATTTCGGCAGAGTCTCCTTTGTAAATACTGGCCCCCAAACGGGATACAACATGAATAGTATACGAAATCAAGAAAAAGGCATCCCCAAGCGGGAGCTAGCTCTTCGTCAATCGACGGTCACAACCACACAAGCAAAATAATATACAACGCCAACGGCGAGGATCAAAACTCAAAAGGAAACTCAAAACCACCAGAAATCCACAGAAATAACACGCGCGACTCTAAGGTCGAAAGAATAACCTCACGGGTCTCTATATCAAAAATGAATACAAGTTTGGTTGATGGAATTTACTAGATACAACTGAATAATATTATACAAGGTAATATGATGGGTACGATACAAGAAAAACCCACCTACTAGCAAGTCACCCGAATGAAACTGAGCCCGCAACGCCGTAATGAAACCTGTACGGCAAACCTGCAAGAAACTGGGGCACAACGGGGGTGAGTTGCCAACTCATGAATAGAAAAACATCTACGCACAGAAATCGCATAAATAACGCAACCTAGCTCAATGATCATAATATATCCTCAAAAATATACATAACAAGCAGCCTATAACAATGGCTAGGGTAATATCTAACCGAATGCAATCTCATGTGCCAGTGTCAGTGCCTCAGGTAGCAATATATCATATGAATGAGGTATGAATGCATGAAAACAGAATACATGTAAATGAAGAAACTGTTTTCATAAATTAGTGAGATTTCCTTCGTATTTTTAAACTGAGGTATCATAATGAAATCAGTATCAACAGTGTCTAGCATCGACACAAAACATAAATCTCACTGTCTCAAAATATCAATGTCTCAATCTCAATATCTAGGGCGCCGTCAGTCCAGACCGGCCCCTACCATCCATCTCAAGACCACGACGGTATCCTCCGGATATCCGACGCGTCGGGTAATATCACCGGTAGGTAATCTGTCCCCTACCAGGCTCAACGTCAACACCACATTCATCTTGCCCCAGGGTACCATACCGGGCCCACCATGTACCCGTGACGGTTCCTCCACTCCTCGACACGGATCTTGAAAACCACAGCAAACTCATGGTGGACGACACTTACATCACTAGAAAACCGCAATTTACATATTTTAAAAGGTTAATAAGTTTAGAAATTTTGCGGCTTTCCCCCGAAATCCAGAAATATCATAAATCTCAAGAAGTCATCACAAGTGCATATGTCAATGCTAATGAATGTATATGGTGTCAATAACCAAGTTGCAATGTATGATTAATAACTAGGCATGAACAATGGAATAACAGTATGCATGAAGTGACAAGTAATAACTACAACGTCTAAACTGGCATATAACCCAAGTACACTAATATCGTATCAACTACTAACTAACAAGCTAAGCCAAGCAATAGTATTTTCTAAGTGTACGTGACATGGCAATTACCGATGAAGATGTGTGTGAGCCGGCAAGTAAGTGTATGTGGTACATACGCATCATCGGTAATGGTGCTGGTGTCCTAACAGCATGATATCAATAATGGAGTATGCAGCAAAATAAGTATGCGGGGCAGAGCGAACAGCAATAATGTGCGGAAGCAGAATACTAGACACAACGATAACTAATCAGTATTAAACTAATATAAGTCCTACAAATGGTGCCTTTTGAAATAACACGAATCATGGGGTTTTGAAAATAGGGGCTACGGTGTTTTTATGAAAAGATACGTCTTTGAAATATCCGTAGGATCCCTTGGGCTGTCTTTTAAAATACCCACGATTCGTTAGTTTTTTTTTTAAAATAGGTAAGAATCTAATCTAATCTAATAACTAAACTAAACTAAAGGGCTAAGCTAACGAGCTGAACTACAGGTAAGGAAACCGCCTATCATCTGAGTCGATACGTATACATACCTGTATATGTATAGTCGGTGATCCCGCCTCAATAATATCATAGCCGATACCATATCTATAATCAGGCATCCCAAGTCAAGAGTGCGGATCAATCATCAATATAGCTCGTACGTAAATCCGTCGTACGGCATCCCAAATCTGGGTACGGGTCAATATCACATTCATCATACTATTCACCTGGTATCCTCTTTATAAATTATCATGATCGGGGTTCTGATCTACGTCTAGTACCATACTGATACCGCCTAAGTATGCATGGACGTGTGTGAAACACTACGTCAAGGACCCGCTACAACGTCATGTCGTATCTCAACTACGAGTCCTGCTATATCACCGATCTCACGGCCTCAATCAAATCTCATCGACTCAGCTCAACCCCAAGTATCATCCTCAATCCGTATGTGAACACATAGTCCCATACCCATGTGAACACATAACTATAAAGAATCCCATGAGCATATATCAATAGGAATGGATGCAAGTATGTATGTGTGTATGTGTAGTGCAACACTACCCTAGGGTTCGCAACACTAAAGTAATCCAACACACCAATATCTATCCTAAGCATCGTTATTAATCCCAAATAACATATAATAATTGTTGGTGTGTATACGCTTCCGTATACACCACCACGGACTGCGGGGGTGCTATACGCCATCCACCCGACTTCTCCCCGTAGATATAAATCTACTCACCTGGTCCTCGCTCGCCGGTGCCGACGTCGCCACGCGCTTGATTGTCATCTCGAAGTCCGCATGGGGTACCTAAATATCATAACGCACCGTATCGCATTAAAACTAAATTCGAAATCGAAACGGCACACGAAAATCAAATCGGCACGCGTATCACGCATAGGTCCAAACCTATCGCCTACGCATGCAAGAATAGTCAAACCAACCCTCGATGTCGATGTACAAACATCAAACCATCGAGAAAAATCCAATCACACTCATTTGCACATTCACGAACACTAATTTTAATATAAACTAGGTTAAAACTCACAAAAACCCCAATTTCACTTAAAAAGTCATTTTTCCGAAAATCTAGCAAGCACAATTCGCCGTTTTTGTACAAAACATGATGTTTAAATGAATGTAGCGGCCAATATACTTATTAAATATCTTAAATAAGTCATAGAAACAATTTCCGGAATTTAATCTCATTAAATTCCAAAAACCCTAATATTCTAGTTTACAAAAATACCCTTTTTAAAAATTTCAAAGCAAAAATGCACAAACTACAATCTAGCTTAGATTTGCATGATCTAAAGCATTAAACCACACTTAATAAAGTTAATTAAGTCATGAAAAAGCTAAACACATTTTTAATCCCAAGTATTTAACCAAATTCAAAAATCCAGTAGGCAAATTAGCACATTAACACAATTTTTTTTTAAACTAACCATTAGCACTAGCTACTAATCTTGTATTAACATGAAAAAAACCCTAAATATAACACACAACCATACACCAATTTTACAAAACCCTAACTTGCATTCAAATTCATAACTTGAATTCCAAAACTTGCAATTAAACTCACATATCCAAATTAACACTTAATTAAATTAGCTTAAGAAATTAGTAACAAATTAAGCAACAAAAATGTTTAGAATTATACCCAAAACATATGAAGATCCACAAGTATCCAAGGCCTCCTAAAATGCCCTCTTTTCACAAGGATCCATGCTATACGGGCTAAGCTAAAATGGGTAGGAGTCGGATTTGGATTTAGATTTGAATTTAGCATGGATTTTGAAGTGATTTGTGGATTTTTTTTTATGAAGAAAAGAGTGGGATTTTGGGGGGGGGGGATGCTGTTGTTGGGAGGGGGGCTCGGCCTGATTGGGGGTGTGAGGAGAGAGAGGGAGGTAGAGAAAATACAAGGGAGGAAAATCAAGGTCAAGGTAAGGTCAAAAGTCCACCTAATTCACCCATTTTCTTTTCTTTTCTTTCATATCTTTTCCTTTGAAAATCAAGGGGGGGAAAATATGGTGGCTACTGAATTCAGCCATGGGGAGGAGTAAGTGGGGGTGTGTGGGTGTGGGTACGGGTGTGGGGTGATGAAAAATGATAAATACAGTACCCCAAGCATCCATTTACGCTAAAAAAAAGCATTTTTTCTTCAATAACTTCTAAACCGTTTTGGCAAATGATTTCGTTCCAAAAACCACATGATAAAATTTTATTTAATGTTTTATGATGCACAAAATTTGTTGCAACTCATTCCAATTTGTAATTTTCCCTAATTAAATGTATTAGTGACGGCTTAAAATAATAATAAAATAATATTTTTTCAGAAAATTTGAAATTTCACCAGCGACTCAATAAACACCAAATAATAGCAATTACATAGCTAGAATATTTATATTTAATTTTTATAATAAGATATTTGTATTTTGACTTTTTACAGAAAACCCCCTTATTTTACCGATTTTTCGAAATTTCACCGAAACGATTTTCAAAACGTTACAATCTTCTCCCCTTAAAGAAATTCAGTCCCCGAATTTAAATTCAAACTCCCCCAAATACTAAAACATCTAAGAAAAACCATCAAGTCGTCGGGGCTCCGAAATTGTAACTACATAAAACAAATCGTAGAGCAACGCACGCGCTTGAAAAATGAGCATATAACTCAAATCGAAACTCCGTCAAGCATCCCGCAATCATCGGAGTCATGGAGAAGACATCAATGCCAAATCCAAATCAAAACCAATATGACATAACTCGAAACTATACATGTAAATATCGAATCTATATATGTAAGTATCTGAAGAAAATGCATGCCGAATCTCTTTAAGTCTCTGTGCACGCGTATAACACTGCACAGTGGCGGACGTCTATCATAAGAAAATAACTATATATATATATACCTTTGTTTGAAATGTACGTTCCGCCGTTTTGGAAACAATTTAGAAGGGTCTCCTTGTTTTAAACATTTCGTGTCATATCAGACACGTAGGTAAATACTGAGGCTATAGCTCGCTTTTTGGAAATCCCTTCAATAACTATCAATGCATGCAAAATATATTCAGGTACTATCCTCTGACTAGTCCTGCTCAGTACGAAAACACATAGCAATATCATAAAAACGTACTGCTCTATACGAAATAAATCCCAAAATATGCACATGAATGCTACGTGCGTCTGGTGCGCACGGAAATCAAAATCCATGAATGTGCCATACATGCGCACAGAAACAACATCTAAGTGCATCGGGTGTGAACGAAACATCTGTCGTAGGCAACGTGTGTGCCTGACAGCAAAATCAGGTGCATCTGACATGCATGAAAAATCTCGAATTAGTGCATCTGGTGTGCACCAAATCGCATCTCGTAACAGGCGCCCAACAGGCGCTAAAAATCCAATCCGGTGCATAAAATGCACAAAACAAATGTCGAGCATCACCCTCGAAATCGAAATCCAGTGTATCCAAGTGCACAAAATACATGTCACTGCACTGCCAGCATATATAAACTATACAGAGTGCAGGAACCAAATCGCGTGCGTGCATACGCACAAAATCAATTCAACTGTTTAAAACCGTAAAATCACAAACATGTGAAACTAAAGCACGAAAACGATATCAAATGCAACACAGTGCAAAGATCGTAAATCCTCAATCATCAAAATCAAATTATACGAATAAATCACCCAAAACATCGAAATCAATAATGGCGGAACAGTACCGCTCAAGCGCATCCTCTAAGAATCTCGGCCAACTGCCATGGTCCCTAGTGGGACGTCTCGTCGATGATCATGAACTCTGTCCTGCTGATGTGCATAACCATGGCCACTCCTGGGTCAAGGTCTTCACTGTGAATTACCAATCTTTCGGTCCATCGGCTCATCGGCCCTGTCGGGTGTGCTAACAGGGACGATTCCATTCTGGCACTTCTCTGGTCATCTCTTAGTCAAACATCGCGACCACTCATAAGACAGCATATCACTGGCGTCGGCCTCTGGCTCTCTGAATGTACGTGACACATCTGATCCTGGGTGCAAGTATCATTGCAGCAGTGTCCTGGAAGGAATCCTGCTCACGGTCTCTTCCATGTCTCGTCTCTGCCAACTGTCCGGAAGTCATTGTCCTTTCCTATATCTGCGTCTTGCTCTGGAACGACTGCATACTCATCGCGACTCCTTCTGGAAGGTAAGTCCAAGTACCATGCCTTGGCATGCGCATCGCCTCTCTGATGTCGGCGGAGTGGAACGTCATCTCATCTAGATCTGGTGCGAACCTCTTACTCCACTTTTCTCTAATGTCGTCTGTTTTGGACTCGTCTCGTCGCGGCTGCATGGACTGAGCTCCAACGGCTATCCTCGTATCTGGAGTCTCCCAAGAATGCATCTCACCACCTAGCATCCGAATTAAGTCGAGCCATCCGATCGAGTCGTCAAAACCTCATAATCCCCCAAGAGTTCAACCTTTTGGGCACAGTTTAATAGTATCGAGTATATACCACAGCATCGGTGGTCCAGCCGTAGAAGGGCAAACCCAAGCCTCACTAATGGCGCCGTAGAACTGCCGCAAACCCGAAGGTTCAAAGGCCTTCACACGGTCATTAAGTCGAGTTAGGGTTTCATTCTTCTAGAGGGACCATAGAATTGCCTCCATGTCTTTCCGAATACTTTAAACTTGGAATAATAGGTTTCTGACATTCGATCATCTCTGTCGACTCCCAACGTCTCCGCGTGAAGTCGTCTCTAGCTAGAATCAATTTATCTGATGACCTCTCATGGGTAGGCGAACGAACCACCTGTCCTAGTCATTCATCATCGGGTGACTAGCGACCTTCTATCATTTATTCGTACAACTCGCCCCGCAATAGCTCGAGGCGCTCTGATACCAACTTTGTCACGACCCGAAAGTACGGAACATGACCGGCACTTAAACTACGAACGTCTCGAGGCGTACGTAATCTAAGTAAACCGAAAACCCAGAAATCCAAACCAAGAAAATAGTAGAGCGCAGGAAAAACCAACTTAAAGCAAGTAGTTTCAATAGCATAAGCCGAATTATGCGGTTTTTTAAAAAACATCAAAATTTTACTGAAAATTTCGGCAGAGTCTCCTTTGTAAATATGGCCCCTAAACGGGATACAACATGAATAGTATACGAAATCAAGAAAAAGGCATCCCCAAGCGGGAGCTAGCTCTTCGTCAATCGACGGTCACAACCACACAAGAAAAATAATATACAACGCCAACGGCGAGGATCAAAACTCAAAAGGAAACTCAAAACCACCAAAAATCTACAGAAATAACACGCGCGACTCTAAGGTCGAAAGAATAACCTCACGGGTCTCTATCTCAAAAATGAATACAAGTTTGGTTGATGGAATTTACTAGATACAACTGAATAATATTATACAAGGTAATATGATGGGTACGATACAAGAAAAACCCACCTACTAGCAAGTCACCCGAATGAAACTGAGCCCGCAACGCCATAATGAAACCTGTACGGCAAACCTGCAAGAAACTGGGGCACAACGGGGGTGAGTTGCCAACTCGTGAATAGAAAAACATCTACGCACAGAAATCGCATAAATAACGCAACCTAGGTCAATGATCATAATATATCCTCAAAAATATACATAACAAGCAGCCTATAACAATGGCTAGGGTAATATCTAACCGAGTGAAATCTCATGTGCCCGTGTCAGTGCCTCAGGTAGCAATATATCATATGAATGAGGTATGAATGCATGAAAACAGAATACATGTAAATGAAGAAACTGTTTTCATAAATTAGTGAGATTTCCTTCGTATTTTTAAACTGAGGTATCATAATGAAATCAGTATCAACAGTGTCTAGCATCGACACAAAACATAAATCTCACTGTCTCGAAATATCAATGTCTCAATCTCAATATCTAGGGCGCCGTCAGTCCAGACCGACCCCTACCATCCATCTCAAGACCACGACGCTATCCTCCGGATATCCGACGTGTCGGGTAATATCACCGGTAGGTAATCTGTCCCCTGCCAGGCTCAACGTCAACACCACATTCATCTTGCCCCGGGGTACCATACCGGGCCCACCATGTACCCGTGACGGTTCCTCCACTCCTCGACACGGATCTCGAAAACCACAGCAAACTCATGGTGGACGACACTTACATCACTAGAAAACCGCAATTTACATATTTTAAAAGGTTAATAAGTTTAGAAATTTTGCGGCTTTCCCCCGAAATCCAGAAATATCATAAATCTCAAGAAGTCATCACAAGTGCATATGTCAATGCTAATGAATGTATATGGTGTCAATAACCAAGTTGCAATGTATGATTAATAACTAGGCATGAACAATGGAATAACAGTATGCATGAAGTGACAAGTAATAACTGCAATGTCTAAACTGGCATATAACCCAGGTACACTAATATCGTATCAACTACTAACTAACAAGCTAAGCCAAGCAATAGTATTTTCTAAGTGTACGTGACATGGCAATTACCGATGAAGATGTGTGTGAGCCGGCAAGTAAGTGTATGTGGTACATACGCATCATCGGTAATGGTGCTGGTGTCCTAACAGCATGATATCAATAATGGAGTATGCAGCAAAATAAGTATGCGGGGCAGAGCGAACAGCAATAATGTGCGGAAGCAGAATACTAGACACAACGATAACTAATCAGTATTAAACTAATATAAGTCCTACAAATGGTGCCTTTTGAAATAACACGAATCATGGGGTTTTGAAAATAGGGGCTACGGTGTTTTTATGAAAAGATACGTCTTTGAAATATCCGTAGGATCCCTTGGGCTGTCTTTCAAAATACCCACGATTCGTTAGTTTTTTTTTTGAAATAGGTAAGAATCGAATCTAATCTAATAACTAAACTAAACTAATGGGCTAAGCTAACGAGCTGAACTACAGGTAAGGAAACCGCCTATCATCTGAGTCGATACGTATACATACCTGTATATGTATAGTCGGTGATCCCGCCTCAATAATATCATAGCCGATACCATATCTATAATCAGGCATCCTAAGTCAAGAGTGCGGATCAATCATCAATATAGCTCGTACGTAAATCCGTCGTACGGCATCCTAAATCTGGGTACAGGTCAATATCACATTCATCATACTATTCACCTGGTATCCTCTTTATAAATTATCATGATCGGGGTACTGATCTACGTCTAGTACCATACTGATACCGCCTAAGTATGCATGGACGTGTGTGAAACACTACGTCAAGGACCCGCTACAACGTCATGTCGTATCTCAACTACGAGTCCTGCTATATCACCGATCTCACGGCCTCAATCAAATCTCATCGACTCAGCTCAACCCCAAGTATCATCCTCAATCCGTATGTGAACACATAGTCCTATACCCATGTGAACACATAACTATAAAGAATCCCATGAGCACATATCAATAGGAATGTATGCAAGTATGTATGTGTGTATGTGTAGTGCAACACTACCCTAGGGTTCGCAACACTAAAGTAATCCAACACACCAATTTCCATCCTAAGCATCGTTATTAATCCCAAATAACATATAATAATTGTTGGTGTGTATACACTTCCGTATACACCACCACGGACTGCGGGGGTGCTATACGCCATCCACCCGACTTCTCCCCGTAGATATAAATCTACTCACCTGGTCCTCGCTCGCCGGTGCCGACGTCGCCACGCGCTTGCTTGTCGTCTCGAAGTCCGCATGGGGTACCTACATATCATAATGCACCGTATCGCATTAAAACTAAATTCGAAATCGAAACGGCATACGAAAATCAAATCGGCACGCGTATCACGCATAGGTCCAAACCTATCGCCTACGCATGCAAGAATAGTCAAACCAACCCTCGATGTCGATGTACAAATATCAAACCATCGAGAAAAATCCAATCACACTCATTTGCACATTCACGAACACTAATTTTAATATAAACTAGGTTAAAACTCCCAAAAACCCCAATTTCACTTAAAAAGTCATTTTTCCGAAAATCTAGCAAGCACAATTCGCCGTTTTTGTACAAAACATGATGTTTAAATGAATGTAGCGGCCAATATACTTATTAAATATCTTAAATAAGTCATAGAAACAATTTCCGGAATTTAATCTCATTAAATTCCAAAAACCCTAATATTCTAGTTTACAAAAATACCCTTTTTAACAATTTCAAAAAAAATGCACAAACTACAATCTAGCTTAGATTTGCATGATATTAAACCACACTTAATAAAGTTAATGAAGTCATGAAAAAGCTAAACACATTTTTAATCCCAAGTATTTAACCAAATTCAAAAATCTAGTAGGCAAATTAGTACATTAACACAATTTTTTTTTAAACTAACCATTAGCACTAGCTACTAATCTTGTATTAACATGACAAAAAGCCTAAATATAACACACAACCATACACCAATTTTATAAAACCCTAACTTGCATTCAAATTCATAACTTGAATTCCAAAACTTGCAATTAAACTCACATATCCAAATTAACACTTAATTAAATTAGCTTAAGAAATTAGTAACAAATTATGCAACAAAAATGTTTAGAATTATACCCAAAACATATGAAGATCCACAAGCATCCATGGCCTCCCAAAATGCCCTCTTTTCACAAGGATCCATGCTATACAGGCTAAGCTAAAATGGGTAGGAGTCGGATTTGGATTTAGATTTGAATTTTGCATGGATTTTGAAGTGATTTGTGGATTTTTTTGATGAAGAAAAGAGTGGGATTTTGGGGGGGGCTGCTGCTGTTGGGAGGGGGGCTCGGCCTGATTCGGGGTGTGAGGAGAGAGAGGGAGGTAGAGAAAATACAAGGGAGGAAAATCAAGGTCAAGATAAGGTCAAAAGTCCACCTAATTCACCCATTTTCTTTTCTTTTCTTTCATATCTTTTCCTTTGAAAATCAAGGGGGGAAAAATATGGTGGCTACTGAATTCAGCCATGGGGAGGAGTAAGTGGGGGTGTGGGTACGGGTGTGGGTACGGGTGTGGGGTGATGAAAAATGATAAATACAGTACCCCAAGCATCCATTTACGCTAAAAAAAACATTTTTTCTTCAATAATTTCTAAACCGTTTTGGCAAATGATTTCGTTCCAAAAACCACATGATAAAATTTTGTTTAATGTTTTATGATGCAAAAAATTTGTTTCAACTCATTCCAATTTGTAATTTTCCCTAATTAAATGTATTAGTGACGGCTTAAAATAATAATAAAATAATATTTTTTCAGAAAATTTGAAATTTCACCAGCGGCTCAATAAACACCAAATAATAGCAATTACATAGCTAGAATATGTATATTTAATTTTTATAATAAGATATGTGTATTTTGACTTTTTACAGAAAACCCCCTTATTTTACCGATTTTTCGAAATTTCACTGAAACGATTTTCAAAACGTTACAATCTTCCCCCCTTAAAGAAATTCGGTCCCCGAATTTAAATTCAAACTCCCCCAAATACTAAAACATCTAAGAAAAACCATCAAGTCGTCGGGGCTCCGAAATTGTAACTACATAAAACAAATCGTAGCGCAGCGCACGCGCTTGAAAAATGAGCATATAACTCAAATCGAAACTCCGTCAAGCATCCCGCAATCATCGGAGTCATGGAGAAGACATCAATGCCAAATCCAAATCAAAACCAATATGACATAACTCGAAACTATACATGTAAATATCGAATCTATATATGTAAGTATCTGAAGGAAATGCATGCCAAATCTCTTTAAGTCTCTGTGCACGCGTATAACACTGCACAGTGGCGGACGTCTATCATAAGGAAATAACTATATACATATATACCTTTATTTGAAATGTACGTTCCGCCGTTTTGGAAACAATTTAGAAGGGTCTCCTTGTTTTAAACATTTCGTGTCATATCAGACACGTAGGTAAATACTGAGGCTATAGCTCGGTTTTTGGAAATCCCTTCAATAACTATCAATGCATGCAAAATATATTCTGGTACTATCCTCTGACTAGTCCTGCTCAGTACGAAAACACATAGCAATATCATAAAAACGTACTGCTCTATTCGAAATAAATCCCAAAATATGCACATGAATGCTACGTGCGTCTGGTGCGCACGGAAATCAAAATCCATGAATGTGCCATACATGCGCACAGAAACAACATCTAAGTGCATCGGGTGTGCACGAAACATCTGTCGTAGGCAATGTGTGTGCCTGACAGCAAAATCAGGTGCATCTGACATGCATGAAAAATCTCGAATTAGTGCATCTGGTATGCACCAAATCGGATCTCGTAACAGGCGCCCAACAGGCGCTAAAAATCCAATCCGGTGCATAAAATGCACAAAACAAATGTCGAGCATCACCCTCGAAATCGAAATCCAGTGTATCCAAGTGCACAAAATACATGTCACTGCACTGCCAGCATATATAAACTATACAGAGTGCAGGAACCAAATCGCGTGCGTGCATACGCACAAAATCAACTCAACTGTTTACAACCGTAAAATCACAAACATGTGAAACTAAAGCACGAAAACGATATCAAGTGCAACACTGTGCAAAGATCGTAAATCCTCAATCATCAAAATAAATTATACGAATAAATCACCCAAAACATCGAAATCAATAATGGCGGAACAGTACCGCTCAAGCGCATCCTCTAAGAATCTCGGCCAACTGCCATGGTCCCTAGTGGGACGTCTCGTCGATGATCATGAACTCTGTCCTGCTGATGTGCATAACCATGGCCACTCCTGGGTCAAGGTCTTCACTGTGAATTACCAATCTTTCGGTCCATCGGCTCATCGGCCCTGTCGGGTGTGCTAACGGGGACGATTCCGTTCTGGCACTTCTCTGGTCATCTCTTGGTCAATCATCGCGACCACTCATAAGACAGCATATCACTGGCGTCGGCCTCTGGCTCTCTGAATGTACGTGACACATCTGATCCTGGGTGCAAGTATCATTGCAGCAGTGTCCTGGAAGGAATCCTGCTCACGGTCTCTTCCATGTCTCGTCTCTGCCAACTGTCCGGAAGTCATTGTCCTTTCCTATATCTGCGTCTTGCTCTGGAACGACTGCATACTCATCGCGACTCCTTCTGGAAGGTAAGTCCAAGTACCATGCCTCGGCATGCGCATCGCCTCTCTGATGTCGGCGGAGTGGAACGTCATCTCATCTAGATCTGGTGCGAACCTCTTACTCCACTTTTCTCTAATGTCGTCTTCTTTGGACTCGTCTCGTCGCGGCTACATGGACTGAGCTCCAACGGCTATCCTCGTATCTGGAGTCTCCCAAGAATGCATCTCACCACCTAGCAACCGAATTAAGTCGAGCCATCCGATCGAGTCGTCAAAACCTCATAATCCCCCAAGAGTTCAACCTTTTGGGCACAGTTTAATAGTATCGAGTACATACCACAGCATCGGTGGTCCAGCCATAGAAGGGCAAACCCAAGCCTCACTAATGGCGGCGTAGAACTGCCGCAAACCCGAAGGTTCAAAGGCCTTCACACGGTCATTAAGTCGAGTTAGGGTTTCATTCTTCTAGAGGGACCATAGAATTGCCTGCATGTCTTTCCGAATACTTTAAACTTGGAATAATAGGTTTCTGACATTCGATCATCTCTGTCGACTCCCAACGTCTCCGCGTGAAGTCGTCTCTAGCTAGAATCAATTTATCTGATGACCTCTCATGGGGTAGGCGAACGAACCATCTGTCCTAGTCATTCATCATCGGGTGACTAGCGACCTTCTATCATTTATTCGTACAACTCGCCCCGCAATAGCTCGAGGCGCTCTGATACCAACTTTGTCACGACCCGAAAGTACGGAACATGACCGGCACTTAAACTACGAACGTCTCGAGGCGTACGTAATCTAAGTAAACCGAAAACCCAGAAATCCAAACCAAGAAAATAGTAGAGCGCAGGAAAAACCAACTTAAAGCAAGTAGTTTCAATAGCATAAGCCGAATTATGCGGTTTTTTTAAAAACATCAAAATTTTACTGAAAATTTCGGCAGAGTCTCCTTTGTAAATACTGGCCCCCAAACGGGATACAACATGAATAGTATACGAAATCAAGAAAAAGGCATCCCCAAGCGGGAGCTAGCTCTTCGTCAATCGACGGTCACAACCACACAAGCAAAATAATATACAACGCCAACGGCGAGGATCAAAACTCAAAAGGAAACTCAAAACCACCAGAAATCCACAGAAATAACACGCGCGACTCTAAGGTCGAAAGAATAACCTCAAGGGTCTCTATCTCAAAAATGAATACAAGTTTGGTTGATGGAATTTACTAGATACAACTGAATAATATTATACAAGGTAATATGATAGGTACGATACAAGAAAAACCCACCTACTAGCAAGTCACCCGAATGAAACTGAGCCCGCAACGCCGTAATGAAACCTGTACGGCAAACCTGCAAGAAACTGGGGCACAACGGGGGTGAGTTGCCAACTCGTGAATAGAAAAACATCTACGCACAGAAATCGCATAAATAACGCAACCTAGGTCAATGATCATAATATATCCTCCAAAATATACATAACAAGCAGCCTATAACAATGGCTAGGGTAATATCTAACCGAGTGAAATCTCATGTGCCCGTGTCAGTGCCTCAGGTAGCAATATATCATATGAATGAGGTATGAATGCATGAAAACAGAATACATGTAAATGAAGAAACTGTTTTCATAAATTAGTGAGATTTCCTTCGTATTTTTAAACTGAGGTATCATAATGAAATCAGTATCAACAGTGTCTAGCATCGACACAAAACATAAATCTCACTGTCTCGAAATATCAATGTCTCAATCTCAATATCTAGGGCGCCGTCAGTCCAGACCGGCCCCTACCATCCATCTCAAGACCACGACGCTATCCTCCGGATATCCGACGCGTCGGGTAATATCACCGGTAGGTAATCTGTCCCCTGCCAGGCTCAACGTCAACACCACATTCATCTTGCCCCGGGGTACCATACCGGGCCCACCATGTACCCGTGACGGTTCCTCCACTCCTCAACACGGATCTCGAAAACCACAGCAAACTCATGGTGGACGACACTTACATCACTAGAAAACCGCAATTTACATATTTTAAAAGGTTAATAAGTTTAGAAATTTTGCGGCTTTCCCCCGAAATCCAGAAATATCATAAATCTCAAGAAGTCATCACAAGTGCATATGTCAATGCTAATGAATGTATATGGTGTCAATAACCAAGTTGCAATGTATGATTAATAACTAGGCATGAACAATGGAATAACAGTATGCATGAAGTGACAAGTAATAACTACAATGTCTAAACTGGCATATAACCCAGGTACACTAATATCGTATCAACTACTAACTAACAAGCTAAGCCAAGCAATAGTATTTTCTAAGTGTACGTGACATGGCAATTACCGATGAAGATGTGTGTGAGCCGGCAAGTAAGTGTATGTGGTACATACGCATCATCGGTAATGGTGCCGGTGTCCTAACAGCATGATATCAATAATGGAGTATGCAGCAAAATAAGTATGCGGGGCAGAGCGAACAACAATAATGTGCGGAAGCAGAATACTAGACACAACGATAACTAATCAGTATTAAACTAATATAAGTCCTACAAATGGTGCCTTTTGAAATAACACGAATCATGGGGTTTTGAAAATAGGGGCTACGGTGTTTTTATGAAAAGATACGTCTTTGAAATATCCGTAGGATCCCTTGGGCTGTCTTTTAAAATACCCACGATTCGTTAGTTTTTTTTTTGAAATAGGTAAGAATCGAATCTAATCTAATAACTAAACTAAACTAATGGGCTAAGCTAACGAGCTGAACTACAGGTAAGGAAACCGCCTATCATCTGAGTCGATACGTATACATACCTGTATATGTATAGTCGGTGATCCCGACTCAATAATATCATAGCCGATACCATATCTATAATCAGGCATCCCAAGTCAAGAGTGCGGATCAATCATCAATATAGCTCGTACGTAAATCCGTCGTACGGCATCCCAAATCTGGGTACGGGTCAATATCACATTCATCATACTATTCACCTGGTATCCTCTTTATAAATTATCTTGATCGGGGTACTGATCTACGTCTAGTACCATACTGATACCGCCTAAGTATGCATGGACGTGTGTGAAACACTACGTCAAGGACCCGCTACAACGTCATTTCGTATCTCAACTACGAGTCCTGCTATATCACCGATCTCACGGCCTCAATCAAATCTCATCGACTCAGCTCAACCCCAAGTATCATCCTCAAACCGTATGTGAACACATTGTCCCATACCCATGTGAACACATAACTATAAAGAATCCCATGAGCACATATCAATAGGAATGTATGCAAGTATGTATGTGTGTATGTGTAGTGCAACACTACCCTAGGGTTCGCAACACTAAAGTAATCCAACACACCAATATCCATCCTAAGCATCGTTATTAATTCCAAATAACATATAATAATTGTTGGTGTGTATAAGCTTCCGTATACACCACCACGGACTGCGGGGGTGCTATACGCCATCCACCTGACTTCTCCCCGTAGATATAAATCTACTCACCTGGTCCTCGCTCGCCGGTGCCGACGTCGCCACGCGCTTGCTTGTCGTCTCGAAGTCCGCATGGGGTACCTACATATCATAACGCACCGTATCGCATTAAAACTAAATTCGAATTCGAAACGGCATACGAAAATCAAATCGGCACGCGTATCACGCATAGGTCCAAACCTATCGCCTACGCATGCAAGAATAGTCAAACCAACCCTCGATGTCGATGTACAAACGTCAAACCATCGAGAAAAATCCAATCACACTCATTTGCACATTCACGAACACTAATTTTAATATAAACTAGGTTAAAACTCATAAAAACCCCAATTTCACTTAAAAAGTCATTTTTCCGAAAATCTAGCAAGCACAATTCGCCGTTTTTGTACAAAACATGATGTTTAAATGAATGTAGCGGCCAATATACTTATTAAATATCTTAAATAAGTCATAGAAACAATTTCCGGAATTTAATCTCATTAAATTCCAAAAACCCTAATATTCTAGTTTACAAAAATACCCTTTTTAACAATTTCAAAGCAAAAATGCACAAACTACAATCTAGCTTAGATTTGCATGATCTAAAGCATTAAACCACACTTAATAAAGTTAATGAAGTCATGAAAAAGCTAAACACATTTTTAATCCCAAGTATTTAACCAAATTCAAAAATTTAGTAGGCAAATTAGCACATTAACACAATTTTTTTTTTAAACTAACCATTAGCACTAGCTACTAATCTTGTATTAACATGACAAAAAGCCTAAATATAACACACAACCATACACCAATTTTACAAAACCCTAACTTGCATTCAAATTCATAACTTGAATTCCAAAACTTGCAATTAAACTCACATATCCAAATTAACACTTAATTAAATTAGCTTAAGAAATTAGTAACAAATTAAGCAACAAAAATGTTTAGAATTATACCCAAAACATATGAAGATCCACAAGCATCCATGGCCTCCCAAAATGCCCTCTTTTCACAAGGATCCATGCTATACGGGCTAAGCTAAAATGGGTAGGAGTCGGATTTGGATTTAGATTTGAATTTTGCATGGATTTTGAAGTGATTTGTGGATTTTTTTGATGAAGAAAAGAGTGGGATTTTGGGGGGGCTGCTGCTGTTGGGAGGGGGGGCTCGGCCTGATTGGTGGTGTGAGGAGAGAGAGGGAGGTAGAGAAAATACAAGGGAGGAAAGTCAAGGTCAAGGTAAGGTCAAAAGTCCACCTAATTCATCCATTTTCTTTTCTTTTCTTTCATATCTTTTCCTTTGAAAATCAAGGGGGGAAAAATATGGTGGCTGCTGAATTCAGCCATAGGGAGGAGTAAGTGGGGGTGTGTGGGTGTGGGTACGGGTGTGGGGTGATTAAAAATGATAAATACATTACCCCAAGCATCCATTTACGCTAAAAAAAAGCCTTTTTTCTTCAATAATTTCTAAACCGTTTTGGCAAATGATTTCGTTCCAAAAACCACATGATAAAATTTTATTTAATGTTTTATGATGCACAAAATTTGTTTCAACTCATTCCAATTTGTAATTTTCCCTAATTAAATGTATTAGTGACGGCTTAAAATAATAATAAAATAATATTTTTTCAGAAAATTTGAAATTTCACCAGCGGCTCAATAAACACCAAATAATAGCAATTACATAGCTAGAATATGTATATTTAATTTTTATAATAAGATATTTATATTTTGACTTTTTACAGAAAACCCCCTTATTTTACCGATTTTTCGAAATTTCACCGAAACGATTTTCAAAACGTTACAAACCTGAAAGAGAAACAAGTTTCTCAAAACCGTTACTATCAATTGAATACCAATCACAAGAATCTACATCTTCGATCTCTTTGAAGAATCCCGATACTTGTGATACCTGATTCTCTACTTTATTCTTATACCCACAACTTCTCAAAACTTGGACATTGTATTTCTACGAAACACTTGTCTAAAAACTAGAGAAGTCACAAGTAAACAGAACATAGTACGAGGACCTAGCCCTTTGTCCTGACGGACACTGGACAACATACAATACTCTGTATAAGTCCACTGAGTTGAATAACTCAAAAACCTGTGCATCGTAGGTTGAAAACTATACCCAGGCGATTTTCTCAAATATCACCAATTACAACGAATTCCGATATAATGAGGATGATCACCAAATTCCCAATAACTTACTCCCACTCATCATCTGTAAAACCATACAGATGTGAGAATGTAACATGGTAAATACATACCCTGGAGTAAGTATCTAATCGGGAAATCAGTTTTCTTTTAACAATGCACTGAAACATAAAAATGTTTCATAGAGATATCCTGGTATTCCTAGTAATGCCTCTTCCATTATCCTATTCATGACTGTAACCGTATATTTCTTTGCCATCTCTCCAAATCCCTTTATTTGTCTTTATTCATTACCTTCTGTACACCTTCATTAGGCTAAATGGTTTTCTTCCTTCCCCTCCGTTCGGTACCAGCCTATGGTTTGGAAGAAGACTATCCAGTAAGCATAATAGGTGTACCCTCCTAATCCTAGGAGTACTCGCAACTTGAGAGAAGGTGATGATAAAAGACTACTGAATAAAACCTTATTCTATTTCTCCCGAATTGGGGAAAAAATCAAAGGTGAAATAGGAGTGGCGATGAATTACGCGGTTTGGTCGTGAATGATAACAGTCGCAATTTACTTTTCCCTCTTTCTAATCCCTTTATCTTGTCTTTACATATTACCTTCTGCACACCTTACTTAGGCTAATTGGTTTTCTTCATTCCATACCTTTCGGCACCAGCCTATGGTTTGGAATAAGACTATCCAATAAGCGTAATAGGTGTACTCTTCTAAACCAAGGAGCCCTCGCAACCTGAGAGAAGGTGATAATAAAAGACAACTGAATAAACCAATTCTATTTCTCCTGAACCTGGATCCATCCTCGAAGAAGTCCCTCTGAGTTCGTACATAACCATACGATGGATCTATCCAATGGAAGTGGATGTCCGTAGTAATACGGGGTGTTCTGATAAATGCAAAGGGTAAAAGAAAGAGTGGTAATGACTTATGCAACTATAGACAATCCAAAAGCCAGTATTTTAAGAAGGTTCGGTTAACTTGGTCACTGAGTCATAGTCTAGGGTCGGTCAAAGTTCGCTGCCAAAGAGAGAGAGAAAAGAAACACTCTGCATGCACTCTAACCTAGATCAGAATGGTTATCACTTTATCTAATCAGGAAACCTCCCACTGTAATCTCAAATTCTCCTCCAAACCTGAAAGAAGAATTAGTCGGGATCACCCGAGGAGTAAACCAACTTATCAGTGAGAATCGGGATCCAACTATCATCGCATGATTACTTGATGGAAGCCACTCAAGTTATCACACTCCAGAAGGTATGCGCATGCCTGGAAAGTTTCCTGTATGTTTGAAACTCCCGATGTAATTTTTACCCCATGCTCTTATGACCTTAACTAAGGGCCAAAATATCATAAGTCACATGTCAAGTTCTTCCCGTCTCTATCCAGGTCAATTTGAACCCACCCGCACATGCCCTTGACTAAGGGCCAAAATGGCAGAACGACTGTCCCAAACCAACTCATCTATCTATGCAACAAATGAATAACCAGCAGCTACCAAACACTATGCCTTGACTAAGGGCCAAAATACATAGCTTGAATACTACTGAATACCCAAAAGAAATGACGGAGGGTTACGGCTGGTTTTTGGCGAAAAACCTTTAACATAATGAACTTGATCTCGTTGAAGGAAACTGATAGCTTTTTATAAAAATATAGTGGCGAAAACGTTTTGCTAAAGAGGTCACTCCCGATGAAGGGATCTCGGCTCTTTCCTCGTGGAATGAGGTGCTGGATATTCCAACTGAATACCGCTATACAAAGCAACTTGTAATCGACTATATTGAAGTTATTACCTTGACGTAAACTTATGCCCAAGGGGTCACTCCCGGTGAAGGGATATCTGCCGTTGCCTCGTCGAATGAGGTGCAGGATATTCTAAACTGAATATCACTATGCAAAACAAAAGGAAATGTCTTTGTATTAACACTTTTTAAAATTTGTTCCAACAACATCAAATATAGGTTTGTTTTATCCTTGCATTGATCAGAATCAATACAGTCCCATCTGTAGGGTTCCTAGGCACCCTAATGAGGTCTCACAAGGCATCGAACATGCCATAATAAAATTTTACGGGTGCCGAGAGACCCGACTACGGATCGTTTGCTAGATTTCTAGGCGAAAAAGCTAACTAGTTAACACTTAACTATGAGATACGGAAATACAACCTTTGTAGATCTGGTGCTCCACCTCCATAGCTCCGCAACGAAGTCGTCTCCGCTGTCCAAAAAGAATCCGGGCTCTAGTGTCGGCTTCGTCGGAGAAATGGCGAGCTAGGTCGTCGATGTCCATGCCGAAGATGATCTACGTCGAGGCATCGCTAAATCAAGCTCCGACTTCACCAAGTCCAAAAACTTGTGAAGAGAACACACTCTACTACTTGGCAAGAGGTAGAGGATGAAGAAATAGGAAGTGGGTAGACTTTAGAATTGGATTTCTCACTTGTTTTCATCAATCACCATTGATGAAGTGAACTTTCTTCATGTGAAGAAGATGAAGAAGAAGAAGAAAGAAATATGATAAGTTAATTATATTTGGAAAAGAAAATGAATACTTATCATATTAGAACCATGGTCAAGTGTAGAGAATTAACCAAGGTTAGATTAATGGTTAGGGTTTAAGATGAAGACAAGAATGGTTACAAAGTCAAAGCTTCATGAAGCTTCAACTAAACTCCAAAATTAGCAACCATTCTTTTCTTATCTATTCAAAATAAATAAATAAATAAATAAGTAATAAAAAGAAAACCCTAATCATTAGTTTAACCATGGCTTAATTCATTACACTTAACTATAGTTAAACATGTATCATCAAACATGATACAATCAAGTGTACAAAAGTATATCACATATACAATGTGCACAAACCAAGTGAGAAAATCCGTTTAAAGTGAACCAATACTAGTTAGTGCAAAGTAATATATCAAATATATAATTATGCATTAAATCATTAAATCAACACTTGATTCAATGATCCGGTCATGTCGCACACAACCGACTAGTATTCAATGTATCGGCTTATCGAATCAATACTTGATTCGATACCTAGGTTATATCGCATACAACCATTCGATACAATCATCGCGAGAATAGAATACGGTATCACATACACGATTATTCTCGGTCCCGCACATATCTCATATGCGCTCCTATTTCATTTTGCTTGAGCCAGGAAACCTCTGTGTAGGACTCTAAAGACTCGTCAATACGCCGGCAGCAGATGATGATCATATCAAACACCCACAAGCCGCAAGCGGTCTGCTAAACGTAACGGCCACCCGGGTATTGAGCGATCTGAAGATCGACGAGCAAGCCCGCTCACACTCCAGTGAATCCGACCAGTAACACTACCGTACAGTCTGGTCTGATCGTCTGATATGTCGCATATCTCGCCTAGGGGTGGTAAACGTCAGACCCCAATAGCTCGATAAGTCGTGTCGATATGAGGTCTATAACTGTTCGAGAAACTACTGGTAACACTTACCAGTAAATCTCAGCAACCCTGGCCAGGGATTTCCTGTTATAGCCAATCGAACACAGCGCAACATCAACCCCATATACCGGGAGAGACGAATCCCCTCCTATCGCTCATTGCCTCCATGTGACTCGGGACTGTACCCAAAAACCACCGTTTTGCACGCCCTCTTGGACGTGGTAAGATGGAAATCAAAGCACAGTGGGAACCACACAAGACTCTATGACGATCTCGGGTCAACAGACTACTCTGTACCAGTGTCACCAGAGAACTGCCATCTGACGTGAGGTATAATACCATCTGGGAGTTCTCGGCGAGTCCGTCCAGTGTACCCAGTCTCTACTGAGCACCCGTATATCATCTCTGATGTCAAACACCGATGGATATGGGATCATCCATCGCCCATCTGTATGGGTCGAGAAGGTACACGCTAGTCTACTCTGGTATATCGATGCCCCGTCTCGATACACCCACGACTAGGGACTTTGAAGGATGTACTTACGGACTACCATGTCCCCACTAGTATGATCCGCATCATAGTCCAGGTAGTCAAGCACACTTCCTAAGGGCTTTACCAACATGTAACAGAGAGACAATCAGTATACACGTTAAGGTAAAGGGTAACCAGATAGCATACTATCATGTCGAGCAAGAAAGTCCTCCCTATATATGTCCCAGCATCCACTACAATATACATCCTATGTACAGTAATGGCCTCTAGGGCATACATATAACTAACAATCTCCCACTTGCACTAGGGCCATCTGTAGCAGTGGTTGCAGTATCTCATACTGAACCATCCCATAAAAGTCTCTCTCTAGGAACAGGCCTTTGTGAGTGGATCCGCTGTGTTGTCCTCTGAGTCTACTCTCCGAACCTCGATCTCCGTGGAGATCAACCATCTCCATGATCAAGTGATACTGCCTTAGAATATGTCTGGATCACTGATGGGACCTGCGTTCCTTGGCATAAGCCACAACTCCATTGTCACACAATGGGAGGAACATAGTTCATCTCATGAACCTATATACACCCAAACAGCCTCTTTGGTAGCATCTTAAGTAGCGATGTATCCATCCTTTATCGTCTAGTATGTCACGGTATCTAGCTTGGAACTCTTCCAACATACCGTCCCTTTACTGAGGGTAAAGACAATGCCTGTGACTGACATTCAGTCGTCTTTATCACCCTGGAACCATTCCAGTGATTCTCCCCAGGATCGATTGATACCGTCTCACTACAACTAGTGAGAATCCTAAATCCAATTAGATCTATCTCATAGATCCAAAATCCAGGATTTAGGAGGTATCACTTTGATCCTATATGGAGAATCATTGTGATAAGCGGAGATTGATCGAGCGTAGCATAGGAAACTCCTTCCCTATCAGGAGTATGTCATCCACGTACTCTACGAGGATCATCACCATACTCCCTACTACCTTTTTGTTTATACAAGGTTCATCTACCATTTTGATGATGTTAAACTCTTTGACTAATTCATCAAAACAGATGTTCCATCTCCGTGATGCCTGCTTTATCCTATAAAGCATCTTGCACACGTTTCCGCTGCTCCCACTGTCTACGAAGCCCTCTGGCTGTGTACTTATAGACGCACTCTTCTAAATCATCATTTAGAAAAGCAGTCAAGACACCCAACCACCAGATATCGCAGTCATGGTATGTAGCCGTGATAAGTAGGATCTGGATGGACTTAAGCATAGCTACTTGAAAAGGTTTCATCATTATCCAAACCTGGTCAATGATGCAAACTTTTAACAAGTCTAGCTTTGAAAGTCTCAACTTTTCCATGTACACCAAGTAATCTTCTCAAGATATACTTGCTCCTGATGGGGATTTAACCCTTCAGATATAGCAGCTAAAGTCCATACTTTGCTGGTGTATAAGGATTCCATCTCAGATCACTAAGCATCCAGCCATTCTTACAGAGTCTTACTCTCGATGGCCTGCTCGAAGCTAGTTGGGTCATCATCTCATGATGCAATCCTCGCTCCCACTGTCATAGAGAAAACGAAGTATCTCTCAGGTGGGTGAGGAACCCTACTAGATCGGCGGAGAGGCTGAGGTTCATTGGTAACTATTGAATCCTTTGGTTCTTTCAAATCATCAGCTGCAATTTGTATAGCTGGAACCTTTCCAGTTCTACATAACTAACCTTGCCTCGAGTTTGTCCGGATTTTGCTTTTAGACATAGGCCGGACAACCCCAAATGTTAACTAGCTTAAGACATGGGCTCTTCCCTTTCCATATCACATATGAAGTGGTAGGCAACTGATTTGATTGGAACCCTATTCAATAGGTATGCAGCTTCTCAAGTGCATAACTCCCAAAAGGAATTAGGTGACTCAGTATTACTCATCATAGAGCACACCATATCAAATAGGGTGTATCTGCTCCGCCCCGATATACCATCGTGCTATGGTGTATACGGAGGAGTAATGCTGAGAGAGAATCTCATTCTCCTTTAGAATAGTCCTGGAATTCCGTGCTCAAGTATTCTCCTCCTTGATCTCATCAAAGGACATAATACTTATACCCGTATTTTGGTTCTCTACTTCTAGCTTATATTCTGTGAATATCTCAAAAGGTTCGGACTTATGTTTCAACAAGAACGTATGTCTGAATCTTGAGAGATTATCAGAGAATGTAATGAAGTATAAAGAACCGGTCTTGGCATGTGTAGACAGGGGACCTACATACATCAACATGTATCATCCCAAGAGTTTACTAACTCTTTCTCTGTTTCCATTAAACGGAGCTATGGTCATCTTATCTCTGTGACATGACTGGCAAGTTTCACAAGATGTAAATTCAAACAGATTTAAATATGCATCTACATGTAACATCAGCTAGTCGGGTCGCATTGATATGACCTAGTCTACAATGCCTCAAGTAGGATTCGTTCATTTCTGAACTCTTCCTCTTGTGTGTGTTCTGTATACTAAAGAACTGTAGTTTGATTTAGAACATTAATGCTTTTAGATAATGTGCCTGAACCGATCAACTTTTGATATAGAAAATGTTCAAAACATTATCCAACAATACAAAATTTTATCATTTCTTTACTAATAAAGAGACTGATATGATTTTGTATATCAGGTTCAGTATCTAATAACATTCGTTCAGAATCAATGTATTGTAATACAGGGTGACAGTGACCAACAGACTTGGCTGCAACTCTTGCCCCGTTTTCTGCCTCATGAAACTTATCACCCGTTCTCAGTTCTCTACCTTTCTGTAGCCCTATGTAACTGATTACATATCTGGGATCCTGATCTGGTATCACATACCCAGGACGTAAAGGATACTGAGAAACAGTTCTGTATAATGAACAGAAACAGTTCTGTATAATGAACACACCCGAAGATGATGCATCAGCATGCACTCTCTTCGTTTGGGCGGCACGGGAATTCCGGTAATCCCCTATTTCCTGCTCTGTCTTATAACAATTATAAGTTGGAGCGGGACCAACATTCCCCAGCTCAGTATAACAAGCGGGTTCGGTCAATAATCTGTATTATTATCTTGATTAAGGCGTGATATGGTCGCTACCTGGAGAGAGAGAGAAGAAAACACTCAGCGTGCGCTCTGTCAAGAATAGATTGGTTATAATTTTATCTAATCAGGATGGCTCCCACTGCTTTTTATCAAATCTTCCTTCAAACCCTAAAAGGAAAGACTAGCCGGGATTAATTACACACTACAAGTTCGCCAATCTTTCAGCCAGGCCAGTGTCGGTACTTTGAGGGAGGTCCCCCGTGCTTTCGCACGAACCTAATTAATGTAAACCTCGTTTTCCCAGAGGCGTAACCTCGTTGACACCTTTCTAGACACCTACTTGATCGGCTAATTGTAATGTATAAAACTCTCCCAGGAGTAACTCTTACTCGCAGCGGGTATCGGGATCCAACTATCTCATAGAAGGTATGCAATCTCATTGAAAATTTCAACACTTGAAATTCCCGATAATATTTTGCCCCGAACGATCTATGACCTTGACAAGGTCAACAAACCATAGACCGCAAGTCAAGTTCTACCCGTCATTTCTTGATTGAATCAAACCCACCCGCACGACCCTTGACAAGGTCAACAAGGCCGCACGACTACCCTAACCCAATCTGCATCATATGCATAAGCAGATAAATACTGGTTAGCTACCGCACACTGCACCTTGACAAGGTCAACAAACGCAGCACGAATACTAAACAGGATTTATCTGAAATGACGGAGGGCTACGACAGGTTTTTCTGAAAACCTATTGCGTAATGAACTTGATATCGTTGTAGAATCAAATGATTTTAAAAATGGAGTGCTTTTGAGGCTTTTCTAGTTTTGCTAAAGGAGTCACTCCCGGTGAAGGGATCGTCGGTCCTTTCCTCGTCGAATGAGGTGCGGGATATATCACATATATCACTGTGCAAAGCGAAACTCTTAAAAGCAATCAAAAGACAAACCGAGTGTGTAGCATCTGCCAGTTATTGCTAAAGGAGTCACTCCCGGTGAAGGGATCTCGGTCCTTTCCTTATCGAATAAGGTGCAGGATATATCACATATACCGCTGTGCAAAGCAAGAACTGTAGCTACCTGATTTATTTTGAAATTCAATTCTACAACATCTTAGGTTTCTCTTTATTTCATTAATCACATTAATGAAGTCCCATCATTTAAGTACCTAAACATCACAGATAAATACGACGTACACTTATGCCATCCGCATTCGCCTCGATGTCCCCTCGTGCACCGTTAAGTTACGTAACTAACGACAGAGCGGGGCAGGGCTAGCACGGGTGTAAAACATAAGTAACGCCTATATAATATATCATATATACTATATACAGTATCTATCACAGAACATCTCATGATCACATCACAGATATCGCAGCAGAAGAATCATATGAAACATTGGATATACTAGGACGTCCGTGTTTTCAATACGAGCCAGTATAAAACACGGATTCCACGGTCGTGATGAATAGCCAAACCCACACCCCTAGACCCCTACGAGAGCGGCAAGCAACCCTACCAATTCTGGAGTTAGGAGACCCGGACTCGACTCCTCGAGTTGGTCTCCCACTGGACCCCAGAACCCGGTTACTTGTGCCCTCCTCCTTGGGTCTATCCTAGTGCGGAAAAGTAAATAATATACAAACGGTGACTACTTCCGCAACCTGGAAGCGCCCCAATAAAAGAATATTACATACAAGTTTTTACATGAATGAAAATGAAAAACACTCATCTCACATAAAAACCCCGGCTATTCAAACACGACGATCCAATATAACATATCCAGCAACACATAACATCACATGTCATCAACGTAAGTAAATGTGCGCATCCCAATTGTCGTTGACATATAGCAACGAAACCGGCGATATCACATATTACACTTACGGTCACAGAAAAGAAAGTGTAAAACTACAACAGTTGGAATCCGCAACCACCTCAGACATCGCATGCCTGATCAAATGAATTCTTTAGACATCGCATGCCTAACAATTATAAACCCCGCATTTTAGTCTCATAATCGAAAACTCTTTTCAATATCAAGTCGGGCAATTCAACAAGATTCCCGACATCCTGATCGAATATTCGTCGCAAACTTTAGTGGACGGCTGCACCCCCGATACAGTCGACGAAGTGCACCAAGGCGGAACACCGCTGCCGCGAGCACCCGAACGGATGCTTTCGGCGACGGGGTTCTCCTACAGTCACTTGGTCGGGGCTATGGAGTGAAGCTGTCTATTAAGTTTACCCGGCGAGTATCCGCGTACACTACGTGATTGCGACGGACTTTTGATCACATCAAAATTCCGTGGCAACCGATCAAGTGAGACTAAAGTGATATGTTTATAACATTCATTTAGTTATCTCATAACTTCTTGTGAATACCAATTATTGTATCACATTCCAGATAAACAGAAAATGTTAAACTTTCCGATCGAACATTCTGTTGCGCCACGGCAGCGCCCCGGCCGTCTTACTCGAGGCCAAATTGCGGAATCAAAAATTTTCCTTACTCGGAAACCGGCGCTACCGCGGACAAAGAAAACCCGGATCGTTTACCATTAACCGATACTAGCTAACAAGAGATTGGGAAGAAAAGTATACCGAGTGATCCGAGTCCTCCGGTCTTCTCTTCATCATCCCGATCTCCCGCGGAAAGTCTTGGCTCCACATCGTCGCCTCCTCGCCGGAAAGGGCACCACATCGCCTTCGTCTTTTACGGGCTCCCGCCTCAATACCGAGGCAACTCGAGCATGAAGCCGGCAACTCGACATGCTCAAGATATGCTGTAGGAAGTGTAGTGTAGAACATGCTAGTCTCATTTGGGGTTTGTGGTTGCCATGATGGAGGAATGGAGTTAGGAAAAATGGTGCTTTCATTTTTCCAAAACAAGAAGAAGAAGGAGATGAAGAATTCCTCACATAATCAAGATGAACTCTCTCATTCTTTTTCTTTCTCACTTTTCTTTTTCTTCTTCTCTCTTTTCTAATCAAAACTTATCATATTCCTCACATAATCAAGATGAACTCTCTCATTCTTTTTCTTTCTCACTTTTCTTTTTCTTCTTCTCTCTTTTCTAATCAAAACTTATCATATTCCTCACATAATCAAGATGAACTCTCTCATTCTTTTTCTTTCTCACTTTTCTTTTTCTTCTTCTCTCTTTTCTAATCAAAACTTATCATATTCCTCAAGTCAAGAATAAGGTGGAGGAAAGAACTATATGAAAGCAAGAGGGAGGTGAGTGTAGGAGCACAAGAATGGTGACCACATCCAAGGACAAGAAAACATCAACCATGCTTGTCACTATTCAACCCATACCTCACTTCTAATCTCATAAAGGCAAGCATGGAGGAAAGATATGAAAGCTATCATAATCAATATATATGCAAGAAGACCCCTCCACAAAGTGTTATTTGCAAAACTGCAAATAACCCCCTCCATCGGAAAAGTCCGGCCGGGAAAGAACAAAGGAAAACCGGCCGGAACGGAATGCAAACTGGCAACTCCAGAAAACTGGTCCCGTAATAAATCACAGGAAAAACCCCGACACTGTGCATACACACCCGCATCTGTATTCCGACCGGATACAAATGCAATGAGACAAAATCTACACTGTACTAAACTAGTACCGGCTTAAACCAAAGCCGGCTAGTAAAATCCGTTCGATCCTGATCCGTGCAATACCGCACGTATCTGATCGAACCCTGCCATATAACTATATGGCCACTAGTACAAAACTGTCCGATCCTGATCCGTGCAATACCGCACGTATCTGATCGGACCCTGCCATATCTCCATACGGCCTCTACAGCGTTTCGCCCGAAAGCTTGAGTAACTGTAAGTGTGGTGGACTCTAAAGACTCGTCAATACTATGGCTGTGGATTTAACCACTGGCACGTCAGAGGTATAAGCCAATACGTGACGATCCACCAGCTATTGACCAAAAGGGACGTCGATGAGGATGCTCACCCCGACACCCAACTGAGCCTGTCAGTGACAATATCCGTACAGTCCGGTCCGTTCGTCTATGAGTATCGCATGGCGGGCCTAGGGGGTTGGTAAAAGTCAGACCCCCAAAAGCGGTACAAGTCATGTCGGAGTGTAGCCCAGAACGCCCTGAGATACTACTGGAATACCTACCAGTAAATCTCCTGCCTCGGCCGAGGGCTTTGCGTAATGGCTCTCCCAGACACAGCGCAACCTCACCCCCAATACCGGGAGAGACGAACCCCTGAAGATCCGCTCACTGCCTCCATGTGGCTCGGGACTGTACCCAACTAAAACCTGTTTGCACGACTCCTTTGAGCCGTGGTAGGGTAGTAATCAAAGCACAGTGGGAACTCACACGAGACAAATGACGATCCTCAGGTCGATGAACTAACCTGTACACATGTCACCAGGGAACTGCTATCTGACGTCAGGTATAAGCCCAACTAGCAGGTTCCCGGCGAGTCCTGTCCGGTGTACTCATAACCCAATGAGCACCTGTATACATCTTAGGTGAACCAACTGACACCAGTGGCTTGTGAGACCGGCCACCGCCCCTCGTCGGGGTCTCGACTGTATACACTAGTCTACTAATGGAGTATCGATGCCCTGTCTCGAAACTCCTACGACTAGGGACCATTTAAGGATGTGCTTATAGACCCCAGCTCCCACGTATATGATCGCCATCATACTGCTGGTCGTCAAGCAAGAATCCTAGGGGCTCTATCAACGTGTAATAGCGACATGTCAGGTCACCTAAAACAGTACACGATGATAAAGATAAACCAGATAGCATACTATCATCTCGAGTAAGACTGTTCTACCGGGATAGGTCCTCCCTCAATCATCGCAATCACGTGCCTGTGATCCAATAATTGACTCTGAGAGCACTATCTCCAACAATCTCCCACTTGCACTCAAGGCTAATAATTGCGATGCCGCATACTCACAGCCCGTGTGATACCGAACACCCAACTCCTCTACTGGTCAGTCTCACAAAGCTCGTTTAAGAAACTATTGCGTTCGAGGAATAGCCTCAGTGAGTGGATTCGCTGTGATGTTTCTTTCTATGTCTCTCTATATCTCAAGTTCGCGGAGAAAGCCATCTCCCGAAATGAGCAATACCTGTCTTAGAATGTCCGGATGTCTGATGGGACCTAGCTCATAAATGAACTCCAAATCCAAACTTCTTAGACTGTATCGTCAACTGAACTTAATCAGTATCCTGCGCCATGCCTCCCTCAGTATTGCCTTGGACCACCTGTCCAAAATACAGTCCCTCATCAGAGGGAGAACTATAACTCTGACAACCTCCTTGTCGTCCATGTCACCTTGGAAGCCTGGAGTGACAACCGTCTCCTAAAGGAGGCAGCTGTTAACATATCCCTAGAACATTCACTTATGTTCTAAAACTGCTTCCGACTGTTCCTCCAGGATTGGATCAATATCAACTTATTGCATCTAGTGCAAGAACAACATCTGGTGTGGTACTTGACATCTCATGATTGACTCAATTGCTTAAGCAAGTGATCTGTCAATCATGCACATCCTCTCCTCTTTAGTCTGTAAGACACCTTTAGAGAGGGTGACTCCATTACCTGCAGGTATACTACCGTGCCAGGAGTCGTCCATTCTAAATACTCATAGAATGCTGTCAAGGTACCCTGATTGGGAAAACACCCAAATCTAGATCTAAAACCATAGGTCTAGTAACCAGTATGTCTGATATAATATCCAAGTCCCATGTGGAGAAAACACTGTGTGACGACCAAAGTATAACCGATCGTAGTATAGGAATATCACTTCCTACTACCTTCTCAACAGATCCATCCCCTATTCTGATGACGTCAAATCCATGACTGTCACATCAGAAACAGATGATCTAACTCCGCTATATCTGCTCTAGTCTATAAATAGACATAAGCCTGATGTCCACGAATGCTTCCGCTGCTCCCACTGACTACGACAACCCTCTGCCTGAGTCATATAGACGTGCACTTCTAAAGCTAATTTAGAACGACGCTATACTCATCCTCCTGCCGGGTCTCGCAGCCTGGAACAACAACAATGGCAAGTGTGGGTAAACAAGAACTTCCCTGTCACCGTCCTTGAGGCTACCGGAGTACCTCTCGGGTGCCTGAAGTTACCCACCTTATCTGCGGAGTGGCCAATGGAATGTCAAATCAGATTGAATCTTTAGGTTCCTTATCAAATCTTCAGTAATCGTTTGTGGTTCTGGAATTACTTCCAGTTCTACCATACTCCCACTACTGTTTTCTGAAAAAATCCATTTTTAATAAAACTGTGGCGAGTGTAGAACAATATTGCTATTGTTCATCCAGATGGTAGAAAATCAACCCTCATCATAGCCTGGGTCAACCCACAAACAGCCATTACAGAAACGTGCCATGAGTTATCCGGAGTCTGGTTTTAAGCATAAGCCGGGCAACTCCCCGTACCTTAACATCGTTAAGATATGAACTGTTCTATATCTAATATAGAACCAGAGGCACTGATTTAATTGAACCAGATTCAAATCATGCAGCTGTATCTAGTGCATGTAAACTAAATGGAAGGAGGTCGATCAGCGTTACTCAACTTAGGAATGCTTCCAATTATGAGTAACCTGAAAGAGAAGCAATCTGTCTTCATCATTACTATCAACTGAATACCATATACAAGTATCTACATCTTCGATCATTTTGAAGAATCCCGATACTTGCAATACCTGGTTCTCTACTCTATTCAAATACCTATAACTCCTCAAAAAACTTAGACCCTGTGTTCCCACGAAACACATGTCTAAGAACTAGAGAAGTTAAAAGTAAACAGAATATAGTATAAGGACCAACCCCTCTGTCCTAATGGACACTGGACAACATACAATACTCTGTATAAGTCCGCTGAGTCTAACAACTCTTTCACTGTGTGTCGTAGGTTGAAAACTGTACTTATGGTTAAGAAGAATTACACCGCTGTTTAATGCTCCTTACCTAACCTTCCACTGATATAGGTAAATGTCATCGACATAATATCAAAAGGTATATCTCACTCTATGAAAATAGACGTACAGATATATCAATTTGAAATTGGTGCACAACAGCGGATATTCAAAACCAAATATTTGCCGACCGGCAAACATCCCAGGTGATCTCCTCAAATATCACCGATTACAACGAATCCCGATATGATGAGGATGATCACCTAATTCCCAATAACTTACTTCCACTCATCATCTGTAAGACCATACAGATGTGAGAATCCAACCTGGTAAATACATACCCTGGAGTAAGTGTCTAATCGGGAAATCAGTTTTCTTTTAACATTACACAGTGAAACTGAAACATTGAAATGCTTCGGTGGGGTATTCCGGTATTCTTAGTAATGCCTCTTCCATTATCCAGATTCACAACTGTAACCGTATATCTCTTTGCCATCTGTCCAAATCCCTTTATATGTCTTTAGTCATTACCTTCTGTACACCCCCTTAGGCCAAATGGTTTTCTTCCTTCCCTACCGTTCGGCACCAGCCTATGGTTTGGAAGAAGACTATCCAAAAAGCATAAAGGGTGTACTGTCCCAATCCTAGGAACACTCGCAATGCGAGAGAAGGTGAAGATAAAAGACACCTGAATGAACCTTATTCCTATTTCTCCTGAACCAGAATCCATCCCCGAACTGGAACAAGTTCCTTTCGAGTTCGTATATAACCATACGATGGAGTATCCAATAAAATGGGATCTTCGTAGTGATACGGAGTGTCCTGGAGAAATACAAAGGTGATTTAGGGTTGGCGAAGAAATACTTGGTTTGGTCGTGAATAGCAGTCGCAACTTACTTTGCCCTCTTACTAATCCCTTGCTTTGTCTTAACTTAATACCTTCTGCACACCATCATTATGCTAATTGGTTTTCTTCATTCCCCACCGTTCGGCACCAGCCTAAGGTTTGGAAGAAGACTATCCAATTTGCGTAATAGGCGTACTATCTCCTAAACCAAGGAGTACTCGAAATGAGAGAAGGTGAAAAGAAAAGACAACTGAATAATCCTATTCGTTTTCTCCAGAACCAGAAACCATCCTCGAAGTCCTTCGAGTTCGTATATAACCATACGATGGTTTTGTCCAATGGAAGTGGACGTTCGTAGTAATACGGGGTGTCCTGGAGAAAAGGGTAAAAGTAGGAGTGGCAATGAGGTCTGCAACTCTGACAATCCAAAATCCAGTGTTAAGAAGGTTCGGTCAACTTGGTCACTGAGTCATAGTCCAGGGTCGGGTCAATGGTCGCTGCCAAAGAGAGAGAAAAGAAACACTCAGCGTGCACTCTAACGTAGATCAGAATGGTTATCACTTTTCCTAATCAGGAATCCTCCCACTGTACCTCAAATTCTCCTCCAAACCTGAAAGAAGAATTAGTCGGGATCACCCGAGGAGTAAACCAACTCATCAGTGGGAATCGGGATCCAACTCTCATCGCATGATAACGTGACGGAATCCACTCACGTCACCACACTCCAGAAGGTATGCGCATGCCTGGCAAGTTTCAGTTCTTTTGAAACTCCCGATGTGATTTTTTACCCCAAGCGGTTTATGACCTTGACTAGGTCAACAAACCATAAACCGCCAGTCAAGTTCAACCCGTCATTATTCTGGATTGCATTAAACCCACCCGTACGTGCCCTTGACTAGGTCAACAAGGCCGCACGACTGTCTTAACCAATCCTACTTATGCAACAAACAAGTACCATTTAGCTACCGAACACTACGTCTTGACTAGGTCAACAAACGCAGCACGAATACCAAATAATACCTGTAGGAAATGACGGAGGGCTACGGCTGGTTTTTGGCGAAAAACCTTTAACGTAATGAACTTGATATCGTCGAAGGAACTGCATAGCCTTTTAGAAAATATAGTGACGAAAACCTTTACTAAAGAGGTCACTCCCGGTGAAGGGATCTCGGCTCTTTCCCCGTAGAATGAGGTGCAGGATATTCCAACTGAATACCACGATGCAAAGCAAAAGTAATCGGCTATAGTGAAGTTAATGCCCTGACGCAAACTTCTGTCCAAGGGGTCACTCCCGGTGAAGGGATCTCGGCCCTTGCCTCGTCGACTGAGGAGCAGGATATTCCAAATGAATACCACGATGCAAAACATAAGTGAACGTCCTTGCAATAACAGCTTTTTGAAAAGTGTTCCAACAACATCAGAATAGGTTTGTTTAACTTGCATTGATCCGAATCAACGCAGTCCCATCATATGATCACACCACAAAGAACGAAAATATACTGACGTACGTATATGCCATCCGCATTCGCCACTGGGTCCCGTCATCACCCGTTAGGTTAGCTAACTAACGGCAGAGCGGGGACTGGACTAGCGCGGATGAAAAACATATACAACATCTACTAATATATATACCAATATATAGTATTTCGCTCAAGGCGTGAATAAAATGCAGCATCACAGAAATGTACAGCATCACAGAACAATACAGATATCTGGAAACCCCGGGTTTCACAGAGCCGCTGCTGAAACCCGACGTTCCCCTGGTCGTGTGGATAGCCTGTGCAATGAAATCCTAGACCCCTACGGGCGCGGCAAGTCACCCGCCAAAACCTGAAGCGAGGCAGCCCCCTTCAGCACCGTGAATGGACCACCCAGCACTTCACGGAATCCGGTAACTTGGGCACCCCTCCTGGGTCAACCTGTACCCCCTACGAGTGCGGCGAATAGCCCGCCAATCCTGGACTGAAGCCCCCTCCGTCTCAATGCCCTGAGATGCGGGCTTGTTGCCCTCCAGAACCCGGCTATCCGTGCACCCCACCGCAGGGCAAACCTAGTACAGAAAGTAAAATATACATACACCGGGTACATCGACCGCAACCAGGTCGTGCCCCAAAAGAATAATACAATCAGGCAGTGACGGCAGTCCACATGTCGGACGCTCGCCCCGCAATATCAAATATACAAAATACAACAAAACTGTACTAGCATTGCATCCAGGCTATCCCCCACGACCGATCCGCAACAACACAGCATAAACATAGAACATCAACGTGAAAGTCACGTTCGCAAATCCGTCTAACCGGGCTATAGCAGTTAGACCGGATTTACCGATCGAGTGACATTCACGGTCGCAGATATAATGTAAATACTGTGAAAAATGTGTTTAAAAATTTCCGATTGACCAAAAATTAACAAGTAGGCCCCCAATCAAAACTGTAGCACTCACAGAAAACCTGGGCCAAATTTTAATATTCCAAAACCCCTAATTTCATCCCATAAAACAACTGAAGAAAAACGACAAAGTGGGCCCACCATATTGCGGCGGAAGGGCGGCAGAAAGTAGGTTAGTGCCGCGCTTCCGCGCTCGAGGTCAGGGATCACTGTATCGTTTTTTCCCATTATTCTTAGAACACCCTGCACATCTTTCTGAGATCACCTGAAAAATTTTTAGACTTCAAAAAATTTCAACAGAAACTGATGTGCTAGAAAAATACGGTTTTTGGAAACTTTGGTCGATCGGAAACGCAAACACATCAAACGAAGCTAGGTAAGGTTAATGGCGTGGCTCTGATACCATGTTGCGCCACGGCAGCGCCCCGGCCGTCTTACTCGAGGCCAAATTGCGGAATCAAAAATTTTCCTTACTCGGAAACCGGCGCTACCGCGGACAAAGAAAACCCGGATCGTTTACCATTAACCGATACTAGCTAACAAGAGATTGGGAAGAAAAGTATACCGAGTGATCCGAGTCCTCCGGTCTTCTCTTCATCATCCCGATCTCCCGCGGAAAGTCTTGGCTCCACATCGTCGCCTCCTCGCCGGAAAGGGCACCACATCGCCTTCGTCTTTTACGGGCTCCCGCCTCAATACCGAGGCAACTCGAGCATGAAGCCGGCAACTCGACATGCTCAAGATATGCTGTAGGAAGTGTAGTGTAGAACATGCTAGTCTCATTTGGGGTTTGTGGTTGCCATGATGGAGGAATGGAGTTAGGAAAAATGGTGCTTTCATTTTTCCAAAACAAGAAGAAGAAGGAGATGAAGAATTCCTCACATAATCAAGATGAACTCTCTCATTCTTTTTCTTTCTCACTTTTCTTTTTCTTCTTCTCTCTTTTCTAATCAAAACTTATCATATTCCTCATATAATCAAGATGAACTCTCTCATTCTTTTTCTTTCTCACTTTTCTTTTTCTTCTTCTCTCTTTTCTAATCAAAACTTATCATATTCCTCACATAATCAAGATGAACTCTCTCATTCTTTTTCTTTCTCACTTTTCTTTTTCTTCTTCTCTCTTTTCTAATCAAAACTTATCATATTCCTCAAGTCAAGAATAAGGTGGAGGAAAGAACTATATGAAAGCAAGAGGGAGGTGAGTGTAGGAGCACAAGAATGGTGACCACATCCAAGGACAAGAAAACATCAACCATGCTTGTCACTATTCAACCCATACCTCACTTCTAATCTCATAAAGGCAAGCATGGAGGAAAGATATGAAAGCTATCATAATCAATATATATGCAAGAAGACCCCTCCACAAAGTGTTATTTGCAAAACTGCAAATAACCCCCTCCATCGGAAAAGTCCGGCCGGGAAAGAACAAAGGAAAACCGGCCGGAACGGAATGCAAACTGGCAACTCCAGAAAACTGGTCCTGTAATAAATCACAGGAAAAACCCCGACACTGTGCATACACACCCGCATCTGTATTCCGACCGGATACAAATGCAATGAGACAAAATCTACACTGTACTAAACTAGTACCGGCTTAAACCAAAGCCGGCTAGTAAAATCCGTTCGATCCTGATCCGTGCAATACCGCACGTATCTGATCGAACCCTGCCATATAACTATACGGCCACTAGTACAAAACTGTCCGATCCTGATCCGTGCAATACCGCACGTATCTGATCGGACCCTGCCATATCTCCATACGGCCTCTACAGCGTTTCGCCCGAAAGCTTGAGTAACTGTAAGTGTGGTGGACTCTAAAGACTCGTCAATACTATAGCTGTGGATTTAACCACTGGCACGTCAGAGGTATAAGCCAATACGTGACGGGCCACCAGCTATTGACCAAAAGGGACGTCGATGAGGATGCTCACCCCGACACCCAACTGAGCCTGTCAGTGACAATATCCGTACAATCCGGTCCGTTCGTCTATGAGTATCGCATGGCGGGCCTAGGGGGTTGGTAAAAGTCAAACCCCCAAAAGCGGTACAAGTCGTGTCGGAGTGTAGCCCAGAACGCCCTGAGATACTACTGGAATACCTACCAGTAAATCTCCTGCCTCGGCCGAGGGCTTTGCGTAATGGCTCTCCCAGACACAGCGCGACCTCACCCCCAATACCGGGAGAGACGAACCCCTGAAGATCCGCTCACTGCCTCCATGTGGCTCGGGACTGTACCCAACTAAAACCTGTTTGCACGACTCCTTTGAGCCGTGGTAGGGTAGTAATCAAAGCACAGTGGGAACTCACACGAGACAAATGACGATCCTCAGGTCGATGAACTAACCTGTACACATGTCACCAGGGAACTGCTATCTGACGTCAGGTATAAGCCTAACTAGCAGGTTCCCGGCGAGTCCTGTCCGGTGTACTCATAACCCAATGAGCACCTGTATACATCTTAGGTGAACTAACTGACACCAGTGGCTTGTGAGACCGGCCACCGCCCCTCGTCGGGGTCTCGACTGTATACACTAGTCTACTAATGGAGTATCGATGCCCTGTCTCGAAACTCCTACGACTAGGGACCATTTAAGGATGTGCTTATAGACCCCAGCTCCCACGTATATGATCGCCATCATACTGCTGGTCGTCAAGCAAGAATCCTAGGGGCTCTATCAACGTGTAATAGCGACATGTCAGGTCACCAAAAACAGTACACGATGATAAAGATAAACCAGATAGCTTACTATCATCTCGAGTAAGACTGTTCTACCGGGATAGGTCCTCCCTCAATCATCGCAATCACGTGCCTGTGATCCAATAATTGACTCTGAGAGCACTATCTCCAACACATTCAAACACCCAAGTTTTCCCGATACAGCTCAACACATGAAATAAGTCTAACAACATTCAGTTCGTGCCTCAGTACCAACGGTCCAGCCGTAGAAGGGTCAAGCCAACGCCTCACATGTGGCACGCCGTACTGCCCCAAACCCGAAGGTTCAAAGGGCAGTTCAAGACGGTCACATAATCGAGTTAAGGTTTGTTGTCTTCTAGAGGGTCCATCGCGTTACTTGCACTACTTAGAACGTCGTTAAACTACGGAAAAATCCAACACTTGGAAATTTCCCGACAGGGGAAAAATTAGGTATTTATATCCGGTCGAACTTTTTAACATATTCTAAAATTTATCCGGAAAGCCACACAGACAAAATTTGTGTCACGACCCGCAGGGTACGGAACGTGACTGGCACTTAAGTTACGAAACGTCTCAAGACATCCGTAAAATAAGTAAGCCAAAGCCCAGAAACCAAAACCAAATAAGCAAAAGAGTGAAGAAAACCCAATCAATTGAAAGCGAGTTTATCAAATAAGTCATGTAAAACACTTTTTAAAAACAATACCAATTTTTCGGAAAATTTCGGCAGAGTCTCCTTTGTAAATACTGGCCCCCAAACTGGGTACGACAAAAATATATATGAATCCAACAAAATAGGGCATCCCCAAGCGGGAGCTAGCTCTTCGCCACAAGGCGGTCACAAATCCCACGCAATATAAAACGACAGCATGCAAAATAATCATAATGAAGCATAAGAAAAACAGCATGTCGACTCAAGTGAGCTCGACCCCAAAATACAGCATAAAAGTCCACAAACCTCACAGTCTCATCTCTAGGTCAATACAATAATACTGGTAGAAACAGTAGATGGAGTACACTAGATACAAAGAATATACAAGGTGGTACAAAAATAATAACATGACCCACCTATGAGCAAAACCTCGAGTCCAGGCAAAAGAGGCAAAAGAACAAGTGCGCCCGCCGCTACTGTACTGACGGAGCGGACCTGCAAAAGGCTGTGGCACAACGGGGGTGAGTTGCCAACTCGTGAGTAATAAATAACATCTACAAAGGCTATCGTATGCATGCACACAAGCATCCTAGCATCTAAAATACAGGTATGAATGGATGCACTAGCAGGTGTGTATACAACATCAGTGTACGAATGTGTATGCAACATGAATATCTGAGGTCTCAATAGGTATCTATAAGAAACATTTTCTCTTTTTGTTTTTAAAACTCTTTTAGAATGCCAGCATAATACTCAAGGAATCGACGTGAACCGGTGTCCAGCAACGACACCTAAAAGCTGTCTCAAATCTCATAAATCCATGTCATAGTGTCTCTGGCCTCAGTCGTCCGGCTGACCCATCTCAAATATCAATATCTCATCATCTAGCGGCCACGGTCGGTATCCTCTGGATATCCGCCGTCCCAAACAGTCACCGGTAGGTAATCCGTCCCCTGCCAGGCTCAACGTCAACACCACATTCCTCTTGCCCCGGGGTACCTTACCGGGCCCACCATGTACCCGTGACGGTTCCTCCACTCCTCGACACGGATTTCCAAAACCACAGCAAACTCATGGTGGACCACACTTACATCACTAGAAAACCGCAATTTACATGTTTTAAAAAATATAGTAAGTTTAGAAATTTTGCGGCTTTCCCCCGAAATCCAGAAATATCATAAAATCTCAAGAAATCCTCATAAGTGCATATGTCAATGATAATGAATGCATATGGTATCAATAATCAAGTTGCGATGTGTGATTAATAGATTAGGCATGAACAATTAATATGATGAAGTACATGCACATGAATAGCAATCCTACGGTTTCATTTTAAGGAATTAAAGGCAATAGCACAAGTTTAAGTATCAATTAGTAAAAGGTTTCAATTTAAAGGTTATCTAGTGTGGTGGCATGGCAATTACTAGGGTGTGTGTGTAAGCATGAATAGTGCTCGTGCTGCATATAAAAACCCTGGCAATGGTGCAGGTGTCCTATAAAATGGTTTCGTATAGGTATGTCAATTTAATGCATGGATGCAGCAAATAATCAAATAAGTATTTCACCCCTAATTACTAACATCACTAAGAATCTTGTAAGTTACTAAAACTATCGGGCGGCTTGCGCCATCCAACGATAGTCCCCCGTAGATATTACATCTACTCACCGGAATCCCTGGCTAGCTGTGTCCAATCACCGCTTTCCCCTTTCGCGCCGCGTCTGACGTCTCCGCGACCGAACCTGGAATTTACATCAATACCAAACATAAGTTTACATATCAAGAACGACGCAAAACCCAAACGAAACTACTAAAGTTCACTAGCTAGGTACAACGTGCGCAGGGGGCGCGGAACATACGCGAAAATCGCAAAAACTGCCAAAAAACGCCGATTTGGTCGCCCGGCAAAACTAAAACCCGACTACTCAAAAATCCGCACTCACGCATCCTAAACGTCATAGGAGATGCTAAAAACATCCCCAAGGTGTCACAAATAATTCACCAAATAATTTTAATAAAAACCTAGTAAGCACAAACTAGCAATTTTGGTGCAAAAATCGAAAATTAGCGATACGGTTATCACAATCCAACACAATATCCAACCACACAACAAGCAATCTACAAACACTATAATTACAACACATTAGCAAAGATTCAAAACCTATTTTCCATAAACAACCATTACTTGAATTATATAGCCTAGCAATTCTTAATCCAAACTATATATGAAAACCTTAAATTAACACTAATTTATAACTCAATTAGCAAGTTAACCTTCTAGATTAGGTTAGCAAAACAACTAGATAACAAATTAGATTTAATCAACTAAATAATGGTTTCTAAACCCTAATTCAACTCATTTATCATGCTTCACAACCCATTTTCCATACATAAACCCTCTCTTGAATTTCCTAAAACAACAATTTACAACCAAAATCAAACTTTTAAAATTAACTAAATTAGCATAATTTGAAGACCACATAAACAAGGTAACTTCTTTGATTTGGTTGTGTAGGAACTAGAAAGCAAAATAAATTTAATTAACCACATAATGGTGTGCTAACAAACCCTAGTTTAAAACAAACTACTCTTTTATAAACTAGATTAGAAATTAGCTAAACTTTTAACACTAAAACCATATAACTAAAGGAATTTAGCCAAAAGAAATTAACTTGATGGAAATTATACCTCAAGATCTATGGATCAAGCATGTGATTTGCCTCTAAGGATGGCTTCCTAGCTCCAAGATTCAAGCAAGAATGGCTAAGGATAATGATAGCATAAGGATTTTGTTTGGATTTTTGAATAAAATTGTGGATTTTGATGTGTTTTTTTTTGAAGAAATTTGAAGAAAATGAAAAGAAAAGAGATGAAGAGGAGGAGGTGCAGGTTTCAGCCAGATGTGAGGTAAGGGGAGAGTGTGGGTGTGTTGGAAAAGTCATGAGTCAACTCTCCCAAAAGTCAATGCACCATACTTCATCAAACTATTTTTAAAATAAATTCATAAACAACCCAAATCAACACATGAAAGAAAACCAAAATGAGGCCAGAAATTTCTGGACCTGATCAAGGTGGGGCTGTCCTAGGGCTGAGGGAAGAGAGAGAGGGGTTTTACAAAAGAAGTTTTATGCAAAAAGACCCCCTACAAGTCAAAAATTGCAAGTTTTAGCTTAAAATTCAATAATTTCGCTTTCTATACTAAAAATTAGTTAAAAATCAAAATAAAATACTAAAAATTTATGTTACCACTAGATTTTAATTATCATAATTTTAAAGATTAAAATTAGCCCGGAAAAATTTGTATTTATCGCTAATTTAATGTATTTTCTTACCGGCTTAAAATAATATTAAAAAATTAAAAAATTAGGGAAAATTTTTTAAATGACCAAAATTTCATAAGCAACTCATTAGCTACTAAAAACAAGCAATTACCTATCCATTTTAAGTATAATTAGCCCTAAACTGCAAAATAACGAGAAAGACGGTTTTCGGAAAAATACCGAATTTTCACCGATTTTCAGGAAAACACCAAAACGACTTTTCAAGACGCTACAATCTTCCCCCCTTAAAGAAATTCGGTCCCCGAATTTAAAAAAAATATAGCTACGCGTACCTTCAAAGAGATGGGGATATTTCTTCCTCATCTCGCCCTCGGTCTCCCAAGTAACCTCCTCGCTGCTCGGGCTACGCCAAAGGACCTTGACGGTTGGTATAATCTTCGACCTCAACTTCTTCACCTGCCGATCCAAGATGGCCACCGGCTGCTCTGCAAAAGAAAGGTCGCGCTCTAGCTGGACTGTCGGGTGCTGAATCGCATGCGAAGGGTCGTGAAGGTACTTGCGGAGCATCGAAACATGGAAGACGGGGTGAACATCGGGAAAGCTGGGTGGAAGAGCCAAACGATATGCAACTGCGCCGACACGCTCAAGGATCTCGAAGGGACCTACGAATCTAGGGCTAAGCTTCCCCTTTTGCCCAAAACGCATCACGCCCTTCATCGGAGAGACTTTCAGAAAAACATGGTCGCCAACTGCGAACTCTAATCTGCGACGGCGCCTGTCCGCATACGATTTCTTCCTGCTCTGAGCCGCTCTCATCCGGTCTCGGATCAACTGTATCTTCGCTGTCGTCTCCTCAACAAGCTGCGGCCCCAAAATGCTGCTATCGCTGAGCTCTGTCCAACAAACGGGCGATCTGCATCTCCTCCCATACAATGCCTCAAAAGGTGCCATCTGAATAGTATCCTGGAAGCTGTTGTTGTAGGAGAACTCCACTAGAGGTAAATGACGATCCCAGCTACCACCAAAGTCTAAAACGCACGCTCTGAGCATGTCCTCGAGAGTCTGAATGGTCCGCTCTGACTGTCCGTCTGTCTGCGGATGAAACGCTGTGCTGAAGCTCAAACGAGTGCCCAAAGCCTCCTGAAGTCTCTGCCAAATTCGGCTGGTGAACTGAGTGCCTCGATCTGACACGATACAAGTCGGTACGCCATGTAGTCGCACGATCTCGTCAATATAGAGCTGAGCATACTGAGCGAAGCTGAAAGTCGTCTTCACTGGCAGGAAGTGAGACGCTTTCGTCAATCTATCCATGATCACCCAGATGGAGTCGTACCCTTGACTGGTCCTGGGTAGACCCACAACGAAGTCCATCGAAATCTGTTCCCATTTCCACTCTGGAATGGGTAACGGCTGTAGCTCTCCTGCGGGCCTCTGGTGCTCGGCCTTGACTTGCTGACAAGTCAGGCATCTCGAAACGAACTCCGCAATGTCCCTCTTCATCCCGTCCCACCAGTAGGTCTCTCTCATATCATGGTACATCTTGGTGGAACCGGGGTGGACACTATACACTGATCGATGTGCCTCCTCAAGAATGTCGCGCCGCAATCCATCAGCATCTGGTACGCACAGTCTAGATCCATATCGTAAAATCCCCTGATCGTCAACCACGAACTCGGAAAATCTGCCCTGTCCCATCTGTGCCATGATCTCTGAGCAACGGTCGTCACTGCGCTGTGCCTCATATATACGGTCAAGCAACTGTGGGCGTGCACGAACATGCGCGAGCTGTCCCCCTGTCTGAGTGAACTCGAACTCAACTCGGCTGTCGCATAACATCTGCCAATCTGCTGACGACTGCCTCTGCACTGCGCGCAAAAAGGATAGACTACCCCCGGGCCTCCTACTCAACGCATCTGCCACCACATTCGCCTTGCCGGGATGATATAAGATCTCGCAGTCGTAGTCTTTCACCAACTCCATCCAACGACGCTGTCTGAGGTTCAGGTCTCGCTGCTGAAATATGTACTTTAAGCTATTGTGATCGGTGAATATCTGACACGACTCGCCGTACAGGTAATGTCGCCAAATCTTCAGTGCAAAGACCACTGCAGCCATCTCCAAATCATGAGTGGGGTAGTTCTGTTCATGCTTCTTCAACTGCCGAGAAGCATAAGCGATCACCCGGCCATGCTGCATCAATACGCATCCTAATCCCACTCGCGAAGCATCATAGTAGACAACAAATCCGCCTGATCCCGAAGGCAAAGATAATACCGGCGCCGTAGTCAAACAAGTCCGTAGCTGCTGAAAACTGCGCTCGCACCCCTCTGTCCAAACGAAAGGAACTCCCTTCCGGGTCAAACCGGTCAAAGGTGCAGCTATACGGGACAAGTCCTGAACAAAACGCCTGTAGTAGCCTGCCAGGCCTAGAAAACTACGGATCTCAGTAACCGATGTAGGTCGGGGCCACTGCTGAACAGCCTCAATCTTCTTCGGGTCCACACAAATGCCGTCTCTCGTAACCACGTGACCCAAGAATCCGACGCTGTCCAGCCAGAATGCACACTTGGAGAACTTTGTGAATAGCTGGTGCTCCCTCAGAGTCTGTAACGTAATCCGCAAGTGCTGCTCGTGCTCCTCTCTGCTCCGGGAGTACACCAAGATATCGTCGATAAACACGATGATGAACAAGTCAAGATACGGCCTGAATGTACGGTTCATCAAATCCATGAATGCTGCTGGGGCGTTGGTGAGTCCGAACGACATCACCAAAAACTCGTAGTGGCCGTAGCGCGTGCGGAAAGCTGTCCTCGGTATATCCTCCTGTCGAACTCGCAGCTGATGGTATCCTGATCGCAAGTCGATCCTCGAAAAATACCCCGCACCCTGAAGTTGGTCGAACAAATCATCAATGCGCTGCAACGGATATCTGTTCCGAACGGTAACTTTGTTCAGCTGGCGGTAGTCGATACATAAGCGCAAACTTCCATCCTTCTTCTTGACAAACAGGACCGGAGCACCCCACGGAGAAACACTCGGTCGAATAAGCCCCTTATCTAACAAATCCTGCAACTGATCCTTCAGCTCTCGAAGCTCTGCCGGGGCCATCCGATAAGGCGGTATAGAAATAGGCCCCGAGCCGGGAATCAAATCAATGCAGAACTCAACATCGCGCTCAGGCGGTAGCCCAGGTAGCTCATCAGGGAAAACATCAGGGAACTCACAAACTACCGGGACCCAGTCTAACGGAACCTCTGCAGCTCGAGTATCACAAATAAACGCTAAGAATCCCTGACATCCCTTCCGCAAGAGCTGACCAGCGCGAAGAGACGAAATTAAGCTGGGAAGGGTGACACTGCGGTCTCCCCGAATAACAAGGACTGGCTCTCCCGGAAAGCTAAATATGACTGCCTTCTCACGGCAGTCCACCGAAGCATAACAAGTGGCTAGCCAATCCATGCCCAGAAGCACATCAAAGTCCAACATATCAAGGAGAATCAAATCAACCGATGAATCCCTCTCCCCGATACGAACGGAACACAAACGAAATACAAACCGAGCGACAAACGACTCGCCTACCGGAGTACTAACAACAAGCGGATGATCTAACGACGACGACTCACGGCCCAACATCGGTGCAAAGTGTGTAGAGACGTACGAATATGTGGAACTTGGGTCGAATAATACCCGGGCGTCGAAAGAACAAACTGGCAAGGTACCTGTCACAACGGCATTGGATGCCTGCGCATCCTGCGGTGTCAAAGCAAAAACTCGGGCCTGTCCTCCACCGATAGCGGGCTGACCTCGACCTCGGCCTCTGCCTCCTCGTCCTCTCTGAACAGGACCGCCGCGTCCACGGCCTCTGGGTGCACCTAACTGGCGTGGAGCATCGCCGGTGGTAGGAAGTAGGGCTCTCTGAGGAGGGGGTGGTGATGGTGGTAGGGTCACATGCGGAACTGTCGCTGCTCCCTGTCGTCTCACCGGACAGTCTCTGACAAGATGGTGCGGACTCCCGCACCCAAAACACCCTGGCGACGGCTGCTGCCCCTGGGGATAAGAACCATATAACTGTCCCCGCCCAAATCCTCTGCCAGGCCTATCTCTCGGAAAGAATCTGGCGCGCTGCCTCTGAGACGGTACATCGGTGCGAATCCTCTTCGGCCCAGAAACGGCCGAAGTTCGTGATATGCGTGCCTCCATCCGCAATGCCGTATCCATAGCAGCTGAATAAGTGTCGTAGTGCTGGGCGCCAATGGCAAGATATAGCTGGGCATCAAGTCCCTGTACGAACCTCTTCACCATCTTCTCTTCGGTATCCACCAAATACTGAGCATATCGGGATAACTGTGTAAACTGGATGTCATACTCAGACACCGTCATCCCAGGTGTCTTGACTAAGGCCTCGAAGCTGCGAGCTCTGGCGTCACGAACGCTCTCTGGAAGGAAACGGGCTAGAAAGACCGCTGTAAACTCGACCCAAGTCATAGGCGGTAGACCTGCAGCTCGACCTCTCAAGACTGACTCCCACCATGTCTGCGCGAGACCCTCTAGTCGGAAACTCGCAAGCTCTACCCATCGATCATCCGAACATCTCAGCGAACGGCAGATCCTGGCTAAACTGTCAAGGAACGTCTGTGGGTCCTCCGCTGCCTCGGTGCCGGTGAATACTGGAGGTCTCAGCCTCATGAAATCCTGTAGTGAAACCGGGATGGTCACGGTGGTAGTAGTAGGAGCAGGTATCATGGTCGTCTGTGATGTAGGAGGTACGTCATCCGGCCTTGGTGTACGACTGGCTGCAACTAGGGATCCTACCATCTGACGTAGCTCCTGCATGCCTCCCATCATCTGTCGCAACTCCTCCATACCAGTCTCGAGCCTATCCATACGGCCTGGGGAAGGTGGATCGGTCTGTCCCTGTGGCGTAGGCATACCACCCTGCTCGGTCCTAGTCTCGGACGAGCCAGCTCGAATCTCGTCTCTGGCGGCAGCCCTCTGTGCCCTCGTAGCCTTCGGCGGCATAGTGGCTGTTACAGGAAAAGGGGTAATAAGAACAGTGCAATAGGATCATAGGATACACGGAATTGAAGAAGGAATTTTCAAGCAAGTATATCCTAAAGTCACTTAGGCGGAGTACCGTATCGTAAGTATGCCGCGGACATACACACGCTACGTTACCCTACTTAAGTCACTTACTCCATCTACCAAGGGTCATCCTACACTCAAAAAGGTAAAACCTATCGCTCTGATACCAACTTTGTCACGACCCGCAGGGTACGGAACGTGACTGGCACTTAAGTTACGAAACGTCTCAAGACATCCGTAAAATAAGTAAGCCAAAGCCCAGAAACCAAAACCAAATAAGCAAAAGAGTGAAGAAAACCCAATCAATTGAAAGCGAGTTTATCAAATAAGTCATGTAAAACACTTTTTAAAAACAATACCAATTTTTCGGAAAATTTCGGCAGAGTCTCCTTTGTAAATACTGGCCCCCAAACTGGGTACGACAAAAATATATATGAATCCAACAAAATAGGGCATCCCCAAGCGGGAGCTAGCTCTTCGCCACAAGGCGGTCACAAATCCCACGCAATATAAAACGACAGCATGCAAAATAATCATAATGAAGCATAAGAAAAACAGCATGTCGACTCAAGTGAGCTCGACCCCAAAATACAGCATAAAAGTCCACAAACCTCACAGTCTCATCTCTAGGTCAATACAATAATACTGGTAGAAACAGTAGATGGAGTACACTAGATACAAAGAATATACAAGGTGGTACAAAAATAATAACATGACCCACCTATGAGCAAAACCTCGAGTCCAGGCAAAAGAGGCAAAAGAACAAGTGCGCCCGCCGCTACTGTACTGACGGAGCGGACCTGCAAAAGGCTGTGGCACAACGGGGGTGAGTTGCCAACTCGTGAGTAATAAATAACATCTACAAAGGCTATCGTATGCATGCACACAAGCATCCTAGCATCTAAAATACAGGTATGAATGGATGCACTAGCAGGTGTGTATACAACATCAGTGTACGAATGTGTATGCAACATGAATATCTGAGGTCTCAATAGGTATCTATAAGAAACATTTTATCTCTTTTTGTTTTTGAAACTCTTTTAGAATGCCAGCATAATACTCAAGGAATCGACGAGAACCGGTGTCCAGCAACGACACCTAAAAGCTGTCTCAAATCTCATAAATCCATGTCATAGTGTCTCTGGCCTCAGCCGTCCGGCTGACCCATCTCAAATATCAATATCTCATCATCTAGCGGCCACGGTCGGTATCCTCTGGATATCCGCCGTCCCAAACAGTCACCGGTAGGTAATCCGTCCCCTGCCAGGCTCAACGTCAACACCACATTCCTCTTGCCCCGGGGTACCTTACCGGGCCCACCATATACCCGTGACGGTTCCTCCACTCCTCGACACGGATTTCCAAAACCACAGCAAACTCATGGTGGACCACACTTACATCACTAGAAAACCGCAATTTACATGTTTTAAAAAATATAGTAAGTTTAGAAATTTTGCGGCTTTCCCCCGAAATCCAGAAATATCATAAAATCTCAAGAAATCCTCATAAGTGCATATGTCAATGATAATGAATGCATATGGTATCAATAATCAAGTTGCGATGTGTGATTAATAGATTAGGCATGAACAATTAATATGATGAAGTACATGCACATGAATAGCAATCCTACGGTTTCATTTTAAGGAATTAAAGGCAATAGCACAAGTTTAAGTATCAATTAGTAAAAGGTTTCAATTTAAAGGTTATCTAGTGTGGTGGCATGGCAATTACCAGGGTGTGTGTGTAAGAATGAATAGTGCTCGTGCTGCATATAAAAACCCTGGCAATGGTGCAGGTGTCCTATAAAATGGTTTCGTATAGGTATGTCAATATAATGCATGGATGCAGCAAATAATCAAATAAGTATTTCACCCCTAATTACTAACATCACTAAGAATCTTGTAAGTTACTAAAACTATCGGGCGGCTTGCGCCATCCAACGATAGTCCCCCGTAGATGTTACATCTACTCACCGGAATCCCTGGCTAGCTGTGTCCAATCACCGCTTTCCCCTTTCGCGCCGCGTCTGACGTCTCCGCGACCGAACCTGGAATTTACATCAATACCAAACATAAGGTTACATATCAAGAACGACGCAAAACCCAAACGAAACTACTAAAGTTCACTAGCTAGGTACAACGTGCGCAGGGTGCGCGGAACATACGCGAAAATCGCAAAAACTGCCAAAAAACGCCGATTTGGTCGCCCGGCAAAACTAAAACCCGACTACTCAAAAATCCGCACTCACGCATCCTAAACGTCATAGGAGATGCTAAAAACATCCCCAAGGTGTCACAAATAATTCACCAAATAATTTTAATAAAAACCTAGTAAGCACAAACTAGCAATTTTGGTGCAAAAATCGAAAATTAGCGATACGGTTATCACAATCCAACACAATATCCAACCACACAACAAGCAATCTACAAACACTATAATTACAACACATTAGCAAAGATTCAAAACCTATTTTCCATAAACAACCATTATTTGAATTATATAGCCTAGCAATTCTTAATCCAAACTATATATGAAAACCTTAAATTAACACTAATTTATAACTCAATTAGCAAGTTAACCTTCTAGATTAGGTTAGCAAAACAACTAGATAACAAATTAGATTTAATCAACTAAATAATGGTTTCTAAACTCTAATTCAACTCATTTATCATGCTTCACAACCCATTTTCCATACATAAACCCTCTCTTGAATTTCCTAAAACAACAATTTACAACCAAATCAAACTTTTAAAATTAACTAAATTAGCATAATTTGAAGACCACATAAACAAGGTAACTTCTTTGATTTGGTTGTGTAGGAACTAGCAAGCAAAATAAATTTAATTAACCACATAATGGTGTGCTAACAAACCCTAGTTTAAAACAAACTACTCTTTTATAAACTAGATTAGAAATTAGCTAAACTTTTAACACTAAAACCATATAACTAAAGGAATTTAGCCAAAAGAAATTAACTTGATGGAAATTATACCTCAAGATCTATGGATCAAGCATGTGATTTGCCTCTAAGGATGGCTTCCTAGCTCCAAGATTCAAGCAAGAATGGCTAAGGATAATGATAGCATAAGGATTTTGTTTGGATTTTTGAATAAAATTGTGGATTTTGATGTGTTTTTTTTTGAAGAAATTTGAAGAAAATGAAAAGAAAAGAGATGAAGAGGAGGAGGTGCAGGTTTCGGCCAGATGTGAGGTAAGGGGAGGGTGTGGGTGTGTTGGAAAAGTCATGAGTCAACTCTCCCAAAAGTCAATGCACCATACTTCATCAAACTATTTTTAAAATAAATTCATAAACAACCCAAATCAACACATGAAAGAAAACCAAAATGAGGCCAGAAATTTCTGGACCTGATCAAGGTGGGGCTGTCCTAGGGATGAGGGAAGAGAGAGAGGGGTTTTACAAAAGAAGTTTTATGCAAAAAGACCCCCTACAAGTCAAAAATTGCAAGTTTTAGCTTAAAATTCAATAATTTCGCTTTCTATACTAAAAATTAGTTAAAAATCAAAATAAAATACTAAAAATTTATGTTACCACTAGATTTTAATTATCATAATTTTAAAGATTAAAATTAGCCCGGAAAATTTTGTATTTATCGCTAATTTAATGTATTTTCTTACCGGCTTAAAATAATATTAAAAAATTGAAAAATTAGGGAAATTTTTTTAAATGACCAAAATTTCATAAGCAACTCATTAGCTACTAAAAACAAGCAATTACCTATCCATTTTAAGTATAATTAGCCCTAAACTGCAAAATAACGAGAAAGACGGTTTTCGGAAAAATACCGAATTTTCACCGATTTTCAGGAAAACACCAAAACGACTTTTCAAGACGCTACAATTTGATACTCCGATCGAAACACCGAATCCCCAAATCAACCCAGAAAATTCAGCTCTAGAAAAAATATTAAAAATTCCCAGGAAAGCCAGCACATAAAACTAAGAATTACTGTATAAAACTATTTAAAAACTGAGGCCGTACGGCCGCGGATCCGCCGCCTGAGCCTACTGTGAGGCCGCGGATCCGCGCCTTTTATAATGAATCAAGCCCTCAAATTTAAACAATAATTCTTAGATTATTTTACTGAGTTTTCTGAATATTTTTAATCTGGAAAAATCCCAGTTTTTCAAAATCGTCCAGAGAGCAATTTTAAGGTTGCGGTTTCGGGTCGTTCGGACTTCAAAATCCGTCTAGACTTCGCCTAAGGCTCTAGCTAGGCTCTGATACCACTGTAGGGTTCCTAGGCACCCTAATGAGGTCTCACAAGGCATCGAACATGCCATAATAAAATTTTACGGGTGCCGAGAGACCCGGCTACGGATCGTTTGCTAGATTTCTAGGCGAAAAAGCTAACTAGTTAACACTTAACTATGAGATACGGAAATACAACCTTTGTAGATCCGGTGCTCCACCTCCATAGCTCCGCAACGAAGTCATCTCCGCTGTCCAAAAAGTATCCGGGCTCTAGTGTCGGCTTCGTCAGAGAAATGGCGAGCTAGGTCGTCGATGTCCATGCCGAAGATGATCTACGTCGAGGCATCGCTAAATCAAGCTCCGACTTCACCAAGTCCAAAAACTTGTGAAGAGAACACACTCTACTACTTTGCAAGAGGTAGAGGATGAATAAATAGGAAGTGGGTAGACTTTAGAATTGGATTTCTTACTTGTTTTCATCAATCACCATTGATGAAGTGAACTTTCTTCATGTGAAGAAGATGAAGAAGAAGAAGAAAGAAATATGATAAGTTAATTATATTTGGAAAAGAAAATGAATACTTATCATATTAGAACCATGGTCAAGTGTAGAGAATTAACCAAGGTTAGATTAATGGTTAGGGTTTAAGATGAAGACAAGAATGGTTACAAAGTCAAAGCTTCATGAAGCTTCAACTAAACTCCAAAATTAGCAACCATTCTTTTCTTATCTATTCAAAATAAATAAATAAATAAATAAGTAATAAAAAGAAAACCCTAATCATTAGTTTAACCATGGCTTAATTCATTACACTTAACTATAGTTAAACATGTATCATCAAACATGATACAATCAAGTGTACAAAAGTATATCACATATACAATGTGCACAAACCAAGTGAGAAAATCCGTTTAAAGTGAACCAATACTAGTTAGTGCAAAGTAATATATCAAATATATAATTATGCATTAAATCATTAAATCAACACTTGATTCAATGATCCGGTCATGTCGCACACAACCGACTAGTATTCAATGTATCGGCTTATCGAATCAATACTTGATTCGATACCTAGGTTATATCGCATACAACCATTCGATACAATCATCGCGAGAATAGAATACGGTATCACATACACGCATTATTCTCGGTCCCGCACATATCTCATATGCGCTCCTATTTCATTTTGCTTGAGCCAGGAAACCTCTGTGTAGGACTCTAAAGACTCGTCAATACGCCGGCAGCAGATGATGATCATATCAAACACCCACAAGCCGCAAGCGGTCTGCTAAACGTAACGGCCACCCGGGTATTGAGCGATCTGAAGATCGACAAGCAAGCCCGCTCACACTCCAGTGAATCCGACCAGTAACACTACCGTACAGTCCGGTCTGATCGTCTGATATGTCGCATATCTCGCCTAGGGGTGGTAAACGTCAGACCCCAATAGCTCGATAAGTCGTGTCGATATGAGGTATATAACTGTTCGAGAAACTACTGGTAACACTTACCAGTAAATCTCAGCAACCCTGGCCAGGGATTTCCTGTTATAGCCAATCGAACACAGCGCAACATCAACCCCCTATACCGGGAGAGACGAATCCCCTCCTATCGCTCATTGCCTCCATGTGACTCGGGACTGGACCCAAAACCCACCGTTTTGCACGCCCTCTTGGACGTGGTAAGATGGAAATCAAAGCACAGTGGGAACCACACAAGACTCTATGACGATCTCGGGTCAACAGACTACTCTGTACCAGTGTCACCAGAGAACTGCCATCTGACGTGAGGTATAATACCATCTGGGAGTTCTCGGCGAGTCCGTCCAGTGTACCCAGTCTCTACTGAGCACCCGTATATCATCTCTGATGTCAAACACCGATGGATATGGGATCATCCATCGCCCATCTGTATGGGTCGAGAAGGTACACGCTAGTCTACACTGGTATATCGATGCCCCGTCTCGATACACCCACGACTAGGGACTTTGAAGGATGTACTTACGGACTACCATGTCCCCACTAGTATGATCCGCATCATAGTCCAGGTAGTCAAGCACACTTCCTAAGGGCTTTACCAACATGTAACAGAGAGACAATCAGTATACACGTTAAGGTAAAGGGTAACCAGATAGCATACTATCATGTCGAGCAAGAAAGTCCTCCCTATATATGTCCCAGCATCCACTACAATATACATCCTATGTACAGTAATGGCCTCTAGGGCATACATATAACTAACACCATCAATCAATCACACCAGAAAAGAACGAAAATATGATGTACGTATATGCCATCCGCATTCGCCACTGGGTCCCGTCATCACTCGTTAGGTTACTTAACTAACGACAGAGCGGGGGCTGGACTAGCGCGGGTGTAAAACATATACAACATCTAATAGTATATATATACCAATATACAGTAATCGCTCCAGGCGTGATAATATGCAACATTACAGAAAAGTAATAAGCATCACAGAACAATACAGATAATCTGGGATCCCCGGGTTTCACAGAGCCGCTCCTGAAACCCGACGTTCCCCTGGTCGGAGATATAATGTAAATACTGCATACTAACAAATTTAAAAAATTCGATCAACTAAATTTCCCGAAGTGGGCCCCACGTACATCTGCTGTACAGTAACAAAATCTGGGCCCAAACAAATAGTACCAAAAAACCACAATTTACAAAATAAAGCATTCTGGAAAAACTGATGCACTGTTCCCACAGAACGGCCGCGCTTCCGCGGTCAAACCATAGGTTTCACCGCGGATCCGCGGTCATAATGTGGGATCACGTACCCATTTTTTTCCATAATTCTTAGAAAACCCTGCACACTTTTCTGTGATATGTAAAATTATTTTTAGGCCCTAAGAAAAATCGACAGAAACTTGTCTGCTGAAAATTGTAGTTTTGTGAAATCCGTTCGATCGATGTTTTAAACGTGTTAGCACAAGTTAGTATAGCTTAATGGTGAGGCTCTGATACCACTATAAGTCCACGGTAGCGCCCCGGCCGTCTAATAGACGACAAATGCGGAACAAAAAACTTTTTACAACTGGCGCTATCGCGTACCGTAACCCGGATCAGCCATTAAAGCTAAACTAACAAACTACAAAGTGGGTAGAAGAGTTATACCGAACGATCTGATTCCTTCGGTCTTCAAGCATCATCCCACGCATGTTGCGGCTGCTCCGATCTCCTCGATCTCCAATCTTGTCGTCCAGGTGGCACCACGTCGACGGATCTTTAAACGGGCTCCGGCCTCTGAACCGAGGCAACTCGATCGTCAAGTTTGCTAAAAGAGACGACCAAGATTAAGTAGAGAATGGGTAAAACACTTTGTCTCGTTACGTCCAAGGCTATGGACGAACGGTTATGGAAGTTTCCTTTTGGATCGGGTGAAATGAGAAAGAGGCTATCTAATTTTCATGAACCCGAATCTATCATAATCTTTTTCCTAGTGAACAACAACCATGAGCCAAGAGAGGGGGGAGGCCGGCCACTTATAAAGGGAAGGGAGGTGAGTGTAGGAGGGGGAAGGTGACCACAAAGGAAAAGATCAACAACAAATATCTTAGCATCAAGTATGAAAGCATTTAAAGCAAACCAATCACAATTAACCTAGTCATCAAGCATTAATTGAACAATTAATGCTAACAATGAGTCACCAAGCCATGTCACCATATCTAGAACCTTCTAGAACCATGACTCACCCTCATCAAGAAAAGATAAATCCGCATTTAACCAAATGTTAAATACGGCTGATAGAAAACTGGAAACTGGCAACTTCCAAAAGTGATCCTGGAACGAATTTCAGGATAACCCCGTATCAGTATAAACATACCCGCATTTGTATTACGACCGAATACAAATGCAACTGAGAAAAAGATATTATATCTACACAGTATAACACAGGGTTCCGGCTTAAACCAAAGCCTACCAGTGTTATCTGCCCGAAAATGGACACGTGCGAAAACGCACGTGCATTTTCCGAACCTTGCCATAAACCCATATGGTCTCTACAACGTTTCGCCCGAACTTGGGAAAGTGTCTGTAGGGGACTCTAATGACTCATCAACACACTGGCACTGGGTATAACCACTAGCACGTCAGAGGTACAAGCTGCACGTAACGTTTTGCCTATGTATTGATTAGAAGGGAAGCTGACGAGCGAACTCATCTATAAACCCTACTGAGCCTGACAGTGACAATATATATACAGTCCGGTCCATTCGTCTAAAGAGTATCGCATATCGAGTCTAGGGGGTGGATAAAGTCAGACCCCTAATAACGCGATAAATCGTGTCGGCATGAAGCCCATCACCACCTGAGAAACTACTGATCCAAATCAGTAATTCTCCACTACCTCGGCCGAGGATTCCTAGTGATGGCCACCCATGCACTGCACGACATCAACCCACAATACCGGGAGAGACGAATCCCCGACGATCCGCTCACTTGCCTCCAATGTAGCTCGGGACTGTACCCAACTAAAACCTGTTTGCACAACTCCTTTGAGCGTGGTAGGGTAGTAATCTAAGCATAGTGGGAACTCACACGAGACAAATGACGATCTCAGGTCGATGAACTAACCTGTACACATGTCACCAGGGAATTGCTATCTGACGATATGTATAATACCAACTAGCAGATTCCCGGCGAGTCCTGTCCGGTGTACTCATAACCCAATGAGCACCTGTATACATCTTAGGTGATCCTACTGATACCAATGGATTGTGAGACCGGCCATCGCCCCTCGTCGGGGTCTCGACTGTATACACTAATCTACTCTGGAGTATCGATGCCCTGTCTCGAAACTCCCACGACTAGGGACACTTTAAGGATGTGCTTACAGACCCCAGCTCCCACGTATATGATCGCCATCATACTGCTGGTAGTCAAGCCAAGAATCCTATGGGCTCTATCATCATGCAATAGTGAACTAAAGCATGTATACGATGATAAAGACAAACCAGATAGCAAACTATCATCTCGAGCAAGACTGTCATATCGGTATAGGTCATGCCTCAATCATTGCAATCACGTACCTGCGATCCAATAATTGACTTTGAGGGCACTATCTTCAACAGTATACTATCTTAGGTGAACAAACTAACACCAATGGCTTGTGAGACCTTGCCAGCGCCCTTCGTCAGGGTCTTGATCAGTATACACCAGTCTACACTGGAGTATCGATGCCCAGTCTCGATACTCCCACAACTAGGGACATTTAAGGATGTGCTTATAGACCACCCAGCTCTCATGTATATGATCGCCATCATAATGCTGGTAGTCAAGCAAGAATCTTATGGGCTCTATCAATATATAATAGTGATGATAAAGACAAACCAGATAGCATACTATCATCTCAAGTAAGACTGTTCTATCGGTATAGGTCCTCCCTCAATCATCATAATCACCTGCCTGTGACTACGATAATTGCCTTGAGGGTACTATATCCAACAGATGGTTCAAGCTCCAGCCTCTAAACCGATATAACTAAACTACCTAGTCCGCTAATCTAGGTAGTTTAGAAGATGTAGAGAGTTAATAGGAGTATTTTATCTCAAATGGCCCTTCACAACACATGTGAGGGTTAGGGTTTTGAGGAAGAAGGAGAAGAACAATGGAGAGAGAGTGAGAAAACATAAATGAACAAGTGTTGTGAGCAAGTGAAGAATGGCTCATTCTTTTTTTCACATCAATCATGCATTATTTTCAATAGAAAATTGTAGCCATGATTGAATAGTAATTGCAAACCAATAAACAAAGGAATTAGCCATGCTTCACCCATGCCACAAATATCTCCATTTCCACCTTATTAATCTATATTCAAAAATAGATAAAACCAATAATGAGGCGTCCCCTTCCAGAAGCATCTCTTGTAAAAATTACAAGAATGCCCTCACCGTATATACATACCCGTATTCGTACTGCAAAAAATACGAATACAAAGAGATAAAGATAATCCAATAATATAATACTAGAATATGGCTTAATCCTAAGGCCACTAGTTTTATCTTTCCGAACAACATCCGTGCAGCTAGTATACGTATATGATCGGAACCCTGCACGTAAAACCATATGGCCTCTACATCGTTTCGCCTGAACTAAAGAAACCCTCTGTGTGGTACTCCAAAGACCCGACAGTACGCTGGCAGTGGGTCTAACCATAAGTCCGTCAGTGGCACTAGCTGTACGTAACGGCTACCCAGGTACCTGTCGAAAAGAAGGCCGACGAGCGAACTCATCCGAACCCCTATCGATACTATCCGTAACAATCTCCGTACAGTCCGGTCAACTCGTATAAGAGTATCGCATATTGGGCCTAGGGGGATGGTAAACGTAAGACCCCTAATAGCGCAATAAGTCGTGTCAGTGTAGAGCCCAATACACCCTGAGAACTACTGGTGTACCTACCAGTAAATCACACTTGCCCTGGCCTGGGACTTTGTGTATTGGCTAATTGTACACAGCGCGATATCAACTCCCAATACCAGGAGAGACGAATCCATTCTTACACCTTCTGCCTCCAAGTGCTTCGGGACTGCACCCAACCACTACCTGTTTGCAAGACTCATTTGAGCCGTGGTAGGGTAGAAATCTAAGTACAGTGGGAACACACTCGAGACGAATAGTGATGTCAAGTCAACGGACAAAGCTGTACTCATGTCACCAGGAAACTGCTAACTAACGATATGTATAATACCAACCAGCAGTTCCCAGCGAGTCCTTCCAGTGTAACTCATAACCTAATGAGCACCTGTATACTATCTTTGGTACCGTATACCAATGGCTACAGGACAGGCCACCTCCCCTGACTGGGGATAAGAAGCGTATACACTAGTCTACTCTGGAGTATCAATGCTATGTCTCGATAATCCGACGACTAGGGACAAGTTCAAGGATGTGCTTATAGACTACCCAGCCCCTACTAGTGTGACTACCATCACAACGCTGGTAATCAAGCAAAGATCCTGAGGGCTCTATCAATATGTATTAGCGATATGTTAAAAGAAACATATACACATATTAAGATAGAATCAAACCAGATAGCATATTATCATATTGAGCAATGTTATTATATCTGTGTATATCCCGAGCTTCCAAAATGTAATATACAATCCAGTACTATACAATAATGACCTCTAGGGCATATATCACTAACAATCTCCCACTTGCACTAAGGCTATATATTGGCATATCGCAGATCTATCATCTCGAATAGCCTCTCGAACTGCGTCTGAGGGATGGCCTTTGTGAGTGGATCTGCTGTGTTGTTCTCCATGTCTACTCTCTGCACCTCGATCTCCCGGCTATCCACGATCTCCCTAATCAGGTGATACCGCCTCAAGATATGTTTGGACTTCTGATGGGACCTTGGTTCCTTCGCTAAAGCTATAGCACCGTTGTTTTCACAATACAAAGGTATTGGATCAACAATGGACGGAACCACTAGATGTTCTGTAACGAACTTCTTCCTCAAGACCGCTTCTTTTGTGGCATCACATGCAGCGATATACTCTGCCTCCATCGTCGAGTCAGCAACGGTTTCCTGCTTGGAGCTCTTCCAACAGACTGCCCCTCCATTAAGGGTAAAGACATAACCCGACATGCATTTGGGGTCATCCTTGGCCTCAAGATATCGTCGGAGTGTAGCCCAGAACACCCTGAGATAACACTGGAAACCTACCAGTATATCTCGCTTGCCCTGGCCAGGGACTACTCGTGTAATGGCTCTCCTGGACACAGCGCGACGTCAACCCCCAATACCGGGAGAGACGAATCCTGTCTAACCGTCACTGCCTCCAAGTGCTTCGGGACTGCACCCAAAAACTACCTGTTTGCACGACTCCTTTGAGCCGTGGTAAGGTAGTAATCAAAGTGCAGTGGGAACACACTCGAGGCGAAGTGGCAGTGTCAAGTCAACGGACTAAGCTGTACTCATGTCACCTGGGAACTGATAACTGACGATAGGTATATTACCAACCAACAGTTCCCGACGAGTCCTGTCCAGTGTACTCGTAACCTAACGAGCACCCGCATACTCTCCCAAGTACGACGTACTAACGGCTGTGGGACAGACCGTCTCCCACACTGGGATGAGAAGCGCATACGCTAGTCTACTCCGGAGTATCGATGCCCTGTCTCGATAGTCCAACGACCAGGGACCTGTATAAGGATGTGCTTATAGATTACCCAGCTCCCACGAGTGCGAGCGCCATCACAACGCTGGTAATCAAGCAAAGATCCTAAGGGCTCTACTAATATGTATACCAGCAATATGCTAAAAGAAACACATGCACATATTAAAGCAGAGACAAACCAAGTAGCATACTACCATTTCGAGCAAGATTGTATATACAACTGTGAATATCCCAAGCTTCCATTAAGTAATATACAAACTAGTATGATACAGTAATGGCCTCTAGGGCATATACACTAACACTTTTTTGAAAAGAATCCTTTAACTGATTGTAGCATAGGAATGTCATTTTCTATCAATAGAATGTCATCCATGTACAAGACAAGGAATACTACAGTTCTCGCTACAATCTTACTTTAAATGAATGGTTCATCAGGATTTTTGATAAAGTCAAATTCTTTGACCATCTCATCAAAGAAGATGTTCCAACGCCGTGATGCCTGCTTTAATCCATAAATGGATTTAAGCAACTTGCACACTCTTCCGCTGCTCCCACTCTCTATGAAACCCTCCGGCTGATCCATATAAACACACTCTTCAAAATTTCCATTCAGAAAAGCGATCTTTACGTCCATCTGCCAAATTTCATAACCATGGAAAGCAGCAATGGAAAGTAGGATCCAAATGGATTTAAGCATAGCCATCAGAGAAAAGGTTTCATCATAGTCCAAGCCAGGTCATTGACGAAAACCTTTTGCTACAAGTCTAGCCTTATAGGTTTCAATATGTCCATCTGCACCAATCTTCTTTTTGAAGATCCATTTGCAACCTACGGGTTTTACCCCCTGAGGTGCAATATCCAAAGTCCATACTTTGTTGGTGTACATGGATTCCATTTCGGTCCGCATTGCATCCAGCCACTTTACTGAGTCTCTGCTCATAATGGCCTGCTGGAAACTAGTTGGCTCATCATCATTGATGATGCAATCTTCTCAATCCCCGTCTACAATAAAACCGTAGTATCTCTCGGGCGGATGAGACTGCCTTCTTGATCTGCGGAGTAGCGTAGGGACGTCTGGTTCCTTTGAAACTTCTGGTTCCACCATGCTTTCAGTAATAGTTTGTGGTTCTAGAATTTCTTCCAGTTCTATTGCGATCCCACTTATTTCTTTTTCAAGAAATTGAGTCTCCAGAAAGTGGGCATGCCGAGAAATAAAAAGCTTTTGTTCGTCTGCGTAATAGAAAAGATACCCCCTGGAGTTCCTTAGGTATTCCACAAACTTACACAGTACTGATCGTGCCTCAAGTTTGTCTGTATACTGCTTTTTGACAAAAGCTGGACATCCCCATATCTGTAGATATTTAAGATAGGGTTTCTTCCCACTCCACATTTCATATGGTGTGGTAGGCACTGACTTAGTAGGAACTTTGTTCAAAAGATATACAGCAGATTCTAGTGCATAACCCTAAAAAGATTGCGGTAACTCAGTGTTACTCATCATGGGACGTACCATATCCAATAAGGTGCGGTTCTGCCTTTCCGATACACCGTTGTGTTAAGGTGTGTATGGAGGAGTAAGCTGAGAGAGAATTCCATTCTCTTTTAAATAATCCAGGAACACGACACTTAAGTATTCACCACCTCAATCAGATCGAAGTGTCTTGATACTTTTTCTTGTTTGTTTTTCCACTTCATTCTTGTATTCTTGGAATTTCTCAAAGGCCTCAGATTTATGTTTCATCAAGAATACATGTCCATACCTTGAGAAATCATCCGTAAAAGTAATGAAATATGAATAACAACTTCTTGCATGTGTAGACATTGGACCACACGCGTCGCTGTGTATGAGTCCCAAAAGCTCGGTGGCTCTTACTCCGTGTCCAGTGTATTGAGACATGATTGACAAGTTGCATAAAACAAATATTCAAACAGATCCAAATATCCCTCTTTATATAACCTCGTCAACCGTATTTCATTGATGTGATCTAGTTTACAATGCCATAAGAATGCTTGATTAAATTCTGGAGACTTTCTTTTAAGTGTGTTCTGGACATTGAAAACTTGGTGTTGATTTAAAACGTATATACCATTGTCTAGTGTATCTGACCCAATCAAACCATGATTAAGGTGGATGTTTACAACATCACTTACAAATGTAAAATCATAACCTTCTTTAGATAGTAAAAATACGGAGATGATATTATATGTCAAACTAGGTACACAAAAACAATTACGCCAAACCAAAATATGTCCACTTGTCAATCTTAGGTGATATTCCCCCACGGACACAGCATCCACTGTAACATTTTGAAAATCGTTTCGGTGAAATTTCGAAAAAATCGGTAAAATAAGGGGGTTTTCTGTAAAAAGTCAAAATATAAATATCTTTATTATAAAATTAAAAATACATATTCTAGCTATGAAATTGCTAGTGTTTAGTGTTTATTGAGCCATTGGTAAAATTTCTGGTTTTCTGAAAAATTTTCCGAATTTAATTATTTTAATATTATTTTAAGCCGGTAAGAAAATATATTAAATTAGCGATAAATACAAATTTAAATGGGCTAATTTTAATCTTTAAAATCATGTTAATTAAAATCTAGTTGTAATATATTTTTTTAGTATTTTATTTCAAGTTTTAATTTGTTTTTATTATGGAAAACAAAAATATAATTATTTTAAGCTAAAACTTGCAATTTTGAGCTTGTGGGGGGTCTTTTTGCATAGAAATTCTTTGTAAAATCTCTCACACTCATCCCCACTTCATCATGGCCGGCCCCACACCCAAAAACAGCCCACTTTTCCTCCCCTCCAATTTTCTTCAACTCATGTGAAGAAATGCTTTGAGAAATGATATAAAATATATTAATTTGACTAAGTATACTTGAGTAATGGATGTCTTTGACTTTGTGTGAATTTTCCCCAACTCCCACACCTCTCCCCACTCCTCCCTACCGTCGAGAGCAGCCATCCCCCCCCCATTATTTTTCCTTCTCTTTTCACTTCATTTTCATCAAAAAAATCCACAAAATCCATTAAAAATCCACAAATTCCTTCAATAATTCAAAGCAAATCCCTATTCTACTCCTTCACACAACCAAATTTGTTTACAACTTGATGAAAGGAGACATCTTTGGAGGTTAAGAGCAAGCTAGGGTTCTAAGCTTGTGAGGTAAAATCTTAAACTTTTAGCTAATTTGTAGTTCAACTATGCTAATTTAGAATTTTAAAGTATTAATTTGGTGTTATTGCTTGTTTAATGAAATTTCTAGAAAAGGGTTTGGATTAAATTAGGGTTTCTATCATAGGATTATGGTTGTGATGGGTAGATTAATATGTTGTGACATGCTAAAATCTAATCTAGTTGCTATATTACAATTGTTATTTTAAAAATGGTCCAATTTGCATAATATTGCAAACTAGGTTTTTAGTTTTAATTCAAAATGAGAGATTAAAAATATGGTTAGGGTTTCATCATATCATAAATATTATATTGAGTGGTTTAATGCTTTTAGTTCATGAAAATCCAAGCTAAATTGTTGTTTGTGCATTTTTGCTATAAAATTGTTAAAATTTGGGTATATTGTAAACTAGAATTTTGGGGTTAATGAAATTTATTGGGATTAAATTATGGAAATTGTTTTTATGACTTATTTAAGATACTTAATAAGTATTATGGCCGCTAGATTTGTTTAAACGTCGAGTTTTGTACTAAAACGGGTAATTTTTGCTTGCTAGATTTCGGAAAAATGGCTTTTAAGGTGAATTTGGGGGTTTTTGTGAATTTTAACCCATTTTTTATTATAATTAGTGTTCGTGAATGCGTAAATGAGAGTGTTTGGGTTTTTCCCGATGGTTTGACGTTCGTACATCGACATCGAGGGTTGGTTTGACTATTCTTGCATGCGTAGGCAATAGGTTTTGACCTATGCGTGATACACGTGCCGATTTGATTTTCGTATGCCGTTTCGATTTCGAATTTGATTTTAATGCGATATGGTGTATTATGATATGTAGGTACCCCATGTGGACTTCGAGACGACAAGCAATCGCGTGGCGACATCGGCAACGGCGAGCGAGGACCAGGTGAGTAGATTTATATCTACGGGGAGAAGTTGGGTGGATGGCGTATAGCACCCCCGCAGTTCGTGGTGATGTATACGAATACTTATACACACATATATATTGATTGTTTATTGTTGAGGTTATTGATGATAAAGATAGATTTTAGGTGTGATTGGGTAGGTTTAGTGTTGCGAAACCCTAGAGTAGTGGTTGCACCACACATACACACACACACCCATACTTGCATACATTCTTCTTTCATTTGTGCTTACGGGGATATGTATTTATGTGTTCGCATAGGTATGGGACTATGTGTACATATACTGGATTTGATGATAATACTTGGGATTTGAGATGAGTCGATGAGATTTGATTTGAGGCCGTGAGATCGGTGATTTGGCAGGGTTCGTATTTGAGATACGACATAACGTTGTAGCGGGTCCTTTGACGTAGTGTTTCACACGCGTGCATGCTTACGTAGATGGTATCGGTATTGTACTAGACATAGATCAGTACCCGGATTATGATCTTTGATAAAGGGGATACCAGATGAATAGTGTGATGAATGTGATATTGACCCATACCCAGATTTGCGGTGCCGTACGACGGATTACGTACGAGCTATATATTGATGTTTGATCCGCACTCTTGACTTGGGAATGTCTGATTATAGATATGGTATTGTTAGTGTATATGCCCTAGAGGCCATTACTGTATCATACTAGTTTGTATATTACTTGATGGAAGCTTGGGATATTCACAGTTGTATATACAATCTTGCTCAAAATGGTAGTATGCTACTTGGTTTGTCTCTGCTTTAATATGTGCATGTGTTTCTTTTAGCATATCGCTGATATACATATTAGTAGAGCCCTTAGGATCTTTGCTTGATTACCAGCGTTGTGATGGCGCTCACACTCGTGGGAGCTGGGTGATCTATAAGCACATCCTTATACAGGTCCCTAGTCGTTGGACTATCGAGACAGGGCATCGATACTCCGGAGTAGACTAGCGTATGCGCTTCTCATCCCAGTGTGGGAGACGGTCTGTCCTACAGCCGTCAGTACGTCGTACTTGAGATAGTATGCGGGTGCTCGTTAGGTTATGAGTACACTGGACAGGACTCGTCGGGAACTGTTGGTTGGTATTATACCTATCGTCAGTTATCAGTTCCCAGGTGACAAGAGTACAACTTAGTCCGCTGACTTGACACTGTCACTTTGCCTCGAGTGTGTTCCCACCGCACTTTGATTGCTACCCTACCACGGCTCAAAGGAGTCGTGCAAACAGGTAGTTTTTGGGTGCAGTCCCGAAGCACTTGGAGGCAGTGACGGTTAGACAGGATTCGTCTCTCTCGGTATTGGAGGTTGACATCGCGCTGTGTCCAGGAGAGCCATTACACGAGTAGTCCCTGGCCAGGGCAAGCGAGATATACTGGTAGGTTTCCAGTGTTATATCAGGGTGTTCTGGGCTACACTCCGACACGACTTGTACCGCTATTAGGGGACTGACGTTCACCGCCCCCCTAGGCCCGCCATGCGATGTATCAGACAAACAGACCGGACTGTACGGAGATTGTTACATACAGGCTCAGTAGGAGTTCAGATGGGGTTCACCTCGTCAGTCTTCTTATCGACATCTACCTGGGGACCGTTACGTACAGCTAGTGCCGCTTGCGGTCTGTGGTTTAACCCACTGCCAGCGTAGTGTCGAGTCTTTAGAGTCCCACACAGAGAGTTATTCGCATTTAGGCAAAATGAGTAGAGGTCGCATGGTTTTGCGACAGGGTTCGTTCACATCCGTGCACTTGTGCACGTTTGCTGTCTGGACAGCTTATACTAGCGGGCTTTGGTTTAAGCCGGATCCTAGTATATGATTTGGGATTGGCTTTTTCTCATTGTATTCGTGTTTCTCGGATCACGAATACGGGTGCGTATGCACAGTTGCTTGAGACAGAGGGAGAGGACTTTGATTAGGGTTAATGGCTATTGTCATTTTATTAACCCTAATGCTTATGTGTGTATTATTGTTAATTGATATTAGTTTAATAATTGTGCATGGTTATGGTTGTTGACCATTTGACCCATCTTGACTTGTTGACCTTGTTGACACTTTGACCATCATCATTTCATTTGGAAGATGCTCTTTGATCCTTGCAATTTGCATTAAAAATGAAATGATAATGGTCATGTCTTGATTTAGCCATGACAATTATCTCACTAATTATCTAATTACAATAATTCACTTATATGAGAGAATGCTTCATATTATTCTCTCATTCTATTATCCACATTCTCTCTCTTGTTCTTCCTCTCCCTCAAGCTCTCCCCTCTCATGTGTTGAGAAACACTTGAGCTTGAGAAAAACCCTCTCTTGATAATCTCTACTCTCATCTAGGGTTCAAGGATTAGCACTTCTTGCACCCTAGTTACTTCTAGCTTGGAGTTGAAGCCAAAGGTCGAGGCTTTCGGGTGGATCTTTCTTCGACGTGAGAAGACGACAAAGGTGACCTCCTTCCACCACTCCAAGGAGCAAGGAGAGAAGGACATAAAGCCCAAGGTATAACCTTTCTAGCACTTAACTAGTTTCTAGTTAGTTTTAGCTTGTTTTTGTTTAGCAAAGATCCTTCATAGTCTAGTCCATGTTGCCTAAGCTCATAAAAATTCGATTTTTATTCCGTTTTATGCCTCCCCGCAAGTACCGGGGTGGGCAACGTGGACTTACAGTGGTATCAGAGCCTAACTAAACATAAACTAGCTAGGTAGTAGAGTGTATCGAAGTTCGAATCGGAAAAATCGAAAAACCGAGTTTTCAAAACCCTAAGTTTCTGTTAAAATTTTTTCTGTTCAAAATAAAATTTGTCATACTCCAAAAATCATCTCAGGGTTTTGTGAAGAAAGCCACCAAAAACGACCCAAAGATTCGACCAAAGAGCCGCGGTTCCGCGGCAATAGCAAGCTATTGCCGCGCAACCGCGGCCATCTTGGCTCTTCTCTGGGTCGAGTTTGGTGCAGTGTATTTCTGGCTTGGTTTTAGGATTTTTAAGATGGTTTATATGTGCCCAGGTTTTCCAGAATAGAAATTTGTTTTTGGGGGCCTATAAATCCGTATTTTTTTCCGAACTTCAATACACTTTGACTAAAAGGTTATATCTGTGATGTTTATATGTATTGAACGTCGGCTAATCGCTATATGTCGATTAGTCGGGGTTATACATATCTCTGATCTGTGATTGATGATGGTATGTGTATATGAATGGGTTGGATTGTCGCGGATGAATAGCCGGGGTGGATGTGAGATGAGTGTTGCTTTTTCTTTCATTCATTGTAACATGTAAATTGATGTAATATTATTATTTATTTGGCCGCACGACCGGGTCGGGGTTGTAGCCGTCATTGTATAATTCTTTTTACTGTTTTTGCTCCTAGGATAGACCCATGGAGGGGTGCACAAACTACCGGGTATCTCGAAGTGCCGAGTGGCCTACTCACGGTGGTGAGGGAGGTTGCTTCGCTTCGGGTACTTGGCGGGTAGTTTGCCGCACCCGTAGGGGTCTTGGGTGGGGTATTGGCTATTCACCGCGACCGTGTAATCCGCTTTTTGTTGCAGGCTCGAACGGATTGCGGATTCCTAGTATATCCAATGTATTCATCTGTGATCTGTAATGTCTATCATTGCTATATATTTATATATGATAACTATTTAGGCGTTGCTTATGTTTTACAGCCGCGCTAGCCCAGCCCCCGCTCTGTCGTTAGTTAAGTAACCTAACGGGTGATGACGGGGCCCCGTGGCGAATGCGAATGGCATAAGCGTACGTCATATTTTGGTTGTTTTCTGCAATGGTAGGATTAAATGATGGGACGCATTAAAAGAACTAATGCAAGAAAATAAACCAAGTAAAAGTCGATCGGAACACTTTGAAAACCACTCGGTTCTTTTCAAAACTAAACTTTTAAACGCGGAGCTTGAACCACTCCTTTTAAAAGCTATCTCGTTCCATCGATTATATCAAGTTCACTACGTTCACGGTTTCGCCAAAACCATCCGTAGCCCTCCATCATTTCAGTTAAGTATTCGATAGTATTCAAGCTATGTATTTTGACCTCACGCCAAGGCATAGTGATTGGTAGCTGCCGGATATTTATCTGTTGCATAGATAGAATGCGTTGGTTTGAGACAGTCGTGCTCCCATTTTGGCCTACGTCAAGGGTAGGTACGGGTGGGTTCAAATTAACCAGGATAATGATGGGAAGAACTTGACATGTGACTTATGACATTTTGACCTCACGCCAAGGTCATAAGAACATGGGGCAAAAATCCACATCGGGAGTTTCATAAGTACTGAAACTTGCTAGCGCTGCATACCATTTGGAGTGTGATAATTCTGGTAGGATTCCTTCGGTTTTATCACGCGATGATATTTGGATCCCGATCCTACTGTGAGTATATGCTACTCCTCGGGAAAACTCTCACTTAACGATCAATGCTATAAACTTAGTAGGTGTCTAGAAAGGTGTTAGCGGGGCTACGCCCACAGGGAAAAGAGGTTACTTAATTAAGGAATTTCGCGAAAGCGTTGGAAAACCTCCCTCGAAGTACCGACACTGGCCTAGCTGAACGGTTAAGCAAGTATTGTACGGTGAGATTGATCCTGACTAATCCTTTCTTTACGGTTTGAGAAGGGTTTCGAGAGACAGTGGGAGCCATCCAGTTTAGACAAATTAAAAACCACTCTAAACTTGCAAGAGCATCATGCTAAAGTGTTTCTTTTCTCTCTCCTAATTGCAGCGACCATTCAACATGACCGGACTTAAGTTATTACTAGATAAAAACATATTGACAGGGCCAAACTACAAAGATTGGCTCAGGAATGTCAAGATGGCAATCACTTACGACAAGTTGGGGTATGTCCTTACCACCAAAGCTCCCCCTGTCCCAGGTCCCACCTCCAGCGTCGCGGATAAGAAAATCCGTAAGACATGGGAGATAGATTGCGCGAAGGCCAAATGCCTCGTACTTGCCTCGATGGACAACGAACATCAGAGGAGGCACGAGAATATGGACCTTGAGTCCATATTTCTTCATACAAAAGAACTGTATGGAGAGCAGTCTCGTATCGCAAGATACGAAGTGTCGAAGAAGTTGTTTTCGGCAAGGTTGGCCGTCGGATCATCGGTAGCGGAACACGTGCTTAAGATGATTGGCTACATAGAGGAGCTCGCGGACCTTGGGACCACGTTGGAGAATGAAATCTATACTGATTTGATTCTCCAGTCCCTTCCTTCCACTTACGCCCAGTTTATTCTTAACTTCAACATGCAAGGAAAGGAGGTTGAACTTTCCGAGCTTCTGAACATGTTGAGGATGTAGGGTTCCTAGGCACTCACAAGAGGTCTCACAAGGCATCAACCATGCCAATTTCAACAATTACGGTGCCGAGAAACCCGACTACGGATCGTTGGCTAGAAGTTTAGGCGATAACAAAAACTAGTTAACAACTTAACTAAATGGTAAACGGAAATACAACCTTTGTAGATCCGGTTCTCCACCTCCATGGCTCCGCGATGATGTCTCCTCGCTGTACAAATCGGATCTTGGGCTCTAGCGTCGGCTTCATCGGAGAAAAAGCGGGCTAGGTCATCGACGACGATGCCAAAAATGATCTACGTCGAGGCATCGCTAGATCAAGCTCCAACTTCACCAAGTCATGAAACTTGTGAAGAAAACACCCTATACTAATTGGCAAGAGGTAGAGGATGAAGAAATAGGAGGTGGGTTCACTTTAGAATTGGATTTCTCACTCTTTTTCATCAATCACCATTGATGAAGTCAAGGTTCTTCATCTTGAAGAAGAAGAAGAAGAAGATGATTATTATTATGATAGAATTACAAGATTAGAAAAGAATAATCATTCTCATCATAATCAAACCATAGTTAAGTGTAGAGAGCTAACTAGAGTTTATGTGAGTGGTTAGGGTTAAAGAAGAAGACAAAATGGTCACTTGGTCAAAAGCTTCATGAAGCTTCAACAAGCCTCATGAAAGAAAGAATAAAAGAAAACCATTTTGTTTTTTTCTCTTTAAGCTTTTATTTTCCAAAACTAATAAATAAATAAATGAATAAGTAATCATAACCCTAACCATTCATATAACCATGGTTCAATCTTTACACTTAACCAATTTTGCATGTATCATCAAACATGATACAATCAAGTGCACAAAACTATATCGAATATACAATGTGCACAAGCGAGTGAGAAAATCCATTTAAAGTGAACCAATACTAGTTAATGCAAAGTAATATATATCAAATATATAATTATGCATTAAATCATCAAATCAACACTTGATTTAACGATCCGGTTATATCGCATATAACCGACTAATATTCAATGTATTGGCTTATCGAATCAATCCTTGATTCGATAACTAGGTTATATCGCATACAACCATTCGATACATTCATCGCGAGAATGAAAGACGGAATCACATACTGGTATCATTCTCGGTCCCGCACATATCTCATATGCGCTCCTATTTCATTTCGCTTGAGCCAGGAAACCTCTGTGTAGGACTCTAAAGACTCGTCAATACGCCGGCAGCAGGTGATGATCATATCAAACACCCACAAGCCGCAAGCAGTCTGCTAAACGTAACGGCCACCCGGGTATTGAGCGATCAGAAGATCGACGAGCAAGCCCGCTCACACTCCAGTGAATCCAACCAGTAACACTACCGTACAGTCCGGTCTGTTCGTCTGATATGTCGCATATCTCGCCTAGGGGTGGTAAACGTCAGACCCCAATAGCTCGATAAGTCGTGTCGATATGAGGTCTATAACAATTCGAGAAACTACTGGTAACACTTACCAGTAAATCTCAGCAACCCTGGCCAGGGATTTCCGGTTATAGCCAATCGAACACTGCGCAACATCAACTCCCTATACCGGGAGAGACGAATCCCCTCCTATCGCTCATTGCCTCCATGTGATTCGGGACTGTACCCAAAAACCACCGTTTTGCATGCCCTCTTGGACGTGGTAAGGTGCAAATCAAAGCACAGTGGGAAACACACAAGACTCTATGACGATCTCGGGTCAACAGACTACTCTGTACCAGTGTCACCAGAGAACTGCCATCTGACGCACGGTATAATACCATCTGGGAGTTCTCGGCGAGTCCGTCCAGTGTACCCAGTCTCCACTGAGCACCCGTATATCATCTCTGATGTCAAACACCAATGGATATGGGATCATCCATCGCCCATCTGTATGGGTCGAGAAGGTATACGCTAGTCTACTCTGGTATATCGATGCCCCGTCTCGATATACCCACGACTAGGGACTTTGAAGGATGTACTTATGGACTACCATGTCCCCACTAGTATGATTCGCATCATAGTCCAGGTAGTCAAGTACACATCCTAAGGGCTTTACCAACATGTAACAGAGAGACAATCGGTGTACACGTTAAGGTAAAGAGCAACCAGATAGCATACTATCATGTCGAGCAAGAAAGTCCTCCCTATATATGTCCCAGCATCCACTACAATATACATCCTATGTATAGCAATGGCCTCTAGGGCATACATATAACTAACAATCTCCCACTTGCACTAGGGCCATCTGATAGCAGTGCTTGTAGTATCTCATACTCAACCATCCCATAAAAATCTCTCTCTGGGAACAGGCCTTTGTGAGTGGATCCGCTGTGTTGTCCTCTGAGTCTACTCTCCAAACCTCGATCTCCTTGGAGATCAACCATCTCCATGATCAGGTGACACTGCCTTGGAATATGTCTGGATCACTGATGGGACCGGCGTTCCTTGGCAAAAGCCACAACTCCATTGTCACACAATGGGAGGAACAAAGTTCATCTTATGAACTAATATACACCCAGACTGCCTCTTTGGTAGCATCTTAAGTAGTGATGTATCCAGCCTTTATCGTCTAGTATGCCACGGTATCTAGCTTGGAACTCTTCCAACATACCGTCCCTTTAATGAGGGTAAAGACAATGCCTGTGACTGATATTCAGTCATCTTTATCACTCTGGAACACTTCCAGTGATTCTCCCTAGGATCAACTGATACCATCTCACTACAACTAGTGAGTGTCCTGATATCCAACTAGATCTATCTCATAGATCCAAAACCCAGGATTTAGATGGTATCACTCTGATCCTATATGGAGAATCTTTGTGATAAGCGGAGATTGACCGAGCGTAGCATAGGAAACTCCTTCCCTATCAAGAGTATGTCATCCACGTACTCTACGAGGATCATTACCATACTCCCTACTACCTTTTTGTTTATACAAGGTTCATCTACCATTTTGATGATGTCAACTTCTTTGACTAACACATCAAAATAGACGTTCCAACTCCGCGATGCCTGCTTTATCCTATAAAGCATCTTGCACACGTTTCCGCTGCTCCCACTGTCTACGAAGCACTCTGGCTGTGTACTTATAGACGCTCTCTTCCAAATCATCATTTAAAAAAGCAGTCAAGACACCCAACCACCAGATATCGTAGTCATGGTATGTAGCCGTGGCAAGTAGGATCTGGATGGACTTAAGCATAGCCACTTGAAAAGGTTTCATCATAATCCACGCTTGGTCGATGACGAAAAGCTTTAACAAGTCTAGCTTTGAAAGTCTCAACTTTTCCATTTACACCAAGTAATCTTCTCAAGATATACTTGCTCCTGATGGGGATTTAACCCTTCAGATATAGCAACCAAAGTCCATACATTGTTGGTGTAAATGGATTCCATCTCAGATCACTAAGCATCCAGCCATTCTTACAGAGTCCCACTCCTGATGGCCAGCTCGAAACTAGTTGGGTCATCATCTCATGATGCAATCCTCGCTCCCACTGTCATAGAGTAACCGAAGTATCTCTCAGGCGGGTGAGGAACCTTACTAGATCGGCGGAGAGGCTGAGGTTCGTTGGTCTCTACTGAATCCTTTGGTTCTATCAAATCATCAGCTGTAATTTGTATAGCTGGAACCTTCCAGTTGTACATAACAGACCTTGCCTCGAGCTTGTCCGGATTTTGCTTTTAGACATAGGCCGGACAACCCCAAATCTTAACTAACTTAAGATATGGGCTCTTCTCTTTCCATATCACATATGAAGCGGTAGGCATCGGATTTGATTTGAACCCTATTCAATAGGTGTGCAGCTTCTCAAGTGCATTACTCCCAAAAGGAAATAGGTAACTCAGTAGTACTCATCATAGAGCACACCTTATCATATAGGGTGTGATTGCTCCGCCCCGATATACTATCGTGCTATGGTGTATACGGAGGAGTAATGCTGAGAGAGAATCTCATTCTCCTTTAGAAAAGTCCAGGAATTCCATGCACAAGTATTCTCCTTCCTGATCTCATCAAAGGACATAATACTTATACCCTCAATTTTGGTTCTCTACTTCTAACTTATATTCTGTGAATATTTCAAAAGATTCGGACTTGTGTTTCAACAGGAACATAGGTCTGAATCTTGAGAGATCATCAGAGAATGTAATGAAGTAGAAAGAACCGGTCTTGGCATGTGTAGACAGGGGACTTTGCATACATCAACATGTATCATCCCAAGAGTTCACTAACTCTTTCTCTGTTTTTAATAAACAGAGCTGGTGTCATTATATCTTTGTGACATGACTGGCAAGTTTCACAAGATGTAGATTCAAACTGATTTAAATATGCATCTTCATGTAACTTCAGCTAGTCGGGTCGCATTGATATGACCTAGTCTACAATGCCTCAAGAAGGATTCGTTCATTTCTGAACTCTTCCCCTTTTGTGTGTTCAGTATACTAAGAACTGTAGTTTGATTTAGAACATCAATACTTTTAGATAACGTGCCTGAACCGATCAACTTTTGATATAGGAAATGTTCAAAACATTATCCAACAATACAAAATTATATCCTTTCTTTACTAATAAAGAGACTGATATGATTTTGTATATCAGGTTCGGTATCTAATAACATTCGTTCAGAATTAATGTAATTGAAATACAGGGTGACAGTGACCAACAGACTTGGCTGCAACTCTTGCCCCATTTTCTGCCTCATGAAACTTATCACCCGTTCTCAGTTTTTCTACCTTTTTGCAGCCCTATGTAACAGATTACATATCTGGGATCCTGATCCGGTATCATATACCCAGGATGCGGAGGATACTGAGAAACAGTTCTGTCTAACGAACACACCCGAAGGAGATGCATCATATGCACTTTCTTCGTTTGGGCGGCACGGGAAATCTGGTATTCCCCAATTTCCTGCTCTGTCTTATAACATTTATAAGTTGGAGCGGGACCAACGTTCCCCAGCTCAGTATAACAAGCAGGTTCGGTCAATAATCCGTATTATTATCTTGATTAAGGCGTGATATGGTCGCTACCTGGAGAGAGAGAGAAGAAAACACTCAGCGTGCGCTCTTGCAAGAATAGATTGGTTATTATTTTATCTAATCAGGATGGCTCCCACTGCTTTTTATCAAATCTTCCTTCAAACCCTAAAAGGAAAGACTAGCCGGGATTAATTACACACTACAAGTTCGCCAATCTTTCAGCCAGGCCAGTGTCGGTACTTTGAGGGAGGTCCCCCGTGCTTTCGCACGAACCTAATTAATGTAAACCTCGTTTTCCCAGAGGCATAACCTCGTTAACACCTTTCTAGACACCTACTTGATCGGCTAGTTGCAATGTGTAAAACTCTCCCAGGAGTAACTCTTACTCGCAGAGGGTATCGGGATCCAACTATCTCATAGAAGGTATGCAATCTCATTGCAAATTTCAACACTTGAAATTCCCGATAATATTTTGCCCCTAACGTGCTATGACCTTGACGAAAGCCAACAAACCATAGCCCGCTAGTCAAGTTCAACCCGTACATTTCTTGATTGAATTAAACCCACCCGCACGACCCTTGACGAAAGCCAACAAAGCCGCACGACTACCCTAATCCAATCGCATCGTATGCTAGCAGATAAGCAGCATATAGCTACCGCACACTGCACCTTGACGAAAGCCAACAAATGCAGCACGAATACTATATACAACTTATCTGAAATGACGAAGGGCTACGACAGGTTTTTCTGAAAACCTATTGCGTAATGAACTTGATATCGTTATAGGATCGAATGAATTTTGAAATAGAGTGCTTTTGAGGCTTTTCTAGTTTTGCTAAAGGAGTCACTCCCGGTGAAGGGATCGTCGGTCCTTTCCTCGTCGAATGAGGTGCGGGATATATCACATATATTGTAAGGTTCCTAGGCACTCTAATGGAGTCTCACAAGTGATCAAACATGGCCAATTGAAATTTTACAAGTGCCTATTAACCCTAATACGGATCGTTAACTAGATAAATAGGCGAAGTAAGCAAGTAATCGAATTAACTGCTAAAGGAAAGTGACTACAACCTTTGTAGATCCGGTCCACCACTTCCTAAGCTCCGCGATGATCTCCCTCCGCTGTCCAAATCAAACCCTTGACTCTAGCATTGGCATCATCGAAGAATGTGCGGGCTTGATCGTCGGTTCGATGCCGAAGATGATCTACGTCGAGGCATCACAAGAACAAGCTCCAACTTCACCAAGCTTTGAAAACTTGTGAAGGGAACACCCTATACTACTTGGCAAGAGGTAGAGGATGAAGAAATAGGAATTGGGTAGACTTTAGTTTTGGATTTCCCACACTTTTTCATCAATCACCATTGATGTAGCAAGCTTTTTTCTCATGTTGAAGAAGAAGAAGATGAAGAAAAAGAATATGATAAGTATTAAGTAAATGATAAATAAATCAATACTTATCATTTACTAACTCTTGGTTAGTTGTAGAGAATGGACCATGGTTAACTTGAATGGTTAGGGTTAAGGATGAGACAAGAATGGTGGACTAATTCAAAGCTTCAAGAATCTTGAACTAGCAAACAAAATTAGCAACCATTCTTTTCTCATCTTTTTCCAAAATAAATAAATAAATAAATAAGAAAAAAGAAAACCCTAATCATAATCTTAACCATGGTCTAATTCTTTACACTAACCCTAGCTTGCATGTATCATCAAACATGATACAATCATGTGCACAAAATATATCACATATGCAATGTGCACAAACCAAGTGAGTAAATCCATTTAAAGTGAACCAATACTAGTTAATGCAAAGTAATATATCAAATATATAATTATACATTAAATCATTAAATCAACACTTGATTCAATGATCCGGTCATGTTGCATATAACCGGCTAGTATCCAATGTATCGGCTTATCGAATCAATCCTTGATTCGATAACTAGGTTATATCGCATACAACCATTCGACACATTCACCGCGAGAATGAAATACGGTATCACATACACGCATTATTCTCGGTCCCGCACATATCTCATATGCGCTCCTATTTCGTTTCGCTTGAGCCAGGAAACCTCTGTGTAGGACTCTAAAGACTCGTCAATATGCCGTAGCGGATGATGATCATATCAAGCACCCACAAGCCGCAAGCGGTCTGCTAAACGTAACGGCCACCCGGGTATTGAGCGATCAGAAGATCGACGAGCAAGCCCGCTCACACTCCTGTGAATCCAACCAGTAACACTTACCGTACAGTCCGGTCTGATCGTCTGATATGTCGCATATCTCGCCTAGGGGTGGTAAACGTCAGACCCCAATAGCTCGATAAGTCATGCCGACTTGAGGTCTATAACATTCGTGAAACTACTGATAACTCTTACCAGTATATCACTGCAACCCTGGCCAGGGATTTCCTGTTATGGCCAGTCGAGCATTGCGCAACATCAACCCCCAATACCGGGAGAGACGAATCCCCTCCTATCGCTCATTACCTCCATGTGAATGATTAGTGTCAAAAACATAAGTTTACCGCAATCAGAAACGGCGTCGCTTCGCAGCTAGCCGGTGAGTGCGGGTCGATCCACAGAGACGGGTAAATTCCTTTTATGTGTTTTAACGAGTTGATTCTATTTGTCGTTTTGATTGGTTTATAAAAATCTATAAAAACTAGATCTAATTAATCTAATTGAAAGTCTTGCTAGGGTTAGGCTTAGGGGAAGTTTTGGAGATTAATGTTTCCTTCACCGCTTTCAATGCCTTCTTTTTTAGATCTATTAGATGTTACGTTAATTATCAATAAAGTGGATACGAATCTTTTGGGAAGATGTTTCTTCCTCTAGATTTGTATCCTTCCTTTGTTGATAATTACCCTAACCCCCATAGAAAACGCGCGCAACCGGCCCTTTATACTACGGTTCACCGTTACCTCGAGGGGTTGGGTGCCGTAGGGAGCGGATGTGTGCGTATGCATGGAGTTCTAACTCTAAAGTGAAGATGGCATTGAAAGGGGTGAGAGATCTCATCTCTCAACCCTTTCGCTAAGGCTAACCCTAACAAGCGAGGAGACTACTCGCTCATTAGGGGATGATAAATTATACTAGAAAATAAAAGCAAGAAAATAAATTACCTACAGATTTGATGGCTCCCTCCAAGTAGAAGACAGAATAGATCTGAATGTCACTTCCAGAAATTCTGAATTTTATTTATTGAAAAGAGGCATAGGTTTTACAATTTTGAGATTACAATTTATAGGAAAATAGGAAACCTAGGGTTACAGACTCTCGCACATGCGCAATTACTGATTGACCCCTGAGAATCCCAACACCAGAACAGTCGCGGCAACAGAAGAAAAATCCACCGACACGTGTATTATACGGCCGCGGATCCGCGGCAATTGATGGCTTGGGCCGCGGATCCGCGGCCCATTGGTGGGATTGGCTCACCAAATTTTCTGGGGTCCTTTGTGGTTGTCTGGGCTTCTTAGTTTTATACTTCTTTTTCTCTGTTTGCTTCTCACTCTTCTCCAGATCTTCAGTGAAGACTTGTATTGGGCTTTTTAACCGTTTCACCTTGACATTCGTTGCCTTGCACCTATGTGAACTGGGCTTGACTAGGATTCGTCTAATTGTTGGTCAAAAGTCCCTTTTCTGTTGTTTTGTGTCTTTTTCACTGTATTTGCTCCAGAAACCTGTATCCTGTAATATGCAACAAACGTGCGTCAAGAGTACCTGTTTATTTATAAAAACGGATAAGAATAGGGGAATGAAAAATGCAATATTATGGTCTAAACAAATACCCCCAAACTTACCTTTTGCTCGTCCTCGAGCAAACTTATTATTTTATTCACTAAAATCCTAACCGCACTTTCGCAGGGAAACGCGATTGCACTGAGCACGTGCAACAAGCCGTTAAACCTCTAGGTGTCCCTAGTAGGAGGAGTGTTGTCTCCTGAGGGTTTTCAGCAGATTACACCCACAAAATCCTATCAATTCAGCCCATTAACTTTTGTTCTCCAATTAGGTCTTATAACAAGGAATTCTATTATCTTTTACTTGTAAATCATCCACCCATATTCTTCACACTTCCTTATTATTTAACTTAAGATTATATATGTTATGTAGACCTACTTAGCTTTCGGCATCTCTTAAGTTTTCCTTCTAAAGTTCCATCTCCACTTAGGAATTTCTATCAACCTTACTAAAGATACAAGTTCTATTCTTCACTACTTTCTCTCATCTAAACACCAATCACATACCCCTACGTGTGTGTATAAGTCACCCCTACACTTGGAAATTCAAATTAAGCAATCAACCCCTTGTCCGTTGTCCAAAGTACTAATTAGTTGGTGAATTTAAATGAAATTTGCTTACACATCCTTCATGCGACCGTTAATACTTCTTGAGATACCAACGACCGATTACAAAATGCGCTTGCACTTTAAAGCGTACTTCCTAGTCTTTGCAACACCCAAGGCTTTTAGCAGTGACTCCCAAACCAGTTGGTCTAAGGCACTAGATGATGAAGCACCCTCGCTAAATATTTTTCTATTTTTACAGCCTTAAGTAATCACAAAAACCTGTGTCCATTTTTTCTTTATTCATTTTTTTTTTCTTTTTATTTTCATTGTACTAAGGACTTTAGACAAGAGCATTTCAAGGTCTCTTCTACTATTCCAAGTTTCAAGGTGCGTGATTGTGCAAATTGTAGGGTATACGTTTTCAGAATCTAGACTTAAGTTAGGAACTATTTTTCAAACTTATACTCTAATAAGAACATCAATACTCTTCCCTTGTTTCGACTTAGCCCAAGAAGTGAACCCAAAATTTGCCTATTTCTAAATAAACTACAAGGCATATACTTTCTACCGTTAAACTTTAAGGAAGGTTATTTTTAGGGTTTTCAACTTACTAAGTCTAAGATCTATTTTTTCCTAGCTAGTTGACCTATTTGTCAAACTAAAGTCAATTAGCCAAAATTGAATACATTTATTTTTATAATTTTTGAAATTTTTCAAATTTTTCTAGGTTTTCAAATAAGTATGCAAATGCAAAATATATACAAATAAATGCGAAGGAAGAAGACGTACCGAGCATACCCCCAAACTTGAACTTGACAGTGTCCTCACTGTCATGCTAAACCAAGAGGGTCAAAATACCGGCACTTCCCTGTTTATTTATTTATAATTTTTTATTGTTAAGAAAAACAAAAATATATACAAAAAGGCCCTCCCCCAAACTTCATTTAAACTATGTTAGACAATACTGCCAAACCTTGCATCGACCAAAAGTTAACACCAACCAGTTGAAAAATTTATCAGTAAAGAATATTGGGTGGTGGAAAAATAAGTTGTGGTGGTCCGCAAAGAATTGGGGAAGATAGAAGTAGTGGTATGGGAGGTGTGGAGGTAAATATACAGGTGATGGTGATGCATCGAAACGAGAATGTAAATAATCAGCAATCAGTGGAGTGTTGGCATTCTCGTACCTTATTAAAAGAAATGGGGGTATTTCAACTTCTAAGGGAGGAGGTTGACTCACCACAATACCCCCAAGATATTCCTGTGGGTCCTCTATTGACATGGCATCATCCATCAATTGTATATGATATTCACTTATGAGAGAACTTATCTCCTCGATGTCCGCCATAGTCCAACCGAAAACTTGCCGCCTATCTTGTAAGACCGTTAAGAGGGCGTTCTCTTGCTCGAGGGCTAGAGAGGCCGATATGATAAAGGGAAAGGTCTCATTCTCACCTATGTAGGCATATCTAAGGTGAGACGGCAAGGGCGTGAGTTCGAATTTCTGAGGCGAAAGAATCATTGCGGAATCTACCTCGAACTCAAAGGACTCCAACACAGGTTCGAAATCACTGCAAACAACCGATTCGGATGGCTCGACTGACTCATCCAAAAATTCAAACGACTCATATTCGGGCTGTGAGTCGTCGTCATCCGAAAAAGTGAAACATTCATAATCAATTTTGGTTGTGTCAACGGTAGTAGGCTCAAGGAGGGACGCACTAGTAGCGTCAAAACTGTTTTCATCAAATAGAAATCTTTCAAGCTCGCAGTCCTTCTGCGTGATTTCGTGAATAGAGCAAACTTCTCGTGTACTAGTTTTGGGTACGGGGGGCAGACTTCCCATCTTATAAATATTGAACTAGCTAGACCTTTTTCCGAAGGATAGAGTCATGGAGCCATTGCGACAATTTATTACAGCATTGGAAGTGGCCAAAAATGGTCGACAAAGAATCACCGGAATTTGGTTTCTTGGGTTAGCAACAGGTTGTGTATCCATAACGATAAAATCAACGGGGAATATGAATTCCCCGACTTTGATCAACACATCCTCTAGTTGACCCCTTGGATAGGTGATTGATCGATCAGCCATTTGGAGAGTGCAACGAGTGGGTTTCAACTCTCCAACCCCTAATTGTTCGTACACGGAGTAGGGAATCAGGTTAACACTAGACCCAAGATCTAAAAGTGCTCGATTAATATTCTTATCCCCAATTGTGATTGAAATAGTAGGACAGCCGGGGTCCTTTCGTTTTTAGGGTAAGGTTTGATGGTGGTTAATAGCATTGCTCACTGCACTAGCCACTAGCACTTTCTTGGGTACTTGAGATGCCTTTCTCTTCGAGGTGCATAAGCCCTTTAAGATTTTCGCGTATGAAGGGACTTGTTGGATAGCATCCAAGAGAGGTATATTTATGCTAACCTGCTTAAATATCTCCACAATCTTCTCCACTTGTGTATTTGGTTTATTAGGACTCAACCTGTTTGGAAATGGTGCATTTTGAAAATTAATTGAGTCGAATGTTTGTGGAGCAGACTATGGATTAGGAACGGATCCCGGTGTAGATGTGTTCGTGTTGTGAGAAATGGGTCCGTTAGAGCTAGAAGAAGTAGAGCCATGTGAAGGGTGGAGAATAGGCTCTAAAGAAAAAGGTGAAGAAGTGAAGAAAATGAAGAAGGGGAAGAAGAAGAAGAACCACCGGCGGGGATGTCATCACTAGTTTCCACATTATTTTGCAACTCTCTTCCGGATCTCAACGTGGTCACCGCATTTACATTGTGATTGTGATATGCGTTTTGTGCGTGACCGGGATTGGGCAATGGTTGAGATGGAAGCTTTCCCTTTTCTCTCTCGCTCAACGCAGCAGTTAATTGTGCAATTTGTGCCTCCATAGATTTGATACTTTGATCGTGTGAGGCATTGTTATTCATTAAAGATTGAACATAACTTTCAAATCTTGCTGCGGATTCTGTAGTTTGCTTGAGAAATGCTTCTAGACTTTTCTCGAGCGAGCTAACCTTATCATCATTTGGTTGAACCAAATTGTTCGTTTGATTTGTATAAGGTTGTTGTTGGAAAGGTTGCTGGTTTTGAGTTTGTAAGGGTGCTTGTTGTTGTTGTGGAGGAGGTCTTTGAAAATTATTATTCCCTTGGAACTGTTGATTTGGGTGACTCCTCCACCCCTGATTGTATGTCGAAGAGTACGGATCATTTCTTTGTCGTTGCTGAAATGCAGCATTGACTTGATCCTGTCCTTGAATGGGTGCATTATAAGGACACTCTTCGGTTAGGTGCGACGGGTTCGAACAACAAGCACAAACAGTTCGTGTGGGTAAAGTAGGGGCAGGAGAAGACGATGAGATTTTGGTCTCAATGGCTTCTAGCTTTTTCATAAGTGAGGCCATCTCGGCCTTCATAGCAATCGACATATCTATTTGATGTATGCCTGTCCTAGATTGACCAACTGAAGAAGATGATGTGGTCTTGGTACTCTCCCACTGAATTGTTTGCTCACTTAGGTCCTCAAGAAACTGCCAAGCTTCGTCGCTAGACTTGGAGAGAAAATGACCTTGACATATTGTTTCTACCAACTGCTTCGTTGCTGCGTTCAATCCCTCGTATAATGTTTGGCAAAGTTGCCAATTTTCTATCCCATGATGAGGACATTGAACGAGTAGGTCTTTAAATCTCTCGAAGCACTTCCAAAATGGTTCGGAAGGAAGCTGTGAAAATTGTATAATCTCGTTTCGGATTCTAGCAGTTTTGTGGTGAGGATAGAACTTTTTCAGAAAAGCTCTCACAAACTCGTCCCAATTTCTAATGGAATGTGATGCGGTGCTGTATAGCCACTTCTCGGCTAGGTCACATAAGGTAAAAGGAATGACCCTTAGCCTTATTGCGTCATCACTTAATTGGGTTGTCTTCATCATGGCGCAAACGTTTTGGAATTTATTAATGAAAATATATGCATCTTCGGATTCCAAACCATGAAACTTAGGCAGCATATTGATGAAATGTGGTTTTATTTCAAAATTATCCCCATTTGCCGGTGGGGGTGAAAGACATGTAGGTAGAGAAGTGCGGACGGGGTAGAAGAGATCCTGGAGCGCGACTCGTGCGGGCGCTACAACAGGCGGAAGATTCGGGTTATTCGCACCTAACGGAGGTGGAATCATTCCCGTCGGTAAGGTATCGTTGGGGTTGAATCCCGACATACCTTCGAAAGAAGAACTTGAAGGTGGAGGTAAGGAAATGGACGGAATGTCGACGAAGGGTTCGTCGAAGGGTTCGTCGGTCGGTACCAACGAAACACGGACTAATCGGGCGTTAGTATCCCTGGTCCAAAATGACATACACTAAAAGGGATAGTGTAGTCAGAAAAAAGAAAGACAGAATGTGGGGGTAAGATAACGTCAATGGAGGAGAAATGGTGGAAGTGAGGTGCAAGCTTTTTTAGCGGCAAGTTGCAAGTTTTGAAAAGATTTTTCTTTATTTTTTTTTATTGGAGAGTTTTGCAAGAAGGTTTTTGAAAACGGACTCGTGACACAAAAGTATCAACCACACATGCACAATCAGGCCTAGATCTAGGGTCGCCTAGGTCTGCTAGACAGCTCCTAACTAGGGCTAGAGATAGGACCTCAAACCGCCTCTTCACGGACAAGTACGGCCAGGTAAGTGGGAAGGAACCACCACTACAGTGGGCCTAATTAATAACCACTAGCCTAGACACCGCAATGTCGGTTAGGATAAACGGCTGATGCCTACCCTAGTCCTTTTCCTATTGAGCTCGTTGTCCTTAGGTCTGAGTCTAATCTTTTTTTTAATTAATTGTGGTCGATGCAAAATGCTTTAGGTGTTTTCTGGGGTCCTGGGAAGGGTGATGAAATCCCCACCCAATCTGAGTTTGGTCAATTAGCCCCTTAGAGTCCGATTAAATTATGCAAAACAAATAAAATCACTTGCAATCAATTTTAGCGCGGCGCAAAGAAACCTGCAGAAATCTGTTATTTAGAAGGGGGAGAAAGACTTTTTATGCAAAGAATTCCTGCAGAAAATTTTTACAGTGGAGATATGGAGGTTACAGAGGAGAGGGAGAGAAAACAAACCACACAAATTTCTAGGGCTGACGTGGCAATGCAAGCGCGGAACCGCGGCCGTGGACCCTTATTTGCGGCGGAAGCGCGGCTGAGAAGAGGGATCGGGCTCTGGAAATTTTTGTACTGTTCTGCGCTTACAATTTCTCTCTGTTCTTATGCTCCTTCTTCTGTTTTGACCTTCTGTAAAACTCCAGATCCAAAAGTCTTTGCTGTTCCTGCAAGATTCAAATAGCAAACCCTTCAAACAGATCAAAGTTGATAATTTTTTTATTTTTTTATATTTTCAGATTTTTATAATTTTTAAAATTTATATCAACCCGAAAATTCACAAAAAGAAAGATTACGCCGTCCCCGGCAACGGCGCCATTTGGTTGATGTCAAAAACTGTATTTACCGCAATCAGAAACGGCGTCGCTTCGCAGCTAGCCGGTGAGTGCGGGTAGATCCACAGAGACGGGTAAATTCCTTTTATGTGTTTTAACGAGTTGATTCTATTTGTCGTTTTGATTGGTTTATAAAAATCTATAAAAACTAGATCTAATTAATCTAATTGAAAGTCTTGCTAGGGTTAGGCTTAGGGGAAGTTTTGGAGATTAATGTTTCCTTCACCGCTTTCAATGCCTTCTTTTTTAGATCTATTAGATGTTACGTTAATTATCAATAAAGTGGATACGAATCTTTTGGGAAGATGTTTCTTCCTCTAGATTTGTATCCTTCCTTTGTTGATAATTACCCTAACCCCCATGGAAAACGCACGCAACCGGCCCTTTATACTACGGTTCACCGTTACCTCGAGGGGTAGGGTGCCGTAGGGAGCGGATGTGTGCGTATGCATGGAGTTCTAACTCTAAAGTGAAGATGGCATTGAAAGGGGTGAGAGATCTCATCTCTCAACCATTTCGCTAAGGCTAACCCTAACAAGCAAGGAGACTACTCGCTCATTAGGGGATGATAAATTATACTAGAAAATAAAAGCAAGAAAATAAATTACCTACAGATTTGATGGCTCCCTCCAAGTAGAAGACAGAATAGATCTGAATGTCACTTCCAGAAATTCTGAATTTTATTTATTGAAAAGAGGCATAGGTTTTACAATTTTGAGATTACAATTTATAGGAAAATAAGAAACCTAGGGTTACAGACTCTCGCACATGCGCAATTACTGATTTGACCCCTGAGAATCCCAACACCAGAACAGTCGCGGCAACAGAAGAAAAATCCACCGACACGTGTATTATACGGCCGCGGATCCGCGGCAATTGATGGCTTGGGCCGCGGATCCGCGGCCCATTGGTGGGATTGGCTCACCAAATTTTCTGGGGTCCTTTCTGGTTGTCTGGGCTTCTTAGTTTTATACTTCTTTTTCTCTGTTTGCTTCTCACTCTTCTCCAGATCTTCAGTGAAGACTTGTATTGGGCTTTTTAACCGTTTCACCTTGACATTCGTTGCCTTGCACCTATGTGAACTGGGCTTGACTAGGATTCGTCTAATTGTTGGTCAAAAGTCCATTTTCTGTTGTTTTGTGTCTTTTTCACTGTATTTGCTCCAGAAACCTGTATCCTGTAATATGCAACAAACGTGCGTCAAGAGTACCTGTTTATTTATAAAAACGGATAAGAATAGGGGAATGAAAAATGCAATATTATGGTCTAAACAGTGAATCGGGACTGTACCCAAAAACCACCTGTTTGCACGACTCAGTAGAGCCGTGATAGGGTGGAAATCAAAGCACAGTGGGAGACACACAAGACTCTATGACGATCTCGGGTCAACAGACTAAGCTGTACCAGTGTCACCAGAGAACTGCCATCTGACGTGAGGTATAATACCATCTGGGAGTTCTCGGCGAGTCCGTTCAGTGTACCCAGTCTCCACTGAGCACCCGCATACCATCTTCGATGTCAAACACCAATGGATATGGGATCATCCATCGCCCATCGCATGGGTCGAGAAGATATGCGCTAGTCTACTCTGGAATATCGATGCCCCGTCTCAATATTCCCTCGACTAGGAACATTTCAAGGATGTACTCATGGACTACCCAGGCCCCACTAGTATGATCTACATCATAGTCCTGGAAGTCGAGTACACATCCTAAGGGCTTTATCAACATGTAATCAGAGAGACAGAAAGTATACATGTTAAGATAAAGTGCAACCAGATAGCGTACTATCATGTCGAGCAAGAAAGTCCTACCTATATATGTCCCAGCATCCACTACAATATACATCCAATGTACAGTAATGGCCTCTAGGGCATACATATAACTAACATTCTCCCACTTGCACTAGGGCCATCTGTAGCAGTGGTTGCAGTATCACATACTCAACCATCCCATAAAAGTCTCTCTTTGGGAAAAGGCCTTCGTGAGTGGATCCGCCGTGTTGTCCTTTGAGTCTACTCTCCTAATCTCGATCACCCTGGAGATCAGCTATCTCCATGATCAGGTGATGCTGCCTCAGAATACGTCTGGGTCACTGATGGGACCATGGTTCCTTGGCCAAAGCCACAGTTCCATTGTCACACAATGGCAGGAACCTGGTTCATCTTATGAACCAATATACACCCAAACTGCCTCTTTGGTAGTATCTTTAATAGCGATGTTACCAGCCTTTATCGTCTAGTTTGTCACGGTATCTAGCTTGGAAATCTTCCAACATACCGTCCCTTTACTGAGGGTAAAGACAGTGCCTGTGACTGACATTCAGTCGTCTTTATCACCCTGGAACACTTCCAGTGATTCTCCCCAGGATCGATTGATACCATCTCACTACAACTAGTGAGTTTCCCAACATCCAATTAGATCTATCTCATAGATCCAAAGCTTAGGATTTAGTATGTATCACTTTGATCCTATATGGAAAATCATTGTGATAAGCGGAGATTGATCGAGCGTAGCATAGGAAACTCCTTCCCTAACAAGAGTATGTCATCCACGTACTCTACGAGGATCGACACCATACTCCCTACTACCTTTTTGTTTATACAAGGTTCATCTACCATTTTGATGATGTCAACTTCTTTGACTAATCCATCAAAACAGATGTTCCAACTCCGCGATGCCTGCTTTATCCTATAAAGCATCTTGCACACGTTTCCGCTGCTCCCACTGTCTATGAGGAACTCTGGCTGTGTTCTTATAGACGTTCTCTTCTAAATCAATATTTAGAAAAAGTAGTCATGGCACCCAACCACCAGATATCGTAGTCATGGTATGTAGCCGTGGCAAGTAGGATCTGGATGGACTTAAGCATAGTCCCTGGAAAAGGTTTCATCATTATCCGTGCCTGGTCGATGACGAAAACCTTTAACAAGTCTAGCTTTGAAAGTCTCAACTTGTCCATCTACACCAAGTAATCTTCTCAAGATATACTTGCTCCTGATGGGGATTTAACCCTTCAGATATAGCAGCTAAAGTCCATACTTTGCTGGTGTACATGGATTCCATCTCAGATCGCTAAGCATCCAGCCATTCTTACAGAGTCCCTACTCTCGATGGCCTGCTCGAAACTAGTTGGGTCATCATCTCATGATGCAATCCTTGCTCCCACTGTCATCGAGAAACCGAGGTATCTCTCAGGCGGATGAGGAACCCTACTAGATCGGCGGAGAGGCTGAGGTTCGTCGGGAACTATAGAATCCTTTGGTTCTGTCAAATCATCAACTGCAGTTTTGTATAGCTGGAACCTTTCCAGTTCTACAGAACTGTTCCTGCCTCGATCTTGTCCGGATTTTGCTTTAAACATAGGCCGGACAACCCCAAATCTTAACTCGCTTAAGAGATAGGATCTTCCCACACCATATCTTATATGGAGTGGTAAGCTGTGATTTGATTCAAACCTAATTCAATAGGTATGCAGCTTCTCAAGTGCATAACCCCAAAAGGAAATGGGTAACTCAGTAATACTCATCATAGAGCACACCATATCTAATATTGTGCAATTGCTCCGCCCTGATACACCATTGTGCTGTGGTGTATTCAGAGGAGTAACACTGAGAGAAAATCTCATTCTCCTTTAGAATAGTCCAGGGATTCTATGCACAAGTATTCTCCTCCCTGATCTTATTATAGGACATAATACTTATACCCGTATTTTGGTTCTCTACTTCCTACTTATATTCTGTGAATACCTCAAAAGGTTCGGACTTATATTTCAACAGGAATATATGACTGAATCTTGAGAGATCATCAGAGAATATAATGAAGTATAAAGAACCAGTCCTGGCATGTGTAGACAGGAGACCTTACATACATCATCATGCATCAGTCCCAAGAGTTCATTAACTCTTTCTCTGTTTCCAATAAACAGAGCTATGGTCATATTATCTTTGTGACATGACTGGCAAGTTTCACAAGATGTAAATTCAAACTGATTTAAATATACATCTAAATGTAACTTCAGCCAGTCGGGTCGCATTGATATGACCTAGTCTACAATACCTCAAGAAGAATTCGTTCATTTCTGAACTCTTCCTCTTGTGTGTGTTCTGTATACGAGGAACTGTGGTTTGATTTAGAACGTCAATGCTTTTAGATAACGTGCCTGAACCGATCAACTTTTGATATAGGAAATGTTCAAAACATTATCCATCAATACAAAATTATATCCTTTCTTTACTAATAAAGAGACTGATATGATTTTGTATATCAGGTTCGGTATCTAATAGCATTTGTTCAGAATCAATGTATTCATAATACAGGGTGACAGTGACCAACAGACTTGGCTGCAACACTTGCCCCGTTTTCTGCCTCATGAAACTTATCACCCGTTCTCAGTTTTTCTACCCTCTTGTAGCCCTATGTAACAGATTACATATCTGGGATCCTGATCCGGTATCATATACCCAGAATGCAGAGGATACTGAGAAACAGTTCTTTGTAATGAACACACCCGAAGGAGATGCATCATATGCACTTTCTTCGTTTGGGCGGCATAGGAATTCTGGTATTCCCCTATTTCCTGCTCTGTCTTATAACAATTATAAGTTGGAGCGGGACCAACGTTCCCCAGCTCAGTATAACAAGCGGGTTCGGTCAAAATTCCGTATTATTATCTTGATTAAGGCGTGATATGGTCGCTACCAGGAGAGAGAGAGAAGAAAACACTCTGCGTGCGCTCTTGCAAGATTAGATTGGTTATGTATTTTATCTAATCAGGATGGCTCCCACTGTTTTTATCAAATCTTCCTTCAAACCCTAAAAGGAAAGACTAGCCGGGATTAATTACACTCTACAAGTTCGCCAATCTTTCAGCCAGGCCAGTGTCGGTACTTTGAGGGAGGTTCCCCGTGCTTTCGCACGGACCTAATTACAGTAAACCTCGTTTTCCCAGAGGCGTAACCCCGTTGACACCTTTCTAGACACCTACTTGATCGGCCAATTGCAAAGTGCAAAACTCTCCCAGGAGTAACAATTACTCGCAGTGGGTATCGGGGTCCAACTATCATATAGAAGGTATACAATCTCATTGCAAATTTCAACACTTGAAACTCCCAATAAATGTTTTTACCCCTAGCACCTATGACCTTAACTATGGTCAACAAATCATAAGTACTAGTCAAGTTCTACCCGTCATTTCGTGATTAATTAGACCCACCCACATGACCCTTAACTAAGGTCAACAAAGTCACGCGACTGTCCTAATTAATCGCATCATATACGGTGTAGGAAGACATCACTTAGCTACCGTACACTGTGCCTTGACTATGGTCAACAAACACAGCACGAATACTAAGTACTCTACTTCCTAAAATGACGGAGGGTTGCGGCTGGTTTTTGTGAAAACCTTTAACGCTTTGAACTTGATCTCGTTGCGGAATCAAATGGTTTTTAAATGGAATGTTTTTTAGGCTTTTCTAGTTTTGCTAAAGGGGTCACTCCCGGTGAAGGGATCGTCGGCCCTTTCCTCGTCGAATGAGGTGCGGGATATATCATATATATCACTGTGCAAAGCGGAAACTATATAAGCGATCAAAGACAAACCGAGGGTTGTAGCATCTGCCAGTTATTGCTAAAGGAGTCACTCCCGGTGAAGGGATCTCGGTCCTTTCCTCATCGAATAAGGTGCAGGATGTTCTATAATGAACACCGCGATGCAAAACAAGAACTGTAGCTACCTGTTTTTATTTTGAAATTCGATTCCACAACATCAATTAGGTTTATTTTCTTTCATTAATCTCATTAATGAATATCCCATCATTTAAGTCCACCTAAACATCACAGATAAATATAACGTACGCTTATGCCATCCGCATTCGCCTCGATGTCCCGTCTGCACCGTTAGGTTAGGTAACTAACGGCAGAGCGGGGCAGGGCTAGCGCGGGTGTAAAACATAAGTAACGTCTATATAATATATCATATATACTATATATAATATCTGTCACAGAACATCACATGATTACAGATAAATCACAGCAGAAGAAACATATGAAATATTGGATATACTAGAACGTCCGTGTTTTCAATACGAGCCAGTATAAAACACGGATTCCACGGTCGTGATGAATAGCCAATCCCACACCCCTAGACCCCTACGAGAGCGGCAAGCAACCCTACCAATTCTAGGGTTAGGAGACCCGGACTCGACTCCTCGAGTTGGTCTCCCACTGGACCCCAGAACCCGGTTACTTGTGCTCCCCTCCTTGGGTCTATCCTAGTGCAGAAAAGTAAATAATATACATCAACGGTGACAACTTCCGCAACCTGGAAGTGCCCCAATAAAAGAATATTACATACAAGTTTTTACATGAATGAAAATGAAAAACACTCATCTCACATAAAAAAACCCCGGCTATTCAAACACGACGATCCAATATAACATATCCAGCAACACATAACATCACATGTCATCAACGTAAGTAAATATGCGCATCCCAATTGTCGTTGACATATAGCAATGAAACCGGTGATATCACATATTACACTTACGGTCACAGAAAAGAAAGTGTAAAACTACAACAGTTGGAATCCGCAACCTCCTCAGACATCGCATGCCTGATCAAATGAATTCTTTAGACATCGCATGCCTAACAATTATAAACCCCGCATTTTAGTCTCATTATCGAAAACACTTTTCAATATCAAGTCGGGCAATTCAACAGGATTCCCGAAAAACTGATCGAATGCTCGTCGCAAACTTTAGTAGGCGGCCGCACCCCTGATACCGTCGACGAAGTGCACCAAGGCGGAACATCGCTGCCGTGAGCACCCGGACGGATGCTTTCGGCGACGGGGTTCTCCTACAGTCACTTGGTCGGGGCTATGGGGTGAGGCTGTCTATTAAGTTTACCCGGCGAGTATCCGCGTACGCTACGTGATTGCGACGGACTTTTGATCACATCAAAACTCCGTGGCAACCGATCAAGTGAGACTAAACTGCTACGTTTATAATATTCATTCCGTTATCTCATAACAATTTGTGAATTCCAATTATTGTATCACATTCCGGATAAATAGAAAATGCTAAACTTTTCGATCGAACAATCGAACACCCAAGTTTTCCCGATACAGCTCAACACATGAAATAAGTCTAACAACATTCAGTTCGTGCCTCAGTACCAACGGTCCAGCCGTAGAAGGGTCAAGCCAACGCCTCACATGTGGCACGCCGTACTGCCCCAAACCCGAAGGTTCAAAGGGCAGTTCAAGACGGTCACATAATCGAGTTAAGGTTTGTTGTCTTCTAGAGGGACCATCGCGTTACTTGCACTACTTAGAACGTCGTTAAACTACGGAAAAATCCAACAATTGGAAATTTCCCGGCAGGGGAAAAAGTGGGTATTTATATCCGATCGAACTTTTTAACATATTCTAAAATACCCGGAAAAACACACGGACAAAATTAGACAATCCGATCGATACACTGAGTTCCCAATACAACCCAGAAAATAAAACTCTGGAATGCAAATTAAAAATTCCCAGAAAACTCAGGAATATTAATATAAAATTACTGTGCAAATTAAATTGGCAGAACAGGCCGTACGGCCGCGGAAGCGCCGCACAAGCCAGCTTGTGCCGCTCTTCCGTGGCTATTTAATCGATTTAGGCCTTCCGTTTTGTACAGTAATTCTTACAATATTCTTCTTAATTTTCTGCATATTTTTAATTCACAAAAATCCATCAATTTCAAAAAAGTCCAGAGAGCATAATAAAATCGAGGTTTCGGGTCGATCGGACTTCTAATTCCGTCGGGACTTCGCCTAAGGCTCTAGCTAGGCTCTGATACCACTGTAAGGTTCCTAGGCACTCTAATGGAATCTCACAAGTGATCAAACATAGCCAATTGAAATTTTACAAGTGCCTATTAACCCTAATACGGATCGTTAACTAGATAAATAAGCGAAGTAAGCAAGTAATCGAATTAACTGCTAAGGGAAAGTGACTACAACCTTTGTAGATCCGGTCCACCACTTCCTAAGCTCCGCGATGATCTCCCTCCGCTGTCCAAATCCAACCCTTGACTCTTGCATTGGCATCATCGAAGAATGTGCGGGCTTGATCGTCGGTTCGATGCCGAAGATGATCTACGTCGAGGCATCACAAGAACAAGCTCCAACTTCACCAAGCTTTGAAAACTTGTGAAGGAAACACCCTATACTACTTGGCAAGAGGTAGAGGATGAAGAAATAGGAATTGGGTAGACTTTAGTTTTGGATTTCCCACACTTTTTCATCAATCACCATTGATGTAGCAAGCTTTTTTCTCATGTTGAAGAAGAAGAAGATGAAGAAAAAGAATATGATAAGTATTAAGTAAATGATAAATAAATCAATACTTATCATTTACTAACCCTTGGTTAGTTGTAGAGAATGGACCATGGTTAACTTGAATGGTTAGGGTTAAGGATGAGACAAGAATGGTGAACTAATTCAAAGCTTCAAGAATCTTCAACTAGCAAACAAAATTAGCAACCATTCTTTTCTCATCTTTTTCCAAAATAAATAAATAAATAAATAAGAAAAAAGAAAACCCTAATCATAATCTTAACCATGGTCTAATTCTTTACACTAACCCTAGCTTGCATGTATCATCAAACATGATACAATCATGTGCACAAAATATATCACATATGCAATGTGCACAAACCAAGTGAGTAAATCCATTTAAAGTGAACCAATACAAGTTAATGCAAAGTAATATATCAAATATATAATTATACATTAAATCATTAAATCAACACTTGATTCAATGATCCGGTCATGTCGCATATAACCGGCTAGTATCCAATGTATCGGCTTATCGAATCAATCCTTGATTCGATAACTAGGTTATATCGCATACAACCATTCGACACATTCATCGCGAGAATGAAATACGGTATCACATACACACGCATTATTCTCGGTCCCGCACATATCTCATATGCGCTCCTATTTCATTTCGCTTGAGCCAGAAAACCTCTGTGTAGGACTCTAAAGACTCGTCAATACGCCGGTAGCGGATGATGATCATATCAAGCACCCACAAGCCGCAAGCGGTCTGCTAAACGTAACAGCCACCCGGGTATTGAGCGATCAGAAGATCGACGAGCAAGCCCGCTCACACTCCTGTGAATCCAACCAGTAACACTTACCGTACAGTCCGGTCTGATCGTCTGATATGTCGCATATCTCGCCTAGGGGTGGTAAACGTCAGACCCCAATAGCTCGATAAGTCATGCCGACTTGAGGTCCATAACATTCGTGAAACTACTGATAACTCTTACCAGTATATCACTGCAACCCTGGCCAGGGATTTCCTGTTATGGCCAGTCGAGCATTGCGCAACATCAACCCCCAATACCGGGAGAGACGAATCCCCTCCTATCGCTCATTGCCTCCATGTGAATCGGGACTGTACCCAAAAACCACCTGTTTGCATGACTCAGTAGAGCCGTGGTAGGGTGGAAATCAAAGCACAGTGGGAGACACACAAGACTCCATGACGATCTCGGGTCAACAGACTAAGCTGTACCAGTGTCACCAGAGAACTGCCATCTGACGTGAGGTATAATACCATCTGGGAGTTCTCGGCGAGTCCGTTCAGTGTACCCAGTCTCCACTGAGCACCCGCATACCATCTTCGATGTCAAACACCAATGGATATGGGATCATCCATCGCCCATCGCATGGGTCGAGAAGATATGCGCTAGTCTACTCTGGAATATCGATGCCCCGTCTCGATATTCCCTCGACTAGGAACATTTCAAGGATGTACTCATGGACTAACCATGCCCCACTAGTATGATCTACATCATAGTCCTGGAAGTCGAGTACACATCCTAAGGGCTTTATCAACATGTAATCAGAGAGACAGAAAGTATACATGTTAAGATAAAGTGCAACCAGATAGTGTACTATCATGTCGAGCAAGAAAGTCCTACCTATATATGTCCCAGCATCCACTACAATATACATCCAATGTACAGTAATGGCCTCTAGGGCATACATATAACTAACATATATCACTGTGCAAAGCAAAAACACTTAAAAGCAATCAAAAGACAAACCGAGTGTGTAGCATCTGCCAGTTATTGCTAAAGGAGTCACTCCCGGTGAAGGGATCTCGGTCCTTTCCTCATCGAATAAGGTGCAGGATATATCACATATACCTCTGTGCAAAGCAAGAAGTGTAGCTACCCTTTTTATTTTGAAATTCGATTCTACAACATCTTAGGTTTCTTTTATTTCATTAATCATATTAATGAAGTCACATCATTTAAGTACCTAAACATCACAGATAAATACGACGTACACTTATGCCATCCGTATTCGCCTCGATGTCCCCTCGTGCACCGTTAGGTTAGGTAACTAACGGCAGATCGGGGCAGGGCTAGCGCGGGTGTAAAACATAAGTAACGCCTATATAATATATTATATATACTATATAAAGTATCTATCACAGAACATCACATGATCACATCACAGATATCGCAGCAGAAGAATCATATGAAATATTGGATATACTAGGACGTCCGTGTTTTCAATACGAGCCAGTATAAAACACGGATTCCACGGTCGTGATGAATAGCCAAACCCACACCCCTAGACCCCTACGAGAGCGGCAAGAAACCCTACCAATTCTAGAGTTAGGAGACCCGGACTCGACTCCTCGAGTTGGTCTCCCTCTGGACTCCAGAACCCGGTTACTTGTGCTCCCCTCCTTGGGTCTATCCTAGTGCGGAAAAGTAAATAATATACAAAAGGTGACAACTTCCGCAACCTGGAAGTGCCCCAATAAAAGAATATTACATACAAGTTTTTACATGAATGAAAATGAAAAACACTCATCTCACATAAAAACCCCCGGCTATTCAAACACGACGATCCAATATAACATATCCAGCAACACATAACATCACATGTCATCAACGTAAGTAAATATGCGTATCCCAATTGTCGTTGACATATAGCAACGAAACCGGCGATATCACATATTACACTTACGGTCACAGAAAAGAAAGTGTAAAACTACAACAGTTGGAATCCGCAACCACCTCAGACATCGCATGCCTGACCAAATGAATTACTTAGACATCACATGCCTAACAATTATAAACTCCGCATTTTAGTCTCAAAATCGAAAACACTTTTCAATACCAAGTCGGGCAATTCAACAAGATTCCCGACATCCTGATCGAATGCTCGTCGTAAACTTCAGTAGACGGCCGCACCCCTAATGCCGTCGACGAAGTGCACCAAGGCGGAACACCGCTACCGCGAGCACCCGGACAGATGCTTTCGGCGACGGGGTTCTCCTACAGTCACCTGGTCGGGGCTATGGAGTGAGGCTGTCTGTTAAGTTTACCCGGCGAGTATCCGCGTACGCTACGTTATTGCGACGGACTTTTGATCACATCAAAATTCCGTGGCAACCGATCAAGTGAGACTAAACTGCTATGTTTATAATAGTCATTCAGTTATCTCATAACTTATTGTGAATTCCAATTATTGTATCCCATTCCAGATAAATAGAAAATGTTAAACTTTTCGATCGAACAGTCAAACACCCAAGTTTTCCCGAAACAGATCAACACATGAAACAAGTCTAAAAACATTCCGTTCGTGCCTTAGTACCAACGGTCCAGCCGTAGAAGGGTCAAGCCAACGCCTCACATGTGGCACGCCGTACTGCCCCAAATCCGAAGGTTCAAAGGGCAGTTCAAGACGGTCACATAATCGAGTTAAGGTTTGTTGTCTTCTAGAGGGTCCATCGCGTTACTTGCACTACTTAGAACGTCGTTAAACCACGGAAAAATCCAACTCTTGGAAATTTCCCGACAGGGGAAAAAGTGGGTATTTATATCCGGTCGAACTTTTTAACATATTCGCAAATTATCCGGAAAGCCACACAGACAAAATTTGATAATCCGATCGAACATTCGAATCCCCAAAACAACCCAGAAAATTCAACTCTTGAATAAATATTAAAAATTCCCAGAAAATCCAACACCAGAAAAGAGGAATTACTGTGCAAAAATGGGAAGCTGACGTCATCATACGGCCGCGGAACCGTCGCAGAAGCCAGGCTTCTGCCGCGGTTCCGCCGCACTTTGGTGGATTCATGGGTACGGGCTTCACAGTAATTCTTATAATTCCCTGCTGAATTTTTTAAGCATTTTTAATGTGGAAAAATCCCAGATTTTAGAAAAAGTCCAGAGAGCATGTTTGGTTTAGGGTTTCGGGTTCGTTCGGGTTTCAAACTTCGTCTACGCATCGCCTAAGGCTCTAGCTAGGCTCTGATACCACTGTAGGGTTCCTAGGCACTCACAAGAGGTCTCACAAGGCATCAACCATGCCAATTTCAACAATTACGGTGCCGATAAACCCGACTACGGATCGTTGGCTAGAAGTTTAGGCGATAACAAAAACTAGTTAACAACTTAACTAAATGGTAAACGGAAATACAACCTTTGTAGATCCGGTTCTCCACCTCCATGGCTCCGCGATGATGTCTCCTCGCTGTACAAATCGGATCTTGGGCTCTAGCGTCGGCTTCATCGGAGAAAAAGCGGGCTAGGTCATCGACGACGATGCCGAAGATGATCTACGTCGAGGCATCGCTAGATCAAGCTCCAACTTCACCAAGTCATGAAACTTGTGAAGAAAACACCCTATACTACTTGGCAAGAGGTAGAGAATGAAGAAATAGGAGGTGGGTTCACTTTAGAATTGGATTTCTCACTCTTTTTCATCAATCACCATTGATGAAGTCAAGGTTCTTCATCTTGAAGAAGAAGAAGAAGATGATTATTATTATGATAGAATTAAAAGATTAGAAAAGAATAATCATTCTCATCATAATCAAACCATAGTTAAGTGTAGAGAGCTAACTAGAGTTTATGTGAGTGGTTAGGGTTAAAGAAGAAGACAAAATGGTCACTTGGTCAAAAGCTTCATGAAGCTTCAACAAGCTTCATGAAAGAAGGAATAAAAGAAAACCATTTTGTTTTTTTCTCTTTAAGCTTTTATTTTCCAAAACTAATAAATAAATAAATGAATAAGTAATCATAACCCTAACCATTCATATAACCATGGTTCAATCTTTACACTTAACCAATTTTGCATGTATCATCAAACATGATACAATCAAGTGCACAAAACTATATCGAATATACAATGTGCACAAGCGAGTGAGAAAATCCATTTAAAGTGAACCAATACTAGTTAATGCAAAGTAATATATATCAAATATATAATTATGCATTAAATCATCAAATCAACACTTGATTTAACGATCCGGTCATATCGCATATAACCGACTAATATTCAATGTATCGGCTTATCGAATCAATCCTTGATTCGATAACTAGGTTATATCGCATACAACCATTCGATACATTCATCGCGAGAATGAAATACGGTATCACATACTGGTATCATTCTCGGTCCCGTACATATCTCATATGCGCTCCTATTTCGTTTTGCTTGAGCCAGGAAACCTCTGTGTAGGACTCTAAAGACTCGTCAATACGCCGGCAGCAGGTGATGATCATATCAAACACCCACAAGCCGCAAGCGGTCTGCTAAACGTAACGGCCACCCGGGTATTGAGCGATCAGAAGATCGACGAGCAAACCCGCTCACACTCCAGTGAATCCAACCAGTAACACTACCGTACAGTCCGGTCTGTTCGTCTGATATGTCGCATATCTCGCCTAGGGGTGGTAAACGTCAGACCCCAATAGCTCGATAAGTCGTGTCGATATGAGGTCTATAACAATTCGAGAAACTACTGGTAACACTTACCAGTAAATCTCAGCAACCCTGGCCAGGGATTTCCGGTTATAGCCAATCGAACACTGCGCAACATCAACTCCCTATACCGGGAGAGACGAATCCCCTCCTATCGCTCATTGCCTCCATGTGATTCGGGACTGTACCCAAAAACCACTGTTTTGCACGCCCTCTTGGACGTGGTAAGGTGGAAATCAAAGCACAGTGGGAACCACACAAGACTCTATGACGATCTCGGGTCAACAGACTACTCTGTACCAGTGTCACCAGAGAACTGCCATCTGACGCAAGGTATAATACCATCTGGGAGTTCTCGGCGAGTCCGTCCAGTGTACCCAGTCTCCACTGAGCACCCGTATATCATCTCTGATGTCAAACACCAATGGATATGGGATCATCCATCGCCCATCTGTATGGGTCGAGAAGGTATACACTAGTCTACTCTGGTATATCGATGCCCCGTCTCGATATACCCACGACTAGGGACTTTGAAGGATGTACTTATGGACTACCATGTCCCCACTAGTATGATCCGCATCATAGTCCAGGTAGTCAAGTACACATCCTAAGGGCTTTACCAACATGTAACAGAGAGACAATCAGTGTACACGTTAAGGTAAAGAGCAACCAGATAGCATACTATCATGTCAAGCAAGAAAGTCCTCCCTATATATGTCCCAGCATCCACTACAATATACATCCTATGTATAGCAATGGCCTTTAGGGCATACATATAACTAACAGAGGAGTGCTGAGGGCACCCTACAGAAGGGTAGGGAGACATCCACTTTGTTTGTAGGAGGATCTTCCTCTTCTAGGTCCAGGGCGAAAGCCAAGGGCAAGAAGAAGAAAGCCCCCGCCAAACCAAGAGGCGGTGTCAGTAAAGTGGATACGAAGGAAAAAGGAAAAGCAACAAAGGTAGCGGGAAAGCTGGTGGGGAAGGAAGAATGCTTCTATTGTCACAAAAGTGGTCACTGGAAACAGGATTGCAAGGCTTGGAAGGCCAGAACACAGGATTTGAAGCGAGTTGTAGCTTCAGCTTCAGGTGTGTATGTTATTGAAAACTGTCTATCAATAAACACTACATCCTGGGTATTGGATACCGGATCAGGATCTCATATCTGTAATTCTTTGCAGGCGTTGAGAAAGCGTAGAGTTTTGAAGGCAGGTGACATGACCCTCAGAGTTGCAAACGGTGCTAGCATGGATGCTGAGGCCGTGGGGGACTATCACCTGGGATTGTCGGATGGACACTTTTTGGTTTTACGTAGTTGTTATTATGTACCAAATGCAACCTGTAATATCATTTCTGTATCTTTATTATCTAAAGAAGGTTATGAATTTGCATTTGTAAGTAATGTAGTGAACATTCACCTTAATCAAGTTTTGATTGGGTCAGGTACATTGAACAACGGTATATACATATTAAACCAGCCACAGATTTTCAATGTCCAGAATACACACAAAAAAAAGTCTCCAGAAATCGATAAAACTTTCTTATGGCATTGTAGACTGGGTCACATCAATGAGAGAAGGTTGACTAAGTTACATACAGAAAGATATTTGGATTCGTTCGAATATCAATCGTATGCAACTTGTCAATCCTGTCTCAAAGGAAAGATGACAAAGACTCCGTTCACTGGACACGGAGTAAGAGCGAGCGAGCTCTTGGGACTCGTACACAGCGACGTGTGCGGTCCAATGTCTACACATGCACGAAGCGGTTATTCCTACTTCATTACTTTTACGGATGATTTCTCAAGGTTCGGACATGTCTTCTTAATGAAGCATAAATCCGAAGCTTTTGATAAGTTCCAGGAATATAAGAATGAAGTAGAAAAACAAACAGGCAAAAGTATCAAGGCACTAAGATCTGATCGAGGTGGTGAATACTTGAGTGCCGAGTTCCTGGGTTACTTAAAAGAGAATGGAATTCTTTCTCAGCTTACTCCTCCATACACTCCGCAACATAACGGTGTATCGGAGAGACGGAACCGAACCCTATTGGATATGGTACGGTCCATGATGAGTAACACTGAGTTGCCGCGATCGTTCTGGGGATATGCGCTAGAATCAGCTGCATACCTTTTGAACCGAGTTCCCACTAAGACTGTGCCTACCACACCATATGAGTTATGGAGTGGGAAGAAACCCTATCTTCAATACTTGAAGATTTGGGGATGTCCAGCTTATGTCAAAAAGCAGCATGCGGACAAACTAGAGGCACGCTCAGTACTGTGCAAGTTTGTGGGATACCCAAAGAACTCCAGGGGGTATCTTTTCTATTACACAGAGGAACAAAAAGTCCTTGTTTCTCGTAATGCCCATTTTCTGGAACATCAGTTCTTAGAAAAAGAAATAAGTGGGAGCGCAATAGAACTGGAAGAAATTCCAGAACCAGAAGCTATTACTGAAAGCTTAGTAGAACCAAAGGGTTCGAAAGATCAGGACATTCCCACGCCACTCCGCAGGAGTAGTAGGCAGTCCCATCCGCCCGAGAGATACTACGGTTTTCTCATTGACGGGGATAGAGAGGATTGCATCATAGACTTTGATGAGCCTACTAGCTTCCAGCAAGCCATTCAGAGCGTCGACTCGGTAAAATGGCTGGATACAATGCGGACCGAAATGGAGTCCATGTACACCAACAAAGTATGGACGTTGGACATTGCTCCAGATGGGGTAAAACCCATAGGATGCAAGTGGATCTTCAAAAGGAAGATTGGTGTAGATGGACAGGTTGAGACCTATAAAGCTAGACTGGTAGCAAAGGGTTTTCGTCAGCGACCTGGTTTGGACTATGACGAAACCTTTTCTCCAGTAGCTATGCTGAAATCCATTCGGATCCTTCTTGCCATTGCTGCCTTCCACGATTATGAGATTTGGCAGATGGACGTAAAGACAGCTTTTCTAAATGGACATTTAGAGGAGTGTGTCTATATGGATCAGCCAGAGGGTTTCATTCAGAGTGGGAGCAACGGAAAGGTGTGCAAATTGCTTAAGTCCATTTATGGACTAAAGCAGGCATCGCGGAGTTGGAACATCCGTTTTGATGAGACGGTCAAGGAATTTGGCTTTATCAAAAATCCAGATGAACCATGCATCTATTGTAGATTTGTAGCGAGAACTTTAGTATTCCTCGTTTTATACGTGGATGACATTCTCTTAATAGGAAATGACATTCCTATGCTACAATCTGTCAAGGGGTTCTTGTCACACAGGTTCTCCATGAAAGACCTGGGTGATACCTCATACATTCTGGGTATGCGGATCTACCGTGACAGATCCAAGAGGATATTAGGACTTTCACAGTCCAGGTACATCGACACCATACTGAAGAGATTCAGTATGGAAGATTCCAAGCGCGGTAATCTACCGGCTTGTCACGGGATCACCCTCTCCAAAGAGATGTCTCCCAAGACTGATTTGGAGAGGGATCGCATGTCTATTATACCCTACGCTTCTGCGGTAGGCTCTATAATGTATGCGATGTTGTGTACCAAACCGGATGTGGCTTATGCACTGAGTGTGGTAAGCAGGTATCAGTCAAACCCTGGGGAGAAACATTGGATAGCAGTAAAGAACATTCTCAAGTACCTGAGAAGGACTAAGGAGATGTTCTTGGTGTATGGCGGAAAAGACCTCCAGATTGAGGCCTTTGCTGACTCCAGCTTCCAGAGTGACAAGGATGATTCCAAGTCCATGTCGGGTTTTGTCTTCACCCTCAATGGAGGGGCGGTGTGTTGGAAGATCTCCAAACAGGAAACCGTTGCTGACTCGACTATGGAAGCGGAATACATCGCTGCATCTGATGCCGCAAAAGAAGCTGTCTGGATGAGGAAGTTCTTGAGAGAACTTCAGGTGGTTCCGTCCATCGTTGACCCAATACCTCTGTATTGCGACAACAACGGGGCTATAGCTTTAGCGAAGGAACCCAGATCCCATCAGAAATCCAGACACATCTTAAGGCGGTATCACCTGATCAGGGAGATCGTGGATCGCCAGGAGATCGAGGTTCGGAGGGTTGCTTCAGAAGATAACACAGCAGATCCATTCACCAAGTCCTTGCCCCAGACTCAGTTCGAGCGGCTGATCGAGATGATAGGTCTTCGATACGCCAGTACATGGCCTTAGTGCAAGTGGGAGATTATTAGTGTATATGCCCTAGAGGCCATTACTGTATCATACTAGTTTGTATATTACTTGATGGAAGCTTGGGATATTCACAGTTGTATATACAATCTTGCTCGAAATGGTAGTATGCTACTTGGTTTGTCTCTTCTTTAATATGTGCATGTGTTTCTTTTAGCATATCGCTGATATACATATTAGTAGAGCCCTTAGGATCTTTGCTTGATTACCAGCGTTGTGATGGCGCTCACACTCGTGGGAGCTGGGTGATCTATAAGCACATCCTTATACAGGTCCCTAGTCGTTGGACTATCGAGACAGGGCATCGATACTCCGGAGTAGACTAGCGTATGCGCTTCTCATCCCAGTGTGGGAGACGGTCTGTCCCACAGCCGTCAGTATGCCGTACTTGAGATAGTATGCGGGTGCTCGTTAGGTTACGAGTACACTGGACAGGACTCGTCGGGAACTGTTGGTTGGTATTATACCTATCGTCAGTTATCAGTTCCCAGGTGACAAGAGTACAGCTTAGTCCGCTGACTTGACACTGTCACTTCGCCTCGAGTGTGTTCCCACCGCACTTTGATTGCTACCCTACCACGGCTCAAAGGATTCGTGCAAACAGGTAGTTTTGGGGTGCAGTCCCGAAGCACTTGGAGGCAGTGACGGTTAGACAGAATTCGTCTCTCCCGGTATTGGGGGTTGACATCGCGCTGTGTCCAGAAGAGCCATTACACGAGTAGTCCCTGGCCAGGGCAAGCGAGATATACTGGTAGGTTTCCAGTGTTATCTCAGGGTGTTCTGGGCTACACTCCGACACGACTTGTACCGCTATTAGGGGACTGACGTTCACCGCCCCCCTAGGCCCGCCATGCGATGTATCAGACGAACAGACCGGACTGTACGGAGATTGTCACATACAGGCTCAGTAGGAGTTCAGATGGGGTTCACCTCGTCAGTCTTCTTATCGACATCTACCTGGGGACCGTTACGTACAGCTAGTGCCGCTTGCGGTCTGTGGTTAAACCCACTGCCAGCGTAGTGTCGAGTCTTTAGAGTCCCACACAGAGAGCTATTCGCCTTTAGGCAAAATGAGTAGAGGTCGCATGGTTTTGCGACAGGGTTCGTTCACATCCGTGCACTTGTGCACGTTTGCTGTCCGGACAGCTTATACTAGCGGGCTTTGGTTTAAGCCGGATCCTAGTATATGATTTGGGATTGGCTTTTTCTCATTGTATTCGTGTTCCTCGGATCACGAATACGGGTGCGTATGCACAGTTGCTTGAGACAGAGGGAGAGGACTTTGATTAGGGTTAATGACTATTGTCATTTTATTAACCCTAATGCTTATGTGTGTATTATTGTTAATTGATAGTAGTTTAATAATTGTGCATGGTTATGGTTGTTGACCATTTGACCCATCTTGACTTGTTGACCTTGTTGACACTTTGACCATCATCATTTCATTTGGAAGATGTTCTTTGATCCTTGCAATTTGCATTAAAAATGAAATGATAATGGTCATGTCTTGATTTAGCCATGAAAATTATCTCACTAATTATCTAATTACAATAATTCACTTATATGAGAGAATGCTTCATATTATTCTCTCATTCTATTATTCACATTCTCTCTCTTGTTCTTCCTCTCCCTCAAGCTCTCCCCTCTCATGTGTTGAGAAACACTTGAGCTTGAGAAAAACCCTCTCTTGATAATCTCTACTCTCATCTAGGGTTCAAGGATTAGCACTTCTTGCACCCTAGTTACTTCTAGCTTGGAGTTGAAGCCAAAGGTCGAGGCTTTCGGGTGGATCTTTCTTCGACGTGAGAAGACGACAAAGGTGACCTCCTTCCACCACTCCAAGGAGCAAGGAGAGAAGGACATAAAGCCCAAGGTATAACCTTTCTAGCACTTAGCTAGTTTCTAGTTAGTTTTAGCTTGTTTTTGTTTAGCAAAGATCCTTCATAGTCTAGTCCATGTTGCCTAAGCTCATAAAAATTCGATTTTTATTCCGTTTTCCGCCTCCCCGCAAGTACCGGGGTGGGCAACGTGGACTTACAGGTATCGGATGTGATATTATTGAGGCAGGATCACCGACTAACATATACATGTAGGTATATGTATCGACTCAGAGATTAAGCGGTTTCCTTACCTTCAGTAGCCAGTTAGCTTAGCCCTTTAGTTTAGTGTAGTTGTTAGACTACATTTACATTAAATATAGATTTGTTATTTTTGTGTCTAGTATTTAGCTCCCGCTCATTATTGCCGTTGCTCCGCATCGCATACTTATTGTGATTCATATTCCATTATTGATATCATGTTGTTAGGATACCTGCACCATTACCGATGACGCGTATATACCATGTACACTTACTTGCCGGCTCACACACATCTTCATCGGTAATTGCCATGTCACGTACACTTAGAGAATATTATTGCTTGACTTAGCTTGTTAGATAGTAGTTTTGACATGATATTAGTGTACTTGCCATATATGCCAGTTTAGACATTGTAGTTATTACTTGTCACTTCATGCATACTGTTATTCATTGTTATGCCGCATTCATGGATTCTCATGCATATATTCACTATTTTACGTGCTATTGAGGTTTTGGGTTCGGATTTCCATGAGATTTTCTGGATTTGGGGGAAAACCGCAAAACTTATACAAACTTCTTCTCTTTCCTTTTTAAATGAAAAGCGCGGTTTTCCCATGATGTATGAGTCATCCACCATGAGTTTGCTGATGGATTTCGAGACCCGATTCGAGGAGACGGATGAACCGTTTCGGGTACATGGTGGACCCGGTAAGGTACCCCGGGGCAAGAAGGTCGTGTTGCTGACGTTGAGCCTGGCAGGGGAGCACTACCTATCGGTGATATTACCCGACGCGTCGGATATCCGGAGGATACCGTCGTGGTCTTGAGATTGATGGTAGGGGCCGGTCTGGACTGACGGCGCCCTAGATAGTGAGATTGAGACATACAGAGATATTTGAGATATTGAGGTACAAAGATTGCGACACAGAGATATCGAGATATTTGGATATTTGTTTTGTGTCGATGCTAGGCACTGTTTATGCTGATTTCATTTATGATGCCTCGTTTTTAAAAAGGATACAGAAATCTCACTAATTTATGAAAGCAGTTTTCTTCAGTACATGCATTCTGTTTCATGCATTCATACATTATCCATATGATATATTGCTACCTGAGGCACTGACACGGGCACATGGGATTACCCTTGGGTTAGACATTTACTCTAGCCATTGTTATAGGCTGCTGATTATATATATTTGAGGATATATTATGATCGTTGACCTAGGATTGCATTGTTCATGCGATTTCTGTTCGTAGATGTTTTTTTTCTACTCACGAGTTGGCAACTCACCCCCGTTGTGCCACAGTTTCTTGGAGGTTTTGCCGTACAGGTTTCTTTACGGCTTTGCTGGCACTGCTTCTTCTCGGGTGACTTGCTAGTAGGTGGGTTTATTTGTATCGTACCCATCATTATACTTTGTATATTATTATTCTGTTGTATCTAGAAGTTCCATCAACCAAACATGTATTTATTGAGATAGAGACCAGTGTTGTTTATTCTTTCGACCTTAGAATCACGCGTTGTATTTCTATGGATTTCTTGCTGTTTTGAGTTTCCTTTTGAGTTTTGATCCTCGCCCTTGGTGTTGTATATTATATTGTTTGCGTGGTTGTGACCGTCGATTGACGAAGAGCTAGCTCCCGCTTGGGGATGCCTTTTTATTGATTTCGTATACTATTCATGTTGTATCCCGTTTGGGGGCCAGTATTTACAAAGGAGACTTTGCCGAAATTTTCAGGAAATATTTGATGTTTTTAAAAACGCATAATTCGGCTTATGCTATTAAAACTACTTGATTTAAATTGGTTTTCCTTCACTCTACTACTGTTCTTGGTTTGGATTTCTGGGTTTTCGGCTTACTTAGATTACGTACGCCTCGAGACGTTTCGTAGTCTAAGTGCCGGTCATGTTCCGTACTTTCGGGTCGTGACATCCACGCTCTCTCCGTTAGCAATCTTAAAGGTCATATCACCTGCCTTTATAACTCTACAGTTTCTCAGAGCCTACAATGAATTACAGATATGAGATCCTGAACCGGTATCCAATACCCAGGAAGTAGAGTTGATTGACAGACAGTTTTCAATCATAAACACACCTGAAGCCGAAATCATAACTTGCTTCGAATCCTGGTTCTTGGCTTTCCAAGCCCTGCAGTCTTTCTTCCAGTGACCTTTCCTGTGACAATAGAAGCATTTCTTTTTCCCTACTGTTGGCCCCCAACTTTTGCCTTGCCCTTTCCATCTACCTTACTGACACTGCTTTTCAGCTTGGTGGGGGACTTCTTCTTCTTCCCCTTGGCTTTTGCCTTAGATCTAGAGGAAGATTCCCCAATAAGTAGAGCGGGTGTCTCCCTGGTTTTCTTTAGGATTCCCTCTACACTCCTCGACATGTTGAGGAGTTTAGAAGTGAAACTTCTTTCCCTTGAATATTGAAATTTAATATAAACTGGGTATAGGTAGAGGGGATGGACTGTAGAACCAAGTCTGTATACAACTCGTTCTCCAACGTGGTCCCAAAGTCCGCGAGCTCTTCAATATAGCCAATCATCTTAAGGATGTGGTCCCCTACAGATGACCCGATAGCCACTCGCCTGAAATAATTTCTTCAAGGTCTCGTACCTTGTGATACGAGATTGCCCTCCATATAAATTTTTGGTATGGAGAAAGTTGGAAGTTAAGTCCATCTTCTCGTGCCGCCTCTGGTGTTCATTATCCATTGAGGCCAGCACGAGACACTTAGCTTTCGCATAGTCTATTTCCCATGTGTTACGGATCTCAATACCCATGACGGTGGAATCTGGACCTGGGACGGGAGGGGCTTTGGTAGTAAGGAGGTAGCCAAGCTTGTCATAGGTAATGGCCATCTGGACATTCCTTAGCCAATCTTTATAGTTTGACGCCGTCAATATATTTTTATCTAGTAGTAACTTAAGCCCAGTCATTTTGGTCGCTGCAATTAGGGGAGAGAGAAGAAACATTCAGCATGATGCTCTTGCAAGTTTATATTGGTTATTAGTTTATCTAAATAAGATGGCTCCCACTATTTCCTTAACTCCTCCTTCAAACCATAAAAGAAGAATTAGTCGGGATTAATTGCACCCTACAATTCTTACTTAACCTTTCGGCCAGGCTAGTGTCAGTACTTCACACTTTCGTGAAGTTCCTTAATTACATAACCTCTTTTCCCTGGAGGCGTAGCCCCGCTAACACCGTTCTAGACACCTACTTGGTTTATAGCATTGATTGTAAAGTGAAAAACTCTCCCGAGGAGTAATAAAACTCATGGTGGGATCGAGATCCAACTATCATTGTGTGACAACTTTGAAGGAATCCTACCAAAATCATCACACTCCAGATGGTATACAAAACTAGCCAGTTTGCTTTTCCTTTGAAACTCCTGATGTGGATTTTTTCCCCAGACGCTTATGACCTTGACGAAGGACAAAATATCATAAGACGCAAGTCAAGTTCTACCCGTCATTGTCCAGGTTAATCTGAACCCATTCATACAAACCCTTGATGAAGGCCAAAATAGCTGTACACCTGTCCCGGATTAACGCATCTATCTATGCTACAGATGAATACCCAGCAGCTACCAATCATTATACCTTGGCGAAGGTCAAAATACATAGCTTGAATACTACTGAATATCCATCTGAAATGATGGAGGGCTACGACTGGTTTTGGCGAAAACCGTGAACGTAATGAACTTGATATAGTCGAAGGAACCATGATAGCTTTTAAAAGGAGTGGTTTAGGCTCCGCATTTAAAGAAACCCGAGTGGTTTTGAAATTATTCCAACGATTTAACTTTGGTTTGTTTTCTTTGAATTAAAAAATATTAATGATGTCCCATCATTTAATCCTATCATTGCAGAAAGAAACGAAAATAGAACGTACGCTTATACCATCCGCATTCGTCATGCACCGTCAGGTTACTTAACTAACGGCAGAGCGGGGACTGGACTAGCGTGGGTGCAAAACATAAGCAACGTTTATTATTATTATCATCATTATTATATATATATAGCCATTCGTCTCACACAATAATAGCCATTCCAGATCACAGATCATAGCAACATAGATGAATATATTGGATATACTAGGATTTCCGTGTTTCGTTTTAGCCAAGAACGAAAAACGGATTCCACGGCCATGATGAATAGCCAAACCCCACCTTAGACCTCTACGGGTGCGGCAAACTACCCGCCAAATTCCCGAAGTGAAGCAACCTGCCTCAATAAAATGAGTAGGCCACTCGGCACTTCAAGAACCCGGTAGTTTGTACACCCCTCCTTGGGTCTATCCTAGGTGCACAAAAAGGTAAATGAAATAATACAACGTTGGCTACAACCTCAACCCGGATGTGCCCTGTAAAAGAATATTACATCAATTTACAAATATACATGAATGAAAGAAAAGAACACTTTTCTTACATCCCCCAGATATTCATTCACGACGATCCAATACTTCATATCTACAAACCATCAACAAGATATGTGCAACCCCCACTAATCGACATATAGCAATTAGTAGATGTTTAGAAATACATATACAAACACCATACATAGATAAGCACGAATTTGGAATTTCAATCAATTAAAACTTTCCGCGATTACCCCATGCACAAACCAGTACACAAACAAATCTAGGCAAAAACCAAATGTACCAAAAATCTCATTTCCAAGAACCTGAACCCCAGAAAAAATGGAGCACATTGGCCACATTTAGGCCGTGGATCCGCGGCCAAATGACCTATTTGTCCGCGGATTAGCAGTCGAATTGTGAGCTCATGTGCTCAAATTTTGTTCTTGGTCCTAAAAAAGCCTGCTCATAATTTTAAGATCATTGAAATAATTTTTTTGAACAAGTTTAAAATTCGGACCGCAAGCATATCTTGGAAATGTAATTTCGGATAATTTCCGTCGATCGAAGTTCTAAATACGTGCTAACTAGCTAGTTAAAGTTTAAGTGGGCTTTGATACCACTGTAAGTCGATGTCGTGCACCCCACGCGGTTTGTAGGGAGGCAGAATTTACAAAAATGATTTTAAACATGCAACATCGACCTATCATCTAGGATCTTTTCAGAAACCCTAACTAACTAAATACTTAGAGGTTCTAACTACTATGATAAAGTTTTATACCTCCTTCATTCTAGTCCTTCGGGTCTTCTTATCCTCTTCTTAAGCTCCTAGAAGGTGAGGCTCTAGCTTGGTCGTCGGTCTCCTCGTGTCAAAGACGATCCACCCGTGAGTCTATGGTTCAAGATCCAATCTCTAAACCGAGGTAACAAAAATACCTAGTTTGCTAATCTAGATAGCTTAGGAGATATAGAGAGTTAATAGGAGTATTTTATCTCAAATGACCCTAGGATTCACAACACATGTAAGGATTAGGGTTTTGAGAAAGAAGAAGAAGATCAATGGAAAGAGAGTGAGAAAACACAAATGAACAAGTGTTGTGAGCAAGTGAAGAATGGCTCATTCTTTTTCTTACATCAAGCATGCATTATTTTCAATAGAAAATTGTAGCCATGCTTGAATAGTAAGTGCAAACCAATAAACAAAGGAATTAGCCATGCTTCACTCATGCCGCAAATATCTCCGTTTCCACCTCATTAATCTATTTTCAAAAATAGATAAAACCAATAATGAGGTATCCCTTTCTAGATGTAAGTGCACGGCGGCACCCCGGCCGTCAATCCGACGCCGGAATGCGGAAGCGATGATTTACTTTAACTTTTAAAACCGGCACCACCGCGCACTAAAACCTGGATCGGGCCATTAATCTAGTCCTAGCTAACAAGAGAAGGGGTAGAGAGATATACCGAGTGATCCGTGTCCTCCGGTCTTCTCGTCGTCGTCCCGATCTCCCGCGGAATCTCCGGTCTCCATCACGTCGCCGGAAGAGCACCACATCGCCGGCTTCTTTTACGGGCTCCCACCTCTGGTCCGAGGCAACTCAGGCACGAAGTTAGCGAGTCGACGTGCCCAAGGTTTGCTGTAGAATCGTGTAGAGAACTATGTGTCTCATGGGGTTCATGGAGGTTGCCATTTGGTGGAGGAAATGAAGCGAGCTTGTGGAGATTGAACTTGGGGGATTTTACAAAGCTAGAAGAACAAAAATCCCACACCAAACTTTTGGGACAGCCCCTCCCTCTCTTTGGCCGGCCTTGGCATGGTGGTGGGGTGAGAATAGAATGAAGTGAGGAATAATACCAATGGATAAGAATAATGCAAGGTAGAGTGTAAAGGGAAAAAGGCAAGTCTCACATCTATCACCATAACCTTTCATCATCATCAAGCATGATAACAAACTAAATCCAACACTCCACCACAACCATCATGACACCACAAGTCAAGCCATCATGAAGAAGAAAGTCAAGAGATGGTGCAACCATCATGAAGCAAGGATATGCAAATACCACCCTCCACAAATGCTTATTTGCACAAATGCAAATAAGCCCTCCTCCACCAATCTTCGGCCAATGATAGATACAAAGAAAATTGGCCGAAACAGAAAGCAAACTGGCAACTCCAAAAAACTGATCCCGTAATAAATTACAGGAAAACCCCGCTACTGTATATACATACCAGCATGTGTATTCCGACCGAATACAAATGCAATGAGACAAAATCTACACTGTACAATACTAGGATCCGGCTTAAACCAAAGCCTGCTAGTATTAATCGTCCGATCCTGATCCGTGCAATGCCGCACGTATCTGATCGAACCCTGCCATATCTCCATACGGCCTCTACAACGTTTCGCCCGAAAACATGAGCAACTGGTCTGTGGGGGACTCTAAAGACTCGTCAATACTATGGCTGTGAATTTAACCACTAGCACGTCAGAGGTATTAGCCATACGTGACGGGCTACCAGCTATTGACCAAAAGGGACGTCGATGAGCGAACTCATCCTAACACCCTACTGAGCCTGTCAGTGACAATATCCGTACAGTCCGGTCCGTTCGTCTATGAGCATCGCATGGCGGGCCTAGGGGGTTGGTAAAAGTCAGACCCCCAAAAGCGGTACAAGTCGTGTCGGAGTGTAACCCAGAACACCCTGAGATACTACTGGAATACCTACCAGTAAATCTCCTGTCTTGGCCAAGGACTTCCATGTAAGGGCTCTCCTAGACACAGCGCGACCTCACCACCAATACAGGGAGAGACGAACCCCCGAAGATCCGCTCACTGCCTCCATATGGCTCGGGACTGTACCCAACTAAAACATGTTTGCACGTCTCCTTTGAGCGTGGTAGGGTAGTAATCAAAGTACAGTGGGAACTCACACGAGACAAATGACGATCCTCAAGTCGATGAACTAACATGTACACATGTCACCAGGGAACTGCTATCTGACGTCAGGTATAAGACCAACTAGCATGTTCCCGGCGAGTCCTGTCCGATGTACTCATAACCCAATGAGCACCTGTATACATCTTAGGTGAACCAACTGACACCAGTGGCTTGTGAGACCGGCCACCGCCCCTCGTCGGGGTCTCGACTGTATACACTAGTCTACTCTGGAGTATCGATGCCCTGTCTCGAAACTCCCACGACTAGGGAACTTTTAAGGATGTGCTTATAGACTACCAGCTCTCACGTATATGATCGCCCTCATACTGCTGGCAGTCAAGCATGAATCCTAGGGGCTCTATCAACGTGTAATAGCGACCTGTCTGGTCACCTAAAGCAGTACACGATGATAAAGATAAATCAGATAGCATACTATCATCTTGAGTAAGACTGTCCTACCGGGATAGGTCCTCCCTCAATCATTGCAATCACGTGCCTGTGATCCAATAATTGACTCTGAGGGCACTATCTCCAACAATCTCCCACTTGCACTCAAGGCTAATTATTGCGATGTCGCATACTCACAGCCCGTGTGATACCGAACACCCAACTCCTCTACTAGTCAGTCTCACAAAGCTCGTTTGCGAAACTATTGCGTTCGAGGAATAGCCTCAGTGAGTGGATCCGCTTTGATGTTTCTTTCTATGTCTCTCTATATCTCAAGTTCGCGGAGAATGCCATCTCCCGAAATGAGCAATACTTGTCTTAGAATGTGTCTGGATGTCTGATGGGACCTACCTCATAAATGAACTCCAAATCCAAACTTCTTAGACTGTATCGACAACTGAAATTAATCAGTATCCCGCGCCATGCCTCCCTCAGTATCTCCTTGGACCACCTGTCCAAAATACTGCCCCTCGTCAGAAGGAAAACTATAACTCTGACAACCTCCCTGTCGTCCAAGTCACCTTGGATGCCTGGAATGATAACTGTCTTCCGAATGAGGCTGTCGTTATCATATCCCTAGAACATCCACTTATGTTCTAAAACTGCTTCCGACTGTTTCTCCAGGATTGGATCAATGTCAACTTATTGCATCTAGTGCAAAAACAACATCTGGTGTGGTACTTGACATCTCATGATTGACTCAATTGCCTAAGCAAGTGATCTGCCAATCATGCACATCCCTCTCCCCTTTAGTCTGTAAGACACCTTTAGAGAGGGTGACTCCATCACCTGCAGGTACACTACCGTGCCAGGAGTCGTCCATTCTAAATACTCTTAGAATGCTGTCTAAGTACCCTTAATTGGGAAACCGCCCAAATCTAGATCTAAAACCATAGATCTAGTAACCAGTATGTCTGATATAATGTCCAAGTCCCATGTGGAGAAACCACTGTGTGACGACCAAAGTATAACCGATCGTAGTATAGGAATATCACTTCCTTCTCTGTGTATGTCATCCAAATTCCAGGACATCACATCCTACTACCTTCTTAACAGATCCATCCCCTATTCTGATGAAGTCAAACCTATGACTATCACATCAGAAATAGATGATCTATCTCCGCTGTGTCTGCTTTAGTCTATAAATAGACATAAGCCACCTGTCCACCAATGCTTCTGCTGATCCCACTGACTATGACAACCCTCTGGCAGGGTCATATAGGCATGCACTTCTAAAGCCAGTTTAGAACAACGCTATACTCATCCTCCTGCCGGGTCTCACAGTCTGGAACAACAGCAATGGCAAGTCTGGGTAAACAAGAACTTCCCTGTCACCATCCTTGAGGCTACCGGAGTACCTCTCGGGTGCCTGAAGTTACCTACCTTATCTGCGGAGTGGCCAATGGAATGTCAAACCAGATTGAATCTTTAGGTTCCTATCAAATCTTCAGTAATCGTTTGTGGTTCTGGAATCACTTCCAGTTCTACCATACTCCCACTTCTGTTTTCTGAAAAATCCATTTTTATTAAAACTGTGGCGAGTCAAGAACAATATCACTATTGATCTTCCAGATGGTAGAAAGTCAACCCTCGTCATAGCCTGGGTCAACCCACAAACAGCCATTACAGAAACATGCCTTGAGTTATCCAGAGTCTGGTTTTAAGCATAAGCCGGACAACTCTCCGTACCTTAACATCGTTAAGATACGAACTGTTCTATATCCAATATAGGACCAGAGGCACTGATTTAATTGAACCAGATTCAAATCATGCAGCTATCTCCAGTGCATGTCAACTAAATGGAGAGAGGCCGATCAGCGTTACTCAACTTAGGAGTGCTTCCAATTATGAGTAACCTGAAAGAGAAGCAAGTTCTCTTAATCATCACTTTCAACTGAATACCATACACAAGTATCTACATCTTCGATCACCTTGAAGAATCTCGATACTTGTAATATCTGGTTCTCTACTTTACTCTTATACCTATAACTTCTCAAAATTCGGACCCTGTGTTTCTACGAAACACCTGACTAAAAACTAGAGAAGTCATAAGTAAATCGAATATAGTACGAGAACCAACCCCTCTGTCCTAATGGACACTGGACAACATACAATACTCTGTATAAGTTCCTTGAGTCTAATAACTCATTCCCTGTGTGTCGTAGGTTGAAAACTGTACTTATGTTTAAAAAGAATTACACCGTTGTTTAATGCTCCTTACCTAACCATCAACTGATATAGGTAAATGTCATAGACATAATTTCAAAAAGGTACATCTCACTCTATAAAAATAGACATACAAATATATCAATTTGAAATTGGTGCATAACAGCGGATATTCAAAACCAAATATTTGTCGTCCGGCAAACAACCCAGGTGACTTCCTCAAATATCACCAATTACAACGAATTCCGATATAATGAGGATGATCACCTAATTCACAATAACTTACTCCCACTCATCATCTGTAAAATCATACAGATGTGAGAATCATACCTGGTAAATACATACCCTGGAGTAAGTATCTAATCGGGAAATCAGTTTTCCTTTAACAGTACACAGTGAAACTGAAACATTGAAATGTTTCGATGGGGTATCCTGGTATTCCTAGTAATGCCTCTTCCATTATCCATATTCACGACTATAACCGTGTAATTCTTTGCCACCTCTCCAAATCCCTTTATATGTCTTTAGTCATTATCTTATGCACACCCCTTTAGGCCAAATGGTTTTCTTCCTTCCCTACCGTTCAGCACCAGCCTATGGTTTGGAAGAAGACTATCCAATAAGCATAATGGATGTACTGTCCTAATCCTAGGAGCACTCGCAACGCGAGAGAAGGTGAAGATAAAAGACACCTGAATAAACCTTTTTCCTATTTCTCCTAAACCAGAATCCATCCCCGAACTCGAACAAGTTCCTTTCGAGTTAGTATATAACCATACGATGGAGTATCCAATAAACTGTGGATCTTCGTAGTGATACGGAGTGTCATGGAGAAATACAAAGGTGAAGTGGGAGTGGTAATGAAATACCTGGTTTGGTCGTGAATATCAGTCGCAATTTACTTTGCCCTCTTACTAATCTCTTGATATGTCTTTACTTAATACCTTCTGTACACCATCGTTAGGCTAATTGGTTTTCTTCATTCCCTACCGGTCGGCACCAGCCTAAGGTTTGGAAGAAGACTATCCAATTTGCATAATAGGTGTACTATCTCTTAAACCAAGGAGTACTCGCAACCTGAGAGAAGGTAAAAGGAAAAGACAACTGAATAGTCCTATTCGTTTTCTCCAGAACCGGAAACCATCCTCGAATAAATTCCTTCGAGTTCGTATATAACCATACGATGGTTTTGTCCAATGGAAGTGGACGTTCGTAGTAATACGGGGTGTCCTGGAGAAAAGGGTAAAAGTAGGAGTGGCAATGAGGTGTACAACTCTGACAATCCAAAAGCCAGTGTTAAAGAAGGTTCGGTCAACTTGGTCACTGAGTCATAGTCTTAGGGTCAGGTCAATGGTCGCTGCCAAAGAGAGAGAGAAAAGAAACACTCAGCGTGCACTCTAACCTAGATCAGAATGGTTACCAATTTATCTAATCTGGAAACCTCCCACTGTACCGTCAAATTCTCCTCCAAACCTGGAAGAAGAATTAGTCGGGATCACCCGAGGAGTAAACCAACTCATCAGTGGGAATCGGGATCCAACTATCATCGCATGATAACGTGATGGAATCCGCTCACGCTATCACACTCCATAAGGTATGCGCATATCTGGCAAGTTTCAGTTTCTTTAGAAACTCCCGATGTGATTTTTGCCCCATGCTCTTATGACCTTGACTTTGGCCAACATATCATAAGTCACATGTCAAGTTCTACCTGTCATTCTCCAGGTTAATTTGAGCCCACCCGTACATACCCTTGACTTTGGCCAAAATAGTAGTACGACTGCCCCAAACCAACGCATCTATCTATGCTGCATATGAATACCCAATAGCTACCAATCACTGTGCCTTGACTTTGGCCAACATACACAGCTTGAATACTATTGACCACCCATATGAAACGACGGAGGGCTACGAATGGTTTCTGGCGAAAACCTTTAACGTAATGAACTTGATATCGTTGAAGGAACGGATAGCTTTTAAAAATATAGTGACGAAAACCTTTGCTAAAGAGGTCACTCCCGGTGAAGGGATCTCGGCTCTTTCCCCGTAGAATGAGGTGCAGGATATTCCAACTGAATACCACGATGCAAAGCAAAAGTAATCGGCTATAGTGAAGTTATTGCCCTGCCGCAAACTTTTGTCCAAGGGGTCACTCCCGGTGAAGGGATCTCGGCCCTTGCCTCGTCGACTGAGGAGCAGGATATTCCAACTGAATACCACGATGCAAAACAAAAGTGAATGTCCTTGCAATAACAGCTTTTTGAAAAGTGTTCCAACAACATCAGATTAGGTTTGTTTAACTTGCATTGATCCGAATCAACGCAGTCCCATCAATTGATCACACCAATAAAGAACGAAAATAATGACGTACATATATGCCATCTGCATTCGCCACTGGGTCCCGTCATTACCCTTTAGGTTAGCTAACTAACGACAGAGCGGGGACTGGACTAGTGCGGATGCAAAACATATACAACATCTACTAGTATATATATCAATATATAATATTTCGCTCAAGGCGTGATAAAATGCAACATCACAGAAATGTACAGCATCACAGAACAATACAGATATCTGGGATCCCCGGGTTTCACAGAGCCGCTACTGAAACCCGACGTTCCCCTGGTCGTGTGGATAGCCTGTGCAATGAAATCCTAGACTCCTACGGGCGCGGCAAGTTACCCGCCAAAACCTGAAGCAAGGTAGCCCCCTTCAGCAACGTGAATGGACCACCCAGCACTTCACGGAATCCGGTAACTTGGGCACCCCTCCTGGGTCAACCTGTACCCCCTACGAGTGCGGCGAATAGCCCGCCAATTCTAGTGTGAAGCCCCCTCCGTCTCAATGCCATGAGATGCGGGCTTGTTGCCCTCTAGAATCCGGTTATCCGTGCACCCCTCCGCAGGGCAATCCTAGTACAGAAAGTAAAATATACATACAACGGGTACATCGACCGCAACCTGGTCGTGCCCCAAAAGAATAATACAAACAGGCAGTGACGGCAGTCCACATGTCGGACGCTCGCCCCGCAATATCAAATGTACATAATATAACAAAAAACTGTACTAGCATTTCATCCAGGCTATCCCCCACGACCAATCCGCAACATCACAGCACAATACAGAACATCAACGTGAATGTCACGTTCGCAAATCCGTCTAACCGGGCTATGGCAGTTAGACAGGATTTACCGATCAAGTGACATTCACGGTCGCAGATATATTGTAAATACTGTGAACTAATGTGTTTAAAATATCCGATCGATCAAATTTTACCAAGTGGGCCCCAAGCACTACTGTAGCACTCAAAGAAATCTGAGCCCAAAAAATAATATTCCAAAAACCTTATTTTATACTCAGGAGCTCTCTGTAAAAGTTTGGTGCCATGAACAGTCTAGATTGCGGCGGAACCGCAGCCCAAGCATAGTTTTGGCCGCGGTTCCGTGGTGGAATGGTGGGATCATGCAACCAAAATTTCACAGAATGCTTAGAATTCCCTGCACATCATTCTGCAACATACTGAAAAAATTTTGGAGCCAAAAAAATTTCGACAGAAACCTGATGCCTTGAAAAACGCGGATTTAGGAATTTTGTTCGATCGGAAATGTAAACACATTAGACAAAGCCAGACTAGGTTAATGGCAAGGCTCTGATACCACTGTAAGTGCACGGCGGCGCCCCGGCCGTCAATCCGACGCCGGAATACGGAAGCGATGATTTACTTTAACTTTTAAAACCGGCACCACCGCGCACTAAGACCCGGATCGGGCCATTAATTTAGTCCTAGCTAACAAGAGAGGGGTAGAGAGATATACCGAGTGATCCGTGTCCTCCGGTCTTCTCGTCGTCGTCCCGATCTCCCGCGGAATCTCCGGTCTCCATCACGTCGCCGGAAGGGCACCACATCGCCGGCTTCTTTTACGGGCTCCCACCTCAGGTCCGAGGCAGCTCGGGCATGAAGTTGGCGAGTCGACGTGCCCAAGGTTTGATGGAGAATCGTGTAGGGAACTATATGTCTCATGGGGTTCATGGAGGTTGCCATTTGGTGGAAGAAATGAAGTGAGCTTGTGGAGATTGAACTTGGGGGATTTTACAAAGCTAGAAGAACAAAAATCCCACACCAAACTTTTGGGACAGCCCCTCCCTCTCTTTGGCCGGCCTTGGCATGGTGGTGGGGTGAGAATAGAATGAAGTGAGGAATAATACCAATGGATAAGAATAATGCAAGGTAGAGTGTAAAGGGAAAAAGGCAAGTCTCACATCTATCACCATAACCCTTCATCATCATCAAGCATGATAACAAACTAAATCCAACACTCCACCACAACCATCATGACACCACAAGTCAAGCCATCATGAAGAAGAAAGTCAAGAGATGGTGCAACCATCATGAAGCAAGGATATGCAAATACCACCCTCCACAAATGCTTATTTGCACAAATGCAAATAAGCCCTCCTCCACCAATCTTCGGCCAATGATAGATACAAAGAAAATTGGCCGAAATGGAAAGCAAACTGGCAACTCCACAAAACTGATCCCGTAATAAATTACAGGAAAACCCCGCTACTGTATATACATACCCGCATTTTTATTCCGACCGAATACAAATGCAATGAGACAAAATCTACACTGTACAATGCTAGGATCCGGCTTAAACCAAAACCTACTAGTATTAATCGTCTAATCCTGATCCGTGCAATGCCGCACGTATCTGATCGAACCCTGCCATATCTCCATACGGCCTCTACAGCGTTTCGCCCGAAAACATGAGCAACTGGTCTGTGGGGGACTCTAAAGACTCGTCAATACTATGGTTGTGATTTAACCACTAGCACGTCAGAGGTATTAGCCATACGTGACGGGCCACCAGCTATTGACCAAAAGGGACGTCGATGAGCGAACTCATCCTGACACCCTACTGAGCCTGTCAGTGACAATATCCGTACAGTCCGGTCCGTTCGTCTATGAGCATCGCATGGCGGGCCTAGGGGGTTAGTAAAAGTCAGACCCCCAAAAGCGGTACAAGTCGTGTCGGGGTGTAGCCCAGAACACCCTGAGATACTACTGGAATACCTACCAGTAAATCTCCTGCCTTGGCCAAGGAATTTCATGTAAGGGCTCTCCTAGACACAGCGCGACCTCACCACCAATACCGGGAGAGACGAACCCCCGAAGATCCGCTCACTGCCTCCATGTGGCTCGGGACTGTACCCAACTAAAACCTGTTTGCACGTCTCCTTTGAGCGTGGTAGGGTAGTAATCAAAGTACAGTGGGAACTCACACGAAACAAATGACGATCCTCAGGTCGATGAACTAACCTGTACACATGTCACCAAGGAACTGCTATCTGACGTCAGGTATAAGTCCAACTAGCATGTTCTCGGCGAGTCCTGTCCGGTGTACTCATAACCCAATGAGCACCTGTATACATCTTAGGTGAACCAACTGACACCAGTGGCTTGTGAGACCGGCCACCGCCCCTCATCGGGGTCTCGACTGTATACACTAGTCTACTCTGGAGTATCGATGCCCTGTCTCGAAAATCCCACGACTAGGGACCTTTTAAGGATGTGCTTATAGACTACCAGCTCTCACGTATATGATCGCCCTCATACTGCTGGCAGTCAAGCATGAATCCTAGGGGCTCTATCAACATGTAATAGCGACCTGTCTGGTCACCTAAAGCAGTACACGATGATAAAGATAAACCAGATAGCATACTATCTTCTTGAGTAAGACTGTCCAACCGGGATAGGTCCTCCCTCAATCATTGCAATCACGTGCCTGTGATCCAATAATTGACTATGAGGGCACTATCTCCAACACTAGAAGCATCTCTTGTAAAAATTACAAGAATGCCCACACCGTATATACATACCCGTATTCGTACTGCAAAACATATAAATACAAAGAGATAAAGATTATCCAATAATATAATACTAGAATCTGGCTTAATCCTAAGCCCACTAGTATTATCCGTCAAAACAATATCCGTGCAGCTAGTACATGTATATGATCGGAACCCTGCACGTAAAACCATATGGCATCTACATCGTTTCTCCTGAACCAGGGAAACCCTCTGTGTGGGACTCTAAAGACTCGACAGTACGCTGGTAGTAGGTTTAAGCACAAGTCCGTCGGTGGCACTAGCTGTACGTAACAGCTACCCAGGTACCTGTCGAAAAGAAGGCCGACGAGCGAACTCATCTGAACCCCTACTAAGCCTATCCATGACAATCTCCGTACAGTCCGGTATGTTCGTCTAAGAGTATCGCATATCGGTCCTAGGGGTGGTAAACGTCAGACCCCTAATAGAGCAATAAGTCGTGTCGGTGTAGAGCCCAATACACTCTGAGAAACTACTGGTGTACGTACCAGTAAATCTCACTTGCCCTGATCAGGGACTTTGTGTATTGGCTAACCGTACACAGCGCGATATCAACTCCCAATACCGGGAGAGACAAATCCCTTCTAACCCCTACTGCTTCTGAGTGCTTCGAGACTGCACCCAACCACTACCTGTTTGCACGACTCATTTGAGCCATGGTAGGGTAGCAATCTAAGTACAGTAGGAACACATTCAAGACGAATGATGATGTCAAGTCAACGGACTAACCTATACTCTTGTCACCGGGGAAGTGCTAACTGACGATAGGTATAATACCAACCAGCAGTTCCCAGCAAGTTCGTCCAGTGTAACTCAAAACCCAATGAGCACCTGTATACTATCTCTGGTACCGTATACCAATAGCTGCGGGACAGGCCACCTCCCCTGACTGGGGATAAGAAGCGTATACACTAGTCTACTCTGGAGTATCGATACCCTATCTCGATAATCCTACGACTAGGGACAAGTTCAAGGATGTGCTTATAGACTACCCAGCCCCCACTAGTATGACTACCATCACAACGCTGGTAATCAAGCAAAGATCCTAAGGGCTCTATCATATGTATTAGCGATATGTTAAAAGAAACATATACACATATTAAGATAGAATCAAACCAGATAGCATACTATCATATTGAGCAAGACTGTTATTATATCTGTGTAGATCGCAAGCTTTCATAATGTAATATACAATCCAGTACTATACAATAATGGCCTTTAGAGCATATCACATCCCAAATATACCAAGGGATCAAAAACCTAGTGCACTAAACATCCAAAAAATCGAGTTTTGAGCCAATTCGGAAATCCGAATCAAAACGAAACGCGCCTGAACATTTGCGGGGAGTTAGAGCATGAAATTAACTTTTGATCGGGGGGCCTAGGGGAGTACCCCATCCTCGAGGCCACCTTGAAGTAGCCAGGGAATGAGGCAGACCCGAAACTGCCCTATGGAGGGGGCAGTTTCGGGTCCCCACCCCAAGACCACCTCATGGTGGTCTTAGGGAGTCGGCCCAGCCCTTCGGCCCCCTCGGGGGTCTCTCCGGGGTGCCCACCCACCACCCAACGGCTTCTCGGTTCAAATCGTGAGCCTGCGGGGTGTGCAAACTTGTCAAAACTCAAAATTTCGGAACTTTTTTTTCGACAATTTTCGATGTCTGAAAAAACACAATTTCTAATGTCATAACTAGCTAGTTTAAGGTGTTTGGGAGGCTCTGATACCACTGTAGGGTTCCCTAGTGCCCGCGGCGCAGCTAAAGAACGAATGGAGAACAAAAATTTCAAGCAAACACGAAGGAACCCCGAACCTAGAATCGATCTAAACTTCTAAACAAGGAAACCAAGAATGCAATGATATGGAATAATACCTTCGACGCGTATCTATCCAATCGTGGAAGACCCCTCCATGCTTCATGTACGCTGTCCGAATCGAGCTTGAGTGGCAACCTCCCTTGCCGAAGATGATCCACCTGAGGGAAACCGATCCAAGCTCTGGCATGGATCATGGAGTGAAGCGACCGACGTTCCAAACTCGCTATGAATGGAGAGTGGGGATGTAGAAATATTTTCACTATCTTTTCTTTCTTTTCTAAGCTCATGTGAGCTATACCTAGAAGGAGGAGGAGGAGGTGAAGAAGAAGAAGCCATGGAGAAATGGCTAAGTCTTCAAGTGAAGAAAAAAAAACTAGCAAGCATGGAAAAGAAAATAATGGCTTGATTATTTGCAACCATGAAAGAATAATATATCCAAATGAAATATATCATATAAAAATCAAGCCATACCTTTCTACATGCTTCTTTACACCTCATCCTCCACTTCATATTTTATTTTCTATAAAAGAAAAATAAAGAAATGAAGTGTCCATCTTCTAGAACAAATTCCGTATAAATACGGAATACAACCCGGTATACGTATCGAAATACATATACGCGTATTTGTACAAAAATACGAATAGCCAAGAGAGAGAAAATGAATAGTGAACAATAATACTAGAATATACATACTAAAAATATATATATAAATTATTAAATCAAAACATGATTTAATAATCTGGCTTAATCCTAAGCCGCTAGTATTATCAACCGTCTGATTAAAGTCCGTGTAGCCTGTATACGTATTTAATCGGACACCCTGTATGCACCAATATACGTCATCTACAACATATCGCCTGAACCGGGAAAATCCTTTATGTGGGACTCTAAAGACTTGACAATACGCTGGCAATGATTTACTAGATAAATCCAAAAAACACAAGCACATCAGCGGCACTAGCTGTACGTAACGGCTATCCAGGTATCTGTCGAAAGGAAGATCAACAATCAAGTCTGTCCGAGCCCTACTGAGCCTGATTGTGACAATCTCCATACAGTCAGGTCTCTTCGTCTAAGAGTATCGCATAACAGGTCTAGAGGGTGGAAACGTCAAACCCCTAATAACCCTATAAGTCATATCAGAGTCAAGCTAATCACCAACCGAGAAACTACTGAACTCATATCAGTAAATCTCATCTACTGTGGCAACGGATTTAGGGTGATAGCCAACCGAACACAGCATGCATCGACTCCTAATACAAGGAGAAACAAATCCCCGACAATCGCTCACTGCCTCCATGTGGCTCGGGAATGTACCCAACTAAAACATATTTGCACGACTCCTTTGAACCGTGGTAGGGTAGTAATCAAAGTACGGTGGGAACTCACACGAGACAAATGACGATCTCAGGTCAAAAGACTAACATGTACTAATGCCACTCGAGATGTAACATTTCAGAAAAATATAAAATAATATTTTTGGATTTAAATTATAAAATAATAAATTTCACGAGTATTATACGAATATAGATTTGAGTTTTTGTAGAATGTTATTATTATATACCTATATTTTAGAAAATAATTGGAATTCAAAATAAACCATTAAAAGCATTTAATTGATTTGGTCATTTTATAAATTAATATATATTCATTTACATACAAGTTGAATGTTAAACTTGATTAGTACTTTGCTAATTACTACACTAAAGCATGTTTTAAATTGTTAACTATACTTGTGTACATGACATATTATTTGCATTTCCCCCTTCTTTATTTGTCATGGTTCTATGTTTTATTTACAGAAAAAAGGAAGAGAAAAATAAAAATGCGAGATAAGGAAACATGAGGGCATGGTAGATTTAATGAGAGAGAGTGAGAAAGAGAGAGAGAGAGAGAAGGAGCCATGGTCATAACTATATGGCTAATTTTCTTCACCTCATTCTTCATCTCCTTCCTCCTCTATTTTCTTCATCTCGATCGACCTCTTCTACCACCATGCAACACCCTTAAATCAGACTCAAACCATCACAAACACTACACAAAAATTGTTCCTCATCTCATCTTACACACTTTGGCATGATCAAGATTTCGTTTTGGGAAGCTTTGACCATCATAGAATTTTCTTGAGTTGCTTTTACAAGATAAAACTCTCACTTTTAGTCAAGTTTTAAAGTTTCCTAACCTCGAGTATTAGTTTAGAGTTAAGAAGTTTAGCTTTGGTGAACTTGGAAAATTCTAGGGTGATCTTTGGGGGATTAAATGAGTAGTAGTGATACAGTAGAGGGTTCAGAGAGTGACTACTGGCCTAAGTGATGGCAGTCTTGATTAAAATGAGCTTAGAAGTTTCAAATACGAACTTAGAATTTTCTGATGTCGGTTTTGTGGGAAAATTGATGATCAATTGGAATCTGGTATTACTCAGAGACTGAAAATTAAATAGCAGATACAGTGAGATATGCAGACTACTAGGAAGCCACCCTAGAAACCCGAGCCCAATCCACCATATTCTGGCCGCCGTTTTATTCGATTTGGCCGCAAATTTCGGCCCAATTTTGGAGTTAGGGTCTAAAATTTTGTCTGCAGCTCACTTTTTAGATAACTAGTAGACCTATCCTATATGCAAAAAACTTTAATTTCACCTTAGGTAGAATCTGGAACCATTTTACTAAGTTTCTTCTTATGTTTTCTGACATTTAAAAACTTGGTTTTTGATATTTGTGTTTTGACATGGTCGTTCGATGTTCGTACGTCGATGCCACAGCGTATTTTGTTGTTTTAGCATGAGCGGACCATAGGGTCTAACCTATGTACCATTCTCTTGTCGTATCGGTTTTCGATTTGGATTTTTATGCGATACAATATGCTTTGATTGTAGGTACAAGCACGTGGACTCTCGGGACGACGAAGGAGAGCAAGGCATACGTCGAGATCGACTAGAGCGATGCGTTGCAGGTGAGTAGATGTTTATTTAAGGGGGAAGTCGGTTGGATGGCGTATAGTACCCCCGCAACCGTAGTATTAAGGTGTATATGTATATATATGTAGGATACGAATACTTAGCTAATAGTGTCTCAAGAATATTATAGGTGATAGTAGTATATTAGTAGAATAACATATCCCCAGTACTAGTCCTTAGCCTATAATCTATATCTACTCATGAAAGTATATAACTACATATATTTACAATATGATGAGGATATGATCTGAAATAATGAAACGAGTCGATATAATATGATATGATGATATGAGGCGATATATATAAATGATGCGATACGAGATGATATGACATGTGATGATATATGACGAAATGAGATGATATGATGTACGAGATGATAGATCCGTACAACTTGATTGATGATACTGTACAATGGATTATACTGTACATGATACGATGTACATAACGATAGATCCGTACTATTTGATTTGATGATATCGTATGATGGATTATACCGTACGTGATATGATGAGGATGGATCACCGACTTATGTATGTATATATCGAATAGAGAAATATTGATTAAAATCTTTAAGTAGATATTAGGATATATTTAGAGCCATAGCTATTTTCAAAACTAACGAATCATTATGCACTTTTAAATGATAACTTCAAGGGATGCTACGGATTTTCAAATGGTACCGTTTCAAAAACATTGTAGCCCCTATTTTCAAAACAATGATTCATACTGTTTTAAATTAAAACTGTATGGCTCATATGTAGTCTCGTATTTTATACTGTTCGTGTTTACGTTTTCTCTATTCTGTTTACGCTCAAGCTACGATTGCTTATTTCTGCATACGCTCGTATTATTTTCATTTACAACAAATATACTATGTTTCGTGTACTTATCTTTATACGACTTCATCTGTTAGGACACACGTACCATTACATGATGCGCATGTTGCACGTACACATACTCACCGGTTCACACACACATCATCGGTAATTGCCATGCCACGTACATATTAAAAATCGCTATGTCACTGTATCGCCTTATAACCTGTAGAACTTTGGTTATTGTTTTGTACCCTGTACCACACATACTAGTTCATATATTGCACTTCCTTGCCTAGTTATCTCATATGAAAACACTTGCTATACTTTAAAGTACTGTTCTGTGCCTATACATACTGTTCCATCATTGTTACATGCTTATGAGATTCTATTTTCATGAGATTTCTGGATTTGAGAAACCGCAGATACATATTAAAAACTTACGATTGTTTTAAAAACGTTTTTCTTAATATAATATTTCGACGTCCACCATGGGTTTTCTCGGTGTTGGGCTATGATGATTACCCAATTCGAAGAGTGGGGAGTCACTGTCTGCGGGTACATGGTGGACCCGGTACGGTACTGCCGGGCAAGAAGATCATATAGAAAGACTTTGAGCCCTGGCAGGGAAACACTACCTACCGGTGACAGTACTGGACTCGGCGGATATTGGGAGGATACCGACCGGAGTGATATGAAACAGATGGATTTGAGGGCCGATCCGATGAGACGGCGCCTGAGATATGAGGATTTACGTGTCGATACTAGATACGGGTTTTATGATGATTTCGAGTGTCGATGCTGGGCACTCAGGATTTTGTTAGGAATATGTATGCCCTAGAGGCCATTATTGTTGATATAGTGGATGCTTGGACATATATAGAGAGGAATTTCTTGCTCGACATGATAATATGCTATCAGGTTACCTTTATCTTAACATGTAAACTGGTATTTATACTGTCTGTCTCTTACATGTTGATAAAGCCCTTAGGATATGTACATGACTACCAGGACTGTGATGAGATCATACTAGTAGGGCCAGGGTGGTCCAAAAGTACATCCTTTAATTAGTTCCTAGTCGAGGGAATATCGAGACTAGGGCATCGATATTCCAGAGAAGACTAATGTGTACGTTTCTTGTCCCTTAGAGGGCGATGGTTGATCCCACAACCATTGGTGTGTGACATCAAAGCTTATACACAGGTGCTCATTAAAGAATGGGTACACTGAACAGGACTCGCCGAGGACTCCTATGTGGTAGTATACCTATCGTCAGATAGCAGTCCTCTGGTGACACTGGTACAGGTTAGTCTATAGACCCGAGATCGTCATAGAGTCTTGTGCAGCTCCCACTGTGCTTTGATTTCCTCCCTACCATGCTCAAAGGAGACGTGCAAACAGGTGGATTTTGGGTACAGTCCCAAGTCGCATGGAGCCAATGAGCGATAGGAGGGGTTTCGTCTCTCCTGGTATTGGGGGTTGATATTGCGCTATGCTCGATTGGCTATAACTGGAAGCCCCTGTCCACGGCTGCTGCCGAGATTTACTTATAAGTGTTATTAATAGTTTCTCAAACCGTTATAGGCCAGACATCGGCATGACTTATCACGTTACTGGGGTCTGACGTTTACCATCCCTAGACATGATATGCGACATATCAAACGAAGAGACCAGACTGTATGATAGTGTTACTGATAGGCTTCATGGAGACTATGGACAAGGTTGCTTGTTGATCTTCATATCGCTCAATACCCGGGTAGCCGTTACGTCCAGCTAGTACCGCTGACGGCTTGTAGGCGACTGATGTGATCATCACCTACTGCTGGCGTATTGACGAGTCTTTAGAGTCCCACATAGAAGTTTCCTGGTTCAAGCGAAACGAAATAGGACACATATGTGTTATGTGTGTGGGCCTGATTAAATACGTGTATGTGATACCATATTGTAATCTGGCAGTTATCTGTTATCGGTTCGGTTATATGTGTTATAACAAGATTGTCGAATTAAGTGTTGATTTGATAAAGTGATATATAGATATATGATATTAGTCGGTCATATGTGATATAACCGGATTATTAAATCAAGTGTTGATTTAATAATGTGATATACATTATATATGATATAATTATATCTTAACTAATATCATTAACTCACTAATTATTCTTCATAATGTGTGTGTGTGTATAATAATGAAGCATGGCTTGATTTTCTATTTTTGAGAAAAATAGAAATGAGGTGTAAATTGAGAGCATGGTTGCAAGTATGGGAGTTATATTTCTTTATTCATCTTGACTCACTATTCAAGCATGGTTGCAATTTTATATTGCAAAATTCCATGCTTGAATGAGTGGGGGTCAAGAGTTGTCATTCATTCTTTGCTCATTCTCAACACTTTGCCATTTTTCCTTAGTTGCTCCCATGGTTGCTCTCTAGCTTCTTCATCTTCCTCATTGCCATTATTCAAGCTTCAACCCCCACATGAATGTGAATCATGAAGCTTGAACACAAACAAGTGAGCTTTAACATCCCCTACTTCACCATCCTACACTTGACTAGCGATCGAGTGTAGCGTGTTTCCTACGCTAAAGAGTTTAGTGTAGAGGTAGCTTGAGGTGGAGGGACTTCACGTGGATCATCTTCGGCACGAAAGTCATCGGAGGAAGCTCGTCCAAAGCCTCAATTGGAGCCTAGTGAAGTCGCGGGACTACTATACGGAGCACTTGAAGTGAAGGACTCGAACTACAAAGGTTGTATGCTCTTTTCTTTTCTTTAGTGTTCTCCGCCGAAAATAGAGACGAGACCGCGTAGGTCCGTCTTGCCTGAATTTTGAGGGCAGATGCTATTTGGTGCTATCCGTCCACCTCTCTGAAGATGCCAAGTTGATTTATGACACCATGTATCAAAGGTTTAAACGGATGCGACCGATGTAGCAGACTTCGTCAGATTCCCCCTCGTTGAGGGGTTTTTGATTATGGGGACGCTCTTCCCTGCAGGCGCAAGCCCTTACAGTTAATTATGCTACCACTTCACGGTAACCACTTTCTCCTTCTCCAGATGGTCACTTCGGGTCGTGTATGTTTATTTTGTTTTTTGTTGCCCGTGGATTGCATACGGAGACTAATTTATGTTGTCGCCCGTAGGGCGTGGATTAGTCTAAATCTGTATTTTCTTAGATTTGGGTTTGGGGTTAGGTTTAAGGATACGTTAGTCTTATTTGAGACTAAGATCAACTTAAACGTTTGTTGAGGATACGTTAGTCTAATTTTAGACTAAGATTTACTCGACGGGATCATTTAGATCCAACAAAAGAGCATTTGGGCTCTATTGTTTAGTTTAGAGACATTGCGGTCCATTAGTTTAAGGACATTACGGTCCAAGGTTAAGGACATCATAGTCCATGGGCTTAAGGACCCCACAGTCCGAAGTTAAGGACATCATAGTCCATGGGCTTAAAGACCCCACAGTCCGAGGTTAAGGACATCATAGTTCATGGGCTTAAGGACCCCACAGTCCGAGGTTAAGGACATCATAGTCCATGAGTTTAAGGACCCCACAGTTCGAGGTTAAAGACATTATAGTCCATGGAATGTATGGTTGTCGGGACCCGTCACCTCTCAGAAGACGTTGAAGGATTACAATGACAAATATCAGAGGATTGAAGAGATGTACCCTTGAACCAATTTTGGTTGTGAAATCTGTAGTCCAATTGGGACTAAGATCTATGATTTATGAGCATATGGGCTCAATTAATCTGAATGAGGGGTTTTATGGCCAACTTGGGCTCGGCCCACTCAGTTAAAAATGTTAAACATTTGACAATTTTGAGCATTGATTTGAATTCTGACAATGTTTTTGTCTTTTATTGAATGCTAAGCATTCATCATAGCTCTGGGCTTTATTTATAGAACAATTTATGTTCTCTTAGCGCACACGTGAAGAGCACGTGGCGTGCTTGGCGCTTTGCTCCTGTCAAAGAGCACAGAGAGCTTTTGCTGGGTAGCGCACACGTGAGGAGCACATGGCGTGCTTGGCGCTAAGCGCCAGATAATGGGCGCATTGCGCTATTTTATGAGCGCAAAGCATAATTTTATGAGCGCAAAGCACTGTTTGTCCAGTGGCGCACACATGAGGAGCACATGGTGCGCTTGGCGCTGAGCGCCAGTCTAAGAGCGCAGAGCGCTATTTTATTAGCGCAAAGGGCTAGCTGTTAAGTGGCACATACGTGAGGAGCACATGGTGCGCTTGGTGCTGTGTGCCAGTCCAAGAGCGCATGGCACTATTTTATGAGCGCAAAGCGCTAGATTTAGAGTGCTAAGGCTCTTTAAAATTAAGAGCGCCATGGCTCTGCAGCGCTTTACGCTAGATGTGGAGCGCTGAAGCTCTTTTAAATTAAGAGCGCTGAAGCTCTTCTTTTATGCAACTTAAATCAGTTTTGCGCTCTGAGAATTAAATTCTCTTTTTATAAGAGACTTTGTCTCAAGATTCTAAGAACAAAGTCTTATATTATAGGAGATGTTTCAATCTCTTATTTTGGTGAAAGGCTTTGCCTTTATGGATCTGTGATCCCAAGAGAATTGAATTATTCTCCCCCCCCCTTTTATAATGAGATGTTCATGATCTATTTGTGAAAGGCCTTAGTCTTGTAGATCTATGATCTGTGAGAAAGAAGTGAATTCTTTTTTTTAATATGAGATGATTTTATCTCTCTGTTTATTTTTACCTTGAAGAAAATCTTCTTCTTCTACCGAGAGCTTGGCTCTTCTTTCTGAGATTTCTCAAAGTTTGTGGGGGGGTTCCTCTATATGTTTCTGCTTCTCTGAGACTTGAAGTCTTGAGGCCTTTATATAGGGTGAGCTGATTTGTTCAATCAGTTAAGGAGATCTTTTCTCCATTTGATTTGTGGATTTTCCCATCGTTGGATCTTTGATCCAAGGGCTTCTGATTTACAGAAGGCGATCTTCTTGTTTTTTAACAAGATTAGGAAATCTTTCCCCATACAGAATTTATTCTGTACTCTTGGTGATTTTTAATCACCTTTGGATCATTGATCCAACGGTGCCTTGATTTACAGAGCATCATCCTTTTGTTTGAAAAGATTTTGAGGAATCTCTCCTTAACAAAATTATATTCTGATTAATTGATGATTTATCATCTTTACTAGATCTTTGATCTGACGGTGAGGAGCTTTTAGTTCTAGCGCTAGCGCACCCGTGCTTTGCACGTGGTACGCTGCTTAGAGTGCAGCGCACTTAGCGCTAGCGCACACGTGCTTTGCACATGGTGCGCTACATAGGGCGCAGCACACTTCGCGCTGCTATGAAGCGTTGCTTTATTTCAAAATTTGAATTTTGAACAGAGCTTTGCTCTGATTAGGGAAAACAAATGCCCCCCCCACCGTTGCACTCACGTGGCCTACATGTGAGTGCAGCGGTGGCAGCATCTGCGCCCTTAGATCAACTCAGAAGTTGAATCGGCATCTCAGTGCCTATAAATAGGATCCTTAGCCCTTAGGATGATTTCTGTTCATCTTCCTTCTTTCTGAGAATTTTTATTCTCCTTCAGAGCATAGCTCTTCATTTTAAGAACCTTCAAGAGTCAAAACTGTGCCAAATTTTTGGTAAGATTTGAACTTTATCAATAGAGCTTTGCTCTCCCTTAGATCATGGATCTCAAAATATTTTTAGGGTTTTACCCATTAACAGAGCTTTGCACTTCATTGATCTTAGATCTAAAAAATGTTATTAGGGTTTTACCCATTAACAGAGCTCTACTCTTCATAGATCTTAGATCTAAAAAAATTTATTAGGGTTTTACCCATTAACAGAGCTTTGCTCTCATAGATCTAAAGAGATCTTTCTTGGGGTTTCTTAACCCATTAACAGAGTTTTGCTCTCTTGAATAGTGGAGATTTGTTAATCTCTTATAAAGAACTCTTAAGAGTTTGTTCATGGATCTTGAAGATCTCAGAATTTTAATTCATTAACAAAAATTATTTCAATTTTTCTGATGGGTTATTCCATCATTTTTACAGAGCAAGGCTCTTAGAATTCCCGGAGACTTTTCAATTCCCCTCATAATTGACTTTGACAGGTGTCAATCCGGTCTGCAGAGCATTGCTCTCGAGGAATTTAACTCCTTAGCCCGAGGAACCTTTTTATTAAATGCGAAATCCTTTTTAGGTTTCCTTTCTTAATTGCATAGAATTAAATTCATTGGGTGATTTAATTAGCACTTATTTCCTCCTTGGGGATATCAAGAGTTGTTTAAATCCCGTGTCTGCTTCAGTAAGCTTTTTCTTAATCAGTCTGTCCACTAACTCCCACTGATTTTATTTTTCAGAGGTTATGGACGCTCATATGTATGATCTCGACGAGATTATTTCTTATGGAGACATTCACGCACTCGGTCGTTCCCAAAACTGAGAATTCACAAACGCCCAATATGCTGAAATTATGGGTCGCTTTGATGCATACAATGGTCGACTGCTTCCTCGTCGTTCCTCTCTCTTGAAGCTTATTGTGGGAGCGATCTGGGGATCACTTCCTCTATTTTATACCGACATGCTGCTTAAGGCATTAGACGACGCTGAAGATAAGGTGCACTCGGTGTATCTGATGAGCTTAATCTCAAAGAAAAGGCAAGACAACCTTGTTGATATCCTGCATCAAGCTTTTCAACAGGCGACGATACTCGCTGCCTATCGAAGGGTGGAGGACATCAGTAGGGATCCTGACGCTTGTGATCGTGAAAGGATGCACACGAAGATGGTCCGAGAGGCCCGCAAAATTTTGGATGGCCTCACTTTTGAATTTCTCAATCCATGTCCTGGATTTGATATCTTGCCAATGTAATCATTTTAATAATGTTTTTGTTTACTGTTTTCATCCATGTAAGAATTTTCTAAAGTATGAATAGCAAATTCCTTGTCTCCGTGTGTTTATTTTATGCATTAAATCTTTTCCATATGCATGAGTGGTTATGCTTTGAACGCTTAAACGGATGCGAATCCATCGTTCTTTTTACTGTTTTGCATGGTATGTGGTTGTCGTCGATAGGTTACACCCTTTTCGTTTTGATTTGGTGCAAAGCAATTTACGCACTCTTGAATAGCATCTCCATTTCTCTGGCGTGTAACTTTGGCAAATGTGGTCTATAGATGATAGAGAACATTCCATCTTGAACTCTTCGAGAGGTAGTGATGGCTTAGGAAGCAGGTTCAGATCTGCTGCCTAAGGCTTTTCAACTTTATGAGCCGTGAGGGTCTCATAAAGACTTTTCTTCCTACGAGTCGAAAGGATCTCGTAGGTGTATTTTCTCCTTAGGAATCGTGAGGATTCCTAAGTGTGTTTTCTCTTGGGAGTCGTAAGGATCTCACAAGAGTGTTTTCTTCCTTACGATTCGAGGGGACCCGTAAGTGATTGATGAGGTTGACATTATCCGCATTTCACGGAGTCAGGGGTTGCTCTGGGCATTTCCCACGGGGTCAGTATTAACTATAGACGTGTTCCACGGAACCAGGATTCGCTCTGGATGTTTCCCACGGGGTCAGGATTGACTTTATCCGTGTTCAACGAGACCAGGATTTGCTCTGACGCTTCCCACAGGGTCAGGATTAACATAAGCCGTGTTCCACTATATCAGGATTTGCTCTGGACGCTTCCCACAGGGTCAGGATTGACATTAGCCGTGTTCCATAGGACCAGGATCCGCTCTGGACGCTTCCCACCGGGTGAGGATGTTAGTGTGATATTCCCTAGAGGCCATTATTGTATAGTACTAGTTGTTAGTGTATATGCCCTAGGGGCCATTATTGTATCATACTAGTTTGTATATTACTTAATGGAAGCTTGGGATATTCACATGTATATAACAGTCTTGCTAAACATGGTAGTATGCTACTTGGTTTTTCTATCTTAATATGTGAGTATACGTATTGATAGAGCTCTTAGGATCTTTCTTGACTACCAGCATTGTGATGGCAGTCATACTAGTGGAGGCTGGGTAGTCTACAAGCACATCCTTTTTCGGATCCCTAGTCGTAGGATTATCGAGACAGGGCATCGATACTCCGGAGTAGACTAATGTGTACGCTACTCATCCCAGTTGGGGAGATGGTCTGTCCCACAGCCGTCAGTACATCGTACTGGAGATACTATATAGGTGCTCGTTGGGTTACGGGTACACCGGACAGGACTCGCAGGGAACTGTTGGTTGGGTTTTATACCAGTCGTCAGTTAACAGTTCCCAGGTGACATGAGTACAGCATGTTAGTTATATGTATGCCCTAGAGGCCATAACTGTACATACGATGTATATTGTAATGGATGCTTGGACATATATAGGGAGGACTTTCTTGCTCGACATGATAGTATGCTATCTGGTTGTACTTTATCTTAACATGAACTCTGATTGTCTCTATATTACATGTTGATAAAGCCCTTAGGATATGTATTCGACTACTGAGACTATGATGAGATCATACTAGTGGGGCCACGGTAGTCGACGAGTACATCCTATAACTGTTCCTAGTCGAGGGTGTATCGAGACAGGGCATCGATACACCAGAGTAGACTAGCGTATACGCATCTTGACCCATATGATGGGCGATGGATGATCCCATATCCATCAGTGTTTGTCATCAAGGATGGTGTACGGGTGCTCAGTGGAGACTGGGTACACTGGACGGACTCGCCGAGAACTCCCAGATGGTATTATACCTCACGTCAGATGGCAGTTCTCCGGTGACACTAGTACAGAGTAGTCTGTTGACCCGAGATCATCATAGAGTCTTGTGTGATTCCCACTGTGCTTTGATTTCCATCATACCACGTCCAAGAGGGCGTGCAAAAAGTGGCTTTTGGGTATAGTCCCGAATCACATGGAGGCAATGAGCGATAGGAGGGGATTCGTCTCTCCCGGTATAGGGAGTTGATGTTGTGTTGTGTTCGATTGGCTATAACCGGAAATCCCTGGCCAGGGTTCCTGAGATTTACTGGTAAGTCTTATCAGTAGTTTCTCGAACTATTATAGACCTCATATCGACACGACTTATCAAGCTACTGGGGTCTGACGTTTACCACCCCTAGACGAGATATGCGACATATCAGACGACGAGACCGGACTGTACGGGAGCTTACTGTTTGGATTCATAGGAGAATGTACAGGCTTGCTTGTTGATCTTCTGAGCGCTCAATACCTGGGTAGCTGTTACGTTTAGCTGACCGCTTGCAGCTTATGGGTGTTTGATATGATCATCACCTACTGCCGGCGTATTGACGATTCTTTAGAGTCCTACACAGAGGTTTCTTGACTCAGGCAAAACGGAGTAGGGGCACATATGTGATATGTGCGGGACCGAGGATAATGCGATATGAGATACCGTATTATATTCTCGCGATATTTGATATCAGCCGGATCATCGGATCAAGTGTTGATTCGATGAATCGGTACGGATAAATATTAGTCGGTTATATGCGATATAGCTGGATTGTCGGATCAAGTGTTGATTCGATAATTTAATGTATAATAATATATATGATATATTAAATTACATTAACTAATATTTGCTCACTAAAAGATTCTTTTTCTCACTCGGGTAATATATTGATATATATGCGATATATGTTAAATGTATTATTTTATTTTGTTACGATAAATATTATATATGTGATATATAATATTGTAACATGATATGATAACTAATGCAACATGCTTAGTGGAGTTTAAACATGATTAGGGTTTGGATTAGGGTTAAGACTTCTAGTAGATTCTAGAAGGTTTCTTTTTGTCATGAAAAAGATATTTGTGTTGATATTTATCTATGACTCATACTTAACCCAACCCAAACCCTAGCCCTTGGTTAATTCTATACAATGGTTTAGTCAACCATGGTTGCATTATTCATCATATTAATCCTTTCATTATTCATCACAAAAGAAATGGATCACTATTCTTCTTCTTCTTCCTCCTTTTGCAAAGCTTTCTTGCATTTTATTTGTGATGAAAAATGAGTGAGTAAATGAAAATAAAAGAGAGAAATAATCCTACTTCATCATCCTCATCTATCCTTGCCATTTAGATGAGGGTGTTCACTTCATATTATGAGTGTTAGCTTGTGTTAACGAAACTTCAAGGTAGATCATCTTTGTATCGAAGATCGGAAGCAAGACTGCATCTTTCTCTTCGTGGAACCTCTCGAGAGTCCGGAACACGATGATCGCAGCGAAGGGACCTCAACACGGAGCTTAAGAAGTGAAGAACCGGATCTACAAAGGTTGTAATCCCTCTCACTTAGTGTTAAACTGTTTAACATACTTGTTTTCGCCTAAACCCTAGTTTAAAGATCCGGCTTCGGGTTGTTCGGCACGGCTAATTTTTTAATCGGGCATGGTTGATGCCTCGTGGACCCTTGTGTGTATGCCTAGCAACCCTACAGTAGTATCAGAGCCAAGCTAGAGCTTTAGGCGAAGTCTGGACGAAGTTTAAAGTCCGATCGAACTCGAGAACCCCGATAAAACCCCTTCTCTGGAAATTTTTCAAAACTGTGATTTTTTTCATATTAAAAATACTTAAAAAAATCAGCAGGGAATTGTATGGACACGTGTAAAAAATTACATTTTAATTCGTCTAAGACGCCGCGGAACCGCGGCAGGAGCATGGGTCCCGCGGCGGTTCCGCAGCCGTAGAGGCTAATTAATGTAATATATTTGCACAGTAATGTCCGTATGGTTTTCCTGATTCTTTTGGGATATTTTTATTTTCACTCAAGTGTTGAGTTTTCTGGGTTGTATTGGGGACTTAATGATTCGATCGGATATTTTAACTTTGTTTTGTTTTTCCGGATAATTTTAGAAATTGTTAAAAAGTTCGAACGGATATCAATAACTCACTTTTTCCCCTGTCGGAAAATTTTTCAAAAGTTGGATTTTTTCTCGAGTTTAAGAATGTTCTAAGTCGTGCAAGTAACGTGGTGGACCCTCTAGACGACAACAAACCTTAACTCGATTATGTGACCGTCTTGAACTGCCTTTTGAACCTTAGGGTTTGGAGCAGTACGGCGTGCCACATGTGAGGCGTTGGCTTGACCCTTCTACGGCTGGACCATTGGTACTGTGGCATGTGATGGATGTTTTTAAACTGATTTCATGTGTTGAGATATATTGGGGAAATCTTGGGTGTTTGATTATTCGATCGGAAAGTTTAACATTGTCTATTTATCTGGAATGTGATACAATATTTGGAATCCACAGGTAGTTATGAGATAACTAATTTGAATGATATAAACATAGCAGTTTAGTCTCTGATGATCGGTTGCCACGGAATTTTGATGTGATCAAAAGTCCGTCGTAATCACGTAGCGTACGCGGATGCTCGCCGGGTAAACTTAATAGACAGCCATGCCCCATAGCCCCGACCAAGTGACTGTAGGAGAACCCCGTCGCCAAAATTATCCGTTCGGGTGCTCGCGGCAGCGGTGTTCCTCCTTAGTGCACTTCTTCGACGGCATCGGGGGTGTGGCCATCTACTAAAGTTTGCGACGAGCATTCGATCAGAATGTCGGGAATCTTGTTGAATTGCCCGACTTGATATTGAAAAGAGTTTTCGATAATTGAGACTAAAATGCGGGGTTTAAATTGTTAGGCATGTGATGTCTAAGAAATTCATTTGGTTAGGCTTGTGATGTCTAAGGAGGTTGCGGATTCCAACTGTTATAGTTTTACACTTTCTTTTCTGTGACCGTAAGCGTAGTATGTGGTGTATCGCCGGCTACGTTGCTATACATCAACGACAATCGGGATACGCATACTTGCTTACGTAGATGATATGAGATATTATGTGTTGCTGTGATATGTTATATTGGATCGTCGCGTTCTGAATAGTCGGGGTTTTATGTGAGATGAGAGTTTTTCTTTTTCATTCATGTAAAATTCATTTGTATGTAATATTCTTTTATTGGGGCACTTCCGGGCTGAGGATGATGTCACCGTTGTATATTATTTACTTTTCCGCATTAGGTAGACCCAAGGCGGGGAGCACAAGTAACCGGGTTCTAGGGTCCAGTGGGAGACCATCTCGAGGAGTCGAGACCGGGTCTCCTAACCCTAGAATTGGCAGTGTTGCTTGCCGCTCTCGTAGGGGTCTAGGGATGTGGGTTTGGCTATTCATCGCGACCGTGGAATCCGTGTTTTATACAAGCTCGTCTTAAAACACGGACGTCCTAGTATATCCAATATTTCATATATGTTCTTCTGCTGCCATGTTCTGTGATGAGATCATATTGTTGGATATAGTGCCCTCAGAGTCAATTATTGGATCACAGGCACGTGATTGCAATGATTGAGGAGGACCTATGCCGGTAGGACAGTCTTACTCGAGATGATAGTATGCTATCTGGTTTATCTTTATCATCGTGCACTGCTTTAGGTGACCTTACGAGTCGCTATTATACGTTGATAGAGCCCCTAGGATTCTTGCTTGACTACCAGCAGTATGAGGGCGATCATATACGTGAGAGCTGGAGTCCATAAGCACATCCTTAAAAGGTCCCTAGTCGTGGGAGTTTCGAGACAAGGCATCGATTCTCCAGAGTAGAGTAGTGTATACAGTCGAGACCCCAACGAGGGGCGGTGGCCGGTCTCACAAGCCACTGGTGTCAGTTGGTTCACCTAAGATGTATACAGGTGCTCATTGGGTTATGAGTACACCGGACAGGACTCGCCGGGAACCTGCTAGTTGGTATTATACCTGACGTCAGATAGCAGTTCCCTGGTGACATGTGTACAGGTTAGTTCATCGACCTGAGATCGTCATTTGTCTCGTGTGAGTTCCTACTGTGCTTTGATTACTACCCTACCACGCTCAAAGGAGACGTGCAAACAGGTTTTAGTTGGGTACAGTCCCAAGCCACATGGAGGCAGTGAGCGGATCTGCAGGGGTTCGTCTCTTCCGGTATTGGGGGTGAGGTCGCGCTGTATCTAGGAGAGCCAGTACATGAAAAGTCCTTGGCCAAGGCAGGAGATTTTCTGGTAGGTATTCCAGTAGTATCTCAGGGTGTTCTGGGCTATACTCCGACACGACTTGTACCGCTATTGGGGGTCTGACTTTTACCAACCCCCTAGGCCCGCCATGCGATGCTCATAGACAAACGGACCAGACTGTACGGATATTGTCACTGACAGGCTCAGTAGGGTGTCAGGATGAGTTCGCTCATCGACGTCCCTTTTGGTCAATAGCTGGTGGCCCGTCACGTATGGCTAATACCTCTGACGTGCTAGTGGTTAAATCCACAGCCATAGTATTGACGAGTCTTTAGAGTCCACCACACACAGTTACTCAGGTTTCGGGCGAAACGCTGTAGAGGCCATAAGGAGATATGGCAGGGTTCGATCAGATAAGTGCGGTATTGCACGGATCGTGATCGGACGGTTTTTACTAGCCGGCTTTGGCTTAAGCCGGATCCTAGTATTAGACAGTGTAGATTTTGTCTCTTTGCATTTGTATTCAGTGGGAATACAAATGCGTGCATGTATATGTAGTAGCGGGGTTTTCCTGTTATTTATTACGGGATCAGTTTTCTGAGGTTGCCAGTTTGCATTCCGTTCCGGCCGGTTTTCCTTTGTTCTTTCGCGGCCGGACTTTCCGTTGGAGGAGATTATTTGCAAGTTTGCAAATAACTTATTGTGAGGGGGTTTCTTGCATATTTATGGCCTCATCATCATGAGATGCTTTTCTTGTCCATTTCATTGCATTTATGGTGATGGTTTGTAAGTGGAGTTGGATATGAAATGGGTGTGACCATTTTCATCTTAGATTATTCATTTTCTTCTCTTGGATTGGTTTTTTTATTTTTCCTCCACCATTCTAAGAAGGGGGCTGGCCACTTTGAGAGGGAGAGGATGAGAGAGGTTTCATTTGGTGTATGGAAATTGATTCTCATTCTCATTTTTGTATCAAAAATTCACAAGTCTCTCCAAAGTTCTTTTCTCCTCCATCATCCAAAGGCAACTAAACCCCAAAGAGACATAGACTCTTCACTACTTCTACAGCAAGTCTTGGACGTGTCGGCTAGCCAACTTCGCGTCCGAGTTGCCTCGGTCCAGAGGTGGGAGCCCGTAAACGAACGCGGCTACGTGGTGCCCTTTCCGACGAGGACGTGACGGACGGAGATTCCGCGGGAGATCGGAGTGGAGACGAAGACCGAAGGACACGGATCGCTTGGTATATCTCTTCACCCATCTTTTAGCTTGCTAGTAGCTAGGTTAATGGCCCGATCCGGGTTAAAAGTGCGCGGTGGTGCCGGTTTGCTAGTTTGCAAAGTTTTTCGTTTCCGCATTCCGGCGTCGGATCAACGGCCGGGGCGCCGCCGCGGACTTACACATATTACTGCCTGCGACGAATGTTTATATTATATATATGAGATATATGTTATATTGCAGATTTCGTTTCAAATGTGATGCTTGTGAAGCATAATAAAATGGGACTTCATTAATAAGATTAATGAAATAAAAGAAACCTAAAGATGTTGTAGAAACTTGTTTAAAAACTAGTAGCTCTAGTTCTTGCTTTGCATAGCGGTGTTCCTTGTAGAACATCCAGCACCTTATTCGATAAGGAAAGAGCCGAGATCCCTTCACTGGGAGTGACCTCTTTAGTGAAACTAGCAGATGCTACAAACTCGGTTTGTCTTTTGATTGCTTCTATAGTTCTTGCTTTGCATAGTGATATTTGTAAAATATTCTTCACCTTATTCGATGAGGAAAGGGCCGACGATCCTTTCACCGGGAGTGACCCCTTTAGCAAAACTAGAAAAGCCTAAAATAAACACTCCATTTAAAAATCACTCGATTCTACAATGATATCAAGTTCATTACGCAAAGGGTTTTCTTAAAAACCTGTCGTAGCCCTCCGTCATTTCAGATAAGTATAGTTAGTATTCGTGCTGCGGTAGTTTGGCCTCCGTCAAGGCGTAGTGTACGGTAGCTAACTAATGCTTATCTGCTAGCATACGATGCGATTAGATTGGGGTATTCGTACGGCATAGTTTGGCCTCCGTCAAGGGTCGTGCGGATGGGTTTAATTCAATCAGGAAATGACGGGTTGAACTTGACTAGCGGACTATGGGTAGTTTGGCCTCCGTCAAGGTCATAGGACGCTAGAGGTAAAATATTATTGGGAATTTCAAGTGTTGAAATTTGCAATGAGATTGCATACCTTCTATGAGATAGTTGGATCCCGATACCCGCTGCGAGTAAGAGTTACTCCTAGGAGAGTTTTATACATTACAATTAGCCGATCGAGTAGGTGTCTAGAAAGGTGTTAACGGGGTTACGCCTTTGGGAAAATGAGGTTTACTTTAATTAGGTTCGTGCGAAAGCACGGGGAACCTCCCTCAAAGTACCGACACTGGCCTGGCAGAAAAATTGGCGAACTTGTAGCGTGTAATTAATCCCGGCTAGTCTTTCCTTTTAGGGTTTGAAGGAAGATTTGATTAAAACAGTGGGAGACATCCTGATTAGATATATTAGATAACCAATCTAATCTTGCAAGAGCATACGCTGAGTGTTTTCTTCTCTCTCTCTCCAGGTAGCGACAATATCACGCCTTAATCAAGATAATAATACGGATGAATTGACCGAACCCGCTTGTTATACTGAGCTGGGGAACGTTGGTCCCGCTCCAACTTATAATTGTTATAAGACAGAGCAGGAAATTGGGGAATACCAGATTTCCCGTGCTGCCCAAACGAAGAAAGTGCATGTTGATGCATCATCTTCGGGTGTGTTCATTACAGAGAATTGTTTCTCAGTATCCTTTGCGTCCTGGGTATGAGATACCGGATCAGGATCCCGCATATGTAATCTGTTACATGGGCTACAGAAAGGTAGAGAACTGAGAACGGGTGATAAGTTTCATGAGATAGAAACGGTGCAAGTGTTGCAGCCAAGTCTGTTGGTCACTATCACCCTGTATTACCAGAATACATTGATTCTGAACAAATGTTATTAGATACCGAACCTGATATACAACATCATATCAGTCTCTTTATTAGTAAAGAAATGATATAATTTTGTATTGTTGGATAATGTTATGAACATTTCCTATATCAAGAGTTGATCGGTTCAGGCACGTTATCTAAAAGCATTGACGTTCTAAATCAAACTATAGTTCTTAGTATACAGAACACACACAAGAGGAAGAGTTCAGAAATGAACGAATCCTTCTTGAGGCATTGTAGACTAGGTCATATCAATGCGACCCGACTAGCAGAAGTTACATAAAGATGCATATTTAAATTAGTTTGAATTTACATCTTGTGAAACTTGCCGGTCATGTCACAGAGATAAGGTGACCACAGCTCCGTTTATTGGAAACAGAGAAAGAGTTAGTGAACTCTTGGGATTGATACATGCTGATGTATGAAGGTCCCCTGTCTACACATGCCAAGACCGGTTCTTTTTACTTCATTACATTCTCTGATGATCTCTCAAGATTCAAACATATGTTCCTGTTGAAACACAAGTCCGAACCTTTTGAGATATTCACAGAATGTAAGTTAGAAGTAGAGAACCAAAATACGGGTATAAGTATTATGTCATTTGATGAGATCAAGGAGGAGAATACTTGAGCACGGAATTCCTGGACTATTCTAAAGGAGAATGAGATTGTCTCTCAGCATTACTCCTTCGTATACACCATAGCACGATGGTATATCGGGGCGGAGCAATAGCACCCTATTTGATATGGTATGCTCTATGATGAGTACTACTGAGTTTCCTATTTCCTTTTGAGAGTTATGCACTTGAGAAGCTGCATACCTATTGAATAGGGTTCAAATCAAATCAGTTGCCTACCACTTCATATGTGATATGGAAAGGAAAGAGCCCATATCTTAAGTTTGTTAAGATTTGGGGTTGTCCGGCCTATGTCTAAAAGCAAAATCCGGACAAGCTCGAGGCAAGGTCTGTTATGTAGAACTGGAAATGTTCCAGCTATACAAACTGCAGCTGATGATTTGGTAGAACCAAAGGATTCAATAGTTTCCAACGAAGCTCAGCCTCTCCGCGGATCTAGTAGGGTTCCTCACCCACCTGAGAGATACTTCGGTTTCTCTATGACAGTGGGAGCGAGGATTGCATCATGAGATGATGACCCAACTAGTTTCGAGCTGGCCATCAGGAGTGGGACTATGTAAGAATGGCCGGATGCTTAGTGATCTGAGATGGAATCCTTATACACCAACAAAGTATGGACTTTGGTTGCTTTATCTGAAGGGTTAAATCCCCATCAGGAGCAAGTATATCTTGAGAAGATTACTTGGTGTACATGGAAAAGTTGAGACTTTCAAAGCTATGCTTAAGTCCATCCAGATCCGCTACAACGTCATGTCGTATCTCAAATACGAACCCTGCTAGGTCACCGAATTCACAACCTCAATACAAATCTCATCGACTCATCTCAAACCCAAATATCATCCTCAAATCCGTATGTGAACACATAGTCCCATACCCATGTGAACACATAACTATATTTTCCGTAAAGCACAAAAGAAGGAAGAAAGTATGCAAGTATGGGTTGGTGTGTGCATGTGTAGTGCGACCACTACTCTAGGGTTTCACGACACTAAATCATCCAAGAACACCAAATATCCATATTATCATCAATATACTCAAACAATATATAAACAATATATGTATGTGTGTATACGTATTCGTATACATCACCACGAATTGTGGGGGTGCTATACGCCATCCACCCGACTTCTCCCCGTAGATATAAATCTACTCACCTGGTCCTCGCCCGTCGGTGCCGACGTCGCCACGCGCTTGCTTGTCGTCTCGAAGTCCATATGGGGTTACCTACATATCATAACGCACCATATCGCATTAAAACTAAATTCGAAATCGAAACGGCATACGAAAATCAAATCGGCACGCGTATCACGCATAGGTCCAAACCTATCGCCTACGCATGCAAGAATAGTCAAACCAACCCTCGATGTCGATGTACAAACGTCAAACCATCGAGAAAAATCCAATCACACTCATTTGCACATTCACGAACACTAATTTTAATATAAACCAGGTTAAAACTCACAAAAACCCCCAATTTCACTTAAAAAGTCATTTTTCCGAAAATCTAGCAAGCACAATTCGCCGTTTTTGTACAAAACATGACGTTTAAATGAATGTAGCAGCCAATATACTTATTAAATATCTTAAATAAGTCATATAAACAATTCCCGGAATTTAATCTCATTAAATTCCAAAAACCCTAATATTCTAGTTTACAAAATACCTAAAATTTAACAATTTCAAAGCAAAAATGCACAAACTACAATCTAGGTTGGATTTCCATGATCTAAAGCATTAAACCACACTTAATAAAGTTAATGAAGTCATGAAAAACCTAAACACATTTTTAATCCCAAGTATTTAACCAATTTCAAAAACCTAGTAAGCAAATTAGCAATTTAACACAATTTTAAACTAACCATTAGCACAAGCTACTAATCTTGTATTAACATGACAAAAGCCTAAATATAACACACAACCATACACTAATTTTACAAAACCCTAACTTGCATTCAAATTCATAACTTGAATTTCAAAACTTGCAATTAAACTCACATATCCAAATTAACACTTAATTAATTTAGCTTAAGACATTAGTAACAATTTAAGCAACAAAAATGTTTAGAATTATACCCAACACATATGAAGATCCACAAGCACACACATAGCCTCCCAAATTGGAATCTTGTTCCCTAGATCCATGCAATTTTGGCTAAGCTAAAATGGGTAGGAGTCGGATTTGGGTTTTGGGATTTTTTTGATGGATTTTGGGGCAATTTTTGAAGAAGTTTTGAAGAGAAAAGAGAAGGGGAATGGGGGGGCTGTTGCTGTTGTAGGAGGGAGGGAGGTCGGCTGAATTGGAGTGGGAGAGGAGAGAGAGGGAGGTAGAGAAAGTGGGGGTGAAAGTCAAGGTCAACCAAAGTCAAAAGTCCACCTAATTCACCCATTTTCTTTTCTTTTCTTTCATATCTTTTCCTTTGAAAATAAAGTGGGGAAAAATATGGTGGCTGCTGAATTCAGCCATGGGGAGGAGTAAGTGGGGGTGTGTGGGTGTGGGTACGGGTGTGGGGTGATGAAAAATGATAAATACAATACCCCAAACATCCATTTACGCTAAAAAAAAGCCTTTTTTCTTCAATAATTTCTAAACCGTTTTGGCAAATAATTTCGTTCCAAAAACCACATGATAAAATTTTATTTAATGTTTTGTGATGCACAAAATTTGTTTCAACTCATTCCAATTTGTAATTTTCCCTAATTAAATGTATTAGTAACGGCTTAAATAATAATAAAATAATATTTTTTTCAGAAAATTTGAAATTTCACCAGCGGCTCAATAAACACCAAATAATAGCAATTACATAACTAGAATATGTATATTTAATTTTTATAATAAGATATTTGTATTTTGACTTTTTACAGAAAACCCCCTTATTTTACCGATTTTTCGAAATTTCACCGAAACGATTTTCAAAACGTTACACATACTCAACCATCCTATAAAAGTCTCTACTGGGAAATGGGCCTTTGTGAGTGGATCCGCGTTGTTGTCGTCTGTGTCTACTCTCCTAATCTCGATCTCCCTGGAGATCAACCATCTCCATGATCAGGCGATACTACCTAAGAATATGTCTGGATCTCTGATGGGACGGGGGTTCCTAGGCCTAAGCCACAACTCCATTGTTACACAATGGCAGGAACGAAGTTCATCTCATGAACTTATATATATATCCAGACTGCCTCTTTAGTAGTATCCTTGGTAACGATGTATCTTTCCTTTAATCATCTAGTAAGTCACGGTATCTAGCTTGGAACTCTTCCAACATACTGTCCCTCCACTGAGGGTAAAGACAATGCCTGTGACTGACATTCAGTCGTCCTTATCACCGTGGAACCTTTCTAGTGATTCTCCCCAGGATCGATTGATACCATCTCACGGCAACTAGTGAGAATCCTAATATCCAATTAGATCTATCTCATAGATCCATAACCCAGGATTTAGGAGGTATCACCTTGATCCTATAGAGAATCTCTGTGATAAGCGGAGATTGACCGAGCGTAGCATAGGAAACTCCTTCCTTATCAAGAGTATGTCATCCAAGTACTATACGAGGATCACCACCATACTCCCTACTACCTTTTTGTATATACAAGGTTCATCTACCATTTTGATGAAGTCAAACTCTTTGACTACCACATCAAAACAGACGTTCCAACTCCGCGATGCCTGATTTATCACATAAAACAACTTGCACACTTTTCTGCTGCTCCCACTCTCTACGAAGCCCTCTGGCTGTGTACTTATAGACACTCTCTTCCAAATAATTATTTAGAAAAGCAGTCATGACACCCAACTGCCAGATATCGTAGTCATGGTATGTAGCCGTGGCAAGTAGGATCTGGATGGACTTAAGCATAGCTTTGAAAGTCTCAATTTTTCCATGTACACCAAGTAATCTTCTCAAGATATACTTGCTCCTGATGGGGATTTAACCCTTTAGATAAAGCAACCAAAGTCCATACTTTGTTGGTGTATAAGGATTCCATCTCAGATCGCTAAGCATCCAGCCATTCTCACAGAGTCCTCACTCCTGATGGCCTGCTCGAAACTAGTTGGGTCATCATCTCATGATGCAATCCTCGCTCCCACTGTCATAGAGAAACCGAAGTATCTCTCAGGTGGATGAGGAACCCTACCAGATCGGCGGAGAGGCTGAGGTTCGTTGGAAACTATTGAATCCTCCGGTTCTACCAAATCATCAGTTACAGTTTGTATAGCTGGAACTCCTTCCAGTTCTACCTCATTACCACTAATTTCATCACAAGAAATTTCCTTTTACTCAAAAAGTGGTATGCCGAGAAATAAAACATCTTTTGTTCCTCGATGAGGTAGAAGAAATTCCCTTGCGAATGCTTAGGATATCCAACAAACTTCCACAGAACTGACCTTGCCTCGAGCTTGTCCGGATTTTGCGTTTGACATAGGCCGGACAACCCCAAATCTTAACTTCCTTAAGAGATGGGCTCTTACCATACCCTATCACATATGGAGTGGTAGGCATCTGATTTGGTTGGAACCCTATTCAATAGGTATGCAACTTCTCAAGTGCATAACCCTAAAAGAAAATAGGCAACTCAGTAGTACTCATCATAGAGCACACCATATCACAAAGGGTGCGATTGCTCCGCCCCGATACACCGACGTGGTGTGGTGTATATGGAGGAATAATGCTGAGAGAGAATCTTATTCTCCTTTAGAATATTCCAGGAATTCCGTGCTCAAGTATCCTCCTCCTTGATCTCATCAAAGGACATAATACTTTTACCCATTTTTGGTTCTCTACTTCTAACTTATATTTATTGAATTTCTCAAAAGTTCCAGACTTGTGTTTCAACAGGAACATATGTCCGGATCTTGAGAAATAATCAATGAATGTAATGAAGTACAAAGAACCGGTCCTGGCATATGTAGACAGGGGACTTTCATACATCAGCATGTATCAATTTCAAGAGTTCACTAACTCTTTCTCTGTTTCCAATAAACGGAGCTATGGTCATCTTATCTTTGTGACATGACTGGCAAGTTTTACAAAATGTAAATCCAAACTAATTTAAATATGCATCTTTATGTAACTTTAGCTAGTCGGGTCGCATTGATATGACCTAGTCTACAATGCCTGAAGAAGGATTTGTTCATTTCTGAACACTTCTTCTTGTGTGTGTTCTGTATACTAAGAACTGTAGTTTAATTTAGAACGTCTATGCTTTTAGATAATGTGCCTTAACCGATCAACTCTTGATATAGGAAATGTTCAAAACATTATCCAACAATACAAAATTATATCCTTCTTTACTAATAAAGAGATTGATATGATATTGTATATCAGGTTCGGTATCTAATAATATTCGTTCAGAATCAATGTATTCTGGTAATACAGGGTGATAACTGCCAACAGACTTGGCTGCAACACTTGCATCATTTCCAATTCTTGAAACTTATCACCCGTTCTCAGTTCTCTACCTATCTGTAGCCCATGTAACAAATTACATTTGTGGGATCCTGATCCGGTATCTCATACCCAGGACGTAAAGGATACTGAGAAACAGTTCTCGGTAATGAACACACCCGAAGAAGATGCATCAACATACACTTTCTTCGTTTTGGGCGGCACGGGAATTCTGGTAATCCCCTATTTCCTGCTCTGTCTTATAACAATTATAAGTTGGAGCGGGACGAACATTCCTTAGCGCAGTATAACAAGCGGGTTCGGTCAATACATCCGTATTGTTATCTTGATTAAGGCGTGACATGGTCGCTACATGGAGAGAGATAGAAGAAAACACTCAGCGTATGCTCTTGTAAGATTAGATTGGTTATTACTATATCTAATCAGGATGTCTCCTACTGTTTTAGTCAAATCTTCCTTCAAACCCTAAAAGGAAAGACTAGCCGGGATTAATTACACTCTATAAGTTCGCCAATCTTTCAACCAGGCCAGTGCCGGTAGTTTGAGGGAGGTTCCCCGCGCTTTCGCACGGATCTAATTAAAGTAAATCTCATTTTCCCAGAGGCATAACCCCGTTGACACCTTTCTAGACACCTACTTGATCGGCTAATTGTAATGTGTAAAACTCTCCCATGAGTAACTCTTACTCGCAGCGGGTATCGGGATCTAACTATCTCATAGAAGGTATGCAATCTCATTGCAAATTTCAACTCTTGAAATTCCCAATAATATTTTTCCCCTGGAAACTTATGACCTTGGCTAAGGTCAACAAATCATAAGCGCTAGCCTAGTTCAACCCGTCATTTCCCGATTGAATTAAACCCACCCGCCGACCCTTGGCTAAAGTCAACAAAGTCGCACGACTACCCTAACTCAATCGCATCATATGCTTATACAGATAAGCACTAATTAGCTACCGCACACTACGCCTTGTCTAAGGTCAACAAACGTAGCACGAATACTAAGTAGTACTTATCTGAAATGACGGAGGGCTACAACAGGTTTTTATGAAAACCCTTTGCGTAATGAACTTAATATCGTTGTAGAATCGAGTGATTTTAAATGGAATGTTTTTTAGGCCTTTTCTAGTTTTGCTAAAGAGGTCACTCCCGGTGAAGGGATCTCAGCTCTTTCCTCATCGAATAAGGTGCAGGATATTTCATAAATATCACTATGCAAAGCAAAAACTATAAAAATAATCAAAAGACAAACCGAGCTTGTAGCATCTGCTAGTTTCGCTAAAGAGGTCACTCCCAGTGATGGGATCTCGGCTCTTTCCTTATCGAATAAGGTGCTGGATGTTCTACAAGGAACACCGCTATGCAAAGCAAGAACTAGAGCTACCAGTTTTTAAATAAGTTTCTACAACATCTTTAGGTTTCTTTTATTTCATTAATCTCATTAATGAAGTCCCGTTTTTATTATGCTTCACAAGCATCACATTTGAAACGAAATCATCAATATACAATATATATCTCATATATATAATATAAACATTCGGCTCAGGCAGTAATATGATCTCATCACAGAACATTGCAGCAGAAGATAACATATGAAATATTGGATATACTAGGAGGTCCGTGTTTTAATACGAGCCTATATAAAACACGGATTCCACGGTCGCGATGAATAGCCAAACCCACATCCCTAGACCCCTACGAGAGCGGCAAGCAACACTGCCAATTCTAGGGTTAGGAGACCCGATCTCGACTCCTCGAGATGGTCTCCCACTGGATCCTAGAACCCGGTTACTTGTGATCCCCGCCTTGGGTCTACCTAATGCGGAAAAGTAAATAATATACAATGGTGACATCATCCTCAACCCGGAAGTGCCCTAATAAAATAATATTACATACAATGAATTTTGCATGAATGAAAATAAAAAAACCTCATCTCACATAAAAACCCCGGCTATTCAAAACACGACGATCCAATATATCATATCACAGCAACACATAATATCTCATATCATCAACGTAAGCAAGTATGTGTATCCCAATTGTCGTTGATGTATAGCAACGAAACCGGCGATACACCATATATTACACTTACGATCGCAGAAAAGAAAGTGTAAAACTACAACAGTTGGAATCCGCAACCTCCTTAGATATCGCATGCCTAACCAAATGAATTCCTTAGACATCACATGCCTAACAATTATAAATCTCGCATTTTAGTCTCGATCTCGAAAACACTTTTGAATATCAAGTCGGGCAATTCAACAAGATTCCCGACATCCTGATCAAATGCTTGTCGCAAACTTTAGTAGACGGACGCACCCCCGGATGCCGTCGACGAAGTGCACTAAGGCGGAACACCGCTACCGCGAGCACCCGAACGGATGCTTTTGGCGACGGGGTTCTCCTACAGTCACTTGGTCGGGGCTATGGGGCATGGCTATCTATTAAGTTTACTCGGCGAGTATCCGCGTACGCTACGTGATTGCGACAGACTTTTGATCACATCAAAATCCTGTGACAACCGATCAAATGAGACTAAACTGCTAGATTTATAACATTCAAATTAGTTATCTCATAACTACTTGTGGATTCCAAATATTGTATCACATTCCAGATAAATAGACAATGTTAAACTTTCCGATCGAATAAACAAACACCCAAGATTTTCCAAATAGCTCAACACTTGAGCGGAGTTCAAAAAGTATCCATCACATGCTACAGTACCAATGGTCCAGCCGTAGAAGGAAACCAACGCCTCACATGTGGCAACGCCGTACTGTCCCAAACCCTAAGGTTTAGAGGCGGTTCAGATGGTCACATAATCGATTTAAGGTTTGTGTTCTTCTAGAGGGTCCACCGCGTTACTTGCACGACTTAGAACGTTCTTTAACTAAGGAAAAATCCAACACTAGAAAATTTTCCGACAGGGGAAAAAGTGAGTTATTGATATCCGTTCGAACTTCTTAACACGTTCTAAATTACCCAAAAAACTTAAACGAAGTTAAACTTTCCGATCGAATCAATGAATACAAAAGATCTCCAGATAACTCAACACTTGAGTAGAATTAAAAATTCCCAGAAACATGTAAAATTGACCAAGAATACATCCCAGAAGCATTGGCCCCTAACTCCCAAGGGTAGCCGCGGTTCCGCGCTCCCTTGAGGGAGTTATGGGCTCGTACTTCACAGTAATTCTTATATTTCCCTGCTTATTTTTCTGAGTATTTTTAATACGAACAATGTCAACGTTTGAAAAAATTTCCAGAAACTAGGATTTTACGGGTATTCGGAGTTCGATCGGAGTTTAAACTTCATCTAGACTTCGCCTAAAGCTCTAGCTTGGCTCTGATACCACTGTAGGGTTACTAGGTACTGTCACAAGGGTCTATAAGGCATCAACCATGCTCGATTTAAATTTTAGATGTGCCGAACAACCCTAACCAAGATCTTAGACTAGAGATTAAGCGAAACAAAGCAAGTAAACAACTTTACTTCTAAGAGTTAGATATTACAACCTTTGTAGTCCGTTCCTTCACTTCTAAAGCTCCATGTTGAGGTCCCTTCGCTGCGATCATCGAGTACCCGGACTCTAGAGAGGCTCCATGAAGAGAAAGATGTAAGCTTACTTCCGATCTTCGATAACAAAGATGATCTACCATGAAGAAACTCAAGCCCAAGCTTTTGCTTCACTAATCAAGTATTAGCAAAGCAAACACCCTAATCTAAGTGGCTAGAATAGATGAGGATGATGAAGTAGGAATTTAGCTCTCATTTGTTATCTTTATCTCACTCATTTTCATCACTTTTGAAAAAGCTAGAAAGCTTTTCATCAAAGTGGAAGAAGAAGAAGAAGCAAAACCATTTGTGATGAATAATGAATCAAGTAAGGTTAGAAATGCAACCATGGGTTAAGTATGAAGACTTAACCCATGTAGAGAATTGACTATGGTTAAAGGGTTGGGTTGGGTTAAAGAAATATCTTTGCAAAATATCACAAAATATCAAGGTCAAAGTCAAAGCTTCAAGAAGCTTCTTGAAAACTTCATGAAAGTTTAACCCTAATCCAAACCCTAACCATTTTTAAACTCCACAAATCATGTTGCATTTATAACCATAGCATGTTACAATATTATATATCACATATACAATATTTATTGTAACAAAATAAAATAATACAATTAACATATATCACATATATATCAATGTATTACCCGAGTGAGAAAAAGAATTTTTAAGTGAGCTTATATTAGTTAATGTAATTTAATATATCAAATATATAATTATAAATTAAATTATCGAATCAACACTTGATCCGATAATCCATCTATTTCATAATAACCGACTAATATAATTTGTATCAGTTCATCGAATCAACACTTGATCCGATGACACGGCTATATCACATATACCCGGCCGATATCACATATCGCGAGAATCTAATACGGTATCACATACACGTATTGTTCTCGGTCCCGCACATATCACATATGTGCTCCTACTCCGTTTTGCCCGAGCCAGGAAACCTCTGTGTAGGATTCTAAAGAATCGTTAATACGCCGGCAGTAGATGATGATCATATCAAACACCCATAAGCTGCAAGCGGTCAGCTAAACGTAACAGCCACCCAGGTATTGAGCGATCAGAAGATCAACAAGCAAGCTGCAAGCGGTCTCTTCGTCTGATATGTCGCATATCTCGCCTAGGGGTGGTAAACGTGAAACCCCAGTAGCTTGATAAGTCGTGTCGATATGAGGTCCATAACAGTTCGAGAAACTACTGATAACACTTACCAGTAAATCTCAGCACCCCTGGCCTGGGATTTATAGTTATAGCCAATCGAACACCGCGCAACATCAACTCCCTATACCGGGAGAGACGAAACCCCTCCTATCACTCATTGCCTCCATGTGATTCGGGACTGTACCCAAAAGCCACCTTTTTACACGCCCTCTTGGACGTGATATGATGGAAATCAAAGCACAGTGGGAATCACACAAGACTCTATGACGATCTCGGGTCTACAGACTAACCTGTACTAGTGTCACCAGAGAACTGCCATCTGACGTGAGGTATAATACCATCTGGGAGTTCTCGGCGAGTCCGTCCAGTGTACCCAGTATCCACTGAGCACCCGTATACCTTCTCTGATGTCAAACACTAATGGATATGGGACCATCTATCGCCCATCATATGGGTCAAGAAGCGCATACGCTAGTCTACTCTGGAGTATCGATGCCCTATCTCGGTACTCCCACGACTAGGAACATTTGAAGGATATACTTGGCGACTACACTGTCCCCACTAGTATGATCTGCATCATAGTCCTGGTAGTCAAGTACTCATCCTAAGGGCTTTATCAACATGTGACATAGAGACAATCAGAGTACATGTTAAGATAAAGAGTAACCAGATAGCATACTATCATGTCGAGCAAGAAACTCCTCCCTATATATGTCCAAGCATCCACTACAATATACAACGTATGTACAGTAATGGCCTCTAGGGCATACATATAACTAACATGTGCCTACCACACCATATCAGATGTGGAGTGGGAAGAAACCCTATCTTCAATATCTGAAGATATGGGGATGTCCGGTTTTTGTCAAAAAGCAGCATGCGGACAAACTCGAGGCACGCTCGGTACTGTGTAAGTTTGTGGGATACCCAAAGAACTCCAGGGGGTATCTTTTCTATTACGCAGAAGAACAAAAGGTTTTTGTTTCTCGTCATGCCCACTTTATGGAACATCAATTCTTAGAAAAGGAAACAAGTTGGAGCGCAATAGAACTAGAAGAAAGTCCAGAACCATAAGCTGTTACTGAAAGCTTGGTGGAACAAGAAGTTTCAAAAGAACAGGACATTCCTGCACTGCTCCGCAGGAGTAGTAGGCTTTCTCATCCACCTGAGAGATACTACGGCTTTCTCATAGACGGAGATAGAGAGGATTGCATCATTAATAATGATGAGCCGATTAACTTCCAGCAGGCCATTCAGAGCACTGACTCAATAAAATGGCTAGATGCAATGCAGACCGAGATGGAGTCCATGTACACTAACAAAGTATGGACTTTGGACTTTGCTCTAGAAGGGGTAAAACCCGTAGGCTGCAAATGGATCTTCAAAAAGAAGATTGGTGTAGATGGATAGGTTGAAACCTATAAGGCTAGACTTGTTGCAAAGGGTTTTCGTCAAACATCTGGTTTGGACTATGACGAAACTTTTTCTCCAGTTGCTATACTCAAATCCATTCGGATCCTTCTTGCCATTGCTGCCTTCCACGATTATGAGATTTGGCAGATGGATGTAAAACCGCTTTTCTAAATGGAAATTTAGAGGAGTGTGTCTATATGGACCAGCCAGAGGGATTCATTCAGAGTGGGAGCAACGGAAAATGTGCAAGTTGCTAAAGTCCATTTATGGACTGAAGCAGGCATCGCGGAGTTGGAACATCTGTTTTGATGAGACGGTCAAAGAATTTGGCTTTATCAAAAATCCAGATGAACCACGCATTTATAGTAAGATTGTAGCGCGAACTGTCGTATTCCTCGTTTTATACGTGGATGACATTCTCTTGATCGGAAATGACATTCCTATGCTACAATCTGTCAAAGGATTCTTGTCACACAGATCCTCCGTAAAAGACCTGGGTGATGCCTCTTACATTCTGGGGATCTAGATCTATCGTGATAGATCTAAGAAGATGTTGGGACTTTCGCAGTCCAAGTACATCGACACCACACATGGACTTTGATTTCGATGGTGTTGTTCGATATTTATTTTGTGCACCTTGTGCACCTGATTTGATTTTGCGCATGTTCCGCACTTGATATTGGATTTCATGATTTCGTGCACGATGGATGCACCTGATTTGGATTTTCACGCGTGTTGGGCGCATGTTTTGAAGTGTGATTTTGGTGCACACCAGATTCACTAAATCGAGATATTTCGTGCATGTCAGATGCACCTGATTTTGCTGTCAGGCACACATGTTGCCTACGACAGATGTTTCGTGCACACCCGATGCACTTAGATGTTGTTTCTGTGCATATGTATGGCACCTATTTGGATTTTGATTTCCGTGCGCACCAGACGCACGTAGTATCCATACGCGTATTTTGGGATTGATTTATCTTATAGAGCAGTACGTTTTTATGATATTGCCATGTGTTTTCGTACTGAGCAGGACTAGTCAAAGGACAGTACCTGAATATATTTTACATGTATAGTTTCGAGTTATATCATACTGATTTTCATTTTGGATTTGGACATTGTGTCTTCACCATGACTCCGATGATTGCGGGATGCTTGACGGAGTTTTGATTGGAGTTATATACTCATTTTTCAAGCGCATGCGCTGCGCTACGATTTGTTTTATGTATTTACAATTTCGGAGCCCCGACGACTTGATGGTTTTTCTTAGATGTTTTAGTATTTGGGGAGTTTGAATTTAAATTCGGGGACAGAATTTCTTTAAGGGGGGAAGATTGTAGCGTTTTGAAAATCGTTTCGGTGAAATTTCGGAAAATCGGTAAAATGAGGGTGTTTTCTGTAAAAAAGTCAAAATACAAATATTTTATTATAAAAATTAAATATACATATTCTAGCTATGTAATTGCTATTATTTGGTGTTTATTGAGCCGCTGGTGAAATTTTAAATTTTCTGAAAAAAATATTATTTTATTATTATTTTAAGCCGTCACTAATACATTTAATTAGGGAAAATTACAAATTGGAATGAGTTGAAAAAAATTTTATGCATCATAAAACATTAAATAAAATTTTATCATGTGGTTTTTGGAACGAAATCATTTGCCAAAACGGTTTAGAAATTATTGAAGAAAAAAGGCTTTTTTTAGCGTAAATGGATGTTTGGGGTATCGTATTTATCATTTTTCATCACCCCACACCCGTACCCACACCCACACACCCCCACTTACTCCTCCCCTTAGACAAATTCAGCAGCCCTCACTTTTTCCCCACTTGGTTTGCAAAGGAAAGAAAAGGAAAAGAAAAGAAAAGAAAAGAGTAGAAAATGATATATTTTGAGTTGACTTTGACTTGAAACAACTTTCCCCACCTCACTCTCTCTCCTCACTCACCCACCCCCCCCCCTCAAATCTGGCCGAAACTGATCCATAGAGCAGCAGCCCCCCTCCCCCAAGTTCTCACTCCATTTTTGCTTCAAAAATCCATAAAAAGCTTCAAAATCCATACAATTTCAAAGCTTTTTTCCAAATCCAACACTTACCCATTATTCCTTAGCATTTCAAGCATGGATCCTTGTGAAAAGAGAGCATTTTGGAGTGCCATGGATGCTTTTGGGTATATTTCTAAACATTTTGTTGCTTAAATTGTTACTAATTTCTTAAGCTAATTTATTTAAGTGTTATTTGGATATGTGAGTTTAATTGCAAGTTTTGGAATTCAAGTTGTGAAATTGAATGCAAGTTAGGGTTTATAAAATTGGTGTATGGTTGTGTGTTATAATTAGGCTTTGTTGTCATGTTAATATAAGTTTAGTAGCTAGTGCTAATGGCTAGCTTAAAAATTGTGTTAAATTGCTAATTTGCTTACTAGGTTTTTTGAAAATTGTTAAATTCTTGAGATTAAAAATATGATTAGGTTTTTATTGGCTTCATTAACTTTATTAAGTGTGGTTTAATGCTTTAGATCATGCAAATCTAAGCTAGATTGTAGTTTGTGCATTTTTGCTTTGTAATTGTTAAAAAGGGTATTTTTGTAAACTAGAATATTAGGATTTTTGGAATTTAATGAGATTAAATTCCGGAAATTGTTTATACGACTTATTTAAGATATTTAATAAATATATTGGCCGCTACATTCATTTAAACATCATGTTTTGTATAAAAACGGCGAATTGTGCTTGCTAGATTTTCAGAAAAATGACTTTTTAAGTGAAATTGGGGTTTTTGTGAGTTTTAACCTAGTTTATATTAAAATTAGTGTTCGTGAATGTGCAAATGAGTGTATTTGGGTTTTCTCGATGGTTTGGCGTTTGTACGCCGACGTCGAGGGTTTTTGGATTGATTTGTGAAAGCAACCATAGGTTTTGACCTATGTGGGATTCGTGCGTCGTTTTGGTCATGAGTCGGATTTTAATGAGATATGGTGCGTTATGATATGTAGGTACCCCCATGTGGACTTCGAGACGACAAACAAGCACGTGGCAACGTAGGCACCGGCTAGCGAGGACCAGGTGAGTAGATTTATATCTACGGGGAGAAGTCGGGTGGATGGCGTATAGCACCCCCGCAGTCCGTGGTGGTGTATACGGATGCGTATACACACCAATAATTATTATATGTCATTTGGGATTATTAACGATACTTAGGATGGATATTGGTGTGTTAGATTATTTTAGCGTTGCGAACCCTAGGGTAGTGTTGCACACACATACACACATACATACTTGCATACATTCCTATTGATATGTGCTCATGGGATTCTATATAGTTATGTGTTCACATAGGTATGGGACTGTGTGTTCACATACGGATTTGAGGATAGTACTTGGGATTTATGATGAGTCGATGAGATTTGATTTGAGGCCGTGAGATCGGTGATATAGCGGGGTTCGTATTTGAGATACGACATGACGTTGTAGCGGGTCCTTGACGTAGTTTTTACACACGTGCATACATACTTAGGCGGTATCAGTATTGTACTAGATGTAGATCAGTACCCCGATCATGATAATTGATAAAGAGGATACCAGGTGAATAGTATGATGAATGTGATATTGACCCGTACCTAGATTTGGGATGCCGTACGACGGATTTATGTACGAGCTATATTGATGATTGATCCGCACTCTTGACTTGGGATGTCTGGTTATGGATATGATATTATTGAGGCGGGATCACCGACTATACATATACAGGTATGTATATGTATCGACTCAGATGATAGGCGGTTTCCTTACCTGTAGTTCAGCTTGTTAGTTCAGCCGTATAGTTTAGCGGAGTTGTTAGATTAGATTAGACCCTACCTATTTCAAAACTAACGAATCGTGGGTATTTTAAAAGACAGCCCAAGGGATCTTACGGATATTTCAAAAGACGTATCTTTTCATAAAAACACCGTAGCCCCTATTTTCAAAACCCCATGATTCGTGTTATTTCAAAAGGCACCAATTTGTAGGACTTATATTAGATTAATGCAGATTAGTTATCGTTGTGTCTAGTTTCAGCTCCCGCACATTATTGCTGTTCGCTCTGCCTCGCATATTTATTTTGCTGCATATTCCATTATTGATATCATGCTGTTAGGATACTAGCACCATTACCGATGATGCGTATGTACCACGTACACCTATTTTCCGGCTCACACACATCTTCATCGGTAATTGCCATGTCACGTACACTTTAGAGAATATAATTGCTTGACTTAGATTGTTAGCTAGTAGTTTTGACATGATATTAGTGTACTTCCCTTATATGCCATATTAGACATTGTAGTTATTACCTACCACTTCATGCATACTGTTATTCAGTTGTTCATGCCTAGTTCATTATCATTGACATATGCACTTGTGATGATTTCTTAAGATTTATGATATTTCTGGATTTCGGGGAAAGCCGCAAAATTTACAACTTATGATCTTTTAAAATATAAAATGTTGCGGTTTTCTAGTGATGTAAAGTGTCGTCCACCATGAGTTTGCTGTGGTTTTGGAGATCCGTGTCGAGGAGTGGAGGAACCGTCACGGGTACATGGTGGGCCCGGTATGGTACCCCGGGGCAAGAGAAATGTGGTGTTGACGTTGAGCCTGGCTGGGGAGCACTACCTACCGGTGATATTACCCGACGCGTCGGATATCCGGAGGATACCGTCGTGGTCTTGAGATGGATGGTAGGGGCCGGTCTGGACTGACGGCGCCCTAGATATTGAGATTGAGACATTGATATTTCGAGACAGTGAGATTTATGTTTTGTGTCGATGCTAGACACTGTTGATGCTGATTTCATTTATGATACCTCAGTTTAAAAATACGAAGGAAATCTCACTAATTTATGAAAACAGTTTCTTCATTTACATGTATTCTGTTTCATGCATTCATACCTCATTCATATGATATATTGCTACCTGAGGCACTGACACGGGCACATGAAATTATACTCGGGTTAGATATTACCCTAGCCATTGTTATAGGCTGCCTGTTATACTTATATTTGAGGATATATTATGATCATTGACCTAGGTTGCGTTATTTATGCGATTTCTGTGCGTAGATGTTTTTCTATTCATGAGTTGGCAACTCACCCCCGTTGTGCCCCAGTTTCTTGCAGGTTTGCCGTACAGGTTTCATTACGGCTTGCGGGCTCAGTTTCATTCGGGTGGCTTGCTAGTAGGTGGGTTTTTCTTGTATCGTACCCATCATATTACCTTGTATGATATTATTCAGTTGTATCTAGTAAATTCCATCAACCAAACATGTATTTATTGAGATAGAGACCAGTGTTGTTTATTCTTTCGACCTTAGAGTCGCTCGTTATATTTCTGGTGGTTTTGAGTTTCCTTTTGAGTTTTGATCCTCGCCGTTGGCGTTGTATATTATATTACTTGTGTGGTTGTGACCGTCGATTGACGAAGAGCTAGCTCCCGCTTGGGGATGCCTTTTTCTTGATTTCGTATACTATTCATGTTGTATCCCGTTTGGAGGCCAGTATTTACAAAGGAGACTCTGCCGAAATTTTCAGTAAATTTTTGATGTTTTTAAAAAACCGCATAATTCGGCTTATGCTATTGAAACTACTTGTTTTAAATTGGTTTTCCTTCACTCTACTTCTTTTCTTGGTTTGGATTTCTGGGTTTTCGGTTTACTTAGATTACGTACGCCTCGAGACGTTTCGTAGTTTAAGTGCCGGTCATGTTCCGTACTTTCGGGACGTGACAAAGTTGGTATCAGAGCGTTAGGTTTTAACCTTCGGAGCGTAGGATGACCCTTGGTTGATGGAATAGGTGACTAAAGTAGAGTGACGTACCGTTGATATGTTCCGCGGCATATTTACGATACGCCACTCCACTTAAGAAGCCTTAGGATGTACATTTCCTTGTTCAGTATTATATTCCTTCCTGATCTAGCCTCGTCGGTACCAGTTTGGTTTTGCTACTACGGTTACGGGCAGGGAGAGCTACGGCTAGAGTTGCGGTCAGCACGAGCTCGTCACGGACGAGGACTGACCAGGGCGAAATTCCGGCGACACCCGATTGTAGAGAGGTGTCTTTTGATTGTGTTTTCGCACCACGAGCGTTTGGCGGATCGCCTTTATGAGATTTCTCGGACGTGCCGATCAGTATCAGAGGATTGGGCCACTGGCAGAGGCCAGCCAGATTTTGATGACCGTTGGTGTGTTGCTTATTCATGATGGTTGAGGCACTGTTCAGCGTGCAGACGAGCGAGCCAGTTATTGCTGCGAACGACGAGATATTGCCCCAGATGCTGGCGTTAGTGCAGAACGAGTTGTACTAAGAGATGATAGAAGGTCGCTAGTCATCGAGGATGAATGACTAGGACATGTGGATCGTTCGCCTACCCCGATGCGAGGTCATCAGATAGATTGATTCCAGCTAGAGACGACTTCACACAGAGACGTGAGGGTCAACAGAGACGATCGAATGTCGGAAACCTATTATTCCAAGTTTAAAGTAGTCGGAAAGACATGCAGGCAATTCTATAGTCCCTCTAGAAGAATGAAACCCTAACTCGACTTAATGACCGTATGAAAGCCTTTGAACCTTCGGGTTTGCGGCAGTTCTACGACGCCATTAGTGAGGCTTGGGTTTGCCCTTCTACGGCTGGACCACCGATGCTGTGGTATATATATTCGATACTATTAAACTGTGCCCAAGATATTGAGCTCTTGGGGGATTATGAGGTTTTGACGAATCGATCGAATGGTTCGACTTCAATCGGATGCTTGGTGGTGAGATGCATTCTTGGGAGACTCCAGATACGAGGATAGTCGTTGGAGCTCAGTCCATGCAGCCGCGACGAGACGAGTCCAAAGCAGACGACATTAGAGAAAAGTGGAGTAAGAGGTTCGCACCAGATCTAGATGAGATGACGTTCCACTCCGCCGACATCAGAGATGCGATGCGCATGCCGAGGCATGGTACTTGGACTCACCTTCCAGAAGGAGTCGCGATGAGTATGCAGTCGTTCCAGAGCAAGATGCAGATATAGGAAAGGACGATGACTTCCGGACAGTTGGCAGAGACGAGGCATGGAATAGACCTTGAGCAGGATTCCTTCCAGGACACTGCTGCAATGATACTTGCACCCAGGATCAGATGTGTCACGTACATTCAGAGAGCCAGAGGCCGACGCCAGTGATATGCTGTCTTACGAGTGGTCGCGATGATTGACCGGGAGATGATAAGAGACGTGCCAGAACTGGATCATCCCCGTTAGCACACCCGACAGGGCCAATGAGCCGATGGACCGAAAGATTGGTAATTCACAGTGAAGACCTTGACCCAGGAGTGGTCATGGTTACGCACACCAGCAGGCCAGAGTTCATGATCATCGACGAGACGTCCCATTAGTGACTGCGACAGTTGGCCCGAGATTCTTAGAGGATGCGCTTGAGCGGTACTATGCCGCCATTATTGATTTCGATGTTTTTGGTGATTTACTCGAATGATTTGATTTTGATGATTGAAGATTTATGATCTTTGCACAGTGTTGCACTTGATATCGTTTTCGTGCTTGGGTTTCACATGTTTGTGATTTTACGGTTTTAGACATTTGAGTTGATTTTGTGCGTATTCACGCACACGATTTGGTTCCTGCACTCTGTATAGTTTATATATGCTTGCAGTGCAGTGATACGCCTTTTGTGCACTTAGATGCATTGGACTTTGATTTCGATGGTGTTGTTCGATATTTGTTTTGTGCACCTTGTGCACCTGATTTGATTTTGCGCATGTTCGGCACTTGATATTGGATTTCATGATTTCGTGCACGATGGATGCACCTGATTTGGATTTTCACGCGTGTTGGGCGCATGTTTTGAAGTGTGATTTTGGTGCACACCAGATTCACTAAATCGAAATTTTTCGTGCATGTCAGATGCACCTGATTTTGCTGTCAGGCACACATGTTGCCTACGACAGATGTTTCGTGCACACCCGATGCACTTAGATGTTGTTTCTGTGCATATGTATGGCACCTATTTGGATTTTGATTTCCGTGCGCACCAGACGCACGTAGTATCCATACGCGTATTTTGGGATTGATTTATCTTATAGAGCAGTACGTTTTTATGATATTGCCATGTGTTTTCGTACTGAGCAGGACTAGTCAGAGGACAGTACCTGAATATATTTTACATGTATAGTTTCGAGTTATATCATACTGATTTTCATTTTGGATTTGGACATTGTGTCTTCACCATGACTCCGATGATTGCGGGATGCTTGACGGAGTTTTGATTGGAGTTATATACTCATTTTTCAAGCGCATGCGCTGCGCTACGATTTGTTTTATGTATTTACAATTTCGGAGCCCCGACGACTTGATGGTTTTTCTTAGATGTTTTAGTATTTGGGGGAATTTGAATTTAAATTCGGGGACAGAATTTCTTTAAGGGGGGAAGATTGTAGCGTTTTGAAAATCGTTTCGGTGAAATTTCGGAAAATCGGTAAAATGAGGGGGTTTTCTGTAAAAAAGTCAAAATACAAATATCTTATTATGAAAATTAAATATACATATTCTAGCTATGTAATTGCTATTATTTGGTGTTTATTGAGCCGCTGGTGAAATTTCAAATTTTCTGAAAAAAATATTATTTTATTATTATTTTAAGCCGTCACTAATACATTTAATTAGGGAAAATTACAAATTGGAATGAGTTGAAAAAAATTGTATGCATCATAAAACATTAAATAAAATTTTATCATGTGGTTTTTGGAACGAAATCATTTGCCAAAACGGTTTAGAAATTATTGAAGAAAAAAGGCTTTTTTTTAGCGTAAATGGATGTTTGGGGTATCGTATTTATCATTTTTCATCACCCCACACCCGTACCCACACCCACACACCCCCACTTACTCCTCCCCTTAGACAAATTCAGCAGCCCTCACTTTTTCCCCACTTGGTTTGCAAAGGAAAGAAAAGGAAAAGAAAAGAAAAGAAAAGAGTAGAAAATGATATATTTTGAGTTGACTTTGACTTGAAACAACTTTCCCCACCTCACTCTCTCTCCTCACTCACCCACCCACCCCCCTCAAATCTGGCCGAAACTGATCCATAGAGCAGCAGCCCCCCTCCCCCAAGTTCTCACTCCATTTTTGCTTCAAAAATCCATAAAAAGCTTCAAAATCCATACAATTTCAAAGCTTTTTTCCAAATCCAACACTTACCCATTATTCCTTAGCATTTCAAGCATGGATCCTTGTGAAAAGAGAGCATTTTGGAGTGCCATGGATGCTTTTGGGTATATTTCTAAACATTTTGTTGCTTAAATTGTTACTAATTTCTTAAGCTAATTTATTTAAGTGTTATTTGGATATGTGAGTTTAATTGCAAGTTTTGGAATTCAAGTTGTGAAATTGAATGCAAGTTAGGGTTTATAAAATTGGTGTATGGTTGTGTGTTATAATTAGGCTTTGTTGTCATGTTAATATAAGTTTAGTAGCTAGTGCTAATGGCTAGCTTAAAAATTGTGTTAAATTGCTAATTTGCATACTAGGTTTTTTGAAAATTGTTAAATTCTTGAGATTAAAAATGTGATTAGGTTTTTCTTGGCTTCATTAACTTTATTAAGTGTGGTTTAATGCTTTGGATCATGCAAATCTAAGCAAGATTGTAGTTTGTGCATTTTTGCTTTGAAATTGTTAAAAAGGGTATTTTTGTAAACTAGAATATTAGGATTTTTGGAATTTAATGAGATTAAATTCCGGAAATTGTTTATATGACTTATTTAAGATATTTAATAAATATACTGGCCGCTACATTCATTTAAACATCATGTTTTGTATAAAAACGGCGAATTGTGCTTGCTAGATTTTCGGAAAAATGACTTTTTAAGTGAAATTGGGGTTTTTGTGAGTTTTAACCTAGTTTATATTAAAATTAGTGTTCGTGAATGTGCAAATGAGTGTATTTGGGTTTTCTCGATGGTTTGGCGTTTGTACGCCGACGTCGAGGGTTTTTGGATTGATTTGTGAAAGCAACCATAGGTTTTGACCTATGTGGGATTCGTGCGTCGTTTTGGTCATGAGTCGGATTTTAATGAGATATGGTGCGTTATGATATGTAGGTACCCCCATGTGGACTTCGAGACGACAAACAAGCACGTGGCAACGTAGGCACCGGCTAGCGAGGACCAGGTGAGTAGATTTATATCTACGGGGAGAAGTCGGGTGGATGGCGTATAGCACCCCCGCAGTCCGTGGTGGTGTATACGGATGCGTATACACACCAATAATTATTATATGTCATTTGGGATTATTAACGATACTTAGGATGGATATTGGTGTGTTAGATTATTTTAGCGTTGCGAACCCTAGGGTAGTGTTGCACACACATACACACATACATACTTGCATACATTCCTATTGATATGTGCTCATGGGATTCTATATAGTTATGTGTTCACATAGGTATGGGACTGTGTGTTCACATACGGATTTGAGGATAGTACTTGGGATTTATGATGAGTCGATGAGATTTGATTTGAGGCCGTGAGATCGGTGATATAGCGGGGTTCGTATTTGAGATACGACATGACGTTGTAGCGGGTCCTTGACGTAGTTTTTACACACGTGCATGCATACTTAGGCGGTATCAGTATTGTACTAGATGTAGATCAGTACCCCGATCATGATAATTGATAAAGAGGATACCAGGTGAATAGTATGATGAATGTGATATTGACCCGTACCTAGATTTGGGATGCCGTACGACGGATTTATGTACGAGCTATATTGATGATTGATCCGCACTCTTGACTTGGGATGTCTGGTTATGGATATGATATTATTGAGGCGGGATCACCGACTATACATATGCATATACAGGTATGTATATGTATCGACTCAGATGATAGGCGGTTTCCTTACCTGTAGTTCAGCTTGTTAGTTCAGCCGTATAGTTTAGCGTAGTTGTTAGATTAGATTAGACCCTACCTATTTCAAAACTAACGAATCGTGGGTATTTTAAAAGACAGCCCAAGGGATCTTACGGATATTTCAAAAGACGTATCTTTTCATAAAAACACCGTAGCCCCTATTTTCAAAACCCCATGATTCGTGTTATTTCAAAAGGCACCAATTTGTAGGACTTATATTAGATTAATGCAGATTAGTTATCGTTGTGTCTAGTTTCAGCTCCCGCACATTATTGCTGTTCGCTCTGCCTCGCATATTTATTTTGCTGCATATTCCATTATTGATATCATGCTGTTAGGACACTAGCACCATTACCGATGATGCGTATGTACCACGTACACCTATTTGCCGGCTCACACACATCTTCATCGGTAATTGCCATGTCACGTACACTTTAGAGAATATAATTGCTTGACTTAGATTGTTAGCTAGTAGTTTTGACATGATATTAGTGTACTTCCCTTATATGCCATATTAGACATTGTAGTTATTACCTACCACTTCATGCATACTGTTATTCAGTTGTTCATGCCTAGTTCATTATCATTGACATATGCACTTGTGATGATTTCTTGAGATTTATGATATTTCTGGATTTCGGGGAAAGCCGCAAAATTTACAACTTATGATCTTTTAAAATATAAAATGTTGCGGTTTTCTAGTGATGTAAAGTGTCGTCCACCATGAGTTTGCTGTGGTTTTGGAGATCCGTGTCGAGGAGTGGAGGAACCGTCACGGGTACATGGTGGGCCCGGTATGGTACCCCGGGGCAAGAGGAATGTGGTGTTGACGTTGAGCCTGGCTGGGGAGCACTACCTACCGGTGATATTACCCGACGCGTCGGATATCCGGAGGATACCGTCGTGGTCTTGAGATGGATGGTAGGGGCCGGTCTGGACTGACGGCGCCCTAGATATTGAGATTGAGACATTGATATTTCGAGACAGTGAGATTTATGTTTTGTGTCGATGCTAGACACTGTTGATGCTGATTTCATTTATGATACCTCAGTTTAAAAATACGAAGGAAATCTCACTAATTTATGAAAACAGTTTCTTCATTTACATGTATTCTGTTTCATGCATTCATACCTCATTCATATGATATATTGCTACCTGAGGCACTGACACGGGCACATGAAATTATACTCGGGTTAGATATTACCCTAGCCATTGTTATAGGCTGCCTGTTATACTTATATTTGAGGATATATTATGATCATTGACCTAGGTTGCGTTATTTATGCGATTTCTGTGCGTAGATGTTTTTCTATTCACGAGTTGGCAACTCACCCCCGTTGTGCCCCAGTTTCTTGCAGGTTTGCCATACAGGTTTCATTACGGCTTGCGGGCTCAGTTTCATTCGGGTGGCTTGCTAGTAGGTGGGTTTTTCTTGTATCGTACCCATCATATTACCTTGTATGATATTATTCTGTTGTATCTAGTAAATTCCATCAACCAAACATGTATTTATTGAGATAGAGACCAGTGTTGTTTATTCTTTCGACCTTAGAGTCGCTCGTTATATTTCTGATGGTTTTGAGTTTCCTTTTGAGTTTTGATCCTCGCCGTTGGCGTTGTATATTATATTACTTGTGTGGTTGTGACCGTCGATTGACGAAGAGCTAGCTCCCGCATGGGGATGCCTTTTTCTTGACTTCGTATACTATTCATGTTGTATCCCGTTTGGGGGCCAGTATTTACAAAGGAGACTCTGCCGAAATTTTCAGTAAATTTTTGATGTTTTTAAAAAACCGCATAATTCGGCTTATGCTATTGAAACTACTTGTTTTAAATTGGTTTTCCTTCACTCTACTTCTTTTCTTGGTTTGGATTTTTGTGTTTTCGGTTTACTTAGATTACGTACGCCTCGAGACGTTTCGTAGTTTAAGTGCCGGTCATGTTCCGTACTTTCGGGACGTGACAAGTTCCAAACAGGAGACCGTTGCTGACTCAACAATGGAAGCGGAATATATTGCAGCTTCAGATGCCGCAAAAGAAGCTGTCTGGATGAGGAAGTTCTTGACAGAACTTCAGGTGGTTCCATCCATTGTTGATCCAATACCTCTGTATTGTGACAACAACGGGGCTATAGCTTTAGCGAAGGAACCCAGGTCCCATCAAAAGTCCAGACACATCTTGAGGCGGTATTACCTGATCAGGGAGATCGTGGATCACCGGGAGATCGAGGTTCGGAGGGTTGCTACAGAAGATAACACTGCAGATCCATTCACAAAGGCCATTCCTCAGACGCAGTTCGAGAGGCTATTCGAGATGATAGGTCTGCGATATGCCAGCATATGGCCTTAGTGCAAGTGGGAAATTGTTAGTGTGATATGCCCTAGAGGCCATTATTGTATAGTACTAGTTTGTATATTATATTTTGGAAGCTTGGGATATATACACAGATTTATAACAGTCTTGCTCAATATGGTAGTATGCTACTTGGTTTGTATCTATCTTAATATGTGTATATGTTTCTTTTGATATATCGCTAATACATATTGATAGAGCCCTTAGGATCTTTTGCTTGACTACCAGCGTTATGATGGCAGTCACACTAGTGGGGGCTGGGTAGTCTATAAGCACATCCTTTTACAGGTCCCTGGTCGTAGGATTATCGAGACAGGGCATCGATACTTCAGAGTAGACAACAGTATACGCTTCTCATCCCAGGAGGGGAGATGGTATGTCCCACAGCCATCAGTACGTCGTACTGGAGATAGTATGCAGGTGCTCGTTAGGTTATGAGTACACTGGATAGGACTCGCTGGGAACTGTTGGTTGGTATTATACCTATCGTCAGTTATCAGTTCCCAGGTCACATGAGTACAGCTTAGTCCGTTGACTTGACACTGTCACTTCGCCTCGAGTGTGTTCCCACTGTTCTTAGATTACTAGGTAGTAGTTGGATGGAGTCCCGAAGCACTTGGAGGCAGTAACGGTTAGACAGGATTTGTCTCTCCCGGTATTGGGAGTTGATATCGCGCTGTGTCTAGGAGAGCCATTACACAAAGTCCCTGGCCAGGGCAAGCGAGATTTACTGGTAGTGTTTCCAGTAGTTTCTCAGGGTGTTCTGGGCTGCACTCCGACACGACTTGTACCGCTATTAGGGGATTGACGTTTACCGCCCCCAAGGCCCGACATGCGATACTCTTAGACGAACAGACCGGACTGTACGGAGATTATCACATTCAGGCTCAGTAGGAGTTCCGATGGGTTCACCTCATCGGTCTTCTTATCGGCATCTACCTAGGGACCGTTACGTACAGCTAGTACCGCTTGCGGCCTGTGGTTAAACCCACTGCCAGCGTAGTTTTGAGTCTTTAGAGTCCCACACAGAGGGTTGTTCACCTTTGGGCGAAACAGAGTAGAGGTCGTATGGTTTTACGACGGGGTTCGTTCACATACGCGCACTTGTGCACGTTTGGTGTCCGGGCAGTTATTACTAGTGGGCTTTGGTTTAAGCCAGATCCTAGTATTTGTTTTGGGATTGGTCTTGTCTCATTGTATTCGTGTTTCTTCGGAACACGAATGCGGGTACGTACGTACAGTTGACAGAGGCGGAGAGGGAGACACCTCATTAGGGTTTTTGACCATTGACTTGATCAAAACCCTAATGAGAATGAGAAACATGATTAATAATATTAATTAAGGAAAATTGTATCATGGTTTGAGTTGGGTTGACCATTTGACTTGTTGACTTACATTGACCTAGATATTTTTCTTTTTGCTTTCTGTTAAGCATAAGATGCTTCTTGAAGCTTGCTTAGCATTAAATGTGAAATGATAATGGTCAAATCGACTCACCATCACAATTTTCTTAATTATTATTATTATTATTATCATATATCTCTAATATGAGAGCTTTGTTCTTTTATTCTCTCATTGTCTTTCTCTCTCATGGTTTGCTCTCCCTCTTCCTCTCTCAAAGTTTTAATCTTTCATGTGTTGAAAATCAAAAGCTCTTAAGACTAAACCACCAAAAAACTCTCTACTCACTCTAGGGTTCTTAGTCTAGCAAGCCAAGCACTCTAATTACTTCATTGTTGTGGTAGGAGCTCAAGGTAGAGGCCTTCGGGTGGATCTTTCTTTGGCCAAGAGAAGACGAAGAGGAGGAGCCGTCTACACCACTCAAAGGAGCACACAAGAAAAGGAAGCAACACAAGAAGAGAAGGAGTTCAAGAACTAGGTATAACCTTCTAAAATAATAGTTAGAACTTGTAGATAGTGTGTTAGTTCATGTTTAGCAAAGATCCTTCATGGTATGTCTATGTTACCTTGTGATAAAAATTCGATTTTTACTCTTTCCGCCTCCCCGTAAGTACTGGGGTGGGTAATATAGACTTACACAGGATTGAGATTAGCCGTGTTCTACTAGACTAGGATTTGCTCTGGACGCTTCCCACGGGGTCAGGATTGACATTAGCCGTATTCCACTAGACCAGGATTTGCTCTGGACGCTTCCCACGGGGTCAGGATTGACATTAGTCATGCTCCACTAGACCAGGATTTCCTCTGGACGCTTCCCATGGGGTCAGGATTGACATTAGTCATGTTCCACAGGACCAGGATCCGCTCTGGACGTTTCCCACAGGGTCAGGATTGACATTAGCCGTGTTCCATTAGACGGGGATTTGCTCTGGACGCTTTCCACGGGGTCAGGATTGACAATAGTCGTGTTCCACTAGACCAGGATTTCCTCTGGACGCTTCCCACGGGGTCAGGATTGACATTAGCCGTGTTCCACAGGACCAGGATCCGCTCTGGACGCTTCCCACGGGGTCAGGATTGACATTAGCCGTGTTCTACAGGACCAGGATCCGCTCTGGACGCTTCCAACGGGGTCAGGATTGACATTAGCCGTGTTCCACTAGACCAGGATATGCTCTGGACGCTTCCCATGGGGTCAGGATTGACATTAGCCGTGTTCCACAGGACCAGGATATGCTCTGGATGCTTCCCACGGGGTCAGGATTGACATTAGCCGTGTTCTACTAGACCAGGATCCGCTCTGGACGTTTCCCACGGGGTCAGGATTGACATTAGCCGTGTTCCACTAGACCAGGATCCGCTCTGGACATTTCCCACGGGGTCAGGATTAACATTAGCCGTGTTCCACTAGACCAGGATCCACTCTGGACGTTTCCCACGGGGTCAGGATTGACATTAGCCGTGTTCCACTAGACCAGGATGTGCTCTGGACGCTTCCCACGGGGTTAGGATTGACATTAGCCGTGTTCTACTAGACTGGAATTTGCTCTGGATGCTTCCTACGGGGTCAGTATTGACATTAGCCGTGTTCCACTAGACCGGGATTTGCTCTGGACGCTTCCCACGGGGTCAGGATTGACATTAGCCATGTTCCACAGGACCAGGATCCGCTCTGGACACTTCCCACGGGGTCAGGATTGACATTAGCCGTGTTCCACAGGACCAAGATCCGCTCTGGACGCTTCCCACAGGGTCAGGATTGACATTAGCCTTGTTCCACTAAACCAGAATTTGCTCTGGACGCTTCCCACGGGCTCAGGATTGACATTAGCCGTGTTCCACAAGACTAGGATCCACTCTGGACGCTTCCCACGGGGTCAGGATTGACATTAGCCGTGTTCCACTAGACCGGGATTGGCTCTGGACGCTTCCCACGGGGTCAGGATTGACCTTAGCCGTGTTCCACTAGACCAGGATTTGCTCTGGACGCTTCCCACGGGGTTAGGATTGACATTAGCCGTGTTCCACAGGACCAGGATCCGCTCTGGACGCTTCCCACGGGATCAGGATTGACATTAGCCGTGTTCTACTAGACCAGGATTTGCTCTGGACGCTTCCCACGGGGTCAGGATTAACATTAGACGTGTTCTACAGGACCAAGATCCGCTCTGGACACTTCCCATGGGGTCAGGATTGATATTAGCCGTGTTCCACTAGACCAGGATTTGCTCTGGACGCTTCCCACAGGGTCAGGATTGACATTAGTCGTGTTCCACAGGACCAGGATCCGCTCTGGACGCTTCCCACGGGATCACATTAGCCGTGTTCTACTAGACCAGGATTTGCTCTGGACGCTTCCCACGGGTCAGGATTGACATTAGCCGTGTTCCACAAAACCAGGATTTGCTCTGGACGCTTCCCATGGGGTCAGGATTGACTTTAGCCGTGTTCCACTAGACCAGGATTTGCTCTGGACGCTTCCCACGGGATCAGGATTGACATTAGCCATGTTCCACGGAACTAGGATTTACTCTGGACGCTTCCCATGGGTCAGGATTGACATTAGCCGTGTTCCACAGGACCAGGATTTGCTCTGGACGCTTCCCACGGGGTCAGGATTGACATCAGCCGTGTTCCACGAGACCAGGAGGGGTTGACTTTATCCGCATTTCACGGAGTCGGGGATTGACTCTCGGTTGTCTATGCATCGCCGTGTCATAGAACTGGGAACTTTGCCGCGGCTCCGATTTGCTGATGTTGCATCTGTTGTAATGAGATGAATGTTGAGATGATCTCCAGGCTGTCTTTGAACCGTCGAGATTTGTCTTCTTTTTCTGATGGAGCCTGGTGGGAAAGTATGGTTCCTTCTTTGTTTGTGCCCCTGGATTGTATACAGGGATTGATGTGATCTCACCTGTATGGCAAAAAGTTTCACTTTATATATTTTCCTTTCTGCGATGCTTTATCATTTCAGCTTTTATATCGCGAAAGTCACGATTGCCCAATCATTTCGGCTATTTTTCGCGGTGCCCAATCATTTCGACTATTTGTTTTATTTACTCGCTGCTTTTTATTGCGAGTTGCCCAACCATTTCGGCTATTTTGTATGCATACATTTTTACTTGCTGAATTTATTGCAAGTTGCCCCATCATTTCGGCTATTTCATATGCATTTATGGATTGCTGACTTTTCGCTGTGAATTTGGGATTTGGTACCGATTTAGGCATCAGCATCGCTACAACTGGGATATCGCCAGGAGCGAATCATCATTTGCCTCTATCAATGTCTAACAAAGGTGGCTTAGCGAACAGGGTTAGGATCCTGTCGACTAAGGCTTTTAACTTCATGAACCGTAACGGTCTCATGAAGGTATTTCTCCCTACGAGTCGTGAGGATCTCGTAAGTGCAATTTCTCCTTAGGGATCGTGAGGATTCCTGAGTGTATGGTCTCTTATAAGTCGTAAGGATCTTACAAGAGTGTTTTCTCCTTATAAGTCGAGAGGACTTACAAGGGATGTCCACTGTGTAAACATATCCCTAGTCGCGGGTGGGACTTTGTTAGGGAAATGTTTATTCGCGCCCATGGATTGTATACAAGGGTCAATATTGACCAGCTTGTAGGGCAGTATTGGATATTGTGAAGGCTTAAGAACAGGTTCAGATCCCTGTAGCTTAAGGCTTTTGAACCCTATGAGCCGTGAGGGTCTCAAAGGAGAATTCTCCTTATGAGTCGTGAGGATCTCGTAAGTGTAATTTCTTCTTAGGAATCGTGAGGATCCCTAAGTGTGTTTCTCCTTTATGAGTCGTAAGGATCTCACGCAGTGGTTTCTCCTTACAGGGTCGAGAGGACCTTGCAAGTGTCTCTTAACGAGATTGCGCCTTTTCGGGTTTTCACAAAACTCGCCAGTAGTCCTGCTGTTTTTACTCACGGAGCCCTTTCGGGTTTTCATCCGTGCCCATCTCGCTTATGGACATACCCTTTTTTTTGTCAGCCTTGAGATGCTGCGATCCGTAGTAGTTAGGACATAGTGGTCCATCGTTAGTTTAAGGACGTTTCGATCCGTTTGCCGGCTACTAGTTATAGAGTTTGGGCTTAGGAAGATAGCGAGAGGACATAAGCGTCGTCATCTATTGTTGACCTAGGCCGTGACTCGTCAGGCGCAGTATTTTTTCAGGAAGTGACCGTTTATTGGCCAGAAAGGTCTTTCACCATGCATGTCCATGAGTAGGTAGGCTCCACCCTGATAAATTTTGTCTATGATGTACGGGCCTTCATAGTTCGGCTCGAATTTCCCCCGCTTGGCACGACTGGGGATCATAGGTCTTTTGACCACTAGCACGAGTTCGCCTTAGCGGAATGTTCTCAGCCTAATCAACCTCTCATATGAGCACGTCATTTTCACTTTGTAAGCCTCCAGGTTTTGTTGTGCCATGAGTCGGGTTTCATCAAGGGCATCAAGCTCCTCAAGCCGAAGATGAGAATTCTCTTCGTCCGTTAGCTCGTAATGAACTGCCACTCGTAAGGAGGGTAACTCTATCTCCAAAGGGAGTACCGCTTCTGTGCCGAATACTAATGCATACGGCGTTGTGTTCGTAGCTGTTTTGAACGTAGTTTGATACGCCTAGAGAGCTTCATGCAGTCTCTCATGCCAGTCCTTTTTATTTCGAGACACCGTCTTTTTCACGATCTTCGTCAAGGTCTTGTTGAAAACCTCAGCTAGACCGTTAGCTCGGGGATTAAAGATCGAAGAGTATCTCCAGTCTATGTTATGCTGTTGTGCGAAGCGGCTGATCTTGTGGCTTCTATAGGTTGGCCCGTTATCGGAGATAATCCGTCGCGGAGTGCCGAACCGATAAATGACATGTTTCTTAAAGAAATGGAGGATATTCTCCATCTTCACTTCTCTTAACGGTACCGCTTCTGCCCATTTGGAGAAGTAATCAGTTGTTGCCAAAATGAATCGATGTCCTCTGGACGATGCTGGTTCGATGGGGCCGATTATATCAGTTCCCCACATTTCGAACGGCCAGCTAACCACCGTTGGGTGTAGCGGATTTGGATGCTGATGGATAAAGTCCCCGTGAATCTGGCATGAGTGGCACTGCTTTGTGTATTCTAGGCAGTCTTGGATCATCGTGGGCCAATAGTAGCCCATCCTTTTGATCTTTAGTTTCATCTTCGGCCCGGCTTGGTGAGAACCGCAAAGTCCATCATGAGTTTCTTGGACGACTCTCTTTGCTTCTTCAGGTCCCAGACATCTTAGCCACAGGGAGTCGAACGATCTCTTATACAGAGTATCATTGACAAAGGCGAAGGATAGAGCTCGTTTCATGAGCTGATATCTTGAGGACGCTTCTTCAGGTGTTCGACGGGATTTGAAGTAGTCTATAAAGACTTCTCTCCAATCCATAGCCTTTTCCTGGTCTTTCACTTGTAGGGTCGCTTGGTCGGTCGCTCCTTTTTCTTCGGAAGACTCTGGAGACATTTCTGCCGGTGCAAGAACCCAACAACTTTTCACAACGATCCTCACGTCATCGAGGTTCTCGTCGGCCAGTTCTTTAGCGAGTTTGTCCAATGCATCCGCTTTGCTATTTTCCACACGCGGTATGCTTTCTAGGGTATAAGCAGGGATTTGAGTCAGCAGTTGCTGCACTCTCTCGCCGTATTTCACCAACTCTGGTTTGCACGTTTGATAGTCGCCATTTACTTGACTAACGACCAGCTGGGAGTCTCCGTATATGAGGAGGTTTTCAATTCCCATGTCGACAGCGATCTCAAGACCTGCTATTAAAGCTTCATATTCGTCTTCATTATTCGTCCTTGGCTCTGTTAAGGAGAAGGCAAAGCACATTATCCCTCCTTGTGGAGTCATGAAGATGAGGCCCACCCCGGCTTTGATTATGGGATGCTTTGTTTGCGCTTCTAATGGAAGATGCTCCATCAAAATAGAGTTCCCATCGTGTGTCATTCTCTCTTCTCTCCCCGTCGATCATGTCAAACGCGTACTCGTCTGGCAATTCGCAGTTCAAGAGAGAGTCGGCAGGTATAGGATGCTCGGCGAGGAAATCGGCGATGGCCTGGCCTTTCACTGCCTTGAGGGGTCGGTATGTTATCGAGAACTCCATCAAAAGTAGAGCCCATTTAGCTAGTCGTCCTGTTAGTATGGCTCTTGACATCAAATATTTGAGAGGATCCACCTTTGATATGAGATGGACCTCATGTGCCAACGCATAGTGTCTGAGCTTCGTTATTGTGAAGATCAACGCCAGGCAATGTTTTTTGATGGGAGAGTAATTGTTTTCTGCCCCCAGAAGAACTCGGCTCTAATAGTATAGGGCTCTCTCCTTCCCTTGGTCGTTTTCTTGTGCCCATAACGCGCCTAGAGAACCCTCAAGGGCGGTTGTATACAGAATGAGAGGCTTTTCTTTGACCGGGGCAGTTAACACCGGAGATTCTGTAGATATTGCTTGATTTCGTCTAGCGCGCTTTGGCATTTGCGATCCCAGACGAACGAGGTTCCCTTCTTCATTAGGTGACTGTAAGGACGGCACTTGCCGGAGAGATTGGCTTAAATCGCCGGATATATGCGAGCTTTCATTAGAGAGACCGCAGTTGTTTGAGAGTCCTTGGCGGAGGCATTTCCATAATCACGTTGATCTTTGACGGGTCTATTTCGATACCTCGATGTCGTACGATGAATCCCAAGAACTTGCCTGAGGAAACTCCGAATGCACATTTGAGAGGATTCATCTTCAAGTTGTATTTCCGAAGGCGTTGAAACACGATCTTCAGGTGCTCTAAATGTTCCTCGTATGATTTGCTTTTAACTGGTCGTCAATATAGCATTCGACGATTTCATGTATGTGGTCATCGAAAATCTTCGTCATGGCCCTCTGATAGGTGGCACCGGCGTTCTTTAGACCGAATGGCATCACCTTGTAGCAGAATATGCCCAAAGGGGTCCGGAAAGCGGTATGCTTCTGGTCCTCGGGATGCATTTTTATTTGATCGTATCCCGATGAGCCGTCTATGAAGGAGAAAACTTCATGAGTGGACGTATTATCTATCATCGGCTCAGTGACCGGTACTGGAAAGTCGTCCTTTGGGCAAGCTTTGTTGAGATCCTGAAAGTCCACACATATGCGCACCGTCCCATTTTTCATCATCACTAGGACGATGTTGGCAATCCAGTCAGGGTATTGAACCTCTTGGATGAAGCCAGAGTCGATTAATTTCTTGACTTCGGCATCGATGCTCATCTCAAGCTCGAGCCGCATTCTTCTCGGTACTTGTTTGATCGGCTTGACGTCTGGAGATATTGCTAATTTATGGACGGCTATTTCTGGATCCAATCCGGGCATCTCGAAATAGTTCCACGCAAAACAGTCTTTATACTGCATGAGCACGTATTTTAGCGTAGCCACCCTTTCTTCAGACAGAAGCTCACTGACGAATGTCGGCCGTGTGTCACTTGTCGTCCCTAAGTCGATTTTCTTGAGGTTATCTGCAGTAGTATAAATCCCATCTTCCAGCTCTTTTGGCGCCGGCGGAAACTCTGAAATCACCTCATCATCATCGTTTTTGAAGCACCAAGGGAGGTCATCCATATTCTCAGGTTCTTCTTCTGACAGCGTTATTACATGACAGGTACGAGATCACTTCCAAGACCGACGTTGATCCGGCTCTACTCTTGCTGCATGTGTGGCTTTCGGTTCATTTTTCTGTGGTGGGGTTACCTTTCAACTGCTGGATAGAGCGAACCTGCCTTGCTGATACTGGTCTTCGACCCAATTCTTGAAGGTAAAGCAGTCTTCGAGAGGATGTCCTATTGCCTGGTGATAGGAGCAATAGTCTGGGTGAGAGACCTCGCTTGCTTGCTCGAGGTGCTTGGACTCCGGAAGTGTCATCATCTGATATTTTATTATAAGATCGAATATCTTCTGTCTTGTCTTGGGGAAAAGAGTATGTTCGACCCATCTTCTTTATAAGAGACGGATCTCGGCTGCTCGATTCTCGATCACGTAGCCTCTCAGACCCACTGTCGAACGTTTTTCCGGTTCTTTGGTTTATTTTTGCCTCTGCGCCGAGTGTTTTGTTTGACAGGTTGGCGATGAAGAGCATTTTCATTTTCCGCAGCCTGCTGAAGGAGGCGCTGCGTCCTGACTTTCTCGTAGATTGCTATTTCGCGGCTATGATCATCCCTGACCTTTTGACCCGCTTCCCTTATTAGCTTATCCATCTGTTCTTCGAACGACGGACTTGGCATTTTCACGGCAGGACCTCATTTTGGTTCAGGGTTAGCATCTTCCCACAGAGTATCTCCTTCTTTATCAAAGTCATGTATGACATAGCAGCCATGGAATCGTTCCCGTTTCTTGGATCGGATATATCTAAGCCCGATCGCTTCCATTCTCTCATTGGGCAACTTTCGCTGAGTTCCGGGAACGTTCCAGATCCTATCATAGAACTTAGCTTGTCGAGCAGTCTGCTTAAGGGGTATACCTTGGCGCCTCAATAGCCTTTTTAAGCCTTCTGTGTAGTATCTGGGCAGACGGATGGGCTGGAGCCTGTCAAGTGCAGAATCGGCGTCGTGCCAAATTTCTTTCTCCGCTCTGGTTTTCGTTGATCGATAAAAGTGGATCGCTTTTTCATCTCTTCTCCTGGGAGGGACGTAGAATGTCTGCAGTTCTTGTACACTATAGGTACCAAGCATGTTGAGCTCTTTGTAATACTCTTGCGGAACCATGGCGATTTGCAAGCTTTGATCGTCGTCAGCGAAGGCTTGTATCGATGGCCGAGCAGAGAATACGGCATTAACCTCATCTTCTGAGTCACTGCCGAAGATCAACATAGGGGTGGACGGTCTCGGCTTGTTGTATTGGGGCGGCCCTCAATAGACTATCTCTTCGTCTTCCTCGATATCGCTCCCGAAGACCGGAATGGTAGTGATCGCTTTTTGTTTGCTCTCCGGTTGGCGATATCTTTCTGTGTCTTCGAAATCTGGCAGGAAGTACTTTGCATCCTTATATTTGCGAACTTCGTTCACGGAGAATAGGTTCAACTCCCCTGTCATGGTATTCTCGAGACCATCCTTGAAATACTTCATACACTGATGTTGTGTAGAAAGGATGATGTTATACTCGTGTAACCAAGGCCTGCCGAGCAAAACATTGTAACATGTCTTGGCGTCGATGACGTGAAATTTGATGTCCGTGACGAGTAGCCCAAAGCGTAACGTCAATATCACAGACCCGAGCGTCCTTAATGACTGGGAGTCAAACCCGGAGATAGTGATCTTATCCCGAGCGAGGTGTTGAACGCTCATGCAGATTTCCTTCAACACTCTTACATTGAGAAGATTGACAGAGGACCCATTGTCAACCAGGATTTTACCTATCTTGATATCATGACAGTATCCAGAGACATAAAGGGGACGGTTATGTTCGCACGTCCCGAGGAGGAGATCTTCATCGCCGAAGGTAATATTGGCTGTGTGCGCTTCTTCCAGCTCGTCCTTCATCTTTTCTTTGACGAGGAAAGCTTGGAACTGCTCGGGCTCTTGTAGTGCCTTGATCAAAGAATCTCTCGCCTATTTAGATAGCAGAAGGGCGCTGAGAATGCTTAGCTGTGAGGGTATCTTTCTCAGGTGTGCCAGAACGTTGTAATCCACCTTGTTCTTCTTAGGCGGGTCCTTGGCTGTCAGCTCTTCGACGACTCGATCATCAAGGGCGATATCTTCAGGGACTTTTTCCTTCCCTTTATCTTTTTTATTCAATCCCTTGTTTGCAGGTCCGAGATTCTTTTCAGGTAGCGTGCGATTACGCAGCTGAATGTTCTCGCGGCTCTTCGGTTCTTCCTCTTTTCCTGGGGTGGATTCTTTGAAAAGAGGGCCGAGAGTCATTTCTTCTTCAGAATCGCTCCCGAAGGTAAGAACTTGCGATTCCCTGCTATCAACCATGTGAAGATTGCCAGCAGCTCTTCCTCGTTCGTCTGTCGCATTCTTCTGCTGTCGACGAGCTTCACGCTTCATCCTCTTGAAGTGCTTCCTGTGAGCTGTTAGTTATATGTATGCCCTAAAGGCCATTACTATACATAGGATGTATATTGTAGTGGATGCTTAGACATATATAGGGAGGACTTTCTTGCTCGACATGATAGTATGCTATCTGGTTGATCTTTACCTTAACGTGTACACTGATTGTCTCTCTGTTACATGTTGGTAAAGCCCTTAGGATGTGTACTTGACTACCTGGACTATGATGCGGATCATACTAGTGGGGACATGGTAGTCCATAAGTACATCCTTCAAGGTCCCTAGTCATGGGTGTATTGAGACGGGGCATCGATATACCAGAGTAGACTAGCGTATACCTTCTCGACCCATACAGATGGGCGATGGATGATCCCATATCGATTGGTGTTTGACATCGGAGATGATATACGGGTGCTCAGTGGAGACTGGGTACACTGGACGGACTCACCGAGAACTCCCGGATGGTATTATACCTTACGTCAGATGGCAGTTCTCTGGTGACACTGGTACAGAGTAGTCTGTTGACCCGAGATCGTCATAGAGTCTTGTGTGGTTCCCACTGTGCTTTGATTTCCACCTTACCACGTCCAAGAGGGCGTGCAAAACGGTGGTTTTTAGGTACAGACCCGAATCACATGGAGGCAATGAGCGATAGGAGGGGATTCGTCTCTCCCGGTATAGGGAGTTGATGTTGCGCTGTGTTCGATTGGCTATAACCGGAAATCCCTGGCCAGGGTTGCTGAGATTTACTGGTAAGTGTTACCAGTAGTTTCTCGAACTGTTATAAACCTCATATCGACACGACTTATCGAGCTATTGGGGTCTGACGTTTACCACCCCTAGGCAAGATATGCGACATATCAGACGATCAGACCGGACTGTACGGTAAGTGTTACTGGTTGGATTCACAGGAGTGTGAGCGGGCTTGCTCGTCGATCTTCTGATCGCTCAATACCCGGATGGCCGTTACGTTTAGCAGACCGCTTGCGGCTTATGGGTGTTTGATATGATCATCACCTGCTACCGGCGTATTGACGGGTCTTTAGAGTCCTACACAGAGGTTTCCTGGCTCAAGCGAAACGAAATAGGAGCGCATATGAGATATGTGCGGGACCGAGAATAATGCGTGTATGTGATACCGTATTCTATTCTCGCGATTTGTATCATCGGCAGGTTATATGTGATATAGCCGGGTTACCGAATCAAGTGTTGATTCGATACATTGATACACTTGATACTAGTCGATTATATGCGATATGGCCGGATCATTAAATCAAGTGTTGATTTAATGATTTAATGTATAATTATATATTTGATATATTACTTAGCATTAACTAGTATTGGTTCACATTAAATGGATTTTCTCACTTGAAGTGCACATTGTATATGTGATATATTTTTGTACACTTGTTTGTATCATGTTTGATGATACATGCAACCTTGGATGTGTGTATGCTATACACTATGTTTAGTGAATAGTTAGGGTTTCATTTCTTTTATTTATCTATTCATTTTTGATTAAAAGAAAAGGAAAACAAAATGGTTGCTTTTAGAACTTTCTTGATGCTTCATGCATCTTTGACTAAAAATGACCATTTTGTCTTCATCTCCTAAACCTAACCATTCAACTAACCTTGGTTCATTCTCTACACTTAACTAAGGTTGCAATATGATAAGAATGATGGGTTTTTCTTTTCAACTTAATCTTTTTATTCTTATCATATTCTTTTCTTCTTCTTCTTCTTCTTGAACAAAGAAGAAAGCTTGCTACCATTAATGGCATCTTGAGAAAAAGAGTGAGAAATCCAATTCTAAAGTGAACCCACTTCCTATTTCTTCATCCTCTATCACTTGCCATGTAGTATAGGGTGTTTTCTTCACAAGTTTCACGACTTGGTGAAGTGGGAGCTTGATCTTGTGTTGCCTCGACGTAGATCATCTTCGGCATCGAAGTCGACGACCTAGCCCGATCATTTCTTCGATGAAACCACCGCGAGAGTCCGGGATCCGATGGGTACAGCGGAGGGACTTCATCACGGAGCAATGGAGGTGGAGAACCAGATCTACAAAGGTTGTATTTCCGTTCACTTATTAGTAAAGCAGTTTACTAGTTGTAGTTATCGCCTAAAACTCTAGTCAACGATCGCATTAGGGTTTCTCGGCACCTAGAATTTTTGAATTTGGCATGGTTGATGCCTTGTGAGACCTCTTGAGCATGCCTAGGAACCCTACATGAGCGACATACCCTTGCCACCAATTTTTAAAGGCGTTGCATTCCTTAGTAGGGTGTGCAATCTTCTAATGATATAAGCAGAAGTTAGGATGTACGTCCGCTTCATCAAGATGTATACCGCCAGGAGAATTTCCTCTGAACGAGGGCAGCTTCATTCCCGTCAATATGGCTTTGGCGAACCTTTTCTTCATTTTAAGCCTGCTCTTGTCTGTCGCGGGCATGCCTCAGCCTAGTTGGGGTGCTTCAACCCTTTCATCCAGTCGCCGGCGTTTGGCCTTTTCAAATATGGCCATTTCGCGCTCTCGATCAGCCTTGCTTTTCAGAAGAGATTCATTCAGGAATGCATCAATCATCTCGTCTGATGGTCCTAGGAGCTCCGATTTGATATTTGCCCCCAGTTTCTCTGCATCAGGAGCTTCTTCATCGTTTATCGATGAATGAGAGATCACATGGCAGCTTGCCACATAATCCTCAGGTTCATCCGATGAGTCTTCTCCATTTTCATCATTTCTGTCCTCAAGGACGTGGCTGAGAAACTCTTGAAGTATGACTGGGGTTCGCGCCTTCTGGTTATATTCTTCCAGCGCGTCGATATGCTTTTGCAGGACCGTGCGCTTGTTACCAGGCTTCACGGGCTTTTTGGTCTTCTTCTTTTTCTTTGAAGACTTTGACGACTGGGTGTGGGCGCTTTGACTATCGCTACCAATTCTTGGAGTTAGGCATGGCTTCAGCATTCCCTCAATGATCTCGGGTTCCAGCGGACTTTTCCACCTGATTGCCGGGCATGTTTGGAGATCCTTCAGCATTCTTTTCATCTTGGCTGAAAGAGCGACCTCCCATGGAGCTTCTTCTATAAAAGAGCATGATGCCCCCGGTGTGTCCCCCCTTTTAAAAGCGTGCGGCTGAGGAGGGCTTACTTTCCAATTCTCGGACAGTGCGAATTTGCCCTGTTGGTATTGGTCCTCAATCCAGCCTTTGAAGACGAAGCAATTTTCGATTGGATGGCCTACCACTTGGTGATAGGGGCAATATTAGGATTATTGGCCTCACCGGGTTGCAATGGGTGTTTTGGATTCGACAAATTAATGAGCCTGTTGCGCACCGCTAGTTCAAACAATCTCCTCGTTTTGTCCCGGGGAAACGAATAAGGACGCTTCATTTTCTCATTAAAGAATCACTGTCTCTCGTCTAGGCGATCAGTTAGTTTCGGGCCACTGGGCTGCTGTTGAGTATTGGCAACAAAGGACGCTTTCCCTTTCCCTTTTTCATTCCGTGGCTCCGGCTTTGAAGAGGAAGGCCTGTGGCCCATCTGGTCCATTTAGGCCAGCTTGTCAATCAGGGCCTGGAAAGTGGTCGACTTGAAAAACATCATAAATTGGGAAATAGTCGCTTGAGGGTCAAGAGTACCCACGAACATGCCTGCCGCAGGCGCTTCTTCAATGTGCTGCTAGCACTTCGACCATAGATTCAGCCACCGTATTGCATACTGAACCCATGTTTCTCCAGGCTTCATCCTGGCATTAATCAATGTCGTGATTGGGGTGCGTTCGCTATCACTCGTGAAACACTGGGTGAATAGCAACTCCATCTCTGCAAATGTCTTGACAGAGTTATTTGGGAGTTCGGAATACCACTCGAATGCTGTCTCCGACAAGCTGCCAACGAATTAGCGAAGCAGTAGCTTATCGTCACCTCCAGTGTTGCCGCACAGAGCCCTAAATTGAGCGACATGCTGATGCGGATTTCCAGTCCCCTTATATACGTGGAATTTATGGATCGTGTATCCCGGCGGGTACTTTATTTGGTCGTACCAACCCGGATAGGGTCGTCAAGTTTTAACAATTTGCCCAGCCGCTTCATTCGCCTGGTGAAACCGTATCTGCTGAGTGATGTAATCATCCAGGGCAGCTTTGGAGATTGTCTCCTCCTTGGCTGTTGACAGACCCGGTAGAGGATTTGATGTCTCTCCTTTATCATCTTCAATTATTATTGGAGGATCCTCGGCTGGGGGGTCCGGCTGGATCATCATGCCCACCATGTCTTGGAATAGAAAGGCCATTTGTTTTATATTGGTCGCTTGTTCCGCGGCCTCTTTGTCCTTCTTCTCAAGCATTCTCCAAAGGAATTCAGCACCAGTTTCCTGCTCACGGCGCTACTCCAAGGATGTCTCCTGGCTTGCTTTTGGTCCCGTAAGTGTGGCCATAACTGTTAGCATTTCTTGGAGCTTTTATTGTTGTTGCTCCTGAGCCTTAGTCACTGATCACGTAAGCGGTCGATGACCTGTAGAGATACGGCTATCCTCTTTTCTGGATGCCATATAGACGGTATGCACCACCATGCCCCCAGACTTGGGGCATTTAGACTCAGTATTCTTGCGATTCGTCGCAAACACCGGGATTTTCTCCAGCTTTCTCCTCTTGTGAGCAGTCGAGGTCGAGGGGGCCGTTGCAGTGGGCACCCAAGTAGCCGTCGCCTTCTGTGGCTTGACAAGGTGGTTCTCTTCTTGCCGAACCTTCATCTTTTTCTGTCAGCGGGGATAGTTTTGATCTACCACGGAGTCCTGGACCTGTCGCCAAACTTTATAAATTTTAGAGGACAGCAGCTGAGGGGGCTGCTCCAGCTTCGTCTTTGGGGAATTCTCCACAGGTGGAGGAGATTTCTTCAGCACAGCGGTCGGAGAGTTCCTGCGTACCCTGTTAAGTAGTTCAAAGTTGTTCCCGGTTGGAACAACAGCATCAACTTCCACCATTGGGGCTGGCGGAGTCAATCCAGAAGAGGAATTGCCCCCAGCCTCCCTTACTCGGCGCCAGTGGCGACGTCGAGCATGTCGAGCTGACGGTACTGGTTCAGCTATGGGAGTGGTTTCATCACGCCCCATGTCTTGGTGAAGGGATATTGCCGGTGCGAGCCTCTTGAAGACTGACGTCTGTTGAGAGGGAATGGCCAGCCTGTCGAAGGCAGACTTTCGAGCGGGGGAAGCAGCCTTAGCGACTTCGCTTGGATGGGGAGCTAAAACGGCCAGTCTCATGAAGACCGACTCCTTAGCAGGAGAAGTCGCCTTGGTGACTTCAGGAGTAGGAATGGATATCCGCTTCGGGATAATGCCTTCTGGTATTACGGGCTTCTTCATGAGCCCGTTGGAGCTTTGGCCCAGTCTATTGAAAACCGAAGCACTGGATTTAAGTAACCCATTGAGAGGGGCCGAAGTAGTTGCAAGCCGATCAAAGACCGACTTCTTCTGAGCTTCTTGCAATGGTACAGGGACGCTGAAGTTCATCGGTGGGAGCATGGTCCCGAAGAACAGCTCAGTGGTGGCCTGAATTACCTGCTCCACTGGCATTATGAAAGGGGAGGCCGTTTGGGGCGCGTAGGTTATACCTCCAGATGAGGTGGAACGGGAGTTGCAGTTGCAGTTGGAGCAGTTAGAGGCCATTGATGTTCTTTTTCTGCACGGAGCAAACACCAAATCTTAGTACATCGAATCCAGGGGTAACCATGTCAAACCGCGATTCGTTCGCGAACACGACACGCGAAGTGTAGAGTGGAAAGAGGAAGAGGTCCCACCGGGCGTTCCAGAATCTGTTCTCCGCCGAAAACATAGACGAGACCGCGTAGGTCCGTCTTGCCTGAATTTCGAGGGCAGATGCTATTTGGTGCAATCTGTCCACCTCTCCGAAGATGCCAAGTTGATTTATGACACCATATATCGAAGGTTTAAACGGATGTGGCCGATGTAGCAGACATCGTCAGATTCCCCCTCGTTGAGGGGTTTTTGATTGTGGGGACGCTCTTCCCTGCAGGCGCAAGCCCCTGCAGTTAATTACGCTACCGCTTCGCGGTAACCACTTTCTCCTTCTCCAGATGGTCACTTTGTGTCATGTATATTTGTTTTGTTTTTGGTTGCCCGTTGATTGTATACGGAGACTAATTTATGCTGTCGCCCGTAGGGCATGGATTAGTCCAAATCCGTATCTTCTTAGATTTGGGTTTGGGGTTGGGTTTAAGGATACGTTAGTCTCATTTGAGACTAAGATCAACTTAAATGTTCGTTGAGGATACGTTAGTCTAATTTTAGACTAAGATCTACTCGACGGGATCATTTAGATCCAACAAAAGAGCATTTGGTCTCTATTGTTTAGTTTAGGGACATTGCGGTCCATTAGTTTAAGGACATTACGGTCCAAGGTTAAGGACATCATAGTCCATGGGCTTAAGGACCCCACAGTCCGAGGTTAAGGACATCATAGTCCATGGGCTTAAGGACCCCACAGTCCAAGGTTAAGGACATCATAGTCCATGGAATGTATGGTTGTTGGGACCCGTCACCTCTCTGAAGACGTTGAAGGATTACAATGACAAATATCAGAGGAGTGAAGAGATGTACCCTTCAATCAATTTTTGTTGTGAAATCTGTAGTCCAATTGGGACTAAGATCTATGATTTATGAGCATATGGGCTCAATTATTCCGAATGAGAGGTTTTATGGCCAACTTGGGCTCGGCCCACTCAGTTAAAAATGTTAAAGATTTGACAATGCTGAGTATTGATTTGAATTCTGACAATGTTTTTGTCTTTTATTGAATGCTGAGCATTCATCATAGCTCTGGGCTTTATTTATAGAACAATTTATGTTCTCTTAGCGCACACGTGAAGAGCACGTGACGCGCTTGGCTCTTTACGCCAGTCAAAGTGCGCAGAGCGCTTCTGCTGCGTAGCGCACACGTAAGGAGCACATAGCGCGCTTGGCGCTAAGCGCCAGATAATGGGCGCATTGCGCCATTTTATGAGCGCAAAGCGCTATTTTATGAGCGCAAAGCATTATTTGTCCAGTGGCGCACACGTGAGGAGCACGTGGTGCGCTTGGCGCTGAGCGCCAGTCCAAGTGCGCAGAGTGCTATTTTATTAGCGCAAAGCACTAGCTGTTAAGTGGCGCACACGTGAGGAGCACATGGTGCGCTTGGCGCTGTGCGCCAGTCCAAGAGCGCAGAGCACTATTTTATGAGCGCAAAGCGCTAGATTTGGAACGTTAAGGCTCTTTAAAATTAAGAGCGCCAAGGCTCTGTAGCGCTTTGCGCTAGATGTGGAGCGCTGAAGTTCTTTTAAATTAGGAGCGCTAAGGCTCTTCTTTTATGCAACTTAAATCAGTTTTGCGCTCTGAGAATTAAATTCTCTTTTTATAAGAGACTTTGTCTCAAGGTTCTAAGAACAAAATTCTTATATTATAGGAGATGTTTCAATCTCTTATTTTGGTAAAAGGCTTTGCCTTTATGGATCTGTGATCCCAAGAGAATTGAATTATTCTCCCCTCCCCCCTTTTATAATAAGATGTTCATGATCTCTTTATGAAAGACCTTAGTCTTGTAGATCTATGATCTGTGAGAAAGAAGTGAATTCTTCTTTTTAATATGAGATGATTTCATCTCTCTGTTTATTTTTACCTTGAAGAAAATCTTCTTCTTCTACCGAGAGCTTGGCTCTTCTTTCTGAGATTTCTCAAAGTTTTTGGGGGGGTTCCTCTATATGTTTCTGTATCTCTGAGACTTGAAGTCTTGAGGCCTTTATATAGGGTGAGCTGATTTGTTCAATCAGTTAAGGAGATCCTTTCTCCATTTGATTTGGGGATTTTCCCATCGTTGGATCTTTAATCCAAGAGCTTCTAATTATCAGAAGGCAATCTTCTTATTTTTTAACAAGATTGGGAAATCTTTCCCCATACAGAATTTATTCTGTACTCTTGGTGATTTTTAATCACCTTTGAATCATTGATCCAACGGTGCCCTGATTTACAGAGCATCATCCTTTTGTTTGGAAAGATTTTGAGGAATCTCTCCTTAACAGAATTTTATTCTGATTAACTGATGATTTATCACTTTACTAGATCTTTGATCTGACGGTGATGAGCTTTTAGTTCCAGCGCTTGCGCACCCATGCTTTGCACGTGGTGCGCTGCTTAGAGCGCAGCGCACTTAGCGCTAGCGCACATGTGGTTTGCACGTGGTGCGCAACTTAGGGCGCAGCACACTTGGCGCTGCTATGAAGCATTACTTTATTTCAAAATTTGAATTTTGAACAGAGTTTTGCTCTGATTGGGGGAAACATTTAGTTTATCACATCACAAAGGCAAACCATAATAATCTAGTAAAGATCATGTTAGTCTAACTTAGCACATAATAAAAAATAAAATTTGGCATGCTTGATGCCTTTAGAACCTTATGGTGGTGCTAAGGTCGACTTTCATGGTATCTGAGCCAACCTAGAACATTAGGGTAGCTTGTAGCGACATTAGAAATCCGTCGTTTTTGTCGTGCAAAAACTGCCGATAAAAACAGTTTCCAAAATGATATTTTGAGTTGTTTGCACACCCCGCGGGCTCACGGTTTGAACCGAGAAACCGTGGGGTTCAGCGTGTGCATCCTGGGGACACCTCAGGGGGGACAGAACGGCTGGGTCTACTCCCCAAGACCACCACAAGGTGGTCTTGGCGGTGGAGACCTGAAACTGCCCCACCTTAGGCAGTTTCAGGTCTGCCTCACCCCGTGGCCACGTCATGGTGGCCTCGGGGGTGGGGTACACCCTCTAGGGCCCCCATTCGATAGTTAATTTTAGTATCTTCGCCTCCGTGAAGATTCGGGCGGGTTTCGAGTTCGTTTCGACTCCCGGATTGGCTTAAAACGATCGTTTTTGGAACTTTAGCTTACTGGATTTTTCAAAGTTATGGAAAAATTGGTTTAGTTTGCTAATAGCGTGCGGAATTCTAATGTCGCGGTTACTTTACAAGCTTTATGATGTGTGATAAAATTATTAGAATCCGGATTAATTAGTTTTATGAAAACTAGTTAGTATATTGCAAACCTAGCCGTTTAATCTCAATTGATCGATTGCCACGAAGTTTTGATTCGGATCAAAACTCCGTCGCAATTGCGTATTGTACGCGATCACTAAGTCAGGAATCTTGTTGAATTATCCGACAACCAATTGAAAAGAGTTTTCAATTTGAGACTAAAATGCAAGTTTTATAAGTTAGGCATGAAATCCGAAATATGAGATATTCCGGGTATATGATGTCTAAGGATATTGCGGATTCTAATTATTGTAGTTTTCTGTTTTCTTTTCTGCGACCGTAAGTGTAATATGTGGGATATCCCAATCTTGTTGCTATATGTCAACAAGTTTTAGGGATACGCATATTTGCTTACGTTGATAATATGTGATATCATGCGTTGCTGTTGATATGATTTATTGGATCGTCGTGAAAGAACAGTCGGGAGTTCTATGTGAGATGAGAGTTTTTATTTTCATTCATGTAATATTCTTTTATTGGGGCACTTCCAGGTTGAGGATGATGTCACCACTGTTGTATATTATTTACTTTTCCGCATTATGATAGACCCAAGGCGGGGAGCACAAGTAACTGGGTTCTAGAGTCCGGTGGGAGACCATCTCAAGGAGTTGAGACCGGGTCTCCTAACTCTAGAATTGGCAGGGTCACTTGCCGCTCACGTAGGGGTCTAGGGATGTGGGTTTGGCTATTCATCACGATCATGGATGTTGGATGTAGTGCCCTCAAAGTCAATTATTAGATCGCAGGCACGTGATTGCAATGATTGAGGAGGACCTATACCGGTAAGATAATCTTACTCGAGATGATAGTATGCTATCTGGTTTGCCTTTATCATCATGTACAGCTTTAGGTGACATGATCACTATTACACGTTGATAGAGCCCTTAGGATTCTTGCTTGACTACCAGCAGAATGATGGTGATCATATACGTGAGAGTTGGGTAGTCCATAAGCACATCCTTAAAAGTGGTCCCTAGTCGTGGGAGTTTCGAGACAGGGCATCGATACTCCGGAGTAGACTAGTGTATACAGTCGAGACCCCGACGAGGGGTGGTGGCCGGTCTCACAAGCCATTGGTGTCAGTTGGATCACCTAAGATGTATACAGGTGCTCATTGGGTTATGTGTGCACCGGACAGCACTCACCGGGAACCTGCTAGTTGGTATTATACCTAGCGTCAGATAGCAGTTCCCAGGTGACATGTGTACAGGTTAGTTCATCGACCTGAGGTCGTCATTTGTCTCGTATGAGTTCCCACTATACTTTGATTACTACCCTACCACGGCTCAAAGGAGTCGTGCAAACAGGTTTTAGTTGGGTACAGTCCCGAGCCACATGGAAGCAAGTGAACGGATCGGCAGGGGTTCGTCTCTCCCGGTATTGGGGGTAAGATCGCGCTGTGTCTAGGAGAGCCATTACACAAAGCCCTCAGCCGAGGCAGGAGATTTACCGGTAGGTACTCCAGTAGTATCTCAGGGTGTTCTGGGCTACACTCTGACACGACTTATACCGCTATTGGGAGTCTGACGTTACCAGCCCCCTAGGCCCGATATGCGATGCTCATAGACGAACGGACCGGACTGTATGGGTATTGTCACTGATAGGCTCAGTAGGGTTTCAGGATGAGTTCGCTCATCAGCTTCCCTTTCTGTCAATACATGGGCAACCGTTACGTACAGCTAGTACCACTGACAGCTTGTGGTTAAACCCACTGCCAGAGTATTGACGAGTCTTTAGAGTCCCCCACAGATTGTTTCCCAAGTTCGGACGAAACGTTGTAGAGGCCGTATGGTTTTATGGCACGGTTCGAACATGCACGTGCACTTGTGCACGTGTCATGGTTCGGACAGATAATACTGGTGGGCTTTGGTTTAAACCGGACCTGGTATTATATTGTGTAGGAATATTTTATCTCTTTGCATTTTATATTTGGTCGGAATACAAATGCGGTTATGTTTATACTGTTGTGGGGTAATCCTACGGGATTACTTTTGAAGTTGCCAATCTTCCTTCACCGGACTTAAACATTTGGTTTAATGTTTATATTGCGGATCTTCTTTAATCCATGGCTGATTTTCCATTGGGCTTTAAGCCTTTTCCTTTGGGGGGCCTATTTGCAAATGTGGCTTTTTATTGGAGAGGGTTTTTTTTCCTGTGCTGGGGCTCCAGCAGCAACCTGAATGTTCTAGTCTTGATGAGTCATTTTGTGAGTCACAAGTTCATTTAATTTCCCTTTTCCAAGCTTAAGATATTAGTGTTGATCTTTTGTGATGATATTTGGATATGGTCACCACTTATCTATGGTGTGCTCACCCCCTCCACCTCATGGCCGACCCTACCAATTTCTGCCCTCCAAATTGGCCGAGGCTCATTTCATGAGGAAATTTGATTCATTTGCTAATTTTAAGTTCATTCCTTCACCCAAAATAGCAACTTGAATTTACCTTTACCCAATGGCTTGGGTTCCTTGAGACAAAATATTCTACACACTCTCTACTTCAATCTTGGACATGTCGGCTAGCAAACTTCATGTCCGAGTTGTCTCGGTTTAGAGGCGGGAGCCCGTATAAAGATCCATTGACGTGGTGCTACCTTGACGAGGAGACCGGAGATCGAGCAAGATCAGAGATGCCGCGAGAAGCGTGGGATGATGGCTAAAGACCGAAGGACACGGATCGATCGGTATAGCCTTTCTACCCTCTTTGTAGTTTTCTAGTTTAGTGCACGATCCGGATTACAGTCTATGTTAGTGCCAATTTATGAAAAAGTTTTTGTTCCGCGTTTGGCCTCAGATTATTGGCCGAGGTGCTACCGTAGACTTACATGGTATCAGAGCCACGCCATTAACATTTACTAGCTTGTTCTAACATGTTTGAAATATCGATCGAACCAAATTTCCAAAACATCAATTCCAAATTTAAAGTTTCTGTCAAAATTTTTTTGTCGTCTAAAAATTATTTTGAAAATGTAAGAAAATCGAGCAGGCTTTTCTAAGACTGCAAAAGAAATTTGGTAGATTGATCCCAAAAAACTGCCACGGAACAGCCGCAGAACCCATGGGTTTACCGCGGTTCCGCCGCCGTTTTGGGGCTTCAGTGCACCATTTTTCTTCTGGGTGTCTTTCATGTGGAATTGTGGTTTCTGGAATATTTTGTTTGGGCCCAGATTTGTTTGAGTACTGGATTTGTACTTGGGGCCCACTTCGGGAAATTTTGTCGATCGGAATTTTAAATATGTTAGTTTACAGTGCTTACATTATATCTGCGACCGTGAATGTCATTTGAGCGGTATAATTCGTCTAATTGCTATAATCCTTTTAGACGGATTTGCAAACGTGACATTCACGTTGATGTTCTGTGTTGTGCTGTGATGTTACAGATTTGTCATGGTGGATAGCTGTGTGCAATGGTAGTGCAGTCTGGATTTATTTGTACATTTGATATCGCGGGGCGAGCATCCGACATGTGGACTGCCATCGCTGCCTGTTTGTATATTATTCTTTTGGGACACGACCGGGTTGAGGTCGATGTACCCGTTGTATATATTTTCTTTTCTGTACTAGGATTACCCCACGACGGGGTGCACGGATAGCCGGGTTCTTGAGGGCAACGGGTCTGCATCTCATGGCTTTGAGATGGAGAGGGCCTCACTCTAGAATTGGCAGACTATTCGCCGCACTCGTAGGGGGTACAGGTTGACCCAAGATGGAGTGCCCAAGTTACCGAATTCCGTGAAGTGCTGGGTGGTCCATTCACTTTGCTGTAGGGGGATGCCTCGCTTCAGGTTTTGGCGGGTAACTTGCCCACTCGTAGGGGTCTAGGTTTCATTGCACAGGCTATCCACACGACCAGGGGAATGTCGGGTTTCAATAGCGGCTCTGTGAAACCCGGGGATCCCAAATTATCTGTATTGTTCTGTGATGCTTATTACTTTTCTGTAATGTTGCATTTATCACGCCTGGAGCGATTATTGTATATTGGTATATATACTAGTAGATGTTGTATATGTTTTACACCCACGCTAGTCCAGTCCCCGCTCTGTCGTTAGTTAAGTAACCTAACAGGTGATGACGGGACCCAGTGACGAATGCGGATGGTATATACGTACATTTTATTTTCGTTCTTTTCTGGTGTGATTAATTGATGGGACTGCGTTGATTTTGATCAATGCAAAAAAAACAAACCTGTTTGATGTTGTTGGAACAATTTTCAAAAAGTGTTATTACAGGGTCGTTTTCTTTTGTTTTGCACGGTGGTATTCGGTTGGAATATCCTGCACCTCATTCGACGAGGCAAGGGCCGAGATCCCTTCACCGGAAGTGACCCTTTGGGCAGAAGTTTGCGTCAGGGTAATAACTTCACTATAGTCGATTACTTGTTGCTTTGCATCGCGGTATTCAGTTGGAATATCCTGCACCTCATTCCACGAGGAAAGAGCCGAGATCCCTTCACCGGGAGTGACCTCTTTAGCAAAGGTTTTCGCCACTATATTTTTGTAAAAAGCTATCAGGTTTCTTCAACGAGATCAAGTTCATTACGTTAAAGGTTTTTCGCCAAAAACCAGCCGTAGCCCTCCGTCGTTTTAGACGGGTAGCACTTAGTATTCATACTATATTTGTTGGCCTTCGTCAAGGCATAGTGGTTGGTAGCTGCTTGTTACCTTTCTGTTGCATAGATAGATGCGTTGGTTTGGGACAGTCGTATTACCTTGTTGGCCTTCGTCAAGAGTATGTACGGGTGGGTTCAAATTAATCTGGAAAATGACGGGTAGAACTTGACATGTGACTTATGATTTGTTGGCCTTCGTCAAGGTCATAAGAGCATGGAGCAAAAATCCACATCGGGAGTTTCTAAAGAAACTGAAACTTGCCAGTCATGCGCATACCTTCTGGAGTGTGATAACGTGAGTGGATTCCTTCACGTTATCATGCGATGAGAGTTGGATCCCGATTCCCACTGATGAGTTGGTTTACTCTTCGGGTGATCCCGACTAATTCTTTTTTCAGGTTTGGGGGAGAATTTGACGATACATTGGGAGGTTTCCTGATTAGATAAAGTAATAACCATTCTGATCAAGGTTAGAGTGCACGCAGAGTGTTTCTTTTCTCTCTCTCTTTGGCAGCGACCATTGACCGACCCTAGACTATGTCTCAGTGACCAAGTTGACCGAACCTTCTTAAAATATTGGCTTTTGGATTGTCTGAGTTGCATACATCATTGCCGCTCCTTCTTTTACTCTTTGCATTTCTCCAGAACACCTCGTATCACTACGAACATCCACTTCCATTGGATAAATCCATCATATGGTTATATACGAACTTGAAGGGACTTCTTCGAGGATGGATCCAGGTTCATGAGAAATTGAATTGGTTTATTCAGTTGTCTTTTATCATCACCTTCTCTCAGGTTGAGAGTACTCCTTGGTTTAGGAGACGGTACACCTATTACGCTTATTGGATAGTCTTCTTCCAAACCATAGGCAGGTGCCGAAAGGTAGGGAATGAAGAAAATCAATTAGCCTAAGTAGGGTGTACAGAAGGTAATAAGTAAAGACAAAATAAAGGGATTAGAAAGAGGGCAAAGTAAATTGCGACTGCTATCATTCACGACCAAACCGCGTAGTTCATCGCTACTCCTACTTCACCTTTGCTTTTTCTCCGGTTCAGGAGGAATAGAATATGGTATTATTCAGTTGTCTTTTATCATCACCTTCTCTCAGGTTGCGAGTTCTCCTTAGTTTAGGAGAGTACATCTATTACGCTTATTGGATAGTTTTCTTCCAAACCATAGGCTGGTGCTGAACAGTAGGGAAGGAAGAAAACTATTTAGCCTAACAATGGTGTAAAGAAGGTAATGACTAAATACAAATAAAGTGATTTGGAGAGATAGCAACGAAATATACGATTACAGTCATAAATCTGGATAATGGAAATATACGGTTACAGTCATAAATCTGGATAATGGAAGAGGCATTACTTACAATACCAGGATACCCCTTCGAAACATTTTCATGTTTCAGTTTCACAGTGCGTTGTTAAAGGAAAACTGATTTCCTGATTAGATACTTACTCCAGGGTATGTATTTACCAGGTATGATTCTCACAACTGTATGGTTTTACAGATGATGAGTGGGAGTAGGTTATTGGGAATAAGGGGATCATCCTCATTATATCGGAATTCGTTGTAATTGGTGATATTTGAGGAAATCGCATGGGTACAGTTTTCAACCTACGACGCATAGGGTTTGAGTTATTCAACTCAAGAGACTTATACAAAGTATTGTATATTGTCCAGTGTCCATTAGGACAAAGGGGTCCGTCCTCGTACTGTATTCTGTTTACTTATGACTTCTCTAGTTTTTAAACAAGTATTTCATAGAAATACAAGGTCTAAGTTTTGAGAAGTTATAGGTATAAGAATAAAATAGAGACCGTGTGTAGCAAGTATCGGGATTCTTCAAGGTGATCGAAGATGTAGATACTTGTGTTGGGTATTCAGTTGATAGTAATGGTTTTGAGAAACTTGATTCTCTTTCAGGTTACTCATAATTGGATGCACTCCTAAGTTGAGTAATGCTGATCGGCCTCTCTCCATTTTGTTGACATGCACTGGAGACAGCTGCATGATTTGAATCTGGTTCCAATTAAATCAGTGCCAAAGTTTCTATATTGGATATAGAATGGTTCATATCTTAACGATGTTAAGGTACGGGGAGATGTCCGGGATATGCTTAAAACCAGACTCTGGATAACTAATGACACGTTTCTGTAATGGCAGTTTGTGGGTTGGCCCAGGCTATGACAAGGGTTGATTTTCTACCATCTGGAAGATCAATGGTGATATTGTTCTTGACTCGCCACAGTTTTAGTAAAATGGATTTTTCCAGAAAACAGTAGTGGGAGTATGGTAGAACTGGAAAAGATTCCAGAACCGCAAACGATTACGGAAAATTTAATAGGACCTAAAGATTCGATCAGGTTTTACATTCCATTAGCCACTCCGCAGATATGGTGGGTAACCTCAGACACCCGAGAGGTACTCCGGTAGCCTCAAAGACGGTGACAGGGAGGTTCTTGTTTACCCAGACTTGCCATTACTGCTATTCCAGACTATGAGACCCGGCAGGAGGAGAAGTATAGCGTCATTCTAAAGTTTACTTTAGAAGTGCGCGTATATATTATTCTGCCAGAGGGTTGTTGTGGTCAGTGGGAGCAGCGGAAGTATAGTGGACAAGTAGCTTATGTCGATTTATAGACTAAAGCAGATATAGCGAAGATAGATCATCTAATTTTGATGTGACAGTCATGGCTTTGACTTCATCGGGAAAGGGGATGGATCTGTTAAGAAGATAGTAGGGTGTGATGTCCTGGTATTTGGATGACATACACAAAGTAGGAAGTAAAATTCCTATACTACGATCGGTTATACTTTGGTTGTCACACAGTAGTTTCTCCACACAGGATATGGATATAATATCAGACATTCTGGTTACTAGATCTATGGTTTTAGATCTAGATTTGGGTAGTTTCCCAGTCTAGGTACTTAGACAGTATTCTAAAGGTATTTAGAATAGATGACTCCTGGCATGGTGGTATACCTGCAGGTGATGGAGTCACCCTCTCTAAAGGTGTCTTACAGACTAAAGGGGAGAGGGAAGTGCATGATTAACAGATCACTTGCTTAGGCAATTGAGTTGATCATGAGATGTCAAGTACCATACCAGATATTGTTTTTGCACTAGATGCAATAGGTTGATATTAATCCAATCCTGGAGAAAATTCGGAAGCAATTTTAGAACATAAGTGGATGTTCTAGGGATTTGATAACGGCAGCCTCCTTTAGGAGACGGTTATCATTCCAGGCTTCCAAGGTGACATGGATGACAGAGAGACTGTCAGAGTTATAGTTTTTCCTCTGACGAGGGGCAGTAGTTTAGACAGGTGGTCCAAGCGGATACTGTGGGAGGCATGGTCCAGGATACTGATTAAGTTCAGTTGACGATAAACTCTAAGAAGTTTGGATTTGGAGTTCATTTATGAACTAGGTCCCATCAAATATCCAGACATATTTTAAGACGAGTATTACTCAATTCGGGAGATGGCTTTCTCCGCAAACTTGAGATTAAGAGAGACATAGAAAGAAACATCAGGGCGGATCCACTCACTGAGGCTATTTCTCGAACACAATAGTTTTACAAATGGGCTTTGTGAAACTGATTAGTAGAGGAGTTGGGTGTTCGGTATCACACGGGCTGTGAGTATGCAACATCGCAATAATTAGCCTTAAGTGCAAGTGGGAGATTGTTGGATGTAGTGCCCTCAAAGTCAATTATTAGATCGTAGGCACATGATTGCAATGATTGAGGAGGACCTATACCGGTAGGACAGTCTTACTCGAGATGATAGTATGCTATCTGGTTTGCCTTTATCGTCGTGTATAGTTTTAGGTGACATGATCACTATTACACGTTGATAGAGCCCTTAGGATTCTTGCTTGACTACCAGCAGTATGATGGCGATCATATACATGAGAGTTGGGTAGTACATAAGCACATCCTTAAAAGTGGTCCCTAGTCGTGGGAGTTTCGAGACAGGGCATCGATACTTCGGAGTAGACTAGTGTATACAGTCGAGACCCCGACGAGGGGCGGTGGCCGGTCTCACAAGCCATTGGTGTCAGCTGGATCACCTAAGATGTATACAGGTGCTCATTGGGTTATGAGTGCACCAGACAGGACTCGCCGGGAACCTGCTAGTTGGTATTATACCTAGCGTCAGATAGCAGTTCCCAGGTGACATGTGTACAGGTTAGTTCATTGACCTGAGGTCGTCATTTGTCTCGTGTGAGTTCCCACTGTGCTTTGATCACTATCCTACCATGGCTCAAAGGAGTCGTGCAAACAGGTTTTAGTTGGGTATAGTCCCGAGCCACATGGAGGCAAGTGAGCGGATCGGCAGGGGTTCGTCTCTCCCGGTATTGGGGGTAAGATCGCGCTGTGTCTAGGAGAGCCATTACACAAAGCCCTCGGCCGAGGTAGGAGATTTACCGGTAGGTACTCCAGTAGTATCTCAGAATGTTCTGGGCTACACTCTGACACGACTTATACCGCTATTGGGAGTCTGACGTTACCAGCCCCCTAGGCCCGATATGCGATGCTCATAGACGAATGGACCGGACTGTACGGATATTGTCACTGATAGGCTCAGTAGGGTTTCAGAATGAGTTCGCTCATCAGCTTCCTTTTCTGTCAATACATGGGCAGCCGTTACGTACAGCTGGTACCACAGACGGCTTGTGGTTAAACCCACTGCCAGAGTATTGACGAGTCTTTAGAGTCCCCCATAGATTGTTTCCCAAGTTCGGGCGAAACGTTGTAGAGGCCGTATGGTTTTATGGCACGGTTCGAACATGCACGTGCACTTGTGCACGTGTCATGGTTCGGACAGATAATACTGATGGGCTTTGGTTTAAACCGGGCCTGGTATTATATTATGTAGGAATATTTTATCTCTTTGCATTTTATATTCGGTCGGAATACAAATGCGGTTATGTTTATACTGTTGTGGGGTAATCCTACGGGATTACTTTTGAAGTTGCCAATCTTCCTTCACCGGACTTAAACATTTGGTTTAATGTTTATATTGCGGATCTTCTTTAATCCATGGCTGATTTTCCATTGGGCTTTAAGCCTTTTCCTTTGGGGGGCCTATTTGCAAATGTGGCTTTTTATTGGAGAGGGGTTTTTTTGCGGTGCTGGGGCTCCAGCAGCAACCTGAATGTTCTAGTCTTGATGAGTCATTTTATGAGTCACAAGTTCATTTAATTTCCTTTGTCCAAGCTTAAGATATTAGTGTTGATCTTTTGTGATGATATTTGGATATGGTCACCACTTATCTATGGTGTCTCACCCCCTCCACCTCATGGCCGACCCTACCAATTTCTGCCCTCCAAATTGGGCGAGGCTCATTTCATGAGGAAATTTGATTCATTTGCTAATTTTAAGTTCATTCCTTCACCCAAAATGGCAACTTCAATTTACCTTTACCCAATGGCTTGGGTTCCTTGAGACAAAGTATTCTACACACTCTCTACTTCATTCTTGGACATGTCGGCTAGCAAACTTCATGTCCGAATTGCCTCGGTTTAGAGGCGGGAGCCCGTATAAAGATCCGTTGACGTGGTGCCACCTTGACGAAGAGACCGGAGATCGAGCGAGATCAGAGATGCCACGAGGAGCATGGGATGATGGCTAAAGACCGAAGGACACGAATCGATCGGTTTAACCTTTCTACCCTCTTTGTAGTTTGCTAGTTTAGTGTTAATGATACGATCCGGGTTACAGTCTATGTTAGTGCCAGTTTATGAAAAAGTTTTTGTTCCGCGTTTGGCCTCAGATTATTGGCCGGGACGCTACCGTAGACTTACAGTGGAATCTGTGATTTACTGGCTAAATTTAAAACACGAACATCCTAGTATATCCAATATTTTATATGTTTCTTCTCATGCTTGATTCTGTGATGTTGATCATATAACTGCGTGAGACGAATGTAATATTATATATTTGATATATAATAAACGTTGCTTATGTTTTGCACCCGCGCTAGTCCAGCCCTCGCTCTGTCGGTAGTTAAGGAAGCTAACGGTGCATGACGGGGCCCCGTGACGAATGATGGTATAAGCATACGTTCTATTTTCGTTTCATTTTTCTGTAATGTTTAAGAAACATTAATTAATGGGACTTCATTAATGAGATTAATGAAAAGAAAGAAACCAAAAGATATTATAGAATCAAATTTTCAGAAAAGGTAGCTCTAGTTCTTGCTTTGCATAGTGGTATTCCTTGATGAATATCCAGCACCTCATTCGATGAGGAAAGAGCCGAGATCCCTTCACCGGGAGTGACCTCTTTAGCGAAACTAGCAAATACTATAACCCACTCGGTTTTGTCTTTTGACTGCTTCTCTAGTTCTTGCTTTGCATAGTGGATTCATGAATATCCAGCACCTCATTCGATGAGGAAAGAGCCGAGATCCCTTCACCGGGAGTGACCTCTTTAGCAAAACTAGCAAAAGCCTCAAAAACTCTCCTTTTCAAAAACATTAGATTCTACAACGATATCAAGTTCATTACGCTCATGGTTTTCTTAAAATCATGAGTAGCCCTCCGTCATTTCAGATAAGTACTATTTAGTATTCGTGCTACGTTTGTTGACCTTAGTCAAGGTGTAACACCCGAGCCCAATAATACTATGTACATTGCTAGTTGAGGGTTATTTATTGCTCTTTCCAATTTTCCTGATTTTCTGGTGGTTATTGCTAAATTTTACCCGGTTAAGTCATTTTGGCACATAACAATTTTTAACTCCGAAAATGAAATTTAAGATATCCATGTTGGCCTACTCGTCGCCACTAGTCGCGTGGTAGCGTCCGCGTGTCGAGATTCCGTTCCGTTTGGCTAAACGGGCAAGATTGGGCGACTACGCGCGCGTGCAAGTGTCCGACTTGGGGGCATGCATTTTAATCATTAAACACCTCTTTTCAAAATTTGGAACCCGCTTAAAATCCTAAAATTTGAATTTGGAACATTTGGGCGCAACCCGGGCGCGATTTGGAAATGTTTCATTTCGCGCCAAAAAGGGCCCATTTAAATTTAATATCTTAAACTATATATTACACTTAATATTCATTACTGTGGGTTTCTAAACGATAAAATCCTTTTACAATCTTTTAAATATTGTTTTCTAACCTCCCCAGCCAATCACTTTGGCCGTTTCACCCTCGTGGGCCCCCACCTTTCCCCTCTCTCTCTTTATCTCTCCAATCTCCCTTTCTCTCTCCAATCTCTCTCTCTCTCCTCTATATATTTAACCATGCAACAGCCGCCCCTCCCGTCTTCTTCCTCGCGAGAACGCCCGTGCAACCCTAACCCTAGCCTCATACTCGCGCAGCCACCATCGCCGCCGCGACCTCGCCGTCGCCGCCCTCGCCACCACGAGACCCCCGCGCCTTCCTCCTTCCTCCTCCTCCTCCTCTCTCCTGCACTGCACCCATTCCCGACCTCGCCTCCACCCTCGCAACCTCACCGTCGACGTCGCCCATCGTCGTCGACGACCCCACGACTCCCTTTCACCCTACTCGACCCGACCTCGTCGTCGTTCCCTCCTCCCCTCGCCGGAAAAGCAAACCCGACCCTTCACCCAACGCCTGCACCTCCCCTGTTCGCCGGAAAAACGCGCCGGCGACATCGTTGACGCCACCTCCGACCACCTCCCTCTCTCCCACGATCACCAAAGCCGACCACACTCTTCCTCACTCGCCGCAGCCCCCTTTTCCAGCGACCCCGAGCCCTTTCAGCCGTCCAGCACCCTCGCCGCACCTCCTGTTCACCGCCGGTGGATCCATCGCCGTCGGCCTCATCACAGTTGCCCCTGTTCCTCCTCTGTAAGCATTCCTTTACTTCCTTTGGTGCAAACCCCGCTGATCTTGCATGTTTATCATATTGCTAACTTCGCTCTTTGTCGTTGCCGGAATCCGACCGTGCCGTCTGACGAACCCGACGCTCCAGCGAAGTCCCCTGGTCCGTGTGATTCCAGTGACCTCTGTTGGGACTCGATCCGTGGCCCGTGCTTCCGTATCGTGGTTTCTACCGACTTTGCATCCGCGTTTCGGTTTGCGGAACCGCCGAGGCAAGTATCCGAATACTTGCTTTAACATGCTACAAACTTAATAATCATGTTATCTGTTATAACCACACGACTTGATGACAATTACAATCATCCGTAATGTTAAACCATTGTAGTTGCTACTTGTAGTTAATCGGTATGCTTTTAATCAAACACCTTAACTAATTAACCAATTTGGCACATCCTTGCCTAAATTGCTAGATCATCCTCACTTCATTTGTTAAAGCCACTCATGAGGTAAATATTATACTTAGTTCAAATTCTTGAAACTCCATTATGTATACTATCGATATTGTTTTATCTTGTGGCTTTTGCACCTCAAAGGTGCGTGAACCGGATTAATATGAAATACAAACATCACTATGTTCACATAGAATAATAATTGCTATTTACTGTTTCCTGCTACTGTTCATTATTTGTTACTATACCTGTTATCATCATATACCTGATTGCATTACATATTGACCAATCTTGATACACCTGACTCATGTACTGATACACCGGACACAACACCCTGTACATATCGACTCTACCTGTTGAAAGTAACCTGACCTGTTACCTGATCTCATGCCTAATGCCGACAAACCTAACCATTCCTGCTGTCGATCCAGACAGACCTACCTTTACTTGACTTGTGTTGGCATTAGTCCTTGACTACTGAATACCTGACCTGACATACATAGCTTGGGGGTATGGGGAAATCAAAGGTGAAACCGACTTGTAACTCAACAGTTCGACACATTGTTCTGATCAGTCTTACGGGCTTGGCCAGCTCCGGAGTGTTGATGCTGACATCACTCATCTATCCTACTACCTTTTACTGCTTAGCGGCACGTCTCGGATTCAGCCCCGAGAATCATGACCGTGGTCCCGGGCACGCACGGGATACTATTGAGTTACATCGACGATTCATCAATTGGTTTCAAAGACTATAGAGTAGAAAACCTGATAGGACAGTTTAGTCACTACTGCACATTACCCTGTTTTTTACTTCTTATTGCTGCTTTATTCATGTTCATGCTTGCATTGTTTATTACCATGTTTATGCTATACACTTGATATCATGACGCGCTGACGTCTGGGTTTTGCATGGCCCAGATCCCGTACCTTTGTCGTCGACCGAGCAGGAGTACTTCAGCTAGCAGGCTGAACTGTGAGTTCTTTAGAGTTTAGTTCATTTATGTCATTTCATTTCCAGACGTGAGCCCGCATTATGGGACATACTGTTTATTCATTGTATTGGATCATTAGCTTCCGCACTTATTGTTTATTGATTCTTGTTATTATGGATTTGGACATGTATTAGTTTATTTTATTTTACTGTTCTGGATATCTTTACAACCGTAATGTGACTGTGGATGGATACTTCCTACCCACAGGTAGCATGGTTGGCTATGTCACGTGCCCAAATCTTGCGTACTCTGGGAAGCGGGGCGTGACATGGTTTTATGGTATCAGAGACATAGGTTAATTGGGTTGATTCTTTGTAGTTGGGTATTGCACCCGATACACGAATTATAATACCCGTAATTAGGAAACATGTCCTGCCACCTTGACCGTTTTACCGTTCTTGAATCATTCTTCCAGATCATGTCGACATGCAAACTTACTTTGCATTGTTAACTCGAAAACCTAACTTCTTGTTATCTCTAGGACTTAGGCGACTTGGGTGGAGTTAAGTAATTGCGGCTATGATACCGCGGCATAGCTACAATGCTGCACTCTATTTAAGTATCTTGGAGTTCTAGCCTTGATCTATACTCGAAAACTATCATCATGCTAACGTTGGGTACTTTGATTTCCAGGGATATGGCCGATCAGAATTTGGAGATGGAACCAGGGCATGCGGTCTTAGCCGCCAGGCAAAGAGTGATAAGGGGATTGATGGAGAAACTAAAGGAACAACTCGAGCTGGAACCAGCATTTACAATGGGCCCCACGTCCGTACGTAGACGTATTCCAGTGAACAGGCGCAACGTAGCACCAATGAAGAAAACCAGTATGGGTGATCGGAAGGGGAGCGTGATCTGTAGTTACTGCCATAAACCCGGACATGTGCGAAGGGAGTGTCGTTTGAGGCTGGGACTTTGTTTTAGATGTGGAGCGGCAGATCACACCGTTGATGCTTGTCCGTCGAAGCCTCGCACAAAGGATGATACTCAGAAGCCTCCGCAAGGACCGTTCCAAGGACCGGAACCGCTTACTCAAGGACCACAGCAGGCTCGAGCGTTCGTGTTGACAACGGAAGAAGCTAAGGCATCGGGAGAATTGGTTTCAGGTAATTTACTCGTTCATGGTTTTTCCCGCTTGGCATTACTTAATTTCGGAGCATCCCATTGTTTATGTCATCCAAATTTATAACTACACACTCGATTACCTGCACGACCATGTCTAGTTTCTGGGACATACACACTGGGAATGGGAAAATCATAGCTAGTAAGAATGGTAGAGATCGTACAGTTGTTGTTTGCGGACGGGAGCTTTTGCAGACTTCTTGGGGATAGATACGGGCAGTGATGAGGTTGTCTTGGGGATGGATTTTCTTGGCACTTTCCACGCCCATATTGGATGTAGGGCAAGGAGGGTAATTTCCAGATTCCCGGACATCCTAAGTTTACTTTCATTGGAGAAAGAAGTTCTGTCGGGCAAGTCGAGTTTAGGGCTAGGCCGACGAACAGTGTTCTTGCGGCTATGGTAGTGGAGAGTGATGAAAAGCCGGCAGTCGTCCGCGACAGTATGGATGTGTTTGAAGACATTTCGGGCTTACCACCGAAGCGAGATGTGGAGTTTGCGTTTGACCTTACTCCTGGTGCAACGCCAGTATCAAAAGCAGACTATGCAATGGCACCAGTAGAAGTGGAGGGAGTTAAGAAACCAGTGAGTGGATTACTCGAGAAGGGATGGCTTCGAAGTAGCAACTCACCGTGGGGAACTCCAGTTCTCTTAGTGAAGAAGAAGGATCGCACTGCCGACGCTGAGACAGGAGAAATTATTCGCGAAGTGAGTAAGTGCAAATTTCTGGTTGGAAGGAGTGAAGTTTCGGGGGCATGTCGCGTCGGGCGATGGAATCGCCGTTGATCCCGAGAAGATTGCAGCAGTTCGAGATTGGCCTGTTCCAAAGAATGTTGCAGAGATAAGAAGTTTCTTGGACTCGCCGGTTACTACTGAAGTTTTGTGGAGAACTTCGCTCGTTTAGCTGAGCCGTTAACCAAGCTTAGGCGTAAGGAGGTACCGTTTGTTTGGACAGATGGATGTGCATTGGCCTTCGAGACGTTGAAGCAGAAGTTGATAACCGCCCCTATCCTAACCGTACCGGATGATTCAGGAGGACTAGTGATTCACAGCGACGCATCTGGAAAAGGGATTGGGATGTGTTTTGATGCAGAATGGGAAAGTCGTCGCTTACGCATCGAGACAGCTGAAGACTCATGAGCAGAACTATCCGACTCACGACTTGGAGCTTGCAGCCGTGATCTTCGCCCCGAAGATTTGGAGACACTACCTTCTAGGCGAGAGAATTGAAGTCCTTACGGATCACAAGAGTTTGAAATATGTGTTCACTCAGAAGGAGTTGAACATGAGGCAACGCAGATGGTTGGAGCTGATGGCCGACTACGACCTTGATCTTAAGTACCATCCGGGAAAAGTTAACGTCGTGCCAGATGCGCTAAGTCGGTTACCAGCAATTCAGTTATTGACTGCACAGAGAGAGATCATTGAGGAGTTTCGGAGATTTGACTTGGAGGTTGTGCTACCGCGTGCTACAGGACAGTTGATGCAGTTACAAGTACAATCGTCCTTAGTTGAGAAGATTAAAGCGGCGCAATCGCAGGATCCTAGACTGCAAAAGTTTCGAGAGCAGGTTGGAGCTGGACTGCGAACCGATTTATTGATCCATGGAGATGGTTCGTTGAGATATGGTAGCCGCGTGTGTGCGCCAAAAGGAGATGTGCGTGAGGAGCTTATGAAGAAGGCACACAGTTCAGCTTACTCTGTACATCCAGGAGGGACAAAGATGTACCGAGATATTCGACAGCATTTCTGGTGGGAAGGTATGAAACGGGAAATTGCTCGCTTTGCGGCTAAGTGCTTAGTGTGTCAACAAGTCAAGGCCGAACACCAAAGGGTTGCTGGTTTGTTGCAACCACTTCCGATTCCTCAATGGAAGTGGGAACATATAACCATGGATTTCGTGACGGCTTTACCGCGGAGTCCAAAGGGCAACAATGCAGTATGGGTGATTGTCGATCGGTTGACCAAGGCGGCTCACTTTATTCCTTTTCGGGTTGGTCAATCGACGGAGACTTTGGCAGAGCGGTACATGCATGAGATTGTCAGATTGCATGGAGTACCGGTAAGCATCGTGTCCGATCGGGACACTCGGTTCTTATCACACTTTTGGAGGAGTTTACAAGAAAGTTTGGGGACTCGATTGAAGTTCAACACAGCTTATCATCCCCAGACTGATGGACAATCAGAGAGAACGATTCAGACCCTTGAAGATATGTTGAGGGCTTGCATGTTAGACTTCAAAGGTTCTTGGGAGGATCATCTACACCTGGCGGAGTTTTCGTACAACAATAGCTTCCAATCGACAATTCAGATGGCTCCGTTTGAAACGTTGTATGGTCGTAAGTGCCGTTCACCTGTTTGTTGGGATGAAGTTGGTGAACGAAGGATATTAGGACCAGATTTGGTGGTACAGGCAGTCGAGAAGGTAAATACAATCAGGAAGCATATGAAGGCAGCTCAAGACAGACAGAAGAGTTGGGCCGACATGTCAAGAAGACCTCTAGAGTTCGCCGTGGGCGATTTGGTATTCCTGAAGATATCACCGACTAGAGGGGTGATTCGCTTTGGAAGTCGGGGAAAGCTTAGTCCCCGATTCGTTGGACCCTTCGAGATGTTGGAGCATGTTGGAGGGGTATCGTACCGGTTGGCGTTACCATCGTCATTAGCAGGAGTTCATGATGTATTTCATGTGTCTCAACTACAGAGGTATGTTCGTGATGAGACCCATATTTTGGATCACTCGGAGTTGACCGTTCGGGAGGACCTGACTTTTGGGGAGCGACCAGTCGAAATCAGGGATCGAAGTGAAAAGGTTCTTACGAACAAGGTTTTCCCCCTTGTACTAGTTTCTTGGAGTAATCGATCGCATGGAGGATCCACTTGGGAGCGAAAAGACAAGATCCGGCAGAAATTCCCTCATCCTTTCCAGTAGTTAGCTATCTTGTGTTCTTGGAATTTCGAGGACGAAATTCTTTTGTAGTTGGGTATGATGTAACACCCGAGCCCAATAATACTATGTACATTGCTAGTTGAGGGTTATTTATTGCTCTTTCCAATTTTCCTGATTTTCTGGTGGTTATTGCTAAATTTTACCCGGTTAAGTCATTTTGGCACATAACAATTTTTAACTCCGAAAATGAAATTTAAGATATCCATGTTGGCCTACTCGTCGCCACTAGTCGCGTGGTAGCGTCCGCGTGTCGAGATTCCGTTCCGTTTGGCTAAACGGGCAAGATTGGGCGACTACGCGCGCGTGCAAGTGTCCGACTTGGGGGCATGCATTTTAATCATTAAACACCTCTTTTCAAAATTTGGAACCCGCTTAAAATCCTAAAATTTTAATTTGGAACATTTGGGCGCAACCCGGGCGCGATTTGGAAATGTTTCATTTCGCGCCAAAAAGGGCCCATTTAAATTTAATATCTTAAACTATATATTACACTTAATATTCATTACTGTGGGTTTCTAAACGATAAAATCCTTTTACAATCTTTTAAATATTGTTTTCTAACCTCCCCAGCCAATCACTTTGGCCGTTTCACCCTCGTGGGCCCCCACCTTTCCCCTCTCTCTCTTTATCTCTCCAATCTCCCTTTCTCTCTCCAATCTCTCTCTCTCTCCTCTATATATTTAACCATGCAACAGCCGCCCCTCCCGTCTTCTTCCTCGCGAGAACGCCCGTGCAACCCTAACCCTAGCCTCATACTCGCGCAGCCACCATCGCCGCCGCGACCTCGCCGTCGCCGCCCTCGCCACCACGAGACCCCCGCGCCTTCCTCCTCCTCCTCCTCCTCTCTCCTGCACTGCACCCATTCCCGACCTCGCCTCCACCCTCGCAACCTCACCGTCGACGTCGCCCATCGTCGTCGACGACCCCACGACTCCCTTTCACCCTACTCGACCCGACCTCGTCGTCGTTCCCTCCTCCCCTCGCCGGAAAAGCAAACCCGACCCTTCACCCAACGCCTGCACCTCCCCTGTTCGCCGGAAAAACGCGCCGGCGACATCGTTGACGCCACCTCCGACCACCTCCCTCTCTCCCACGATCACCAAAGCCGACCACACTCTTCCTCACTCGCCGCAGCCCCCTTTTCCAGCGACCCCGAGCCCTTTCAGCCGTCCAGCACCCTCGCCGCACCTCCTGTTCACCGCCGGTGGATCCATCGCCGTCGGCCTCATCACAGTTGCCCCTGTTCCTCCTCTGTAAGCATTCCTTTACTTCCTTTGGTGCAAACCCCGCTGATCTTGCATGTTTATCATATTGCTAACTTCGCTCTTTGTCGTTGCCGGAATCCGACCGTGCCGTCTGACGAACCCGACGCTCCAGCGAAGTCCCCTGGTCCGTGTGATTCCAGTGACCTCTGTTGGGACTCGATCCGTGGCCCGTGCTTCCGTATCGTGGTTTCTACCGACTTTGCATCCGCGTTTCGGTTTGCGGAACCGCCGAGGCAAGTATCCGAATACTTGCTTTAACATGCTACAAACTTAATAATCATGTTATCTGTTATAACCACACGACTTGATGACAATTACAATCATCCGTAATGTTAAACCATTGTAGTTGCTACTTGTAGTTAATCGGTATGCTTTTAATCAAACACCTTAACTAATTAACCAATTTGGCACATCCTTGCCTAAATTGCTAGATCATCCTCACTTCATTTGTTAAAGCCACTCATGAGGTAAATATTATACTTAGTTCAAATTCTTGAAACTCCATTATGTATACTATCGATATTGTTTTATCTTGTGGCTTTTGCACCTCAAAGGTGCGTGAACCGGATTAATATGAAATACAAACATCACTATGTTCACATAGAATAATAATTGCTATTTACTGTTTCCTGCTACTGTTCATTATTTGTTACTATACCTGTTATCATCATATACCTGATTGCATTACATATTGACCAATCTTGATACACCTGACTCATGTACTGATACACCGGACACAACACCCTGTACATATCGACTCTACCTGTTGAAAGTAACCTGACCTGTTACCTGATCTCATGCCTAATGCCGACAAACCTAACCATTCCTGCTGTCGATCCAGACAGACCTACCTTTACTTGACTTGTGTTGGCATTAGTCCTTGACTACTGAATACCTGACCTGACATACATAGCTTGGGGGTATGGGGAAATCAAAGGTGAAACCGACTTGTAACTCAACAGTTCGACACATTGTTCTGATCAGTCTTACGGGCTTGGCCAGCTCCGGAGTGTTGATGCTGACATCACTCATCTATCCTACTACCTTTTACTGCTTAGCGGCACGTCTCGGATTCAGCCCCGAGAATCATGACCGTGGTCCCGGGCACGCACGGGATACTATTGAGTTACATCGACGATTTATCAATTGGTTTCAAAGACTATAGAGTAGAAAACCTGATAGGACAGTTTAGTCACTACTGCACATTACCCTGTTTTTTACTTCTTATTGCTGCTTTATTCATGTTCATGCTTGCATTGTTTATTACCATGTTTATGCTATACACTTGATATCATGACGCGCTGACGTCTGGGTTTTGCATGGCCCAGATCCCGTACCTTTGTCGTCGACCGAGCAGGAGTACTTCAGCTAGCAGGCTGAACTGTGAGTTCTTTAGAGTTTAGTTCATTTATGTCATTTCATTTCCAGACGTGAGCCCGCATTATGGGACATACTGTTTATTCATTGTATTGGATCATTAGCTTCCGCACTTATTGTTTATTGATTCTTGTTATTATGGATTTGGACATGTATTAGTTTATTTTATTTTACTGTTCTGGATATCTTTACAACCGTAATGTGACTGTGGATGGATACTTCCTACCCACAGGTAGCATGGTTGGCTATGTCACGTGCCCAAATCTTGCGTACTCTGGGAAGCGGGGCGTGACACAAGGCATAGTGTGTGGTAGCTAATTAGTGCTTGTCTGCAGCATGTGATGCGATTGAATTAGGGTAGTCATGCGGCTTTGTTGACCTTAGCCAAGGGTCGCACGGGTGGGTTTAATTCAATCATGAAATGACGGGTTGAACTTGGCTAGCACTTATGATTTGTTGACCATAGCCAAGGTCATAAGTTGCTAGGGGTAAAAACCATTATCGGGAATTTCAAGTGTTGAAATTTGCAATGAGATTGCATACCTTCAATATGATAGTTGGATCCCGATATCCACTGCGAGTAAGAGTTACTCCTGAGAGAGTTTTGCACTTTACAATTAGATAATCAAGTAGGTGTCTAGAAAGGTGTCAACAGAGTTATGCTTCTAGGAAAACGAGTTTTATTTTAATTAGGTCCGTGCGAAAATACGGGGAACCTCCCTCGGAGTACCGATACCTGCCTAGCCGAACGATTGGCGAACCTGTAGGATGTAACTAATCCCGGCTAATCTTACCTTTTATGGTTTGAAGGAAGATTTGATAAAAACAGTGGGAGCCATCCTGATTAGATAAGATAATAACCAATCTAATTTTGCAAAGAGCGCACGCAAAGTGATTACCCTTCTCTCTCTCCTGGTAGCGACCAATGAAATGTCTTAATCAAGATAATAATATGGATGTATTGACCGAACCTACTTATTATACTGGGCTATGTTCCGCTCTATCTTATGATTGTCATAAGTCTGAGAAAGGAATAGGGGAATATCCGGATTCCCACGCCACCCAAACGAAGAATAAGCATGTTGATGCATTGTCTTCAGGTGTGTTCGTAACCAAGAACTGTTTCTCAGTTACCTCTACGTCCTGGGTATTGGATACCGGATCAGGATCCCACACATGTAATTTGTTACATGGGCTAAAGACAGGTAGAGAACTGGGATAGGGTGATATATCTCTAAGTAGTAGAGAATGGTGCAATTGTTGCAACCAAAGCAGTTGGCAGATATCACCTAGTGTTACCAACTGGTAATACATTGATTCTAAGCGACTGTTATTCCGTACTAAAATATTGTGAATATTTTCCTAAATCAAGTGTTAATTGGGTAAGGTACGTTGTATAACAGTATACACGTTCTGAATCAAAATACAGTTCTAAACGTACATAACACACACAAGAGGAACAGTTCAGAAATGAACGAAGTCTTCTTGAGGCATTGTAGACTGGGTTATATCGATGAAACAAGACTAGCTAAAGTTCCATAAGGATGCATATTTGAATACGTTCGAATTTACATCTTATGAAACTTGTCAGTCATGTCTCAAAGGCTAGGTGACCAAATCCTCGTTTACTGGAAACGGAGAAAGAGCTACTGAACTCTTGGACAGATACATGGTGATGTATACGGTCCTATGTCTACATATACCTGGATGGTTCCGCGTACTTTATTACATTCACCGATGTTCTCTTAAGATAAGGACATGTGTTCTTGTTGAAACACAAATCTGAATCTTTTGAGAATTTCAAGGAATATAAGTACGAAGTTGAGAACCAGATGGGTAAAGGTATTGAAATCCTTCGATATGATCAGGGAGAAGAATACTGGATCACGGAATTCCAAGACTATTCAAAAGAGAATGATATTTTCTCTCAGTTTACTCCTCCGTATACACCACAGCACAATGGTATATCGGGATGGAGGAATCGCACCCTATGAGATATGGTGCGCTCTATGATGAGTACTGCTGAGTTGCCTATTTCCTTTCAGGGACATGCACTTGAGAAGATGCATACTTATTGAATAGAGTTCCAATCAAATCCATTGCCTACCACTCCATATGAGATATGGAATGGGAAGAGACCATCTCTTAAACGAGTTAAGATATGGGATTGTCCGGCCTATGTTAAAAAGCAAAATCAGGACAAGCTCGAGGCAAGATCAGTTATGTGCAAGTTTGTAGGATATCCTAACTATTCGTAAGGGTATATCTTCTACCACACCGAGGAACAAAAGATGTTTTGTTTCTTGACATGCCACCTTTTTAGAAAAGGAATTTCTTGTGGAAGAAATTAATAGCGATGAGGTAGAACGGGAAGTAGTTCCAGTAAACACAAACTATAACTGAAGATTTGTTGGAACCGGAGGATTCAATAGTCCCTAACGAACCGAAGCCACTCCGCAGATCTAGTTGGGTTCCTCATCTACCTAAAAGATACTACGGTTTTCTCGTAGGCGGTGGGAGCGAGAATTGCATCATGTAGATGATGACCCAACTAGTTTCGAGCAGGCCATCACGAGTGGGGACTTTGTGAAATGGCTGGATGCTATGTGATCTGAGATGGAATCCATGTACACCAACAAAATATTGACTTTGGATGTTGCTCCTGAAGGGGTAAAACCCATCAGGAGAAAGAGGATCTTTGAGAAAGATAATTTGGTGTAGATAGAAAAGTTGAAACTTTCAAAGCTATGCTTAAGTCCATCAGGATCCTACATGCCATTGCTGCATACCATGACTACGAAATCTGACAGACTGCACGTCAAAACCGCTTTTCTAAATGGTGATTTAGAAGAGAGTGTATATGACACTGCCAGATGACTTCGTAGACAGTGGGAGCAGCGGAAGTATGTGCAAGCTTCTTAAATCCATCTACGGGTTAAAGCAGGCATTGCGAAGATGGAACATCTGTTTTAATGAAGCTGTCAAAAAGTTTGACTTCATCAAAAAGGTAGATGAACCATGTATAAATAAGAAGGTTGTAGAGAGTATAATTGTCTTCCTCGTATTGTACACGGATGACATACTCTTGATAGGAAAGAGTGCTCCTATGCTACACTCGATCAAGCACCTCTTATCACACCGGTTCTCCATGAAAGATCTTACCGATCTCTCCTACATCCTGGGGATATAGATCTATAGAGATAAATCTAAATAGATTTGGGATTGTCCCAATCCAGGTATATAGACACCATGCTAAAGGTGTTTAGTATGGATGATTCTACGAGTGGTAATATACCCGCTTGTTGAAGAAACACTCTCTCCAAAGAGATGTCTCTCGAAACTGATTTGGAGAGGGATCGCATACAAGGATTCCCTATGCTTTGGCAGACGGGTCAATCATGTATGCGATATTATGTACCATACCAGATGTAGCTTACTAACTAGGTGTAGTAAATAAGTTTCGAAAAGATCTTTGGGAAAACCACTGGATAGCTGAAGAACATTCTTAAGTGCTTGAGAAGGACTAAAGAGATGTTCTTGGTGTATAGTAACGGTGAACTCCAGATGGAGTCTTTTACCTATTCGAGCTTCCAGAGTGATAAGGACGACTGAAAGTCAGTCTCGGGTTTTGTCTTCACCCTCAGTGGAGGGACGGTATGTTGGAAGGGTTCCAAGCTATATACCGTAGCAGACCCATTGATAGAGCCTAATTACATCACTACCAACAATGCTGTCAAAGAGCTTGTCTGGATGAAAAAGTTCATGTGATGAACTTGGTTACTACCATTGAGCATCCAATACCTGTGTATTGTGATGACAATGGAGTTGTGGCTTTGGCCTAGGAACCCTAGTCCCGTCAGCGATCTAGATATATTCTTAGACAGTATTACCTGATCAGGGAGATAGTTGATCTCCAGAAGATCGAAGTCAGGAGAGTTAACACAGAGGATAACACAGCGGATCCACTCACCAAGGTCATCCCCCAGATGCTATTCGAGAGACTTTTGGGACGTTGGGTATGAGATACTACAATAACTGGACTTAGTGCAAGTGGGAGATTGTTAGGAATATGTATGTCCTAGAGGCTATTATTGTTGATATAGTGGATGCTTGGACATATATATAGAGGACTTTCTTGCTCAACATGATAGTATGCTATCAGGTTACCTTTATCTTAACATGTAGACTGGTATTTATACTGTTTGTCTCTTACATGTTGATAAAGCCCTTAGGATATATACTTGACTACTAGGACTATGATGAGATCATACTAGTGGGGCCAGGGTAGTCCAAAAGTACATCCTTTAATCAATTCCTAGTCGAGAGAATATCGAGACTAGGGCATCGATATTCCAAAGTAGACTAGTGTGTACGTTTCTTGTCCCTTAGAGGGCGATGGTTGATCCCACAACCATTGGTGTGTGACATCAAAGATTGTACACAGGTGCTCATTGGAGAATGGGTACACCGAACAGGACTCGCCGAGGACTCTTATGTGGTAGTATACCTATTGTCAGATAGCAGTCCTCTGGTGACACTGATACAGGTTAGTCTGTAGATCCGAGATCGTCATAGAGTTTTGTGCGACTCCCACTGTGCTTTGATTTCCTCCCTACCACGCTCAAAGGAGACGTGCAAACAGGTGGATTTTGGGTACAGCACCGAGTCGCATGGAGGCAATGAGCGATAGGAGGGGTTTCATCTCTCCCGGTATTGGGGTTTGATGTTGCGCTATGCTCGATTGGCTATAACTGGAAGTCCCTGGCCAGGGCTACTGCCGAGATTTACTGATAAGTGTTATCAGTAGTTTCTCAAACCGTTATAGCCAGACATCCTCATGACTTATCACGTTACTAAGGTCTGACGTTTACCATCCCTATACATGATATGCGACATATCAGACGAAGAGACCGGACTGTACGGTAGTGTTACTGATAGGCTTCATGGAGATTATAGACAAGCTTGCTTGTTGATCTTCATATCACTCAATACCCAGGTAGCCGTTACGTCCAGCTAGTACCGCTGACGGCTTGTAGCTGATGTGATCATCACCTACTGCTGGCGTATTGACGAGTCTTTAGAGTCCCACACAGAAGTTCCCTGGTTCAAGCGAAACGAAGCAGGACACATATGTGATATGTGTGTGGGCCTGATTAAATACGTGTATGTGATACCGTATTGTAATCTGGCAGTTATCTGTTATCGGTTCGGTTATATGTGATATAACCAGATTGTCGAATAAAGTGTTGATTTGATAATGTGATATACAGATATATGATATTAGTCGGTCATATATGATATAACCGGATTATTAAATCAAGTGTTGATTTAATAATATGATATACATTATATGTGATATAATTATATCTTAACTAATATCATTAGCTCACTAATTATTCTTCATAATGTATATATTAATATATATATATATATATAATAAAGCATAGCTTGATTTTCTATTTTTAAGAAAAATAGAAATGAGATGTAAATTGAGAGCATAGTTGCAAGCATGGGAGTTATATTTTTTGATTCATCTTGACTCACTATTCAAGCATGGTTGCAATTTTATATTGCAAAATTCCATGCTTGAATGAGTGAGGGTCAAGAGTTTCCATTCATTCTTTGCTCATTCTCAACACATAGCCATTTTTCCTTAGTTGCTCCCATGATTGCTCTCTAGCTTCTTCATCTTCCTCATTGCCATTATTCAAGCTTCAACCCTCACATGAGATGTGAATCATGAAGCTTGAACACAAACAAGTGAGCTTTAACATCCCCTACTTCACCATCCTACACTTGACTAGCGATCGAGTGTAGCGTGTTTCCTACGCTTAAGAGTTTAGTGTAGAGGTAGCTTGAGGTGGAGGAACTTCGCGTGGATCATCTACGGCACGAAGGTCATCGGAGGAAGCTCGTCCAAAACCTCAAGTGGGGCCTAGTGGAGTCGCGGGACTATTACACGGAGCACTTGAAGTAAAGTACTCGACCTACAAAGGTTGTATGCTCTTTTCTTTTCTTTAGTTCACCACATCACAAAGGCAAACCATAATAATCTATTAAAGATCTTGTTAGTCTAACTTAGCACCTAATAAAAAATAAAATTTGGCATGCTTGATTCCTCTAGAACCTCATGGTGGTGCTAAGGTCGACTTTCAGTTTTATGATGATTTGATGTGTCGTTGATGGACACACGTTAGATGATACACATATATACATATATATGACACAGATGACATTGTACCAAATATTGATGCAGGCACGATATTATTATTATTATACTTATGTATACACGATCATACTCGTTACCACACAGTATTATATTATTATTATTATTGTATGACCTAGAAGATCGTCATACATTCAATTTCTAACTGTTGATGTATTCTACTCACGAGTTGGCAACTCACCCCCGTTGTGCCACAGTTTTCTTGCAGGATCGACCGCTTAGATCAGTAGCGGCTTGATGACACACAGCTTCTTTCGGGTGATTGCTTGGGTAGGTGGGTTACAGTTCAGAAAGTAATAACCCTTGTATATTTTTATTATTCATTTGTATCTAGTTAAAAGCTCTATCAACCGAACTATGTATATTTGGTAGACCTAGAGACCAGTTTGTATATTCTTTGTATTTCGATTCAAGACTTGTATATATTCCTATATTGGATTTGATAATGTTTGGTTTTCTTTATTTTCTTTCTATGTTTGATCTTCGTCTGAGGCGTTGTATATTTTATATTGCGTGGTTGTGTTTCCGCCAATTGGCGAAGAGCTAGCTCCCGCTTGGGGATGCCTATATTATACTTGTTATGTACTGGTTTTGGATTAAAATTTACAAAGGAGGTGCTGCCCAAATTTCAAATGACGAAAACGTTTTCAAATTATAGCATATAATTCACTTGCATTTCAAACGAACTTTATATATATTTTAAAAATAAAGAACTTGATCCATTATACCTTTATTTCAAAACTTCACCTCTATTATTTTCCTAAAAAGATTTAGATTTCTGGGCTTTCGGCTTACTTAGGTTACGGTGTTGTTCTATAGACTTCACGTGATTCAAGTGCCGGTCACGTGCTAATTCCGAGTCGTGACACAGTTGGTATTAGAGCGTTAGATTTAACCTTGGTTCGAGTTTAGGTTTGATTATGCTGAGTTTAGGACGTATATATTTTGGAATCTAGGCTTGACCTTACGGAACTTAGACTTGACCGAGGGGGTATTAGACTCGAACTTTCGTTACGTAGGTTGATCTTGGTTGATGGAGTAGGTAACTCAAGTAGAGTGACGTACCGTGTGTATGTTCCGCGGCATACTTATGATGCGCTGCTCCGCTTAAGTAATCTTAATATGTACATATTTGAGATTCATTATTCTATTCGTTCTTATGATCTATCCTCATCGATATTTGATTGCGGTTCCTGTTACCTTAGCTACGCGAGCTGAGAAGGATGTAGCTAGAGATGCGTTCAGAGCGAGCTCATCAGGGATGAGGACTGAACAGGGCGTTATTCCGGTGACGTAGGAACATATTGATTTATTGTTTATGCTAGGATTTCTCGTTTAAGACGAGCATTCAGGATCTGCACTGGATGGTCGGGCCATCGCTTGAGGCCAACCAGATTAAGAGGACTGTTGACGCACAGCCGACTCCAGAGATCATAGTGTTGTCCACCGTGTCGACAGATGAACCAGCTGTTGCTGAGATTGATGAGATGTCGCCTTCAGAGTTCATGAAGCTGAAGCCACATGAGTTTAGAAGCAGGGATGTGACAGATGATCCCTAGTCATTCTTAGATTAAGTGACTAGGATAATTCATTTGTTTGGATGCCCCGATGCGAGATCAGTAAGTTGACTAACTTCGGTTCGAAAGGTCTTGCTTAGACCTGGTGTAAGTCGATCGAGAGAGGACAAGCAGTGCATATTCCTCCGATAATTTGGACGAGTTCCCGAGGACGTAATCGGCCAGATGTCTTCCACAAAGTGTTGAAAATGCCCGAGTTCGTAGCTTCGAGTCTTTACGAGAGACTCTGGATATGACCATAGCTAAATATGGATTGCAGTCTATGCAGCTAGCGAGATATGATTCCAAATTGGTCGATATTGAAAGAATGGATCAAGAGGTTTGTACGAGATCTCAACAAGTTGTTGTTCCTCTCCATTGATGCAAGAGATTGGATATGTACGTAGAGGCATAGGATATGTCCACATTTCCAGAGAAAATTCGTGATAAGATTGCAGCTGTCCTGGAACAAAAACGGATTAAATTAAGAGTGCCAACTTCCGGGCAGTTCGGCAGGAATAATATTGGAAGAGAGCATGGCAGGTTCTTTCCGAAATACTTCGGCGATAAAGATTTAGACCCAGGATCGGTTGTATGGCATGCACTCAAAGGGCCAGAGACCGCCGTCGGTGACGTGCTACATTGCGAGTGGCTATGTAAATTGGTCAGGAGATGTTCAAAGAGACGTCAGAGTGGGACGGTTTCCGTCGCTACTCCTAACCAGGCTGTCGAGCTGGGAGATCGTTGATGGGTGATCCACAGAGAAAACAAGGACCCAGAGACAGAGGAAGCCAGACCGTGGGCAGAAGGCAAGTAGATATTCTTGCTCTGCCAGCCTTGGGTGCGCTGGCACCTTTCGACATTGAAAGAGATGTACTTAAATGTCATTTATCTTGATTTGTGTTTATTGATTCAAGTATCACGCTTTTATTGTTTAGGACTTTGAGTTTTGATGATTTGGTTTCGCGATTGATATTTTCGTGCACTATAGCTGCACCCGCGGGATATTTTTCCCTGTGTACAGCGATTGCGCTTGACTTATGTTTTTATACACCGGTTACACTTGATTTGTGTTTTTGTACGTATCTATTGCACTTGATTTTGTTTTGTGCATGCAGTTGCACATATTTATGATTTCGTACACTTCGGTATACTCGATTTTGATTTCGTGCATGTTGTATACCTTTGATTTTGATTCATACACTCAATGTTTACATGCGCTTTCGATGCATTGATATGATTTTCATGCACGCCAGTTGCACTAGATTTATATTTTCATGCACCTAGCGCACTCGATACTTGTTTTTGTGCACCTTACTGCACTAGATTGCTTTTGTGCATACTTGATGCACTTGATTTAGATTTTCGCGCACACTCGGCACACTTGATGCAGTTTTCTGCATATTTGATGCACTTGAGATTTTCGTGCACATCGGTTGCACATGATTGAGATTTTCATGCACTCCAGATGCATTTGATGTTATTGTCGTGCACACTCGTTGCACTTGACAGATACTTTAGTGCATACGCGTTGCACTCAGTTCTCGTTTCCGTACACATTCATGTACACTTATTGAGATTGATTTTCTTCCGAGCATCATGTCTTTATGATATTTACTATATTATATAATAGAAGAGCAGGACGGGTTTGAGGACTGTACCTGAGTGCTTTTGCATGCATTGATATTTACTGGAGAGGTTTTCAAAAGGAGCTATAGTCTCATTATTTTCCTACGTGTCCGTGAGCGACACTAAACTTTACAAAAGAAAACCCTTCTAAACAAATTTCAAAAAAGCGAGACGTGTATCTTAAGCAAAACGTATATAGATACATATATATATTTCTTTACAAATGAACGTCCACTACTCGTGCCATGATATACGCATCACACGGCAATTTAAAGAGGATTTTGCATACATTTTATTTCGGTTATTTAAATGACTTGGCAAGGATGCGTACTATATATATTGTACTTGATTTGAACCATAGATTTCAAAACTTGAGTATTCGTGATTTCGGAGCCCCGTTGATATGATTGATTTACTGAAATATTTTGATATTTGGAGGGTTTAAATTTAAATTCAGGGACCGAATTTATTTAAGGGGGAAGACTATAACATTTCGGAAAAATATAAAATAATATTTTTGGATTTAAATAATAAAATAATAAATTTCACGAGTATTATACGAATATAGATTTGAGTTTACGTAGAATATTATAATTATATAGCTATATTTTGGAAAATAATTGGAATTTAAAATAAACCATTAATTATGAAAGCATTTAATTGGTTTGGGCATTTTACAAATTAATATATATTCATTTACATACAGATTGAATGTTAAACTTGATTAGTACTTTGCTAATTACTATACTAAACCATGTTTTAAATTGTTAACCATACTTATGTACATGACATGTTATTTGCATTTTTCCCCCTCTTTATTTGTCATGCTTCTATGTTTTATTTATAAAAAATTTAATAAAAATAAAAATAGGAGACAAGGAAACATGAGGGCATGGTGCATTAATAAGAGAGAGTGAGAAAGAGAGAGAGAGAAGGAGCCATGGTCATAACTATATGGTTAATTTTCTTCACCTCATTCTTCATCTCCTTCTCCATTTTCTTCATCTCCCTCAACCTCTTCTACCACCATGCAACACCCCCAATTCTCACTCAAACCATCACAAACTCATCACAAAAATTGATCCTCATCCCATCCTACACACTTTGGCATGATCAAGATTTCGTTTTGGGAGGCTTTGACCATTTGATAATTTTCTTGAGTTGCTTCTACAAGGTAAAACTCTCACTTTTAGTCAAGTTTTTAAGTTTCCTAACCTCAAGTATTAGTTTAGAGTTAAGAAGTTTAGGTTTGGTGAACTTGGAAAATTCTAGGGTGATCTTTAGGGGATTAAATGAGTAGTAGTGATATAGTAGAGGGTTTAAAGAGTGACTACTGGCCTAGTAGTGATGGTAGTCTTGATAAAAATGAGCTTAGAAGTTTCAAAGACGAAATTACAATTTTCCGATGTCAGTTTTGTGGAGATATTGATGATCAATTGGAATCTGGTATTACTCAGAAACTCTGAAAATTAAATAGCAGATACAGTGAGATGTGCAGACCACTAGGAAGCCGCCCTAGAAACCCGAGCCCAATCCACCATATTTTGGTCGCTGTTTTATTCGATTTGGCCGCAAATTTCGGCCTAATTTTGGAGTTAGGGTCTGAAATTTTGTCTGTGGCTCACTTTTTAGATAACTAGACCTACCCTATATGCAAAAATTTTAATTTCACTATAGGTAGAATCTGGGAGCATTTTACTAAGTTTCTGCTTATGTTTTTCGACATTTAAAAACTTACTTTTCGATATTTGTGTTTTGACTTAGTCGTTCGACGTTCGTACGTCGACGCCACAGCGTATTTTGTTGTTTTAGCATGAGCGGACCATAGGTTCTAACCTATGTTCCCTTCATTTGTCGTATCGGTTTTCGATTTGGATTTTTATGCGATACGATATACTTTGATTGTAGGTACAAGCGCGTGGACTCTCAGGACGACGAAAGAAGGAAAGGCATCCGTCGAGATCGACTAGAGCGAGATGTTGCAGGTGAGTAGATATTTATCTACGGGGGAAGTCAGGTGGATGGCGTATAGCACCCCCGCAACCGTAGTATTAAGGTGTGTACACACACACGTAGGATACGAATACTTAGCTAATAGTATCTCTAGAAGATTATAAGTGATAGTAGTATATTAGTAGAATAACATATCCCTAGTACTAAGTCCTTAGCCTATGATCTATATCTACTTATGAAAGTATATAACTATATATATTTACAATATGATACGATATGATGAGGATATGATCCGAAATGATGAAACGAGTCAATATGATATGATATGATGATATGAGGTGATATATATACATGATGCGATACGAGATGATATGACATGTGATAATATATGACGAGATGAGATGATATGATGTATGTGACAATAGATCCGTACTATTTGATTTGATGATATCGTACGATGGATTATACCGTACGTGATATGATGTACGTGACGATAGATCCGTACTATTTGATTTGATGATATCGTATGATGGATTATACCGTACGTGATATGATGAGGATGGATCGCCGACTTATGTGTGTGTGTGTGTGTGTGTCGACTAGAGAAATATTGATTAAAATTTTTAAGTAGATATTAAGATATATTTAGAGCCATACCTATTTTCAAAACTAACGAATCGTTATGCACTTTTAAATGATAACTTGAAGGCTTGCTACGGATTTTCAAATGGTACCTTTTCAAAAACATCGAAGTCCCTATTTTCAAAACTACAATTCGTACTGTTTTAAACGATAACTGTATGGCCCATACGTAGTCACGTATTTTATACTGTTCGCGTTTACGTTTTTTCTATTCTGTTTACGCTCGTGCTACAATTTCTTATTTCTGCTTACGCTCGTATTATTTTCATTTACGACAATATACTACGTTTCGTGTACTTATCTTTATACGACTTCGTCTATTAGAACACACGTACCATTACCAATGATGCGCGTGTTGCACGTACACATACTCGCCAGCTCACATACACGTCATCGGAAATTGCCATGCCACGTACACATTAAAATCGCTATGTCACTGTATCGTCATATAACCTGAAGAATTTTAGTTATTGTTTAATACCCTATACCATACATACTAGTTCAGATATTGCACTTCCTTACCTAGTTACACGACACGCTCATATGAAAACACTTGCTATACTTTACAGTATTGTTCTGTGCCTGTATATATTGTTCCATCATTGTTACATACTTATGAGATTCTGTTTTCATGAGATTTCTGGATTTGAGAAACCGCAGATACATTTTAAAAACTTTTGATTGTTTTAAAAACGCGGTTTCTCTTGATATAATATTTCAATGTCCACCATGAGTTTTCTCGGTGCTGAGCTATGATGATCACCCGATTCGAGGAGTGAGGAGTCATCGTCTGCAGGTATAAGGCTGACCCGGTATAGTACCACAGGGCAAGAAGATCGTATAGAAAGGCATTAAGCCAGGCAGGGAAACACTACCTACCGGTGACAGTACTGAACTCGACGGATATTCAGAAGATACCGACCGAAGTGATATGAGACAGATGGATATGAGGGCCGATCCGATAAGACGGCGCCTGAGATATGAGGATTTACGTGTCGATACTGGACACAGGTTTTATGATGATTTCGAGTGTTGATGCTGGTCACTCAGATTTTATGATGATTTGATATGTCATTGATGGACACACGTTGGATGATACACATATATATGACACAGATGACATGGTACCATATATTGACACAGGCACGATATTATTATTATTATATTTATGTATGCACGATCACCCTCGTTACCACACGGTATTATATTATTATTATTTTATGAGATAAGAGATCGTCATACATTCGATTTCTACATGCTGATGTATTCTACTCACAAGTTGGCAACTCACCCCTATTGTGTCACAGTTTTCTTGCAGGATCGACCGCTCGGATCAGTAACGGCTTGATGGCACACAGCTTCTTTCGGGTGATTACTTGGGTAGGTGGGTTACAGTTCATGGCGTAACCACCCTTGTATACTTTTATTATTCATTTATATCTAGTTAAAAACTCCATCAACAAGACTATGTATATTTGGTAGACCTAAAGACCAGTTTGTATATTCCTTGTATTTTGAGTCGAGACTTGTATATATTCCTATATTGGATTTGATAATGTTTTGGTTTTCTTTATTTTCTTTCTGTGTTTGATCTTCGTTTTGGGCGTCATATATTTTATATTGCGTGGTTGTGTTTCCGCCAATTGGCGAAGAACTAGCTCCCGCTTGAGGATGCCTATATTATACTTGTTATATACTGGTTTTGGATTAAAATTTACAAAGGAGGTGCTGCCCAAATTTCAAATGATGAAAATATTTTCAAATTATAGCATATAATTCACTTGCATTTCAAACGAACTTTATATATATTTTAAAAAGAAAGAACTTGATTCATTATACCTTTATTTCAAAACTTCACCTCCATTATTTTTCTAAAAAGGTATAGATTTCTGGGCTTTCGGCTTACTTGGGTTACGGTGGGGTCTATAGACTTCACGTGATTCAAGTGCCGGTCACGTGCCAATTCCGGGTCGTGACACGAGAACTTCCATCTGACGATAGATATAATACCATGTAGAAGTTCTCGGCGAGTCCGTCTAGTGTACTCACCTCTAGTGAGCACCTTTATACTATCTTAGGTGACATAACACCAATGGCTTGTGAGACTGGCCACCGCCCCTCGTCGGGATCTCAAAGCGTATACACCAGTCTATTCCGCAATATCGATGCTCAATCTCGATACTCCCACGACTAGGGATATTTAAGGATGTGCTTATAGACTACACAGCTCTCACGTATATGATCGTCATCATAATGCTGATAGTCAAGAAAGAAATTATGTATTCGCGACACGTAATAACAAGTAAAATGTGTACACATCAATAATAAAAACAAATCAGATAGTATATTATCATTTCGAGTAAGATTGTTCTATCTGTATAGGCCCTCCTTCAATTATCATAATCGCATGTCTGCAATTAGAATAATTGCCTTGAGGACACTATATCCAACAATTTGAGCAATAGACGGTGGATCAAGACAACTATTCAGCTCGAAAATGACCACAAAAGATCGTGGTGGTTGCTAAATAGGGAAGAGAAAAAGAAGAGAGAAGGGATGACCATAACAATGTTGGTTATAGTTTTCTCAAGGCAATTATTGTAATCGAAAGTAGACGATTATGATAATTGAAGGAGAACCTATACAGGTAAAACACTCTTACTCGAGATGATAGTATGTTATCTGGTTTGTTTTTATTATTGATGTGTATACGTTTTATTTGGTATTACGCGTCGCTAATACATAATGATAATGCCCGTAGAATCTTTTCTTGACTATCAGCTTTATGAAGGCGATCATATTATGATAGTCGGGTAGTCCATAAGCACATCCTTAAATGTCTCTAGTCGTAGGAATATCGAGACTAGCATCAATATTTCAGAGTACACTGGTGTATACGTTTCTAGATCCTGACGAGAGGCGGTGGCAGGTCTCGCAGCCATTGGTGTGGAGCATCTAGGATTGTATACAAGTGCTCACTGGAGATGAGTACACTGGACGGACTTACTGAGAACTTCTAAATGGTTCTATATTTATCATCAAATAGCAGTTCTCTGGTGACATGACAGGTATTCTGTTAACCTGATATCGTTATTTGTCTCGTGTGAGTTCCCACTGTACTTAAATTACTACCCTACAACCGCTCTACTGAGTTATGCAAACAGGTTTTTGTTGGATACATTCCCGAACCACATGGAGGCAGTGAGAGATCGTCAGGATTCGTCTCTCCCTGTATAGGGAGTCGATGTTGTGCTGTGTTTGGTTGGCTATCACCATAAATCCCTGACCAGGGTGGATGAGATTTACTGATTGTAGATCAGTAATTTCTCGGTAGGTGATGAGCTTGACATTGACATGACTTATCGGGTTATTAGAGGTCTAACGTTTTCCACCCTCTAAACCTGGTACGCGATACTCTCATACGAAGAGACCGGACCATATGGAGATTGTCACTTACACGATCTGTTAATATTACCGCCATCATAAAGCTAGTAGTCAAGCAAAGATCTTACGGACATTATCATTCTCTATTAACGACACGTAATATCAAGTAAATCGTGTACACATCAATGATTAAGACAAACCAGATAATATACTATCATCTCAAGTAAGACTGTTTTACCTGTATAGATCATCCTTCAATTATCAAAATCGTCTATTTCCGATTACAATAATTGTCTTAAGGGCACTACAGCCAACAAACACAAAAAGAAAATTTAAAAATCCCCTTAAATCCTATGAATAGGCAATTCCACTAAAAAGAGCTTGAAATTTGAATTACCAAAAAACTGATATCACTTCTCATTTTTAATTCTTAGAACATGTTATTCCCATTCCATGCAAACAAGCAAACAAACAACGAAATGAATTTTGGTGAACAAGGTCTAGGGGAACATAACTATATTATAGCTAGTTATAACTGAAGCAATCATTAATTCTTCAGCTGAGTTAAACTTGATGTTTGCAGGTACCTTTCCTATCTTTGAAGTTTGAACACAAGAAAACAAAGAGAACAGATTGCCATTTAAGAGAATGCAACTAAATGGTTATAATTTACACTGTCCTAACACCAAGTTTGCCAACTCCAGACTGGATAAGTTTCAAGACTTTCAACAAAGCAAACAATCCTTTACACATCTACAACAGCTGCAAATACTCTACATGTTTCTTTTTAGGGTTTTTTACTAAATGGCCTCTCAATACTTGGCTAATTACTTTTGAAAAAAACAATACTTGCTAATTACTATTTACTACTCCAAAACTTCGAATAATTACTAAAAGGACCCCGAGTTGCTAAAAAGATTGTCTTTCTTTCATTCCGCTAGACATCTAACGTCGGGACTAGAGTTTTAAAGCCTCCAAACCACTCTCCTACATCTAAAATCCCTAAGTTCGACCCCAAATCAAAATTAGGTTTTCCATTGATTAGGGCCGAACTTAGGGATTTTATATGTAAGAGAATGGTTTGGAGGCTTTAAAACTCTAGTCCCAACATCCTTCTATTAGACGTCTAATGGAATGAAAAAAAGACAATCATTTTAGCAAGTCTAGAGACCTTTTGGTAATTATTCAATGTTTTGGGAGAGTAAATAGTAATTATCAAGTATCGGATTTTTTTAGTAATTAGCCAAGTATTGAGGGACCGTTTAGTAAAAAAAACACTTCTTTTTATTGTGCCATTAAAAGTGAAGCTGCCTGCATTGTGTGACATTAGATTCCAAAGGGCAGTACGAGCACTTAAAAGGCCGGCTACTGCTTTTCGATAACTTTGCTATCGACTGCTTTGAAACCACATGACCACATGGCATCAGCATCGGCGGGTTCTCCTCGCTCGCCTGCTCTCTCAAAACTGGACATACAAAGATCGAATGGAACTGAAACTCCAGTCCTAAGTCCACAGGCACGGGCAATTGCTTCATCGCTTGCCACTCTTGCTTCTTTGTAGCAGCCATCACGCTCACCAATTTCAATAGTGTCGGTAAACCCTGGGCCCCAGCGGATATTGCCAGTTTCAAATGGCTCTCGTGAGACTGGCCCAAAATTAGACAGAATTGCAGAATCAGCTCATTGGTTATTTTGTTCCAACGGGCGGTTGTTAGAGACACAGACTCATCGCAGCCATAAGGGGACTGATCTAGCCGGCCTGCCCATAAAAGACAGGCCATGAACTTTTGGATCTCGACCTGTATTCCATGTAATAAGACAACCTTAGTTAATATTCTAAATAAGGCTTAATTTCACTAAATGACATATACAGCACCCGTTTTTTTACTGCATATAATAACCAACAACCACCAATGTGGATCATCACAAAGAATCGCCAGAACTAGGAAGCAAATCGGTGAGGTGGGTTAAGGCTTTCTTGGCTATGCATGTATATTTTACTTCCCTAATGTAATGGCACGAATTCATAAGACATTGTAATGGTAGTTTACTCGAAATATGTATAATTAATACAAAAGTGTTTGGAAGTTATTTGTAATTTATGAACTTTTGATAGTTCAGTGAAATTAAGCCTATAATCGACGCAAGAGACTCAATTTTCGTTCTCAAGTTATTTGCCTCCAATACAGTGTTTTACATACCTTATGTACAGACGAAAACGGCGCTAGATACTTCCTCGCATAACTTAAAGCCTCGTTTCTGCTCCCTATCTTGAGTATTTCAAGAAACTGCAACTGGTGAAGTTTCAGTTCAAGGCTTGACCCATTCTGAGCTAGTTGCTCGCTATGCTTAGCAGCCCAATTTAGAGCAGGTTCGAGGTTTTCAGACTTCAGAGCATCAAGAATTTCATGCATCTTGAGGAATGAAGATTTGAGGGCAGAAGCAGCGTCATCATTTGAGGCATCTTGCAGAAAAGAGTCACTGAGGTCAAATTGACCTTGCCGGTATAAGTGAGTGGCTATGATCTGATTTAGTGTAGAAATATCGAATTCTACGTGTCTATATGCCTTTGATATATCTGGATTGAATTTCTTTTCGAGGAGTTTGATGTACTTGCTAAGCAAAATGTTAAGCTCCTTCTGAGATCCTTCCAGTTGTCCCATTGGAGCAAAATCATTCAGTTTAGTCCTCAGCTCACTCAATACTGATTTATGGCTGGTGTTTTCTTCTATTGATTGCATTTTCATTACGGCTGATTCGATCTCTTGCTCGACCTTGTCAATCACTTCTTGGGTTGTGGAAGATGACAGCTTTTGTTTTTTGATGACTCTGTCAAATGTATCTTTTATTGTACTTAGTTCCATGTTTTACTGGCTTTAATGTGATTCAGCAAAAGTTAAAATAACCTGCACAAACAGTTATACACATCGTCATTGTTAAAATGATATCAGAACTGAAAGCATATAATAGCTAAGAATATAAGAGTAAAAAAATCCCTTAAACTATGAAGCCAATTGCTCATTACAATTTTCAACATAGATGATTGAGAAATACTACACACATCCAGGTGGAGCTATGGAATTGAACAAGTCAAAATATTTTAATGAACTGATATATTTCTTGTGGACATAATCCAGGACAAGTCATTAGGCTATGTGATATCTTCAGCAAGAAGTTTTAGAAATTCTCCAGAATCCTCAGCGCAATCTTGAGCTTCATCATTGTGAACCCTCTGCTTTTACAGGGGAACTACAGGGTGCTTATAGGCAATTATAAATTCATCTAGAAAAGAAACCCTGCGTTTACCATGGATAGCACTTTCCCGCAAAAAGCTTTTATTGAAACCATACACATCTAGGACTTCCCAAAAACGTAGTCATTTGATAATTTCTCTGCTAGGAATCCATGTTATAGAGAAATGATTGTATGGATTACCTTTAGAACTCGCTTCTGAGTGTGCGTGCATGCGTGTGTGGTTTGGAAATATTTTTTTTATCTCTACTTTTATAGTGCTAAAAGAAAAGGGCCTCCAATTTTGAAATTGATTGATAACATAGCTTTGTTATTCTTCAAGAGAAATCAATTAATTCAATAACGGCAACTAACCTCATATCTCCCTTAAAAATTGTAACTAACCCCATCTCTCCCCTCTCCCTCTCTCTATCTACGTCCAACCATTATATCTTTTCTACAATCATTTCTTTCAAAAAAATAAATTTATGAGATGAATAAGGAAAGGAAATTAGAATTGAAAATAATATGAAGATAGAGGAGAAGAACAGAAAGAGTAGAGAGAAGAGCACGCGACTTGCTAATTATTGATAATTCATCTTATCAAGGTTTTAATGCCAAATTCATTTGAGTAGATGCCGATAACATATTTTCCTTTAAAAAATGTATCCTTATTAATTTTTATTAGTATATTTATGAATTAGTATTCTACGGATACAGCCATTCAAAAAATAAAAAATTCAATACGATTATAAAATTTAGAATATGAAAATATGCTATTATATTTAACTACACATTTAACCGATTAAGATTATGTTTTACATACACACGTGCAGAGTACTAGTGTTGTTTAGGGTTTGGTCAATGAGCGGAGAGGGCCTTTGCTAACAAAACTCTCAAGGGGGTATAAGTACTATATGGGTGAGGGAGGGAGGAGCATTGTGCCAATAAATCCTAAATTTAAAAAGACAATAAGAGCATTAAAAATGCTTAAAATGTCACTGCATATCATACATACTAATTAAACGTACAAAGAAAATTATGTGAACCTTACAACAGCTCGAATAGTTGGATGAAATTAACAATGCAATCCACTATGAATAAAGATTCAATTAGATAACTCCAAACGTAAGAAGTAACAGAATTTTAGGATTAATCTGTGAAAACTGAAAAGGTATCAGCGACCCAGTTCAGTATACCCTATAGAGGGAAGTCTATTAATTCTATGCTATCGTTCAACTGCAAGTAGAGGTTCAGCAACCTGAGTCCCATTCTGCTATAAGTGATGCTGCTCAAAGTGCTTAGTTGGGGTTAAGTGCATAATGCAATGATCTGACAGTAGCTTGATTACCATGAAATGCACTCATCTATTGAAATTGCTTCCACAGTGTTGCATTAGATTGGTTGATTGGTGCTACAACTAACGCAAAAAATATGATACGATACTATGCGAATCCATTGGCAACATTACTTACAACAGCCATTTCCAACAACTCAAATATGAGAACTAAATTGCAAAAAACAAATGATGCAACAAAACTTTGCTCACAACATACCAATTAAACACACAGAAAGGTTAGAAAGTTCGGTCATATGTAACACTCAAAGAAGACTAACATTTTACAGTCAATGTCTTAAAAGCAGGAAAAACGAGAAGTGGTGACTTGACTAGTTTTGCAAAGAAATTGAAAGCACTCTATTCTAAAAAAAATGGTTGATTCAGTTGAAAAAAAGGCTATGATCTGTATATAAGTATAATATGTTCGGGTTAACTTTCTCCTAAATAAAGAACCAAGAAAAAGGTCGGGGGAAAAGGAAAAGGAAAATTATAGGAGAAAGAAATAAGGGGGAAAAGAAACATAACAGGAGAGGGGGGGGGTGGGGGTTGCAGGATTCAGAGGAGAAGTTGGTAGTCAGAGCACAAAAACCAAAGATTTACGGGTTCACATGGCTTAGAAACCAAATTGTGCTCCAATTCTGGATTGAGGGAAATAATGTGGCGGTTTTGTGAACCTGGTCCAGCATTAACCAAAGCATAAAGATTGGAAGAAATTTTCAAATAGAAAACTGAATTTTCTCTATAAATGATATTAATGGCCAATCACAACAAAATTCTATCCCATTTCTTTAAAATTCATAATCTACATTTAGTTGTATTATCTGACAAATGTCTTGCAATTTTAGATTCTTCCACATTCTTATCACATTTTTATCATGCTCTCTCAAATAACTCAGGCGTTTTCACCACTTAATTTTGCAACCTCCACAAAACAAATTTCTCAGACAAATGTCTATGACCGAATCAAAACAAAACATAAAAAATTTCCAATGGGTACAGCTATGATGCGATCACTGCTGGCGAGGCCAATAACGATGAAAAACTATTAACAGAATTGAAGAAATAAGAGATGATGAAAGCCTACGGTTTCACAACTTGCAACATGGAGCAAAATAATGGTTGGAATAAAAAAAAACTCCAAGGAGAAACAAGAAATATCATGCTTAATAAAGGGCTTGGAGTAGCCCATTGGGGAGACCCGGGATTGAACCTGGATCTCCCATTTATGAGGGACGGTTAATTTATTCCACCTATTATCTCAAAAAATAAATACCATGCTTAGTACTTTCTATTACTATTTATAATATATCCTTTAAAAAAAATGTTCCGCTGTCAGATATTAAGATCAAAACAAATCAAGTGATTCAACGATGACCACGAATCTTAAGGAGAGAAGCAGCATCACGAACCCTGGTTAATAAAAAAGAAAGCAAACAAGTTCGAAGAAGTTGTCAGGAGTTGTTTCAAACGTGACAAAAATCGCTCCAATTCATAATGCCAGTCAATGCAAACCATACTTCTAGTATGGACAGCTTTACAGTTTGGGATTTTCTCATTCTGCTCGTTCATAGAAAGCGATCAAAAGGTGCATGATGTGCTCATTTACCACAATACCTTAAGCATATTTACATATTGCTCTTATATTTCTTCAACATAATAATTCTTTAGGATTCTCGAATACAAGAAGTCATATCAGAAGTTAATAGATGAAAAAATGGAAACCATTAATTATTGAAACGTCACCAAAATAATAGTGTGGGAAGTTGGGGACACAAGAAAAATACAAGACTAATTGATCAACGGTTCTAGGGTTGACTCTCGAAGCAAACCTCCAATCTATAGGAAACTAATGGGGCAATTAAGTTTGACGATATCATGCAGAAATTCAGCTGTTATCATATAATTTGTCCCCGTTTCTTGCGCTGTTTCTTGTGAAATTTAAATTCTAGTACTCTGTTTCATCAGTTATGAACACCTCAGGAAGTCTGTGTGACACAAAACAGAAACAAAAGGGCTATCCAAACTGCTATGCAAACCTATCTATATGCAACTCGCACATGAGGTCCAAATGTAGATATGAGCAATTAATAATTTAATAAATAATATAAAATGAAAAGAAAACTACTTTCAATTCGACTTCGGATTTAAAGAGTCGATTTGTAATGATTGAAACTTATCTGCTAAGTGACGCTAGTAAACTCGGAAATCATAATTTTGAAAATCGCAGTCACTGTTAGATTTAAATATTCAAAAAGATGACAATTATTAATCAACTTGAGTCCAGAATAAGCTTACCAACTAATGAATCCAAAAGTAACAATTAAATATGTCATAAGTTAGTTGATTCGGTTTGTTGTGAAGTCTTTTGTAGTGATAAAATGATTGTCTAAAGGAGATTCATTTGGCGGCGGCGGCGGCGGTGGATTGTTGGTGAAAAATGGATGCCGAAATGGATGAATTCAATCGGTGATGGCCGTGAAATGACAGATTCCGATTTTGATTGACCACAACCAATCAGATCTTGTCTGCAGCGGAAGGACAGGCTGAAAAAATGGCCCAATTCACATTGTGCCAAAAGAGCCACAATTGCAAATTTTTTTATCATTAATCTTCACCGGTTAAAAATTACAAAGCTCAACTACTAGTATAGGAGAGATCAATTATGATTTGCAAATAAAATATTTAAGATTAACCAATATCTAAAAGAAGATTTAAAAATATAAGAAAATATAAAATAATCGTAAATCAAATAAGATCTAAAGTATTTCATCTAAAGATCCCCAATATATATAAAAGCTAAAAAAGAAAAATATATCACCAAAATTTATAACAATCTCAAAACCAATGTTGAAAATAACGATAACGTAAAATTCCGTTTCTAAAAGAAAAAAGCGCAAATAGCGTTACACAAATCATAAGTTATATGGATTATTATCAATTAATTTTAATAATTATATTTATTCGTTTTAAATCATAAATTAAGTAAATTAGTTTTAAAATTAAAAAATAGATTACATTCTGTAAAGAGTTAAGAAAATAGTGCAAAACTTACTAGAATCAATATAACAAATTCCTAATTTTTAATTTAACAAGTTTACATTCATAGTTAGGTATTCAAAGTAATCAAGTGAAATTAGTTTAATACATAATTACTGGATTTCCTTGAGCTATTGAAGTTCAAATCCAATTAATAACAAAAATTCGCATGTAAAATCATATTTACAAATATAGACTATGCTATTGCTATCAATTTGAGGTGTAACGTAAGCTTTTTGTAGAAATAACGTAAAAAAAGCGTAAGTTATTTGGTTGAGCTACGTAGCAAATATGTTGGGTTATGCTATATAATGCAAAATAACGAGTTGTGTAATGTGTTTTTTTCAACATTGCTCTAAGCCTAATATTACCAACATAGTTGATCTAATAAATCTGTGTCATACAAATCCCAATCAAGCTAGTTGGTCAAATCTCTTCGAAGATTATGGTATCTCATCAATCTACCCGTCTTTGAAAAATTCACCACTTGACAACCGCACAAATATGGTGAACTCTGACATACAAACGTATGCTTCAATCTCTAACTCTGCTCCTTTATGATTTTGGACTGCTGGAACTTCAGAAGGCGCAAAATATCACCAAAAAATATAGAGATAACTCTCTTTGGATAATAGCAAAAAGCAATTATTTAATGACATAGGTTAGACAACTCAATATCGAATACAACTAGATATTCAAACTAAGGATGTCAATCAAGTACGGTCAGGTCAGATTCGAATTGGGTTGAGCTTGACCTGACCCATATCAGGACATCTTAACACGACCTTTGGTAGGATTTGAGGATTAAAGTCTGAACCGGGCCGACTTGACCTGATTAATAATCGGGGCGGGTTTCATCTATTTATTTTTTCAAAAATATATCGATTTTAGCAGAGAAAAAAGCTACAGTGTAAAATTATAATTTATGATATTACATTTGGATTATTGGAAGTGTATTGGTATATAGTATAAAGAATTGAACTTGGGTTGTTGGGAATGCCCATTGGCCTTGGACCAATCCTAATTTTAATTTAATTTGAGACAGTGGGTTTTCCGTCAAACAATTCGTATCGTTGATCCTTACCTGATTATATTAAATAACGGGCCGGATTAGGTTGACCTAAATACGAAATTAACAGGCTTGGATTGTGTTGAACACGATAATTATGAAGTAATTTTGACATCCTTAATTTACACCTGGTTTCTGACCTAACTTTCGTAAATCATATACTAAACTTTACTTTGAGTGCTAGTTTTATTATCCTCTTTGCATGCACTTTTATGAACATATCATACTTTAAATCTTCAATTCACCTGTGTGTGTGTGAGAGATTTACTAAACACGATTATATACCATTGGATCTCAAATTATGCATATGCTGAAAAGTATATTAGTGAGCCTAGAGATGGATTGAGAACCCTAATCCAATAGATGGGATATGGGTTGTGAAAATTTGATTTATAATGATGCAGATAGATTTTGGCAGAGAGGAGACCTTCACCAAAAAGATTCATTACTTCTCCCAACTAGGTTAAGAGTATTAAAAATCAAAAACTTCAAATCATTTAAAACCTTCATTTATAAAAAGACTTTTGAGTCACCCTCTCTTGTCGCTTACATGATAGGTTACAAAAATATGGTAAATTACATACTTTCTACTTTCCATATTACCTAAATTAGAAACAATCTAATCCTATTCCTTATTGGAGCAGTAGTTTCAACTCAACTCCTAACAAATTAGGAATATACATGCCATGGTTTACCAAATCATGGCTCTAACACAAATTCTAATCAAGTAGGAGTACATGAAACGATCCATCAAATCAACTAGACTCACTTATTATATATAACCTAAGAACAAGGCTCGAATAATTTAAGCTAAACAGTTTGATAAACTAAATGTTAGCACTCTATCATGTACATGCAGGAATGGCAACTCACTACAAGAGTTCGATTCAAATAAAAATCAATTATATGTGTACAATGGTGGAGTTATGCCACTATTACAAGTATCTTGACCATGTATATTATAGGCAAATTCACATAAGGAATACACTAAATCCACCTCTTCCCCACCTTAGACAGTGCCTTGTAATGAATCCAAAGAGCTGGTTATAGAGCCTTCAGTAGTCTATAGATCATCTTGAAGAGGGTATCATGTTTCAATCAAGTCTAATAACATAAAGCTTGTTGGCACTATACACACTAGATATTTGCAGAGGCGTCCAGTCGTCCACATGTATGTAAATTGGAAAATTTCTATCAATGCAGCATTCTACACGTGCGATGTGCATGCATATGCAATAGATAATTTTGCAAATTATTAGTTATTTATGTTGGATATAGTGCCCTCAAGGCAATTATTGTAATTGCAGGTAGACGATTATGATAATTGAAGGAGTACCTATACAAGATGAACGGTCTTGCTCGAGATAATATTATGCTATCTGGTTTGACTTTATCATTCATGTGTAAATGTTTTATTTGTTATTATGTGTCGCTAATACATAATGATAAAGCCCGTAGGATTCTTACCGACTTCCAGCATTATGACGGCGATTATATACGTGAGAGCTGGGTAGTCCATAAGCACATCCTTAAATGTCCATATTCGAGGGCGTATCGAGACTGAGTATCGATATTCCGGAATAGACTGGTGTTTACGTTTCTAGACCCCGACGAGGGACGATGGCCGGTCTCATAATCCATTGGTGTTTTGTCACCTAAGATAGTATACAGGTGCTCACTAAAGGTGAGTACACTGAACGGAATCGCCGAGAACTTGTAGATGGTATTATAACTATTGTCAGATAGCAGTTCTCTAGTGATATGAGTACAGATTGGTCTTTTGACCTGAGATCGTCATTTGTCTCGTGTGAGTTCCAACTATACTTAGATTGCTACCTTACCACGACTCAAAGGAATCATGCAAACAGGTTTTAGTTAGGTCTCCTGAGCCACATGGAGACAGTGAGCGATTATCAGAGATTCGTGTCTCTTGGTATTAGGAGTTGATGTCGCGTTGTGTTCAATTGGCCATCACTATAATCCGTGCCCACGGTGGATGAGATTTACTGAAAAGAGTTCAGTAGTTTCTCGGTTAGTGATGAGCTCGACTCCGGCACGACTTATTGGGTTATTAGGAGTTTGACGTTATCCACCCCTAGACCCGATATACGATACTCTTGAAAGTATGCCTTAACACCTCTACAAGGTTTCAAGGAGCATCAAGTATATAATTTTAAAATTCTAGAGGTCTAAAACGTACTATACAAGAATCGAACTAGAGAATTAGGGTTTCAAGTAAAAGAATACAAGTTCTAAACTAAGTGATAGAGGTTTACAAGCTTTGTAGACCAGTCCTTCACTTCTAAAACTCTAAGAAGTAGTCCCTAGAACTCTTTTTTGACTCTACTTGAAGAAATGATCGAACTTGCTTGAAGTCTTCGATGCCGAAGATGAGCCATCATGAAGTCTTTTTCACTCAAGCTCACTCTTCACTAATCGAGATAGTAGTAAAGCAAACAACCTAAACTAATATGCTAGATTAGTGTAGATTGATGAAGTAGGGGATTTGCTCACTTGAAAATCTTCTTTTTTCATTTTCCAACTCAAGAAAAAACCTAAAGAAGAAGATGAACTTGGATGAGAGAATGAACCATGTGAGAATAAGAGATAAGATAAGGATGATTAAATATCTAAGAAGAAAACAAAAATAGGAAATGAGTCATGACTTCTTCCCCATTTTTTAATCTTTTTCTTTTAATACAAATCATCCATTTTATCCTTTCACTCTAGTGTTATTCTGATACATCCTAATTCATTGTATCATCAACCATGATACAAATCAATTTTTATATATAAATATATATATCTCACATATATATATTGTTGGCTATAATGCCCTCAAGTCAATTATTGAATCGCAGACACGCGATTGTAATGATTGAGGGTGGACCTATACCGGTAAAACAGTCTTAATCGAGATGATAGTATGCTATCTGGTTTGTCTTTATCATCATGTACAGTATTAGGTGGCATTACAGATCACTATTACATGATATAGCCCATAGAATTCTTGCTTGACTATCAGTATTATGATGGCGATCATATAAGTAGGAGCTGGGTGGTCTATAAGCACATCCTTAAATATTCCTAGTCGTGAGAGTATCGAAACTGGGCATTAATACTCTAGAGTAGACTAGTGTATACTTATCGAGACCCCGACGAAACACGGTGGCCGGTCTCACAAGCCATTGGTGTCAGTAAGTCACCTAAGATAGTATACGGGTGTTTATTGGGTTATGAGTACACTGGACGGACTCGCCAGGAATATGCTAGTTGGTATTATACTTATTGTCAGATAGCAGTTCCCAGACGACATGAGTACAGGTTAGTCTATCGACCTGAGATCGTCGTTTGTCTCGTGTGAGTTCCCACTGTGCTTTGATTACTATCCTACCACAGCTCAAATGAATCGTGCAAACAGGTTTTAGTTGGGTACAGTCCTGAGCCACATGGAGGCAGTGAGTGGATCGTCGGGAATTCGTCTCTTCCAGTATTGGGGGTTGATGTCGCGCAGTGCACGGGTGGCTATCACCAGAAATCCTTAGCCAAGGTAGTCGAGAATTACTGATTTGGATCAGTAGTTTCTCAGCGGGCGATGGGCTTCATACCGACACGAAATATCGCATTATTAAGGGTCTGACTTTATCTACCCCCTAAACTCGATATGCGATACTCTTAGACGAACAGACCAGACTGTATGGAGATTGTCACGGACAGACTCAGTAAGGGTTTGGATGAGTTTGCTCGTCAGCCTTCCTTTCGCTCAATACCTGGGTAGCCGTTACGTACAGCTAGTGCCACTGACGTGCTTGTGGTTAAACCCACTGCCAGCGTATTGATGGGTTTTTAGAGTTCCACACAGAGGGTTTTTCACGATTCAGGCAATATGGTGTAGATGACGTATGTTGGTACATACAGGTGTCCGATTAAATATGTGTACAGGCTACACAGACTTTAATCGGACGGTTGATAATACTAGCAGCTTAGGATTAAGCCGGATTATTAAATCAGGTTTTGATTTGATAATTTATATATGTGTGTGTGTGTATTCTAGTATTATTGTTCACTATTCATTTTCTCTCTTGGCTATTCGTATTTTTGTACGAATACGCGTATATGTATTTCGATACGTATACCAGGTTGTATTCTGTATTTATACGGAATTACTTCTAGAAGTTGGACACCTCATAACCATTTCTATACCAGCATTGGTTTACGTATCTAGGTTAGGATGCACGCTGAGTATTTCTTTTCTCTCTCTTTGCCAGCGACCATGGCCCGACCCTAAGACTAAAACTCATGAATCAAGTTAACCGAACCTTCTTAAAACACTTTGGTTTTTGGATTGTCACTTAGTCGTATATATCATTGCCACTTCTATATCACCTTTGTGTTTCTCCAGAACACCCCGTATCACTACGAAGATCCACATTTCTTGGATATTCCATCGTATAGTTACATACGAACTCAAAGGAACTCGTTCCAGTTCGAGGATGGATTCTGGTTCTGGAGAAATTGAATAGGATTATTCGGTTGTCTTTTCCCTTTACTTTCTCTCAGGTTGCGAGAGCTTCTGGTATTAGGAGAGTACACCTATTGCGCTTATCGGATAGTCTTCTTCCAAACCTTAGACTGATGCTGAAAGGTAGGGAAGGAAGAAAACCAATTAGTCTAAGTGTGGTGTACAGAAGGTAATAAGTAAAGACATATAAAGGGATTAGAAAGAAGGCAAAGAAAATTGCGACTGCCATCATTCACGATGAAACCGCGTATATCATCGCCACTCCTACTTCATCTTTGCATTTCTCCGGAACATTCCGTATCACTACGAAGATCCATATTGCTTGGATATGATCATCGTATAGCTACATACGAACTCGAAAGAACTTGTTCCAGTTCGAGAATGGTTTTCGGTTTAGGAGAAATCGAATAGGATTATTCAAGTCGTCTTTTATCTTTAGCTTCTCTCAGGTTGCGAGAGCTCCTTGGATTAGGAAAGTACACCTATTGCGCTTATTGGATAGTCTTTTTCCAAACCATAGACAGGTGCCGAAAGGTAAGGAAGGAAAAAAACCATTTAGCCTAAGGGTGGTGTACAGAAGGTAATAAGTAAAGACAAATAAAAGGATTGGAGAGATGGCGAAGAAATATACGGTTCCAGTCATGAATCTGGATAGTGGAAGAGGCATTATGTAACACTTTGAAATCGTTTAGGTAGTTTTTCGATAATCGGTAAAATAATCGGTATTTTCCATAAAATGTAAAAATAATTATTTTTCAATATAGGCCTAATTATACAAAATTTAGATAAGAAATTGGTAGAAATTGGTTAGTTATTTGTCACTTATAAATATCTAGTCATTTAAAAAAATCTTAATTAATTATTTTTAATATTATTTTAAACTTTTAAATATACATTAAATTAGTGATAAATACAAATTTAAATAGGTAAATTACATACTTAGGAACCATTATAAACTAAAACCTAGGGTTAACAAAAATTTTAGCAACACTTTCCAAGACTTGTCGTTTCTATGGTTTAAAATGAAAATAAAATGAAATTTTAAAAAGGAAATGATGTGATAGATATTAAATGAACTTGAGAGAGTTTTTATGTGGAAATTTCCACACTTCTTCCATTCTCCCCTCCCCCACCCCTAGACCGAGAGCTCCTTGCTGCAGTCCCCCATTTTTCCCTTCTCTTTTTGCTTCAATTTCCATCACAAAAATCCATCAAAATCCACAATTTCTTCACAAATTCAAAACAACTTTCTCAAGCCCAAATTAGTTTAAAACATGGAGAAAGGAGGTGTCTTTGGAGGCTAGTGCAAGCTAGGGTTCAAACTTGTGAGGTAAAAGTTCTAATCTAATTGTTAAATTGTAGTTTAAATATATTAAAATAGAATTTTAAAGTGTTAATTTGGTTGTTATTGCTTGTTTAAGGAAATTCAAGAAAATGGGTTTGATTTTGGATTAGGGTTTAAAGCATTTCTAATAGGTTAAATTAGGTGTAGTGGTTATCTAGTGGTATAGTTGGGTTGATTGTGTTAGATTGTGATAACTTTATCGCTAATCTACGATGTATGCACGAATTTGGAATTTTTAGTGCTTACTAGGTTTTTATAAAAATTAAGTGGTGAATTAATTTTGAAATCTTGACGATATTATTAGCATCTCCTACGACATTTAAGGTGTGTGAATGCGAAATTTGGTTTGATCGGTTTTAGTTTTGACGGTTGTTCCGAACGACGATTTTAGTTAAGGTTTTAGTGGTTTTCGTGTGTGTTCCACGCACCTAGTGCACGTTGTATCTAACTTGTGAACGTTGATCTTTTCATATTGTGACTTGCGTCGTTTCATGATGTGTAATCTTATGTTGTGTGTTATGCAATTTTAGGATCGGTTGCGGAAATATCGGACGCGGCGCGCAAGAGCAAAGCGGTGGTTGGATCAGATTAGCGAGACGTCCGGGTGAGTAGATTTATATATCTATGGGGAAACCGTCTGGATGGCGCGAGGCGCCCCATAGTTAGAATCACTTTACTACTTGCAAACTATATGCATAGTTAGTTAACCATCTCATTCATATGCATATCTTTCTAGTTATTCGTCTGCTGGCATTGCATGGTTATCTATATACCTATGTGTGATATCACCTCTTAGGACACTTACACCATTACCATTGGCTCATGTTGCACGCGCACTATTCATGTGAACACACGCGCGTTTGGTAATTGCCATGCCACGAGCACTGGAGAACCTGTTTAGTTCGGTATCAAACACTTGCATCATACATGATACATTGAATTGCATAGCATGTATATACCTCACTTCATCATCATGCTTATATAGATTCCTAGCCATAAATCACATTGCATACCTTTGATATCATAAGCATTTATCATATACAACATGTTGGGTATTATGATTTTCTTGAGGATTTCAGTATTGATGAGATTTCTGGATTTTGGGGAAAACCGCAAGAATTTAACAAAAGCTTATTATCTCATTTTTAATATAAAGTTGCGGTTTTCTCGTGATGTATGTGTCGTCCACCATGAGTTTTCATATTTTCTGTTGGATTTCGAGACCCGATTCGAAGAGTGGATGAACCATCTCGGATACATGGTGGGCCCGGTATGGTACCCCAAAGCAAGAAGATCGAGTTGTAGATGATGAGCCTGGCAGGGTAAGACTACCTACCGGTTATGTCTGACGCGGCGGATATCCGGAGGATACCGACCGTTGTCGTGAGATTCGATGATATATGCTGATCCAGACTGACGGAGCCCGAGGTATTGAGATATTGACATAGTGAGACATTGAGACAGATATATTTCTATATTTGGTGTCGATGCTTGACACGGTTTTCGGATGATTTCATTGATGGTACCTTAGCTATTGTACAAATATTTTTCTAAGTTAAGAATGCAGAGATCATCGTATTTAAACACTTTAAAGATTTCGTATTGATTTTGCATTCATGTGCATACATACTAGTGGCATTACATCACATCTAGACATACATGTTGTGACGCATTTGCGTGCATTCTTACGATAGCCTTATTAGATGTTATTTTCTACTCACGAGCTGGCAACTCACCCTCGTTGTGCCACAGTGTCTTGCAGGTCGGACCCGTCAGCCTCGTAGCGGCGGGCGTATCTTTTTATTGGCTTCTTTGCTCAGACTCGCGACATTGCTCGTAGGTGGGTTGCGAGGACACTTTTGCCTCTTTTGTGCTATCATTGTATCTAGTATTCTCCATCTACCACTTCTTATTTTGTATATGCGACCTAGTGATGAGACTGAGAGATTTGTGTATATATGGATCCTCTGGGGTCGTGCTCACTTGAGCCGACGTTGTGTTTTTCTTATTTTTTTTGCATTTCTTTATGCTTATTTACTTGATATTACATATATATTGCGTGTGGTTGTGATCCGCCTTGGGCGAAGAGCTAGCTCCCGCTTAGGGATGCCATTATATCATTACAGGTTTATATATCTTGTTGTACCCCTTTTGGGGGCTAGTATTTACAAAGGAGACTCTGCCGAAATTTTCAGAAAATTTTGATGTTTTTAAAAAGGGGTTAATATAACTTAATTGGTGTAAAATTCGTTTAAGGTTTTCCTTCACTCTTATTGTTGATTTGGTTTAGATTTTCTGGGCTTTGGCTGACTTAGGTTACGTTACGCCTTTAAACGTCTCGTAATCTAAGTGCCAGTCACGTTCCGTACCTTCGGGTCCTGACACATTACTAGGAATACCCAGATACCCCTTCGAAATATTTTCATGTTTCAGTTTCACTGTGCAATGTTAATTGACAACTGTTTTCCCAATTAGATTCTGACTCCAGGGTATGTATTTAACAGATTTGATTCTCATATTTGTATAGTGTTACGGATGATGAGTGGGAGTAAGATATTGGGAATTAGATGATTAGATCCTCATCATATCGGAATTCTTTGTAATTGGTGATATTTGAGAAAATCACCTGGGTTTTTGCCTGACGGCAAATATTTGGTTTTGAATATCCGTCGTTATGCACCAATTTCAAACGATGTATCTGCATTTATTTTATAAAGTGAAATATAACTTTTTGAAATTATGTCTATAACATTTACCTATATCAGTTGATGGTTAGATAAGGTACATTCAACAACGGTGTGCTTCTTAAGAATAGTACAGTTTTCATCCTACGACGCACAGTGTATGAGTTATTAAACTCGGTGGATTTATACAGAGTATTGTATGTTGTCCGGTGTCCGTTAGGACAAAGGGGTTGGTACTCGTACTATATTCTGTTTAGTTATGACTTCTCTAGTTTTAGACAAGTATTTCGTTGAAATACAAGGTCCAAGTTTTGAGAAGTTATGGATACAAGAATAAAGTAGGGAACCATATATTGCAAAGTATCAGGATTCTTCAAGGTGATCGAAAATGTAGATATTTATGCTAGGTATTCTGTTGATAGTAATGGTTTGGATAACTTGCTTCTCTTTCAGGTTACTCATATGTGAATGCATTCCTTGATAAGTAATGTTGATTGGCCTCTTTCCATTTAGTTGATATGCACTGGAGACAGTTGTATGATTTTGAATCTGGTTCCAATTAAATTAGTGCATTTGTTTCTATATGGATATAGAATGGATTCATATCTTAACGATATTAAGGTATATGGATGTTAGTGTATATGCCCTAGAGGCCATTACTGTATCATACTAGTTTGTATATTACTTAATGGAAGCTTGGGATATTCACAGTTGTATAGACAGTCTTGCTCAAAATAGTAGTATGCTACTTGGTTTGTTTCTACTTCAATATGTGCATGTGTTTCTTTTAGCACATCGCTTATACATATTAGTGGAGCCCTTAAAATCTTTGCTTGATTACCAGCGTTGTGATTGCAGTCACACTAGTGGGGGCTGGGTAATCTACAAGCCCATCCTTATACAAGTCCCTAGTCGTAGGATTATCGAGACGGGGCATCGATACTCCGGAGTAGACTAACGTATACGCTTCTCATCCCAGCAGGGGAGATGGTCTGTCCCACAGCCATTATTACGTCGTACTGGAGATAGTATGCGGGTGCTCGTTAGGTTACGAGTACACAGGAAAAGACTCGTCGGGAACTGTTAGTTGGTACTATACCTATCGTCAGATAACAGTTCCCAGATGACAGGAGTACAGCTTAGTCCGTCGACTTGACACTGCTATTTCGCCTCGAGTGTGTTCCTACTGTACTTTGATTACTACCCTACCATGGCTCAAAGGAGTCGTGCAAACAGGTAGTAGTTGGGTGCAGTCCCGAAGCACTTGGAGGCAGTAGCGGTTAGATAGGATTCGTCTCTCCCTGTATTGGGGGTTGATATCGCGCTGTGTCTAGGAGAGCCATTACATAAAATCCCTGGCCAGGGCAAGCGAGATTTACTGGTAGTGTTTCCAGTAGTTTCTCAGGGTGTTCTGGACTACACTCCGGCACGACTTGTACCGCTATTAGGGGTCTGACGTTTACCGCCCCCTTAGGCCCGACATGCGATACTCATAGACGAACAGGCCGGACTGTACGGAGATTGTCACATTCAGGCTCAGTAGGAGTTCGGATGGGATCTACCTCGTCGGCCTTCTTATCGACATCTACCTGGGGACCGTTACGTACAGCTAGTACCGCTTGCGGTCTGTGGTTAATGTTAGTGTTTATGCCCTAGAGGCCATTAGTGTATCATACTAGTTTGTATATTACTTAATGGAAGCTTGGGATATTCACAGTTGTATTGACAGTCTTGCTAAAAATGGTAGTATGCTACTTGGTTTGTGTCTACTTTAATATGTGCATATGTTTCTTTTAACGTATCGCTTATACATATTAGTAGAGTTCTTAGGATCTTTGCTTGATTACCAGCGTTGCGATGGCAGTCACACTAGGGGGGCTGGGTAGTCTATAAGCAACATCCTATACAGGTCCCTGGTCGTAGGATTATTGAGATGGGGCATCGATACTCCGGAGTAGACTAGTGTGTACGCTTCTCATCCTAGTTGGGGAGATGGTCTGTCCCACAGCCATCAGTACGTCGTACTGGAGATAGTATGCAGGTGCTCGTTAGGTTACGGGTACACCGGACAGGACTCACCGGGAACTGCAGGTTGGTATTATACCCATCGTCAGATAGCAGTTCCCAGGTGACATGAGTACAGCTTAGTCCGTCGACTTGACACTGCTACTTCGTCTTGGGTGTGTTCCCACTGTTCTTAGATTACTACCCTACCACGGCTCAAAGGAGTCGTGCAAACAGGTAGTAGTTGGGTGCAGTCCCGAAGCACTTGGAGGCAGTGGCGGTTAGACAGGATTCGTCTCTCCCGGTATTGGGGGTTGATATCGCGCTGTGTATGGAGAGCCATTACGCAAAGTCCCTGGCCAGGGCAAACGAGATTTACTGGTAGGCTTCCAGTAGTTTCTCAAGGTGTAATGCGCTTCACTCCGACACGACTTATACCGCTATTAGGGGTCTGACGTTTACCGCCCCCTAGGCCCGATATGCGATAATCCTAGACGAACAGACCGGACTGTACGGAGATTGTCATATCAGGCTCAGTTGGAGTTCGGATGGGTTTCCTCATCGTCCTTCTTATCGGCATCTGCCTGGGGACCGTTACGTACAGCTAGTACCGCTTGCGGCCTGTGGTTAAACCCACTGCCAGCGTAGTGTCGAGTCTTTAGAGTCCCACACAGAGAGTTTCCCTGCACCGGGCAAAAGGTATAGAGGCCGTATGGTTTTACGGCGGGGCCGCGATCACTTACGTACACTTGTGCACGTATTATGATCGGGCAGATAATACTAGCGGGCTTTGGTTTAAACCAGATTCTAGTATTATACAGATGGATTTATTCAGTCAAAGTTTATCCGTGTTTTTCGGAAATACGGATGGGAGGGGCAGTCTCGTAATTTGTCGGGAAGCTTCTAGAAGAAGATGACTCATTTGTATTTATTTCTTTTGGATTAAACACAAATGAGGTAGAGAGATGAGTTGTAAGTTTTCATTAAATGCTTAATGACTCATGAGGTGATTCACCCTTAGGATTAAATGAAGCTCACAAGATATTTCTAGATATTTATCAAGAGATATTTGTATGCTTCATTATATTCTTTCATGAGACATTATTCATTATCATTATCACAAAAGCTTTCTCTCTCCTCAAGTCTTCATCTTCTTCCTCAAACCCTAAAAGCTCTCATGAGTTGAGAATCCTAGGTTTTAAGTGACTAAGTAATCCATCTAAATACTCTACACCCTCTAGGACTTCTAGATTAGCAAACTAGAAGCCGTAGTTATCTCAGATTTGATATTAGAGCTCGGACTATAGACTCTCGGGTGGATCGTCTTTGACTCGAGGAGGCCGTTGAGGTGCCCATGTTCCATAGAACCGACGAGGGGTGGAGGACAGCGATGAAGACCCGAAAGACAAGTAACGTGAGGTATAATTTCGAATCAGAGTAGTTAAACCTCTCGTAGTTTGCTAGTAATGGTTTAGACACGATCCGTGTGCTCAAGTCCATGTTACGAAGCTTTGATAATTGTTTTTCATATATTCCGCCTCCCCGCGAGCTCATGGGGTGCGTGACATGGATTTACAGTGGTATCAGAGCCTACTAAATCTTTACTAGCTTGTTAGCAACTAATTAAAACTTCGATCGTCGGAAAAACACGAAAACTTAACCCCGGGCCCTCAAGTTTCTGTCAATTTTAAACGTGTCGAAAAAATTATTTCACAGGTATGAAAATTCACAGAAAGGGATTCTAAGAATACTGGAGAAATACGAGATCCCAACTCGGTGAGACTGCCGCGGAAGCGCGGCGGATTAGTGCAATCCGCCGCGAATCCGCGGCCGAGCCAACTCCGATTTGACTCGTATTTACACAGTAACTCTTATTTTTGGGTGTTTTGTTTTTCTGTATATTTTGTTTCTGCCCAGGTTATTTCAGTGCTGGCTTGCATTTGGGGTAGTGACGGAAAAATGTTGTCGATCGAAATTCTAAGTTATTTGCTAATCAAGTTTTATCTATGATGTTTAATGTGTTCGTAAACCTCCCCTAATTGCTAGTATGTCGGTTAGCAGAAGGTTGCACATTTCTGTAATGGTTTTTACTGGTTTGTGTATATGAACTTCATTGGATCGTTGTGATGATTAGCCGGGGTTTGAGATGAGTTTTTAAATTCTTTCATTCGATATAAATTGTAATATGATGTAATATTCTTTTGCGGGGCACATCCGGGCTGAGGTTGTAGCCACCGTTGTATTATTTCATTTGCTGTTTTATGCTCCTAGGATAGACCCAAGGTGGGGTGCACAAACTACCGGGTACTTTGAAGTGTTTAGTGGCCTACTCACGTTATTGAGGGAGACCGCTTCACTTCGGGTTCTTGGCGGGTAGTTTGCCGTACCCGTAGGGGTCTAGGGTGGGGTAATGGCTATTCATCACAACTGTGTAATCCTTCTTTCGTTGCAGGCTCAAAAGAAACGCGGATTGCTTGTATATCCAATAATATTCATATGTGATCTGAAATGCCTATTATTGCGTCTGACGAATGTACAATATCTATATATGATATCTAGTAGGCGTCACTTATGTTTTGCACCCGCGCTAGCCCAGCCCCCGCTCTGTCGTTAGTTAAGTAACCTAACGGGTGAATTACGGGACTCAGTGGCGAATGCGGATGGCATAAGAGGACGTATTTTCCTTGTTTTCTGCAATGATAGGTTAATTGATGGGACGCATTATAATAATGCAAAGAAAATAAACCAAAGTTGAATCGTTGGAACAACTTTAAAAGAAACCATTCGGTTATTTTAAAAGAGCAGAATTTTTAATTGCAGAGTTTTAACCACTCCTTTTAAAAAAGCTGTCAGGTTCCTTCGATTATATCAAGTTCACTACGTTCACGGTTTCGCCAAAACCAGTCGTAGCCCTCCGTCATTTCATATGGATGGTCAGTAGTATTCAAGCTATGTTTGTTGGCCTTCGTCAAGGCATAGTGTTTGGTAGCTGCTGGGGTATTCATATGTAGCATAGATAGATGCGTTGGTTTGGGACAGTCGTATTACCTTGTTAGCCTTCGTCAAGGGTATGTACGGGTGGATTCAAATTAACAAGATAATGATGGGCAGAACTTAACATGTGACTTATGATTTGTTGGCCTTCGTCAAGGTCATAAGAGCATGGGGCAAAAATCCACATCGGGAGTTTCTAAAGAAACTGAAACTTGCTAGTGTTGCATACCATTTAGAGTCTGATAATGTTGGTAGGATTCCTTCAGCATTATGACACGATGATATTTGGATCCCGATCCTACTGTGAGTATCCGCTACTCATCAGGAGATTCGTCACTTAACGATCAATGCTATAAACCAAGTAGGTGTCTAGAACAGTGTCAGCGGGGCTACGCCTTCAGAGAAAAGAGGTTATTTAATTAAGGAACTTCGCGAAAGCGTCGTAAAACCTCCCTCGAAGTACCGACACTAGCCTGGCTGAACGGTTAAGCAAGTATTGTACGGTGAGATCAGTCATGGCTAATTCTTCTTTTATGGTTTGAGGAAGGATTCGAGAAACAGTGAGAGTCATCCAGTTTAGATAAACTAAAAACAAATCTAAACTTGCAAGAGCATCATGCTAAATTGTTCCCTCTCTCTCTCTTTGCGGCGATCTTATGACCATGACTAGGTTACATCTAGATAACAAAATGACTGAATCTGACTTATATGATTGGCAAAGGTCTGTCCAGATGTCCATTGCCTATGACAAGCTGGACCACCCTATTACTACTCAAGCCCCCACCGTCCTAGGTCCAGTTTCCACCGTCGCGGATATGGATATCCGTCAGACAAGGGAAAAGGATAGTGTGAATGCCAAGTGCCTCGTGTTGGATTCAGCTGATAGTGTATACCAGAAGCAGCACGAGAAGATGGACTTAATTTCCATCTTTCTCCATAACAGAGATTTATATGGAGAGCAATCTCGTATCGCAGGATATGAGACCTCGAACGAATTACTTCAAGCGAGGTTGGCTGTCGGGTCATCTGTAGGGGACGTCCTTACAATGACTAGCTATATTGATGAGCTCAAGGATTTGGAGACTACGTTGGGAAACAGGTCATATGCTGACTTATTTCCACAGTCCCTACCCTCTACTTACACCCTGAAAGAAACCAGGGAGACACCCGCTCTGCTTAATGGGGGACCTTCTTCTGCATCCAGGGTGAAAGCAAAGGGTGAAAAGAAGAAGACCTCCACAAAGCCGATATACGGTGTCAGTAAAGTAGTAAGAAAGGGAAGAGAAAAGTTTCGGGACTTAGTTTAGATAAGGAGGGATGTTCCTATTGTTATGGGAACGGGCATTGGCAGAAGGATTGCAGGGCTTTGGAAGCCAGTATCCAGGATACGAAGCATGTTGTGGCTTCGGCCTCGAGTGTGTATGTAATTGAGAACTGTTTGTCAATTAACTCTACTTCCTGGGTACTAGATACCGGAGTAAGATCTCATATCTGCAATTCATTACATGCTTTGAGAAACCGTAGAGTTATCAGGATAGGCGATTTGTCTCTCAGAGTTGCGAACGGAATGAGCGTGGACGCTGAATCCGTGGGAGAATATCGCCTAGGTTTGACAAGTGGGCAGATATTGATTCTACGTAACTGTTTGTATGTACCTAGTTTGACTTGTAATATCATATCAGTGTACTCACTTTCAAGAGAGGGATATGCTTTTACATTCGTAAGCGATGTAGTTCACATCCACCTAAATCAAGTTCTGATTGGATCCGGTACATTAGATGACGGTATATACGTATTGAATCAAGCTCAAGTTTTCAATATCCAGAACACACTTAAAAGAAAGTCTCCAAAAGTAAATCAGGTTTTCTTATGGCATTGTAGACTAGGTCACATTAATGAAACACGGTTGACTAAGTTACATAGAGAAGGATATTTGAATCCGTTCGAATATCAATCTTATACTACTTGTGAATCTTGTCTAATGGGAAAGATGACAAAGACTCCGTTTACTAGACACGGAGTAATAGTGAGCGAGCTCTTGGGACTCATACACAGCGATGTGTGTGGTCCAATGTCTACACATGCGCGAGGTGGTTATTCCTACTTCATTACTTTTACGGATGATTTCTCTAGGTATGGACATATCTTCTTGATGAAGCATAAATCCGAGGCCTTTGAGAAATTCCAGGAATACAAGAATGAAGTGGAAAACCAAACAGGCAAAAGTATCAAGACACTGAGATCTGATCGAAGTAGTGAATACTTAAGTGCCGAGTTCCTGGGTTACTTAAAAGAGAATGGAATTCTCTCTCAGCTTACTCCTCCATACACACCACAACACAACGGTGTATCGGAAAGGAGAAATCGAACCCTATTAGATATGGTTCATTCCATGATGAGTAAGGCTGAGTTACCGCGATCTTTCTGAGGTTATGTACTAGAATCAGCTGCATATCTTTTGAACAAAGTTCCAACCAAGACTGTGCCTACCACACCATATCAGATGTGGAGTGGGAAGAAACCCTATCTTCAGTACCTGAAGACATGGGGATGTTCAACTTTTGTAAAAAAGCAGCATCCGGACAAGCTCGAGGCACGCTCAGTACAGTGTAAGTTTGTGGGATATCCAAAGAACTCCAAGGGGTATTATTTCTATTACGCAGAGGAACAAAAGGTTTTTGTTTCTCGTCATGCCCACTTCTTGGAAGCTGAATTTTTAGAAAATCAGAAGAGTGGGAGCGCAATAGAACTGGAAGAAATTCCAGAACCACAAGCTGTTACTGAAAGTATGGTAGAACCAGAAGTTTCAGAAGAAAGGGACATACCAGCGCCTATCCGCAGAAGTAGTAGGCAGTCTCATCCGCCCGAGAGATACTACGGTTTTCTCATAGACGGGGATCGAGAAGATTGCATCATTGATAATGATGACCCTACTAGCTTCCAGCAAGCCATTCAGAACGGCGACTCGGTAAAATGGCTGGATGCAATGCGGACCGAAATAGAGTCCATGTACACTAACAAAGTATGGACTTTGGACATTGCTCCAGATGGGGTAAAACCCGTAGGATGCAAATGGATCTTCATAAAGAAGATTGGTGTAGATCGACAGGTTGAAACCTATAAGGCTAGACTTGTTGCAAAGGGTTTTCGTCAAAGACCTGGTTTGGACTATGACGAAACCTTTTCTCCAGTGGCTATACTCAAATCCATTCGGGTCCTTCTTGCCATTGCTGCCTTCCACGATTATGAAATCTGGCAGATGGACGTAAAGACGGCTTTTCTAAATGGTAATTTGGAAGAATGCGTCTATATGGATCAGCCAGAAGGATTCATTCAGAGTGGGAGCAGCGGTAAAGTGTGCAAGTTGCTTAAGTCCATTTATTGACTAAAGCAGGCATCGCGGAGTTGGAACATCTGTTTTGATGATACTGTCAAAGAATTCGACTTTATCAAGAATCCAGATGAACCATGCATATACAGTAAGATTGTAGGGAGAGCTGTAGTATTTCTCGTCTTGTACGTGGATGACATTCTCCTAATAGGAAATGATATTCCTATGCTACAGTCAGTCAAACGATTCTTGTCACAGAAGTTCTCCATGAAGGACCTGAGTAATGTCACCTACATTCTGGGGATCCAGATCTATCGTGATAGATCAAAGAAGATGTTGGGACTTTCGCAGTCCAGATACATAGACACCATATTGAAAAGATTCAGTATGGACGATTCTAAGCGCGGTAACATACCGGCTTGTCACGGAATCAACCTCTCCAAAGAAATGTCTCCCAAGACTGATTTGGAAAGGGCTCGCATGTCGATTATACCCTACGCTTCTGCGGTAGGCTCTATAATGTATGCGATATTATATAGCAGACCAGATGTAGCATACGCATTGAGTGTTGTAAGCCGGTATTAGGCAAACCCAGGGGAGAAGCACTGGATAGCAGTAAAGAACATTCTCAAGTACCTGAGGAGGACTAAGGAGATGTTCTTGGTGTATGGCGGAAAAGACCTCCAGATCGAGGCCTTTGCCGACTCCAGCTTCCAGAGTGACAAGGATGACTCCAAGTCCATGTCGGGTTATGTCTTTATCCTCAATGGAGGGGCGGTCTGTTGGAAGAGTTCCAAGCAGGACACCATTACTGACTCAACGATGGAAGCGGAGTATATAACTGCTTGCGATGCCGCAAAAGAAGCTGTCTGGATGAAGAAGTTCCTCACAGAACTTCAGGTGGTTCCTACCAGTGTTGATCCAATACCTCTGTATTGCGACAACAACGGCGCTATAGCTTTAGCGAAGGAACCCAGGTCCCATCAGAAGTCCAGACACATCTTAAGGCGGTATCACCTGATCAGGAAGATCGTAGATCGCCGGGAGATCGAGGTGAAGAGAGTAGATACGGAGAATAACACTGCCGATCCATTCACAAAGGCTATTCCTCAGACGCAGTTCGAGAGGCTATTCGAGATGATAGGTCTGCGATATGCCAGTACATGGCCCTAGTGCAAGTGGGAGATTGTTAGTGTTTATGCCCTAGAGGCCATTACTGTATCATACTAGTTTGTATATTACTTAATGGAAGCTTGGGATATTCACAGTTGTATTGACAGTCTTGCTAAAAATGGTAGTATGCTACTTGGTTTGTGTCTACTTTAATATGTGCATATATTTCTTTTAACGTGTCGCTTATACATTTTAGTAAAGCCCTTAGGATCTTTGCTTGATTACCAGCGTTGTGATGGCAGTCACACTAGGGGGCTGGGTAGTCTATAAGCAACATCCTATACAGGTCCCTAGTCGTAGGATTATCGAGATGGGGCATCAACTCCGGAGTAGACTAGTGTATACGCTTCTCATCCCAGTTGGGGAGATGGTCTGTCCTACAGCCATCAGTACGTCGTACTGGAGATAGTATGTAGGTGCTCGTTAGGTTACGGGTATACCGGACAGGACTCGCCGGGAACTGCAGGTTGGTATTATACCAATCGTCAGATAGCAGTTCCCAGGTGACATGAGTACAGCTTAGTCCGTCGACTTGACACTGCTACTTCGCCTCGGGTGTGTTCCCACTGTTCTTAGATTACTACCCTACCACGGCTCAAAGGAGTCGTGCAAACGGGTAGTAGTTGGGTGCAGTCCCGAAGCACTTGGAGACAGTGGCGGTTAGACAGGATTCGTCTCTTCCGGTATTGGGGGTTGATATTGCGCTGTGTATGGAGAGCCATTACGTAAAGTCCCTGGCCAGGGCAAACGAGATTTACTGGTAGGCTTCCAGTAGTTTCTCAAGGTGTAATGCGCTTCACTCCGACACGACTTATACAGCTATTAGGGGTCCGACGTTTACCGCCCCCTAGACCCGATATGCGATAGTCCTAGACGAACAGACCGGACTGTACGGAGATTATCACATCAGGCTCAGTTGGAGTTCGGATGGGTTTCCTCATCGTCCTTCTTATCGACATCTGCCTGGGGACCGTTACGTACAGCTAGTACCGCTTGCGGCCTGTGGTTAAACCCACTGCCAGCGTAGTGTCGAGTGTTTAGAGTCCCACACAGAAAGTTTCCCTGCATCGGGCAAAAGGTATAGAGGCCGTATGGTTTAACAGCAGGGCCGCGATCACTTACGTACACTTGTGCACGTATTATGATCGGGCAGATAATACTAGCGGGCTTTGGTTTAAGCCAGATTCTAGTATTATACAGATGGATTTATTCAGTCAAAGTTTATCTGTTTTTTTCGGAAATACGGATGGGAGGGGCAGTCTCGTAATTTGTCGGGAAGCTTCTAGAAGAAGATGACTCATTTGTATTTATTTCTTTTGGATTAAACACAAATGAGGTGGAGAGATGAGTTGTAAGTTTTCATTAAATGCTTAATGACTCATGAGGTGATTCACCCTTAGAATTAAATGAAGCTCACAAGATATTTCTAGATATTTATCAAGAGATATTTGTATACTTCATTATATTCTTTCATGAGACATTATTCATTATCATTATCACAAAAGCTTTCTCTCTCCTCAAGTCTTCATCTTCTTCCTCAAACCCTAAAAGCTCTCATGAGTTGAGAATCCTAGGTTTTAAGTGAGTAAGTAATCCATCTAAATACTCTACACCCTCTAGGGCTTCTAGATTAGCAAACTAGAAGCCGTAGTTATCTCAGATTTGAGATTAGAGCTCGGACTATAGACTTTCGGGTGGATCGTCTTTAACTCGAGGAGGCCGTTGAGGTGCACATGTTCCATAGAGCCGACGAGGGGTGGAGGACAGCGATGAAGACCCGAAGGACAAGTAACGTGAGGTATAATTTCGAATCAGAGTAGTTAAACCTCTCGTAGTTTGCTAGTAATGGTTTAGACACGATCCATGTGCTCAAGTCCGTGTTACGAAGCTTTGATAATTGTTTTTCATATATTCCGCCTCCCCGCGAGCTCGTGGGGTGCGTGACATGGACTTACAGTTAAACCCACTGCCAGCGTAATGTCGAGTCTTTAGAGTCCCACACAGAGAGTTTCCCTGTACTGGGCAAAAAGTGTAGAGGCCGTATGGTTTTACGGCAGGGCTACGATCACTTACATGCACTTGTGTGCGTATGATGTTCGGGCAGACAATACTAGTGGCTTTGGTTTAAGCTGGATCCTAGTATTGTATATATGGATTAGTTTTTTCTTCTGTGCATTCGTATTCTACGGAATGCGGATGCGGGTGTGTATGCACGGTTGTGAGGAGCGAAGAAGGAGACGCATCATTAAGGTTTTGACCATTGACTTGGTCAAAACCATTATGAGGTGGAGGAAAATATTTACTAATCCTTTTAATGGTAATTGTGTTATGGCTAATTGCTTTGACCATTTGAGCATGTTGACCATTTGACCTAGTTGACCATTGTTGACTTGGATATTTTTTGTGAGCTCTAGACTCTTTTTATGGCTTGGATTTAACTTGACATGATAATGGTCAAATCAATTGTAACCATCACAATTTATCATGACAAAAGAATGGTAATTATTTTTCTTATGGATCATTATCTCTTGCTCATTCTCTCTCATCAAAAGAGAGCTCTCATACTCTCTTCTTCTTCCTCCTCACTAGAAAATCCTATAACTCTCAAAATTAGGATTTAAATAGACAAACAAATCCATCTTCTTCCTCTACATCACCTAGGACATCAAGCTTAGCATACTTGTTGCCCTAGTTACCTCGGTTCTTGAGGTGGAGCTCGGACTAAAGACTCTCGGGTGGATCATCTTCGACTTAAGGAGGCTGTTGAAGAAGCCACGATCCGGATCGACCCATGGAGCCTACGGAGACGAGGAGGACAGCGGAGAAGACCCGAAGGACTTGTTGCATGAGGTATAATCTCCTAAGCATAGTAGATAGAACCTTTAGTTGTTTGTTAGAAATGGTTTGGCAAAGATCTTCAAGAAAGTCTATGTTACCTTGTGATAAAAATTTGTTTTTTACCTATTCCGCATACCCGTAAGTACCGGTGTGGGTAACGTAGACTTACAATGGAGTTGTCCGGCTGATACTTAAAACCAGAATCTGGACAAACTCTAGGAACGTTTCAGTAATGGCAGTTTGTGGGTTATCCCGGGTTTTGACGAGGGTTAACATTCTACTATTTGGAAGATCAATAGTTATATTGTTCTTGACTCGCCACCAATTTTAGTAAAATAGATTATTTTCAGAAAGCATTAGTGGGAGTATGGTAAAACTGGAAGTTATTCCAAAACCACAAACGATTACTGAAAATTTAGAACCTAAAGAGTCAATTGGATTCAACATTCCATTAGCCACTCCGCGGATTTTGGTGGGGTAACTTCAGGCACCCGAGAGATACTTCGGTCTTCTCAGAGACGGTGACAAGGCGAATGTTGTTTACCCAGACTTGCCATTACTGCTGTTCTAAACTATGAGACCTGGCAAGAGGATGAGTATAGCGTCGTTCTGAACTAAGTTTAAAAGTGCACGTGTATATGACTGCCAGAGGGTTGTTGTAGTCAGTGGGAGCAGCGGAAGCGTAGTGGGCAAGTAGCTTATGTCTATTTACATACTAAAGCAGATATAGCGGAGATAGATTGTCTATTTTTGATGTGACAGTCATAGAGTTTGACTTCATCAGAATAAGAGATGGATCTGATAAGAAGGTAGTAGAGACTAATGTCCTGGTATTTGGATGACATACTCTTGATAGAAAGTGATATTCCTATACTAGATCGGTTATACTGTGGTCACAAGGTGTTTCTCCATATAACATCTGAATAAGATATCAGGGTTTCTGGTCACTAGATCTATGGTTTTAGATCTAAATTTGGGAAGTGCCCCAATTTGGGTACTTGACACTATTCTAAAGTGTTTTAGAATGGGCGATTTCTGGCGTGGTGGTGTACCCGCAGGTGATGGAGCCACCATCTCTAAAGAGATGTCTTCTAGACTGATGAGGAAAGAGATTTGCATGATTAGCATATCTTGCTTAGGCAATTGAGTCAATCATGAGACGTTACCACACCAGATATTGCTTTTGCACTAGCTGCAATAAGCATATATATTAATCCAATTCTGGAGAGACGTTGGGAAGCAGTTATAAACATAAGTGGATGTTTTTGGTATATGGTAACGGCAGCCTCCTTCAGGAGGCGGTTATCATTTTAGGCTTTCAAGATGACCTGGATGACAGAGTGGCTGTCAGAGTTATAGTTTTCTCTCTTTTGAGGGGCAGTATGTTGGACAGGTGGTCCAAACGGATACTGAGGAAGCCATGGCGCAGGATACTGATTAAATTCAGTCGATGATATACAGTCTAAGAAATTTGTTGGATTTGGAGTTCATTTGTGAACTGGGTCCCATCAGATATCCAAACAAATTTTAAGACAGGTATTGCTCATTTCAGAAGATAGTCTTTCTCCGCGAAGTTGAGATATAGAGAGATAAAGATAAAAACACTGGAGCGAATCCACTCACTGAGGCTATTTCTCGAACGAAATAGTTTCGCAAACAGGCTTTGCGAGACTGATTAGTAGAGAAGTTGGGTGTTCGGTATCACACAGGTTGTGAGTATGCGACACCGTAATAATTAGCCTTAAGTGCAAATGGGAGATTGTTTGCTATAGTGCCTTCAAGTCAATTATTGAATCGCGGGCACGTGATTGTGATGAATGAGGGTGGACCTATACCGGTAGAACAGTCTTACTCGATATGATAGTATACTATCTGGTTTGTCTTTATCATCATGTACAGCATTAGGTGGCGTTACAAATCACTATTACATGTTGATAGAGCCCATAGTATTCTTTCTTGACTACCAGCATTATGATGGCGATCATATAAGGGGGAGCTGGGTGGTCTATAAGCACATCCTTAAATGTCCCTAGTCGTGGGAGTATCGAGACTGGGCATTGATACTCCAGAGTAGACTAGTATATACTTATCGAGACCCCGACGATGGGCGGTGGCCAGTCTCACAAGCCATTGGTGTCAGTTAGTCACCTAAGATATATACAGATGCTCATTGGGTTATGAGTACACTGGACGGACTCGCCGGGAACATGCTAGTTGGTATTATACATATTGTCAAATAGCAGTTCTCAGGTGACATGAGTATAGGTTAGTCTGTCGATCTGAGATCGCCATTTGTCTCGTGTGAGTTCCCACTGTGCTTTGATTACTACCATACCACGGCTCAAAGGAGTCGTGCAAACCGGTTTTAATTGGGTACAGTCCCGAGCCACATGGAGCCAGTGAGCGGATCGTCGGGGATTCGTCTCTCTCGATATTGGGGGTTAATGTCGCGCAATGCACGGGTGGCTATCATCAGAAATCCTTGGCCAAGGTAGTCGAGAATTACTGATTTGGATCAGTAGTTTCTCAGTGGATGATAGGCTTCATACCGACACGAAATATCGCATTATTAAGGATCTGACTTTATCCACCCCCTAGACTTGATATGCGATACTCTTAGACGAACAGACCAGACTGGATGGAGATTGTCATGGATAGGCTCAGTAGGGGTTTGGATGAGTTTGCTCATCGGCCTTCCTTTCACTCAATACCAGGGTAGCCGTTACGTACAGCTAGTGCCGCTGACGTGCTTGTGGTTAAACACACTGCCAGCGTATTGACAAGTCTTTAGAGTCCCATACATAGGGTTTTCACGATTCAGGTGATATGGTGTAGATGACGTATGTTGGTACATACAGGTGTCCGATTAAATATGTGTGCAGGCTATAGAGACTTTAATCGGACGGTTGATAATACTAGTGGCTTAAGATTAAGCCGGATTATTAAATCAAGTTTTGATTTAATAATTTATATATATATATATAATTTTTTTTATATACGTATTCTAGTATTATTGTTCACTATTCATTTTCTCTCTTGGCTATTCGTATTTTTGTATGAATACGCGTATATGTATTTCGATACGTATACCAGGTTGTATTCCGTATTTATACGAAATTACTTCTAAAAGTTAGACACCTCATTTAGATGATTTTCTTTTTAGAAAATCATTTGTTTTTCTAAATAAGGTGGAGGGTGAGTTGGCATGAGCATAGTGAGGCATGTAGATAGGCATGGCTCTTGTTTATTTTATTGTAAAATGTGAAGATATTTTGATTGCATGGTTGTAAATTATTGTAGCCATTCTTTACATGTCATCCATTTATTCTTTTCTTGACTTGCTTCATGATTTTTACACTCTCTCTTAGAGCGACTTAGCCATTTTCGACGGTTGCTCGTGCCACTAGTTTCCTCACCTCCTTCATCTTCTTAGGTTGCTCATTTGAGCATGTCACATGAGAGAAAAATATTGTAAGACATACCTACACCTCCACTCTCCATTGCTAGCAATCTTAGAGCGTCGGTTGCCTCACTAGGCGAGACTGGAGCCTGCGTCGTTCCCCTCTGGTGGATCATCATCGATGAAGGAAGACCGACAACCAAATTCGATCAGCGGCCCCAAAAAGCTAATGAAGGTGGTAGAAGACCGAAAGACTTGGTTCATTCGGTATAACCATTTCTATCACAGTAGATTTGCACTCTCTAGTTAGCTAGTATGGTTTATGGTTTCGATCTTGCGACGGACTTTGTTTGCGCCAAAATTTTTGAACGCCGGTTTTTGTTCCGCATCGGCCACGGTAGATGGTCAGGGCCCAGGCGAAACCCAGCATATATAAATATATATATCTCACATATATATATATATATATGCAAAGGGAAGAAAATCTTTAGTGAGCATTGATATTAGTTAATATATATAAATATACCAAATATATAAATATATATCAAATTATTAAATCAGCACTTAGATTCAATAATCTGGTTATATCATATATAACCGACTAATATCATTTATATATGTATATCAAAATATTAAATCAACACTTGATTCAATTATCCGGTTATATCACATATAACCGACTAACATTCAATATTCGATATTAAATGGCACTTGATTCAATAATCCGGTCATATCATATATAACCGGCCAATATTTGATATATGTGCATAAATCAAAATTATTGAATCAACCGATTCAATAATCCAGTTATATCACATATAACCTAACCAATATCAAATATCACTAGATTAGAATACGGTATCACACTCCTATTCAATCAAGCTCCCACACATAACTTCAGACGTGTCCTACTTCGTTTCGCTTGAGCTAAGAAACCTTTGTCTGGGATTACTAAAAACTCGTCAATACGCCAGCAGTAGATAATGATCACATCAGATACCCACAAGCCGTCAGCGGTACTAGCTGGACGTAATGGACTACCCAGGTATTGAGCGAATATAAGATCAACAAGCAAACTTGTCCAAACTCCTGTAAAGCCTAAAAGCAACACTTACCGTACAGTCCGGTCTCTTCGTCTGATATGTCGCATATCAAGTCTGGGGGTGGAATCATCAACCCCAGTAACTTGATAAGTCATGCCGATGTGTAGCCTATAACCTTCGAGAAGCTACTGATAACACTTACCAGTAAATCTCATCAGCACTGGCCAAGAACTTGCTGTATAGCCAATCAAGCATAACGCAACATCAATTCCCAATACCGGGAGAGAAGAAACCTCCTATCGCTCACTGCCTCCATGTGACTCGGGATTGTACCCAAATCCACCTGTTTACACGCCTCCTTTGAGCCGTGGTAGGGAGGAATCAAAGCACAGTGGGAACCACACAAGACACTATGACATCTCGGGTCTTACAGCCTAACTTGTACAAGTATCACCAGAGAACTGCTATCTGACGATAGGTATGGTACCATCTAGGAGTTCTCGGCGAGTCTGTTCGGTGTACCCATTCTCTAATGAGCACCTGTGCACAATCTTTAATGTCAAACACCAATGGTTATGGGATCAATCATCGCCCATACAGGATCAAGAGAGACACACTAGTCTACTCTGGAAATATCGATGCCTTGTCTCGATACTTCCTCGGCTAAGAACTGTTAAAAGATGTGCTTGCGGACTACACAAGCCCCACTAATATGATCTGCATCATAGTCCCGGTTGTCAAGCCTACATACTAAGAGCTTTATCACATATATCAGAGAGACGGTATAATATACAAGTATACATGTTAAAATAAAGAGCAACCAGATAGCATACTATCATGCCGAGCAAGAAAGTCCTATATATATATCCAAACATCCACTATATCATATAATAATGGCCTCTAGGGCATACATATTCCTAACAATCTCCCACTTGCACCAAGGCCAGTTTGTAGTATCTCATACCCAACATTACAAAAAGTCTCTCAAACTGCGTCTAGGGGAAGGCCTTCGTGAGTGGATCCGCCGTGTTGTCCTTCGTATCTACTCTCCTGACCTCGATCTCCCGACGATCAACTATCTCCCGGATTAGGTGATATCACCTCAGAATATGTCTGGATCGCTGATTGGACCGGGGTTCCTTGGCCAAACCCACCGCTCCATTGTTATCGCAATACAAAAGTATTGGATCCTCAATGGATAGAACCACACCAAGTTCAGCAAGAACTTCTTCATCCAGACAGCCTCTTTGGCAGCATCGTTGGCAGCGGTGTATTCAGCCTCAATCGTCGAGTCTACTACGGTATCTTGCTTGGAACTCTTCCAACATACCGCCCCCCTCCATTGAGGGTGAAGACAAAACCCGAGACCGACTTGCTGTCGTCCTTATCACTCTCGAAGCTCGAATCGGTAAAAGACTCCACCTAGAATTCACCGTTACCATACATCAAGAATATTTCTTTAGTCTTTCTCAAGTACTTAAGAATGTTCTTCACAGCTGTCCAGTGCTTCTCCCCCGAGTCTGATTGGTACCTACTTACCACACTAAATGCGTAAGCTACATCCGATCTGGTGCATAACATCGCGTACATGATAGACCCAACTGCGGAAGCATAGGGTATCATATGCATGCAAGCCCTCTCCAAATCAGTCTTAGGAGATAACTCTTTAAAGAGTGATTCTTGAGCAAGCGGGTAAATTACCACGCTTAAAATCTTCCATACTAAGCCTCTTTAGTATGGTGTCTATATACCTGAATTGGGACAATCCCAACATCCTTTTAGATCTATCTCTATAGATTTTTTATCTCCAGGATGTAGGAGGCATCACCCAGATCTTTCATGGAGAACTTTTGTGATAGAAAGAGTTTGACCGAGTGCAGCATAGGAACATCATTTCCTATCAAGAGTATGCCATCTATGTACAATACAAGAAAGACAACCTTACTCTCTACAACCTTTTTATATATACAAGGTTCATCTACGTTTTTTATGAAGTCAAACCCTTTGACTGCTACATCAAAACAGATGTTCCAGCTCCGCGATGCCAGCTTTAATCTGTATATCGATTTAAGCAGTTTGCACACCTTTCCGCTGCTCCTACTGCCTACGAAACACTCTGGCTGTGTCATATACACGCCCTCTTCTAAATCACCATTTAGAAAAGCGGTCTTGACGTCCATCTGCCAGATTTCATGGTCATGGTATGCAGCAATGGAAAATAGGATCCTGATGGACTTAAGCATAGCCACTGGAGAAAAGTTTCATCATAGTCGACACCTGGTCGTTGACGAAAACCTTTTGCTACAAGTCTAGCTTTGAAGGACTCAACATTTCCATCTATACCGATTTTCTTCTTGAAGATCCACTTGCTCCCAATGGGTTTTACCATTTCAGGAGCAATTTCTAAAGTCCATACTTCGTTGGTGTACATGGATTCCATCTCAGATCGCATAGCGTATCTCTCAGGTGGATGAGAAACCCTACTAGATCTGCGGAGTGGCTGAGGTTCGTCTGGGACTACTAATCCTCCGGTTCTACCAAATCTTCTATTGCAGTTTGTGTTTCTGGAACTTCTTCCGGGTCTACCTCATTACCACTAATTTCTTTCATAAGAAATTCCTTTTCTAAAAAGGTGGCATTTCGAGAAACAAACACGCTTTGTTCCTCCGTATGGTAGAAGATATACCCTCGCGAATGTTTGGGATTTCTAACAAACTTACACATAATAAACCTTGCCTCGAGCTTGTCCGGATTTTGCTTTTTAACAAAGCCGGACAACCCCATATCTTAATGAAATTAAGACATGGTCTCTTCTCCTCCCATATCACATATGGAGTGGTTGGTGCAGATTTGGTAAGACCCATATTCAATAGGTATGTAGCTGTCTCAACTGCATAACTCCAAAAGAAAATAGGTAACTCGGCAGTACTCATCATAGAGCGCACCATATCTAATAGTGTGCGATTCCTCCGCTCCGATACTCCGTTGTGCTGTGGTGTATACGGAGGAGTAAGCTGAGAGAGAATCGCATTCTCTTTTAGATAATCTCGGAATTTCGTGCTTAAGTATTCACCTCCTCGATCAGATAGAAAGATTTTAATACTTTTACCCGTCCGGTTCTCTACTTCGCACTTATATTCTTTGAATTTTTCAAAAAATTTAGATTTGTGTTTCAACAGGAACACATGTTCGAATCTTGAGAGATCATCGGTGAATGTAATGAAGTACGAGAAACCATTCCTGGCATGTGTAGACATAGGACCGCATATATTACTATATATCAGTCCCAAAATTTCAGTAGCTCTTTCTCCGTGTCCCGTAAACGGAGTTTTGGTCATCTTGCCTTTTGAGACATGACTAGTAAGTTTCATAAGATGTAAATTCGAACGGATTCAAATATCCATTTTTATGCAACTTAGCAAATCCGGTCGCATTGATATGACCAAGTCTACAATGCCACAAGAAAGCTTCGTTCATTTCTGAACTTTTCCTCTTATGTGTGTTCTGTATATTTAGAACTGTATTTTGATTTAGAACGTATATACCATTACACAACGTACCAAACCCAATCAATACTTGATTTAGAAAAATTCAACGTACCAAACCCAATCAATACTTGATTTAGAAAAATGTTCATAACATTTTTCTCTAATGCAAAGTTATGTCCTTTATCTAATAAAGATACGGATATTATATTGCACATCATTGACGGTACATAATAACAGTCGTTCAAAATCAATGTATTATCATTTGGCAATACAAGGTGATATCCGCCGACAGTTTCGGTAGCAACAATTGCTCCGTTCCCTACTTTGAGAGACATCACCCTTTCCCAGTTCTCTACTTCTCAACCCTTAAAATATATTGCAAATGTGGGATCCTGATCCGGTATCTAATACCCAGGATGTAGAGCAGACTGAAAAACAGTTCTCAGTAACTAACACACCCGAAGAAAATGCATCATAATGCTCTTTCTTCGTTCGGGTTGCGAGGAAATCCTTGCATTCCCCTATCTCTTGCCCAGACTTATGAGAGTTGTCATAAAATAGGACGAAACCAACGTTCTCCAGCCCAGTATAATAAGCAGGTTCGGTCAACACATCCATATTATTATCTTAATTAAGGCGTGACATAGTCGCTAACTGAAGAGAGAGAAGAAAACACTTTAGCGTGCGCTGTAGCAAGAATAGACTGGTTATTATCTTATCTAATCAGGATGGCTCCCACTGTTTTTCTTCCTTCAAACCCTAAAAGGTAAGATTAACCGTGATTAATTACACCCTACAAGTTCGCCAATCAGTCAGCCAGGCAAGTATTGGTACTCCGAGGAAGTCTCCCCATGCTTTCGCATGGAACTAATTAAATAACCTCGTTTCCGCATGGGCATAACCCCATTAACACATTTCTTAGACACCTACTGGATTAGCTAATTGTAAAGTGGAAAACTCTCCAAGAAGTAACACTAACTCGTAGTGGGTATCGGGATCCAACTATCATATAGAAGGTATGCAATCTCATTGCAAATTTCAACACTTGAAATTCCTGATATCTGTTTTTACCCCTAACGACCTATGACCTTAACGGAGGCCAACAAACTATAGACCGCTAGTCAAGTTCAAACCGTCATTTCGTGATTGAATTAAACCCACCCGCATGACCCTTGGCTATGGTCAACAAGGCCGTACGACTACACTAATCCAATCGCATCAACATGCGCAGATAAGCACTATTCCGCTACCACACACTATGCATTGGCGGAGGCTAACAAACGCAGCACGAATACTAAATAGTACTTATCTGAAATGACAGAGGGCTACGACTGGTTTTGAAGAAAATCTTTAGCGTAATGAACTTGATATCGTTGTAGAATCTAGTGATTTGAAAAGGAATGGTTTAAGCTCTGCTTTTAAAATCGAGTAGTTTTCAAAACAAACCGAGTGGGTTGTAGCATATGCTAGTTTTGCTAAAGAGGTCATTTCTGATGAAGGGATCTAGGCTCTTTTCTCATCAAATGAGATGCTGGATATTCATAATGGAATACCGCTAGCAAAGCAAGAACAAGAGTTACCTTTTTGAAAAATTTGAATCTACAACATTTTTAGGTTTCTTTTTTTTTCATTAATCCGATTAATGACGTCCCATCATTTATATTTCCTAAACATTACAGAAGGAACGAAAATAAAACACACATATATGCCATCCGCATTCGCCACAGAGACACGGGTCTTCACCGTAAGGTCCTTAGCTTACAGCAGGACGGGGTCAGGACTAGCGCGGATGCAAAACATATATAGTGTCTACTAGTATATCATATATATAACTAGCATTCGTCTCACGCATTTATATGATCACATCATATCACAGAAAACAGCAGAAGCAAACATATGAAATATAGGATATATTAGTAAGTCCGTGTTTTAGATTAAGTCAGTAATAAAAAAACACGGATGTCACGGTCGTAATGAATAGCCAAACCCACATTCCAAAACCCCTACGAGAGCGGCAAGCAACCCTACTAATTCTAGAGTTAGGCGACCGGTCTCGACTCCTCGAGATGGCCTCCCACTGGACTCTAGAACCCGATTACTTGTGCTCCCCGCCTTGGGTTTATCCTAATGCAGAAAAGTGAATAATATACATCAATGGAAACAACAACCTCAACCTGGAAGTGTCCCAATAAAAGAATATTACATACAAACTTTTATATGAATGAAAATAGAAAACTCTCATCTCATACGAAACCCCCGGCTATTCAATCACGATGCATCTAAAGGTAACATATCCATAGCAATACAATAACATCACATGTCATCAACGTAAGTAAATATGCGTATCCCTAATGTCGTTGACATATAGCAACGAGACCGGAGATACTGCCACATATTACACTTACGGTCACAGAAAATAAATGGAAACTACAATAATTAGAATCCACATCATCCTTAGACATCATAAACCCGGATTATCACATATTCCAAACTTCATGCCTAACCTTATAAACCTTACATTTAAGTCTCGAGTTGAAAACACTTTTCAAAAACAAGTCGGGTAATTCAACAAGATTCCTGATTAAAAGATTGAATGCTCGTCGGGAACTTTAGTAGATGGCCGCACCCTCGAGGCCGTCAACAAAGTGCACTTAAGCGGAACACCGTGACCGCGAGCACCCGATTGGATGCTTTTGGCCATGGGTTCTCCTATAGTCACTTGGTCGGGGTTATGGGACGTGGCTGTTTACTAGTGTCTCCCGGCGAGTGTTCGCGTACAATACGAGATTGCGACGGAATTTTGATCCGAATCGAAACTCCATGGCAATCCATCAAATGAGACTACAACGCGAGATTTACAAATCGTCAACTAGTTTTCACAAAACTAATCAATGTAGATTCAAAAAACTGTATCACATATCCAAAGTTCTCTAAATGACACAGAAAATACCCAGAAAGCCCAAAATGACACAATGAAGCAGCAGAAGAAAAACGAGCCCATAACCCCTCAAACCGGCGGCGGAACCGCGGCCAAAACATGGTTTAGGCGGCGGTTCCGCGGCCATTTGTTGGAGTTAGGCTCTCGTTTTTCTTGGGGCTCCATAGAATTACCTCCATGATTTTCTGAAAAATTTTAATCCGTAAAATTTCAACGTTTGAAAAATTGGACAGAAACATGTGAAAAACCGGTTTCAAAATTTCGATCGAACACTTTAACGTCGTTTAGACTTCGCCTAAGTCTCTAACTTGGCTCTGATACCATGAAAATATGTCTTAGCACCTCTACAAGGTTTCAAGGAGTATCAAGTGTACAATTTTAAAAATCTAAAGGTTTAAAGCATACTAGAGAATTAGGATTTCAAGTAAAAGAATACAAATTCTAAACCAAGTGATAGAGGTTTACAACCTTTGTAGATCGGTCATTCACTTCTAAAGCTCCAAGCAGTAGTCCCTAGAACGCTTCTTTGACTCCGCTTAAAGAAAGGATCGAACTTGCTTGAAGTCTTCGATACCGAAGATGATCCATCTTGAAGTCTCTTTCACTCAAGCTCACTCTTCATTAGTTGAGGTATTAATAAAGCAAACCTATACTAATGGGCTAGATTAGTCTAGGTTAATGAAGTAGGAGATTTGCTCACTTGAAAATATTTTCTCTTTTCTTTTTCCAACTCAAGAAAAAACCTAGAGAGAAATGAAGAACTTGGATGAGAGAATGAACCATGTGAGGATAAGAGATAAGATAAGGATGATTAAATATCTAAAAAGAAAACAAAAATAGGAGATGAGTCATGGCTTCTTCCCTATTTTTTATCTTTTTCTTTTAATATAAATCATCCATTTTATCCTCTCTCTGGTGTTATTCTCATACATCCTAATTCATTGTATCATCAACCATGATACAAATCAATTTATATATATAAATATATATATATATATATATATCACATATATATATATAATTATATGCAAAGAGAAGAAAATCTTTAGTAAGCTTTGATATTAGTTAATATATATAAATATATCAAATATATAAATATATATTAAATTATTAAATCAACACTTGATTCAATAATCCGGTTATATCATATATAACCGACTAATATCATTTATATATGTATATCAAAACATTAAATCAATACTTGATTCAATTATCCGGTTATATCACATATAACCGACTAATATTCAATATTCGATATTAAATTAACACTTGATTCAATAATCCGGTCATATCATATATAACCGGCCAATATCAAATATATATACATAAATCAAATCATTGAATCAACACTTGATTCAATAATCCGGTTATATCACATATAACCTAATCGATATCAAATATCACTATGGTAGAAAACGGTATCACATATTCCTATTTAATCAAGCTCCCGCACATATCTCCATATATGCCCTACTTTGTTTCGTTTGAGCTAGGAAACCTCTGTGTGAAACTCTAAAAACTCATCAATACACCAGCAGTAGGTAATGATCACATCAGATACCCACAAACCGTCAGCGGTACTAGCTGGACGTAACGGCTACCCAAGTATTGAGCGAATAGAAAATCAACAAGCAAACTTGTCCAAACTCCCGTAAAGCCTATAAGCAACACTTACCGTACAGTCCGGACTCTTCGTCTGATATGTCGCATATCGAGTCTGGGGTTGGAATCGTTAGACCCTAGTAACTTGTAAGTCATGCCGATGTGTGGGCTATAACTTTCGAGAAACTACTGATAACACTTACCAGTAAATCCCATCAGCCCTGGCCAGGGACTTGCTGTTATAGCCAATCGAGCATAGCGCAACATCAACTCCCAATACCGGGAGAGACGAAAGCACTCATATCGCTCACTGCCTCCATGTGACTCGGGACTGTACCCAAAATCCATCTGTTTGCACGACTCCTTTGAGCCGTGGTAGGGAGGAAATCAAAGCACAGTGAGAACCACACAAGGCACTATGACGATCTCGGGTCTATAGACTAACATTTGCAGGTGTCACCAGAGAACTTCTATCTGACGATAGATATGGTACCATCTATGAGTTCTCGGCGAGTCATGTTCGGTGTACACATTCTCCAATGAGCACATGTATACAATCTTTGATGTCACACACCAATGATTGTGGGATCAACCATCGCCCTCTGAGGGACAAGAAACGTACACACTAGTCTACTCTGGAATATCGATGCCCTGTCTCGATACTCTCTCGACTAGGCACTGTTAAAGAATGTGCTTGGGACTATACAAGCCCTACTAGTATGATCTGCATCATAGTCCTGGTAGTCAAGCCTACATCCTAAGGGCTTTATCAACATGTATCAGAGAGACAGTATAACAATACAAGTGTACATGTTAAGATAAAGAGCAACCAGATAGCATACTATCATGTCGAGCAAGAAAGTCCTTTATATATATGTCCAAGCATCCACTATATTATACAATAATGGCCTCTAGGGCATACATATTCCTAACAACTCTTAGACGAAAAGACCAGACTGTACGGAGATTGTCATATTCAGGCTTAGTAGGGTACGGACGAACTTGATTGTTGACCTCCCTTTCGGCAGATACCTGGTAGCCGTTAAGTACAGCTAGTGTCGCTAACATGTTTATGGTTATAGATTTATCCAGTAACTCACTGCCAGCGTATTATCGAGTCGTAAGAGTTCCGCACAGACGGTTTTTTCGGTTCAAACGATATGATGTAGATGATGTATATTGATGCATACAGGGTCCGATTAAATACGTGTACAGGTTACACGGAATTTAATCAGACGGTTGATAATACTAGCCGGATTATGATTAAACCGGATTATTAAATCAAGTTTTGATTTAATAATTTATACAGATATATATTTATATGTATATATATTCTAGTATTAAGTTCATTATTCATTTTCTCTCTATTGGTTATCCGTAATTTTATACGAATACACGTATATGTATTTCGATACGTATACCGGGTTATAATCCTTATTTATACGAAATACTTCTAGAAGGAGGACACCCCATTATAAGAATTCCTTTTTTAAGAAATTATGAATGAGGTGGCTAGGTGAGATGTAAAAGTGAGCATGTAGAGAGAGATGGCATTGAGTTTTTTATTGGAAAATTGTCTCATCATTTTGTATGGTAAGGAAATAATAGTCATTCTTTTTTCTTCATTCTAACATACACTTAGCCATTTTGATAGATGTGATTCTCTCCTCTCTTCCTCCTTCATTGCTCTCTTAAGCTTTGAGAGAAGAGTGAAATGATAGTGGAAAAATCCTATATCCCCAAACTCTATTTCTAACAAGCGTGGAGTGTCAATTGCTTTACTAGGTGAAGCTGGAGTTTGGATGGTTTCTCTCGGGTGGATCATCTTCGGCGGTCGCCTCTCAAACGCGTTCCCGACGGCTTACGAGGAGCTTAGAATGGTCTTCCACGATTAGATGGCCACGCGACAATGGTTGTAGTTTCTATAACCTTGCGTGTTTTCTAGTTTAGTGTTTACAACGGAATCTAGGTTACGGTTTTCTCACGCTCGCTAAAAAATTTTATTCGCGTTTTTCGCTTCCACTGCGCATTGGCCGCGAGCTCCGGGAACCCTAACATGATATCAGAGCTACAAGGCGGGGATACCGACCCATGGGGGTTCTCACTGTGTGACAGTAGTGGCGAAGCGCAAGCTCTTACCACCAGGATGCCCCGTACGGTTATATGATCCGGCGGGTTGCAGTCCGTCGAGAGGGGACTACATAAAAAGTAGCTGCTGAGAGATTTATGGACGCCGCGGCCAGTTTCCGCTGCGTTGACTTACCCCAATATGGTATTAGAGCCACCCAAACACTATAAACTAGTTGTAGACGATGTTCAAGTTTCGAAACCAAAAATTTCTGTTTTTCAGAACTCTAAAAATCCTAGTTTTTGTCCCAGTTTTGAAAACTCCTCTAAAAATTTTTTAAAGTATTACGGAGAGTTCTGATTATGAAAATTACCTAGAATGAAAACGCGGCAGAACAGCACAACATTGGCCGCCTAAATATTCATTTTGGCCAAAATTAGCGGCCAAACTTGCTCTGTCTACTCTCGTCTTCATTCTGTGTCATGGGTTCTGGGAATTAGGATTTTTAGAATACTTCTTTTTTGCCCATATTTCACTAGGTGTTATCCTTGGTTTCGGGCAAACACGGAAACTTTTCAATTAAAACTATTGCATCGTTTATGGTTCGTAGTTTGTATATATGATGTTAAACATCGTCTAATTGCTATATGTTCGATTAGATGAGATTGCACATATTGTGTTGTTGCTTGGTTTTTTATATATATCTCTGCGATGGTTTAGCTGGATTGTCATGACGGATAGCCCCGTGTGTGATTGCTTGTACAATTTTGATTTATATTGTTGTATATTCATTTGTTCGGGACGAACGGTCGACTTATGGCCGTCGTTTCCACTTGATGTATATTCTTTTATTGGGGCACAGCTAGGATGCGGTTGATGTCACCACTGTATATATTTCTTTTCTGTACTATGATTAACCCAGAAGAAGTGCTCGAGTAGCCGGCTTCTATAGTGCAATAAGTGGTCGTCTCATGTTGTTTGAGACCGGGCTGTCTCACTCTAGAATTGGCGGGTTGCTTGCCCCACTTGTAGGGGTTATAGGATCGACCCGTGGAGGAGTGCCCAAGTTACCGGATTCTAGAAAATGACGGATGACTGACTCATGATATTGAGGGCGGGTTACCCCATTTCTAGAATTGGCGGGTAGCTTGCCACGCTTATAGGGGTCTTGGTTCGCTCTTGTACAGACTATCCACACGACTGGGGAACGTTGTGATTCATTTGGGCTAGTCTGTACAAATGAGGCAGTGGTGACATCAGTCAGGAATATCCTGCACCACTATTCAGTTAGGAATATCCTGCACCTCATTCAATGAGGCAAAAGCCTTGATCCCTTCACGGAAAGTTCGCTCTTAAGCAAAACTTTATGTTATTATAACTACTCGATTTTTTTCAAAACCAATTATTTTAAAAGCGGAGCTTAAACCACTCTTTTTCAAAAGCGACTCGAGTTCCTTCAACGTTATCAAGTTCATTATGTTAAAGGTTTTTCGCCAAAAATCAGCCGTAGCCCTCCGTCATTTCATATTAGCACTACTTAGTATCCGTGCTACGTTTGTTGACTACAGTTAAGACGTAGTGTACGGTAGCTAAGTAGTGTTTTTATGTTGCATGGTGATGCGATTATTTAGGCCAGTCGTGTGACTTTGTTGACCACAATTAAGAGTCGTATGGGTAGGTCTAAATTAATTCATGATAATGACGGGTTGAACTTGACTAACGACTTATGATTTGTTGACCATAGTTAAGGTCATAAACCGTTAGGGGCAAAAACCATATCGGGAGTTTCAAACATAAGGGAAACTTGCCAAGTATGCGCACACCTTCTGAAGTGTGGTAATTTTGGTCGGCTTCGGTCAAAATTATCACACAATGATAGTTAGGTCCCGATTCCCACTGATGAGTAGGTATTACTCCTCGGTAGATTTTCACTTCATAATTAGCTAACCTATTGGGTGTCTACAAAGTGTTAACGAGATTACGCCTCTACAAAAACGGAGTTATTAAATTGGGTCCGTACGAAAGCACGGAGGACCTCTCTCGGAGTACCAACACCAACCTGCCTGAACAGTTAGCGAACTTACAAAGTGTAAATGATCCCGACTAGTTCTCCTTTTAGGGTTTGAAGGAGAATTCGAGGATACAGTAGGAGCCATCCTGATTAGATAAATTGATTAACCAATCTAATTTTGATAGAGTGCACGATGGGTACTTCTTTTCTCTCTGACAGTGATCCATGACTTACCTTAAAACTAAAACTCATAAACCAAATTAATCGAACCTTTTTACATTCTGGTTTTGGATTGTCAAAATTCACGATAAAGTCGCTAATCTCCATGTAGCTCCTACTTACCGTTTGATTTCTCCAGAATACTTTGTATCACTACAGAGATCTATATTGCCTGGAACGGCCATCGTATAGTTACATACGAACTCGAAAAAACTTGTTTCAGTCCAAGAATGGCCACAAGTTCTGGATAAATTGAATATGATTATTCGATTGTCTCTTTCCTTTACCTTCTCTCAGGTTGCGAGAGCTCCTTGTATTAGGAGAGTACCCCAGTTACGCTTATTGGATAGTCTTTTTCCAAACCTTAGGCTGGTGCCAAAAGATAGGGAAGGAAGAAAACCAATTAGCCTCAATGTGGATACAGAAGGTCAGATGTAGAGACATAAAGGATTGGAATGAGAGCAAAGGAAACTGTGATTACTGTCGTAAATCTGGAAAGTGGAAGAGACATTACTAGGAATACCCGGCTAACCCCTTGAAACATTTATGTTTCAGTTTTTCTGTATAGTTGTAATTGAAACCTATTTTCCCAATTAATTCTGACTTCAGGGTATGTATATACCGAATTAGAATCTCACATTTGTAAGGCATTACAAATGCTGAGGTGTAAAATATTGGGAAATGGATGATTTGATCCTCAATATCGAAATTCGTAGCAATTAGTGATATTGGATTAAATCATCTGATTGCCTTACGGCAAATATTTTGTTTTGAATAACCGTTGTTATGCATCAATTTTTAAAATAAAATATATGTATCTTTATTTTATAAAGTGAGATGGTTTTTGAAAATATGTTTTGGGTATTTATCTTAATCGGTTGAGAATAAGATAAGATGCATTGAATAACAGTATAAACGTTCTTAACCAAAATACAGTTTTCAATCTACAACACACGGAGTATGAGTTAGAGTACTTATAGGATTTATACATGGTAATGTATGTGGTCCAGTGCCCTTTAGGAAAAGGGGTTGATACTCTTGCTTCATTCAGTCTACCTATGAGTTCTCTGGTTTTGGAAACGCATTCGTTGAAATACAGGATCTAAAGATTTTGATAAGTTTATAGGTATAAAATTGAATTAGAGAATCATACGTTGGAAGTATCAAAATTTTTCGAGATGATCAAAAGATATAGATACTTATGCTAGGTATCAGTAATATTGAGAACTTGATTCTCTCACAGGTTACTCATCCGTGGATGCGCTCCTTGGTGAGTAATGTCGTATGGCCTTTTTCTATTTAGGTGGTATGCACTAGAAACAACTGCATGTCAATTGAATATGGTTCCATCTAAATTAGTGCCTATGGTTTTATATGGATATAGAAGAGTAGCATATCTTAAGAATGTTAAGATATGGAGTTATTCGATTTCTATTTAAAAGTAGAATCTGAACAAACTCACGGCACGTTTCACTAATGGCGGTTTGTGGGTTATCCCAAGTATTCGCAAGGGTTTAACTTCTGCCATTTTCAAGATCAATAGTTACATTTTTCTTGATTCGCCACCTTTTTATAAAAGGAATCTTTTTGCAAAAGAAATTATTGAGAGTGGTAGAGCTGGAAGTGATTCCAGAACCACAAACGATTACTGAAAACTTAGCAGAACCTAAGAATTCAATTGGACTCGACAAACCTTAGCCACTCCGCAGATTTTAGTAAGTAATCTCAGCCACCCAAGGGATACTTCGGTTTCCTCATAGACGGTGACTGGGAGGTTTGCATCATGGTGATAGTGGCCTATTAGTTATCAGCAGGCCATACGAAGTGATTTTCAGATGACCAGATGCATTATATCCAAGTTGGACTCTACGCACTTAAGCAAATTATGGAATTTGCTGGATACTCCTAAAGGGGTAAAACCCATTAAAATCAAGTAGATCTTTCGAGATCAGTGCAGGTGGAAATGTGGTAACCTAATAAGGCTAGACTTGTAGTAAGAGGTTTTCATCAAATACCCAGCGTGGATTGTGATGAAACTTTTACTACAGTGTCTGTGCTGAAATCCATATAGATAGCACTTGTCGCTGCTGTTGTTCATGACCATGAGATCTGGCAGTGGATGACTATAACGTCTTCTAAATGGGAATTTAGAAGTGCATGTGTATATGACTCTGCCAGAGGGTTGTCGTAGTCAATGGGAGCAGCGAAAGGTGTGCAAGTTGCTTATGTCTATTCGTAAACTAAAACATGAATAAAGAAGACGGATCATCTGTTTTTACGTGAGCGTCAAGATGATTCACTTCATCAAAACAACAGATGAACCTAGTAAGAAAGGTGTAGGGAAGACATACTAGGATTTAAATGACATACTCCTGAAAGGAAGTGATGTTCATATACTGCAATCGGTCAAACTTTGGTTGTCACAAATGTTTCTCCACATAAGATCTGAATAATATATCAAGAATTCTGGTGACTAGATCTATGTCAATAGATCTAATAGATCTAGATTTGGGAAGTGTCACAACCCGGGTACTTAGACACCATTTGAAAATGGTTTAGAATGGACGACTCCTAACATAGCGATGCACCCGCATGTAATGGAGTCACCCACTCTAAAGATGTCTTCCTAACTGATGAGGAGAAGGACTTGCGTGAATAACATTTTAATTGTTTTAGCAATTAAGTCAATCATGCAATATCATGTACCAAACCAGATATTGCTTTTGCACTTACTGTAGTAAATGGATATTAATCCAATCCTGGAGAAACAAAGGGAAGAAGTGAAGAATATATCAGGATGTTCTTGGAATATGGTAATGGCATCCTCCTATAGGAGGCGGTTACCGGTTCTAACTTCCCAGGTGACCCAGATGGCAAAGATGCTGTCAGAGTTTTGAGTTTGCCCTCTTCTGAGGAGCAGTATATTGGATAGGATTCCAATAGGGATACTGAGGTAAGTATGGCGCAGGATGCTGGTTATGACTCAACGGAGAATACAGCCCAAGAAGTTTGTTGGATAAACTTGTTCATTTATGAACTTGGTCCTTTCAAGTATCTAGACAAATTCTTGAGGAAGTGTATAGCTCAGTTCGGGAGATTGTTGATCTCCGCGAAGTTGAGATATAGAAAGATAAAATTGAAACATTGTAGTGGATTCACTCACCGAGGCTATTTCTCGAACACGAAAGTTTCTCAAACGAGTTTTGCGAAACTGATTAGTAGAGAAATTGGATATTCGGTAGCACACGAGCTGTGGGCATGCAATACCACAATAATTGGTCTTAAGAGCAAGTGGGAGATTATTGGATATAGTGCCCTCAAGACAATTATTGTAATTACAGGTAGGCGATTATGATAATTGAAGGAAGACCTATACAAGTAGAACAGCCTTATTCGAGATGATAGTATGCTATCTGGTTTGACTTTATCATTTATGTGTATACGTTTTACTTGCTATTACGTGTCGCTAATACATAATGATAAAGCCCGTAGAATTCTTGCTTGACTTACAGCATTATGATGGCGGTCATATACGTGAGAGCTGGGTAGTCCATAAGCACATTTTTAAATGTCCCTAGTCGAGAAAGTATTGAGACTGGGCATCGATATTCCGGAATAGACTGGTGTATACACTTCTAAACCCCGACGAAGGGCGGTGGTCGGTCTCATAAGTCATTGGTGTTTTGCCATCTAAGATGGTATACAGATGCTCACTGGAGGTGAGTACAGTGGACGGACTCGCCGAGAACTTCTAAATGGTATTGTATCTATCGTCAAATAGAAATTCTCTAGTGACATGAGTACATATTAGTCTTTTAACCTGAGATTCTCATTTGTCTCGTGTGAGTTCCCACTGTACATAGATTACTACCCTACCACGGCTCAAATGAGTCTTGCAAACAGATTTTAGTTGGGTATGGTCCCGAGCCACATAAAGGCAGTGAGCGATTGTCAGGAATTCGTCTCTCCTCGTATTACGAGTTGATGTCGTGCTGTGTTCGGTCGGCCATCCCTATAAAACCGTGGTCATGGTGGATGAGATTTACTGATAGGAGTTCAGTAGTTTCTCGGTTAGTGATGAGCTTGACTTCAGTACGAATAATCAGGTTATTAGGGATCTGACGTTATCCACCCCCTAAACCTGATACGCGATACTCTTAGACGAAGAGACCGGACAGTACGTGTTGGCTATAGTGTCCTCAAGTCAATTATTGTAATCGCAAGCACGCGATTGTGATGATTGAGGGAGGACCTATACGGATAGAACAGTTTTACTCAAAATGATAGTATGCTATCTGGTTTGTTTTTATCATCGTGTACATGTATTATGTGGTATTACAGATCACTATTACATGTTAATAGAGCCCATAAAATTCTTGCTTGAGTACAAGCATTATGATGGCGATCATATACGTGGGAGCCGGGTGATTTATAAGCACATCCTTAAATGTCCCTAGTCGAGCGAGTATCGAGACTGAGCATCGATACTCCAGAGTAGACTAGTGTATACTTTTCGAGACCCCGACGAGAGGCGGTGGCCGGTCTCACAAGCCATTGGTGTCAGTCAGTCACCTAAGATAGTATACAGGTGCTCATTAGGTTATAAGTACACTGGACGGACTCGTCAGGAACATGCTAGATGGTATTATACCTATTGCCAGACAGCAGTTCCCAAGTGACATGAGTACAAGTTAGTCTGTCAACCTGAGATCGTCATTTGTCTCGTGTGAGTTCCCACTGTGCTTTGATAACTACTCTTCCACGGCTCAAAGGAGTCGTGCAAATAGGTTTTAGTTGGGTACAGTCCCGAGCCACATGAAGGCAGTGAGCGGATCTTCGGGGATTCGTCTCTTCCGGTATTGGGAGTTGATGTCGCACAGTGCATGGATGGCCATCACCAAAAATCCTTAGCCAAGATAGACGAGAATTACTGATTTGGAATAGTGGTTTCTCAGTTGGTGATGGGCTTCATACCGACACGAAATATCGCGTTATTAGAGTACTGACTTTATCCACCCCCTAGACTCGATATGCGATACTCTTAGACGAACAGACCGGACTGTATGGAGATTGTCACGGACAGGCTCAGTATGGGTTTGGATGGGTTTTGCTCGTCGGCCTTCCTTTCGCTCAACACCTGGGTAGCCGTTACGTACAGCTAGTGCCGCTGACGTGCTTATGGTTAAACTCACTGTCAGCGTATTGACGAGTCTTTAGAATCCCACACAGAGGGTTTCCCTGATTCTGGTGAAATGATGTAGTAGCCGTATTGGATACGTGCAGGGTTCCGATCGATTGATTGTACTATGTACCCGGACTTTCAATCGGACAGTTGATAATACTAGCCAGCTCGGATTTGAGCCGGATTATTAAATCATGTATTGATTTAATAATTTACGTATATGTATTTCGATATGTATATTCTAATATTATGTTCTTTGTGTTATTCTATCTCTTCGTGTATTCGTATTTCGGTACGAATACAGGTATGTATATACTGTAGAATGTAATCCGTATTTATACAGATAACATTCTAGAAAATGAACACCTCATTTAGATTTTATCCATTTATTTTAAATGGGATATGAAGTGGAAAAAGGAGATAGGGGACTATGGTGAGAACCATGCTTCTATAGTTGCACAAATGAATTGTTTATTCATTTGCGCGAACTATTCAAGCATGGTGTGAATTTAAAATTGGTAAAATGGTTATTATAAAACATGGCTTCATTTTTCTTTAACACTTGATGGATGAGATGAAAATATTGGATGGTTCATTCTCACATGAGATTTTCATTCTCCTCACCATTAGCTTCACTCCCTCTCTAGATTTCTTGAGCTTCCTCCACCTTCATCTTCAACATCCTCTCTACCCTCTCATGTATTGAAAATCAAGATAGGAGGTGGGGTAGAGATACACATAGAACACCACCACATCCTAGGTATTCTAGACTAGCCATCTAGAATCCCTAGTTGCTTCACTTGATCTTTTATGTGAAGCTAGAGCCATGAGCTATATCTCTCGGGTGGATCATCTTCGACGGAGGAAGACCGACGGCCAAGCTCGATCCAAAAGACCTCAAGGAGCTAAGGGAGATGGTAGAAGACCGAAGGACATGGTTCGTTCGGTATAACACTCTATCACAGTAGTTAGACACCTTTAGATTGTTGGTTTCATGTTTGGATTCGATTCTAGGTAGTTGTTTCCAGCGCCAAGTTTTTTGACGACAAAATTTTTGTTCCGCAATCGGCTAAGATGACCAGGGCACTAGGAACCCCAACATGGTATCAGAGCCATCCGAACATTAGAAACTAGTAGTAGACGATGCATTAGTTTCAAAACTGAAAAACTCCGATTTCAAAACCCACTCTGTTCTGAAATTTTTTTGATCTCTGAAAAAATTTTAAACAAGTGCAAAGACTTAGTTTAGACATGAGTATGACACAGAATGAAAACGAAGCAATTCCATGCAAACTTGGCCGGCCACATCCTTGAAAAAACCGGCTTCACCTTTTCACTATTCACTTCAGGGCCTCATTTTCATCCAGTGTCTGGGGTTTTGTAAAATGGTGTTTTTGGTCTAGTTTGTTTTTTCCAGATTTCACTTAGTGTTGTCTTTGCTTTGGGGGGAACTTGGAAAGTTTCAAAACTTGAAATTTTGCATCGTTGATATTTGTGATGTGGTGTATGTGTTTTTTAAACGTCGTCTATTTGCTATATGTCGTTTAGACGGGATTGCACATACTTGCTTATACTGCTGTGATGTTGATATCTGTGATGGCTATGTTCGGATTGTCGTATGGGATAGCCTCTTGTGCAATAGTAGTTGTACAGTTTAGATTCATTTGTATATTCGTTATTACGGGGCACGCGTCCGATATGTGGACTGCCGTTTCGGCCAATTTGTATATTCTTTTATTGGGGCACGACCGGGTTGAGGTCGATGTCGCCATTGTATATATATTTTTCTTTTCTGTACTAGGATTACCCCACGATGGAGTGCTCGAGTAGCCGGTTTCTAGAGGACAACGTGTAACATCCTAGTTCGTTATACCACCGTCACGCCCCGCTTCCCAGAGTACGTTAAGATCGACACGTGACAGAGCCAACCATGCTACCTGTGATTAGGAAACATCCCTCCTCAGTCACATTACGGCTGTCTATAAGATATCAAGAACGGTAGAAATAAAAATAAACTATCTAGTACATGTCCATATGCCAGAATAAACGAGTCAAGAAATAATATGCGGAAGCAATAAATCCAATAAACAATAACATCTGAAAAGTACGTCCCAAATACGGACGGGCTCACATCAGGAAATGAAAGTACGGAAATAAAACTAAACTAAACTAGATACTAACAGGATCCTCACTGCTCGGCCTGACGGCGGAAATACTCCTGATCAGCCTGCGAAAGAGAGGATCTGGGCCATGCAAAACCCAGTGCGTCATAATATCAAACAATAAAATATAATCAAGAGGTGACAAGATATGCAGGCATGAGTATGAACAGTAATGAGTGTAACCGTAACACGAATATGGAACAGTGAAGTATATGTGCATGCGGTGAGTAATCTATGCTACTGGGTTAATTACTCTCAAGTCTTTGAAATCAATTTAATGAATCGTCTATGTAACTCAATAGTATCTCGTGCATGCCGGGGACCACGGTCCAGATTCTCGGACTGAAACCGAGACGTACCGCTAAGCACAAAACAGGAAACATATACAGATGAATGATGTCAGCAGCAGCATCTCGGGACTGGCCTACCCCCCAAAACTGATCAGTATAAGCGTCGAACTGTTGAGTTACAATTCAGCTTTCATCATTGATTTCCCCTTACCCCCAAGTTATGTGTTCAAATCGGGTATTGATAAGTCTAGAGATAATGCCAACACAGGATCAAACAGGTACAAGTTTTGTCTAAATAGACAACAGGATACGTCCATCGGGACGACAAGTCAGGAATGTCGGCATTAGGAACAAGATCAGGTAACAGGTCAAGTAGTAGTGTATTCGGTCATGACAGGTAGTGCACAGGTATCAAACGGATGCTCATAATAAAACTGTAGCAAGTACGGATGCACAAATATCTATCAGGGATTACATCTACAACTCCATGACTACGCATGATGCACATTATCAAGCATGGGGTGCTAATATAACATTAACATGAAATGATATGATCTGGTATGCAACTAGATGTATAATAAATTGTACGGATGCGAACGGACATTGTAAAATTGTAAAACAGTAACAGGGGATGCATAATGCACTAAACCATGTAATATTATTATTAATATGGATGCAAAATATAATAACATAGCATGTAGCAAGATAAACTTGCCCGGTCGGATCTCAATACGGGTGCGTACGCAGCGTACGATGTCGGTAAATGTCGTGACACACGCGCGCGTACAGAACTGAACCAAGCAAAACAAAAACAAGACCACGATGGCTGGGAACATCACTGGGTCGTCTGGATCGTCGGCGACGGCACGGCTCCGGCGATCACCGGAAAACAGAAACCAAGGAAGAACAAGAAGAAGGAGAAGAATGAAGAGGAGGACTGGGGTTTTGGTGGTTGTGGACAGAGGCGAGGCAGGCGAGACGACGACGACGATGATGGGTCGTCGACGGCGAGATCCACGGCTATGGCAGTGGCCACGAAGTGAAGGGGTTGCGGTGCAGGGAAAGGCTCTGGTGCTGGGTTGGCGTCGGGGAGTTTGGAGAGAGGAGAGAGGGAAGAGAGGTGGCGGAGGATAGGTCGACGACGAGGTTTCGCCGGCGGCGAGGTTACGGGCGACGACAGGTGCAGCGACGAGCGTTGGTTCTCGTGACGAAGGCTTCGCGGGAAAAATGGGGAAGATGAAGAGTGAGAGAGAGAGTACGTGGGGTAGGTTTTAAAGGGTTAGTAAAAAATATATTATATATAAAAGTTAGAGAGAGAGAGTCAGATTCTGATCAAGGAAAAAAAAATTTTGTTAATAATATATATATAAACGTTAATATATAATATTAAACAGTTAAAATACTATTAGAATATAATATTAGTTAGATTTAAGATTTTGGCTAATACAAAACTACTCCAAAATACGCACGGGTCGGGTCTAAATTTACGGTTTGAAAATACGGATAACATACGTGTCAACCAAAACCAAAATACGATATCCGGGTAACGAAAAATGCATACCCCAAGAATGGATACACGTAGCGTGCACGTAGCGATCCAAACGAGTCCGTTTCACTGAACGAAGCGAGAACACGATGTACGGATGCTACCACGGGGTCAGGGGTATAACGCAGGCCATGCTAGATATTTTTAAAATATATTATTAGATTATAATTGTATTGTTAAAAATGCAGATGCGAAATATAATGCAAGTACGCAGGATATACAACATGAAAGTGCACGGATTCTAATAACTAGCAGGGATAAATCATAAACAGGAATCAAGACGGGTTTCCAGCAAGCGGGTCGGGTCGGATGCAAACACGGATACCAATTTCACTATTCGCACCCAAAACACAATAAATCAAGAAATATCCATAAAGAAATACCCAAAAGAACTGGTATGAATGAACTAGGGTGTTGCATTATACCCAACTACAAAAAAAATTTCGTTCTCGAAATTCCCGGAATAAGAAAATAAACAAGCAAACATGAATCTACGAGAAGAGGTGTGGAAACTTCTATCGAATCTCTTCTTCTCGTTCCCAAGTCGATTCTATGTGCGAGCGATTTCCCCAAGAAATAAGTACGAGAGGGATAACCTTGTTCTTAAGGACCTTTTCTCTTCGATCGACAATCGACATCGGTCGCTCTTCATAAGTCAAGTCCTCCCTTACTGTCAGCTCCGAATGATCTAGCACGTGTGTTTCATCTCGAACATACTTACGGAGTCGAGATACATTAAACACGTCATGAACACTCGCCAAAGATGGTGGTAAAGCCAATCGATAAGCCACTTCTCCAACACGCTCAATAATCTCGAAAGGCCCCACGAATCGAGGACTAACCTTGTCTCGACTCCCAAAACGAATCACTCCTCTAGTCGGTGATATCTTCAAGAAAACAAGATCACCCACAGCGAACTCTAAAGGTCTTCTCGATTTATCGGCCCAACTCTTCTGCCGATCATGTGCTGCCTTCATGTGATTTCGGATAGTATTAACTCTCTCTACTGTTTGCACGATCAAATCTGGTCCAAACAATCTTCGTTCTCTAATATCGTCCCAACAAACGGGTGAGCGACACTTGCGACCATACAACGCTTCGAATGGAGCCATCTGAATAGTCGCCTGAAAGCTGTTATTGTACGAAAACTCCACCAAGTGTAGATGAACCACCCATGAACCCTTGAAGTCTAACAAGCAAGCTCTCAACATATCTTCAAGTGTTTGGATCGTTCTCTCCGACTGGACATCTGTCTCAGGATGATAAGCGGTGCTAAACTTCAATCGCGTCCCCAAACTTTCCTGTAAACTCCTCCAGAAATGCGATAAGAATCAGGTATAACGATCGGAAACGATGCTCACAGTTACTCCATGCAATCTCACAATTTCCTGCATGTACCGTTCTGCTAACGCTTCCGTCGACTGACCAACTCGAAACAGTATGAAATGAGCTGCCTTAGTCAATCGATCAACAATCACCCAAACTGCATTGTTGCCCTTTGGACTTCGCGGTAAAGCTGTCACGAAATCCATGGTTATATGTTCCCACTTCTATTGAGGAATCGGAAGTGCTTGCAATAAACCAGCTACCCTTTCATGTTTAGCCTTAACTTGCTGACACACCAAGCACTTCGCTACGAACCGAGCAATCTCCCTTTTCATGCCTTCCCACCAGAAATGTTGTCGTAGATCACGGTACATCTTCGTGCCTCCTGGATGTACGAAATATGCGCAACTGTGCGCCTCCATCATAATTTCTTCACGAATGTCTCCTTTCGGTACACACAAACGACTACCATATCGCAACGAACCATTTTCATGAATCAACAAGTCTGTTCGAAGTCCTGCTTCTACCCGTTCTCGAAACTTCTGCAATCTTGGGTCCTGTGACTGCGCTGCTTTAATACTCTCAATCAACGACGACTGTATTTGCAGCTGCATCAATTGTCCCGAAGAATGCGGATCTCCAACTCGAATCTCTGAAAATTCTCGATAAGCTCCTTCTGTGCGGTCAACAACCGAATTGCTGGCAACCGACTAAGCACATCCGGCACTACATTAACTTTCCCCGGATGGCATTTAAGATCAAGATCATAATTAGCCATCAGCTCCAACCATCTACGCTGGCTCATGTTGAGCTCTTTCTGCGTGAACACATACTTTAGGCTTTTGTGATCGGTGAATACTTCGACCCTTTCGCCCAGTAAGTAGTGTCTCCAAATCTTCAAAGCGAAAATCACTGCTGCAAGCTCCAAATCATGAGTTGGGTAATTCTTCTCATGGGTCTTCAACTGTCTCGATGCGTAGGGTATAATCTTCACATGCTGCATCAAAACACATCCCAAACCTTTCCCAGATGCGTCGCTATGAATCACCAATCCTTCGGAACCATCTGGTACGGTCAAAATAGGAGCGGTTATCAATTTTTGCTTCAACACCTCAAAAGCTGACGCACAACTATCCGTCCATACGAACGGTACCTCCTTTTGCGTAAGCTTGGTCAAAGGCTCAGCTAAACGAGCAAAATTCTCCACGAACCTTCTGTAATATCCGGTAAGTCCAAGAAAACTTCTGATCTCTGCTACGTTCTTCGAAATCGGCCAATCTTGAACGGCTGCAATCTTCTCAGGGTCAACGGCGATTCCATCTCCGGATACGACATGCCCCAAAAACTTCACTTCTTCAAGCCAAAACTGACACTTGCTTATCTTTGCATACAATCTTTCATGCTTCAATATCTGCAATGCGATCCTCAAGTGTTCTGCATGCTCTTCTAGGCTGCTTTAAGAACTTGCGAGAAAGTGGTCAATCCCAGAGATATAATGTGCCTCTAGATTTCCATGTCCAAACTGCGCATGAACCTTCGTGCCCTATCAGCATCGTTGGCAACCAAAGGTCCAGCGAATCGACTGAGCCGTGTCCACTCAGCCGCATGCGCATCCACAGATCCGCCATTCTGCTTCAAACTAATAAACTTTTCTTCCATTTCCTCCCGTGCAGTCTGCGGAAAAAACTTCTCCAAAAAACTCTGCGACAAAGTTGCCCAACTGATCGGTTTGGGCAAACGGGTCTCTTCCACGAGCTACCACTCGGGGGCAAAATCCACCAATTGGATGCGTACAACATCCACTCTCTGGTCCTCCGGAATCTGTGCTGCAATGAGCAGATTCTCCGTATCGACTAGCCACTGCTCCGCTGGCAACGGCTCCTCCAAACCAGTGAAAGTGTATGGACCAAGTCTCTTAAAATCCGCCACGGTACCCACACGCTGTACTGGTTTGGCTGCAACAGTGTTTACGGACTGCTGGACGGTCCGCAAACCTTCCTGAAAAACTTCGGCTTGCCGCTGATTCAGCTCGGTTTGCCGCTTCTGGTTCTCCAGCATCTTACGAATTACTCCAAGCAATGCGGCGTCATCAACACGCCTCTGGTACGATCGCAGTTCTCTATCCGCTATGATCCTGAAACCAAGACACCGAAGAGGATCGGTATGATAAACAAGATTCAAAACTTGCGATAAAACATAAACTGGTAAGCAATAAAACCGAGAGAAGCAAGGTAATATAATGATCATAAAACAAGGAAAAGAATCAAGACTAGGACTCAAAGTTACTTAAATAGAGTACCGCATTGTAACCATGCTGCAGTTCATAGTTACAATCACATAACTCCGTTCAAGTCGTCCAAATCCTAATATCAGAATCGAAAGAATAAGTAGGGAGAAACAATAGGGAATCAAAAGGTTTCAAGCCGAGATGCAAAGTTGTTTGTATATTGTCAAGACAAGGGTCAAGAGAAAGATAAGATTCAAGGATCACAACAACAATGTAGTAGGACATGCTCCTAATTACGGGTTTTCTGATTCGTGTATTGGGTCCACTACCCAACTACAAAAGAATCAAACCCGATTATCCTATGTCTCTGATACCAAACTAACCCTGTCACGCCCCGCTTTCCAGAGTGCGCTAAGATCGGCACGTGACAGAGCCAACCATGCTGCATGTAGTTAGGAAACATCTCTCCACGGTCACATTACGGCTGTCTATAAGATATCAAGAACAGTAGAAATAAAAATAAATTATCTAGTATATGTCCATAACCCAGAATAAACGAGTCAAGAAATAATATGCGGAAGCAGTAAATCCAATAAACAATAACATCTGGAAAGTACGTCCCAAATACGGACGGGCTCACATCAGGAAATGAAAGTACAGAAATAAAACTAAACTAAACTAGATACTAACAGGATCCTCACTGCTCGGCCTGACGGCGGAAATACTCCTGATCAGCCTGCGAAAGAGACAGGATCTGGGCCATGCAAAACCCAGACGTCAGTGCGTCATAATATCAAACAATAAAATATAATCAAGAGGTAACAAGATATGCAGGCATGAGTATGAACAGTAAAGAGTGTATAACCGTAACACGAATATGGAACAGTGAAGTGTATGTGCATGCGGTGAGTAATCTATGCTACTGGATTAATTACTCTCAAGTCTTTGAAATCAATATAATGAATCGTCGATGTAACTCAATAGTATCCCGTGCATGCCGGGGACCACGGTCCAGATTCTCGGGCTGAAACCGAGACGTGCCGCTAAGCACAAAACAGGAAACATGTACAGATGAATAATGTCAGCAGCAGCATCTCGGGACTGGCCTAGCCTCCAAAACTGATCAGTATAAGCGTCGAACTGTTGAGTTACAATTCAGGTTTCATCATTGATTTCCCCTTACCCCCAAGTTATGTGTTCAAGTCGGGTATTGATAAGTCTGGAGCTAATACCGACACAGAATCAAACAGGTACAAGTTTTGTCTAAATAGACAACAGGATACGTCTATCGGGACGACAAGTCAGGAATGTCGGCATTAGGAACAAGATCAGGTAACAGGTCAAGTAGTAGTGTATCCGGTCATGACAGGTAGTGTACAGGTATCAAACGGATGCTCATAATAAAACTGTAGCAAGTACGGATGCACAAATATCTATCAGAGATTGCATCTACAACTTCATGACTACGCATGATGCACATTATCAAGCATGGGGTGCTAATATAACAGTAACATGAAATGATATGATCTGGTATGCAACTAGATGTATAATAAATTGTACGGATGCGAACGGATATTGTAAAATTGTAAAACTGTAACAGGGATGCATAATGCACTAAACATGTAATATTATTATTAATATGGATGCAAAATATAATAACATAGCATGTAGCAAGATAAACTTGCCCGATCGGATCTCAATACGGGGTGCGTACGCAGCGTACGATGTCGGTAAAATGTCGCGACGCACACGCGCGCGTACAGAACTGAACCAAGCAAAGCAAGAAGAAGACCACGCTGGCTGGGAACATCCACTGGGTCATCTGGATCGTCGGCGACGGCACGGCTCCGGCGATCACCGGAAAACAGAAACCAAAGAAGAAGAGAAGAAGAAGAAGGAGAAGAATGAAGAGGAGGACTGGGGTTTTGGTGATTGTGGACAGAGGCAAGACAGGCGAGACGACGACGACGATGATGGGCCGTCGACGGCGAGATCCACGGCTATGGCAGTGGCCGCGGTGTGCAGGGGTTGCGGTGCAGGGAAAGGCTCTGGTGCTGGGTTAGCGTCGGGGAGTGAGGAGAGAGGAGAGAGGGAGGAGAGGTGGCGGAGGATAGGTCGACGACGAGGTTTCGTCGGCGGCGAGGTTACAGGCGACGACGGGTGCGGCGACGAGCGTGGGTTCTCGTGACGAAGGCTTCGTGGGAAAAATGGGAAGATGAAGAGTGAGAGAGAGAGAGAGTACGTGGGGTAGGTTTTAAAGGGTTAGTAAAAAAATATATTATATATAAAAGTTAGAGAGAGAATCAGATTCTGATTAAGGAAAAATATTTTTTTGTTAATAATATATATAAACGTTAATATATAATATTAAATTGTTAAATACTATTAGAATATAATATTAGCTAGATTTGAGATTTTGGCTAATACAAAACTACTCCAAAATACGCCCGGGTCGGGTCTAAATTTACGGTTTGAAAATACATATAACATGCGTGTCAACCAAAACCAAAGTACAATATCCGGGTAACGAAAAATGCATACCCCAAGAATGGATACACGTAGCGTGCACGTAGCGATCCAAACGAGTCCGTTTCACTGAACGGAACGAGAACACGATGTACGGATGCTACCACGGGGTCAGGGGTATAATGCAGGCCATGCTAGATATTTTTAAAATATATTATTAGATTATAATTGTATTGTTAAAAATGCAGATGCGAAATATAATGCAAGTACGCAGGATATACAACATGAAAGTGCACGGATTCTAATAACTAGTAGGGATAAATCATAAACAGGAATCAAGACGGGTTTCCAGCAAGCGGGTAGGATCGGATGCAAACACGAATACCAATTTTACTATTCGCACCCAAAACACAGTAAATCAAGAAATAGCCATAAAGAAATACCCAAAAGAACTGGTATGAATGAACTAGGGTGTTACATTATACCCAACTACAAAAAAAAATTCGTTCTCGAAATTCCCGGAATAAGAAAAAAAACAAACAAACATGAATCTACGAGAAGAGGTGTAGAAACTTCTGTCGAATCTCGTCTTTTCGTTCCCAAGTCGATTCTCCGTGCGAGCGATTCCCCCAAGAAACAAGTACGAGAGGGATAACCTTGTTCTTAAGGACAGTTTCTCTTCGATCGACAATCGACATCGGTCACTCTTCATAGGTCAAGTCCTCCCTTACTGTCAGCTCTGAATGATCTAGCACGTGTGTTTCATCTCGAACATACTTCCGGAGTTGAGATACATGAAATATGTCATGAACACTCGCCAAAGATGGTGGTAAAGCCAATCGATAAGCCACTTCTCCAACACGCTCAATAATCTCGAAAGGCCCCACGAATCGAGGACTAATCTTGCCTCGACTCCCCAAACGAATCACTCCTCTAGTCGGTGATATCTTCAAGAAAACAAGATCACCCACAGCGAACTCTAAAGGTCTTCTCGATTTATCGGCCCAACTCTTCTGCCAATCCTGTGCTGCCTTCATGTGATTTCGGATACTATTAACCTTCTCTACTGTTTGCACGATCAAATCTGGTCCTAACAATTTTCGTTCTCTAATATCGTCCCAACAAACGGGTGAGCGACAATTGCGACCATACAACGCTTCGAATGGAGCCATCTGAATAGTCGCCTGAAAGCTGTTATTGTACGAAAACTCCACCAAGTGTAGATGAACCTCCCATGAACCCTTGAAATCTAACATGCAAGCTCTCAACATATCTTCAAGTGTTTGGATCGTTCTCTCCGACTGGACATCTGTCTCAGGATGATAAGCGGTGCTAAACTTCAATCGCGTCCCCAAACTTTTTTGTAAACTCCTCCAGAAATGCGATAAGAATCAGGTATCACGATCGGAAACGATGCTCACAGGTACTCCATGCAATCTCACAATTTCCTGCATGTACCGTTCTGCTAACGCTTCCGTCGACTGACCAACTCGAAACAGTATGAAATGAGCTGCCTTAGTCAATCGATCAACAATCACCCAAACTGCATTGTTGCCCTTTGGACTCCGCGGTAAAGCTGTCACGAAATCCATGATTATATGTTCCCACTTCTATTGAGGAATCGGAAGTGCTTGCAATAAACCAGCTACCCTTTCATGTTCAGCCTTAACTTGCTGACACACCAAGCACTTCGCTACGAACCGAGCAATCTCCCTTTTCATGCCTTCCCACCAGAAATGTTGTCGTAGATCACGGTACATCTTCGTGCCTCCTGGATGTACGAAATATGCGCAACTGTGCGCCTCCATCATAATTTCTTCACGAATGTCTCCTTTCGGTACACACAAACGGCTACCATATCGCAACGAACCATTTCCATGAATCAACAAGTCTGTTCGAAGTCCTGCTTCTACCCGTTCTCGAAACTTCTGCAATCTTGGGTCCTGTGACTGCGCTGCTTTAATACTCTCAATCAACGACGACTGTATTTGCAGCTGTATCAATTGTCCCGAAGAATGCGGATCTCCAACTCGAATCTCCGAAAATTCTCGATGAGCTCCTTCTGTGCGGTCAACAACCGAATTGCTGGCAACCGACTAAGCATATCCGGCACTACATTAACTTTCCCCGGATGGCATTTAAGATCAAGATCATAATTAGCCATCAGCTCCAACCATCTACGCTGGCTCATGTTGAGCTCTTTCTGCGTGAACACAGACTTTAGGCTTTTGTGATCGGTGAATACTTCGACCCATTCGCCCAGTAAGTAGTGTCTCCAAATCTTCAAAGCGAAAATCACTGCTGCAAGCTCCAAATCATGAGTTGGGTAATTCTTCTCATGGGTCTTCAACTGTCTCGATGCGTAGGGTATAATCTTCACATGCTGCATCAAAACACATCCCAAACATTTCCCAGATGCGTCGCTATGAATCACCAATCCTTCGGAACCGTCTGGTACGGTCAAAATAGGAGCGGTTATCAATTTTTGCTTCAACGCCTCAAAAGCTGACGCACAACTATCCGTCCATACGAACGGTACCTCCTTTTGCGTAAGCTTGGTCAAAGGCTCAGCTAAACGAGCAAAATTCTCCACGAACCTTCTGTAATATCCGGTAAGTCCAAGAAAACTTCTGATCTCTGCTACGTTCTTCGAAATCGGCCAATCTTGAACGGCTGCAATCTTCTCAGGGTCAACAGCGATTCCATATCCGGATATGACATGCCCCAGAAACTTCACTTCTTCAAGCCAAAACTGACACTTGCTTATCTTTGCATACAATCTTTCATGCTTCAATATCTGCAATGCGATCCTCAAGTGTTCTGCATGCTCTTCTAGGCTGCTTTAAGAACTTGCGAGAAAGTGGTCAATCCCAGAGATATAATGTGCCTCTAGATTTCCATGTCCAAACTGTGCATGAACCTTCGTGCCCTATCAGCATCGTTGGCAACCAAAGGTCCAGCGAATCGACTGAGCCGTGTCCACTCAGCCGCATGCGCATCCACAGATCCGCCATTCTGCTTCAAACTAATAAACTTTTCTTCCATTTCCTCCCGTGCAGTCTGCGGAAAGAACTTCTCCAAGAAACTCTGCGACAAAGTTGCCCAACTGATCGGTTTGGGCAAACGGGTCTCTTCCACGAGCTACCACTCGGGGGCAAAATCCACCAATTGGATGCGTACAACATCCACTCTCTGGTCCTCCGGAATCTGTGCTGCAATGAGCAGATTCTCCGTATCGACTAGCCACTGCTCCGCTGGCAACGGCTCCTCCAAACCAGTGAAAGTGGATGGACCAAGTCTCTTAAAATCCGCCACGGTACCCACACGCTGTACTGGTTTGGCTGCAACAGTGTTTACGGACTGCTGGACGGTCTGCAAACCTTCCTGAAAAACTTCGGCTTGCCGCTGATTCAGCTCGGTTTGCCGCTTTTGGTTCTCCAGCATCTTACGAATTACTCCAAGCAATGCGGTGTCATCAACACGCCTCTGGTACGATCGCAGTTCTCTATCCGCTATGATCCTGAAACCAAGACACCGAAGAGGATCGGTATGATAAACAAGATTCAAAACTTGCGATAAAACATAAACTGGTAAGCAATAAAACCGAGAGAAGCAAGATAATATAATGATCATAAAACAAGGAAAAGAATCAAGACTAGGACTCAAAGTTACTTAAATAGAGTACCGCATTGTAACCATGCTGCAGTTCATAGTTACAATCACATAACTCCGTTCAAGTCGTCCAAATCCTAATATCAGAATCGAAAGAATAAATAGGGAGAAACAATAGGGAATCAAAAGGTTTCAAGCCGAGATGCAAAGTTGTTTGTATATTGTCAAGACAAGGGTCAAGAGAAAGATAAGATTCAAGGATCACAACAACAATGTAGTAGGACATGCTCCTAATTACGGGTTTTCTGATTCGCGTATTGGGTCCACTACCCAACTACAAAAGAATCAAACCCGATTAACCTAAATCCTATGTCTCTGATACCAAACTAACCCTGTCACGCCCCGCTTTCCAGAGTGCGCTAAGATCGGCACGTGACAGAGCCAACCATGCTGCATGTAGTTAGGAAACATCTCTCCACGGTCACATTACGGCTGGCTATAAGATATCAAGAACGGTAGAAATAAAAATAAATTATCTAGTACATGTCCATAACCCAGAATAAACGAGTCAAGAAATAATATACGGAAGCAGTAAATCCAATAAACAATAACATCTGGAAAGTACGTCCCAAATACGGACGGGCTCACATCAGGAAATGAAAGTACAGAAATAAAACTAAACTAAACTAGATACTAACAGGATCCTCACTGCTCGGCCTGACGGCGGAAATACTCCTGATCAGCCTGCGAAAGAGACAGGATCTGGGCCATGCAAAACCCAGACGTCAGTGCGTCATAATATCAAACAATAAAATATAATCAAGAGGTAACAAGATATGCAGGCATGAGTATGAACAGTAAAGAGTGTATAACCGTAACACGAATATGGAACAGTGAAGTGTATGTGCATGCGGTGAGTAATCTATGCTACTGGATTAATTACTCTCAAGTCTTTGAAATCAATATAATGAATCGTCGATGTAACTCAATAGTATCCCGTGCATGCCGGGGACCACGGTCCAGATTCTCGGGCTGAAACCGAGACGTGCCGCTAAGCACAAAACAGGAAACATGTACAGATGAATAATGTCAGCAGCAGCATCTCGGGACTGGCCTAGCCTCCAAAACTGATCAGTATAAGCGTCGAACTGTTGAGTTACAATTCAGGTTTCATCATTGATTTCCCCTTACCCCCAAGTTATGTGTTCAAGTCGGGTATTGATAAGTCTGGAGCTAATACCGACACAGAATCAAACAGGTACAAGTTTTGTGTAAATAGACAACAGGATACGTCCATCGGGACGACAAGTCAGGAATGTCGGCATTAGGAACAAGATCAGGTAACAGGTCAAGTAGTAGTGTATCCGGTCATGACAGGTAGTGTACAGGTATCAAACGGATGCTCATAATAAAACTGTAGCAAGTACGGATGCACAAATATCTATCAGAGATTGCATCTACAACTTCATGACTACGCATGATGCACATTATCAAGCATGGGGTGCTAATATAACAGTAACATGAAATGATATGATCTGGTATGCAACTAGATGTATAATAAATTGTACGGATGCGAACGGATATTGTAAAATTGTAAAACTGTAACAGGGATGCATAATGCACTAAACATGTAATATTATTATTAATATGGATGCAAAATATAATAACATAGTATGTAGCAAGATAAACTTGCCCGATCGGATCTCAATACGGGGTGCGTACGCAGCGTACGATGTCGGTAAAATGTCGCGACGCACACGCGCGCGTACAGAACTGAACCAAGCAAAGCAAGAAGAAGACCACGCTGGCTGGGAACATCCACTGGGTCATCTGGATCGTCGGCGACGGCACGGCTCCGGCGATCACCGGAAAACAGAAACCAAAGAAGAAGAGAAGAAGAAGAAGGAGAAGAATGAAGAGGAGGACTGGGGTTTTGGTGATTGTGGACAGAGGCAAGACAGGCGAGACGACGACGACGATGATGGGCCGTCGACGGCGAGATCCACGGCTATGGCAGTGGCCGCGGTGTGCAGGGGTTGCGGTGCAGGGAAAGGCTCTGGTGCTGGGTTAGCGTCTGGGAGTGAGGAGAGAGGAGAGAGGGAGGAGAGGTGGCGGAGGATAGGTCGACGACGAGGTTTCGTCGGCGGCGAGGTTACAGGCGACGACGGGTGCAGCGACGAGCGTGGGTTCTTGTGACGAAGGCTTCGTGGGAAAAATGGGAAGATGAAGAGTGAGAGAGAGAGAGAGTACGTGGGGTAGGTTTTAAAGGGTTAGTAAAAAAATATATTATATATAAAAGTTAGAGAGAGAATCAGATTCTGATTAAAGAAAAATATTTTTTTGTTAATAATATATATAAACGTTAATATATAATATTAAATTGTTAAATACTATTAGAATATAATATTAGCTAGATTTGAGATTTTGGCTAATACAAAACTACTCCAAAATACGCCCGGGTCGGGTCTAAATTTACGGTTTGAAAATATATATAACATGCGTGTCAACCAAAACCAAAATACAATATCCGGGTAACGAAAAATGCATACCCCAAGAATGGATACACGTAGCGTGCACGTAGCGATCCAAACGAGTCCGTTTCACTGAACGGAACGAGAACACGATGTACGGATGCTACCACGGGGTCAGGGGTATAATGCAGGCCATGCTAGATATTTTTAAAATATATTATTAGATTATAATTGTATTGTTAAAAATGCAGATGCGAAATATAATGCAAGTACGCAGGATATACAACATGAAAGTGCACGGATTCTAATAACTAGTAGGGATAAATCATAAACAGGAATCAAGACGGGTTTCCAGCAAGCGGGTAGGATCGGATGCAAACACGAATACCAATTTTACTATTCGCACCCAAAACACAGTAAATCAAGAAATAGCCATAAAGAAATACCCAAAAGAACTGGTATGAATGAACTAGGGTGTTACATTATACCCAACTACAAAAAAAAATTCGTTCTCGAAATTCCCGGAATAAGAAAAAAAACAAACAAACATGAATCTACGAGAAGAGGTGTAGAAACTTCTGTCGAATCTCGTCTTTTCGTTCCCAAGTCGATTCTCCGTGCGAGCGATTCCCCCAAGAAACAAGTACGAGAGGGATAACCTTGTTCTTAAGGACAGTTTCTCTTCGATCGACAATCGACATCGGTCACTCTTCATAGGTCAAGTCCTCCCTTACTGTCAGCTCTGAATGATCTAGCACGTGTGTTTCATCTCGAACATACTTACGGAGTTGAGATAGATGAAATATGTCATGAACACTCGCCAAAGATGGTGGTAAGGCCAATCGATAAGCCACTTCTCCAACACGCTCAATAATCTCGAAAGGCCCCACGAATCGAGGACTAATCTTGCCTCGACTCCCCAAACGAATCACTCCTCTAGTCGGTGATATCTTCAAGAAAACAAGATCACCCACAGCGAACTCTAAAGGTCTTCTCGATTTATCGGCCCAACTCTTCTGCCAATCCTGTGCTGCCTTCATGTGATTTCGGATAGTATTAACCTTCTCTACTGTTTGCACGATCAAATCTGGTCCTAACAATTTTCGTTCTCCAATATCGTCCCAACAAACAGGTGAGCGACACTTGCGACCATACAACGCTTCGAATGGAGCCAGCCATCTGAATAGTCGCCTGAAAGCTGTTATTGTACGAAAACTCCACCAAGTGTAGATGAACCTCCCATGAACCCTTGAAATCTAACATGCAAGCTCTCAACATATCTTCAAGTGTTTGGATCGTTCTCTCCGACTGGCCATCTGTCTCAGGATGATAAGCGGTGCTAAACTTTAATCGCGTCCCCAAACTTTCCTGTAAACTCTTCCAGAAATGCGATAAGAATCGGGTATCACGATCGGAAACGATGCTCACAGGTACTCCATGCAATCTCACAATTTCCTGCATGTACCATTCTGCTAACGCTTCCGTCGACTGACCAACTCGAAACGGTATGAAATGAGCTGTCTTGGTCAATCGATCGACAATCACCCAAACTGTATTGTTACCCTTTGGACTCCGCAGTAAAGCTGTCACGAAATCCATGGTTATATGTTCCCACTTCTATTGAGGAATCGGAAGAGCTTGCAATAAACCAGCTACCCTTTGATGTTCAGCCTTAACTTGCTGACACACCAAGCACTTCGCTACGAATCGAGCAATCTTCCTTTTCATGCCGTCCCACCAGAAATGTTGTCGTAGATTACGGTACATCTTCATGCCTCCTGGATATACGAAATATACGGAACTGTGCGCCTCCATCATAATTTCTTCACGAAAGTCGCCTTTCGGCACACACAAACGGCTACCATATCGCAACGAACCATTTTCATGAATCAACAAGTCTGCTCGAAGTCCCGCTTCTACCCGTTCTCGAAACTTCTGCAATCTTGGGTCCGTGACTGCGCTGCTTTAATACTCTCGATCAACGACGACTGTACTTGCAGCTGCATCAACTGTCCCGAAGAATGCGGATCTCCAACTCGAATCTCTGAAAATCCTCGATAAGCTCCTTCTGTGCAGTCAACAACTGAATTGCTGGCAACCGACTAAGCGCATCCGGCACTACATTAACTTTCCCCGGATGGTATTTAAGATCAAGATCATAGTCAGCCATCAGCTCCAACCATCTACGCTGGCTCATGTTGAGCTCTTTCTGCGTGAACACATATTTTAGGCTTTTGTGATCGGTGAAAACTTCGACCCTTTCGCCCAGTAAGTAGTGTCTCCAAATCTTCAAAGCGAAAATCACTGCTGCAAACTCCAAATCATGAGTTGGGTAATTCTTCTCATGGGTCTTCAAATGTCTCGATGCGTAGGCTATAACCTTCCCATGCTGCATCAAAACACATCCCAAACATTTCCCAGATGCGTCGCTATGAATCACCAATCCTTCGGAACCGTCTGGTACGGTCAGAATAGGAGCGTTTATCAATTTTTGCTTCAACGCCTCAAAATCTGACACACAACTATCCGTCCATACGAACGGTATCTCCTTTTGCGTAAGCTTGATCAAAGGCTCAGCTAAACGGCATTATGAACAGATCAGGTAACAGGTCAAGTAGTGGTGTATCCGGTCATGACAGGTAGTGCACAAGTATCAAACGGATGCTCATAATAAAACTGTAGCAAGTACGGATGCACGATAAAAGTACGGATGCACAGTAAAATACGGATGCACAAATATCTATCAGGGATTACATCTACAACTTCATGACTACGCATGATGCACATTATCAAGCATGGGGTGCTAATATAACAATAACATGAAATGATATGATCAAGCATGCAACTAGATGTATAATAAATTGTACGGATGCGAACGGATATTGTAAAATTGTAAAACTACAACAGGGGATGCACAATGCACTAAACATGTAATATTATTATTAATATGGATGCAAAATATAATAACATAGCATGTAGCAAGATAAACTTGCCTGATCGGATCTCAATACGGGGTGCGTACGCAGCGTACGATGTCGGTAAATGTCGCGGTGCACACGCGCGCGTACAGAACTGAACCAAGCAAAGAACAAGACCACGCTGGCTGGGAACATCCACTGGATCGTCTGGATCGTCAGCGACGGCACGACTCCAGCGATCACCCGAAAACAGAAACCAAAGAAGAAGAGAAGAAGGAGAAGAATGAAAAGGACTGGGGTTTTGGTGGTTGTGGACAGAGGCGAGGCAGGCGAGACGACGACGATGATGGGCTGTCGACGGCGAGATCCACGGCTATGGCAGTGGCCGCGGTGTGCAGGGGTTTCGGTGCAGGGAAAGGCTCTGGTGCTGGGTTGGCGTCGGGGGGTTTGGAGAGAGGGAGGAGAGGTGGCAAAGGATAGGTCGACGACAAGGTTTCGCCGGCGGCGAGGTTACAGGCGACGACGGGTACAGTGACGAGGGTAGGTTCTCGTGACGAAGGCTTTGCAGGAAAAATGGGGAAGATGAGGAGTGAGAGAGAGTATGTCGGGTAGGTTTTACAGGGTTAGTAAAAAAATATATTATATATAAAAGTTAAAGTGAGAGATTCAGATTCTGATTAAGGAAAAATATTTTTTTGTTAATAATATATATAAACGTTAATATATAATATTAAACAGTTAAAATACTATTAGAATATAATATTAGTTAGATTTGAGATTTTGGCTAATACAAAACTACTCCAAAATACGCCCGGGTCGGGTCTAAATTTACGGTTTGAAAATACGGATAACATGCGTGTCAACTAAAACCAAAATACGATATCCGGGTAACGAAAAATGCATTACCCCCAAGAACGGATACACGTAGCGTCCACGTAACGATCCAACCGAGTCCGTTTCACTGAACGGAACGAGAACACGATGTACGGATGCTATCACAGGATCAGGGGTATGATGCAGGCCATGTTAGATATTTTTAAAATATATTATTAGATTATAATTGTATTGTTAAAAATGCAGATGCCAAATATAATGCAAGTACGCGGGATATACAACATGAAAGTGCACGGATTCTAATAACTAGCAGGGATAAATTATAAACAGGAATCAAGACGGGTTTCCAGCAAGCGGGTCGGGTCGGATGCAAACATGGATACCAATTTCACTATTCGCACCCAAAACACAATAAATCAAGAAATAGCCATAAAGAAATACCCAAAAGAACTGGTATGAACGAACTAGGGTGTTACAACCACGCCTGATTTAATTAATTTATATATCGATGGCTATTCTTGATTTATTGTTGTTTTGGGTGCGAATAGTATAAATGGTATCTGTGTTTGCATCCTACCCGACCCGTATGCTTAGAACCCGTCTTGATTCTTGTTAATGATTGATCCCGGCTAGTTATGAGGATCCGTGCACTTTCATGTTGTATGTCCTGTATACCTGCATTATATCTGGCATATGCATTTTTTAATAATACAATTATAATCAAATAATATATTTTAAAATAGCAAGCATGGCCTGCATCATACCCCCAACCCTGTCGTGGTATCCGTACATCTTGTTCTCGTTCCGTTTAGTAAAACGGACCCGTTTGGATAGCTACGTGCACGCTATGTGTATCCGTTCTTGGGGGTATACTTTTCGTTAACCGGGTATCCTAATTTTGGTTTGGTTGACACGTATATTATCCGTATTTTCAAACCACAATTTTAGACCCAACCCGGGCATATTTTGGAGTACTTTTGCATTAGCCAGAAAACTCAAAGTTACTTAATAAAATATTCTTTTAAAAATTAACTGTTTATACGTTATATATAAATCTTTTAAACTAAAATATATTACCAAATATATTTTTTTATTCAAATCCTTTCAAATCTCACAACGCTCTCTCTCTCTACTTACTATATATTATATTCTTTTATTTATCAAAAACCCAAACCCATTCTGTCACATCTTCTTTCTTCCTCATTTCGTTTTCCCGCCTCGTTCTCGCTCGAACCCACGCCCGCGCCGCTCACTCGCCTCCACCGTCGTCGACACCACCTCCGCTCACCTCACCTTTCCCTCTCCCTTCATCTCGACCTCACCCCTCTCCCCTCACTCAAAACCCACTCCCCGACGAGCCATCCCTACACACCCGAACCCACGTCCCCGATGACGACCCACGCCTCACCCAAGCCCTCGTCGCCGGAGCCCACCTCGTCGTCGACACCTTCTTCCTCTCCTTCCTCTCCTCCTTCGCCTCCACGCCCATCTCCCCTGGAACCTGTCGCAAACCGCGACGAACCCCACCAAGCAACCCTCGGCACCATCGCCGCACCCTCATCGCCGAAGCTCCGATCACCCCGTCGGCCTCACCCCATCACCACCGCCTCTCTCCTCTCCTTTTCCTTGCACTAGAAACCCGGCACACCAAATCCCCGACTTCAAGAAATCCTACTGCCCATCGCCGGAAAACCCTCGCCTGCATCCTCACCGTCGACAGCCATCGTCGACGTCACCCCCTCGCCTTCCTCTCTGATCCCAGTGCATCCAAAATCCTGAGTCCCTGCATGAAACCCCTGAAAGAACTAAGCCTAAGAACCCATAGCCTTCACCACGCCCTCGCCTGCATGCCCACGTCGCCGGAGTTCCGACCTCCGTCGTCGCCATCCCCATCACCACGACCTTCTCTCCTCCTCCCCGCACCCCGACCAGAACCTGCACACCCCGACAGAGCCCCTGCAGCCCTCGTCACCTGTGTCTCGCCGGAGCCGTGCCGCCGCCGACGATCCGGGCGACCCAGTGGACGTTCCCAGCCAGCGTGGTCACATTCTTGCTTTTCCTGGTTCAGTTCTGTACGTGCGTGTGTATTGCGACGTTTACCCGACGTCGGACGCAGCGTACGCACCCCGTCGTGAGATCCGATCAAGCAAATTTATCTTACTACATGCTATAATATATATTTTGCATCCATATGAATAAAAATATCACATGTTTACTGCATTATACATCCATGTTACCGTTTAACTGTTTTCGGATAGCCGTTCGTATCCGTATCATTTATTACATATATAGTTGCATGCAAGTTTATCTTGCTACATGCTATGTTATTATATTTGCATCCATATTAATAATAATATTACATGTTCATTGCATTGTGCATCCTCTGTTACCATTTTACAATTTTACAACATCCGTTCGCATCCGTACAATTTATTATATATTTAGTTGCGTGCCTTGTCATATTATCTCATGTTACCGTTATATTAGCACCCCATGCTTGATAATTTACATCATACGTAGTCATGGAGTTGTAGATGTAACCCCTTATAGACATTTGTGCATCTATGTTTCACTGTGCATCCGTACTTTTATCGTGATTCGATACTTGCTACATTTTACTTTTAGGCATCCGTTTGATACACTGTGCACTACCTGACATGACCTGATACACCACTGCTTGACTTGATACCTGATCTCATTACTAATGCCGACAATCCTGACTTGTTGTCCCGATTGACATATCATGTTGTCTATTTAGACAACCTGTACCCGCTTGATCATGTGTTAGCATTAGTTTCATATTTATCAATACCTGACTTGAACATATAAACTTGGGGATAAGGGGAAATCAATGATGAAACCTGACTTGTAACTCAACAGTTCGACGCTTATACTGATCAGTTTTACGGGCTAGGCCAGCCCCGGGATGATGCTGCTGACATCATTCATCTGTACATGTTACCTGTTTACTGCCTAGCGGCACGTCTCGGATTCAGTCCGAGAGTCTTGACCGTGGTTCCGGGCATGCACGGGATAATATTGAGTTACATCGACGATTCCATTAAATTGAGTTACATCAGATTACTCACCACACATCACCTATACTTATACACTTCACTGTTCCATATCTGTGCTACATGTTATACACATGTTACTATTCATACTCATGCCCGCATATCTTGTTACCTCCTAGTTATATTCTATTATTTGATATTATGACGCACTAACGTCTGGGTTCTGCATGGCCCAGATCCTTTATCTCTTTGTCGCGGGCTGGCCAGGAGTATTTCAGCCGACAGGCCGAGCAGTGAGGATCTTGTTAGTGTTTAGTTTTCTTTCCGTACTTTCATTTCCTGATGTGAGCCGTATTTGGGACGTATTTCCAGATGTTACTGTTATTGGATTTATTGCTTCCGCATATATATTTTTTGACTCGTTTATTCTGACAGATGGACATGTACTAGTTAATTTTATATTTTACTGTTCTTGATATCTTATAGACAGACGTAATGTGACTGTGGAGGGATATTTTCTAACCACAGGTAGGATGGTTGGCTCTGTCACGTGCCGATGTTAGCGCACTCTGGGAAGCGGTGCATGACAGGGTTTGCTTGGTATCAGAGCCATGGGATTTAGGTTAATCGGGTTTGATTCTTTTGTAGTTGAATATTAGACCCAATACATGAATTAGAAAACCCGTAATTAGGAACATATCCTGCCACATTGTTGTCGTGATTCTTGAATCTTATCTTTCTCTTGACTCTTTATCTTGACGAGATGGAATGACTTTGCATCTCGGCTTGAAATTCTTCTTATTCCTTATTGTTTCCCCTTCTTATTCCTTCAGTTCTGATACTAGGATTTGGGCGACTTGAACGGAGTTATGTGATTGTAACTATAAACTGCAGCATGGTTACAATGCGGTACTCTATTTAAGTAACTTAGAGTCCTATTCTTGATTCACTTCCTTGATTTATGGTCATTATATTATCTTTCTTCTCTCGGTTTCATTGTTTACCAGTTCATGTTTTATCGCAAGCTTGAATCATATTTACCGTGCTTTTCTTCGGTGTCTTGGCTTCAGATGAAGTCGTTTTCGGTATCCTACTTATTTATGTTTTTCCTGCATTAGTATTATTCGATTCTGGTGCATCTCATTGTTGTATGTCGTCCAAGTTTATTGCTGCACATTCGATTTCTTGCACAGCCCTGTCTTGTTGTTGGGACATACACACTGGGAATGGGAAGATCATATCTAGTAGCGAGTGCAAAGATTGTTCGGTTATTATTTGCGGACGTGAGTTATTCGCGGATTTCTTGATGATCGATACTGGCGGTTATAATGTTGTCTTGGGAATGGATTTTCTCGGCACTTTCCATGCTCACATTGATTATAGGGCAAAGAAAGTAATTTTCTATATTCCCGGACATCCGAAGTTTGTTTTTACTGGAGGTAGCAGTTCTGTCGGGTCAGTCGAGTTTAGGGCTAGGCCGACAAGCACCGTTCTTTCGTCGATGGAAGTTGATAAGGAGGAAGCGCCAGCAGTAGTTCGAGAGTTTATGGATGTGTTCGAGGACATCTCGGATTTACCGCCAAAGCGAGATGTGGAGTTCGCGATTGATCTTATTCCTGGTGTAGCGCCAATTTCAAGGGCGTACTATCCGATAGCACCAGTGGAGTTGGAGGAAGTGAAGGAAGCAGGTTACCGAATTGTTGGAGAAGGGTTGGATTCACAGCAGTAATTCACCTTTGGGAGCTCCAGTTCTTTTAGCCAAGAAGAAAGATGGCACAAGGAGAATGTGCATCGATTATCGAGAATTAAACCGGGTGACTATTAAGAACAAGTACCTGATCTCTCGCATTGGCAAATTATTCGGGCAACTTAGTGGCGCAAGGGTATTCTCGAAACTGGATTTGCGATCCGGATATCATCAAGTTCGAGTTAAATCAGAGGATATTTGCAAGACTGTGTTCCGAACTCGATATGGACATTACGAGTATTTAGTGATGCCATTCGGAGTCACGAATGCACCAGCGATATTTATGGACTTGATCAACCGAATCTTTTCACCGTTCTTGGACCAGTTTATGGTAATGTTCATCGATGATATTCTGGTCTACTCGAGGAACCTAGAAGAGCATGCAGTACACTTGAAGATCGCACTGCAGACGTTGAGGCAAGAAAGATTATATGCAAAGATGAGCAAGTGCGAGTTTTGGCTCGAAGAAGTGAAGTTTTTGGGGCACGTCGTATCCGGAGATGGAATCGTCGTTGATCCTGAAAAGATTACAGCAGTTCAAGATTGGCCGATTCCGAAGAATGTAGCGAAGATCAGAAGTTTTCTTGGACTTGCTGAATATTATAGAAGGTTCGTGGAGAATTTTGCTCGATTAGCTGAGCCTTTGACCAAGCTTACGCGGAAGGATGTGCCGTTCGTTTGGACGGATGGTTGTGCGTCAGCTTTTGAGACGTTGAAGCAACGATTGACAACCGGTCCTATTTTGACCGTGCCAGATGGTTCCGGAGAAATGGTTATTCATAGCGACGCATCTGGGAAAGGTTTGGGATATGTTTTGATGCAGCATGGGAGGGTTATAGCCTACGCATCAAGATAGTTGAAGACCCATGAGAAGAATTACCCAACTCATGATTTGGAACTTGCGGCAGTGATTTTCGCTTTGAAGTTTTGGAGACGCTACTTATTGGACGAAAGGGTCGAAGTATTCACCATCACAAAAGCCTAAAGTATGTGTTCACGCAGAAAAAGCTTAACATGAGACAGCCTAGATGGTTGGAGCCGATGACTGACTATGATCTTGATCTCAAGTACCATCCGGGGAAAGTTAATGTAGGGCCGGATGCGCTTAGTCGGTTGCCAGCAATTCAGATGTTGACTGCACAGAAGGAGCTTATCAATGATTTTCGGAAATTCGAGTTGGAGATCGTGTTACCGCATTCTTCAGGACAGTTGATGCAGCTGCAAGTACAGTCATTGTTGATCGATATATTAAAGCAGCGCAGTCACAGGACCCAAGATTGCAAAAGTATCGAGAACAGGTTGAAGCGGGACTTCGAACGGACTTGTTGATTCATGAAGATGGATCGTTGCGATATGGTAGCCGTTTGTGTGTGCCAAAAGGAGCCATTCGTGAAGAAGTTATGAAGGATGCGCACATTTCCGCATATTCTGTACATCCAGGAGGCACGAAGATGTACCGTGATCTACGACAGCATTTCTGGTGGGAAGGCATGAAAAGGGGAGATTGCCCGCTTTGTAAGGAAGTGCTTGGTGTGTCAGCAAGTTAAGGCTGAACATCATAGGGTAGCTGGTTTATTGCAACCACTTCCGATTCATCAATGGAAATGGGAACATATAACCATGGATTTCGTGACAGCTTTACCGCGGAGTCCAAAGGGCAACACTGCAGTTTGGGTGATTGTTGATCGATTAACCAAGACAGCTCATTTCATACCGTTTCGAGTTGGTCAGTCGACGGAAGCGTTAGCAGAACGGTACATGCAGGAGGTTGTGAGATTGCATGGAGTACCTGTGAGCATCGTTTCCAATCATGATACCCGATTCTTATCGCACTTCTGGAGGAGTTTACAGGAAAGTTTGGGAACTCATTGAAATTTAACACTGCTTATCATCACCAGACAGATGGCCAGTCAGAGAGAACGATCCAAACTCTTGAAGACATGTTGAGAGCTTGCATGTTAGACTTCAAGGGTTCGTGGGAGGATCATCTACACTTGATGGAGTTTTCGTACAATAACAGCTTTCAGGCGACTATTCAGATGGCTCCATTCGAAGTATTGTATGGTCACAAGTCTCGCTCACCCGTCTGTTGGGACGATATTGGAGAATGAAGATTGTTGGGACCGAATCTAATCGTGCAAACAGTAGAGCAGGTTAATACTATCCGGAATCACATGAAGGCAGCACAGGATCGGCAGAAGAGTTGGGCCGATACATCGAAAAGACCTCTAGAGTTCGTTGTTGGTGATCTTTTATTCTTAAAGATATCACCGACTAGAGAAGTGATTCGTTTTGGTAGTCGAGGCAAGCTTAGTCCTCGATTCGTGGGGCCTTTCGATATCATTGAGTGTGTTGGAGAAATGACTTATCGATTGGCTTTACCACCATCTTTGGCGAGTGTTCATAACGTGTTTCCTTAAATATGTTCGAGATGAGACGCACGTGCTGGATCATTCGGAGCTGACTGTAAGGAAGAATTTGACCTATGAAGAACGACTGATGTCGATTGTTGATCGAACAGAAAAGGCCCTCAAGAACAAGATTATTTCTCATACTTATTTCATGGGGGAATCGCTCGCACGGAGAATCGACTTGGGAACAAGAAGACGAGATACGACAGAAGTTTCCACACCGCTTCACATAGATTCATGGTTGTTTGTCTTTTCTTGTTCTGGGAATTTCGAGGACGAAATTCTTTTTGTAGTTGGGTATAATGTAACGCCCTAGTTCGTTATACCACGCTTGATTTGATTAATTTATATATCGAGTAGCTATTCTTGATTTATTGCTGTTTTGGGTGCGAATAGTATAAATGGTATCTGTGTTTGCATCTTACCCGACCCGTATGCTTAGAACCCGTCTTGATTCTTGTTTATGATTGATCCCGGCTAATTATGAGGATCCGTACACTTTCACGTTGTATGTCCTGTATACCTGCATTATATCTGGCATATGCATTTTTTAATAATACAATTATAATCAAATAATATATTTTAAAATATCAAGCATGGCCTGCATCATACCCCAAACCCTGTCGGGGCATCCGTACATCTTGTTCTCGTTCCGTTTAGTAAAACGGACCCGTTTTGATAGCTACGTACACGCTACGTGTATCCGTTCTTGGGGGTATGCTTTTTCGTTACCCGGATATCCTAATTTTGGTTTGGTTGACACGTATATTATCTGTATTTTCAAACCATAATTTTAGACCCAACCCGGGCATATTTTGGAGTACTTTTGCATTAGCCAGAAAACTCAAAGTTACTTAATAAAATATTCTTTTAAAAATTAACTGTTTATACGCTATATATAAATCTTTTAAACTAAAATATATTACCAAATATATTTTTTTATTCAAATCCTATCAAATCTCAATGCGTCTCTCTTTACTTACTATATATTATATTCTTTTATTTATCAAAAACCCAAACCCACGTCTTCTGTCATATCTTCTTCTTTCTTCCTCATTTCGTTTTCCCGCCTCGTTCTCGCTCGAACCCACGCCCGCGCCGCTCACTCGCCTCCACCGTCGTCGACACCACCTCCGCTCACCTCACCTCTCCCTCTCCCTTCATCTCGACCTCACCCCTCTCCGCTCGCTCAAAACCCACTCCCCGACGAGCCATCCCTGCACATCCGAACCCACGTCCCCGACGAGAACCCACGCCTCATCCAAGCCCTCGTCGCCGGAGCCCACCTCATCGTCGACACCTTCTTCCTCTCTTTCCTCTCCTCCTTCGCCTGCACGCCCATCTCCCCTGCAACCCGTCACAAACCGCGACGAGCCCCACCAAGCAACCCTCGGCACCATCGCCGCACCCTCATCGCCGGAGCTCCGATCACCCCGTCAGCCTCACCCCATCACCACTACATCTCTCCTCTCTCCTCTCCTCTTCCTTGCATCAGAAACCCGGCACACCAGATCGCCGACTTCAAGAAACCCCAATGCCCATCACCGGAAAACCCTCGCCTGCATCCTCACCGTCGACGGCCCATCGTCGACGTCACCCCCTCGCCTTCCTCTCTGATCCCAGTGCATCCAAAACCCCGAGTCCCTACACGAAACCCCTGCAAGAACCAAGCCCAAGAACCCACAGCCTTCACCTCGCCCTCGCCTGCACGCCCACATCGCCGGAGCTCCGACCTCCGTCATCACCATCCCCATCACCACGACCTCCTCTCCTCCTTCCCGCACCCCGACCAGAACCTGCACCCCGACCAGAACCTGCACACCCCGACAGAGCCCCTGCAGCCCTCGTCACCTGTGTCTCGTCAGAGTCGTGCCGCCGCCGACGATCCGGGCGGCCCAGTGGACGTTCCCAGCCAGCATGGTCATATTCTTGCTTTGCCTGGTTCAGTTCTGTGCGTGCGTGTGTGCATTGCGACGTTTACTCGACGTCGGATGCAGCGTACGCACCCCGTCGTGAGATCCGATCAGGCAAGTTTATCTTGCTACATGCTATGATATGTATTTTACATCCATATGAATAAAAATATCAAATGTTTACTGCATTGTACATCCATGTTACCGTTTTCGGATAGCCGTTCGTATCCGTATCATTTATTACATATATAGTTGCATGCAAGTTTATCTTGCTACATACTATGTTATTATATTTGCATCCATATTAATAATAATATTACATGTTCATTGCATTGTGCATCTTCTGTTGCCGTTTCACAATTTTACAATATCCGTTCACATCCGTACAATTTATTATATAACTAGTTGCATGCCTTGTCATATTATATCATATTACCCCCATGCTTGATAATGTACATCATACGTAGTCATGGAGTTGTAGATGTAATCCCTGATAGACATTTGTGCATCTATGTTTTACTGTGCATCCGTACTTTTATCGTGATTCGATACTTGCTACATTTTACTTTTGGGCATCCGTTTGATACACTGTACACTACCTGACATGACCTGATACACCACTGCTTGACTTGATACCTGATTTCATTACTAATGTCGACAATCCTGACATGTTGCCCCGATGGACATATCATGTTATCTATTTAGACAAAACCTGTACCCACTTGATCCTATGTTGGTATTAGTTTCATATTTATCAATACCTGACTTGAACACATAAACTTGAGAGTAAGGGGAAATCAATGATGAAACCTGACTTGTAACTCAACAATTCGACGCTTATATTGATCAGTTTTACGGGCTAGGCCAGCCCCAGGATGATGTTGCTGACATCATTCGTCTGTACATGTTACTTGTTTACTGCCTAGCGGCACATCTCGGATTCAGCCCGAGAGTCTTGACCGTGGTCCCGGGCATGCACGGGATACTATTGAGTTACATCGACGATTCCATTAAATTGATTTCACAAACTGTAGAATAGATAACCCGGTAGTTTAGCTTAGATTACTCTCCACACGTCACCTATACTTGTACACTTCACTGTTCCATATCTGTGTTACTTGTTATAAACATGTTACTGTTCATACTCATGCCTGCATATCTTGTTACCTCCTAGTTATATTTTATTATTTGATATTATGACGCACTGACGCCTGGATTCTGCATGGCCCAGATCCTTTATCTCTTTGTCGCAGGCTGACCAGGAGTATTTCAGCCGACAGGCCGAGCAGTGAGGATCTTGTTAGTGTTTAGTTTTCTTTCCGTACTTTCATTTCCTGATGTGGGCCATATTTGGGACGTATTTCCAGATGTTACTGTGATTTATTGCTTCCGCATATATATTTTTTTTACTCGTTTATTCTGGCAGATAGACATGTACTAGATAGTTTTATGTTTTACTGTTCTTGATATCTTATAGACAGTCGTAATGTGACTGTGGAGGGATGTTTTCTAGCCACAAGTAGCATGGTTGGCTTGCCGATGTTAGCGCACTCTGGGAAGCGGAGAGTGACACAACGGCCTGCATCTCATAGCGTTGAGACGGAGAGGGCCTTACTCTAGAATTGGCGGGCTATTCGCCGCACTCGTAGGGGGTATAGGATGACCCACGGAGGGGTGCTCAAGTTACCGGATTCCGTGAAGTGCTGGGTAGCCCATTCACTTTGTTGATTGGGGTTGCCTCACTTTTGGGATTGGCGGGTAACTTGCCGCACTCGTAGGGGTCTTGATTATACATTGCACTGGCTATCCACACGATCGGGGAACGTCAGGTTTCATTTGCGGCTCAAAGAAAACCCGCGGCTCCTAGATTATCTGTTGTTCTGTGTTGCTTATCGCTCTTCTGTGATGCTGCTTATATGAATCATGCCTGGGACGAATGTTATATATATATATATATATATATATATATATATATATTTATATATACTAGTAGATGTTGTATATGTTTTGCATCCGCGCTAGTTCAGCCCCCGTTCTGCCGTTAGTTAAGTAACCTAACGGTGGATGACGGGGCCCCGTGGCGAATGCGGATGGCATATATGTACATTGTATTTTCGTTTTTTTCTGGTGTGATATGGATTAATTGATGGGACTGCGTTAATTTTGATTAATGCAAGAAAAAATAAACCTAAATGATGTTGGAACCAATTTTTAAAAACAGATATTACAGACGTTTTCTTTTTACTTTGCACAGTGGTATTCGATTATGAATATGCAACACCTCATTCGACGAGGCTAGAGCCGAGATCTCTTCATAGGGCCTCTTGGGAAAAAGTTTGCGTCAGTGTAATAACTTCCCTGTAGTCGATTGTTTTGTTTTGCATCGTGGTATTCAGTTAGGAATATCCTGCACTTCATTCGATGAGGAAAGAGCCGAGATCCCTTCACAGGGAGTGATCTCTTTAGCAAAAGTTTACGCCACTGTATATTTGTAAAACTGCTCGGGTTCCTTCAACGATATCAAGTTCATTACGTTAAAGGTTTTTCGCCAAAACCAACCATAGCCCTCCGTCATTTCCTGCGAGTAGTGCTTAGTATTCGTGTTGCGTTTGTTGACTCCGTCAAAGCGTAATGAACGATATCTAAGTGATGCTTGTTTGTAGCATATGATGCGATTGGTTAGGACAGTCGTGCGGCCTTGTTGACTCCGTCAAGGGGTCGTGCGGGTGGGGTTAATGCAATCAAGATAATGACGGGTTGAACTTGACTAGGACTCTTTGATTTGTTGACTCCGTCAAGATCACTAGGGTCCTAGGAGTAAAAACCAAATCGGGAGTTTCAAATATACAGGAAACTTGCTAGGCATGTGCATACCTTCTGGAGTGTGGTGACTTCAGTGGCTTCCATCAAATTATCATGCGATGATAGTTGGATACCGTTTCCCACTGATGGGTAGGTGTTACTCCTCGGGTGATTTTCAGATGATCCCGACTAATTCTCCTTTTAGGGTTTAAAAGAGAATTCGAGAAAACAGTGAGAGCCATCCTGATTAGATAAAATGATTAACCAATCTAATCTAGCTTAGAGTGCATGCTGCGTGTTTCTTCTCTCTCTTTTTGGAAGCGACCATGACCCGACCTCAAACTAAAACTCATAAACCAAGTTAACCGAACCTTCTTAAACACTTTGGCTATTGGATTGTTATTTAGTCGCATATATCCCTGTCGTTTCTATTTTTCCTTTGCAATTCTCCAGAACACTCTACATCACTACGAAGATCCACATTTCTTAGATATTCTATCGTATAGTTACATACGAACTCGAAGGAACTTGTTCCAGTTCGAGAATGGATTCCGGTTCAGGAGAAATTGAATAGGATTATTCGGTTGTCTTTTCTCTTTATTTTCTCTCAGGTTGCGAGGGCTCCTAGTATTAGAAGAGGACACCTATTGCGCTTATTGGATAGTTTTCTTCCAAACCATAGGCAGGTGCCGAAAGGTAGGGAAGGAAGAAAACCAATTAGCCTAAGTGTGGTGTACAGAAGGTAATAAGTAAAGACATATAAGGGATTAGAATTAAGGCAAAGGAAATTGAGACTACTATCATTCACGAAGAAGCCGCGTATATCCCCTGCCACTCCTATTTCACCTTTGCATTTCTCCAGAACACTCCGTATTATTACGAAGATCCACATTTGTTGGATATTACATCGTATAGTTACATACGAACTTGATAAAACTTGTTTCTGATCGAGAATGGATTCTAGTTCTGAAGAAATAGAATAAGGATTATTCAGTTGTCTTTTCTCTTTACCTTCTCTCAGGTTGTGAGAGCTCCTGATATTAGGAGAGTACACCTATTACGCTTATTGGATAGTCTTCTTTCAAACCATAGGCAGGTGCCGAAACATAGGAAAGGAAGAAAACCAATTAGCCTAAGTGTGGTGTACAGAAGGTAATAAGTAAAGACATATAAAAGAATTGGAGTGAGGGTAAGCAAGTATACGGTTACTATCATAAATCTGGATAGTGGAAGAGGCATTACTAGAAATACCTGGCTACCCCTTAGAAACATTTTCATGTTTCAGTTTTACTGTGCGGTGTTAATTGAAAACTGTTTTCCAAATTAGATTCTAACTCCAGAGTATGTATTTACCAGATTTGATTCTTATATCTGTATGGCGTTACGGATGCTGAGTGGGAGTAAAATATTGGGAATTGGATGATTAGATCCTCTAGATATATCAGAATTCTTTGTAATTGGTGATATTTAAGGAAATCACCTGGGTTTTGCCTGACGGCAAATATTTGGTTTTGAATATCCGTCATTATGCACCAATTTCAAACTGATATATTTGTACGTTTATTTTATAAAATGAGATATAACTTTTTGAAATTATGTCGATAACATTTACCTGTATCAGTTGATGGTTAGGTAAGGTGCATTCAACAGCGGTGTAATTCTTCTTAACCATAACACAGTTTTCAACCTACGACACACAGGGTTCGAGTTATTAAACTCGGTGGACTTATACAAAGTATTGTATGTTGTCCGATGTCTATTAAGACAAAGAGGTTAGTACTCGTACTATATTCTGTTTACTCATGGCTTCTCTAGTTTTAAACAAGTATTTCGTTGAAATACAAGGTCCAGATTTTGAGAAGATATAGGTACAAGAATAAAGTAGAGAACCATATGTTGCAAGTATCAGGATTCTTCAAGGTGATTGAAAATGTAGATACTTGTATTTGGTATTCCGTTGTACTTTGAGAACTTGCTTCTCTTTCAGGTTACTCATGTGTGGGTGTATTCCTTGATGAGTAATACTACTTGGCCTTCTTCCATTTAGTCGATATGCACCGGGAATGGCTGCATGTATTTTGAATTTAGTTCCAATTAAATTAGTGTCATTGTTTCTATATTGGATATATAGAATAGATTCATATATTAACGATGTTAAGGTATATGGAGTTGTCCGGCTTATGCTTAAAACCAAAATCCGGATAAACTCTAGGCACGTTTCAGTAATAGCAGTTTGTGGGTTATCCCGGGTTTTGACGAGGGTTAACATTCTACCATCTGGATCAATAGATATATTGTTCTTGACTCGCCACATTTTTAGTAAAATAAATTCTTTTCAGAAAACATTAGTGGGAGTATGGTAGAACGGGAAGTAATTCCAGAACCACAAACGATTACTAAAAATTTAGTAGAACCTAAAAATTCAATTGAATTCGACAATCCATTAGCCACTCAGCAGATTTTGTGGGTAACCTCAGGCACTCGAAAGGCACTTCGGTCTCCTCAAATACGGTGACAGGAAGGTTTTTGATTACCCAAACTTGTCACTACTGCTGTTCTGGACTAATAGATCTGGCAGGAGGATGAGTATAACGTTGTTCTTAATTAGCTTTAGAAGTGCACGTATATATAACTCTGCCAGAGGGTTGTTGTATTCAGTGAGAGCAGCAGAAGCATAGTGGGCAAGTAGCGTTTGTCTATGTATAGACTAAAGCAGGTATAGCGGAGATAGATCGTCTAGTTTTGATGTGACAGTCATAGAGTTTGATTTCATCAGAACAACAGATGGACCTGGTAAGAAGGTATTAGGGAGTGATGTCCTGCTATTTGGATGACATACTCTTGATAGGATGTGATTTTCCTATACTACGATCGGTTATACTGTGGTTGTCACAAGGTATTTCTCCACACAGGATCTGGATAAAATATCAGGGATTCTGGTAACTAGATCTATGATTTTAGATATAGATTTGGGAAGTGTCCCAATACGGTTACTTGACACTATTCTAAAGTATTTTAGAATGGACGACTCCTGGTGTGGTGGTGTACCTGCAGATGATGGGGTCACCCTCTCTAAATAGATGTCTTCTAGACTGATGAGGAGAGAGATTTGCATGATTGGCATATCACTTGCTTAGGTAATTGAGTCAATCAAGAGATGTCAAGTACCACACCAGATATTGTTTTTGCACTGGTTGCAATTAACATATATTAATCCAATCCTGGAGAAACGTTGGGAAGCAGTTATGAATATAAATGGATGTTCTTAGTATATGGTAACGACAGCCTCCTTCGGAAGGTGGATATCATTTTAGGCTTCCAAGGTGACCTGGATGACAGAGTGGCTGTCAGAATTATAGTTTTTCCTTTTTTGAGGGGCAGTATGTTGGACGGGTGGTCCAAGCGAATACTGTGGAAGGCATGGCGCAGAATACTGATTAAATTCAATGGAAAATACAGTCTAAGAAGTTTGTTGGATTTGGAGTTCATTTGTGAACTTTGTCCCATCAGATATCCAGACAAATTCTAAGACAGGGATCGCTTATTTCAGGAGATAGTCTTTCTCCACGAATTTGAGATATGGAGAGATAAAGATAGAAACATTGGAGCGGATCCACTCACTGAGGCTATTTCTCGAACGCAATAGTTTCACAAACGAGCTTTGCAAGACTGATTAGTAGAGAAGTTGGGTATTCGGTATCACACGGGTTGTGAGTATGCGACATCGCAATAATTGGCATTTAGTGCAAGTGGGAGATTGTTGGTTATAGTGCCATCAAGTCAATTATTGTAATCGCAGGCACGCGATTGTGATGATTGAGGGAGGACCTATACGAGTAGAACAGTTTACTCAAAATGATAGTATGCTATCTGGTTTGCCTTTATCATCATGTACATGCATTATGTAGTATTACAGATCACTATTACATGTTGAAAGAGCCCATAGGATTCTTGCTTGACTACCAGCATTATGATAGCGATCATATACATGGGAGCTGGGTGGTCTATAAGCACCTCCTTAAATGTCCCTAGTCGAGTGAGTATCGAGACTGGACATCGATACTCCAGATTAGACTAGTGTATACTTTTCAAGACCCCGACGGGGGCAGTGGCCGGTCTCACAAGCCATTGGTGTCAGTCAGTCACCTAAGACAGCATACAGGTGCTCATTGGGATATGAGTACACTGGACGGACTCGCCGAGAACATTCTAGATGGTATTATACCTATTGTCAGATACAATTCCCAGGTGACATAAGAACAGGTTAGTCTGTCGATCTATGATCGTCATTTTTCTCGTATGAGTTCCCACTGTGCTTTGATTACTGCCCTACCACAGCTCAAAGGAGTCGTGCAAACAGGTTTTAGTTGGGTACAGTCCTAAGCCATATGAAGGCAGTAAGCGGATCGTCGGGGATTCGTCTCTTCCGGTATTTGGGGTTGATGTCGCGCAGTGAACGGATGTCCATCACCAGAAATACTTGGCCAAGGTAGGCGAGAATTATTGATTTGGATCAGTAGTTTCTCAGTTGGTGATGGGCTTCATACCGACACGAAATATCACGTTATTAAGGGTCTGACTTTATCCATCCCTAGACTCGATATGCGATACTCTTAGACGAACAGACCGGACTGTATGGAGATTGTCACGGACAAGCTCAGTAGGGGTTTGGATGGGTTTGCTCGTCGGCCTTTCTTTCGTTCAACACCTGGATAGCCGTTACGTACAGCTAGTGCCGCTGACGTGCTTGTGGTTAAATCTACTGCCAACGTATTGACGAGTCTTTAGAGTCCCACACAGAAGGTTTCCTTGGTTCTGGTGAAATGATGTAGTAGCCATATTGGATACGTGCAGGGTTCCGATCGATTGATTGTACTATGTACCCAGACTTTTAATCGGACAGTTGATAATACTAGACGGCACGGGTTTGAACCGGATTATTAAATCAGGTATTGATTCAATAATTTACGTATATGTATTTCGATATGTATATTCTAGTACATGTTCTTTGTGTTATTCTATCTCTTCGGGTATTCGTATTTCGGTACGAATACAGATATGTATATACAATAGAATGTAATCCGTATTTATACGGATAACATTCTAAAAGGTGGACACCTCATTTAGATTTTATCCATTTATTTTAAATGGGATATGAGGTAGAAAAAGGAAAGAGGGGAGTATGGTGAGAACCATGCTTCTATAGTTGCACAAATGAATATTTATTCATTTGTGCAAACTATTCAAGCATGGTGTGAATTTAAAATTGGTAAAATGATTTTTATAAAACATGGCTTCATTTTTCTTGAACACTTGATGGATGAGATGAAAATATTGGATGGTTAATTCTGTAACATTTTGGAAAATTATAAATATTAATTTATAATTTTAAATATGAATATAATAAGTTTACAAAAAATGTAATTATTTTGGTAAATATGAATAAAAGTGTGTGAAATCATAAGAATGAAATATTAATTATTTTAACATGACATGATATTTTATATCAAGATAATGATAATTAAGTGTTAGAATAAGTATTTCATTCACATATGAATTTAGATTTTTACATAAAAGGATTTTAATTAAACGAAAAGGTTTTTAATTGTTGTATGGTTGGTTATATTATAACCTAGGCTAAACCCTCACCCTCAACACACCTCATCCATGCTCACAATCCTCCACCTCCTTCCACCATGACACCTCCTCCTTTCTCTACACACATCATCATTCTAATCTTTTTTCTAACTCTTTAGGCAAGGTCTCAACTGAAACCATAGTTCTTCATGCTTTCCCTACCAAATATTCTAAGTATTTTCATATTAAGAAAGAATGAGAGGGTTCCCTCACCAATTGTGTTCACATCATCAAGCTTGATTAACTACAACACTTAGGAACTTCATCATACAATTCTTGAGCTGATGTGCTCTTGTGAATCATCTCCATAGGTATATTCCTTTCTTTCATTTCAAATATCAAATCTGTTCAATATCTGTTTTTATGTGCAGAATCATAAACTAAGATATTTGTGATATTTAACATACTGAATTTGAATCTGAAACCAATAGGTATAGCAACAAGAAAAACAAACAAGACCATAGTATCATAAGACCACTAGAAGTGTAACACCCGAGTCCAATAATACTATTTCTGTTACTGGTTGAGGGTTTGACATTGCTCATTTCATTTATCTTGCTTGTTTGGTTCCTATTGCAAAATTTTAACCGGCTAGGTCAGTTTGGCATATAACAAATTTTAACACCTAAAGTAAAATTAAAAATATCCATATTGGCCTACTCGTCACCCCTAGCCGCGTGGTAGCGTCCGCGCGTCGAGTTTTCATCCCGTTCGGTGAAACGGGCGAGTTTGGACGGCTACGCGCGCGTGCAAGTGTCCGACTTGGGGGCATGCTTTTTAATCATAAAACATCTCATTTTAAAATTTGGAACCCGCTTAAAATCCTATTATTTAAATTTCAAAATTTTTGGGCGCAATCCGGGCGCGATTTGGAAATATTTCATTTAGCGCCAAAATCCCAATTTAATTAAATAATCTAAAACTATAAAATATATTCTTAACCTTATTCTGTTACGTAAACATATCATTTAAATCTTTTAAATTTAAATTTCCCACGCCCTCAGCCAATCACGAGGGGTTTAAACCCTCGTGGGCCCCGCCTCCTTCCCTCTCTCTACCTCTCTATCTCTCCTCTCTCCGTCCCTGTCTCTATCTCTCTCTTCCTCTAATCTCTCTCTCTCTCTAATCTACTCTCTCTCTCTAACCCTCTCTCTATCCCCTATATATATATTACGTTCCTCGTTCCTTCTTCTTCTTCGCAGAACCCCCACGAGAACCCTCACGAGAACCCTCGTCGCAACCCTAGCCAGCCGCCGCAACCCGACGCCGACGCCACCACCACCATCACCCTCGTCGCAGCCGCTACCCCATTCCTTCCTCCTCTCCCCACGTCCCGTGCACCCACACCGTAGCCGTAGCCACCTGCACCCGCCGTGCTCGCCGTCGCCGCCGCATCTCGTCGCCGACGACGCCAGCATCTCCCCTTCGCCCCTCTTCCCGACCTCGACACCTTCCTCCTCCTCCCGAGTGCCGGCGCCGCAACAGAACCCAACAAGCAACCCTGACACCTTCTCCGGTTGGCCGGAACGCCGCCGTCGACCCCCGTCGTCGTCACCTGCGCCACCGCCGACCACCTCCCCTTCACCTGCAACCCAAGCCCGGCCTTTTCCTCTCCCTCCTCACCGTTTCTCCTTCACCAGCACCGCAGCCGAGTCTGCCGCCGCAGCCTCCTCGCCGGCGCCCCATCGCCGTCGACCCCGTCGCCGTTGCAACCCTTGCAATCCCTGTAAGCTTCTCTTTACCTTCTCCCTTCCTTTATCCCCTCTCTGGTCGATCTTTGTCCATACGTTGTATTGCTAACTTTTGTCGCTGTTTTGGCGGTTCGCCGGAATCCGGCCGTGCCGACGACTTGACCTGACATTCCAGCAAGGTACTCCGGTCCGCGTGGTCCCACTGTTCGTTGTTTGGATTCGATCCGTGACCCGTGCGTCCGTCGCGTGTCTTTCCGCCGACGTTACGTCCGTTTTCCCGGTTCGCGAACCGTCGAGGCAAGTATCACTTGCTACATGCTATACTAAACAGTTATATATTTTTTGACTCGTTAAACCTGCAAACGTAACTCGAAATAGCTAATTTCTCATTTTGGCTGCAATATGACATATATCATTTTACAATTTAACCTAAAATTTCAGCTTGCCACTTTAACCCTAATAACGAAGCTACCCGTTAACCATATTTTACTGTTTGAAGGATGATAGCCTATACACTGGTAGTTCTATTACATTCTGATATTGTTATAACGGTATTGCACCGCAAGGGGTGCTCGAAACTTGCTAATATGATGAAACGTCTGTACTATACCAATGCACTAATGTGATTAAATAAATTGATTATTGTTGTTTAATTCATTGCTTATATCCTGCTGTTATTCCTTGTTCGATTTTATACCTGTTGTGAGCACACCCTCGATTGTGTTATATATTGACCTGACCTTGCTACACATGACATATATATATATACCGATGCACCGGACATGGTACCCTTTACTATCGACTTAACCTGATGTACCATGACCTGACCTGTTACCTGATCTCATGCCTAATGCCAACAAACCTGACTCGGGGTCCTCATGGACCATTCCTGTTGTCTATCCAGACAAACCTGACCTGTTACCTGATCCTGTGTTGGCATTAGTCCTTGACTACTGAATACCTGACCTGACACATATAACCTGGGGGTATGGGGAAATCAAACGGGTAATCTAAAGTGTAACTTAAAAGGGTATTACTTGATCCGTGGTCCCGGGGGGTAACGGGACAGAGCCATTCGTGACTCTTACATTCCTGATCCGTGGTCCCGGGGGGCAACGGGACAGAACCATTATTGGTTCCCATCTTCCTGATCCGTGGTCCCGGGGGGTAACGGGACATATCCTTTGAGTTACATGGAGGATTACTCGAATTGATTTCAAAGAGTTTAGAATAGGAAACCCGATAGAACAGTTTAGTTACCCACTGCACACTACCCTGCACTGCTTGTTTCATACTATTGCTTTATTCACGTTTATTTCTGCATTGCTTATTACCATGTTCATATTATATTATTGGTTGACATGACGCGCTGACGTCTGGGTTTTGCATGGCCCAGATTCTTTACCACTGTCGCTGACCGAGCAGGAGTACTTCAGCCAGCAGGCTGATTTGTGAGTTCTGTAGTGATTAGTTTATTTCCTGCATTCTTATTTCCAGATGTGAGCCCGCATTATGGGACATACTTTTCTATTATTGTATTGGATCATTTGCTTCCGCACTTATTTATCATTGACTCTTGTTATTCTGGATTTGGACATGTGTTAGTTAGTTTTATCTTGTTCTTGATATCTCTACAGCCGTAATGTGACTGTGGATGGATACTTCCTACCCACAGGTAGCATGGTTGGCTATGTCACGTGCCCAATCTTGCGTACTCTGGGAAGCGGGGCGTGACATGGTTCTTTTGGTATCAGAGCCTAGGATAGTCGGGTTGATTCTTTTGTAGTTGGGTATTGTACCCAATACACGAATCAGAATACCCATGTTTAGGAAACATGTCCTGCCACCTTGACCGTTTTACCATTCTTGAATCACATTCTTCCTGATTATATCTTTTACGATGTGTAAACTTCCTTCGCATATCGATTCGAAAACCTGATTTCTTGCTATCTCTAGGACTTAGGCGACTTGGGTGGAGTTAAGTAATTGTGGCTATGATACCGCGGCATAGTTACAATACGGTACTCTATTTAAGTATCTTGGAGTTCTAGCCTTGATCTATATTCAGAATCTATCATCATGCTAATGTTGGGTGTTTTGAGTTCAGGATTATGGCAAGTAAGAATGTGAAGACGTACCAGAGGCGTGTGGACGAAGCCGCCATGCATGGAGTGATAAGAGGAATGCTGGAAGATCAGAAGAGGCATTTTGAGCTGATCCAGCAGCAAGCGGACTCATTTCGTGAAGGTTTGCAGATCGTCAGCAGTCTGTGAGCAATGTTGGAGCTAAACCAGTTGACCGAGTAGGGACCGTGGCAGATTTCAGACGTTTGGGTCCTACTACTTTCACTGGTTTGGAGGAGCCGTTACCAGTCGAGCAGTGGCTAGTTGACACGGAGAATTCGCTGATTGCGGCACAGATTCCAGAGGACAAAAGAGTTGATGTGGTACGCATTCAGTTAGTGGACTACGCCTGAGAGTGGTGGCTTGTGGAGGAGACCCGCTTGCCCAAGCCGATCAGTTGGGCGGATTTATCTAAGAGTTTCCTGGAGAAATTCTTCCCGCGGACTGCACAGGAGGAAATGGAAGAGAAGTTCATCGGACTAAGGCAGAATGGAGCACCCGTGGACGTGCATGCAGCAGAATGGACGAGACTCAGTAGTTTCGCTGGACCTTTCGCGGCCAACGATGCAGACAGCAGTTGCGGTAAGGAAGCAGTTCTGTCGGGCCAGTCGAGTTTAGGGCTAGGCTGACAAACAGTGTTCTTGCAGTTATGGAAGTTGATGGTTGTGAAGAACCGGTGGTGGTTCGCGATTTCATGGACGTAGTTGAAGATATATCGGGCTTGCCGCCGAAGCGAGACGTGGAGTTCGCGATTGACCTTATTCCTGGTGCAGCGCCAGTATCTAAAACTTATTATCCAATGGCACCAGTGGAATTGGAAGGAATTAAGAAACAAGTTGGTGAATTGCTTTAGAAGGGTTGGATTCGAAGCAGCAACTCGCCTTGGGGAGCTCCAGTTCTTCTAGTATAGAAGAAGGATGGCACGAGAAGGATGTGCATCGACTATCGAGAATTAAACCGGGTGACTATTAAGAACAAGTACCCGATCCCTCGCATTGGAGAACTTTTTAAGCAGCTTAGTGGTGCGAGGGTATTCTCGAAACTGGATTTGCGATCCGGATATCATCAGGTCCGAGTGAAAGCAGAGGACATTTGCAAGACGGCGTTTCGAACTCGGTATGGGCATTTCGAATATCTAGTGATGCCCTTCGGAGTAACGAATGCGCCGGCAATATTCATGGATTTGATGAACCGAATCTTTTCACCATTCTTGGACCAGTTTATTGCGGTATTCATTGACGACATTCTGGTTTACTCGAAGAGTTCGGAAGAGCATGCTGAGCATTTGAAGATCGCACTGCAGACACTGAGACAGGAGAAATTGTATGCGAAGATGAGTAAGTGCGAATTTTGGCTGGAAGAAGTGAAGTTTCTGGGGCATGTTGTGTCGGGCGATGGAATCGCCGTCGATCCCGAAAAGATTGCAGCAGTTCGAGATTGACCTATTCCAAGAAATGTGGCTGAGATAAGAAGTTTCCTTGGTTTGGCCGGATACTACAGGAGATTTGTGGAGAACTTCGCTCGTTTAGCGGAACCGTTGACCAAGCTTACGCGCAAGGAAGTACCTTTTATTTGGACGGATAGATGTGCATTGGCCTTCGAGACGTTGAAGCAGAAGTTGATAACCGCCCCTATCCTGACCGTACCAGACAATTCCGGAGAACTGGTGATTCACAGCGACGCATCTGGAAAAGGATTGGGATGTGTTTTGATGCAGAATGGGAAGGTCGTAGCTTACGCATCAAGACAACTGAAGACCCATGAGAAGAATTATCCGACTCATGACTTGGAGCTTGCGGCTGTGATCTTCGCCTTGAAGATTTGGAGACACTACCTTTTGGGCGAGAGAGTCGAAGTTTGTACAGATCACAAGAGTTTGAAGTATGTGTTCACTCAGAAGGAGTTGAACATGAGGCAACGCAGATGGTTGGAGCTGATGGCCGACTACGACCTTGATCTTAAGTACCATCCGGGAAAAGTTAACGTCGTGCCGGATGCGCTTAGTCGGTTACCAGCGATTCAGGTATTGACTACACAGAGGGAGATCATTGCGGATTTTCGAAGATTTGACTTGGAGGTTGTGCTACCACATTCTACGGGACAGTTGATGCAGTTGCAAGTACAATCGTCCTTAGTTGAGAAGATTAAAGCAGCACAATCGCAGGATCCTAGACTGCAAAGATTTCGAGAGCAGGTTGAAGCTGGACTACGAACAGATTTACTGGTCCACGAAGATGGTTCGTTGAGGTATGGTAGCCGTTTGTGTGTGCCAAAGAGGGGTGTTCATGAAGAGCTTATGAAGGAGGCACACAGTTCAGCTTATTCTATACATCCAGGAGGTACAAAGATGTACCGAGATATTCGACAGCATTTCTGGTGGGAAGGCATGAAACGGGAGATTGCTCGCTTCGTGGCTAAGTGCTTGGTATGTCAGCAAGTCAAGGCTGAACACCAAAGGGTTGCTGGTTGTTGCAACCACTTCCGATTCCTCAGTGGAAGTGGGAACATATAACCATGGATTTCGTGACGGCTTTACCGCGGAGTCCAAAGGGCAACAATGCAGTATGGGTGATTGTCGATCGGTTGACCAAGGCAGCTCACTTTATTCCTATTCGGGTTGGTCAATCAACGGAGACTTTGGCAGAACGGTACATGCAGGAGATTGTAAGATTGCATGGAGTACCGGTGAGCATCGTGTCCGATCGGGACACTCGGTTCTTGTCACACTTCTGGAGGAGTTTACAGGAAGCTTGGGGACTCGATTGAAGTTTAGCACAGCTTATCATCCTCAAACTGATGGTCAGTCGGAGAGAACGATCCAAACTCTTGTGGATATGCTGAGAGCATGCATGTTGGACTTCAAAGGTTCTTGGGAGGATCACCTACACTTGGTGGAGTTTTCCTACAACAATAGTTTCCAAGCAACTATTCAGATGGCTCCGTCTGAAGCTTTTTATGGTCGTAAGTGCCGTTCACCTGTTTGTTGGGATGACGTTGGTGAACGAAGATTATTGGGACCAGATTTGGTAGTACAGACCGTTGAGAAGGTTAATAGAATCAGGAAGCATATGAAGGCAGCTCAAGACAGACAGAAAAGTTGGGCTGACACGTCAAGAAGACCTCTAGAGTTCGCCGTGGGTGATTTGGTATTCTTGAAGATATCACCGACTAGAGGAGTGATTCGTTTTGGGAGTCGGGGAAAGCTTAGTCCTCGATTCGTTGGACCCTTCGAGATATTGGAGCGTGTTGGAGAGGTAGCGTACCGTTTGGCGTTACCACAGTTCTTGGCAGGTGTGCACGATGTGTTTCATGTATCTCAACTACGGAGGTATGTTCGAGATGAAACCCACGTCTTGGATCATTCGGAGTTAACTGTACGAGATGACCTAACTTTTGAGGAGCGACCGGTTGAAATCAAGGATCAAAGGGAAAAGGTTCTTAAGAACAAGGTTATCCCCTTGTGCTAGTTTCTTGGGGTAATCGATCGCATGGAGAATCCACTTGGGAGCGAGAAGACGAGATCCGGCAGAAGTTTCCTCACCTTTTCCTGTAGTTTTCTAACCTGTATTCTTGGAATTTCGAGGACGAAATTCTTTTTGTAGTTGGGTATGATGTAACACCCGAGCCCAATAATACTATTTCTGTTACTGGTTGAGGGTTTGACATTGCTCATTTCATTTATCTTGCTTGTTTGGTTCCTATTGCAAAATTTTAACCGGCTAGGTCAGTTTAGCATATAACAAATTTTAACACCTAAAGTAAAATTAAAAATATCCATATTGGCCTACTCGTCACCCCTAACCGCGTGGTAGCGTCCACACGTCGAGTTTTCATCCCGTTCGGTGAAACGGGCGAGTTTGGACGGCTACGCGCGCGTGCAAGTGTCCGACTTGGGGGCATGCTTTTTAATCATAAAACATCTCATTTTAAAATTTGGAACCCGCTTAAAATCCTATTATTTAAATTTCAAATTTTTGGGCGCAACCCGGGCGCGATTTGGAAATGTTTCATTTAGCGCCAAAATCCCAATTTAATTAAATAATCTAAAACTATAAAATATATTCTTAACCTTATTCTGTTACTGTTACGTAAACATATCATTTAAATCTTTTAAATTTAAATTTCCCACGCCCTCAGCCAATCACGAGGGGTTTAAACCCTTGTGGGCCCCGCCTCCTTCCCTCTCTATACCTCTCTCTCTCTCTCCGTCCCTGTCTCTATCTCTCTCTTCCACTAATCTCTCTCTCTCTAATCTAATATCTCTCTCTCTCTAACCCTCTCTCTCTCTATCCCCTATATATATATTACGTTCCTCGTTCCTTCTTCTTCTTCGCAGAACCCCCACGAGAACCCTCACGAGAACCCTCGTCGCAACCCTAGCCAGCCGCCGCAACCCGACGCCGACGCCACCACCACCATCACCCTCGTCGCAGCCGCTACCCCATTCCTTCCTCCTCTCCCCACGTCCCGTGCACCCACACCGTAGCCGTAGCCACCTGCACCCGCCGTGCTCGCCGTCGCCGCCTGCACCCGCCGTGCTCGCCGTCGCCGCCGCATCTCGTCGCCGACGACGCCAGCATCTCCCCTTCGCCCCTCTTCCCGACCTCGACACCTTCCTCCTCCTCCCGAGTGCCGGCGCCGCAACAGAACCCAACAAGCAACCCTGACACCTTCTCCGGTTGGCCGGAACGCCGCCGTCGACCCCCGTCGTCGTCACCTGCGCCACCGCCGACCACCTCCCCTTCACCTGCAACCCAAGCCCGGCCTTTTCCTCTCCCTCCTCACCGTTTCTCCTTCACCAGCACAGCAGCCGAGTCTGCCGCCGCAGCGTCCTCGCCGGCGCCCCATCGCCGTCGACCCCGTCGCCGTTGCAACCCTTGCAATCCCTGTAAGCTTCTCTTTACCTTCTCCCTTCCTTTATCCCCTCTCTGGTCGATCTTTGTCCATACGTTGTATTGCTAACTTTTGTCGCTGTTTTGGCGGTTCGCCGGAATCCGGCCGTGCCGACGACTTGACCTGACATTCCAGCAAGGTACTCCGGTCCGCGTGGTCCCACTGTTCGTTGTTTGGATTCGATCCGTGACCCGTGCGTCCGTCGCGTGTCTTTCCGCCGACGTTACGTCCGTTTTCCCGGTTCGCGAACCGTCGAGGCAAGTATCACTTGCTACATGCTATACTAAACAGTTATATATTTTTTGACTCGTTAAACCTGCAAACGTAACTCGATATAGCTAATTTCTCATTTTGGCTGCAATATGACATATATCATTTTACAATTTAACCTAAAATTTCAGCTTGCCACTTTAACCCTAATAACGAAGCTACCCGTTAACCATATTTTACTGTTTGAAGGATGATAGCCTATACACTGGTAGTTCTATTACATTCTGATATTGTTATAACGGTATTGCACCGCAAGGGGTGCTCGAAACTTGCTAATATGATGAAACGTCTGTACTATACCAATGCACTAATGTGATTAAATAAATTGATTATTGTTGTTTAATTCATTGCTTATTTCCTGCTGTTATTCCTTGTTCGATTTTATACCTGTTGTGAGCACACCCTCGATTGTGTTACATATTGACCTGACCTTGCTACACATGACATATATATATATATACCGATGCACCGGACATGGTACCTTTTACTATCGACTTAACCTGATGTACCATGACCTGACCTGTTACCTGATCTCATGCCTAATGCCAACAAACCTGACTCGGGGTCCTCATGGACCATTCCTGTTGTCTATCCAGACAAACCTGACCTGTTACCTGATCCTGTGTTGGCATTAGTCCTTGACTACTGAATACCTGACCTGACACATATAACCTGGGGGTATGGGGAAATCAAACGGGTAATCTAAAGTGTAACTTAAAAGGGTATTACTTGATCCGTGGTCCCGGGGGGTAACGGGACAGAGCCATTCGTGACTCTTACATTCCTGATCCGTGGTCCCGGGGGGCAACGGGACAGAACCATTATTGGTTCCCATCTTCCTGATCCGTGGTCCCGGGGGGTAACGGGACATATCCTTTGAGTTACATGGAGGATTACTCGAATTGATTTCAAAGAGTTTAGAATAGGAAACCCGATAGAACAGTTTAGTTACCCACTGCACACTACCCTGCACTGCTTGTTTCATACTATTGCTTTATTCATGTTTATTTCTGCATTGCTTATTACCATGTTCATATTATATTATTGGTTGACATGACGCGCTGACGTCTGGGTTTTGCATGGCCCAGATTCTTTACCACTGTCGCTGACCGAGCAGGAGTACTTCAGCCAGCAGGCTGATTTGTGAGTTCTGTAGTGATTAGTTTATTTCCTGCATTCTTATTTCCAGATGTGAGCCCGCATTATGGGACATACTTTTCTATTATTGTATTGGATCATTTGCTTCCGCACTTATTTATCATTGACTCTTGTTATTCTGGATTTGGACATGTGTTAGTTAGTTTTATCTTGTTCTTGATATCTCTACAGCCGTAATGTGACTGTGGATGGATACTTCCTACCCACAGGTAGCATGGTTGGCTATGTCACGTGCCCAATCTTGCGTACTCTGGGAAGCGGGGCGTGACAAGAAGACTTCACTTAAAGCCCGAGCCCCAAACTCCACACTTGACCCGGCGACATTCGCATTTTAACCGGCGCCGCCGGACTTCTGAGGGAGTTTTGTGTTGGGTTTTTCTCTGTAAGTGTATTTGGGTATTTTATGATATACAGTATTGTTTGATTTGTTCCAATATGCATACAGAGAAATCTGGGAATGTTTAGTAAGGGTTTTGTTGAAGTTTCCGATATTTCGATTCGGGTTTTCGTATTTCTATGTCGTAATTGATTTGTTGACGTGTGTACGTTAACAACAGGGTTATCTTATCGTTTTGCGAGTAAGTGAGCTGTAGGTTCTAACATACGGGTGCTTAACTCGTTTTCTTGGTTTTCGATATGATATTTACATTGATGTGATTTAATTACGATTATAAGTACGATCGCGAACGTTTCTGAGACGGAGTTGACGGATATAGCTAGCAATCATGGACTCGACGAGCTCAACAAGTTGATGAGTAGATTTACATCTACGGGGGAAGTCGGATGGATGGCGTATAGCACCCCGCAACCATTTAACTAGGATAGTTATACTATCTAGTTAGTTATTAGTGTAAATTCAAATTAATGATAATGGAGTTATTTTGCATATAGTTTTATTCATGGTTTGGTGGATTTGTACGAAGGCTCGTACCGTACTTGAGATAATTTGAATATTGTGATAATGTGGATATTGTACGAGAAATCATACCGTACTTTGAGGACGAGATTAGCGTGCCGAATACGGCCAAGTTTCCTTTAGACTCGTGGAGTCATATTTTATTTCTTTTTAGAACGTAATACTTGAGTGAGCTATACTCTTTTAAAAACTAACGAATCGTTTCCTTTTTTAATGATAAATGACAAGAATGCCATGTAAATTTCCAAAATGAATATCTATTTTTAACCTAAGGCAGCTTTCTTATTTCAAAATCAACGTTTCGTTTCATTTTCAAAGATAATGGTATACCTCAAAACAAGTAAGTTACATTTAATAATTACGCTTAGATTTACTTTACATGTTCACGATATATTTATCGATATTATACGTTTCCGTGATACGAACACTTTGATAGAACACCACACAACTACCAATGAGTATTATGTTGCACGAGCACACACGCATATGTTACACTACACCTCATTGATACTGCCATGTCACTGTAGGATGGCTATACTACGTGATGCGTATGTACATGTCGATACGAATAGGCTTTATACACTTATAGAACACTCGCACAAATGCTAATAATTGCCATGTTGCACGAGCACTGACGCGTATGCTACACTATACATCATTAGTATTGCCATGACACAGTAGAATCGATATGTTTGTTGCCTATATGACTTATTTGAGTACTTTACCTTTATTACCTGTTGGGTATTGCGTATACCGGTATCATGAGTATTCATATTTGATTCTTATGAGTTTTCAGGATGTTTTACTTTTGATAATATATATCAGTGGTATGGGACGCTGTTATATATGTATATATATAATATATCATCAGGAGGGTCTATGAGATTATTCTTATTCTTTACTTGATATATTTGGATATGATGAGTTGATGTCCACCATGAGTTGTTTTTACGTTTTGTTTTACTCCGAACTGAGTGGGGGGATATACGGTTACGGATTACTACGTTATCTAGACTGAGTGGGGGGTATACAGTCAGATACATGATGGACCCGGTCGAGACCGAGGGACAGGATAGCCGCAGTACAGGTGGGGAGCCTAGCGAGGATACTCGATACCGGAAATAGAGATGAGCACGGCAGATATCCAGGGATACTGACCGGGGCTCGATTTGGGCACGGCGGATATCCAGGGGATACCGACCGAGGCCAGAGATATCGGGTGGCGATCATCTGTTGAGATGGTGTCGACGATATCTGCATTTGTGTGTCGGTGATGGACACGAAAGATTTGAGGATTTACGTGTCGGTGATGGACACGAGGGATTTCTGATTTCGGGTGTCGATGCTGGACATCCAGAGGTTGATATGTTGCTATCATATGAGGTATACAATTATGTTACGGGTTATTGTAGCCGACCAGGACTGATCCGGGGGACAGTACCTGCACATCTTTTTACGGGTTATTGCATATAAAAAGGATTTCAAAATCGAGCTACAACGTCATTATTTTGACGTGTCTGATATGACACTGGGATCTTTTAAATTGTAAATCTCTTAACACTCTTCACTAAAACAGCAGGACGTATATCTTAAATATGATACCTATTATATACTTCATACTATCACGTCTGCTTTTATGCCGTGACATATGTATTCCGCGGCTATTTTAAAGAAGAGATTTTACATATATTTTTTTGGCTACTTATGCGCTTATACCTAGATACAGGTCATTTGCATATGGTATATTCTATTTTGGGATTTATATGATGGATAGAGTTGCATTTATGATACATATGCATATCATATATTATATTAATGCAGAATATGATAGTATTATATTTATGACCTAGGTATCGTTGTGCATTTCGATTTCTACCTTGTGAAGTATTTTTATTTACTGAGTTGGCAACTCACCTCCGTTGTGCCGCAGTTTCTTGCAGATTTTACCGTTTGGATTATCAGCGGCTTGAGGCACACATTCCTTTCGGTGATTGCGTTGGTAGGTGGGTTACTGTTGTATCGTACTCACACTTGTATATTCATATCTTCTTGTATTTAGTAAAACTCCATCGACTTAGAACTGGTATATTGTGGACTTAGAAGCAAGACTTAGAATTGTGTGTTTGTGGGCGTCGTACTCATTAGAGACGACTTTTTTATATTGTTGATTTTGTTTCGCTTTTCTTTTCTTCGCCATTGTGTGTCGTATATTATTTGCGTGTCGCTAACTCCCGTTGGGATGCTATTTATATTGTTGTGTTTGTATCTGGTTTTATTCAAAATTTATAAAGGAGGTGCTGTCGAATTTTAAAACGTCATAGATGTTTTCAAAGATACTTAGTTAAACTTAAATGTTTATTTTAAACTGATCCCATCTGATGACTATTTTAAATCTCACCTCCAATATTTTCAAAAAAAGTTTAGATTCCGGGTTTCGGCTTACTTGGACCATGTCGACATCTTTAGATGTTACGTGATTTAAGTGTCGGTCACGTGCCACATTCGGGTCGTGTCAAAGTTGGTATCAGAGCGTTTGGCTTAACTTTTGTTCGAGTCTAGCTTTGACTATATAGAGTCTAGGCATGCACTTTTGTTACCTAGGCTTGACCTTATAGGACTTAGACTTGACTTTGGGAGTCTTATACCCGAACTTTCGTTATATAGGATGACCTTGGTTGATGAAGTAGGTATTAAGTAGAGTAACGTACAGTACATATGTTCCGCGGCATATTTACGATATGATACTCCGCCTAAGTTACCTTAGGATATATCTTGAGATCTTTTCTTCAATTCGTTCCGTTGATTTACCCTTATCGATACATGTCGATTGTTCCGGTCGCCATGTCCACGTGAGCCGAGAGGGCTGCGGTTAGAGATACGATCAGGACAGATTTGTCTGGGACGAGAACTGACCAGGATGACATTCCGATGACATAGGAACATGTTGGTTATCCATCTATCATCGAGTTTCTAATGTTGAGACGAGTTTCTTCGGGATCCGCACCAGAAGGTCGGGTCAATGCTGGAGACCAGCCGGACTTGGAGGCGTGACGTTGCCTTACTCCAAAGATTGTGGTGTTGCGTACTGTTCAGACAAGTAGTACCAATCATTGCTAAGATTGTCGAGGTGTTGCTTCCAGAATTCATGAAATTAAAGGTCGCCGATATTTACGAGTATAGATGGATCAGAAAATTCGTAGTCATTCAAATAAGTGATGGCTAGGATATTTAATCCGTTGTGGCGCTCCGATGCGAGATTGGTGAAGTTGATTAGTTTCTTTTGATGGATTCTGCTCAGACCTGATGGAAGTCGCGGGAAAGAGATCGTATAGTAAGTTTTCCTCCGACGAATTGGGACGAATTTGCGTAGTTGAGCCTAACCAAATTCCTCCACAGGATGTCAGAGAGCCGGATTCGTATTTTCGAGTTGTTGTGTAAGACTCCGAGCTTGGTCATAACCGAGTATGACTTGCAATTCGCGTGATTATCGTGATATGCTCCTTAATTGATTGATATTGGAGAGAAATGGAATAGGAGATTGGTGCGAAGTCTAAGTGGGCAGTTGTTCTTCACCGCCAATATTGAAGATTCGATGTGAATGCAGAAGCGCGTACGACCACACTTTCAGAGAAAAATCTTGAGAAGATGGCAGTTGTTACGAAGAGAAAGTGGATTCAGTAATGAGTGCTAGTTCCAGGCAGGCTGGATAAATGATATCAGCAGGAGACTTGATGGATTCTTTCCAGGAGTTTATAAAAAGTAAGATTGGACCCAGGATCAGTTGTTTGGCGCGCACGCAGAGGTTAGAGATCACCGTCGTCGACATGTTGCATTGCAAGAACTGGACTGCTTAGCAAGGAAGTGTCTTGAGAGGTATCAGCAGTAGAACTGATTGTGTCGTTACTCCTTACCGGACGATTGTAAAAAGAGGCCATGGCGTTAGAAGATCCGCAAGAAGAACCAGAATTAAGAGATAGAGAACGCTAGACCGTGGCAGAAGGCAAGTGGTAATCCTTGCTATACCAGTTCCGGGTGTGTAGGCACCTTTCGACATTGAAGAAGATACACTTCGATGTCATTTGTTTACGATTTGCATTTTTATGATTCGAATATTTCGTTTTAAACATTTAAGAAAGGACAACTCGACGTCCGTTATTTTGATTTATGTATTTTGAAGATTTGAGGGTCACACAAATGTTTTGCGCACACCAGATGCACTTGTTTAAGATTTCTGTGCGAGGTGATTGCACTCAATTGGAGTGTTGTGTACACCAGATGCACTAGAATGATATTTTCATGGATATCAGTTGCACATGATTAAGAGACTATATATATATATTTATACTTTAGGTATATTCGGTATGATTTTGTGCACACCAGTTGCATGTTTTGATAGTTTGTGCACCCCGATGCACTTGAGATTTGTTTTGTGCACCCCGATGCACTTGATGTTTTCTTTGTGCACCATGATGCACTTGATTTTGATTTTGTGCACCCCGATGCACTGAGTATTGATTTTGTGCACTTTAGATACACTTGATATATGTTCCATGCACAGTTGATACAGTGGATATCGTTTCGTGCACACCTGTTGCACTTAGCGCTGTTTTGTTTTCATGCACACTCGTGGCATGTATTTGGATTTTCATGCAAAACCGTTATGGTTGATTTCATTTTCGGGCACTGTATTTGATGTAATATATTATGGATTTGAACTTATTTTCGTTTGGTCGTATGTTTTAGATATTGCACTACGGCTATGGCAACGAGCGTGTAATGGATGTGCACAACTGATTTAGTATTTGGAATTTTACATCATAACTAATGTAATTCTCATAGCAACCGCTGGAGTTACAGTTATGTGGGTTTTATATCTTTTTGAGTTTTCACGCACGCTGTTGCGTTATGTTACGTTTAGCTCGTGTGGGACTTTTGAGTTCCGTTATACTGAGCGAACCATATGTTTTAAAATTTGGACCCCGGCAAATTGTTTGGAAATAAGTTGATTTGATTGAGAAAAATGTTTTATGATAAGGGTTAAATTTAAATTCGGGGACCAAATTTCTTTAAGGGGGAGATATTTTAACATTTTGAAAAATTATAAATATTAATTTATAATTTTAAATATGAATATATAAGTTTACAAAAAATTTAATTATTTTGGTAAATATGAAGAAAAGTGTGAAATCATAAAAATGATGTATTAATTATTTTAACATGACATGATATTTTATATCAAGATAATGATAATTAAGTGTTAGAATAAGTATTTCATTCTTTTTACATATGAATTTAGATTTTTACATAAAAGGATTTTAATTAAAGGAAAAGGTTTTTAATTGTTGTATGGTTGGTTATATTATAACCTAGGCTAAACCCTTACCCTCAACACACCTCACCCATGCTCACAATCATCCACCTCCTTCCAACTTTACACCTCCTCCTTTCACCATGACACCTCTTCCTTTCTCTACACATCCTCACCCTAATCTTTCTTCTAACTGTTTAAGCAAGGTCTCAACTAAAACCATAGTTCTTCATGCTTTCCCCACCAAATATTCTAAGTATTTTCATATTAAGAAAGAATGAGAGGGTTCCCTCACCAATTGTGTTCACATCATCAAGCTTGATTAACTACAACACTTAGGAACTTCATCATACAATTCTTGGGCTGATGTGCTCTTGTGAATCATCTCCATAGGTATATTCCTTTCTTTCTTTTCAAATATCAAATCTGTTCAATATCTGTTTTTATGTGCAGTATCATAAACTAAGATATTTGTGATATTTAATATACTGAATTTGAATCTGGAACCAATAGGTGTAGCAATAAGGAAAACAAACAAAACTATAGTATCATAAGACCACTAGGAGACTTCACTTAAAGCCCGAGCCCTAAACTCCACACTTGACCCGGTGACATTCGCATTTTAACCGGCGCCGCCGGACTTCTGAGGGAGTTTTGAGTTGGGTTTTTCTCTGTAGGTGTATTTGGGCATTGTATGATATCCAATATTGTTTGATTTGTTCCAATATGCATACAAAGAAATCTGGGAATGTTTAGTAAGGGTTTTGTTAAAGTTTCCGATATTTCGATTCGGGTTTTCGTATTTCTGTGCCGTAACCGATTTGTTGACGTGTGTACGTTAACAACAGGGTTATGTTGTCGTTTTGTGAGTAAGTGAGCTGTAGGTTCTAACTTACGGGTGCTTAGCTCGTTTTCTTGGTTTTCGATATGATATTTACATTGATGTGATTTAATTACGATTATAGGTACGATCGCGAAGGTTTCCAAGACGGAGTTGACGGACATAGCAATCATGGATTCGACGAGCTCGACAAGTTGGTGAGTAAATTTATATCTACGGGGGAAATCGGGTGGATGGCGTATAACACCCCCGCAACCATTTAACTAGGATAGTTATACTATCTAGTTAGTTATTAGTGTAAATTCAAATTAATGATATTGGAGTTATTTTGCATATAGTTTTATTCATGGTTTGGTGGATTTGTACGAAGGATCATGCCATACTTGAGATAATTTGGATATTGTGATAATGTGGATATTGTATGAGGAATCATACCGTACTTGTGATGACGAGATTAGCGTGCCGAATACGACCAAGTTGACTTTAGACTCGTGGAGTCATATTTTATTTCTTTTTAGAACGTAATACTTGAGTGAGCTATACTCTTTTAAAAACTAACGAATCGTTTCCCTTTTTTAATGATAAATGACAAGAATGCCATGTAAATTTCCAAAATGAATATCTATTTTTAACCTAAGGCAACTTTCTTATTTCAAAATCAACGTTTCGTTTCATTTTCAAAGATAATGGTATACCTCAAAACAAGTAAGTTACATTTAATAATTACGCTTAGATTTACTTTACATGTTCACGATATATTTATCGATATTATACGTTTCCGTGATACGAACACTTTGATAGAACACCACACAACTACCAATGAGTATTATGTTGCACGAGCACACACGCATATGTTACACTACACCTCATTGATACTGCCATGTCACTGTAGGATGGCTATACTACGTGATGCGTATGTACATGTCGATACGAATAGGCTTTATACACTTATAGAACACTCGCACAAATGCTAATGATTGCCATGCTGCACGAGCACTGGCGCGTATGCTACACTATACATCATTAGTATTGCCATGACACAGTAGAATCGATATGTTTGTTGCCTATATGACTTATTTGAGTACTTTACCTTTATTACCTGTTGGGTATTGCGTATACCGGTATCATGAGTATTCATATTTGATTCTTATGAGTTTTCAAGATGTTTTACTTTTGATAATATATATCAGTGGTATGGGACGTTATATATGTATATATATAATATATCATCAGGAGGGTCTATGAGATTATTCTTATTCTTTACTTGATATATTTGGATATGATGAGTTGATGTCCACCATGAGTCGTTTTTACGTTTTGTTTTACTCCGAACCGAGTGGGGGATATACGGTTACGGATTACTACGTTATCCAGACTGAGTGGGGGGTATACAGTCAGATACATGGTGGACCCGGTCGAGATCGAGGGGCAGGATAGCCACAGTAGAGGTGGGGAGCCTAACGAGGATACTCGATACCGGAGATAGAGATGAGCACGGCAGATATTCAGGAGATACTGACCGGGACTCGATTTGGACACGGCGTATATCCAAGGGATACCGACCGAGACCAGGGATATCGGGTAGCAATCATCTGCTGAGATGGTGTCGACGATATCTGCATTTGTGTGTCGGTGATGGACACGAGAGATTTGAGAATTTGCGTATCGGTGATGGACAAGATTTCTGATTTCGGGTGTCGATGTTGGACATCCAGAGGTTTGATATGTTGCTATCATATGAGGTATACAATTATGTTATGAGTTATTGTAGCCGACCAGGACTGATCCGGGAGACAGTACCTGCACATCTTTTTACGGGTTATTGCATATAAAAAGGATTTCAAAATCGAGCTATAACGTCATTATTTTGACGTGTCTGATATGACACTGGGATCTTTTAAATTGTAAACCTCTTAACACTCTTCACTAAAACAGCACGACGTATATCTTAAATATGATACCTATTATATACTTCATACTATCACGTCTGCTTTTATGCCGTGACATATGTATTCCGCGGCTATTTTAAAGAAGAGATTTTACATATATTTTTTCGGCTACTTATGCGCATATACCTAGATACAGGTCATTTGCATATGGTATATTCTATTTTGGGATTTATATGATGGATAGAGTTGGATTTATGATACATATGCATATCATATATTATATTAATGCAGAATATGATAGTATTATATTTATGACCTAGGTATCTGTTGGAGATAGTGCCCTCAGAGTCAATTATTAGGTCACAGGTACGTGATTGTAATGATTGAGGGAGGACCTATCCCAGTAGGACAGTCTTACTCGAGATGATAGTATGCTATCTGGTTTACCTTTATCATCGTGTACTGCTTTAGGTGACCTGACACGTCGCTATTACACGTTGATAGAGCCCCTAGGATTCTTGCTTGACCACCAGCAGTATGAGGGCGATCATATAAGTGGGAGCTGGGGTCTATAAGCTTATCCTTAAAAGGTCCCTAGTCGTGGGAGTTTCGAGACTGGGCATCGATACTCCATTAGTAGACTAGTGTATACAGTCGAGACCCCGACGAAGGGCGGTGGCCGGTCTCACAAGCCACTGGTGTCAGTTGGATCACCTAAGATGTATACAGGTGCTCATTGGGTTATGAGTACACCGGACAGGACTCGCCGGGAACATGCTAGTTGGTCATATACCAGACGTCAGATGGCAGTTCCCTGGTGACATGTGTGCAGGTTAGTTCATCGACCTGGGGATCGTCATTTGTCTCGTGTGAGTTCCCACTGTACTTTGATTACTACCCTACCACGGCTCAAAGGAGTCGTGCAAACAGGTTTTAGTTGGGTACAGTCCCGAGCCACATGGAGGCAGTGAGCGTATCTTCAGGGGTTCGTCTCTCCCGGTATTGGGGGTGAGGTCGTGCTGTGTCTAGGAGAGCCATTACACAAAGTCCTTGGCCAAGGCAAGGAGATTTACTGGTAGGTATTCCAGTAGTATCTCAGGGTGTTCTGGGCTACACTCCGACACGACTTGTACCGCTTTTGGGGGTCTGACTTTTACCAACCCCCTAGGCCCGCCATGCGATGCTCATAGACGAACGGACCGGACTGCACGGATATTGTCACTGACAGGCTCAGTTGGGTGTCGGGGTGAGCTTCCTCATCGACGTCCCTTTTGGTCAATAGCTGGTGGCCCGTCACGTATTGGCATATACCTCTGACGTGCTAGTGGTTAAATCCACAGCCATAGTATTGACGAGTCTTTAGAGTCCACCACATTTACAGTTACTCAAGCTTTCGGGCGAAAGGTTGTAGAGGCCGTATGGAGATATGGCAAGGTCCGATCAGATACGTGCGGTATTGCACGGATCAGGATCGGACAGTTTGTACTATAGGCCGTATGGTTATATGGCAGGGTTCGATCAGATACGTGCGGTATTGCACGGATCAGGATCGAACAGATATTACTAGCCGGCTTTGGTTTAAGCCGGATCCTAGTATAGTACAGTGTAGACTTTGTCTCATTGCATTTGTATTTCGGTCGAAATACAGATGCGGGTGTGTATGCACAGTATCGGGGTTTTCCTGTAATTTATTACGGGACCAGTTTTCTGGAGTTGCCAGTTTGCTTTCCGTTTCGGCCGATTTCCATTGTTCCGTTCATTGGCCGAAGATTGGTGGAGGAGGGTTTATTTGCATTGTTGCAAATAGGCATTAGTGGAGGGGGTTCTTTGCATCTTGATGCATCATGATGGCTTTCATGATGTGCACCATCATTGACTTGTTTTGACTCCATCATGGCTTGACTTTTAAAGTCATGATTGTTGATGATGTTGAGGGGTATGGTTGTTGAGTGAGGACTTTTCTTTGTGATGATTTCTTTTGAATGATAACAATTCTCTCTCTCTCTTTTTTCCACCCACCCCCTTGTTGTTCTCTCTCTCTCCAATCACACATGAAGGGGGGGGCGGCCATTCCTTGATGGGAATGGGATTCATTTCATTTGGTGTGTGGAGAAAAATATGATACATTCCTCCTTGAGTATGCTCCATTTTTCTCACCTCTCTCCAAGCTCTCTTTTCCTTCACCAATGGCAATTCCACAAACCCCAAAAAATTGAGACTTGCTCACTACATATTCTACAACGAACCTTGGGCACGTCGGGTAGCCGGCTTCGTGCCCGAGTTGCCTCGGCATTGAGGTGGGAGCCCGTAAACGATGTAGGCAACGTGGTGCACTTCCGGCGTCGGATTGACGGCCGGGGCGCCGCCGTGCACTTACAGTGGTATCAGAGCCTCGCCATTAACTTAGTCTAGCTTTGTGTAATGTGTTTGCATTTCCGATCGATCAAAAAGTCCAAAAACCCGTATTTTGTCGCATCAGTTTTCTGTTGAAAATTTTTGGTCTCGAAAATTTTTTCAGGTTGTAAAATATTAATGTACTGGAGATTTCAAGGCTACTGAGAAAATTCGAGAGTGTCAGTCAACAGTACAAGCGCGGAAGCGCGGCCTGACCTTCCTTAAGCGCCGCCCTTCCGCCGCTTACTGTTCTGATCCCTGCATCAAATTTCTTCAGTAGTTTTCTGGGCTTAAAGTATGGGTTTTGGAATATTAAAATTGGGCCAATTATTTCTGTGACTGCTACAGTATTCTTTGTGGGCCCACTTGTTAAAGTTTGATCAATCGGATATTTTAAACACATTTTTCACAGTATTTACATTATATCTGCGACCGTGAATATCACTCGATCGGTAAATCCGGTCTAACTGCTATAGCCCGGTTAGACGGATTTGCGAACGTGACTTTCACGTTGATGTTCTATGTATTTGCTGTGATGTTGCGGATCGGTCGTGGGGATAGCCTGGATGCAATGCTAGTACTGTGCTGTTGTATTATGTACATTTGATATTGCGGGGCGAGCGTCCGACTTGTGGACTGCCGTCACTGCCGGATTGTATTATTATTTTGGGGCACGACCTGGTTGCGGTCGATGTACCCGGTGTATGTATATTTTACTTTCTGTACTAGGATTGCCCCGCGGAGGGGTGCACGGATAGCCGGGTTCTGGAGGGCAACAAGCCCGCATCTCATGGCATTGAGACGGAGGGGGCTTCACTCTAGGATTGGCGGGCTATTCGCCGCACTCGTAGGGGGTACAGGTTGACCCAGGAGGGGTGCCCAAGTTGCCGGATTCCGTGAAGTGCTGGGTGGTCCATTCACGGCGCTGAAGGGGGCTGCCTCGCTTCAGGTTTTGGCGGGTGACTTGCCGCGCCCGTAGGGGTCTAGGATTTCATTGCACAGGCTATCCACACGACCAGGGGAACGTCGGGTTTCAGCGGCTCTGTGAAACCCGGGGATCCCAGATATCTGTATTGTTTCTGTGATGCTGTACATTTCTGTGATGTTGCATTTTATTCACGCCTTGAGCGAAATATAATATATTGGTATATATATTAGTAGATGTTGTATATGTTTTGCATCCGCGCTAGTCCAGTCCCCGCTCTGTCGTTAGTAAGCTAACCTAACGGGTAATGACGGGACCCAGTGGCGAATGCGGATGGCATATACGTACATCAGTATATTTTCGTTCTTTTTGGTGTGATCAATTGATGGGACTGCATTGATTCGGATCAATGCAAAGTTAAAAACAAACCTAATCTGATGTTGTTGGAACACTTTTTCAAAAGGCTGTTATTGCAAGGACGTTTACTTTTGTTTTGCATCGTGGTATTCATTGGAATATCCTGCTCCTCAGTCGACGAGGCAAGGGCCGAGATCCCTTCACCGGGAGTGACCCCTTGGACAGAAGTTTGCGTCAAGGCATTAACTTCACTATAGCCGATTACTTTTGCTTTGCATCGCGGTATTCAGTTGGAATATCCTGCACCCCATTCTACGGGGAAAGAGCCGAGATCCCTTCACCGGGAGTGACCTCTTTAGCAACGGTTGTCGTCACTATATTTTCAAAAAGCTATCAGTTCCTTCAACGATATCAAGTTCTTTACGTTAAAGGTTTTCGCCAGAAACCATTCGTAGCCCTCCGTCGTTTCAGACGGGTAGCACGTAGTATTCATGCTATGTTTGTTGACCTTCGTCAAGGCATAGTGTATGGTAGCTGCCTGTTACCTTTCTGCTGCATAGATAGATGCGTTGGTTTGGGACAGTCGTATAGCCTTGTTGACCTTCGTCAAGGGTTTGTACGGGTGGATTCAGATTAACCCTGGATAATGACGGGTAGAACTTGACATGTGACTTATGATTTGTTGACCTTCGTCAAGGTCATAAGAGCATGGGGCAGAAATCACATCGGGAGTTTCAAAAGTACTGAAACTTGCCAGATATGCGCATACCTTCTGGAGTGTGATACCGTGAGCGGATTCCGTCACGTTGTCATGCGATGAGAGTTGGATCCCGATTCCCACTGATGAGTTAGTTTACTCCTCGGGTGACCCCGACTAATTCTTCTTTCAGGTTTGGAGGAGAATTTGAGGTACAGTGGGAGGATTCCAGATTAGATAAATTGGTGACCATTCTGATCTAGGTTAGAGTGCACGCTGAGTGTTTCTTTTCTCTCTCTCTTTGGCAGCGACCATTGACCCGACCCTAAGACTTTGACTCAGTGACCAAGTTGACCGAACCTTCTAAACACTGGCTTTTGGATTGTCAGAGTTGCAGACCTCATTGCCACTCCTACTTTTACCCTTTTCTCCGGGACACCCCGTATTGCTACGAACGTCCACTTCCATTGGACAAAACCATCGTATGGTTAGATACGAACTCGACAGATTTATTCGAGGATGGTTTCCGGTTCTGGAGAAAACGGATAGAATTATTCAGTTGTCTTTTCCTTTTACCCTCTCTCAGGTTACGAGTACTCCTTGGTTTAGGGGTAGCACACCTATTACGCAAATTGGATCGTCTTCTTCCAAACCATAGGCAGGTGCCGACCGGTAGGGAATGAAGAAAACCAATTAGCATAAGGATGGTGTGCAGAAGGTATTAAGTTCAGACAAAGCAAGGGATTAGTAAGAGGGCAAAGTAAATTGCAACAGATATTCACGACCAAACCAAATATTTCATTACCACTCCCACATCACCTTTGTATTTCTCCAGGACACTCCGTATCACTACGAAGATCCACAGTTTATTTGGATACTCCATCGTATGGTTATATACGAACTCGAATGGAACTTGTTCCAGTTCGGGGATGGATTCTGGTTCAGGAGAAATAGGAATAAGGTTTATTCGGTTGTCTTTTATCTTCACCTTCTCTCGTGTTGCGAGTGATCCTAGGATTAGGACAGTACACCCATTATGCTTTTTGGATAGTCTTCTTCCAAACCATAGGCTGGTGCCGAACGGTAGGGAAGGAAGAAAACCATTTGGCCTAAAGGGGTGTGCAGAAGGTAAAGACTAAAGACATATGAAGGGATTTGGAGAGGTGGCAAAGGATTATACGGTTACAGTCGTGAATCTGGTAGAGGCATTACTAAGAATACCGGGATACCCCATCGGAACATTTCAATGTTTCAGGTTCGCTGTGTACTGTTAAAAGAAAACTGATTTCCCGATTGGACACTTGCTCCAGGGTATGTATTTACCAGGTATGACTCTCACATCTGTATGGTTTTACAGATGATGAGTGGGAGTAAGTTATTGGGAATTGGGTGATTATCCCCATTATATCGGGATTCGTTGTAATCAGTGATATTTGAGGAAATCACCTGGGCTGTTTGCCGGTCGGCAAATATTTGGTTTTGAATATCCGCTGTTATGCACCAATATCAAAATGATATATCTGTACGTCTATTTTCATAGAGTGAGATATACCTTTCTGAAATTATGTCTACGACATTTACCTATATCAGTGGATGGTTAGGTAAGGAGCATTAAACAGCGGTGTAATTCTTCTTAACCATAAGTACAGTTTTCAACCTACGACACACAGTGAAAGAGTTATCAGACTCAAGGGACTTATACAGAGTATTGTATGTTGTCCAGTGTCCATTAGGACAAAGGGGTTGGTCCTCATACTATATTCTGTTTACTTTTAACTTCTCTAGTTCTTAGACATGTGTTTCGTTGAAACACAGGGTCTAAGTTTTGAGGAGTTATAGGTATTTGAATAGAGTAGAGAACCAGGTGTAGCAGGTATCGGGATTCTTCAAAGAGATCGAAGATGTAGATACTTGTGTATGGTATTCAGTTGATAGTAATGATAAAGAGATCTTGCTTCTCTTTCAGGTTACTCATAATTGGAAGTATTCCTAAGTTGAGTAACGCTGATCGGCCTCCTTCCATTTAGTTGACATGCGCTGGGGACAGCTGCATGATTTGAATCTAGTTCAATTAAATCAGTGCCTCTGTTTCTATATTGGATATAGAACAGTTCATATCTTAACGATGTTAAGGTACGGGGAGTTGTCCGGTTTATGATTAAAACCAGACACTGGACAACTCAAGACACGTTTCTGTAATGGCTGTTTGTGAGTTGACCCAGGCTATGACGCGGGTTGACTTTCTACCATCTGGATGAACAATAGCAATATTGTTCTAGACTCGCCACAGTTTTATTAAAAAAATGGATTTTTTCAGAAAACAGAAGTGGGAGTATGGTAGAACTGGAAGTGATTCCAGAACCACAAACGATTACTGAAGATTTGATAAGGAACCTAAAGATTCAATCTGGATTGACATTCCATTGGCCACTCCGCAGATAAGGTGGGTAACTTCAGGCACCCGAGAGGTACTACGGTAGCCTCAAGGACGGTGACAGGGAAGTTCTTGTTTACCCACAATTGCCATTGCTGTTGTTCCAGGGTGCGAGACCCGGCGGGAGGATGAGTATAGCGTCGTTCTAAACTAGTTTTAGAAGTGTACGTGTATATGACTCTGCCAGAGGGTTGTCGTAGTCAGTGGGAGCAGCGGAAGCATTGATGGACAGGTAGCTTATGTTTATTTATAGACTAAAGCAGATATAGCGGAGATAGATCATCTATTTCTGACGTGACAGTCATGGGTTTGACTTCATCAGAATAGGGGATGGATCTGTTGAGAAGGTAGTAGGGTGTAATGTCCTGGTATTTGGATGATATACACAGAGTAGGAAAGGAAACTCCTACACTACGATCGGTTATACTTTGGTCGTCACACAGATGTTTCTCCACAAAGGAAATGGATTTTATATCAGACATACTGGTTACTAGATCTATGGTTTTAGATCTAGATTTGGGTGGTTTCCCAATCAGGGTACTTGACTGCATTCTAAGAGTATTTAGGATGGTAGACTCCTGGCAAGGTAGTGTACCTGCAGGTAATGGAGTCACCCTCTCCAAAGGTGTCTTACAGACTAAGTGGGAGAGGGGTGGGCATGATTGGCAGATCACTCGCTCAGGCAATGGAGTCAATCGTGAGATGTCAAGTACCACACCAGATATTGTTCTTGCACTGGATGCAATAAGTTGACATTAATCCAATCCTGGAGAAACAGTCGGAAGCAGTTTTAGAACATAAGTGGATGTTCTAGGGAGATGATAACGACAGCCTCATTCAGGAGACAGTTATCATTCCAGGCTTCCAAGGTGACATGGACGACAAGAAGGTTGTCAGAGTTATAGTTTTCCTTCTGATGAGGGGCAGTATTTTGGACAGGTGGTCCAAGACAATACTGAGGGAAGCATGACGCGCAGGATACTGATTAAGTTCAGTTGACGATATAGTCTAAGAAGTTTGGATTTGGAGTTCATTTATGAGCTATGTCCCATCAGACATCCAGACACATTCTAAGACAGGTATTGCTCTTTTCGGGAGATGGCTTTCTCCGCGAACTTGAGATTTTGAGAGAGACATAGAAAGAAACAACTAAGCGGATCCACTCACTGAGGCTATTCCTCGAACGCAATAGTTCCGCAAACGAGCTTTGTGAGACTGACTAGTAGAGGAGTTGGGTGTTCGGTATCACACGGGCTGTGAGTATGCGACATCGCAATAATTAGCCTTGAGTGCAAGTGGGAGATTGTTGGAGATAGTGCCCTCAGAGTCAATTATTAGGTCACAGGTACGTGATTGTAATGATTGAGGGAGGACCTATCCCAGTAGGACAGTCTTACTCGAGATGATAGTATGCTATCTGGTTTACCTTTATCATCGTGTACTGCTTTAGGTGACCTGACACGTCGCTATTACACGTTGATAGAGCCCCTAGGATTCTTGCTTGACCACCAGCAGTATGAGGGCGATCATATAAGTGGGAGCTGGGGTCTATAAGCTTATCCTTAAAAGGTCCCTAGTCGTGGGAGTTTCGAGACTGGGCATCGATACTCCATTAGTAGACTAGTGTATACAGTCGAGACCCCGACGAAGGGCGGTGGCCGGTCTCACAAGCCACTGGTGTCAGTTGGATCACCTAAGATGTATACAGGTGCTCATTGGGTTATGAGTACACCGGACAGGACTCGCCGGGAACATGCTAGTTGGTCATATACCAGACGTCAGATGGCAGTTCCCTGGTGACATGTGTGCAGGTTAGTTCATCGACCTGGGGATCGTCATTTGTCTCGTGTGAGTTCCCACTGTACTTTGATTACTACCCTACCACGGCTCAAAGGAGTCGTGCAAACAGGTTTTAGTTGGGTACAGTCCCGAGCCACATGGAGGCAGTGAGCGTATCTTCAGGGGTTCGTCTCTCCCGGTATTGGGGGTGAGGTCGTGCTGTGTCTAGGAGAGCCATTACACAAAGTCCTTGGCCAAGGCAAGGAGATTTACTGGTAGGTATTCCAGTAGTATCTCAGGGTGTTCTGGGCTACACTCCGACACGACTTGTACCGCTTTTGGGGGTCTGACTTTTACCAACCCCCTAGGCCCGCCATGCGATGCTCATAGACGAACGGACCGGACTGCACGGATATTGTCACTGACAGGCTCAGTTGGGTGTCGGGGTGAGCTTCCTCATCGACGTCCCTTTTGGTCAATAGCTGGTGGCCCGTCACGTATTGGCATATACCTCTGACGTGCTAGTGGTTAAATCCACAGCCATAGTATTGACGAGTCTTTAGAGTCCACCACATTTACAGTTACTCAAGCTTTCGGGCGAAAGGTTGTAGAGGCCGTATGGAGATATGGCAAGGTCCGATCAGATACGTGCGGTATTGCACGGATCAGGATCGGACAGTTTGTACTATAGGCCGTATGGTTATATGGCAGGGTTCGATCAGATACGTGCGGTATTGCACGGATCAGGATCGAACAGATATTACTAGCCGGCTTTGGTTTAAGCCGGATCCTAGTATAGTACAGTGTAGACTTTGTCTCATTGCATTTGTATTTCGGTCGAAATACAGATGCGGGTGTGTATGCACAGTATCGGGGTTTTCCTGTAATTTATTACGGGACCAGTTTTCTGGAGTTGCCAGTTTGCTTTCCGTTTCGGCCGATTTCCATTGTTCCGTTCATTGGCCGAAAATTGGTGGAGGAGGGTTTATTTGCATTGTTGCAAATAGGCATTAGTGGAGGGGGTTCTTTGCATCTTGATGCATCATGATGGCTTTCATGATGTGCACCATCATTGACTTGTTTTGACTCCATCATGGCTTGACTTTTAAAGTCATGATTGTTGATGATGTTGAGGGGTATGGTTGTTGAGTGAGGACTTTTCTTTGTGATGATTTCTTTTGAATGATAACCATTCTCTCTCTCTCTCTTTTTTCCACCCACCCCCTTGTTGTTCTCTCTCTCTCTCCAATCACACATGAAGGGGGGGCCGGCCATTCCTTGATGGGAATGGGATTCATTTCATTTGGTGTGTGGAGAAAAATATGATACATTCCTCCTTGAGTATGCTCCATTTTTCTCACCTCTCTCCAAGCTCTCTTTTCCTTCACCAATGGCAATTCCACAAACCCCAAAAAATTGAGACTTGCTCACTACATATTCTACAACAAACCTTGGGCACGTCGGGTAGCCGGCTTCGTGCCCGAGTTGCCTCGGCATTGAGGTGGGAGCCCGTAAACGATGTAGGCAACGTGGTGCACTTCCGGCGTCGGATTGACGGCCGGGGCGCCGCCGTGCACTTACAGTATCGTTGTACATTTCGATTTCTACCTTGTGATGTACTTTTATTCACTGAGTTAGCAACTCACCCCTGTTGTGCCACAGTTTCTTGCAGGTTTTACCGCTTGGATTATCAACGGCTTGGGACACACATTCCTTTCGGTGATTGCGTTGGTAGGTGGGTTACTGTTGTATTGTACTCACACTTGTATATTCATATCTTCTTGTATCTAGTAAAACTCCATCGACTTAGAACTGGTATATTGTGGACTTAGAAGCGAGACTTGGAATTGTGTGTTTGTGGGCATCGTACTCATTGGAATCGACTTTTTATATTGTTGATTTTGTTTCTCTTTTCTTTTCTTCGCCATTGTGCGTCGTATATTGTTTGCTTGGTTGCTCCGCCGTTTGGGCGTGGAAGCTAACTCCCGTTGGGATGCTATTTATATTAGTATGTTTGTATCGGGTTTTATTCAAAATTTACAAAAGAGGTGCTGTCAAATTTTAAAACGTCATAGGTCTTTTTCAAAGATACTTAGTTAAATTTAAATGTTTATTTTAAACTGATCCCATCTGATGACTATTTTAAACCCCACCTCCAATATTTTCAAAAAAAGTTTAGATTCCGAGTTTCGGCTTACTTAGACCACGTCGACGTCTTTAGATGTTACGTGATTTAAATGCTGGTCACGTGCCACATTCGGGTCGTGACACATTCTCACATGAGATTTTTATTCTCCTCAGCATTAGCTTCACTCCCTCTCTACATTTCTTGAGCTTTCTCCACCTTCATCTTCAACCTCCTCTCTATCCTCTCATGTGTTGAAAATCAAGAGAGGAGGTGAGGTAGAGATACACTTAGAACATTTCACTACATCCTAGGCATTCTAGACTAGCCATCTAGAATCCCTAGTTGCTTCACTTGATCTTTTATGTGGAGCTAGAGCCATGAGCTACATTTCTTGGGTGGATCATCTTTGACGTAGGAAAACCGGCGGCCAAGCTCGATCCAAAAGACCTCAAGGAGCTAAGGGAATCACAGTAGTTAGACACCTGTAGATTGCTAGTTTCATGTTTGGATTCGATTCTAGCTAGTTGTTTCTAGCGCCAAGTTTTTAAACGCCAAAATTTTTGTTCCGCAATCAGCCACGGTAGATGGCCAGGGCGTTAGGAACCCCAACAGTACGGAAATTGTTACATTCAGGCTCTGTAGGGTACGGATGGACTTGATTGTCGACCTTCCTTTCGGCAGACACCTGATTAGCCGTTACGTACAGCTAGTGCCGCTGACGTGCTTGTGGTTATGGATTTATCCAGTAACTCACTGCCAGCGTATTGTCGAGTCTTTAGAATCCCACACAGAGGGTTTTTCCGGTTCAGGCAATATGATGTAGATGACGTATGTTGATACATACAGGGTCTTATTAAATACGTGTACAAGCAACATAGAATTTAATCAGAAGGTTGGTAATACTAGCCAACTTAGGATTAAGCAGGATTATTAAATCAAGTTTTGATTTAATAATTTACATATATACATATATATATATATATATTCTAGTATTATGTTCACTATTCATATGTTCACTATTCATTCTTTCTTGGCTGTCGGTATTTTTATACGGATAGCGTATATGTATTTCGATACGTATATCGGATTGTATTCCGTATTTATATGGAATACTTCTAGTAGGAGGACACTTCATTATAGTAATTCCGTTTTAGGAAATTATTAATGAGGTGGCTAGGTGAGGTGTAAAGGTGAGCATGTAGAGAGAGATAGCTTTGAGTTTTTTATTGGAAAATTGTCTAATCATTTTGTATGGTTAGAACATAATATAGCCATTCTTTTTTCTTCATTCTAACATACACTTGGCTATTTTGATAGATGAGATTCTCTCTTCTCTCTTCCTTCTTCATTGCTCTCTTGAGTTTTAAGAGATAAGTGAAAATGATTGTGGAAAAATCCTACATTCCTAAACTCCATTTCCAGCGAGCTTGGAGTATCGGTTGCTTCACTAGGTGAAACTAGAGCTTAAAACGGTTTCTCTCGGGTGGATCATCTTCGGAAAGGACGGTCGCCTCTCAAACGCGTTCCCGACGGCCTACGAGAAGCTTGAAGGGTTCTTCCACGATTAGGTGAACACACGACAAAGGTTGTAGTTTTTATAATCTAGCATGTTGTTTTCTTGTTTAGTATTTAGAACGGATTCTAGGTTGCGGTTTCCCCACCCTCGCTAAAATTTTTTGTTCGTGTTTTTCGCTTCCGCTGCGCATTAGGTCACGAGCGCCGGAGAACCCTAACAATTTAATATAATATATGAGTAGCAAAAGTTCTTCAAAAAAAATTTGTTTATGATTGATTTATAAAGATAATGTTCGGACACGTGCTTTGCATTTGTAAACAATCAAATTGATTAATCTCAACTATTATGATTTTGCGAAAATAAAATTATTATTAAAAATATTATTTTCTTTGATATAAAGATTTATTATACATGACTTAAAATTTGAAGAATTTATTCAGTATATATATAATGATATTTAAAGGATTTATGTAAATAGGCATAGAAGAACTTTGAATGATTTTTATTTATTAAATAGATGAGAAAGAAGAAGCACCTTATTTGAAAGAGAGGAGATGGGGTTACATAGGTTGAGATGGACAACTTAACAATTAAGGTCAAATTGTAAAATTCTCTCATTAATTTTGAATTTACCTTGGAAAAAGGAGAAGATGCCAAATAAAGCTTTTTGGATTCTAGTTATAATAGTAGATATTTTGGTGATGAGCTTCCTATAGAGACCCCTTTATTTGATTCCGAGAATTGTGGATGACAACGGATATGATTAATAACCCTTGTGTTGGTCGAATGCCAATCATCGTTGTTTGAAGATAGTCTACTGATATCGGTATCGTAATGGATTACACTTTAGTTGTCTTTCAAATGAGTCATAAGAATATAATAATATTTATCAAAACCTCTGTTAAGTGAAAAATCTCTTTATGAGGATGTGTGATGGCAGCGATACAATCCACAAAATTCATTTCAACAAATTTGAAGATGTGCCAACTGATATAAGAGTGTTGTCTTAAGATATGGTTACTTGACCGCTATGAGATGTGGACTGTTTTCGATTTCCTTTTTTATTCTTTCAAAAAATATAATTCCAGCTATCGTTTATTTGGATACACTTTACCAAATTCATCTTAAACTTTTACCAATCCGAATAAATCTTAGTTGATAAAATATAATTACAGTATAGCATTGGAAATCATTTTGACTGGTAAAGTGATATTGAAAGATATGGCTCTTAAGTAAATTAAGAAGATATTTAATTTGCTACATTATAAAAGAATCTCGCCACTGTACCTCAAATCCGATTCATGACAGTAAAAACAAAATAACTTTCATATTTTTTCATTTTCAACACCGTTGTGTATCTTATTCTTCAAATTCTATTAAGCGTAAGTTGTTAGATTAAGACTAAAGGTTGTCTTGTTGCTGGAGAATTATGCACTATACAAGGAGATCCAGAACTAATGATGCTTTAACATAGTGGCTAATGGTTTTATATTGTCTTAGCGGCTCTGATTGTTGCATTGCATAATGGAACTAGTGTATGAATGAAAGATTCAACCCACTAGTATACAATTTACTAAAGTTAAAGCTACTACACATTTTTGCACAGCAATATCTCCAAGTTGATAAATCCATATATAAACGTTATGACTGTAGATTAATCTTACGAATTTACATCTCATAAGGTTTCATATGGATATATATTGAGATGTACAACTTGAGACATGATTCTCTTTTATGTAGTCATTGAATTAATCCCCGTTATAGTTCATGGATTTGAGAATTTTGGCAACTCCATATTTACTTAGTGTAATAATTTCATATTGTTCCATTTGTTTTGGCATCATTAACATGTAATTATTCGCATTAAATTTTCTATTAGATATTAATATATTAATAAATTGGAACCTTGTCTGCTCTTTTCTAATATCACATCTTTATCTTTCTAGTTCCTGCTCTACAATTTAATACTATTTTTAGATGCTAAAGAACGAGTACAAAGAACGAGCAATATTATAGTATTCCTATTAGAGTAATCTGACACGGAAACAAAAGGGAAGGCTTAGTAAAAGTACTATAAAACTTATTTATATGTAACTCGCTTACGATATAAGAGATCAAAAAATACATATTTGCAATTAATAAATACTACAAAATGAAAAGCAAAATTTCCGCATTAAATTTTGGAGTTCAAGAGTTGATTTGATATGAGAAGATTTTCGGGTGAGTGTGATTCATTAACTGCTAGACTTAAATAAACATAGATCCAGTTATCCAAAAGTGTTTAATAATCTGCTAACTTATTCCCAACATTAACCACACAATTATTTTTTCTGGTAATAAATCAAAGATATCTCTAGACCTTTACCTTAGATTTATGCTTAGGGGATGTGGCGATAAATTAAATAACGGATTAGATTGACCGTGGTGATGAATTGACTGGCGCTTTTGAGTGAAAGTAGCTAATCAGGTTTTCACGAAGCCTATAATGGACTGAGAATTGGCTCAATTCACATAATACCAAAAAAGCCACAATTGCAATTTATTTAGCAATTAGACTCACTAAACTTCCCATGAATAAGAATTACAAAGTTCATCTTCGTATATAGGATTGATTGATGAATAAACTTTGCAAATAAATATGATCTTAAAACTTAACTAAATTTAAAAAAGATATAAAAACTCTAAAACACCATATATTCCTAAATTTAAATCTTATTTATAGATCCTTTAACCATATAAAAACTATAAAAAGAAAATACCTTACTAAAATAATTATAAGATCTCTGCATCTAACATACCAAATCTCACTAATATAGATGGTTTAATAAAATCTTTATGTTGTGCTAGTTGGTCAAATCTCAATCAAAAGATATGATCCTTCATCGATCATTTTGGCTTCAAATAATCTCAACCTCTAAGGAGCAATGCTATCAAAGAGACAAAGTGTAGCCAAGCACAATTTTCTGCTACACATTTATGCGTATGAATATATATATAACAATTTTCTGCTACACATTTATGCGTATGAATATATATATATATATAACAATTTTCTGCTACACATTTATGCGTATGAATATATATATATATATATATATATATATATATATATATATATATATATATATATATATATATATATATATCGTTGTAGTACATCATCGTTCTTCAAATGAAAGATCGATAAAAGCTATCAACGAAATTTGGATTCAAAAGAAAGCAATTTTTACTTAATATCGTCATCCCTTTATCCAATAATCCTTGTCAAGGTCCTCCAATCGAAAATGCCACTTGACCTCCATTCTGCATGGCTCCTCTATTGCAATGGCAACCAATTATAATCTTTCATTCCTTACATACATACTTTTAGAATGTAGAGACATCAATTAGAGGACGATAACCATGTTTGACTTATTATATGAGTAGGATATTGTACTGCAAGTGTATACGTTTGAAATATGCAAGGATCTAGAAGCAGATGAATTATTCATCATACCGGCCATATAAATGGCATTCCATGAACAAAATAATTATAGGTTTGAGATTATATCTTATAAATTCAATTCTCCGCTTCTGCTACACTAATTTCCTCAAACAATTGGGGGACACTCGAGTACATGGCGAGGATTCAAACAAAGCAGCGGTAACATTTGATTTTAAAGAGAAGCATGCCCAAAATTCCTTTATTCCTAAAGGCCGCGTAGAAAGTTAAATGGGCCGAAATGAACCTGTACTCATGGAGAGCAGAATTATTCTCCAAGGCAGAGACGAGTGGACAGTAGGAGCCAAGTTAGTTATTACAAATTCACTAGACGGAATTTGTTGAGGGCACAATGGGAATTTTGATTCCATCTTCCTTTAATAGAGAGTTGAGAGCTTTATTCTCATTTTAAAGCGTGAATTAAAGTCTTAATTCCAAAAACACCCAAACCTTTTAGCTAAACTAAAAAAAAACTCAAAAATGTTTAAAATATACAAAAAAACTACTATAAAAATTTCAAAATACACAAGAAACTACCACAAAATTTTCAAAAACTACGAAAAACTACTAGATATAAGAAGCTACATCAGCAATAAATTGCATGAAACTGCCAAAAAACTGAAAAATTTGTGCCATAGTAGTTTCTCGGAATTTTGAATGTTTTCGGGGATTTCTCGTAGTTTAGCTAAAAGAATTGGAAGTATTTTGGAATTAAGCCTGAATTAAAACTTCTTCGATGAACTTCACTGTAATTAGTTGTAGGAATTCATCAAAACCCACATATCAATGAAATTCATCCTTCTTTAAGCCTAATTTCCTATTTGGATTCCTTAATTTTTCTGAATTCTTTTTGGAATGACAGGATATAAGGAGGGAAGAAGATACCATTTGGAGCTTCATCCTGAGTTCCAAGTGTATTAGTGTTATCAAAGCAGGTCCTAAGCACACTATGGAAGAGGGAGATGAGCCCATTCTCGACGAAGGCCCTCATGAATTGGTTGTAAATCCGAGAATTGCTGACCTGGATTCAACACGGGGCGAATCGCGAAGCAGGGGTACCCCATGCCCCAAACTCTATTAGATCCATGGCCTTGAAAAGAAAATGCAGCTCTCTCCAATTGTCTTCAACAGCTCTCATGCACCGTGAGCCAGCTATGTTCTTATATGACATCGTTGGTGAAGATGTAACCGAAATGAAAAAACTATGGAGGATGAGGAACCTAATAAGCTCCCCCACAAAGGGGGTTATACCTTATTAAATTTAATTATACACGAACGAGAGGGAGATTATATATTTTATGTATATGAGTGTACACGGGCTTTTGATATAAGTGGGTTCCATCAATAAGACTCGAGCACTGTTGAGGTTTGTCAAATCTTATATCTTATACCCATGCACCTCTCATAGTTTTTCCAATTTGGGACTATTCCAAAACATATCTCAACACTCCCCTTCGTGTGCAACGTGGTTGTCACGTGGATCATACAAACACATGTAGAGGCTAGTCTGGGCAAGTAGACCACACAAGAAAAGATACAACTATGGCACAAAGAGAAGGAAAAGTGGAACAACAGCACAAGGAAAAGTGGGTTTATAAAAGGCATGTAGACGGCTCTCTCTCAGAGGTATTATTAAACTACAAATCCACGGATGTTATCAATCTAGCTCTGATACCATATTAAATTTAATTATACACGGACGAGGGGGCAATTATATATTTTATTTATATGAGTTTACATGAACTTTTGATATAAGTGGGTTCCATCAATAAGACTAAGCCTTGTTGAGGTTTATCTCATCCTATATCTTATATCTATGCACCACTCATAGTTTTTCCAATGTGGAACTATTACCAAACACATCTCAACATACCTCAATCCCAAACCCAACCATCATCTTCAGGCTTCCATCCCTACCAAACTCTTGCTAAGCCAATCTTTTCTACCACCATGCTCAACTCTTCAACCTCAACTCCTCCACAAATACTGTAAGTCCATGCTACCTCTCCCGGTACTTTCGGGCATGCGGAATTTGGTGAAAAACGATTTTCTTAGAGGTGGTAACATGGACTCAAAACCGGATCTTTGTTAAACATCTGACTAACAACCTAACTACGAGTTGCTAACTACTCGGTTAGGGGGTTATACCTTTCTTTTTCTCGAACTCCTTCGTCTTCAAGCTTCGATGGTCGTCCGAATCGGCTTCTCCCCGTCGTCTCCTTGCGCCGAAGATAGATCCACCTGAAAGCTTCAACATTTGGCTCCTTCTTCGAACTTTGAAGAAACTAGTTCACTCGGTTTGCTAAACCTTGTGAACTAGAGTGAGTAGAGAAGAGTTTGTATGGGATTTTATCTATGGTTCTTGGTTCTCAACTCATGAGACAAGTGAACCATAGAGTCAAGAGAGGGAGAGCAAGAGGAGGAAGATGAGAGCTCAAGAACAAGAGAGAGAATGAGCAAGAAAGAATGAGAGAAGACTTTTCTCATTTGGCTCTCATAATCCAAAACAATCATAACACCTCATATCAATCAAATATTATGTGATGGTTTAAGCAACCATAGCCATATCATTTCATGCACTCATTTTGCACAAAAGAGCAAGCAAGCAAAAGTCTTTGCCATGAAATGATAGCTATAGTTATCATGATGGTCAACTAGTCAAGCCTAGTCAACCGGTCAACAAAGTCAACAAGTCAACAAAAGTCAACAAGTCAACAAAGTCAATCCCTCAACAACCATGTCACCATAATACTTAATTAATATAATTGTTAATCACATATCATATTCTCATTAGGGTTGAGCAAAAAGTCAATAGTCAACGGTCAACGGTCAACAACCCTAATGAGAATCCTCTGCCTCTGTCTCTCCGTCAACTGTGCATACACACCCGCATCCGCGTTCCGAGGAACACGGATGCATACTGGATAAAACCAATCCCAAAAGGTACACTAGGATCTGGCTTAAACCAAAGCCCGCTAGTGTAAACTGTCCGGACACTGTACGTGCACAAGTGCACGGATGTGACCGAACCCTGTCGCAAAACCATGCGACCTCTACTCTTTTGCCTAAAGGCGAATAGCTTTCTGTGTGGGACTCTAAAGACTCGACACTACGCTGGCAGTGGGTTTAACCACAGACCGCAAGCGGCACTAGCTGTGCGTAACGGTCCCCAGGTAGATGCCGACAAGAAGACTGACGAGGCGAAACCCATCTGAACTCCTACTGAGCCTGAATGTGACATTCTCCGTACAGTCCGGTCTGTTCGTCTGATACATCGCATGGCGGGCCTAGGGGACGGTAAACGTCAGTCCCCCAATAGCGGTACAAGTCGTGTCGGAGTGAAGCCCAAAACACCCTGAGATAACACTGGAAGCCTACCAGTATATCTCGTTTGCCCTGGCCAGGGACTACTCGTGTAATGGCTCTTCTAGACACAGCGCGATGTCAACCCCCAATACCGGGAGAGACGAATCCTGTCTAACCGTCACTGCCTCCAAGTGCTTCGGGACTGCACCCAACTACCACCTGTTTGCACGACTCCTTTGAGCCGTGGTAGGGTAGTAATCAAAGTACAGTGGGAACACACTCGAGGCGAAGTGACAGTGTCAAGTCAGCGGACTAAGCTGTACTCATGTCACCTGGGAACTGATAACTGACGATAGGCATAATACCAACTAGTCAGTTCCCGACGAGTCCTGTCCAGTGTACTCGTAACCCAACGAGCACCCGCATACTCTCTCAAGTACGACGTACCGACGGCTGTGGGACAGACCGTCTCCCACACTGGGATGAGAAGCGCATGCGCTAGTCTACTCCGGAGTATCGATGCCCTGTCTCGATAGTCCTGCGACCAGGGACCTGCATAAGGATGTGCTTATAGATTACCCAGCCCCACTAGTGTGACTGCCATCACAACGCTGGTAATCAAGCAAAGATCCTAAGGGCTCCACTAATGTGTATAGGCGATATACTAAAATAAACACATGTACACATTGAAGTAGAAACAAACCAAGTAGCATACTACTATTTTGAGCAAGATTGTATATACAAGGTGAATATCCCAAGCTTCCATTAAGTAATATACAAACTAGTATGATACAGTAATGGCCTCTAGGGCATATACACTAACAATCTCCCACTTGCACTAAGGCCATGTACTGGCGTATCGAAGACCTATCATCTCGATCAGCCGCTCGAACTGAGTCTGGGGCAAGGCCTTGGTGAATGGATCTGCAGTGTTATCTTCTGAAGCGACTCTCCGAACCTCGATCTCCTGGCGATCCACGATCTCCCTGATCAGGTGATACCGCCTCAAGATGTGTCTGGATCTCTGATGAGACCTGGGTTCCTTCGCTAAAGCTATAGCCCCGTTGTTGTCGCAATACAGAGGTATTGGATCAACAATGGACGAAACCACCTGAAACTCTTTCAAGAACTTCCTCATCCAGACAGCTTCTTTTGCGGCATCAGATGCAGTGATGTATTCCGCTTCCATCGTCGAGTCTGCAACGGTTTCCTGTTTGGAACTCTTCCAACACACCGCCCCTCCATTGAGGGTAAAGACAAAACCCGACATGGACTTGGAATCATCCTTGTCACTCTGGAAGCTGGAGTCAGCAAAGGCCTCGATCTGGAGGTCTTTTCCGCCATACACCAAGAACATCTCCTTAGTCCTTCTCAGGTACTTGAGAATGTTCTTTACCGCTATCCAGTATTTCTCCCCAGGGTTTGACTGATACCGGCTTACCACACTCAGTGCATAAGCTACATCCGGTCTGGTACACAACATCTCATACATTATAGAGCCTACCGCAGAAGCGTAGGGTATAATAGACATGCGATCCCTCTCCAAATCAGTCTTGGGAGACATCTCTTTAAAGAGGGTGATCCCGTGACAAGCCGGTAGGTTACCGCGCTTGGAATCTTCCATACTGAATCTTTTCAGTATGGTGTCGATGTATCTGGACTGTGAAAGTCCTAATATCCTCTTGGATCTATCACGATGGATCCGGATCCCCAGGATGTATGAGGCATCACCCAGGTCTTTCATGGAGAACCTGTGTGACAAGAACCCCTTGACAGATTGTAGCATAGGAATGTCATTTCCTATTAAGAGAATGTCATCCACGTACAAAACGAGGAATACTACAGTTCTCGCTACAAATCTACAATAGATGCATGGTTCATCTGGATTTTTGATAAAGCCAAATTCCTTGACCGTCTCATCAAAACAGATGTTCCAACTCCGCGATGCCTGCTTTAGTCCATAGATGGACTTAAGCAACTTGCACACCTTTCCGCTGCTCCCACTCTGAATGAAACCCTCTGGTTGGTCCATATAGACACACTCCTCTAAATTTCCATTTAGAAAAGCGGTCTTTACGTCCATTTGCCAGATTTCATAATCGTGGAAGGCAGCAATGGCAAGAAGGATCCGAATGGATTTCAGCATAGCCACTGGAGAAAAGGTTTCGGCATAGTCCAAGCCAGGTCTTTGACGGAAACCCTTTGCAACAAGTCTAGCTTTATAGGTCTCAACCTGTCCATCTACACCAATCTTCCTTTTGAAGATCCACTTGCATCCTACGGGTTTTACCCCGTCTGGAGCAATGTCCAACGTCCATACTTTGTTGGTGTACATGGACCCCATTTCGGTCCGTATTGCATCCAGCCATTTTACTGAGTCAACGCTCTGAACGGCCTGCTGGAAGCTAGTAGGCTCATCATAATCTATGATGCAATCCTCTCTATCCCCGTCTATAAGAAAACCGTAGTATCTCTCGGGCGGATGAGACTGCCTACTACTCCTGCGGAGCGGCGTAGGAATGTCCTGTTCTTTTGAACCCTCTGGTTCCACTAAGCTTTCAGTAATAGTTCGTGGTTCTGGAATTTCTTCCAGTTCTACTGCGCTCCCACTAATTTCCTTTTCTAAGAACTGGTGTTCTAGAAAGTGGGCATTACGAGAAACAAGGACTTTTTGTTCCTCTGCGTGGTAGAAAAGATACCCCCTGGTGTTCTTTGGGTATCCCACAAACTTGCACAGTTCTGAGCGTGCCTCGAGTTTGTCCGCATGCTGCTTTTTGACAAAAGATGGACATCCCCAGATCTTCGGATATTGAAGATAGGGTTTCTTCCCACTCCATAACGCATAAGGTGTGGTAGGCACAGTCTTAGTGAGAACTCGGTTCAAAAGGTATGCAGCTGATTCTAGCGCATACCCCCAGAATGATCGCGGTAACTCAGCGTTACTCATCATGGACCGTACCATATCCAATAGGGTTCGGTTCCGTCTCTCCGATACACCATTATGTTGCGGAGTGTATGGAGGAGTAAGCTGAGAGAGAATTCCATTCTCTTTTAAATAGTCCAGGAACTCGGCACTCAAGTATTCACCACCTCGATCCGATCTTAGAATCTTGATACTTTTGCCGGTTTGTTTTTCTACTTCATTCTTATATTCCTGGAATTTTCCAAAGGTTTCGGACTTATGTTTCATTAAGAAGACATAACCGTACCTTGAAAAGTCATCCGTAAAAGTAATGAAGTAAGAATAACCGCTTCGCGCATGTGTAGACATTGGACCGCACACGTCGCTGTGTACGAGTCCCAAGAGCTCGCTCGCTCTTACTCCGTGTCCAGTGAACGGAGTCTTTGTCATCTTTCCTTTGAGACAGGATTGACAAGTGGCATACGATTGATATTCGAACGCATTCAAATATCCTTCTGTATGTAACTTCGTCAACCTTCTCTCATTGATATGACCCAGTCTACAATGCCATAAGAAAGTCTGATTTATTTCCGGAGACTTTCTTTTGTGTGTATTCTGGACATTGAAAATCTGTGGTTGGTTTAATACGTATATACCATTACTCAATGTACCTGACCCAATCAGAACTTGATTAAAGTGAACGTTTACAACATTACTTACAAACGCAAATTCATAACCTTCTTTAGAAACTAAAGATACAGAAATGATATTACAAGTTGCGTTGGGTACAAAAAAGCAATTACGCAATACCAAAACATGTCCATCTGACATTCCCAGGTGATAGTCCCCCACGGCTTTAGCATCCATGCTAGCTCCGTTCGCAACTCTGAGGGTCATGTCACCTGCTTTCAAAACACTACGGTTTCTCAACGCCTGCAAAGAATTACAGATATGAGATCCTGATCCGGTATCCAATACCCAGGAAGTAGAGTTTATTGAAAGACAGTTTTCAATAACATACACACCTGAAGCTGAAGCTGCAACCTGCTTCAATTCCTGTGTTCTGGCCTTCCAGGCCCTGCAATCATTCTTCCAGTGTCCTTTCTTATGACAATAGAAGCATTCTTCCTTATCCACAAGCTTCCCCGCTTTCTTTGTTGCTTTAGCTTTTCCCTTCGTATCCACTTTACTAACACCGCCTCTTGGTTTGGCGGGGGCTTTCTTCTTCTTTCCCTTGGCTTTCGCCTTGGACCTAGAAGAAGATGATCCTCCTACAAACAAAGTGGATGTTTCCCTACCTTTCTGTAGGGTGCCCTCTGCGCTCCTCAGCATGTTGAGGAGCTCTGAAAGTTCAACTTCTTTTTCTTGTAAGTTGAAGTTCAGTATAAACTGGGCGTAAGTGGAAGGAAGGGACTGGAGAACTAAGTCCGTATAGAGCTCACTCTCCAATGTGGTCCCTAGGTCCGCGAGCTCCTCAATGTAGCCGATCATCTTAAGCACGTGTTCTGCTACTGATGATCCGACGGCCATCCTTGCCGAAAATAACTTTTTCGACGCTTCGTATCTTGCGATACGAGATTGCTCTCCATACAGTTCTTTTGTATGAAGAAATATGGATTCCAAGTCCATATTCTCGTGCCTCCTCTGATGTTCATTGTCCATAGAGGCAAGTACGAGGCACTTGGCCTTCGCGCTATCAATCTCCCAAGTCTTACGGATTTCCTTATCCGCGACGCTGGAAGTGGGACCAGGGACAGGGGGAGCTTTGGTGGTAAGAAGATACCCCAGCTTGTCGTAAGTGATTGCCATCTTGACATTCCTGAGCCAATCTTTGTAGTTTGGCCCTGTCAGTATGTTTTTATCTAGAAGTAACTTAAGTCCAGTCATGTCGATTGGTCGCTGCAATTAGGAGAGAGAAGAAACACTCAGCTTGATGCTCTTGCAAGTTTTAGAATGGTTTTTAATTTGTCTAAACAGGATGGCTCCCACTGTTTCTCGAATCCCTCCTCAAACCAAAAAGGAAGAATTAGTCAGGATCAATCTCACCGTACAATACTTGCTTAGCCGTTCAGCCAGGCCAGTGTCGGTACTTCGAGGGAGGTTTTCCAACGCTTTCGCGAAGTTCCTTAATTAAATAATCTCTTTTCCCTGGGGGCGTAGCCCCGCTAACACCTTTCTAGACACCTACTAGGTTTATAGCATTGATCGTTTAGTGAGAAATTTCCCGAGGAGTAGCATATACTCACAGTAGGATCGGGATCCAAATATCATCGCGTGACGAAACTGAAGGAATCCTACCAGAATCATCACACTCCAAATGGTATGCAACACTAGCAAGTTTCAGTTCTTTTGAAACTCCCGATGTGGATTTTTGCCCCATGCTCTTATGACCTTGACGTGAGGTCAAAATGTCATAAGTCACATGTCAAGTTCTTCCCATCATTATCCAGGTTAATTTGAATCCATCCGTACCTACCCTTGACGTAGGCCAAAATGGTAGTATGGCTGTCCCAAACCAACGCATTCTATCTATGCAACAGATAAATATCCGGCAGCTACCAATCACTATGCCTTGGCGTGAGGTCAAAATACATAGCTTGAATACTACCGAATATTTAACTGAAATGATGGAGGACTACGAATGGTTTTGGCAAAACCGTGAACGTAGTGAACTTGATATAATCGATAGAACGAGATAGTTTTTAAAAGGAGTGGCTCAAGCTCCGTATTTAAAAGTTAGTTTTGAAAAGAACCGAGTGGTCTTCCGAAAGTGTTCCAACGATTTTAACTTGGTTTATTTTCTTGCATTAGTTCTTTTAATGCGTGATATCCTTGCATTAGTTCTTTTAATGTGTCCCATCATTTAATCCTACCATTGCAGAAAACAACCAAAATATGACGTACGCTTATGCCATTCGCATTCGCCACGGGGCCCCGTCATTACCCGTTAGGTTACTTAACTAACGACAGAGCGGGGGCTGGGCTAGCGCGGCTGTAAAACATAAGCAACGCCTAAATAATATCATATATAGATATACTGCAATGATAGCCATTTCAGATCACAGATGAACACATTGGATATACTAGGAATCCGCAATTCGTACGAGCCTGTAACGAAAAACAGATTACACGGTCGCGGTGAATAGCCAATACCCCCACCAAGACGCCTACGGGTGCGGCAAACTACCCGCCAAGTACCCGAAGCGAAGCAACCTCCCTCAACCCCGTGAGTAGGCCACTCGGCACTTCGGCATACCCGGTAGTTTGTGCACCCCCTCCATGGGTCTATCCTAGGTGCAAAAACAGTAAAAAGAAATTATACAATGACGGCTACAACCCCGACCCGGTTGTGCGGCCATACAAATAATTATTACATCAATTTACAAATATACATGAATTGAAAGAAAAGAAAACTCTCGTCTCACAACCCCCGGCTATTCACCCGCGACAATCCAATGAATTCATATACACATTCCAATAACATTACAGATCACAGATTTGTATAACCCCCACTAATCGACATATAGCGATTAGCAGACGTTCAATACAAATATCACATCACAGAAAAACCCGTCAGCTTAAGTCTTTTAGAAGTTCGATCAAAAATACAGATTTACAGGCCCCAAATACAAAATTTTCGTTCTGGAAAATCTGGGCAGAAAATACATATTCCAAAAATCCCAAAACAACCCCAGAAATACACTGCACCAAATTTGGACCTCGGCCGAGTCAACTCGGCCGCGGAACCGCGGCGGGAGCGTGCTCCCGCCGCGTTTCCGCGGCGCTTTGAACCTTTCGTGGGACCAAATTTTGTGGTTATTCTAACAAAAGCCTGAGCCGATTTTTAAGATGAAATTTATCAACTTTTGAACAGAATAAAAATCGGCAGAAACTTGAAAATCTCGGGTTCGTTTCGTGACTTTTCTTTGATCGATCTTCTAGCTACTTTGCTAACATGTTAGATAGAGTTTAACTAGGCTCTGATACCACTGTAAGTCCATGCTACCTCTCCCGGTACTTTCGGGCATGCGGAATTTGGTGAAAAACGATTTTCTTAGAGGTGGTAACATGGACTCAAAACCGGATCTTTTTTAAACATCTGACTAACAACCTAACTACGAGTTGCTAACTACTCGGTTAGGGGGTTATACCTTTCTTTTTCTCGAACTCCTTCGTCTTCAAGCTTCGATGGTCGTCCGAATCGGCTTCTCCCCGTCGTCTCCCTGCACCGAAGATAGATCCACCTGAAAGCTTCAACCTTTGGCTCCTTCTTCGAACTTTGAAGAAACTAGTTCACTCGGTTTGCTAAACCTTGTGAACTAGAGTGAGTAGAGAAGAGTTTGTATGGGATTTTATCTATGGTTCTTGATTCTCAACTCATGAGACAAGTGAACTATAGAGTCAAGAGAGGGAGAGCAAGAGGAGGAAGATGAGAGCTCAAGAACAAGAGAGAGAATGAGCAAGAAAGAATGAGAGAAGACTTTTCTCATTTGGCTCTCATAATCCAAAACAATCATAACACCTCATATCAATCAAGTATTATGTGATGGTTTAAGCAACCATAGCCATATCATTTCATGCACTCATTTTGCACAAAAGAGCAAGCAAGCAAAAGTCTTTGCCATGAAATGATAGCTATAGTTATCATGATGGTCAACTAGTCAAGCCTAGTCAACAAAGTCAACAAGTCAACAAGTCAACAAAGTCAATCCCTCAACAACCATGTCACCATAATACTTAATTAATATAATTGTTAATCACATATCATATTCTCATTAGGGTTGAGCAAAAAGTCAATAGTCAACGGTCAACGGTCAACAACCCTAATGAGAATCCTCTGCCTCTGTCTCTCCGTCAACTGTGCATACACACCCACATCCGCGTTCCGAGAAACATGGATGCATACTGGATAAAACCAATCCCAAAAGATACACTAGGATCTGGCTTAAACCAAAGCCCGCTAGTGTAAACTGTCCGGACACTGTACATGCACAAGTGCACGGATGTGACCGAACCCTGTCGCAAAACCATGCGACCTCTACTCTTTTGCCTAAAGGCGAATAGCTTTCTGTGTGGGACTCTAAAGACTCGACACTACGCTGGCAGTGGGTTTAACCACATACCGCAAGCGGCACTAGCTGTGCGTAACGGTCTCCAGGTAGATGCCGACAAGAAGACTGACGAGGCGAAACCCATCTGAACTCCTACTGAGCCTGAATGTGACATTCTCCATACAGTCCGGTCTGTTCGTCTGATACATCGCATGGCGGGCCTAGGGGGCGGTAAACGTCAGTCCCCCAATAGCGGTACAAGTCGTGTCGGAGTGAAGCCCAAAACACCCTGAGATAACACTGGAAGCCTACCAGTATATCTCGTTTGCCCTGGCCAGGGACTACTCGTGTAATGGCTCTCCTAGACACAGCGCGATGTCAACCCCCAATACCGGGAGAGACGAATCCTGTCTAACCGTCACTGCCTCCAAGTGCTTCGGGACTGCACCCAACTACCACCTATTTGCACGACTCCTTTGAGCCGTGGTAGGGTAGTAATCAAAGTACAGTGGGAACACACTCGAGGCGAAGTGACAGTGTCAAGTCAGCGGACTAAGCTGTACTCATATCACCTGGGAACTGATAACTGACGATAGGCATAATACCAACTAGTCAGTTCCCGACGAGTCCTGTCCAGTGTACTCGTAACCCAACGAGCACCCGCATACTCTCTCAAGTACGACGTACCGACGGCTGTGGGACAAACCGTTTCCCACACTGGGATGAGAAGCGCATGCGCTAGTCTACTCCGGAGTATCGATGCCCTGTCTCGATAGTCCTGCGACCAGGGACCTGCATAAGGATGTGCTTATAGATTACCCAGCCCCACTAGTGTGACTGCCATCACAACGCTGGTAATCAAGCAAAGATCCTAAGGGCTCCACTAATGTGTATAGGCGATATACTAAAATAAACACATGTACACATTGAAGTAGAAACAAACCAAGTAGTATACTACTATTTTGAGCAAGATTGTATATACAAGGTGAATATCCCAAGCTTCCATTAAGTAATATACAAACTAGTATGATACAGTAATGGCCTCTTGGGCATATACACTAACAAATACCTCCCCAATATCAATCATCAACAACCACCTTCATTGATCAATTCACAAATCAATTATCATCACCTACAAATCCTTTCCCAACCCATTCCAAGTCTCGATTTCACTTTCCTACTACTCCTCACAACCAATTCCACTCCAATCCCAACCTTTACTATACACACACACACAACAATTTCTAATTCCACACCCCCAACTAACATCAACCGAACTTCATGTACAAATGTCATCTACTACCACATCCACACATTCCACCCTCCAAACTTTGCATCATTGCAGAATCTCACACAAGACACAAATTAAGAGCCAATACAGGCAATTTCCTATAAACCAAGAATCCCGCTCATTCCATGGTGGTGATGATGAAATTCTCAATTGGACGTAACAAATAGAGCATTATTTTTAAATCTATCATATTCCAGAAGGGGAGAGAGCGAGGTTCTGTGTTTTCTGTCTAAAGGATGATGCTGTATTATGGTTTCATTTGGTGGGAGAAAAATAAACGAGGTATTTCTTAGCAAGAGTTTAACGATGCAGTCCTTGAGCAATTTGGCCCAGATTTAACTGATAACCCAATGATGACAAAATCCAAATTTCAACAAACAGGAGCTATGCAAGAACTTTACAACGAATTCAACAAGATCTCCCACTTAGCAGATGGGCTTAAAGATCATCAAATTTGGGATGCTTTCTGTTAGGGTTAAAGGAGAAAATCAAGCATAAGGTAAACCGTTGAAAATTTTGCAAGCTTATCGATTAGCTTACTCCGTTAAAAAGAAATTAAATGCCCAGGAAAATCTCCCAAACCTAATTCTCTAAGCCCTCATCCTATAACACCACACCTCTATCTTTGAGCTCCAATTTAACTCAAACTTCAGTGCAGGCATCATCTCTTCCACCTACACAAAATGTAATCAGTTCACACTTCCCTTCCATCAAACCAATAAAAAAAACTCTCACCATCACAATTAGCTGATAAAATCAATAATGGCATTTGTTACTTTTGTGATGACTGATGAAAAATATTTCAGGGGCCATAAATGCAACCCTATTGTTACTCACTAATGATGAACATGATGATCTTTTAGATACTAGTGAGGATATTGTTTTACAATCTAATCTTAATCAACCCAGTTCTTCAATTCCTTCATCCCAAATTCCCAATTCTTCAATCCCTGAAATCTCACTTCACGCATTGTCTAGGATGAACAATCCCAGGACCTTAAGGCTTTAGAATATGTTAAATCAAAACCAGCTCGTATCCTTATAGATACAGGTGCCACAACATCTTTATTGACCCCTCCCTAGTATCAAATCTTTGCCTCCAAATACATTCGACTCCTACCTTTTCAGTGAGTATTGACAATGGTAATCAGCTTCAGAGTCTAGAAACCTGCAAATGAATTCCTATTACTTGCCGAGGCTTCAATTTTCTACTGATTTTCATGTTTTGCAAATGGGAACCTGTCATATGGTACTTGGGATGCAATGGATGGAACCTTGGATTATATTTGCTTTGGCATGAAGCATCACTTGCTCACCATTCACCATGAAGGATTTTCCTAGACTCTAAAGGGAATGCATCATAAATCTCTTCCAATCCCTCACACTAAAAGCACTCTAAAAGCATTATAGCTGCTAGCAAATTTGGGGTTTTGTGTCACCTAGTGGAATTTCACTCTTGCTAAAAATGAGCTTGTGTTGCACAAGGACCAACATATCGTACTCTCAGAATTTGATGACATATTAGCAACACCACTTGGCTTACCTCCTAAGCGACCATGTGACCATAAGATACCATTGGAGTCTGATGCTAAGCCTATCTACTTTAGACCCTACAAACACTTATGGCAACACAAAAATGTTATCGAAGCCATGGTCAAAGAGATGCTCCAATCAGGCATTATCCGACACAGTTTTAGCACATATGCTTCCTGATATAGAACAAATAGCTTGACCCCCCAAGCTATCGAGAAATCGACCTTGGGAGCCCCTCTTCCACACACCTCCTATCCAAGACAGATGTAGCCCCGCACCCGCTACAGCCCAGCTAAGGGCCCAAATCACACGGATCCTCATCCCCACCACTACATCTGGTCCGCCGCTTATAGTTAGTAAGAAATTTAATAAATGGTTGAAACCTGAAATCTTCCCAAAGCGTGAAGATACGCAAGAGATCATCTCAAATTTTCTAGTCTTATCAGAGACCTTCCAAAAGAGAGCCTATAGAAGTCAGGCGATCCTCTAATTCACAGTACGCATACTTTCCGGTCTGAAACCCTAAATTCCATAAGAGGCTACTGACTTGGGCATCGGAGGAGGTCCCCAAAGAAACATCTCTGGGCGCCCTATGTTTTGCAGGTTCTCGGAATCAAAGGTCAACTGTCTTGCTCATGACCCACGAATGCAAATCGTATTAGCGCTCTCAGGTACGCAATATTCTGTGCAGCATATTTCCCACAATGTTTTGGTGAAAAAAGCTGATAAAAGTTGGCACCTTTGCGTGGATTACAGAGCTCTAAACAAAGTTACTAGCAAAGATAAGTATCTTAACCCTATCATTGATGAATTGCTGTATGAGTTGTGCGGTGCTCATTATTTTTTATACCTGATCTACGGAGTGGCTACCATCAAATTAGAATGGTAAATGACGACATTCCCATAACTTCTTTTAAAACTCATGAAGGTCATTATGAATTCATTGTTATACCTTTTGGCCTTTCGAATGCACCTTCTGACTTTTCAATCTTTGATGAAGAAAAACTTTAAACCTTCCTTAACTAAGTTTGTGTTAGTTTTTGTTATGACATCCTCATTCATAACAAGGATTGGTCATCCCATCTCACACACATTAGACAAGTGTTAACAACACTCAACAAGAATAATTTATTCGCTAAAAGGTCTAGATGTCAATTCGCGGTCACTCAAGTGACTTATTTAAGGCATGTAGGTCCAAAAAACGGAGTAGTTGTTAATAAATCCAAGCCATTATCCAATGGCCTACACCAAAAAAATTCAAAACAAGTGAGGTTTTTTGGGACTAACTGGATATTATAGAAAATTTATAAAAAGTTATGACCTTTTGAGTAACCCACTAACCATTTTGACAAGCATTGAAGGATTCTCATGGTTACAAGAGGCTCAAGAAGCTTTTGATAAGCTCAAAGCGGCTCTCACTCAAGCACCAGTGTTGCAGCTTCCTGATCTTTACCAAGTCATTTACCCTAGTATGTGATGCATCGGGATCAGGGGTAGGTGTTCTGTTACAGAAAGACATCCAGCTGCCGTCTTATGTCAACAACTGAAAGGCAGGTCTCTAGAAGGAAATGCTTGTCATTCTCCTTGTTAAAAAAATGGAGGCATTATCTGCTCGGCAAGCAATTTATCATCAGGGCCGATCATCAACCACCCAAGTTTCTATTAGAGCAAAGATTTCATACGAAAGCACAACACTCTTGGGTTCTTAAATTGCATGGTTCCAACTTCAAAGTTGAGTAAATTAAAGGGAAAGAGAATGTTGTCGCAGATAGGCTATCTCGAGCTTTTGAAGAGCACAACTTCCTTACAATTTCATCACTAGAGGCGGCATGGGTTAAAGACGTCAGAACAAAGATGCTCATAGATCCTTTCGATATTACCCTTCACACTCAATTTTAATAGAGCTCCATAGACACGTTGAAATACAAAATGCAAAATTGGTTATTCTTCTACAAAAATAGACTCTTACTCAGCCCCACTTCTTCACTACGGCTCTTGCTAATTCAAGAACACCATAACCCAAAATGGGGTGGGTACAATGGATATGAAAAAACATTACACCGATTAAGAAAGGCGGTCATATATGGAAAGGAATGACATCTCCACTGAAGGAGTATATCAAGAATTGTGGCACTTGCCAAAGATGGAAGTATGAAAGTACTTCACCCTCAGGGTTGCTCCAACCTCTCCCAATTCATAACAGATATGGCAGGTTGTCTGAATGGATTTTGTTAAAGGCTTAACCAAAAGCAATGGGTTTACTAAATTATGGTTGTGGTGAATAAACTTTCAAAGTTCTCTCACTTTATATCCCTAAGTCATCCTTTTTCAGCTCAAACTATGGCTAATGCATTTGTGGAGAGAATTTGTAGGCTTTATACCCTCTACCACTACAAATATCTGATAGAGACACGATTTCACAAGTAGTTTTTGGGACGAATTCATGAAACTTTAGGCACTAAACTTAATTACAACGTGGCATATCACCAACAATCCGATGGGCAAATGAAATTGGTAAACATATGTTTGGAAATTTATTTACGCTTGTGCTCACAATCCTAGAGAATGATCTAAATGGCTTCATTGGGTTCAGTATTGGCACAACACCAATTTCCACTGTTCTTTTAAACTTACTCCCCACAAAGTAGTCTATAGTTGAAACCATCCTACCCTTCTTTCCTACATTCCTAACACTGCTAAGTTACAATCTGTTGAGTAATTGAGGGAACAATGGAAATTTCAATTCCATCTTCCTTTGAAAGAGAGTTGAGAGCTTTATTTTCATTTCAAAGCTTGTAATATAAAATTCTACTATAAACTCACTGTAATTAGCTGTGGGGACTCTTCAAAACCCTCGTATCAAATGAAATTCATCCTTCTCTAAGCCTACTTTCCTGTTTTGGTTCCTTAATTTTTGTGATTTTTTTTAAGGATTCCAGGAAAGGAGGAAAGAAGATACCACTTGGAGTTTCATTCGGAGTTTTCAAGTGTCTCAACTTCTCCGCCTCTTAAATAAAGAACCTCTGATTAAATGAACTAAAAGCATGGGATTACTGGCTTGAAATGAGGGGCGTATGTGCAATTCATGGAGGGTAGGGCCTACATGTCACTTCAAATAAAAGTCCCACACCTGTAATCAATAATAGCAACGTGTTTTCCATAACGCTGCGACATACACATTAATATTGTGCCCTAGACTTTGAATTTTTCATCATACCGTGAAATGACAAAAATATTGCAATAATGAAGTAAATTACCTAAGTTACGACTGCCTCACTATATCCTTATGTTTCGCATAGATGTGAGGAAGAAAAGTTCTATGGTGAATTGGTGATCGACAAATAAAGGCACTAAGGTTGACTTCTACCAATGGTCCACTTTCTTATTTGAATCGATTTGCTACTTAGCATTTGACAAAGAAAACTCTTTAATCCCTATCCCTACATTTCCATTTTAGATCTTTGCTCCAAAATGTGGAAATGTTTCAATCCATTCAAGAGCTAAATTTTGCATTCTGAAGAACGATTATATTATGAATATATTTTCATTACATATTAATTTTTAAAAAAATGGCTGTTTGATTTTCAATAGCTATTCACCAACCATCAACTACAATATAGATATACTTCAGTTACATAATAGTATATCATTCCACCCCAATGTTATGAAGAAGCTCACTCTTACCATACCTAGTAGCGAACCAAATTCCAATATTTGTTCCATGTACAATACTGTTATGCAGTTTACGTAACCTTACCAAGTATATTTAACAATTGGACCCACTAAGCATCACATTCAGCCATCAATATTATCATTTCATGACCATATAGCATCAAAAATGCTTAGAAAAGTAACAATCAGAAGTAGCTACAGCCTTGACATCTCAAAGGGAAGTAGAAGGAATTTTGAAGTTTATGAGTACCTCTCGAAATCGTGATGTGATTGTCTCGGAGTGGATTTCCTAGAACTGCCTACAATATAACAAGGGAAAAATAACATATTGATTATCAACTAAGCTTACTCAATCAACAATTGACTGGCGTAAAGGGCTTGGAGTAGCCCGGAGACCCGGGACGAAGCCCGGGCCTCCCATATATGAGGGATGGCTAATTTATTCCACCTGTTATCTCAAAATGAAAAAAAAAACAATTGACTAGCATAGATATGGCAAATTGAAAATATTACCAAAAACAACAAAATTTATGATTATAAAAAGGCAGGAAAATATAGGATGTTGTGCAGCCAAATCTCAAAGCCACCAGATGATGTTATGATGATAAAATTAACAAAATTTTGAGGCAGAAATTAGGGCTTTCATGGGGTGAAAACCTAACTGGGGCATTAAAAGGGATGAGGATGTCAAATTTCTGGGAGCAGAGGTGGATTAGACTTAGGCTCTTGATTCAAACAATGATGGAAACAGGAGGTGCGCGTGGTAGAGATGAAAGGGACTACCTGCGATTCCCGTTTTCTTCGAATGGGCGCCGACGAACTTGGAATCGTTCTCTCTCAATTCTTTACCGGTTTTATCCCTCCCCCGACCCCACACAAAAAAAAAGGGAAATGAAAAAAAGGTTCGTTTTCACATATAACTTCTCTTTGGGTTTTTCTCGTATATCACCCCCAAAGCATGATATTTCCATCTATCATCCCAAATATCTTACAGATACGCTGGAATAGGAAATCTATATGTTAATCCTACATTCTCATGAAATATATATTTTTTGCTCTGGTCCTAACCTAAGCACACAATACACACACACCAGGGGACCCATGGATTTGCCCCGAAAGTGTTAATTTGTTATCACTTCCTCTCTGGGTTTCTGGGTTTCGAAACCCGCACTTTATCAAACAGTGGAAGTGCCTATATCAACTGAGTTAATGATCATTGAAATATTAGTATACTTGCTTAGGAGTAAAAAATATTTCCGGAAATATACAATTACCATGTTAATCATATACACACTTTCATAGAAATCTTATTCCTTCCTAAATAGGTGTTTATTCTGGATTACCAACAAATATTATTATCTAGCAGGATGCGTTTAGTAGGAGCTAATTTAGGTGGTAGTCCTAAATTCTGATGAAATGTTAACATGCTTGTTTAAATGTAAAAGATATTCTAGGGTATATAGGAATCTTATTCCTCCCGAAACACGTGTCTATCCTAAATTACCAAAAAAATATTCTTAAATTACCACGAAATATTCCCACATAACATAAGATGTGCCATAACCCTCCGCTACCCGCCATCAGCCGACCCTGTCGCCCCACATCACCGGTGACCATCGTTTGACCACCCTCCGTCGGTTGGCTGTCGCACCGCCACCCATCGCGGTTAACGGTTCATCGTCACCCCCCACCGTCGTCGTCGATCTGCCATTTTCCGTCGGTCGTTCATGGCCCCACCACCACCGACCGGCCGTCTTCCCTCCGTTCACTGCAAGTGTTTGGTTCTAGGGTCGCAATACTTAACGAACAAAATTTTCTAGAACATAGAACCAAATACAAATCCAAAATCATCCAAATACTACAAGTTGTAACAAATCTACTGAGCTATTACTACAAGTTTAGTGGCTACTATCTTTGTAGTGTGTCCACACAATTGTAGAAGACCCAATCTAGACTCCTTGAGCACCGGAACAAGCTTGCACGTCGATCTCCTCGCCGAAAATTATCCACCTTAAATGAATCCTTACCCAAGCTTCAACTTCACTCAATAACACTTTCTTGTGAAGTAACTTGTTCTTTATTTTTGCTAGAAAGGAGAAGAAGGTGATGTAGAAGAAGATCACTCTCTTTTTTCTCTTTTCTTTTGCTCTCTACCATGGAAAAATCATGAAAGAATGAGCATGAAGGAATGAGTAGAGAACAATCGTGCAACCATGCTAGAATAGTGTTTTATTTTTCAATTAAAATTAAAACCCATACCTTGCAATCATGCTCCTCTACCATGCCTCATTTTCTTTATTAATAAAAGAAAATGATGTATTCCTTCCAGAAACATACATGTATCATATGCCTGCATGTATTTGTATATGTCTCAAATACATACACTTATTTGTATCATATATAAATAACGAATGATAGAGAGAAAGATAACATAACACTAGAATATATATATATATATATATATATATATATATATATATATATATATATATATATATATATTTCATTGTTAAATCAACACTTGATTTAATAATCCTGCTTTATAACAAACCGTCTAGTATTATCAAACGTTCGATTATGTATGTGTATCATATATTCATGTTTAATCGAACTCGCGCACGTATTATCATACGCACACTACATCGTTTTGTTAGATATGTATGCCATAGAGGCCATTATTGTCGTGGATGCTTGGACATATGTATGTACAGAACAGCCTTGCTCGATATGATAGTATGCTATCTGGTCTGTCTTTATGTTACATATGTATATATTTCGCCTGTTATTACGTATCGCTAATACATATTGATAAAGCTCATAGGATCTTTGCTTGACTATCAGGATTATGATGTGATCATATTAGTAGGGTCTGGGTAGTCCATAAGCACATCCTTAAATGTTCCTAGTAGGGCCTGGGTAGTCCATAAGCACACCCTTAAATATATATTGATATATATATTTTATTATTAAATCAACACTTGATTTAATAATCCGGCTTTATAACAAACCGTCTAGTATTATCAAACGTTCGATTATGTATGCATATCATATATACATGTTTAATCGAACTCGTGCACGTATTATCATACGCACACTACATTGTTTTGTTAGATATGTATGCCATAGAGGCCATTATTGTCATGGATGCTTGGACATATGTAAGTATAGAACAGTCTTGCTCGATATGATAGTATGTTATCTGGTCTGTCTTTATGTTACATATGTATATGTTTCGCCTGTTATTACGTATAGCTAATACATATTGATAAAGCGCATAGGATCTTTGCTTGACTATCAGGATTATGATGTGATCAAGCTAGTAGGTCCTAGGTAGTCCATAAGCACATCCTTAAATATTTCTAGTCGTGGGAGTATCGAGACCGGGCCTTGATATTCCAAAGTAGATTAGTGTATACGTTTCTTGATCCTGACCGAAGCGATGGTTGGTCCTATAGCCATTAGTGTTTGATACCAAAAATTGTATACATATGCTCATTGGAGAATGAGTACACCGAACGGACTCACCGACAACTCCTAAATGGTATTATACATATTTTCAGATAGCAGTTCTTTTGTGACATGAGTATAGGACAGTCTGTAGATCTGAGATCGTCATAGTGTCTTGTGTGTGTTCCCATTGTACTTTGATTACTACCCTACTACGGCTTTAAAAAGCCATGCAAACAGGTTTTAGTTGGGTACTATAACATTTCAGGAAAATAAAATATTATTTACGGAATTTAAATAATTAAAATATAAATTTCATGAATATTATTAAAAATGTGAGAATTGGTTTTTAATAATATGGTATAATTATATACCAATAGTTTGAGAAAATAATTGGATAGTTAATAAGAATTATTTACTTTGAAGGTAGTTATGTGATTTGGACATTATATAAATTTTTATACAATTATTGTATATATGTTGATGTTAAGCTTGATTAACATTTCACTAATCTTGCATTAAACTTGTTTATGCATAAGACATGCACCATGTCATGTTGCACACAACATTTGTTACATTCCTTCTTTCTAACCATGGCTTCTTTTTTTAAAATGATTTTGGCATTTGCAACAAAAATAAAAGAAAAAGGAAAATGATTTTTTTTAGGGGACAAGTGCATGGGAGGTATGGGCAAGGTGAGAGAGGGTGAGAGAGTGAAAAAGAGAGAGAGAGAGGTATCTCTTTGACCATGGATAATTCTCTACTTCCCCCTTTCCTCATTCTTCATCTCCCTCCACCTTCATTACCATCTTGCAACACCTCCAAAACCACCACAAAAATCCGTACTTCCTTCACAAAATATGAGCCCAACCTCACTACAAAATCTATGAGGGAATCAAGTTGGAATTTTGAAGACTTTGAGCAACTCAAGACAATTCTTGAGTTGCCAAATAAGATAATCCCTACACTTCTAGTTAGATTTTTAGTGTTTCTAATATCCTATGGTAGTTTGGAATTGATTAAGTGTAATTTTGTGACCTTTGAAAATTCCAAGTTGAGGCTAGAGAATAGAATGAGTTGTGATGGTGTATATGAGGTATAGTTGGTGACCACAGACCCTTAGTGTTAATCCTGGACCAATTGAGCATAGAAACCCCGAGACTTGAGCTCTGGATTTTTCCCATGTCGGTTTTCTTGGGTTTGTGATGCCTACAGGAAATCTGGAGCAAACTGGTATCTTTTTAGGAAAATCAAACATATACATTAACCTAATTAGACCACTAGAAGACTACCACGAGAAAACGAGGTCCAAACTCCATCATGGGACCGGCGGCGCCGGCCAGTTTGATGATCTTGCAGGGCCATGTTGGGTTGCTGGTGTGGGGTTTTTGTCTGTAGCTCCCAATCCTTATAACATATCCCCTATATTGTTTGTTTGATCCCAAATTACCTGAAGCAAAATATGGAGCTGTTTTCCTTAATTGTTGTCTTGGTTTCGTAGGTTTTAATAACTTAAGTTTTGATATTTGTGTTTTATCTCGATCGATTGGCGTTCGTATGTCGATGTTGATAGTTGTTGGTTATCTTTGCATGCGTAGGCCATAGGTTCTAACCTATGTGTGTTTCGTGCGACGTATCGGTTTTTCTTGTATTTGATTCTTGTTTTACAATACGATGTATTTGAAACTGTAGGTACCTCTGCGTGGACTTCGGACGACAAGGGAGAGCGTGGCGTCATCGACTTCGGCAAGTAAGGATCGAAGTGAGTAGATGTATATCTACGGGGGAAGTCGGGTGGATGGCGTGTAGCACCCCCGCAACCGTAGAATAGGGTATTACTATATTATTATATGTTTGGATGCGATATTTGGGTACTTAGAAAATAGGGTATATAGGAGACCGTATGTTAGATTAGGTTTGATCTAGGAAGACCTATCCATAGGATTACTACCTTAGTAGCAAATTGCAGGTTATGTGTTGTCACACACACGTACACACACATGCACTTGGTAATTGTGTGAATATGTGTGTGTGCGCGTGTGTGTGTATGAGTATGTGTGTTTGTTTATATGTATGTATGTATGTATGTATACACACACATACACACGCATATACACGTGAGATGAGGATCCTATTTGTTAATGGATGTAAGTCGATATGATCGGGCATGATGCCGTGAGTTTATGATATGTGTTTAAGTCAAGACACCGTTCATGATTTGATATTATAAAGGATCGTTGGGCAATATATATGCAAACTTGTGATTTGATGAAATATTAGATTATACGAGACCTTAGATCCGTACCCCTGATTATGATATTGTACGACGATTGATACCGTACGAACTATATGTTATATATGATATTTGACCCGTACCCTTGATTTTGAGGATGGCGTACGTTGCATTTTACCGTATGAGGTATATATGATGATTGATCCGTACTCTTGACTTGAGGATTCCGTACGATAAATATTACCGTACGTGATGATATGAGGCTGGATCACCGACTACTAGATATATCGACTCGGATACGTATATTCTTCCACTACATTGACCCAGATTTTAGTTTAGCTTTTAATTAGTTTCTTAAATTATTAAGTAGATGTTAGAGTATAGCTCGAGTCATACCTATTTTCAAAACTGACGAATCGTAGGTATTTTCAAAAAGATAAACCGAGGGATGCTGCGGATTTTGAAAAGACATCTCTTTTCTCAAAACACCGTAGTACCTACCTTTTTAAAATCAATGATTCGTGCTTTTTAACACGGTAAACGGTATGGCTCGTATATAGTCTTATATACCTTATTGTTACTTTTACTGTTTACCTTCTGTTATGATCTCGTCTATTAGGACACCTGCACCATTACCGATAATGTGTATATTGCACATACACTTGCTTGCCGGCTCACACATATCAGTATCGGTAATTGCCATGTCACATATACTGTAGTAACCGTTATTCTATTGTGTACACTGATAATTGTAGCTAAGTAGTACTGTTTTGCATTCAAGATATTATATGCTAGTTTAGACTTTACTGTTAGTTATATGTATGCCCTAGAGGCTATTACTGTACATGAGATGTATATTGTAGTGGATGCTTGGACATATATAGGGAGGACTTTCTTGCTCGACATGATAGTATGCTATCTGGTTGCACTTTATCTTAACATGTACACTTATTGTCTTTCTATTACATGTTGATAAAGCCCTTACGATGAGTACTTGACTACCAGGATTATGATGCAGATCATACTAGTGGGACAGAGGTAGTCGGTAAGTACATCCTTCAAATGTTTCTAGTCGTGGGAGTATCGAGACGGGGCATCGATATTCCAGAGTAGACTAGGGTATACGCTTCTCGACCCATATGATGGGCGATAGATGATCCCATATCCAGTGGTGTTTGACATCAGAGATAGTATACGGGTGCTCGGTGGAGACTGGGTATACTGAACGGACTCGCCGAGAACTCCTAGATGGTATTATACCTATTGTCAGATAGCAGTTCTCTGGTGACACTGGTACAAGTTAGTCTGTTGACCCGAGATCGTTATAGAGTCTTGTGTGATTCCCACCGTGCTTTGATTTCCACCTTACCACGTTTAAGAGATCGTGAAAAATTATGGTTTTTGGGTACAGTCCCGAGTCACATGGAGGCAATGAGCGATAGGAGGGGATTTCGTCTCTCCCAGTATTGGGAGTTGATGTTGCGCTATGCTCGATTGCCCATAACAGGAAATCCCTGGCCAGGTTTGCTGAGATCTACTGGTAAGTGTTATCGGTAGTTTCTCGAACTGTTATGGACCTTGTATCGGCATGACTTATCAGGTTATTGGGGTCTGACGTTATACCACCCCCAGGCTGCGATATACGACATATCAGACGAAGAGACCGGACTATACGGTAGTGTTACTGATTAGATTCGCAGGAGTATGAGCAAGCTTGCTTTTTGATCTTCTGATCGCTCAATACCCGGGTGGCCGTTACGTTTAGCAGACCGCTTGCGGCTTGTGGGTGTTTGATATGATTATCACCTACTGCTGGCGTATCGACGAGTCTTTAGAGTCCTACACAGAGGTTTCCTGGTTCATGCGAAACGAAGTAGGAGCACATATGTGATATGTGCGGGACCGAGATTAATGTGCTTATGTGATACCGCATTCTATTCTCGCGATATGTGATATCAATCGGTTATATGAGATATAGCCGGGTTATCGGATCAAGTGTTGATTCGATAAGTTGGTACATATGATATTAGTCGGTTATATGTGATATAGCCAGATTATTAAATCTAGTGTTGATTTAATAATTTAATGTATAATTATATATTTGATATATTGAATTACATTAACTAATATTAGCTCACTTAAACATTTCTTTTTCTCACTTTGTGCTTTAGTATATATGTGATATATATTAATGTACATTTTATTTGTGTCATGCTTGATGTCATATGCTTCATGGGTGTATGAGACTTACACCATGCTTATGATAATCTAGGGTTTCTATTTATTTGAGCAAATCAAAATTGGTTGGAAATTTGTCATGGCTAGAAACTTGGAGAAGCTTGTTGTGTCCATAGACTTAGTCCACTAATTTGTTTTACTTAAGATATTTATTAACCTAACCATTATCCTTAGCCATAGTTTAGTCTCTACATGAGTTGGTGTATGACATAAACTCACCCATGGTTGCTATTCTCATCTCATGAGTTTCATTTTCATCTCCACTTCATCTTCTTCTTCCTCATGAGAAAGCTTTTTAGCTTTTCAAAAGGTGATGAAATATTGTGAGAAAAATAAATCTAAAGTGAGCAAAATTCCTACTTCATCATCCTCTACTATATTAGCCATTTAGTTTAGGGTGTTTGCTTCACTAATCTACCATTAGTGAAGAGGTAGCATGAGCTTGAGTCTCTTCGACGTAGATCATTTTCGGCCTCGAAGACTTCGAACAAGCTTGTTCATTTCTTCATGTGAACCCTTAGTAAAGTTCGGGTTCTCACTACTTAGAGCGAAGGGACTACTACACGGAGCTTTAGAAATGAATGACCGATTTACAAAGATTGTATTTCTCATTCACTTAGATGTAAAGTTGTTTACATTGTTGTTTCGTCTAAATCTCTAATTAAGATTCTATGTTAGGGTTCTTTGGTACAGTAAAAATTGGAAAACGACATATACGATGCCACCCGAAACCTTGCTGCCGCCCTAGGGAACCCTATATTTACATTCCTTACTGTAACGCTTCGAAAATCGTTTAGGCAGTTTTTCGGTAATCGGCTGAATTAGCAGCTTTTTCCGTAAAAAGTCAAAATAGGTATTTTTCATTATAGACCTAATTATATAAAATTTAGATATGATATTGCTATAAATTGGTCACTAAAATGTCACTTAAAATTTTCTAGTTAATTAAAAAAATTTCCTTAATTAATTATTTTTAATATTATTTTAAGCTTTTAAAAATATATTAAATTAGTAATAAATACAAATTTAAATGGTTAAATTACATACTTAATAACCATTATAAACTAAAAATTAGTGTTAACAAAAATTTTATCAAAACTTACCAAGAATTGTGGTTTTATGGTAAAAAATGAATTAAAAATGGGGTTTTTATGTAAAAAGTAATGTGATATGCATTAATTGACCTTAGATGATAAATTTTTGTGTAGAATTTTCCACACAACTCTTCCCTTCACTCCCCCTCTTGCTCAGGTCGAGCTCAATCAGCAGGAAACCCCCATTTCCCCCTCTCTTTCTTGCTTCAAAAATCATGAAAAAATGCACAAAAATCCACAAAATACACACTTTTCTTCACTAATTCAAACCTAAATCCTTTTCCACCTCTTCTCAAACCCTAAATTGTTTAAAACAAGGAGAAAGAAGACATCTTTGGAGGCTAAGTGCAAGAGGTTCACCACTTGTGAGGTATAAGTTCTAATCAAGTTGTTAAATTTGTAGTTTGTTTATGCTAAATTAGAAGTTTAAAGTGTTAATTTCATTATAATGGGTTGTATTGAAAATTCTAGTAAAGGTTTGGAATTTCAATTAGGGTTTGAAGTTTTATAAGTGGGTTATAAATTGTGTTGAATTGGATGGTTGTGCGATATTGCGATTGCTAAGTCGTTAATCCGCGAGGTTTCCATCGGAATTTTTACGCGAATGCTTACTAGGTTTTCTAAATTATTAGAAAGTGACTTAATTACAATATATGGACGATGTAATTAGCTTCATATACGACTATTAGTGTGCGCGAATGCGGGGTTTTGTCTAGTCGGGTTTTGGTTTTGTCGATTGCCCCGAAATAACGATTCTAGTTAAGATTTAGCGATTTTCGTGTGTTTTCCGCGCACCGTGTGCACGTTTTGTTTAATTCAAGAGCGTCGATCTTTTTATGTTGACCTGGTGTTGTTTTAGGGGTATGTAATCTTATATTGTGTGTTTTGCAATGCTAGGATCGGTCGGGAAAACATCGGACACGGCGCGTAAAGGAAAGGCGGTGGTCGGATCGGATTAGCGAGGCATTCAGGTGAGTAGATGTATTCATCTATGGGGGAATCGTCAGGATGATGCGAGGCGCCCCCTAGTTAGGATTACCTTATTTCTTGCAAGATTCGTATTGTTAGTTAGCTTACCCCTTCATTTACATTGCACACCCTTATAGTTAATAGTATGCTAGATTGTATGGATATTCATATGCACATATGCGATAACACTTCGTAGGACACGAACACCATTACCATTGGCATCTGTTGCACGCGCACTATTCATGTGACACACACGCCTTTGGTAATTGCCATGCCACGTGCACTATAGAACCTGTTTAGCTTAGTATCGCCACTTGCATCATACATGATATATGAAATTGCATAGCTTGTATATACCTCGCATCATCATCGTACTTACATAGATTTCTATCCAAAACTCACATCGCATACATTGATATCATAGACATTTATCATATACAACATGTTGGATATTATGATTTTCTTGAGGATTTCAGTATTGCTGCGATTTCTGGATTTTTGGGGAAAACCGCAAGAATTTAATAAAAGCTTATATTTATCATTTTTAAAACAAAGTTGCGGTTTTCTCGTGATGTATGTGTCGTCCACCATGAGTTTTCATGTTTTCTGTTGGATTTCGAGACCCGATTCGAGGAGTGGATGAACCGTCTCGGGTACATGGTGGGCCCGGTATGGTACCCCGGGGCAAGAAGATCGAGTTGTAGACGATGAGCCTGGCAGGGGAAGACTACCTACCGGTGATGTCTGGCGCGGCGGATATCCGGAGGATATCGACCGTTGTCGTGAGATTTGATGACATGGGCCGATCCGGACTGACGGAGCCCGATATTTTGAGACATTGATACAGTGAGACATTGAGACAGAGGTGATTTCATATTTGGTGTCGATGCTTGACACGGTTTTCAGATGATTTCTTGTTGGTATTTAGCTATTATACAGATATTCCTTTTTCTAAAGTTAAGAATGCAGAACTCTTAACATTTAAAACACTTAAAGATTTAGTAATGACATTGCATACATGTGCATGCATACTAGAGGTATTATATCATATCTGAACATACATGCTGTGACGCAGTTGCGTGTATTCTTACGATTGCCTTATTAGATGTTATATTCTACTCACGAGCTGGCAACTCACCCCCGTTGTGCCACAGTGTCTTGCAGGTCGGACCCGTCACCCTTGTAGCGGCGGGCTATCTTATCATCAGCTCCTTTTGCTCAGACTCGCGACATCGCTCGTAGGTGGGTTGCGAGCACACTTTATTTCTTTTTGCTCTATCATTGTATCTAGTATTCTCCATCTACCACTTTCTATTTGTATATGCGACCTAGTGATGAGACTGGGAGATTTGTATATATGTGGTTTCTTTTGGGTCGAGCTCACTTGAGCCGACGTTGTGTTTTCTGATATTTTGCATTTCTTTTATGCTCTTTTCTTGATATTACTTATATATTGCGTGTGGTTGTGATCCGCCTTGGGCGAAGAGCTAGCTCCCGCTTGGGGATGCCATTTTATGATTTCAGGTTATATATATCTTGTTGTACCCATTTTGGGGGATAGAATTTACAGAGGAGACTCTGCCGAAATTTTCGGAAATTTTTGATGTTTTTAAAAAGGGGTTCAATGCAACTTAATTGAATTACAAATCGTTTTCATGTAAGGTTTTCCTTCACTCTCTTTTGGATTTGGTTTAGATTTTTCTGGGCTTTGGCTGACTTAGGTTACGGTACGCCTTTAGACGTCTCGTAATCTAAGTGCCAGTCACGTTCCGTACTTTCGGGTCGTGACACTTACTTAGATGCCATATGCATTCGCATACATACATTCTGATTATATACTGCAGTTGGGCTCTATGCCGATATTCATTGTTTATTATTTGGCTCATGATTTTGAGATTTCTGTATTCATGACATTTTCTGGATTTGGGGAAAAACCGCAAAGGAATCTATAAATTTATTATCATTTTAAAAATGCAAAGTGCGGTTTTCTCGTGATATGATGTGTGTGGCGTCCACCATGAGTTTTCTCGGTTCTTGAACCACGTGTGTACACATACCCGATTCGAGAAGGGGGATGCACCGTCTGCGGGTACATGGTGGGCCCAGTAAGGTACCCCGGGGCAAGAGGATCGTATTGAGAAGGCGTTGAACCCGGCAGGGGAGCACTACGTACCGGTGATTATTGACCCGGCGGTCATTCGGAGGATACCGACCGGAATCGTATGATTTGATAGATTTGAGAGCCGATCTGAGAGATGGCTACCGAGATATTGATGTATATATTGTGTCGATATTTGACATGGATTTCTTTCGATTTCATTTGATGATACTCCAGTTTTATAATACTAAAATATTACTAAGATAAGAACACACTTTTCTCATACAGATATATCCAAATTTCATGTTGATCGTTCATTCATGATGTATTCATACATCATATATATGACATGTTACTACTTTGTGACACTGACACGAGTACTTCGTATTACACTTATGCACATGCTTATAACGTTACCATTGTTATTACCTGATGTCTATATATTGTTATTATATATTGTATGACCTAGGAGATAGTCATACATTCGGTTTCTACTCGGTGATGTCTTCTACTCACGAGTTGGCAACTCACCCCCGTTGTGCCACCGTTTCTTGCAGGTTTGGCCGTACAGGTTCTGTAGCGGCTTGCTGGCACACTACCTTATTCGGGGTGATTGCAATTGATAGGTGTGCTACCTTTGCATCATGACCACCGTTGCACTTGTACTTTTATTTCTGTTGTATCTAGCTAAAAGCTCCATCAACCAGACTTGTATATTTAGTAGACTTAGAAACCACCGTGTGTATATTCTTTTGGACCTTGAGTCGTGATTATGTATATACTGTTATTCCTGTTTTCTTGATGATGCTCGTTTTCTTTACTTTATTCTACGTTTTGATCCCCGCCTTTCGGCGTTGTATATTTATATCTTGTGTGGTTGTTTCCGCCGATTGGCGAAGAGCTAGCTCCCGCTTGGGGATGCCTTTTATTGTTATTACTTGTATTTTTTTCGGGTTAAAATATACAAAGAAGGTGCTGCCGAAATTTCGAATGACAAAAAGTTTTCAAGTTAGTTACAAATGTAGTGTATTCATATATTACTACTTATGTACATATATATAAGAATAAATTTGATTTCAGTAATCCATATTTCAAAATTGTACCTCCATTATTTTTCCCTAAGAAGGTTTAGATTTCTGGGTTTTTGGCTTACTTGAATTAGTTGGGGTCCTATAGACTTCACATGATTCATGTGCCAGTCACGTGCCAATTCTGGGTCGTGACAAAGTTGGTATCAGAGAGTTATGTTTAACCTTGGTTCGAATCTAGGTTTGACTATGCGGAGTCTAAGGCATATATATATATATATATATATATATATATATATATTCGGAACCTAGGATTAACCTTACGGAACTTAGACTTGACCGAGGGGGTATTAAACTCGAACTTTCATCGCGTAGATTGACCTTGGTTGATGGAGTAGGTGACTTAAGTAGAGTGACATACCGTGTGTATGTTCCGCGGCATACTTATGATACACTACTCCGCTTAAGGAGCCTTTGGATGTATATTTCTTATGCACTGTATTTCTATTCGTTCCCATGATCTATCCTCATCGATGTTTAACCGTGGTTTTCGTTACCATGGCCACACGAGCAGAGAGAGCTGCGGCTAGAGATGCGGTCAGAGCGAGCTTGTCATGGACGAGTGTTAGATATGTATGCTGTTAGTTATATGTATGCCCTAGAGGCCATTACTGTACATGCGTTGTATATTGTAGTAGATGCTGGGACATATATAGGGAGGACTTTCTTGCTCGACATGATAGTATGCTATCTGGTTACTCTTTATCTTAACATGTACTCTGATTGTCTCTATATTACATGTTGATAAAGCCCTTAGGATGAGTACTTGACTACCAGGACTATGATGCAGATCATACTAGTGGGGACAGAGTAGTCGCAAAGTACATCCTTCAAATGTTCCTAGTCGTGGGAGTACCGAGACAGGGCATCGATACTCCAGAGTAGACTAGCGTATGCGCTTCTTGACCCATATGATGGGCGATGGATGATCCCATATCCATTGGTGTTTGACATCAGATAAGGTATACGGGTGCTCAGTGGAGACTGGATACACTGGACGGACTCGCCGAGAACTCCCAGATGGTATTATACCTCACGTCAGATGGCAGTTCTCTGGTGACACTGGTACATGTTAGTCTGTAGACCCGAGACCGTCATAGAGTCTTGTGTGATTCCCACTGTGCTTTGATTTCCATCATACCACGTCCAAGAGGGCGTGCAAAAAGGTGGCTTTTGGGTACAGTCCCGAATCGCATGGAGGCAATGAGCGATAGGAGGGGTTTCGTCTCTCCCGATATAGGGAGTTGATGTTGCGCTGTGTTCGATTAGCTATAACTGGAAATCCCTGGCTAGGGTTGCTGAGATTTACTGGTAAGTGTTATTAGTAGTTTCTCGAACTGTTATAGACCTCATATTGACACGACTTATCAAACTACTGGGGTCTGACGTTTACCACCCCTAGGCGAGATATGCGACATATCAGACGAAGAGACCGGACTGTACGGGAGTGTTACTGATTGGATTCGCAGGAGAAAGTACAAGCTTCCTTGTTGATCTTCTGATCGCTCAATACCTGGGTGGCTGTTACGTTTAGCTTACCGCTTGCAGCTTGTGGGTGTTTGATATGATCATCACCTACTGTCGGCGTATTGACGATTCTTTAGAGTCCTACACAGAGGTTTCCTGGCTCTGGCAAAATGGAGTAGGAGCACATATATGATATGTGCGGGACCGAGAATAATACGTGTATGTGATACCGTATTAGATTCTCGCGATATGAGATATCGGCCGGGTATATGTGATATAGCCGGGTCATCGGATCAAGTGTTGATTCGATGAACTGATACAGATTATAATAGTCGGTTATTTATGAAATAGCCGGATTATCGGATCAAGTGTTAATTCGATAATTTAATGTATAATTATATATTTGATATATTAAATTCCATTAACTAATATAAGCTCACTAAAAGATTCTTTTTCTCACTCGGGTAACACATTGATATATATGCGATATATGTTAATTGTATTATTTTATTTTGTTACAATAAATATTGTATATGTGATATATAATATTGTAACATGTTAGGGTTATTAATGCAACATGATTAGTGGAGATTAAACATGATTATGGTTTGATTTGGGTTAATTTTTCTAGAAGCTTCTAGAAGTTTTTTGTTTTGTTTTTGCAAAGATATTTTGTAAAGATATTTTTGTTGATATTAGTTAACCGAACCCAACCCTTCACCATGGTTAAGTTTCTACATGGGTTAAGTTATTATACTTAACCCATGATTGCATTTCTAACCTCACAAAAAATTTATTATTCGTCACAAAAGAAATGGTTCTTCTTCTTCCTTCTCTTTTTCAATAGAAAAGCTTTCTAGCTTTTTCATTAGTGAAGATTTTGAGTGAGATTAAGAAAATAAATGAGAGCTAAAATTCTACTTCATCATTCTAATCTATCCTAGCCATTTAGATTAGGGTGTTCACTTCATTTGTGAGTGAGAGCTTGTGTTTAAGAAACTTCAAGGTAGATCATCTTAGTTATCGAAGATCGGAAGCAAGTTTGCATCATTCTCTTCGTGGAGCCTCTCTAGAGTCCGGATACATGATGATCGCAGCGAAGGGACCTCAACACGGAGCTTATGAAGTGAAGGACCGGACTACAAAGGTTGTAATCCCAAACTCTTAGATGTTAAAGTGTTTAATATGCTTTGTTTCGCCTAATCTCTAATTTAAAGATCTTGGTTAGGATTGTTCGTCACGTCTAAATTTTAAATCGGGCATGGTTGATGCCTTATAGACCTTTGTGAGAGTGCCTAGTAACCCTACAGTGGTATCAGAGCCAAGCTAGAGCTTTAGACGAAGTCTAGGCGAAGTTTAAAGTCCGATCGAACTCCGAATACCCGTAAAACCCTAGTTTCTGGAAATTTTTCAAAAAGTTGACATTTTTCATATTAAAAATGCTTAGAAAATTCAGCAGGTAATTGTATGGGTTACTGTAAAAAACGACCCCAAAATACCTTTATTGCGCCGCGGAACCGCGGCCGTACCCTTGCTTGAGCGGCGGTTCCGCGGCGCTACAGTGGAATTAGGGTTGCATTTTTGTACAGTAATGTCCATATGTATTTCCTGATGTTTCTGGGAATTTTTTATTTTACTCAAGTGTTGAGTTTTCTGGGTTGTATTGGGAACTCGTTGATTCGATCGGAAAGTATAACTTCGTTTAGCTTGTCCGGGTGTTTTTTTAGAACGTGTTAAAAAGTTCGAACGGATATCAATAACTCACTTTTTCCCCTACCAGAAAATTTCCAAGTGTTGGATTTTTCCGTAGTTTGAGAACGTTCTTAGTCGTGCAAGTAACGTGGTGGACCCTCTAGAAGAACACAAACCTTAACTCTATTATGTGACCGTCTGAACCGCCTCTAAACCTTTGGGTTTGTGGCAGTACGGTGTTGCCACATGTGAGGCATTGACTTGACCCTTCTACGGCTGGACTATTGGTTCTGTGGCATGTGATGGATGTTTTTAAACTAATTTCAAGTGTTAAGAACTATTTTGGAAATCTTGGGTGTTTGTTTATTTGATCGGAAAGTTTAACATTGTCTATTTATCTGGAATGTGATACAATATTTGGAATCCACATGTAGTTATGAGATAACTAATTTGAATGCTATAAATCTAGCAGTTTAGTTTCAAATGATCGGTTGCTAAGGGATTTTGATGTGATCAAAAGTTCGTCGCAATCACGTAGTGTACGCGGATACTCGCCGGGTAAACTTAATAGATAGCCACGCCCCATAGCCCCGACCAAGTGACTGTAGGAGAACCCCGTCGCCAAAAGCATCCGTTCGGATGCTCGCGGCAGCGGTGTTCCGCCTTAGTGCACTTCGTCGACGGCATCCGGGGGTGCGGTCGTCTACTAAAGTTTGCGACGAGTATTCGATCAGGATGTCGGGAATCTTGTTGAATTGCCCGACTTGATATTGAAAAGAGTTTTCGATAATGAGACTAAAATGCAGGGTTTATAATTGTTAGGCATGCGATGTCTAAGGAATTCATTTGGTTAGGCATGAGATGTCTAAGAAGGTTGCGGATTCCAACTGTTGTAGTTTTACACTTTCTTTTCTGTGACCGTAAGCGTAGTATGTGGTGTATCGCCGACTTCGTTGCTATACATCAACGACAATCCGGATACGCATACTTGCTTACGTTGATGATATAAGATATTATGTGTTGCTGTGATATGTTATATTGGATCGTCGTGTTCTGAATAGCCGGGGGTTTTATGTGAGATGAGGGTTTTTATTTTCATTCATGTAAAATTCATTTGTATGTAATATCTTTTATTGGGGCACTTCCGGGCTGAGGATGATGTTACCATTGTATATTATTTACTTTTCCGCATTAGGTAGACCCAAGGCGAGGAGCACAAGTAACCGGGTTCTAGGGTCCAGTGGGAGACCATCTCGAGGAGTCGAGACCGGGTCTCCTAACCCTAGAATTGGCAGTGTTGCTTGCCGCTCTCGTAGGGGTCTAGGGATGTGGGTTTGGCTATTCATCGTGACCGTGGAATCCGTGTTTTATACAGGCTTGTATTGAAAACACGGACCTCCTAGTATATCCAATATTTCATATATGTTCTTCTGCTGCAATGTTCTGTGATGAGATCATATTACTGCCTTAGACGAATGTTTATATTATATATATGAGATATATGTTATAGTGCAGATTTCGTTTCAAATGTGATGCTTGTGAAGCATAATTAAAATGGGACTTCATTAATGAGATTAATGAAATAAAAGAAACCTAAAGATGTTGTAGAAACTTGTTTAAAACTGGTAGCTCTAGTTCTTGCTTTGCATAGCGGTGTTCCTTATAGAACATCCAGCACCTTATTTGATAAGGAAAGAGCCGAGATCCCTTCATCGGGAGTGACCTCTTTAGCAAAACTAGCAGATGCTACAAACTCGGTTTGTCTTTTGATTGTTTTTATAGTTTCTGCTTTGCATAGTGATATTTGTGAAATATCCTGCACCTTATTCGATGAGGAAAGAGCCGAGATCCCTTCACCGGGAGTGACCTCTTTAGCAAAACTAGAAAAGACCTCAAAAACATTCCATTTAAAAATCATTCGATTCTACAACGATATTAAGTTCATTACGCAAAAGGTTTTCTTAAAAACCTGTCGTAGTCCTCCGTCATTTTAGGAAGTAGAGTACTTAGTATTCGTGCTGCGTATGTCGACTTTAGTTGAGGCGTAGTGTACGGTAGCTAAGTGATGTCTTCCTACACAGCAAATGATGCGATTAGTTAGGACATTCATGTGATTATGTCGACCATAGTTGAGGGTCATGTAGGGTGGGTCTGATTAATCATGAAATGACGGGTAGAACTTGACTAGTGCTTATGATATGTTGACCTTAGTTAATGTCATAAGTGCTGGGGGTAAAATATTATCGGGAATTTCAAGTGTTGAAATTTGTAATGAGATTGCATACCTTCTATGAGATAGTTGGATCCCGATACCTGCCGCGAGTAAAAGTTACTCCTGGGAGAGTTTTACACATTACAATTAGCCGATCAAGTAGGTGTCTAGAAAGCTGTTAACGGGGTTACGCCCCTGGGAAGACGAGGTTTATTTTAATTAGGTCCGTGCGAAAGCGCGGGGAAGCTCTCTCAAAGTACCGGCACTGGCCTGGCTGAAAGATTGGCGAACTTGTAGAGTGTAATTATTCCCGGCTAGTCTTTCCTTTTAGGGTTTGAAGGAAGATTTGACTAAAACAGTGGGAGACATCCTGATTAGATATATTGATAACCAATCTAATCTTGCAAGAGCATACGCTGAGTGTTTTCTTCTCTCTCTCTCTCCTGGTTAAAACTATATCACGCCTTAATCAAGATAATAATACGGATGTATTGACCGAACCCGCTTGTTATACTGTGGTAGGGAACGTTGGTCCCGCTCCAACTTATAATTGTTATAAGACAGAGCAGGAAATAGGGGATTACCAGAATTCCCGTGCTGCCCAAACGAAGAAAGTGCATGCTGATGCATCATCTTCGGGTGTGTTCATTACCGAGAACTGTTTCTCCGTATCCTTTACGTCCTGGGTATGAGATACCGGATCAGGATCCCGCAAATGTAATTTGTTAAATGGGCTATAGATAGGTAGAGAACTGAGAACGGGTGATAAGTTTCAAGAGTTGGAAATGATGCAAGTGTTGCAGCCAAGTCTGTTGGCAGTTATCACCCTGTATTACCAGAATACATTGATTCTGAACGAATGTTATTAGATACCGAACCTGATATACAATATCATATCAGTCTCTTTATTAGTAAAGAAGGATATAATTTTGTATTGGTGGATAATGTTTTGAACATTTCCTATCAAAAGTTGATCGGTTCAGGCACGTTATCTAAAAGCATAGACGTTCTAAATCAAACCACAGTTCTTAATGTACAGAATACACACAAAAGGAAGAGTTCAGAAATGAACGAATCCTTCTTGAGGCATTGTAGACTAGGTCATATCAATGCGACCCGACTAGCTGAAGTTACATATAGATGCATATTTAAATTAGTTTGAATTTACATCTTGTGAAACTTGCTGGTCATATCACAGAGATAAGATGACCACAGCTCCGTTTATTGGAAACAGAGAAAGAGTTAGTGAACTCTTGGGATTGATACATGCTGATGTATGAAAGTCCCCTGTCTACAAATGCCAGGACCGGTTCTTTATACTTTATTATATTCACCGATGGTCTCTCAAGATTCGCACATGTGTTCTTGTTGAAACACAAGCCTGAACCTTTTGAGAAATTCAATGAATATGAGATAGAAGTAAAGAACCAAAAAGGGGTATAAGTATTATGTCCTTTGATGAGATCAAGGAGGAGAATACAAGAGCATGGGATTCCTGGACTATTCTAAAGGAAAATGAGATTCTCTCTCAGCATTACTCCTCCGTATACACCACAGCACGTCGGTGTATCGGGACGGAGCGATCACACCCTATTTGATATGGTGCGCTCTATGATGAGTACTACTGAGTGTCTTATTTCCTTTTGGGAGTTATGCACTTGTGAAGCTGCATACCTATTGAATAGGGTTCCAATCAAATCAGTTGCCTACCACTTCATATGTGATATGGAATGGGAAGAGCCCATATCTTAAGTAAGTTAAGATTTGGGGTTGTCCGGCCTTTGTCTAAAAGCAAAATCCGGACAAGCTCGAGGCAAAGTCAGTTCTGTAGAAGTTTGTTGGATATCCCAAGCATTCGCAAGGGAATATCTTCTACCAAACCGAGGAACAAAAGATGTTTTGTTTCTCAGCATGTCACCTTTGTGAAAGGGAATTTCTTATGAAGAAATTATTGGTCATGAGGTAGAACTGGAAAGAGTTCCAGCTATACAAACTGCAGCTGATAATTTGGTAGAACCAAAGGATTCAATTGTTTCCAACGAACCTCAGCCTCTCCGCCGATCTAGCAGGGTTCCTCACCCACCTGAAAGATACTTCGGTTTTCTCTATGACAGTGGGAGCGAGGATTGCATCATGAGATGATGACCCAACTAGTTTCGAGATGGCCATCAGGAGTGAGACTCTGTAAGAATAGCTGGATGCTTAGTGATCTGAGATGGAAACCTTATACACCAACAGAGTATGGACTTTGGTTGCTTTATCTGAAGGGTTAAATCCCCATCAGGAGAAAATATATCTTGAGAAGATTACTTGGCGTACATGGAAAATTTGAGACTTTCAAAGCTATGCTTAAAGTCCATCAAGATCCTACTTGCCACGGCTACATACCATGACTATGATATCTAGCGGTTGGGTGTCATGACTGCTTTTCTAAATGATGATTTGGAAGAGAGCGTCTATAAATACACAGCCAGAGGGCTTCGTAGTCAGTGGGAGCAGCGGAAACATGAGCAAGATGTTTTATGTGATAAATCAGGCATCGCGGAGTTGGAACATCTGTTTTGATGTGGTAGTCAAAGAGTTTGACTTCATCAAAATGGTAGATGAACCTTGTATATACAAAAAGGCAGTAGAGAGTATGGTGGTGATCCTCGTAGAGTATGTGGATGACATACTCTTTATAGGGAAAGAGTTTCCTATGCTACGCTCGGTCAATCTCCTCTTATCACAATGATTCTCCATATAGGATCAAGGTGATACCTCCTAAATCCTAGGTTATGGATCTATGGGATAGATCTAATTGGATGTTAGGAATCTCACTAGTTGTAGTGAGATGGTATCAAACGATCCTGGAGAGAATCACTGATAAAGTTCCAGGGTGTCAGTCGCAGGCATTGTCTTTACCCTCAGTGGAGAGACGGTATGTTGGAAGAGTTCCAAGCTAGATACCGTGACTTACTAGAAGATTAAAGGCAAGATACATCGTTACCAAGGATGCTACCAAAGAGGCAGTCTGGATATATATAAGTTCATGAGATGAACTTCGTTCCTACCATTGTGTGACAATGGAGTTGTGGCATATGCCTAGGAATCACTGTCCCATCCATGATCCAGATATATTCTTAGGCAGTATCACCTGAACATGGAGATGGTTGATCTCCAGGTACATCAAGGTTAGGAGAGTAGACACAGAGGACAACAGCGCGGATCCACTCACAAAGGCCTATTTCCCAGTAGAGACTTTTATGGGAAGGTTGAGTATGAGATACTTCAACCACAGCTTATTGTTGGGTATGAGATACTTCAACAGATGGCCCTAGTGCAAGTGGGAGATTGTTAGTTATATGTATGCCCTAGAGGCCATTACTGTACATGCGTTGTATATTGTAGTGGATGCTGGGACATATATAGGGAGGACTTTCTTGCTCGACATGATAGTATGCTATTTGGTTACTCTTTATCTTAACATGTACTCTGACTGTCTCTATATTACATGTTGATAAAGCCCTTAGGATGAGTACTTGACTATCAGGACTATGATGCAGATCATACTAGTGGGGACAGAGTAGTCGCAAAGTACATCCTTCAAATGTTCCTAGTCGTGGGAGTACCGAGACAGGGCATCGATACTCCAGAGTAGACTAGCGTATGCGCTTCTTGACCCATATGATGGGCGATGGATGATCTCATATCCATTGATGTTTGACATCAGAGAAGGTATACGGGTGCTCAGTGGAGACTGGGTACACTGGACGGACTCGTCGAGAACTCCCAGATGGTATTATACCTCACGTCAGATGGCAGTTCTCTGGTGACACTGGTACAAGTTAGTCTGTAGACCCGAGACCGTTATAGAGTCTTGTGTGATTCCCACTATGCTTTGATTTCCATCATACCACGTCCAAGAGGGCGTGCAAAAAGGTGTCTTTTGGGTACAGTCCCGAATCGCATGGAGGCAACGAGCGATAGGAGGGGTTTCGTCTCTCTCGGTATAGGGAGTTGATGTTGCGCTGTGTTCGATTGGCTATAACTGGAAATCCCTGGCCAGGGTTACTGAGATTTACTGGTAAGTGTTATCAGTAGTTTCTCGAACTGTTATAGACCTCATATCGACATGACTTATTAAGCTACTGGGGTCTGACGTTTACCACGCCTAGGCGAGATATGCGACATATCAGACGAAGAGATCGGACTGTACGTGAGTGTTACTGATTGGATTTGCGGGAGAAAGTACAGGCTTGCTTGTTGATCTTCTGATTGCTCAATACCTCGGTGACTATTACGTTTAGCTGACCGCTTGCAGCTTGTGGGTGTTTGATATGATCATCACCTACTGCCGGCGTATTGACGATTCTTTAGAGTCCTACACAGAGGTTTCCCGGCTCAGGCAAAACGGAGTAGGAGCACATATATGATATGTGCGGGACCGAGAACAATACGTGTATGTGATACTTGTAAGTCTACAGTAGCACCCCGGCCGTCTTTCAGACGCCAAATGCGGAACAAAAACTTTTATAACTGGTGCTATCGCATACTATAACCCGGATCTGCCATTAACGCTAAACTAACAAACTACAAAGAGGGTAGAAAGGTTATACCGAACGATCCGAGTCCTTCGTTCTTTAACCATCATCCCACGCTCCGTTGCGGCTGCTCCGATATCGTCGATCTCCGATCTCCTCGTCCAGGTGGCACCACATCTACGGATCTTTAAACGGGCTCCCGCCTCTGACCCGAGGCAACTCGGTCATCAAGTTTGCTAAAAGAGATGACCAAGATTGATGTAGAGAATGAGTAGAACACTTTGTCTCGATTCGTCCAAAGCCATGGATGAACGGTTAATGAAGTTGCCTTTTGGAGTAATGAGAAATGAGAATATGAAATTTCCATGAATCAAATTCCTTAGTCATTTTCCCAACAACCATAATCTTTTCTCCAAGCAATGGCCGGCCACTATAAAAGGTGGGGGGGGTGAGTGTAGGAGAGGGGAGGGTAACCTTAAGCACTAAATCAAAAGGATGAGTCAAATGAACACCTTGCATTTATCATTAATGCATACATTGAATCAAAAAACCCTAGTCATCAAAACATTAAATGAACATTTAATGCAATCATGAGTCACTAATCCTAGTCACCTTCTAGAACCTTCTAGAATCATGACTCACCTCATGACTCACCCAAGTGAAGAAAAGATATATCCGCATCTAACCGAATGTTTAACACGGGTGATAGAAAACTGGAAACTGGCAACTTCCAAAAGCGATCCCGAAACGAATTTCTGGATAACCCCGTAACAGTATAAATATACCCGTATTTGTATTACGACTGAATACAAATGCAACTGAGACAAAGATATTATATTTACAAAGTATAATACATGGATCCGGCTTAAACCAAAGCCCACCAGTATTATCTGCCCGAAATATGACACGTGCGTAAACGCACGTGCATTTTCCGAACCCTGCCATAAAACCATACTGCCTCTACAACGTTTTGCCCGAACTTGGGAAACTATCTGTGGGGGACTCTAATGACTCGTCAGTACCCTGGCAGTGGGTTTAACCATAAGCCGCCAGCGGCACTAGCTGTGTGTAACGGCTGCCCATGTACTGACCTCAAGAGTAGCCGATGAGCGAGCTCATCCCGAAACCCTACTGAGCCTAACAGTGACAATATACATACAGTCCGGTCCGTTCGTCTATGTGTATCGCATATCCGGCCTGGGAGGCTGGTAATGTCAGACCCCCAATAGCGGTATAAGTCGTGTCGGAGACAAGCCCTGAACACCCTGAGAAACTACTGGAGTACCTACCAGTAATTCTCACCTGCCTTGGCCAAGGACTTGGTGTAATGGCTTTCCTAGACACAGCGCGATCTCACCCCCAATACCGGGAGAGATGAATCCCCTGTCGATCCGCTCACCTGCCTACATGTGGCTCGGGACTGTACCCCAAAAGGACCTGTTTGCACGACTCCTTTGTGCCGTGGTAGGGTAGAAATCAAAGCACAGTGGAAACTCACACAAGACAAATGACGACCCCAGGTCGATGAACTAACCTGTACACATGTCACCAGGGAACTGCTATCTGACGATAGGTATAATACCAACTAGCAGGTTCTCGGCGAGTCTTGTCCGGTGTACTCATAACCCAATGAGCACCTGTATACATCTTAGGTGATCCAACTGACACCAGTGGCTTGTGAGACCGGCCACCGCCCCTCGTCGGGGTCTCGACTGTATACACTAGTCTACTCCGGAGTATCGATGCCCTGTCTCGAAACTCCCACGACTAGGGACAACTTTTAAGGATGTGCTTATAGACTACACAACTCTCACGTATATGATCGCCATCATACTGTTGGTAGTCAAGCAAGATCCTAAGGGCTCTATAAATGTAGCGTTTTGAAAATCGTTTCGGTGAAATTTCGGAAAATCGGTAAAATAAGGGGGTTTTCTGTAAAAAGTCAAAATACAAATATCTTATTATAAAAATTAAATATACATATTCTAGCTATGTAATTGCTATTATTTAGTGTTTATTGAACCGCTGGTGAAATTTCAAATTTTCTGAAAAAAATATTATTTTATTATTATTTTAAGCCGTCACTAATACATTTAATTAGGGAAAATTACAAATTGGAATGAGTTGAAAAAAATTTTGTCCATCATAAAACATTAAATAAAATTTTATCATGTGGTTTTTGGAACGAAATCATTTGCCAAAACGGTTTAGAAATTATTGAAGGAAAAAGGCTTTATTTAGTGTTAATGGTTGTTTGGGGTATAGTATTTATCATTTTCCCACACATCCACACTCACACACCCTCATTTCTCCTCCTCTTTTCTGCTGAATTCAGCAGCCCACCCCAAAGTTTTCCCCCACTTCTTTTGGTAAAAGAAAAGAAAAGAATAGAATAAAGAGAGAAGGGTTGTGTGTTGACTTGGGGTATCTTTTCTTGACTTGGACTTTCACACCAAAACTCACACCTCACTCTCTCTCTTCCCTTCATCTTGTGGCCGAGCAATCCCATGGGCTGCTGTCCAAAAAAAATCCCCCACTTCATTCACCTCCAAAATCATCACAAAATCCACTAAATCCACACAAATTTCCATCAAAACTCAAATCCAACCTTGACCCATTATTTCTTTGCCCATGCTAGCTTGAATCCTTGGAGCAAGATGACATTTTGGGGGCTATGTTTTGGCAAGTGTGGATCTCATTTCAAACTAGTTTGAGGTATAACCCTTTTCCAAATGATACTTGTTCTAATCTAAGATTTTAATTAAGTGTTTAATTAAGTTTTGATTGCAAGCTTGGAATTCAAGAAAGGTTTTGAATTAATATTAGCATTTTGATCTATAGATTATGGTTTCAATGGGTAATCTAACATCTAGAGAATGCAAAATGTAATCTAGTTGTTAATTTGCATATTGTTGCTTGTAATTTGTAAAAATTGGAATTTTATGCAAACTAGGTTTTTCAATTTAATTGCAAATGCTAGATTAAAAATCTAATTAGATTATTCATGACATTATTAACATTATTAAGTGTAGTTTAATACTTTAGTTCGTGAAAATCCAAGCTAAATTGTTGTTTGTGCATTTTTGCTATAAAATTGTTAAAATTTGGTTATATTGTAAACTAGAATTTTGGAGTTAATGGAATTTAATGAGATTAAATTGTGGAAATTATTTTTATGACTTATTTAAGATATTTAATAAGTATCATGGCCGCTAGATTTGTTTAAACGTCGAGTTTTGTACTTAAACGGGTAATATTCGCTTGCTAGATTTTCGGAAAAATGGCTTTTAAAGTGAATTTGGGGTTTTTGCGAATTTTAACCTATTTTATATTAAAATTAGTATTCGTGAATGTGAAAATGGGAGTGTTTGGGTTTTTCACGATGGTTTGACGTTTGTACGTCGACATCGAGGGTTGGTTTCGCTATTCTTGCATGCGTAGGCGATAGGTTTTGACCTATGCATGATATGCATGCCGATTTGATTTTCGTATGCCGTTTCGATTTCGAATTTGGTTTTAATGCGATACGGTGCATTATGATATGTAGGTACCCCATGTGGACTTCGAGACGATAAGCAAGCACATGGCGACGTCGGCACCGGCGAGCGAGGGCCAGGTGAGTAGATTTATATCTACGGGGAGAAGTCGGGTGGATGGCGTATAGCACCCCCGCAGTCCGTGGTGGTGTATACGGATGCGTATACACACCACATTTATTATATGTTATTTGGGATTAATAACGATGCTTAGAATGGATATTGGTGTGTTGGATTATTTTAGCGTTGCGAACCCTAGGGTAGTGTTGCACTACACATACATACTTGCATACCTTCCTATTGATATGTGCTCATGGGATTCTTTATCGTTATGTGTTCACATGGGTATGGGACTATGTGTTCACATACTGATTTTTGGATGATACTTGGGATTGAGCTGAGTCGATGAGATTTGATTTGAGGCCGTGAGATCGGTGATATAGCAGGGTTCGTATCTTAGATACGACATGACGTTGTAGCGGGTCCTTGACGTAGTTTTTACACACGTGCATGCATACTTAGGCGATATCAATATTGTACTAGACGTAGATCAGTACCCCGATCATGATATTTGATAAAGAGGATATCAGATGAATAGTATGATGAATGTGATATTGACCCGTACCCAGATTTGGGATGCCGTACGACGGATTTACGTACGAGCTATATTTTGATGATTGATCCGCACTCTTGACTGGGATGTCTGATTATAGATAGGGTATCGGATATGATATTATTGAGGCGGGATCACCGACTATACATATACAGGTAGGTATATGTATCGACTCAGATGATAGGCGGTTTCCTTACCTGTAGTTCAGCTTGTTAGTTCAGCCGTATAGTTTAGTGTAGTTGTTAGATTAGATTAGACTCCTACCTATTTCAAAAACTAACGAATCGTGGGTATTTTAAAAGACAGCCCAAGGGATCCTACGGATATTTCAAAAGACTTATCTTTTCATAAAAACACCGTAGCCCCTATTTTCAAAACCCCATGATTTGTGTTATTTCAAAAGGCACCATTTGTAGGACTTATATTAGATTATTACAGATTAGTTATCGTTATGTCTAGTATTCAGCTCCCGCTCATTTTTACTGTTCGCTCCGCATCGCATGCTTATATTATAATTTCTTATTGCATTATTAATATCATGCTGTTAGGACACCAGCACCATTACCGATGACGCGTATGTACCACGTACACTTACTTGCCGGCTCACACACATCTTCATCGGTAATTGCCATGTCACGTACACTTTAGAGAATATATTTGCTTGACTTAGCTTGTTAGTTAGTAGGTTGATATGATATTAGTGTACCTGGGTTATATGCCAGTTTAGACATTGTAGTTATTACTTATCACTTCATGCATACTGTTATTCCATTGTTCATGCCTAGTTATTAATCATACATTGCAACTTGGTTATTGACACCATATACATTCATTAGCATTGACATATGCACTTGTGATAACTTCTTGAGATTTATGATATTTCCGGATTTCGGGGGAAAGCCGCAAAATTTCTAAACTTATTAACCTTTTAAAATATGTAAATTGCGGTTTTCTAGTGATGTAAGTGTCGTCCACCATGAGTTTGCTGTGGTTTTCGAGATCCGTGTCGAGGAGTGGAGGAACCGTCACGGGTACATGGTGGGCCCGGTATGGTACCCCGGGGCAAGATGAATGTGGTGTTGACGTTGAGCCTGGCAGGGGACAGATTACCTACCGGTGATATTACCCGACGCGTCGGATATCCGGAGGATACCGTCGTGGTCTTGAGATGGATGGTAGGGGCCGGTCTGGACTGACGGCGCCCTAGATATTGAGATTGAGACATTGATATTTCGAGACAGTGAGATTTATGTTTTGTGTCGATGCTAGACACTGTTGATACTGATTTCATTATGATACCTCAGTTTAAAAATACGAAGGAAATCTCACTAATTTATGAACACAGTTTCTTCATTTACATGTATTCTGTTTTCATGCATTCATACCTCATTCATATGATATATTGCTACCTGAGGTACTGACACGGGCATATGAGTTTACACTCGAGTTAGATATTTACCCTAGCCATTGTTATAGGGTGCATGTTATATATATTTTTGAGGATATATTATGATCATTGACCTAGGATTGCGTTATTTATGCGATTTCTGTGCGTAGATGTTTTTCTATTCACGAGTTGGCAACTCACCCCCGTTGTGCCCCAGTTTCTTGCAGGTTTTGCCGTACAGGTTTAATTACGGCTTTGCGGACTCAGTTTCATTCGGGTGACTTGCTAGTAGGTGGGTTTTTCTTGTATCGTACCCATCATATTACCTTGTATAATATTATTCCGTTGTATCTAGTAAATTCCATCAACCAAACATGATGATACCTCAGTTTAAAAATACGAAGGAAATCTCACTAATTTATGAACACAGTTTCTTCATTTACATGTATTCTGTTTTCATGCATTCATACCTCATTCATATGATATATTGCTACCTGAGGTACTGACACGGGCACATGAGTTTACACTCGAGTTAGATATTTACCCTAGCCATTGTTATAGGGTGCATGTTATATATATTTTTGAGGATATATTATGATCATTGACCTAGGATTGCGTTATTTATGCGATTTCTGTGCGTAGATGTTTTTCTATTCACGAGTTGGCAACTCACCCCCGTTGTGCCCCAGTTTCTTGCAGGTTTTGCCGTACAGGTTTAATTACGGCTTTGCGGACTCAGTTTCATTCGGGTGACTTGCTAGTAGGTGGGTTTTTCTTGTATCGTACCCATCATATTACCTTGTATAATATTATTCCGTTGTATCTAGTAAATTCCATCAACCAAACATGTATTTATTGAGATAGAGACCAGTGTTGTTTACCCTTTCGACCTTAGAGTCGCTCGTTATATTTCTGGTGGTTTTGAGTTTCCTTTTGAGTTTTGATCCTCGCCGTTGGCGTTGTATATTTTATTGCTTGTGTGGTTATGACCGTCGATTGACGAAGAGCTAGCTCCCGCTTGGGGATGCCTTTTTATTGATTTCGTATACTATTCATGTTGTATCCCGTTTGGGAGCCAGTATTTACAAAGGAGACTCTGCCGAAATTTTCAGTAAAATTTGATGTTCTTAAAAACCGCATAATTCGGCTCATGCTATTAAATCTACTTGTTTTAAATTGGTTTTCCTTCACTCTACTTCTTTTCTTGGTTTGGATTTCTGGGTTTTCGGTTTACTTAGATTACGTACGCCTCGAGACGTTTCGTAGTTTAAGTGCCGGTCATGTTCCGTACTTTTGGGACGTGACAATAAACGTGTAATCGTGATCAGTCACCTGAACCTATACACGATTGATAAAGGCAAACCAGATACCATACTATCATCTCGAGTAAGACTGTCCTACCGGTATAGGTCCTCCTCAATCATTGCAATCACGTACCTGCGATCCAATAATTGACTTTGAGGGCAATATATCCAACAATCTCCCGCTTGCACTTAAAGCTAATTATTGCGATGTCGCATACTCACAGCCCGTGTGATACCGAACACCCAACTCCTCTACTAATCAGTTTCACAAAGCTCGTTTGTAAAACTATTGTGTTCGAGAAATAGCCTCAGTGAGTGGATCCGCCCTGATGTTTCTTTCTATGTCTCTCTTAATCTCAAATTCGCGGAGAAAGCCATCTCCCGAATTGAGTAATACCTGTCTTAGAATATGTCTGGATATCTGATGGGACCTAGTTCATAAATGAACTCCAAATCCAAACTTCTTAGACTGTATCGTCAACTAAACCTAATCAGTATCCTGCACCATGCCTCCCACAGTATCCTCTTGGACCACCTGTCCATAATACTGCCCCCTTCGTCAGAGGGAAAACTATAACTCTGACAATCACTCTGTCATCCATGTCACCTTTGAAGCCTGGAATGATAATCGTCTCTCGAAGGAGGCTGCCGTCATCAAATCCATAGAACATGCACTTATGTTCTAAAACTGCTTCCTTATGTTTTTCCACGATTGGATTAATACAAGCTTATCGCGTCTAGTGCAAAAACAACATCTGGTGTGGTACTTGACATCTCACCATTGACTCAATTGCCTAAGCAAGTGATCTGCCAATCATGCACATCCCTCCCCCCATTAGTCTATAAGACACCTTTAGAGAGGGTGACTCCATCACCTGCAGGTACACCACCATGCCATGAGTCATCTATTCTAAAAAACTATCAGAATACTGTCAAAGTACCCACATTGGGAACCACCCAAATCTAGATCTAAAACCATAAATCTAGAAACCAGAATGTCTAATATTATATCCATATCCTGTGGGGAGAAACAACTGTGTGACGACCATAGTATAACCGATCGTAGTATAGGAATTTTACTTCCTACTCTGTGTATGTCATCCAAATACCAGGACATCACACCCTACTACCTTCTTAACAGATACATCCCCTATTCTGATGAAGTCAAACCTATGACCGTCAAATCAAAATTAGATGATCTATCTCCGCTATAACTGCTCAAGTCTATAAATAGACATAAGCTACCTGCCCACTATGCTTCCGCTGCTCCCACTGACCACAACAACCCTCTGGCAGAATAATATATACGTGCACTTCTAAAACTAGTTTAGAACGACGCTATACTTATCCTCCTGCCGGTTCTCATAGCCTGGAACAACAGTAGTGTCAAGTCTGGGTAGATAAGAACCTCCCTGTCACCGTCCTTGAGGCTACCGGAGTACCTCTCGGGTGTCTGAGGTTACCCACCAAATCTGCGGAGTGGCTATTGGAATGTCAAACCTGATTGAATCTATAGGTCCTATTAAATTTTCCGTAATCGTTTGCGGTTCTGGAATCACTTCCAGTTCTACCATACTCCCACTACTGTTTTCTGAAAAAAATCCATTTTAGTAAAATTGTGGCGAGTCAAGAACAATATCACTATTGATCTTCCAGATGGTAGAAAGTCGACCCTCGACATAGCCCAGGTCAACCCATAAACTGCCATTACAGAAACGTGCCTTGAGTTATCCAGAGTCTGGTTTTAAGCATAAGCCGGACAACTCCCCGTACCTTAACATCGTTAAGATATGAAACATTCTATATCCAATATAGAAACTTTAGCACTTATTTAATTGGAACCAGATTCTAATCATGCAGCTGTCTCCAGTGCATATCTTAATGGATAGAGGCTAATCAGCATTACTCAACTTAGGAATCCATCCAATTATGAGTAACCTGAAAGAGAAACTAGTTTCTCAAAACCATCACTATCATCTGAATACCAATCATAAGTATCTACATCTTCGATCTCTTTGAAGAATCCCGATACTTGCGATATCTGGTTCTCTACTTTATTCCTATACCCACAACTTCTCAAAACTTAGACCTTGTATTTCTACGAAACACTTGTCTAAAAACTAGAGAAGTCATAAGTAAACAGAACATAGTACGAGGACCAACCCCTTTGTCCTGATGGACACTGGACAACATACAATACTCTGTATAAGTCCGATGAGTTGAATAACTCAAAACCTGTGCATCGTAGGTTGAAAACTGTACTTATGGTTAAGAACTACTCCGCTGTTCAATGCTCCTTACCCAATCATCAACTGATGTAGGTAAATGTCATCGACATAATATCAAAAATTTATATATCACTTTATAAAAATAAACGTACAGATATATCATTTTGAAATTGGTGCACAACAACGGATACTCAAAACCAAATACATGCCGTCCGGCAAAAACCCAGGCGACTTCCTCAAATATCACCAATTACAACGAATTCCGATATAATGAGGATGATCACTTTATTCCCAATAACTTCCTGTAAGTCGATGTGCAACACCCCACGAGTTGCGGGGAGGCGGAAATATGAAAAACGATCTTGTTTATTAAGCGAACATCGACTAACCGAAGATCTTTGCTAAACGATAATTAACAAAAGGCATAGAGTTCTAAGCTACTATGTTAAAAGATTATACCAAATGATTCTAGTCCTTCGTCTTTACGATCTCTATGGCCTTCTTGGATCTCCACGTCCTCCTCGGCTTCCTTTCCGTGATAAACGATCCACCCGAGAACCCAAATCCAAGCTATAACCTCTAAACTTGAGGTTACTTAGTTTCTCTAGTTGCTAATAAAGGAACTAAGATGATGTAGAGATTGGTTATGGAGTGTTTAGTCTTTCCTAATCCTTGTTCTCAACTCATGAGTGGTAGGATTAGGGTTTGGTGAAGGAGAGAGAGCTTGAGGAGAGAGAAGGTGGAGATGATAATGAGAATAAAAAGCTTCTCACTTGAATATATGATACATAATGAATTATCAAATAATATCAATTAAATGATTATTCACCATGCTTCATTTATTCAAGAAGAGTGATTCATCATGTGAGTCATTAGATCATTAATGGTGCATTAATGATGCATTTAATGATATGATGATTCATATGAATGAGTCACTAAAGCAATTAATGAAAAAGCCACCTCAACCCCTCATGTCACATCCTTCTAGAAGCTTCTCGGAAATTACGAGAACGCCCCTCGCATCCGTGAAAACACGGAAAAACTTTAGACTGTATAAATCCAATAACCTGATACTAGAATCTGGCTTAAACCAAAACCGGCTAGTAAAAACTGTCCGAATGTCGTACGTGCGTTTAAACACGTATGCGTCCGAACCTTTGTCGTAAAACCATACGACCTCTATATCTTTTCGCCTGGGTTTGGGAAATCTCTGTGTGGGACTCTAAATACTCGACTACTACGCTGGCAGTGGGTTTAACCACAGACCGTAAGCGGCACTAGCTGTACGAACGGTCCTCAGGTAGTTGTCGATAAGAAAGCCGATGAGGCAACCCATCCGAAATCCTACTGAGCCTGTCCGTGACAATATCCGCGCAGTCCGGTCTGTTCGTCTAAGAGTATCGCATGTATGGTCTAGGGATGTGGTGGACGTCAGACCCCTAATAACCGTACAAGTCGTGTCGGCATGGCTCAAGACCATCCGAGAATCTACTGATCAGTCCATCAGTAATTCTCAATCAACCCTGGCCAGGGACTTATGGTAATGACCAACCGATCACCGTGCGATATCAACTCCCTATACCGGGAGAGATGAATCCCTAACAGTCACTCACTGCCTCCATATGGCTCGGGACTGTGCCCAACTAAAACCTGTTTGCACGACCCCTTTGAGCCATGGTAGGGTAATAATCAAAGCACAGTGGGAACTCACACGAGACAAATGACGACTTTAAGTCAACGGACTATCTGCACACATGTCACCTGAGAACTGCTATCTGACGTTAGGTATAATACCATCCAGTCAGTTCTCGGCGAGTCCTGTCCGGTGTACTCACATCCAGTGAGCATCTGTATACAATCTTAGGTGCACTCCACCAATGGCTGCGGGACCAGCCATCGCCCCTCCTCAGGGTCTAGATATGTATACACTAGTCTACTCCGGAGTATCGATGCCCAATCTCGATACTCCTGCGACCAGGGACATCTAAGGGTGTGCCTATTGACTATCCAGCTCCCACTAGTATGACTGCCATCACAATGCCGGTAGTCAGACAAACACCCTATGGGCTTTATCAACATATATATATATATATATATAAACACCAAGTAAAATATATCATACGTTAAGATAAAGACAAACCAAATAGCGTACTATCATATCAAGCAAGACTGTCATGTACATACATATCCCAAGTATCCTATACAATGTAGGCCTCTAGAGCATATATATCCAACACTTCCTCCCACTCATCATCTGTAAAACCATACAGATGTGAGAATCATACCTGGTAAATACATACCCTGGAGTAAGTATCTAATCGGGAAAATAGTTTTCCTTTAACAATGCACAGTGTAACTGAAACATGAAAATGTTTCGTAGGGGTATCCTGGTATTCCTAGTAATGCCTCTTCCATAATCCAATTCATGACTGTAACCGTATATTTCTTTGCATCTCTCTAAATCCCTTATTTTGTCTTTAGTCATTTCCTTTTATACACCCCTTTTAGGCTAAGTGGGTTTCTTCCTTCCCTACCGTTCGGCACCAGCCTATGGTTTGGAAGAAGACTATGCAGTAAGCATAATAGGTGTACCCTCCTAAACCAAGGAGTACTTGTAACCTGAGAGAAGGTGATGATAAAAGACAACTGAATAATACCTTATTCTATTTCTCCCAGACTGGGGAAAAAAAGCAAAGGTGAAATAGGAGTGGCGATGAAGTACGTGGTTTGGTCGTGAATGATGGCAGTCGCAATTTACTTTGCCCTCTTTCTAATCCCTTTATTTTGTCTTTACATATTACCTTCTGTACACCCTACTTAGGCTAATTGGTTTTCTTCATTCCCTACCTTTCGGCACCTGCCTATGGTTTGGAAGAAGACTATCCAATAAGCGTAATAAGTGTACTCTCCTAAACTAAGGAGCCCTCGCAACCTGAGAGAAGGTGATAATAAAAGACAACTGAATAAACCAATTCTATTTCTCCTGAACCTGGATCCATCCTCGAAGAAGTCCCTTCGAGTTCGTATATAACCATACGATGGATCTATTCAATGGAAGTGGATGTCCGTAGTAATACGGGGTGTTCTGAGAAATGCAAAGGGTAAAAGAAGGAGTGGCAATGACTTATGCAACATAGACAATCCAAAAGCCAATATTTTAAGAAGGTTCGGTCAACTTGGTCCCTGAGTCATAGTCTAGGGTCGGTCAAAGGTCGTTGCCAAAGAGAGAGAGAAAAGAAACACTCTGCGTGCACTCTAACCTAGATCAGAATGGTTATCACTTTATCTAATCCGGAAACCTCCCACTGTACCGTCAAATTCTCCTCCAAACCTGAAAGAAGAATCAATCGGGATCACCCAAAAGGTAAACCAGCTTATTAGTGGGAATCGGGATCCAACTCTCATCGCATGATAATGTGACGGAATCCACTCACGTTATCACACTCCAGAAGGTATGCGCATGCCTGGCAAGTTTCAGTTTCTTTAGAAACTTCCGATGTGATTTTTACCCCATGTTCTTATGACCTTGACGAAGGCCAACAAATCATAAGTCACATGTCAAGTTCTGCCCGTCATTATCTTGTTAATTCGAACCCACCCGTACATACCCTTGACGAAGGCCAAAAAGGTAATACGACTGTTCCAAACCAACTCATCTATCTATGCAACAAATGAATACCCCAGCAGCTACCAAACACAATGCTTTGACGAAGGCCAACAAACATAGCTTGAATACTACTGACCATCCATAAGAAATGACGGAGGGCTACGACTGGTTTTTGGCGAAAAACCTTTAACGTAATGAACTTGATCTCGTTGAAGGAACCTGATAGCTTTTTATAAAAATATAGTGGCGAAAACCTTTGCTAAAGAGGTCGCTCCCGGTGAAGGGATCTCGGCTCTTTCCTTGTGGAATGAGGTGCAGGATATTCCACTGAATACCGCGATGCAAAGCAATTTGTAATCGACTATAGTGAAGTTATTACCTTGACGCAAACTTCTGCCCAAGGGGTCACTCCCGGTGAAGGGATATCGGCCCTTGCCTCGTCGAATGAGGTGCAGGATATTCCAACCGAATACTACTGTGCAAAACAAAAGAAAACGTCTTTGCAATAACACTTTTTAAAACTGTTCCAACAACATCTAAACAGGTTTGTTTTCCTTTGTATTGATAAGAATCAACGCAGTCCCATCAATTAATCACACCAGAAAAGAACGAAAATAAAATGTACGTATATGCCATCCACATTCGTCACTGGGTCCCGTCATAACCCGTTAGGTTACTTAACTAACGACAGAGCGGGGACTGGACTAGCGCGGGTGAAAAACATATACAACATCTACTAGTATATATACCAATATACAATAATCGCTCCAGGCATGATAATATGCAACATTATAGAAAAGTAATAAGCATCACAGAACAATACAGATAATCTGGGATCCCCGGGTTGTTGCGCCACGGCAGCGCCCCGGCCGTCTTACTCGAGGCCAAATTGCGGAATCAAAATTTTTCCTTACTCGGAAACCGGCGCTACCGCGGACAAAGAAAACCCGGATCGTTAACCATTAACCTACGCTAGCTAACAAGAGATGGGAAGAGAAGTATACCAAGAGATCCGGTCCTCCGGTCTTCTCATCATCGCCCCGATCTCCCGCGGAAAGTGTAGTCTCCATATCGTCGCCTCCTCGCCGGAAAGGGCACCACATCGCCTTCGTCTTTTACGGGCTCCCGCCTCAATACCGAGGCAACTCGCGCATGAAGCCGGCAACTCGACATGCTCAAGATGTGCTGTAGAATGTGTAGTAGATTGTCTCACTTGGGTTTTGTTGCCATTTGAAGATGATGGAGGAAACAAGGATTAGAAAAATGTTGCTTGCATTTTTCTAGCATGAAAAAGAGATCAAGAAAGAAACTCTCAAGAATGAAGCTCTCTCTTCTTCTTCCTCTCTTTCTTTTTCTTCTTCTTCTTTTTCTAATGAAAGACTTATCATCTTAGAAAAAAGGGTGGAGGATTGAATATGAAGCATAACAATAGAAGGAAGGTGAGTGTAGGAGAATGGTGGAGGTAACCACATCAAGAGACAAGAAAACATGCAACCATGCTTTCCACTTTAAACCCATACCCTTTCTAATCAACATAAAGCAAGTTATGGTGCAAGATATGAAAGCCATCATAATCAATACAATATGCAATAAAAACCCTTCACAAAGTGTTATTTGCAAAACTGCAAATAACCCCCTCCATCGGAAAAGTCCGGCCGGGAAAGAACAAAGGAAAACCGGCCGGAACGGAATGCAAACTGGCAACTCCAGAAAACTGGTCCCGTAATAAATTACAGGAAAACCCCGATACTGTGCATACACACCCGCATCTGTATTCCGACCGGATACAAATGCAATGAGACAAAATCTACACTGTACTAGACTAGGACCGGCTTAAGCCAAAGCCGGCTAGTAAAATGCGTTCGATCCTGATCCGTGCAATACCGCACGTATCTGATCGAACCCTGCCATATACCTATACGGCTACTAGTACAAACCGTCCGATCCTGATCCGTGCAATACCGCACGTATCTGATCGGACCCTGCCATATCTCCATACGGCCTCTACAGCGTTTCGCCCGAAAGCTGAGTAACTGAAAGTGTGGTGGACTCTAAAGACTCGTCAATACTATGGCTGTGGATTTAACCACTGGCACGTCAGAGGTATAAGCCAATACGTGACGGGCCACCAGCTATTGACCAAAAGGGACGTCGATGAGGAAGCTCACCCCGACACCCAACTGAGCCTGTCAGTGACAATATCCGTACAGTCCGGTCCGTTCGTCTATGAGTATCGCATGGCGGGCCTAGGGGGTTGGTAAAAGTCAGACCCCCAAAAGCGGTACAAGTCGTGTCGGAGTGTAGCCCAGAACGCCCTGAGATACTACTGGAATACCTACCAGTAAATCTCCTGCCTCGGCCGAGGGCTTTGCGTAATGGCTCTCCTAGACACAGCGCGACCTCACCCCCAATACCGGGAGAGACGAACCCCTGAAGATCCGCTCACTGCCTCCATGTGGCTCGGGACTGTACCCAACTAAAACCTGTTTGCACGACTCCTTTGAGCCGTGGTAGGGTAGTAATCAAAGCACAGTGGGAACTCACACGAGACAAATGACGATCCTCAGGTCGATGAACTAACCTGCACACATGTCACCAGGGAACTGCTATCTGACGTCAGGTATAAGCCCAACTAGCAGGTTCCCGGCGAGTCCTGTCCGGTGTACTCATAACCCAATGAGCACCTGTATACATCTTAGGTGAACCAACAGACACCAGTGGCTTGTGAGACCGGCCACCGCCCCTCGTCGGGGTCTCGACTGTATACACTAGTCTACTAATGGAGTATCGATGCCCTGTCTCGAAACTCCTACGACTAGGGACCTTTTAAGGATATGCTTATAGACTACCAGCTCCCACGTATATGATCGCCATCATACTGCTGGTCGTCAAGCAAGAATCCTAGGGCCTCTATCAACGTGCAATAGCGACATGTCAGGTCACCTAAAGCAGTACATGATGATAAAGATAAACCAGATAGCATACTATCATCTCGAGTAAGACTGTTCTACCGGGATAGGTCCTCCCTCAATCATCGCAATCACATGCCTGTGATCCAATAATTGACTCTGAGGGCACTATCTCCAACAATCTCCCACTTGCACTCAAGGCTAATTATTGCGATGTCGCATACTCACAGCCCGTGTGATACCGAACACCCAACTCCTCTACTAGTCAGTCTCACAAAGCTCGTTTGCGAAACTATTGCGTTCGAGGAATAGCCTCAGTGAGTGGATCTGCTGTGATGTTTCTTTCTATGTCTCTCTATATCTCAAGTTCGCGGAGAAAGCCATCTCCCGAAATGAGCAATACCTGTCTTAGAATGTCTGGATGTCTGATGGGACCTAGCTCATAAATGAACTCCAAATCCAAACTTCTTAGACTGTATCATCAACCGAACTTAATCAGTATCCTGCGCCAAGCCTCCCTCAGTATTGCCTTGGACCACCTGTCCAAAATACTGCCCCTCCTCAGAAGGAAAACTATAACTCTGACAACCTCCTTGTCGTCCATGTCACCTTGGAAGCCTGGAATGATAACTGTCTCCTAAAGGAGGCTGCCGTTATCATATCCCTAGAACATTCACTTATGTTCTAAAACTGCTTCCGATTGTTTTTCCAGGATTGGATCAATATCAACTTATTGCATCTAGTGCAAGAACAACATCTGGTGCGGTACTTGACATCTCATGATTGACTCAATTGCCTAAGCAAGTGATCTGCCAATCATGAGTATCCCTCTCCTCTTTAGTCTATAAGACACCTTTAGAGAGGGTGACTCCATCAACTGCAGGTGCACTACCGTGTCAGGAGTCGACCATTCTAAATACTCATAGAATGCTGTCAAGGTACCCAGATTGGGAAACCACCCAAATCTAGATCTAAAACCATAGATCTAGTAACCAGTATGTCTGATATAATATCCAAGTCCCTTGTGGAGAAACCACTGTGTGACGACCTAAGTATAACCGATCGTAGTATAGGAATATCACTTCCTACTACCTTCTCAACAGATCCATCCCCTATTCTGATGACGTCAAACCTATGACTGTCACATCAGAAATGGATGATCTATCTCCGCTACATCTGCTTTAGTCTATAAATAGACATAAGCCTGATGTCCACCAATGCTTCCGCTGCTCGCACCGACTACGACAACCTTCTGGCAGAGTCATATAGACGTGCACTTCCAAAGCTAGTTTAGAACGACGCTATACTCATCCTCCTGCCGGGTCTCGCAGCCTGGAACAACAGCAATGGTAATTGTGGGTAAACAAGAACTTCCCTGTCACCGTCCTTGAGGCTACCGGAGTACCTCTCGGGTGCCTGAAGTTACCCACCTTATCTGCAGAGTGGCCAATGGAATGTCAAATCAGATTGAATCTTTAGGTTCCTTATCAAATCTCCAGTAATCGTTTGCGGTTCTGGAATCACTTCCAGTTCTACCATACTCCCACTTCTGTTTTTGAAAAAATCCATTTTTAATAAAACTGTGGCGAGTCTAGAACAATATTTCTATTGATCTGCCAGATGGTAGAAAGTCAACCCTCGTCATAGCCTGGGTCAACCCACAAACAGCCATTACAGAAACGTGCCTTGAGTTATCCGGAGTCTGGTTTTAAGCATAAGCCGGACAACTCCCCGTACCTTAACATCGTTAAGATATGAACTGTTCTATATCCAATATAGAACCAGAGGCACTGATTTAATTGAACCAGATTCAAATCATGCAGCTGTCTCCAGTGCATGTCAACTAAATGGAAGGAAGCCGATCAGCGTTACTCAACTTAGGAATGCTTCCAATTATGAGTAACCTGAAAGAGAAGCAAGTTCTCATTACTATCAACTGAATACCATACACAAGTATCTACATCTTCGATCTCTTTGAAGAATCCCGATACTTGCTACAGCTGGTTCTCTACTCTATTCAAATACCTATAACTCCTCAAAACTTAGACCCTGTGTTTCCACGAAACAGCTGTCTAAAATCTAGAGAAGTCATAAGTAAACCGAATATAGTACGAGGACCAACCCCTCTGTCCTGATGGACACTGGACAACATACAATACTCTGTATAAGTCCGCTGAGTCTAACAACTCTTTTACTGTGTGTCGTAGGTTGAAAACTGTACTTATGGTTAAGAAGAATTACACCGCTGTTTAATGCTCCTTACCTAACCATCCACTGATATAGGTAAATGTCATCGACATAATATCAAAAGGTATATCTCACTCTATTCAAATAGACGTACAGATATATCAATTTGAAATTGGTGCACAACAGCGGATATTCATAACCAAATATTTGCCGACCGGCAAACAACCCAGGTGACTTCCTCAAATATCACCGATTACAACGAATCCCGATATAATGAGGATGATCACCCAATTCCCAATAACTTACTCCCACTCCTCATCTGTAAAACCATACAGATGTGAGAATCATACCTGGTAAATACATACCCTGGAGTAAGTGTCTAATCGGGAAATCAGTTTTTCTTTTAACATTACACAGTGAAACTGAAACATTGAAATGTTTCTGTGGGGAATTCTGGTATTCCTAGTAATGCCTCTTCCATTATCCAGATTCACAACTGTAACCGTATAATTCTTTGCCACCTTTCCAAATCCCTTTATATGTCTTTAGTCATTACCTTCTGTACACCCTTTTAAGCCAAATGGTTTTCTTCCTTCCCTACCGTTCGGCACCAGCCTATGGTTTGGAAGAAGACTATCCAAAAAGCATAAAGGGTGTACTGTCCTAATCCTAGGAGCACTCGCAACGCGAGAGAAGGTGAAGATAAAAGACACCTGAATGTACTTTATTCCTATTTCTCCTGAACCAGAATCCATCCCCGAACTGGAACTAGTTCCTTTCGAGTTCGTATATAACCATACGATGGAGTATCCAATAAAATGGGATCTTCGTAGTGATACGGAGTGTCCTGGAGAAATACAAAGGTGATTTAGGATTGGCGAAGAAATACTTGGTTTGGTCGTGAATATCAGTCGCAATTTACTTTGCCCTCTTACTAATCCCTTGCTTTGTCTAAACTTAATACCTTCTGTACACCATCGTTATGCTAATTGGTTTCCTTCATTCCCTACCGGTCGGCACCAGCCTAAGGTTTGGAAGAAGACTATCCAATTTGCGTAATAGGTGTACTACTCCTAAACCAAGGAATACTCGCAACCTGAGAGAAGGTGAAAAGAAAAGACAACTGAATAATCCTATCCGTTTTCTCCAGAACCAGAAACCATCCTCGAAGTCCTTCGAGTTCGTATCTAACCATACGATGGTTTTGTCCAATGGAAGTGGACGTTCGTAGTAATACGGGGTGTCCTGGAGAAAAGGGTAAAAGTAGGAGTGGCAATGAGGTCTGCAACTCTGACAATCCAAAAAGCCAGTGTTAAGAAGGTTCGGTCAACTTAGTCACTGAGTCATAGTCCAGGGTCGGGTCAATGGTCGCTGCCAGAGAGAGAGAAAAGAAACACTCAGCGTGCACTCTAACCTAGATCAGAATGGTTATCACTTTGTCTAATCTGGAAACCTCCCACTGTACCTCAAATTCTCCTCCAAACCTGAAAGAAGAATTAGTCGGGATGACCCGAGGAGTAAACCAACTCATCAGTGGGAATCGGGATCCAACTATCATCGCATGATAACTTGACGGAATCCACTCAAGTCACCACACTCCAGAAGGTATGCGCATGCTTGGCAAGTTTCAGTTCTTTTGAAACTCCCGATGTGATTTTTACCCCTAGGACCCAAGTGACCTTGACGAATAATCAACAAATCAAAAGGTCCTAGTCAAGTTCAACCCGTCATTATCTTGATTGCGTTAAACCCACCCGCACGACCCTTGACGAATAATCAACAAAGTCGCACGACTGTCCTAACCAATCCACATATCCATGCGACAGAAAGCATTACAGAGCTACCGCACACTACGCCTCGGCGAATAGCAACGACAAACGTAGCGCGAATACTAAGCAATACTAATCCGAAATGACGGAGGGCTACGAATGGTTTCTGGCGAAAACCTTTAACGTAATGAACTTGATATCGTTGAAGGAACTGGATAACTTTTTAGAAAATATAGTGACGAAAACCTTTACTAAAGAGGTCACTCCCGGTGAAGGGATCTCGGCTCTTTCCCCGTAGAATGAGGTGCAGGATATTCCAACTGAATACCACGATGCAAAGCAAAAGTAATCGGCTATAGTGAAGTTAATGCCCTGACGCAAACTTCTGTCCAAGGGGTCACTCCCGGTGAAGGGATCTCGGCCCTTGCCTCGTCGACTGAGGAGCAGGATATTCCAAATGAATACCACGATGCAAAACAAAAGTGAACGTCCTTGCAATAACAGCTTTTTGAAAAATGTTCCAACAACATCAGAATAGGTTTGTTTAAACTTGCATTGATCCGAATCAATGCAGTCCCATCAATTGATCACACCACAAAGAACGAAAATATACTGACGTACGTATATGCCTTCCGCATTCGCCACTGGGTCCCGTCATCACCCGTTAGGTTAGCTAACTAACGGCAGAGCGGGGACTGGACTAGCGCAGATGTAAAACATATACAACATCTACTAATATATATACCAATATATAGAATTTCGCTCAAGGCGTGAATAAAATGCAACATCACAGAAATGTACAGCATCACAGAACAATACAGATATCTGGAAACCCCGGGTTTCACAGAGCCGCTGCTGAAACCCGACGTTCCCCTGGTCGTGTGGATAGCCTGTGCAATGAAATCCTAGACCCCTACGGGCGCGGCAAGTCACCCGCCAAAACCTGAAGCGAGGCAGCCCCCTTCAGTACCGTGAATGGACCACCCAGCACTTCACGGAATCCGGTAACTTGGGCACCCCTCCTGGGTCAACCTGTACCCCCTACGAGTGCGGTGAATAGCCCGCCAATCCTGGACTGAAGCCCCCTCCGTCTCAATGCCCTGAGATGCGGGCCCGTTGCCCTCCAGAACCCGGCTATCCGTGCACCCCACCGCGGGGTAACCCTAGTACAGAAAGTAAAATATACATACACCGGGTACATCGACCGCAACCAGGTCGTGCCCCAAAAGAATAATACAAACAGGCAGTGACGGCAGTCCACATGTCGGACGCTCGCCCCGCAACATCAAATGTACATAATACAACAAAGCTGTACTAGCATTGCATCCAGGCTATCCCCCACGACCGATCCGCAACATCACAGCATAAACATAAAACATCAACGTGAAAGTCACGTTCGCAAATCCGTCTAACCGGGCTATAGCAGTTAGACCGGATTTACCGATCGAGTGACATTCACGGTCGCAGATATAATGTAAATACTGTGAAATAATGTGTTTAAAATATCCGATCGATCAAATAATTAACAAGCGGGCCCCAAAAGAAAACTGTAGCACTCACAGAAATAACTGGCCCAATTTTAATATCCCAAAAGCCCTATTTTCAGCCCATAAGACAACTGAAGAAAAATGACCAAGTGGGCCCACCATATTGCGGCGGAAGAGCGGCAGAAATGGGGGTATTGCCGCGCTTCCGCGCTCCAAGTAAGGGTTCACTTTGTCGTTTTTTTCCAGAGTTCTTAGAACACCCTGCACATCTTTCTGAGACCACCTGAAAAATTTTTGGACTTCAAAAAATTTCGACAGAAACTGATGTGCAACAAAAATACGGTTTTTGGAAATTTCGGTCAATCGGAAACGCAAACACATCAAACGAAGCTAGGTAAGGTTAATGGCGTGGCTCTGATACCATGTTGCGCCACGGCAGCGCCCCGGCCGTCTTACTCGAGGCCAAATTGCGGAATCAAAATTTTTCCTTACTCGGAAACCGGCGCTACCGCGGACAAAGAAAACCCGGATCGTTAACCATTAACCTACGCTAGCTAACAAGAGATGGGAAGAGAAGTATACCAAGAGATCCGATCCTCCGGTCTTCTCATCATCGCCCCGATCTCCCGCGGAAAGTGTAGTCTCCATATCGTCGCCTCCTCGCCGGAAAGGGCACCACATCGCCTTCGTCTTTTACGGGCTCCCGCCTCAATACCGAGGCAACTCGCGCATGAAGCCGGCAACTCGACATGCTCAAGATGTGCTGTAGAATGTGTAGTAGATTGTCTCACTTGGGTTTTGTTGCCATTTGAAGATGATGGAGGAAACAAGGATTAGAAAAATGGTGCTTGCATTTTTCTAGCATGAAAAAGAGATCAAGAAAGAAACTCTCAAGAATGAAGCTCTCTCTTCTTCTTCCTCTCTTTCTTTTTCTTCTTCTTCTTTTTCTAATGAAAGACTTATCATCTTAGAAAAAAGGGTGGAGGATTGAATATGAAGCATAACAATAGAAGGAAGGTGAGTGTAGGAGAATGGTGGAGGTAACCACATCAAGAGACAAGAAAACATGCAACCATGCTTTCCACTTTAAACCCATACCCTTTCTAATCAACATAAAGCAAGTTATGGTGCAAGATATGAAAGCCATCATAATCAATACAATATGCAATAAAAACCCTCCACAAAGTGTTATTTGCAAAACTGCAAATAACCCCCTCCATCGGAAAAGTCCGGCCGGGAAAGAACAAAGGAAAACCGGCCGGAACGGAATGCAAACTGGCAACTCCAGAAAACTGGTCCCGTAATAAATTACAGGAAAACCCCGATACTGTGCATACACACCCGCATCTGTATTCCGACCGGATACAAATGCAATGAGACAAAATCTACACTGTACTAGACTAGGACCGGCTTAAGCCAAAGCCGGCTAGTAAAATGCGTTCGATCCTGATCCGTGCAATACCGCACGTATCTGATCGAACCCTGCCATATACCTATACGGCTACTAGTACAAACCGTCCGATCCTGATCCGTGCAATACCGCACGTATCTGATCGGACCCTGCCATATCTCCATACGGCCTCTACAGCGTTTCGCCCGAAAGCTGAGTAACTGAAAGTGTGGTGGACTCTAAAGACTCGTCAATACTATGGCTGTGGATTTAACCACTGGCACGTCAGAGGTATAAGCCAATACGTGACGGGCCACCAGCTATTGACCAAAAGGGACGTCGATGAGGAAGCTCACCCCGACACCCAACTGAGCCTGTCAGTGACAATATCCGTACAGTCCGGTCCGTTCGTCTATGAGTATCGCATGGCGGGCCTAGGGGGTTGGTAAAAGTCAGACCCCCAAAAGCGGTACAAGTCGTGTCGGAGTGTAGCCCAGAACGCCCTGAGATACTACTGGAATACCTACCAGTAAATCTCCTGCCTCGGCCGAGGGCTTTGCGTAATGGCTCTCCTAGACACAGCGCGACCTCACCCCCAATACCGGGAGAGACGAACCCCTGAAGATCCGCTCACTGCCTCCATGTGGCTCGGGACTGTACCCAACTAAAACCTGTTTGCACGACTCCTTTGAGCCGTGGTAGGGTAGTAATCAAAGCACAGTGGGAACTCACACGAGACAAATGACGATCCTCAGGTCGATGAACTAACCTGCACACATGTCACCAGGGAACTGCTATCTGACGTCAGGTATAAGCCCAACTAGCAGGTTCCCGGCGAGTCCTGTCCGGTGTACTCATAACCCAATGAGCACCTGTATACATCTTAGGTGAACCAACAGACACCAGTGGCTTGTGAGACCGGCCACCGCCCCTCGTCGGGGTCTCGACTGTATACACTAGTCTACTAATGGAGTATCGATGCCCTGTCTCGAAACTCCTACGACTAGGGACCTTTTAAGGATGTGCTTATAGACTACCAGCTCCCACGTATATGATCGCCATCATACTGCTGGTCGTCAAGCAAGAATCCTAGGGCCTCTATCAACGTGCAATAGCGACATGTCAGGTCACCTAAAGCAGTACACGATGATAAAGATAAACCAGATAGCATACTATCATCTCGAGTAAGACTGTTCTACCGGGATAGGTCCTCCCTCAATCATCGCAATCACGTGCCTGTGATCCAATAATTGACTCTGAGGGCACTATCTCCAACACGGGTTTCACAGAGCCACTGCTGAAACCCGACGTTCCCCTGGTCGTGTGGATAGCCTGTGCAATGAAACCTAGACCTCTACGGGTGAGGCAAGTTACCCGCCAAAGCCTGAAACGAGGCAGCCCCCTACAACAAAGTGAATGGACCACCCTGCACTTCACGGAATCCGGTAACTTAGGCACCCCTCCTTGGATCAACCTGTACCCCTACGAGTGCGGCGAATAGTCTGCCAATTCTAGAGTGAGGCCCCTCTGCCTCTTAAAGCCATGAGATGCGGACCCGTTGCCCTCCAGAACCCGGCTATCCGTGCACTCCGTCGCGGGGTAAAACCTAGTACAGAAATGAAAAATATGTATAACGGGTACATCGACCTCAGCCCGGTCGTGCCCCAAAAGAATATTATACAAACAGGCAGTGACGGCAGTCCACATGTTGGACGCTCGCCCCGCAATATCAAATGTACAAATAAACTCAAACTGCACTACCATTGCACACTGCTATCCACCACGACATATCCGCAACATCACAGCACAACACAGAACATCAATGCGAATGTCACGTTCACAAACCCGTCTAAAAGAACTATAGCAATCAGACGTGGTTTACCGCTCAAATGACATTCACGGTCGGAGATATAATGTAAGTACTATAAACTAACACGTTTAAATTTCGATTGACAAAATTTCCCGAAGTGGGCCCTACGTACATCTGCTGTACAGTAACAAAATCTGGGCCCAAAAGAAATATTCCAGAAACCACAATTTTACATGAAGAACCCACTGTAGAAAAATGGTTTACTGCAGCTTTAAAACGGCGGCGGAACCGCGGCCAAACTAGGGTTTGTGCGGCGGTTCCGCGGCGGTTTGGAAGCTTCAGTTGACCAAATTTCACCAGAATTCTTAGAAAAGCCTGCTCGATTTTCTGAGATGCTCAAAATGATTTTTAGACCTGTTTTAAAATTCGACTGAAACTTTTCACAGAAAATTGTGATTTTTGAAATTCCGTTCGATCGATGTTTTAAACGCGTTAGCACAAGTTAGTAAAGCTTAATGGCGTGGCTCTGATACCATGTAAGTCTACGGTAGCGCCCCGGCCGTCTTTTAGACGCCAAATGCGGAACAAAAACTTTTATAACTGGCGCTATCGCATACTATAACCCGGATCTTCCATTAACGCTAAACTAACAAACTACAAAGAGGGTAGAAAGGTTATACCGAACGATCCGAGTCCTTCGTTCTTTAACCATCATCCCACGCTCCGTTGCGGCTGCTCCAATCTCTTCGATCTCCGATCTCCTCGTCCAAGTAGCACCACATCTACGGATCTTTAAACGGGCTCCCGCCTTTGACCCGAGGCAACTCGGTCATCAAGTTTGCTAAAAGAGATGACCAAGATTGATGTAGAGAATGAGTAGAACATTTTGTCTCGTTTCGTCCAAAGCCATGGACGAACGGTTAATGAAGTTGCCTTTTGAAGTAATGAGAAATGAGAATATGAAATTTCCATGAATCAAATTCCTTAGTCTTTTTCCCAACAACTATAATCTTTTCTCCAAGCAATGGCCGGCCACTATAAAAGGTGGGGGGGTGAGTGTAGGAGAGGGGAGGGTAACCTTAAGCACTAAATCAAAAGGATGAGTCAAATGAACACCTTGCATTTATCATTAATGCATACATTGAATCAAAAAACCCCAGTCATCAAAACATTAAATGAACATTTAATGCAACCATGAGTCACTAATCCTAGTCACCTTCTAGAACCTTCTAGAATCATGACTCACCTCATGACTCACCCAAGTGAAGAAAAGATAAATCCGCATTTAACCGAATGTTTAACACGGGTGATAGAAAACTGGAAACTGGCAACTTCCAAAAGCGATCCCGAAACGAATTTCAGGATAACCCCGTAACAATATAAATATACCCGCATTTGGATTACGACCGAATACAAATGCAACTGAGACAAAGATATTATATCTACAAAGTATAATACATGGATCCGGCTTAAACCAAAGCCCACCAGTATTATCTGCCCGAAATATGACACGTGCGCAAACGCACGTGCATTTTCCGAATCCTGCCATAAAACCATACGGCCTCTACAACGTTTCGCTCAAACTTGGGAAACTATCTTTGGGAGACTCTAATGACTCGTCAGTACCATGGCAGCGGGTTTAACCACAAGCCGTCAGCGGCACTAGCTGTGCGTAACGGCTGCCCATGTACTGACCTCAAGAGTAGCCGATGAGCGAGCTCATCCCGAAACCCTACTGAGCCTAACAGTGACAATATACATACAGTCCGGTCCGTTCGTCTATGAGTATCGCATATCCGACCTAGGGGGCTGGTAACGTCAGACCCCCAATAGCGGTATAAGTCGTGTCGGAGACAAGCCCTGAACATCCTGAGAAACTACTGGAGTACCTACCAGTAATTCTCACCTGCCTTGGCCAAGGACTTGGTGTAATGGCTTTCCTAGACACAGCGCGATCTCACCCTTAATACCGGGAGAGATGAATCCCCTGCCGATCCGCTCACCTGCCTCCATGTGGCTCGGGACTGTACCCCAAAAGGACCTGTTTGCACGACTCCTTTGTGCCGTGGTAGGGTAGAAATCAAAGCACAGTGGGAACTCACACGAGACAAATAACGACCTCAGGTCGATGAACTAACCTGTACACATGTCACCAGGGAACTGCTATCTGACGATAGGTATAATACCAACTAGCAGGTTCCCGGCGAGTCCTGTCCGGTGTACTCATAACCCAATGAGCACCTGTATACATCTTAGGTGATCCAACTGACACCAGTGGCTTGTGAGACCGGCCACCGCCCCTCGTCGGGGTCTCGACTCTATACACTAGTCTATTCCGGAGAATCGATGCCCTGTCTCGAAACTCCTACGACTAGGGACAACTTTTAAGGATGTGCTTATAGACTACCCAACTCTCACATATATGATCGCCATCATACTGTTGGTAGTCAAGCAAGATCTTAAGGGCTCTATCAATGTGTAATCGTGATCAGTCACCTGAACCTATACACGACTGATAAAGGCAAACCATATAGCATACTATCATCTCGAGTAAGACTGTCCTACCGGTATAGGTCCTCCCCAATCATTGCAATCACGTACCTGCAATCCAATAATTGACTTTGAGGGCACTATATCCAACAATACTGTATTATATTCTCGCGATATGAGATATCGGCCGGGTATATGTGATATAGCCGGGTCATCGGATCAAGTGTTGATTCGATGAACTGATACAGATTATATTAGTCAGTTATTTGTGAAATAGCCGGATTATCGGATCAAGTGTTGATTCGATAATTTAATGTATAATTATATATTTGATATATTAAATTACATTAACTAATATAAGCTCACTAAAAGATTCTTTTTCTCACTCGGGTAATACATTGATATATATGCGATATATGTTAATTGTATTGTTTTATTTTGTTATAATAAATATTGTATATGTGATATATAATATTGTAACATGTTAGGGTTATTAATGCAACATGATTAGTGGAGATTAAACATGATTAAGGTTTGATTTGGGTTAATTTTTCTAGTAGCTTCTAGAAGCTTTTTGTTTTGTTTTTGCAAAGATATTTTGTAAAGATATTTTTGTTGATATTAGTTAACCCAACCCAACCCTTCACCATGGTTAAATCTCTACATGGGTTAAGTTATCATACTTAACCTATGGTTGCATTTCTAACCTCACAAAAAATTCATTATTCATCACAAAAGAAATGGTTCTTCTTCTTCCTTCTCTTTTTCAATGGAAAAGCTTTCTACCTTTTTCATTAGTGAAGATTTTGAGTGAGATTAAGAAAATAAATGAGAGCTAAAATCCTACTTCATCATCATAATCTATCCTAGCCATTTAGATTAGGGTGTTTACTTCATTTGTGAGTGAGAGCTTGTGTTTAAAAAACTTCAAGGTAGATCATCTTAGTTATCGAAGATCGGAAGCAAGTTTGCATCATTCTCTTCGTGGAGACTCTCTAGAGTCCGGGTACATGATGATCGCAGTGAAGGGACCTCAACACGGAGCTTATGAAGTGAAGGATCGGACTACAAAGGTTGTAATCCCAAACTCTTAGATGTTAAAGTGTTTAACATGCTTTGTTTCGCCTAATCTCTAGTTTAAAGATCTTGGTTAGGGTTGTTCGGCACGTCTAAATTTTAAATCGGGCATGGTTGATGCCGTATAGACCCTTGTGAGAGTGCCTAGTAACCCTACATATGCCCTAGAGGCCTGTATTGTTTAGGATGCTAGGCATGTATATGTACATAAACAATATTTGCTCGAAATGATAGTATGCTATCTGGTTTATCTTCATATTAACGTGTGATGCGTTTTATTTCATATCTTGATATACATGTTGATGAAGCCCTTAGGATTATGCTTGACTGCCAGGATTATGATGTAGATCATACTAGTGGGGTATGGGCAGTCTATAAGCATATTCTTTAATAGTCCATAGTCGAGGGTATATAGAGACAGGGCATCGATATTACCAGAGTAAACTAGTGTGTACGTTTCTTGACCCTGGGAGCGATGGTTGATCCCACAACCATTGGTGTTGTAGAGTTACTAGGCACTCTAACAAGGGTTAAGAAAGCATCAACCATGCCCGATTAAAATTTTAGCCGTGCCTAACAACCCTAAATAAGATCTTTGCTAGAAAATTAGGGTTTCACATGCAAGTAAATAGCATCTACGACTAAGTGAATACGAAATACAACCTTTGTAGATCGGTCCTTCACTTCATTAGCTCCTTGTTGAAGTCCCTTCGCTGTGATCGTGGTTCTCCCGGACTCTTGCATGGCTTCACGAGGCTAAAGGAGCATCCTTGCTTGAAGTCTTCGGGGCCGAAGATGATCTACGTCGAGGGAATATCAACTCAAGCTACTACTTCACTAACTAGAGAATTAGTGAAGCAAACACCCTATACTAAAGTGCTAGTCTAGTAGAGGATGGAGAAATAGGAAGTGGGTTCTCTTTGGAATTTTATTTCTCACAATCTTTCACTCTCTTTTTAAAAACCCTAGCAAGCTTTTTCTTTTTGCTCAAAGAAGAAGAAGATGAACAAAAGAAAAAGGATGAGGATAATGATCAAGTGAGTGAGTTAACCATGGTGAGTGAGTATCATATACTAACTCATGTAGAAACTTAATCATGGCTAAGTGTGATGGTTAGGTTAACAAAAATCCAAAGTAAAAACAAATTTAGTGGACTTTAGTCAATGCATCCACAAGCTTCCACAAGCTTCATGCATTTTCTAATTTTCCACTAATTTTGTAATTACTTTTAAATATTAAAACCTAACATAACAAATAGCATGGTGTAAGTCTCATACACCCATGAAAGATGTATCATCAACCATGATACAAAAAGAAAACACATTTTAATATATAACACATATATATTAAAGTTGTGCACATGTGAGAAAAATCCTTAAGTGAACAAGTGTTAGTTAATGTAAACTAGTATATCTAATATACAATTATACACTAAATCATTAAATCAATACTTGACTTAATAATCCGGTCATATCTCATATAACCGACTAACATCCATTGTATCGACTTATCGAATCAACACTTGATTCGATAACCCGGCTATATCATATATAACCGACCGATACAAAAAGTCGCGAGAATAGAATACGGTATCACATACACGTATTATTCTCGGTCCCTCACATATCACATACGTGCTCCTATTTCGTTTTGCCTGAGCCAGTAAAACCTCTATGTAGGACTCTAAAGACTCGTCAATACGCCGGCAGTAGGTGATGATCATATCAAGCACCCACAAGCCGTCAGCGGTACTAGCTGGACGTAACGGCCACCCGGGTATTGAGCGATCAGAAGATCAGCAAGCAAGCCCGCTCCAACTCCTGTAAAAGCCTGCCGGTAACACTTTCCGTACAGTCCGGTCTCCTCGTCTGATATGTCGCATATCAAGTCTAGGGGTGGTAATCGTCAGACCCCAATAACCGATAAGTCGTGCCGATGTGAGGCTCATAACGGGTCGAGAAACTACTGGTAACACTTACCAGTAAATCTCTAAATCAGCCCTGGCCAGGGACTTCCCTGTTATGGCCAATCGAGCACAGTGCAACATCAACTCCCAATACCGGGAGAGACGAAACCCCTCCTATCGCTCATCGCCTCCATGTGACTCGGGACTGTACCCAAAAACCACCGTTTTGCACGCCCTCTTGGACGTGGTAAGGTGGAAATCAAAGCACATTGGGAATCACACAAGACTCTATGACGATCTCGGGTCTACAGACTAACCTGCATAAGTGTCACCAGAGAACTTCCATCTGACGTGAGGTATAATACTATCTGGGAGTTCTCGGCGAGTCCGTCCAGTGAACCCAGTCTCCACTGAGCACCCGTATACCATCTCTGATTGTAGGGTTCCTAGGCATCCTAATGAGGTCTCACAAGGCATCAACCATGCCAATTTCAAAGAATCCGGTGCCGAGAAACCCTAGTGTACGGATCGTTGGATAGATTTCTAGACGAAAAGTAAACTAGTTAACACTTAACTAAGAGATACGGAAATACAACCTTTGTAGATCCGGTTCTCCACCTCCATAGCTCCGCAATGAAGTCTCCTCGCTGTCCATAACAAGTCCCGGGCTCTAGCGTCGGCTTCATCGGAGAATGGACGGGCTAGGTCATCGATGTCTATGCCGAAGATGATCTACGTCGAGGTATCGCTAAATCAAGCTCCGACTTCACCAAGTCAAGAAAACTTGTGAAGGAAACACACTCTACTACTTGGCAAGAGATAGAGGATGAAGAAATAGGAAGTGGGTAGACTTTAGAATTGGATTTCTCACTTGTTTTCATCAATCACCATTGATGAAGCAAGCTTCTTCAAGGAAGAAGAAGATGATGAAGATGAATATTGTTATGATAAGAATAATTAGAAAAGAAAAGAATAATCATTCTTATCATAAAGGTAACCATGGTAAAGTGTAGAGATTAAACTAGGGTTAGTGGGAATGGTTAGGGTTAAGGATGAGATAAGAATGGTTGACTTGATCAAAGCTTCAAGAAGCTTCAACATGAAACAAAATTAGCCACCATTCTTTTCTCATTTTCTTTTATTCATTTATCAAAATTAAATGGATAATTAAATAAGATAAATGAATAACAAATAATAAACCCTAACCATTTCATTAACCAAGGTTTAATACTTTACACTTAACCAAAAAGCATGCATCATCAAACATGATACAAGCAAGTGCACAAAATCATATCACATATATAATGCGCACAAACCAAGTGAGAAAATCCGTTTAAAGTGAACCAATACTAGTTAGTGCAAAGCAATATATCAAATATATAATTATGCATTAAATCATTAAATCAACACTTGATTCAATGATCCGGTCATGTCGCACACAACCGACTAGTATTCAATGTATCGGCTTATCGAATCAATCCTTGATTCGATAACTAGGGTATATCGCATATAACCTAATCGATACATTCATCGCGAGAATGAAATACGGTATCACATACACGTATTATTCTCGGTCCCGCACATATCTCATATGCGCTCCTATTTCGTTTCGCTTGAGCCAGGAAACCTCTGTGTAGGACTCTAAAGACTCGTCAATACGCCGGCAGCAGGTGATGATCATATCAAACACCCACAAGCCGCAAGCGGTCTGCTAAACGTAACGGCCACCCGGATATTGAGCGATCTGAAGATCGACGAGCAAGCCCGCTCACACTCCAGTGAATCCAACCAGTAACACTACCGTACAGTCCGGTCTGATCGTCTGATATGTCGCATATCTCGCCTAGGGGTGGTTAACGTCAGACCCCAATAGCTCGATAAGTCGTGTCGATATGAGGTCTATAACTATTCGAGAAACTACTGGTAACACTTACCAGTAAATCTCAGCAACCCTGGCCAGGGATTTCCTGTTATAGCCAATCGAACACAGCGCAACATCAACTCCCTATACCGGGAGAGACGAATCCCCTCCTATCGCTCATTGCCTCCATGTGACTCGGGACTGTACCCAAAAACCACCATTTTGCACGCCCTCTTGGACGTGGTAAGATGGAAATCAAAGCACAGTGGGAACCACACAAGACTCTATGACGATCTCGGGTCAACAGACTGCTCTGTACCAGTGTCACCAGAGAACTGCCATCTGACGTGAGGTATAATACCATCTGGGAGTTCTCGGCGAGTCCGTCCAGTGTACCCAGTCTCTACTGAGCACCCGTATATCATCTCTGATGTCAAACACCGATGGATATGGGATCATCCATCGCCCATCTGTATGGGTCGAGAAGGTATACGCTAGTCTACTCTGGTATATCGATGCCCCGTCTCGATATACCCACGACTAGGGACTGTGAAGGATGTACTTATGGACTACCATGTCCCCACTAGTATGATCCACATCATAGTCCAGGTAGTCAAGTATACATCCTAAGGGCTTTACCAACATGTAACAGAGAGACAATCAGTATACACGTTAAGGTAAAGAGCAACCAGATAGCATACTATCATGTTGAGCAAGAAAGTCCTCCCTATATATGTCCCAGCATCTACTACAATATACATCCTATGTACAGTAATGGCCTCTAGGGCATACATATAATTAACAATCTCCCACTTGCACTAGGGCCATCTGTAGCAGTGGTTGCAGTATCTCATACTCAACCATCCCATAAAAGTCTCTCTCTGGGAAAAGGCCTTTCGTGAGTGGATCCGCTGTGTTTTTCCTCTGAGTCTACTCTCCTAAGCTCGATCCCTTGGAGATCAACTATCTCCATGATCAGGTGATACTGCCTTAGAATATGTCTGGATCACTGATGGGACGGACGTTCCTTGGCATAAGCCACAACTCCATTGTCACACAATGGGAGGAACATGGTTCATCTTATGAACCAATATATACCCAAACAGCCTCTTTGGTAGCATCTTGAATAGCGATGTATCAAGCCTTTATCATCTAGTATGCCACGGTATCTAACTTGGAACTCTTCCAACATACCGTCCCTTTACTGAGGGTAAAGACAATGCCTGCGACTGACATTCAGTCGTCTTTATCACCCTGGAACCCTTCCAGTGATTCTCCCTAGGATCGATTGATACCATCTCACTACAACTAGTGAGAATCCTAACATCCAATTAGATCTATCTCATAGATCCAAAACCCAGGATTTAGGAGGTATCACTTTGATCCTATATGGAGAATCATTGTGATAAGCGGAGATTGATCGAGCGTAGCATAGGAAACTCCTTCCCTATCAAGAGTATGTCATCCACGTACTCTACGAGGATCGTCACCATACTCCCTACTACCTTCTTGTTTATACAAGGTTCATCTACCATTTTGATGATGTCAACTTCTTTGACTAATCCACCAAAACAGATGTTCCAACTCCACGATGCCTGCTTTATCCTATAAAGCATCTTGCACTCGTTTCCGCTGCTCCCACTGTCTACGAAGCCCTCTGGCTGTGTACTTATAGACGTTCTCTTCTAAAACATCATTTAGAAAAGCTGTCATGACACCCAACCACCAGATATCGTAGTCATGGTATGTAGCCGTGACAAGTAGGATCTGGATGGACTTAAGCATAGCTACTTGAAAAAGGTTTCATCATTATCCACACCTGGTCAATGATGCACACTTTTAACAAGTCTAGCTTTGAAAGTCTCAACCTTTCCATGTACACCAAGTAATCTTCTCAAGATATACTTGCTCCTGATGGGGATTTAACCCTTCAGACATTGCAACCAAAGTCCATACTTTGTTGGTGTATAAGGATTCCATCTCAGATCACTAAACATCCAGCCATTCTTACAGAGTCTTACTCTCGATGGCCTGCTCGAAACTAGTTGGGTCATCATCTCATGATGCAATCCTCGCTCCCACTGTCATAGAGAAACAGAAGTATCTCTCAGGTGGGTGAGGAACCCTACTAGATCGGCGGAGAGGCTGAGGTTCGTTGGAATCTACTGAATCCTTTGGTTCTACCAAATCATCTGCTGTTGTTTGTATAGCTGGAACATTTCCAGTTCTACATAACAGATCTTGCCTCGAGCTTGTCCGGATTTTGCTTTTAGACATAGGCCGGACAACCCCAAATCTTAACTAGCTTAAGACATGGGCTCTTCCCTTTCCATATCACATATGAAATGGTAGGCAACTGATTTGATTGGAACCCTATTCAATAGGTATGCAGCTTCTCAAGCGCATAACACCCAAAAGGAAATAGGTAACTCAGTATTACTCATCATAGAGCACACCTTATCACATAGGGTGTATCTGCTCCGCCCCGATATACCATCGTGCAATGGTGTATATGGAGGAGTAATGCTGAGAGAGAATCTCATTCTCCTTTAGAATAGTCCTGGAATTCCGTGCTCAAGTATTCTCCTCCTTGATCTCATCAAAGGACATAATACTTATACCCGTATTTTGGTTCTCTACTTCTCGCTTATATTCTGTGAATATCTCAAAAGGTTCGGACTTGTGTTTCAACAGGAACATAGGTCTGAAACTCGAAAGATCATCAGAGAATGTAATGAAGTACAAAGAACCTGTCCTGGCATGTGTAGACAGGGGACCTTACATACATCAACATGTATCATCCCAAGAGTTTTCTAACTCTTTCTCTGTTTCCAATAAACAGAGCTGTGGTCATCTTATCTTTGTGACATGACTGGCGAGTTTCACAAGATGTAAATTCAAACTAATTTAAATATGCATCTAAATGTAACTTCAGCCAGTCGGGTCGCATTGATATGACCTAGTCTACAATGCCTCAAGAAGGATTCGTTCATTTCTGAACTCTTCCTCTTGTGTGTGTTCCGTATACTAAGAACTGTGGTTTGATTTAGAACATTAATGCTTTTAGATAACGTGCCTGAACCGATCAACTTTTGATATAGGAAATGTTCAAAACATTATCCATCAATACAAAATTATATCCTTTCTTTACTAATAAAGAGACTGATATGATTTTGTATATCAGGTTCGGTATCTAATAACATTCATTCAGAATCAATATATTGGTAATACAGGGGGACAGTGACCAACAGACTTGGCTGCAACTCTTGCCCCGTTTTCTGCCTCATGAAACTTATCACCCGTTCTCAGTTCTCTACCTTTCTGTAGCCCTATGTAACAGATTACATATCTGGGATCCTGATCTGGTATCACATACCCAGGACGTAAAGGACACTGAGAAACAGTTCTATATAATGAACACACCCGAAGATGATGCATCATCATGCACTCTCCTCGTTTGGGCGGCACGGGAAATCTGGTATTCCCTAATTTCCTGCTCTGTCTTATAACAATTATAAGTTGGAGCGGGACCAACGTTCCCCAGCTCAGTATAACAAGCGGGTTCGGTCAATATTCCGTATTATTATCTTGATTAAGGCGTGATATGGTCGCTACCTGGAGAGAGAGAGAAGAAAACACTCAGCGTGCGCTCTATCAAGAATAGATTGGTTTTTATTTTATCTAATCAGGATGGCTCCCACTGCTTTTTATCAAATCTTCCTTCAAATCCTAAAAGGAAAGACTAGCCGGGATTAATTACACACTACAAGTTCGCCAATCTTTCAGCCAGGCCAGTGTCGGTACTTTGAGGGAGGCCCCCCGTGCTTTCGCACGAACCTAATTAATGTAAACCTCGTTTTCCCAGAGGCGTAACCTCGTTGACACCTTTCTAGACACCTACTTGATCGGCTAATTGTAATGTATAAAACTCTCCCAGGAGTAACAATTACTCGCAGCGGGTATCGGGATCCAACTATCTCATAGAAGGTATGCAATCTCATTACAAATTTCAACACTTGAAATTCCCGATAATATTTTGCCCCCAGCACCCTATGACCTTGACGGAGGTCAACAAACTATAGGCTACTAGTCAAGTTCAACCCGTCATTTCTTGATCGAATTAAACCCACCCGCACGACCCTTGACGGAGGTCAACAAGGCCGCACGACTACCCTAACTCAATCTGCATCATATGCATAAACAGATAAATACTAGTTAGCTACCGCACACTACGCCTTGACGGAGGTCAACAAACGCAGCACGAATACTAAATAGGACTTATCTGAAATGACGGAGGGCTACGACAGGTTTTTTTGAAAACCTATTGCGTAATGAACTTGATATCGTTGTAGAATCAAATGATTTTTAAAATGGAGTGCTTTTGAGGCTTTTCTAGTTTTGCTAAAGGAGTCACTCCCGGTGAAGGGATCGTCGGTCCTTTCCTCGTCGAATGAGGTGCGGGATATATCATATATATCACTGTGCAAAGCAAAAACTCTTAAAAGCTATCAAAAGACAAACCGAGTGTGTAGCATCTGCCAGTTATTGCTAAAGGAGTCACTCCCGGTGAAGGGATCTCGGTCCTTTCCTCATCGAATAAGGTGCAGGATATATCACATATACCGCTGTGCAAAGCAAGAACTGTAGCTACCTGTTTTATTTTTGAAATTCGATTCTACAACATCTTAGGTTTCTTTTACTTTCATTAATCATATTAATGAAGTCCCATCATTTAAGTACCTAAACATCACAGATAAGTACGACGTACACTTATGCCATCCGCATTCTCCTCGATGTCCCCTCGTGCACCGTTAGGTTAGGTAACTAACGGCAGAGCAGGGCAGGGCTAGCGCGGATGTAAAACATAAGTAACGTCTATATAATATATCATATATACTATATAATGTATCTATCACAGAACATCACATGATCACATCACAGATATCGCAGCAGAAGAAACATATGAAATATTGGATATACTAGGACGTCCGTGTTTTCAATACGAGCCAGTATAAAACACGGATTCCACGGTCGTGATGAATAGCCAAACCCACACCCCTAGACCCCTACGAGAGCGGCAAGCAACCCTACCAATTCTAGAGTTAGGAGACCCGGACTCGACTCCTCGAGTTGGTCTCCCACTGGACTCCAGAACCCGGTTACTTGTGCTCTCCTCCTTGGGTCTATCCTAGTGCGGAAAATTAAATAATATACAAACGGTGACAACTTCCGCAACCTGGAAGTACCCCAATAAAAGAATATTACATACAAGTTTTTACATGAATGAAAATGAAAAACACTCATCTCACATAAAAACCCCCGGCTATTCAAACACGACGATCCAATATAACATATCCAGCAACACATAACATCACATGTCATCAACGTAAGTAAATATGCGCATCCTAATTGTCGTTGACATATAGCAACGAAACCGGCGATAGCACATATTACACTTACGGTCACAGAAAAGAAAGTGTAAAACTACAACAGTTGGAATCCGCAACCTGCATAGACATCGCATGCCTAATCAAATGAAATACTTAGACATCACATGCCTAACAATTATAAACCCCGCATTTTAGTCTCAAAATCGAAAACACTTTTCAATATCAAGTCGGGCGATTCAACAAGATTCCCGACATCCTGATCGAATGCTCGTCGCAAACTTTAGTAGGCGGCTTCACCCCCAATACCGTCGACGAAGTGCACCAAGGCGGAACACCGCTACCGCGAGCACCCGAACGGATGCTTTCGGCGACGGGGTTCTCCTACAGTCACTTGGTCGGGGCTATGGAGTGAGGCTGTCTATTAAGTTTACCCGGCGAGTATCCGCGTACGCTACGTGATTGCGACGGACTTTTGATCACATCAAAATTCTGTGGCAACCGATCAAGTGAGACTAAAGTGCTATGTTTATAACATTCATTCAGTTATCACATAACTTTTGTGAATTCCAATTATTGTATCCCATTCCAGATAAAATAGAAAATGTTAAACTTTTCGATCGAACAATCGAACACCCAAGTTTTCCCGATAATGATCAACACATGAAATATGAGTCTAACAACATTCAGTTCGTGCCTCAGTACCAACGGTCCAGCCGTAGAAGGGTCAAGCCAACGCCTCACATGTGGCACGCCGTACTGCCCCAAACCCGAAGGTTCAAAGGGCAGTTCAAGACGGTCACATAATCGAGTTAAGGTTTGTTGTCTTCTAGAGGGTCCATCGCGTTACTTGCACTACTTAGAACGTCGTTAAACTACGGAAAAATCCAACACTTGGAAATTTTCCGACAGGGGAAAAATTGGGTATTTAAATCCGGTCGAACTTTTTAACATATTCTAAAATTTATCCGGAAAGCCACATAGACAAAATCTGATACTCCGATCGAAACACCGAATCCCCAATAACAACTCAGAAAATGCAAACTCTGGAAAAAATATTAAAAATACCCAGGAGAACCAGCACTGTTAAATAGGAGTTACTGTGCAAACTAATTTAAATATTGTGGCCGTACGGCCGCGGATCCGCCGCGTGAGCCTTGCTCATGCCGTGGAAACGCGGTCGAAAAGTTGAATTAGGTCCACGAAATTTACAGTAATTCCTAGAAAACCCTGCTTGATTTTCTGCATATTTTTAATTTCAAAAAATCCACGTTTTTAGAAAAAGGACAGAGAGCATTATTTGAGATGGGGTTTCGGGTCGATCGGACTTCAAACTCCGTCTAGACTTCGCCTAAGGCTCTAGCTAGGCTCTGATACCACTGTAGGGTTCCTAGGCATCCTAATGAGGTCTCACAAGGTATCAACCATGCCAATTTCAAAGAATCCGGTGCCGAGAAACCCTAGTGTACGGATCGTTGGCTAGATTTCTAGGCGAAAAGTAAACTAGTTAACACTTAACTAAGAGATACGGAAATACAACCTTTGTAGATCCGGTTCTCCACCTCCATAGCTCCGCAATGAAGTCTCCTCGCTATCCATAACAAGTCCCGGGCTCTAGCGTCGGCTTCATCGGAGAATGGACGGGCTAGGTCATCGATGTCCATGCCGAAGATGATCTACGTCGAGGCATCGCTAAATCAAGCTCCGACTTCACCAAGTCAAGAAAACTTGTGAAGGAAACACACTCTACTACTTGGCAAGAGATAGAGGATGAAGAAATAGGAAGTGGGTAGACTTTAGAATTGGATTTCTCACTTGTTTTCATCAATCACCATTGATGAAGCAAGCTTCTTCAAGGAAGAAGAAGATGATGAAGATGAATATTGTTATGATAAGAATAATTAGAAAAGAAAAGAATAATCATTCTTATCATAAAGGTAACCATGGTAAAGTGTAGAGATTAAACTAGGGTTAGTGGGAATGGTTAGGGTTAAGGATGAGATAAGAATGGTTGACTTGATCAAAGCTTCAAGAAGCTTCAACATGAAACAAAATTAGCCACCATTCTTTTCTCATTTTCTTTTATTCATTTATCAAAATTAAATGGATAATTAAATAAGATAAATGAATAACAAATAATAAACCCTAACCATTTCATTAACCAAGGTTTAATACTTTACACTTAACCAAAAAGCATGCATCATCAAACATGATACAAGCAAGTGCACAAAATCATATCACATATATAATGCGCACAAACCAAGTGAGAAAATCCGTTTAAAGTGAACCAATACTAGTTAGTGCAAAGCAATATATCAAATATATAATTATGCATTAAATCATTAAATCAACACTTGATTCAATGATCCGGTCATGTCGCACACAACCGACTAGTATTCAATGTATCGGCTTATCGAATCAATCCTTGATTCGATAACTAGGGTATATCGCATATAACCTAATCGATACATTCATCGCGAGAATGAAATACGGTATCACATACACGTATTATTCTCGGTCCCGCACATATCTCATATGCGCTCCTATTTCGTTTCGCTTGAGCCAGGAAACCTCTGTGTAGGACTCTAAAGACTCGTCAATACGCCGGCAGCAGGTGATGATCATATCAAACACCCACAAGCCGCAAGCGGTCTGCTAAACGTAACGGCCACCCGGGTATTGAGCGATCTGAAGATCGACGAGCAAGCCCGCTCACACTCCAGTGAATCCAACCAGTAACACTACCGTACAGTCCGGTCTGATCGTCTGATATGTCGCATATCTCGCCTAGGGGTGGTTAACGTCAGACCCCAATAGCTCGATAAGTCGTGTCGATATGAGGTCTATAACTATTCGAGAAACTACTGGTAACACTTACCAGTAAATCTCAGCAACCCTGGCCAGGGATTTCCTGTTATAGCCAATCGAACACAGCGCAACATCAACTCCCTATACCGGGAGAGACGAATCCCCTCCTATCGCTCATTGCCTCCATGTGACTCGGGACTGTACCCAAAAACCACCGTTTTACACGCCCTCTTGGACATGGTAAGATGGAAATCAAAGCACAGTAGGAACCACACAAGACTCTATGACGATCTCGGGTCAACAGACTGCTCTGTACCAGTGTCACCAGAGAACTGCCATCTGACGTGAGGTATAATACCATCTGGGAGTTCTCGGCGAGTCCGTCCAGTATACCCAGTCTCTACGAGCACCCGTATATCATCTCTGATGTCAAACACCGATGGATATAAGATCATCCATCGCCCATCTGTATGGGTCGAGAAGGTATACGCTAGTCTACTCTGGTATATCGATGCCCCGTCTCGATATACCCACGACTAGGGACTGTGAAGGATGTACTTATGGACTACCATGTCCCCACTAGTATGATCCACATCATAGTCCAGGTAGTCAAGTATACATCCTAAGGGCTTTACCAACATGTAACAGAGAGACAATCAGTATACACGTTAAGGTAAAGAGCAACCAGATAGCATACTATCATGTCGAGCAAGAAAGTCCTCCCTATATATGTCCCAGCATCCACTACAATATACATCCTATGTACAGTAATGGCCTCTAGGGCATACATATAACTAACACTGATGTCAAACACCAGTGGATATGGAATCATCTGTAGGGTTCCTAGGCACACTAATGGGGTCTCACAAGTGATCAAACATGCAAATTTCTAAAAATTACGGTGCCGAGAAAACCTAGAACGGATCTTTAACTAGATATTTAGGCAAAGCAAGCAAGTAAACGGAAATATAGAAATAGGGAGGGGGCTACAACCTTTGTAGATCCGGTCCACCACTTCCTAAGCTCCACGATGATCTCCCTCCGCTGTCCAAATCGAACTCACGACTCTAGCATTGGCATCATCGAAGAATGGGCGGGCTTGATCGTCGGTTCGATGCCGAAGATGATCTACGTCGAAGCATCACAAGAACAAGCTCCAACTTCACAAAGCTTTGAAAACTTGTGAAGTAAACACCCTATACAACTTGGCAAGAGGTAGAGGATGAAGAAATAGGAAGTGGGTAGACTTTATATTTGGATTTCTCACTCAATTTCACTAGTTGCCATTGATGGCCACTAGCTTTCTTCATGTTGAAGAAGATGAAGAAGAAGAAGAAGGTATGATAAGTCTTAATAATTAGATAAAATAATTCAATATTTATCATACTTTCAACTATAGTTAAGTGTAGAGAAAAGACCATGGTTAAAAGTATGGTTAGGGTTAAGCATAAGAACAAAAGAGTGACTTAGTCAAAGTTTCAAGAAACTTCAACTAAAGACAAAACATTCATCCATTCATTTATCTTTTTCCTTTTTCCAAAATGAATAAATAAGAAAGATAAATGAATAAATAATCAAAACCCTAATCATTAACTTAAACCATGGTTTGATTCTTTACACTTAACCAAGTAAGCATGTATCATCAAACATGATACAATCATGTGCACAAAACTATATCGCATATACAATGTGCACAATTCAAGTGAGAAAATCCTTTTAAAATGAACCATTACTAGTTAACGCAAAGTAATATATCAAATATATAAATATGCACTAAATCATTAAATCAACACTTGATTTAACGATCCGGTCATATCGGATATAACCGACTAGTATCATATGTATCGGCTTATCGAATCAATCCTTGATTCGATAACTAGGTTATATCGCATATAACCAATCGATACATAGATCGCGAGAATGTAATACGGTATCGCATACTCGAATTATTCTCGGTCCCGCACATATCTCATATGCGCTCCTATTTCGTTTCGCTTGAACTAGGAAACCTCTGTGTAGGACTCTAAAGACTCGTCAATACGCCGGCAGCAGATGATGATCATATCAAACACCCACAAGCCGCAAGCGGTCTGCCAAACGTAACGGCCACCCGGGTATTGAGCGATCAGAAGATCGACGAGCAAACCCGCTCACACTCCTGTGAATCCAACCAGTAACACTTACCGTACAGTCCGGTCTGTTCGTCTGATATGTCGCATATCTCGCCTAGGGGTGGTAAACGTCAGACCCCAATAGCTCGATAAGTCATGCCGACTTGAGGTCCATAACATTCGTGAAACTACTGATAACTCTTACCAGTATATCACTGCAACCCTGGCCAGGGATTTCCTGTTATGGCCAGTCGAGCATAGCACAACATCAACCCTAATACCGGGAGAGATGAATCCCCTCCTATCGCTCATTGCCTCCATGTGAATCGGGACTGTACCCAAAAACCACCTGTTTGCACAACTCAGTAGAGCCGTGGTAGGGTGGAAATCAAAGCACAGTGGGAGACACACAAGACTCTATGACGATCTCGGGTCAACAGACTAAGTTGTACCAGTGTCACCAGAGAACTGCCATCTGACGTGAGGTATAATACCATCTGGGAGTTCTCAGCGAGTCCGTTCAGTGTACCCAGTCTCCACTGAGCACCCGCATACCATCTTCGATGTCAAACACCAATGGATATGGGATCATCCATCGCCCATCGCATGGGTCGAGAAGATATGCGCTAGTCTACTCTGGAATATCGATGCCCCGTCTCGATATTCCCACGACTAGGAACAATGAAGGATGTACTCATTGACTACCCAGGCCCCACCAGTATGATCTGCATCATAGTCCTGGAAGTCGAGTACACATCCTAAGGGCTTTATCAACATGTAATCAGAGAGACAGAAAGTATACATGTTAAGATAAAGAGCAACCAGATAGCGTACTATCATGTCGAGCAAGAAAGTCCTACCTATATATGTCCCAGCATCCACTACAATATACATCCAATGTACAGTAATGGCCTCTAGGGCATACATATAACTAACAATCTCCCACTTGCACTAGGGCCATCTGTAGCAGTGGTTGCAGTATCACATACTCAACCATCCCCTAAAAGTCTCTCTTTGGGAAAAGGGCCTTCGTGAGTGGATCCGCCGTGTTGTCCTCTGAGTCTACTCTCCTAATCTCGATCACCCTGGAGATCAACTATCTCCATGATCAGGTGATGCTGCCTTAGATTATGTCTGGGTCACTGATGGGACCAGGGTTCCAGGGCCAAAGCCACACTTCCATTGTCATACAATGGCAGGAACCTAGTTCATCTTATGAACCAATATACACCCAAACTGCCTCTTTGGTAGTATCTTTAATAGCGATGTTACCAGCCTTTATCGTCTAGTTTGCCACGGTATCTAGCTTGGAACTCTTCCAACATACCGTCCCTTTACTGAGGGTAAAGACAGTGCCTGTGACTGACATTCAGTCGTCTTTATCACCCTGGAACACTTCCAGTGATTCTCCCCAGGATCGATTGATACCATCTCACTACATCTAGTGAGAATCCTTGCATCCAATTACATCTATCTCATAGATGAAAACTCAGGATTTAGGAGGTATCACTTTGATCCTATTTGGAGAATCCTTGTGATAATAGGAGATTGATCGATCGTAGTATAGGAAACTATTTTCCTATCAAGAGTATGTTGTCTACGTACAATACGAAGATGACCACCTTACTCTCTACTACCCTTTTGTATATACAAGGTTCGTCTACCATTTTGATGAAGTCAAACACTTTGACTATCACATCAAAACAGACGTTCCAACTCCGCGATGCCTGCTTCATTATGTAAAGCAACTTGCACACGTTTCCGCTGCTCCCACTGTTTACGAAGACCTCTGGCTGTGTTCTTATAGACGTTCTCTTCTAAATCAGTATTTAGAAAAGCAGTCATGGCACCCAACCGCCAGATATCGTTGTCATGGTATGTAGCCGTGGTAAGTAGGATCTGGATAGACTTAAGCATAGTTACTGGAAAAAGGTTTCATCATTATCCACGCCTGGTCGATGACGAAAACCTTTAACAAGCCTAGCTTTGAAAGTCTCAACTTTTCCATCTACACCAAGTAATCTTCTCAAGATATACTTGCTCCTGATGGGGATTTAACCCTTCAGTTATAGCAACCAAAGTCCATACTTTGTTGGTGTATAAGGATTCCATCTCAGATCACTAAGCATCCAGCCATTCTTACAGAGTCCCTACTCTCGATGGCCTGCTCGAATCTAGTTGGGTCATCATCTCATGATGCAATCCTTGCTCCCACTGTCATCGAGAAACCGAGGTATCTCTCAGGCGGATGAGGAACCCTACTAGATCGGCGGAGAGGCTGAGGTTCGTCGGGAGCTATAGAATCTTATGGTTCTGTCAAATCATCAACTGCAGTTTTGTATAGCTGGAACCGTTCCAGTTCTACAGAACTGATCCTGCCTCGATCTTGTCCGGATTTTGCTTTAAACGTAGGCCGGACAACCCCAAATCTTAACTCGCTTAAGAGATAGGATCTTCCCACACCATATCTTATATGGAGTGGTAGGCAGTGATTTGATTCAAACCTAATTCAATAGGTATGCAGCTTCTCAAGTGCATAACCCCAAAAGGAAATGGGTAACTCAGTAATACTCATCATAGAGCACACCATATCTAATATTGTGCAATTGCTCCGCCCTGATACACCGTTGTGCTGTGGTGTATTCAGAGGAGTAGCACTCAGAGAGAATCTCATTCTCCTTTAGAATAGTCCAGGAATTCTATGCACAAGTATTCTCCTCCCTGATCTTATCATAGGACATAATACTTATACCCGCATTTTGGTTCTCTACTTCTAACTTATATTCTGTGAATACCTCAAAAGGTTCGGACTTATATTTCAACAGGAATATATGACTGAATCTTGAGAGATCATCAGAGAATATAATGAAGTATAAAGAACCAGTCCTGGCATGTGTAGACAGGAGACCTTACATACATCATCATGCATCAGTCCCAAGAGTTCATTAACTCTTTCTCTGTTTCCAATAAACAGAGCTATGGTCATATTATCTTTGTGACATGACTGGCAAGTTTCACAAGATGTAAATTCAAACTGATTTAAATATACATCTAAATGTAACTTCAGCCAGTCGGGTCGCATTGATATGACCTAGTCTACAATACCTCAAGAAGAATTCGTTCATTTCTGAACTCTTCTTCTTGTGTGTGTTCAGTATACTAGGAACTGTAGTTTGATTTAGAACGTTAATGCTTTTAGATAGCGTGCCTGAACCGATCAACTTTTGATATAGGAAGTGTTCAAAAACATTATCCATCAATACAAAATTATATCCTTTCTTTACTAATAAAGAGACTGATATGATTTTGTATATCAGGTTCGGTATCTTATAGCATTTGTTCAGAATCAATGTGTTCGTAATACAGGGTGACAGTGACCAACAGACTTGGCTGCAACACTTGCCCCGTTTTCTGTCTCATGAAACTTATCACCCGTTCTCAGTTTTTCTACCCTTTTGTAGCCCTATGTAACAGATTACATATCTGGGATCCTGATCCGGTATCATATACCCAGGATGCAGAGGATACTGAGAAACAGTTCTTTGTAATGAACACACCCGAAGGAGATGCATCATATGCACTTTCTTCGTTTGGGCGGCATAGGAATTCTGGTATTCCCCAATTTCCTGCTCTGTCTTATAACAATTATAAGTTGGAGCGGGACCAACGTTCCCCAGCTCAGTATAACAAGCGGGTTCGGTCAATACATCTGTATTATTATCTTGATTAAGGCGTGATATGGTCGCTACCAGGAGAGAGAGAGAAGAAAACACTCTGCGTGCGCTCTTGCAAGATCAGGTTGGTTATATATTTTATCTAATCAGGATGGCTCCCACTGTTTTTATCAAATCTTCCTTCAAACCTTAAAAGGAAAGACTAGCCGGGATTAATTACACTCTACAAGTTCGCCAATCTTTCAGCCAGGCCAGTGTCGGTACTTTGAGGGAGGTTCCCCGTGCTTTCGCACGGACCTAATTACAGTAAACCTCGTTTTCCCAGAGGCGTAACCCCGTTGACACCTTTCTAGACACCTACTTGATCGGCTAATTGCAAAGTGCAAAACTCTCCCAGGAGTAACAATTACTCGCAGTGGGTATCGGGATCCAACTATCATATAGAAGGTATGCAATCTCATTGCAAGTTTCAACACTTGAAACTCCCGATAATGGTTTTTACCCCTAGCACTTATGACCTTAACTATGGTCAACAAATCATAAGTACTAGTCAAGTTCTACCCGTCATTTCGTGATTAATTAGACCCACCCACATGACCCTTAACTAAGGTCAACAAAGTCACGCGACTGTCCTAACTAATCGCATCATATGCGGTGTAGGAAGACATCACTTATCTACCGTACACTGTGCCTTGACTATGGTCAACAAACACAGCACGAATACTAAGTACTCTACTTCCTAAAATGACGGAGGGTTGCGGATGGTTTTTGTGAAAACCTTTAACGCTTTGAACTTGATCTCGTTGCGGAATCAAATGGTTTTTAAATGGAATGTTTTCGAGGCTTTTCTAGTTTTGCTAAAGGTGTCACTCCCGGTGAAGGGATCATCGGCCCTTTCCTCGTCGAATGAGGTGCGGGATATATCATATATATCACTGTGCAAAGCAGAAACTATAGAAGCCATCAAAGACAAACTGAGGGTTGTAGCATCTGCCAGTTATTGCTAAAGGAGTCACTCCCGGTGAAGGGATCTCGGTCCTTTCCTTATCGAATAAGGTGCAGGATGTTCTATAATGAACACCGCGATGCAAAGCAAGAACTGTAGCTACCTGTTTTATTTTGAAATTCGATTCCACAACATCAATTAGGTTTATTTTCTTTCATTAATCTTATTAATGAATATCCCATCATTTAAGTGCACCTAACCATCACAGATAAATATAACGTACGCTTATGCCATCCGCATTCGCCTCGATGTCCCGTCTGCACCGTTAGGTTAGGTAACTAACGCCAGAGCGAGGCAGGGTTAGCGCGGGTGTAAAACATAAGCAACGTCTATATAATATATCATATATACTATATATAATAGCTGTCACAGAACATCACATGATCACAGATAAATCACAGCAGAAGAAACATATGAAATATTGGATATACTAGGACGTCCGTGTTTTCAATACGAGCCAGTATAAAACACGAATTCCACGGTCGTGATGAATAGCCAATCCCACACCCCAAGACCCCTACGAGAGCGGCAAGCAACCCTACCAATTCTAGGGTTAGGAGACCCGGACTCGACTCCTCGAGTTGGTCTCCCACTGGACCCCAGAACCCGGTTACTTGTGCTCCCCTCCTTGGGTCTATCCTAATGCGGAAAAGTAAATAATATACATCAACGGTGACATCTTCCGCAACCTGGAAGTGCCCCAATAAAAGAATATTACATACAAGTTTTTTACATGAATGAAAATGAAAAACACTCATCTCACATAAAAACACCCCGGCTATTCAAACACGACGATCCAATATAACATATCCAGCAACACATAACATCACATGTCATCAACGTAAGTAAATATGCGCATCCCAATTGTCGTTGACATATAGCAACGAAACCGGCGATATCACATATTATACTTACGGTCACAGAAAAGAAAGTGTAAAACTACAACAGTTGGAATCCGCAACCACCTCAGACATCGCATGCCTGACCAAATGAATTACTTAGACATCGCATGCCTAACAATTATAAACCCCACATTTTAGTCTCAAAGTCGAAAACACTTTTCAATATCAAGTCGGGCAATTCAACAGGATTCCCGACATTCTGATCGAATGCTCGTCGCAAACTTTAGTAGGCGGCCGCACCCCCGACGCCGTTGACAAAGTGCACCAAGGCGGAACACCGCTGCCGCGAGCACTCGAACAGATGCTTTCGGCGACGGGGTTCTCCTACAGTCACTTGGTCGGGGCAATGGAGTGAGGCTGTCTATTAAGTTTACCCGGCGAGTATCCGCGTACGCTACGTGATTGCTACGGACTTTTGATCACATCAAAACTCCGTGGCAACCGATCAAGTGAGACTAAACTGCTACGTTTATAATATTCATTCCGTTATCTCATAACAATTTGTGAATTCCAATTATTGTATCACATTCCGGATAAATAGAAAATGCTAAACTTTTCGATCGAACAATCGAACACCCAAGTTTTCCCGATACAGCTCAACACATGAAATAAGTCTAACAACATTCAGTTCGTGCCTCAGTACCAACGGTCCAGCCGTAGAAGGGTCAAGCCAACGCCTCACATGTGGCACGCCGTACTGCCCCAAACCCGAAGGTTCAAAGGGCAGTTCAAGACGGTCACATAATCGAGTTAAGGTTTGTTGTCTTCTAGAGGGTCCATCGCGTTACTTGCACTACTTAGAACGTCTTTAAACTACGGAAAAATCCAACACTTGGAAATTTCCCGGCAGGGGAAAAAGTAGGTATTTATATCCGGTCGAACTTTTTAACATATTCTAAAAATACCCGGAAAAGCACACCGACAAAATTAGACAGTCCGATCGAATACACCGAGTCCCCAATACAACTCAGAAAATGCAACTCTGGAAAAAATTATTAAAAATCCCCAGGAAAATCAGCACAGACAACTAAGAATTACTGTGCAAAATTGGATTCACAAAACGACAAAAGGACCGCGGATCCGCCGCATGAGCCTTCTGTAAGGCCGCGGATCCGCGCCTCCTTTATGGAATCAAGCCCTCAAATTTTACAGTAACCCTTATATCTTCCTGCTGATTTTTCTGAATATTTTTAATTCACAAAAAACCTCGAAATTAAAAAATGTACAGAGAGCATATTCAAAGTCGGGGTTTTGGGTCGATCGGACTTCTAACTCCGTCAGGACTTCGCCTAAGGCTCTAGCTAGGCTCTGATACCACTGTAGGGTTCCTAGGAACACTAATGGGGTCTCACAAGTGATCAAACATGCAAATTTCTAAAAATTACGGTGCCGAGAAAACCTAGAACGGATCGTTAACTAGATATTTAGGCAAAGCAAGCAAGTAAACGGAAATATAGAAATAGGGAGGGGGCTACAACCTTTGTAGATCCGGTCCACCACTTCCTAAGCTCCACGATGATCTCCCTCCGCTGTCCAAATCGAACTCACGACTCTAGCATTGGCATCATCGAAGAATGGGCGGGCTTGATCGTCGGTTCGATGCCGAAGATGATCTACGTCGAAGCATCACAAAAACAAGCTCCAACTTCACCAAGCTTTGAAAACTTGTGAAGTAAACACCCTATACAACTTGGAAAGAGGTAGAGGATGAAGAAATAGGAAGTGGGTAGACTTTATATTTGGATTTCTCACTCAATTTCACTAGTTGCCATTGATGGCCACTAGCTTTCTTCATGTTGAAGAAGATGAAGAAGAAGAAGAAGATATGATAAGTCTTAATAATTAGATAAAATAATTCAATACTTATCATACTTTCAACTATAGTTAAGTGTAGAGAAAAGACCATGGTTAAAAGGATGGTTAGGGTTAAGCATAAGAACAAAAGAGTGACTTAGTCAAAGTTTCAAGAAACTTCAACTAAAGACAAAACATTCATCCATTCATTTATCTTTTTCCTTTTTCCAAAATGAATAAATAAGAAAGATAAATGAATATATAATCAAAACCCTAATCATTAACTTAAACCATGGTTTGATTCTTTACACTTAACCAAGTAAGCATGTATCATCAAACATGATACAATCATGTGCACAAAACTATATCGCATATACAATGTGCACAATTCAAGTGAGAAAATCCTTTTAAAGTGAACCATTACTAGTTAACGCAAAGTAATATATCAAATATATAAATATGCACTAAATCATTAAATCAACACTTGATTTAACGATCCGGTCATATCGGATATAACCGACTAGTATCATATGTATCGGCTTATCGAATCAATCCTTGATTCGATAACTAGGTTATATCGCATATAACCAATCGATACATAGATCGCGAGAATGTAATACGGTATCGCATACTCGAATTATTCTCGGTCCCGCACATATCTCATATGCGCTCCTATTTCGTTTCGCTTGAACTAGGAAACCTCTGTGTAGGACTCTAAAGACTCGTCAATACGCCGGCAGCAGATGATGATCATATCAAACACCCACAAGCCGCAAGCGGTCTGCCAAACGTAACGGCCACCCGGGTATTGAGCGATCAGAAGATCGACGAGCAAACCCGCTCACACTCCTGTGAATCCAACCAGTAACACTTACCGTACAGTCCGGTCTGTTCGTCTGATATGTCGCATATCTCGCCCAGGGGTGGTAAACGTCAGACCCCAATAGCTCGATAAGTCATGCCGACTTGAGGTCCATAACATTCGTGAAACTACTGATAACTCTTACCAGTATATCACTGCAACCCTGGCCAGGGATTTCCTGTTATGGCCAGTCGAGCATAGCACAACATCAACCCCCAATACCGGGAGAGACGAATCCCCTCCTATCGCTCATTGCCTCCATGTGAATCGGGACTGTACCCAAAAACCACCTATTTGCACAACTCAGTAGAGCCGTGGTAGGGTGGAAATTAAAGCACAGTGGGAGACATACAAGACTCTATGACGATCTCGGGTCAACAGACTAAGCTGTACCAGTGTCACCAGAGAACTGCCATCTGACGTGAGGTATAATACCATCTGGGAGTTCTCGGCGAGTCCGTTCAGTGTACCCAGTCTCCACTGAGCACCCGCATACCATCTTCGATGTCAAACACCAATGGATATGGGATCATCCATCGCCCATCGCATGGGTCGAGAAGATATGCGCTAGTCTACTGTGGAATATCGATGCCCCGTCTCGATATTCCCACGACTAGGAACAATGAAGGATGTACTCATTGACTACCCAGGCCCCACCAGTATGATCTGCATCATAGTCCTGGAAGTCGAGTGCACATCCTAAGGGCTTTATCAACATGTAATCAGAGAGACAGAAAGTATACATGTTAAGATAAAGAGCAACCAGATAGCGTACTATCATGTCGAGCAAAAAAGTCCTACCTATATATGTCCCAGCATCCACTACAATATACATCCAATGTACAGTAATGGCCTCTAGGGCATACATATAACTAACATCATCCATCGCCCATCTCATGGGTCGAGAAGCGTATACGCTAGTCTACTCTGGTATATCGATACCCTGTCTCGATACACCCACGACTAGCAATATTAAAGGATGTACTTATGGACTACTCTGTCCCCACTAGTATGATCTGCATCATAGTCCAGGTAGTCAAGTACACATCCTAAGGGCTTTACCAACATGTAACTATAAGACAGTATCAAGAGACAAGTATACATGTTAAGATAAAGAGCAACCAGATAGCATACTATCATATCGAGCAAGAAAGTCCTCTCTATATATGTCCAAGTATCCAATATAATATACATCATCTGTACAATACTGGCCTCTAGGGCATACATACAACTAACAATCTCCCACTTGCACTAGGGCCAGCTGCTGTAGTATCACATACCTAGCATCCCGAAGAGTCTCTCAAACTGTATCTGGGGAATGGCCTTCGTGAGTGGATCCGCAGTGTTGTTCTTCGTGTCAACCCTCCTGACCTCGATCTCCCGGCGATCAACTATCTCCCGGATCAGGTGATACTGCCTCAGAATATGCCTAGATCGCTGATGGGACCTGGGTTCCTTGGCTAAAGCCACCGCTCCATTGTTATCACAATACAAAGGTATTGGATGCTCAATGGATGGAACCACTCCAAGTTCAGTAATGAACTTCTTGATCCAGACAGCCTCTTTGGCAGCATCGTTGGCAGCGATGTATTCAGCCTCCATCGTCGAATCTGCCACGGTTTCCTGCTTGGAACTCTTCCAGCTAACTGCCCCTCCGTAAAGGGTAAAGACAAATCCCGAGTCCGACTTAGAGTCGTCCTTATCACTCTGGAAGCTCGAATCGGTAAAGGACTCCACTTGGAGTTCTCCGTTACCATACACCAAGAGCATCTCTTTAGTCCTTCGCAAGTACTTGAGAATGCTCTTCACAGCTGTCCAGTGACTCTCTCCAGGATCAGCTTGATATCTACTCACTACACTTAGTGAGTATGCTACATCGGGTCTGGTACATAGCATCACGTATATGATAGAGCCTACAGCCGAAGCATAGGGTATCCCTTGCATGCGAGCTCTCTCCAAATCAGTCTTGGGAGACATCTCTTTGGAGAGAGTGAGTCCAGAGATCGTGGGTAAGTTCCCACGCTTGGATTCTTCCATACTAAACCTCTTTAGTATGGTGTCAATGTACCTGGATTGGGACAATCCCAATAGCCTTTTAGATCTATCTCTATAGATCATAATTCCCAGTATGCAGATGGCATCGCCTAGATCTTTCATTGAGAATCTTTGTGATAAGAAGAGCTTGACCGATTGCAGCATAGGAATGTCATTTCCTATCAAGAGTATGTCGTCCACGTATAATACGAGGAAGACAACCTTACTCTCTACCACCTTCTTGTAGATACAAGGTTCATCTCCGTTTTTGACGAAATCAAACTCTTTGATAACGACGTCAAAGCAGATGTTCCAACTCCGCGATGCTTGCTTTAATCCATAAATGGATTTAAGTAGCTTGCATACCTTCCCGCTGCTCCCACTATCTACGAAGCCCTCTGGCTGAGTCATGTACACGCACTCTTCTAAATCACCGTTTAGAAAGGCGGTCTTAACATCCATTTGCCAGATTTCATAGTCATGATATGCAGCGATGGCAAGCATGATCTGGATGGATTTAAGCATAGCCACTGGAGAAAAGGTTTCGTCATAGTCCACACCTGGTCTTTGACGAAAACCCTTTGCAACAAGTCTAGCTTTGAAAGTCTCCACTTTCCCATCTACACCAAGTTTTTTCTTAAAGATCCATTTGCTCCCAATGGGTTTTACCCCTTCAGGAGCAACTTCCAAAGTCCATACTTTGTTGGTGTACATGGATTCCATCTCGGATCGCATTGCATCCAGCCATTTCACTGAGTCTCCACTCGTGATGGCCTGCTCGAAGCTAGTTGGGTCATCATCCTCCATGATGCAATCCTCACTTCGACCATCCATGAGAAAACCGTAGTATCTCTCAGGTGGGTGAGGAACCCTACTAGATCGGCGGAGTGGCTGGGGTTCATCGGGAACTACCGAATCCTCTGGTTCCACCAGATCTTCTGTTGTAGCTTTTGTAGCTGGAACCTCTTCCAGTTCTACCTCATGACCACTAATTTCTTTTGCAAGAAATTCCTTTTCTAAAAAGGTGGCATGCCGAGAAACAAACACCCTTTGTTCCTCAGTGTGGTAGAAGATATACCCTTGTGAATTCTTAGGATATCCTACAAATTTTCATAGAACAGACCGTGCCTCGAGTTTGTCCGGATTTTGTCGTTTGACATAGGCTGGACAACCTCATATCTTAACATAGTTTAGACATGGTCTCTTCCCTTTCTATATCTCATATGGAGTGGTAGGCACAGATTTGGTGGGGGCCATATTCAATAGATGTATGGCTGTCTCTAGCGCATACCCCCAGAAGGAAATAGGTAACTCAGCTGTGCTCATCATAGAGCGCACCATATCTAATAGGGTGCGGTTTCTTCGTTCTGATACACTGTTGTGCTGTGGTGTATATGGAGGAGTCAGCTGAGAGAGAATCCCATTCTCTTTTAGGAAGTCTAGGAATTCATTGCTCAAGTATTCACCTCCTCGATCTGATCGAAGGATTTTAATACTTTTCCCGGTTTGGTTCTCGACCTCTTGTTTCTATTCTCTAAATTTCTCAAAAGCTTCAGACTTGTGTTTTATCAAGAACACATGTCCGTATCTTGAGAGATCGTCAGTGAATGTAATGAAGTACGAAGAACCATCCCTGGCATGTGTAGACATGGGACCGCATACATCACTATGTATCAGTCCCAAGAGTTCGGTAACTCTTTCTCTGTGTCCCGTAAACGGAGTTTTGGTCATCTTGCCTTTGAGACACGACTGGAAAGTGTCATAAGATGAAAATTCGAACGGTTTCAAGTATCCATCCTTATGCAACTTAGCTAGCCGTGTCGCATTTATATGACCGAGTTTACAATACCACAAGAAGGATTCGTTCAGTTCTGAACTTTTCCTTTTGTGTGTGTTTGTTATGCTCAGAACTGTTGATTGATTTAGAACATAAATGCCATTGCACAACGTGCCTGATCCAACCAACTTTTGGTTAAGGAAAATGTTCATAACATTATCCTGTAATACAAAATTATATCCCTCTTTACTCAACAAAAAAACCGATATAATGTTGCATATCAGGTTCGGCATGTAATAGCATTCGTTCAGAATCAATGTATTACCAGTTGGCAATACAAGGTGATATTCCCTAACAGTTTTAGCTGCAACAATTGCACCATTTCCAACCCTTATGTCTTTATCACCTTCTCCAAGTTCTCTACCTTTCCTAAGCCCATGTAACTGATTACATATATGGGATCCTGACCCGGTATCTAATACCCAGGACGTAGAGCAAATGGAGAAACAGTTCTCTGTAACGAACACACCCGAAGAAAATGCATCAACATGTACTTTCTTCACACGGGTGGCATGGGAATCCTGGTATTCCCCTAAATCCTGTTCAGTCCTATAACTCTTATAAGAAAAACGGAACCAACGTTCCCCAGCACAGTATAACATGCGGGTTCGGTCAATACATCCATATTATTATCTTTATTAAGGCATGATATGGTCGCTACCTGGAGAGAGAGAGAAGAAAACACTTTAGCGTATGCACTTGCAAGATCAGATTGGTTATTATTTTATCTAATCAGGATGGCTCCCACTGTTTTTATCAAATCTTCCTTCAAACCCTAAAAGGAAAGACTAGCCGGGATGAATTACACCCTACAATTTCGCCAATCTTTCAGCCAGGCCAGTGTCGGTACTTTGAGGGAGGTTCCCCGTGCTTTCGCACGGACCTAATTAAAGTAAACCTCGTTTTTCCAGAGGCGTAACGCCGTTGACACCTTTCTGGACACCTACTTGATCGGCTAATTGTCCTGTGTAAAACTCTCCCAGGAGTAACAATTACTCGCAGTGGGTATCGGGATCCAACTATCTCATAGAAGGTATGCAATCTCATTGCAAATTTCAACACTTGAAATTCCCGATAATATTTTGCCCCTAATGTGCTATGGCCTTGACGAAAGCCAACAAACCATAGCCCGCTAGTCAAGTTCAACTCATACATTTCTTGATTGAATTAAACCCACCCGTACGACCCTTTACGAAAGCCAACAAATCCGTATGACTACCCTAATCCAATCGCATCATATGCAGCAGATAAGCAGCATATAGCTACCGCACACTACACCTTGACGAAAGCCAACAAATGCAGCACGAATACTATATACAACTTATCTGAAATGACGGAGGGCTACGACAGGTTTTTCTGAAAACCTATTGCGTAATGAACTTGATATCGTTGTAGAATCATGTGAAATTTTGAAAAGGAGTGTTTTTGAGGCTTTCACTAGTTTTGCTAAAGAGGTCACTCCCGGTGAAGGGATCTCGGCTCTTTCCTCATCGAATAAGGAGCAGGACATATCATATATATCACTATGCAAAGCAAAAACTCCATAAAGCAATCAAAAGACAAACCGAGTGTTGTAGCATCTGCCAGTTTTGCTAAAGAGGTCACTCCCGGTGAAGGGATCTCGGCTCTTTCCTCATCGAATAAGGTGCAGGATATATCATATATATCACTATGCAAAGCAAAAACTGTAGCTACCATTTTTTGAAAAATTTGATTCTACAACATCTTTTAGCTTTCTTTTCTTTCATTAATCATATTAATGAAGTCCTATCATTTAAGTCACCTAAACATCACAGATAAATACGACGTACACTTATGCCATCCGCATTCGTCTCGATGTCCCCTCGTGCACCGTTAGGTTAGGTAACTAACGGCAGAGCGGGGCAGGGCTAGCGCGGGTGTAAAACATAAGTAACGTCTATATAATATATCATATATACTATATACAGTATTTATCACAACATATCAAATGATCACATCACAGATATCGCAGCAGAAGAAACATATGAAACATTGCATATACTAGGACGTCCGTGTTTTATTTTGAGCCTCTATAAAACACGGATTCCACGGTTCGATGAATAGCCAAACCCACAACCCTAGACCCCTACGAGAGCGGCAAGCAACCTTTCCAATTCTAGAGTTAGGAGACCCGGACTCGACTCCTCGAGTTGGTATCCTACTGGACTCTAGAACCCGGTTACTTTTGCTCTCCTCCTTGGGTCTATCCTAGTGCGGAAAAGTAAATAATATACAAATGGTGACATCAACCTCATCCCGGAAGTGCCCCAATAAAAGAATATTACATACATTTAATTTTACATGAATGAAAATAAAAACTCTCATCTCACATAAAACCCTCCGGCTATTCAGAACGCGACGATCCAATATAACATATCCAGCAACACATAACATCACATGTCATCAACGTAAGTAAATATGCGCATCCCAATTGTCGTTGACATATAGCAACAAAACCGGCGATATCACATATTACACTTACGGTCGCAGAAAAGAAAGTGTAAAACTACAACATTTGGAATCCACAATCTCTTTAGACATCGTAAATCCGAAATATCACATACTTCGCATTTCATGCCTAACTGTATGAATTCCACATATTGTATCACATTCCAGATAAATAGACAGTATTAAACTTTCTGATCGAATAATCAAATACCCAAGATTTCCATAATAGCTCAACACTTGAGCAGAGTTCAAAAATTCCAGAATACGTCACAGTAGCAATGGTCCAGCCGTAGAAGGGTCAAGCCAATGCCTCACATGTGGCACGCCGTACTGCCCCAAACCCTAAGGTTTAGAGGCAGTTCAAGACGGTCACATAATCGAGTTAAGGTTTGTGTTCTTCTAGAGGGTCCATCGCGTCACATGCACGTTTTTCCGAAAGATTTAAACTCAAGAAAAATTCAACACTTGAAAGTTTTTCGTGCCGGGAAAAGTTGAGTTAATGATATCCGTTCGAACATTTTAACAGTTTCTAAATATCCAGAAAACAAAACGAAATTAAATAATCCGATCGAATTAACGAATACAAAATGATCCCCAGAATACTCAACACTTGAGTCAGTTTAAAAATACCCAGAAAATAGCACTATCATATAGGAGTATTACTGTGCAAAAACCAAAGCAAACACTCACTGTACGGCCGCGGATCCGCGGCATAATCAGGCTATTGCCGCGGTTCCGCGGCGGTCTGTACGGATTACGTCACCGTTTTGCACAATAATGCTTAAATTTACCTGTTGAATTTTTTAGGTATTTTTAATTCAGAAAAAACACAGTTTTTGAAAAAAAGTCCAGAGAGGGGTTCATTTTGGCGTTTCGGGGTTCGTTCGGAGTTTTAACTTCGTATACACGTCGCCTAATGCTCTAGCTAGGCTCTGATACCATTATAGGGTTACTAGGCACTCTAACAAGGGTTAAAAAAGCATCAACCATGTCCGATTAAAATTTTAGCCGTGCCTAACAACCCTAAACAAGATCTTTGCTAGAAAATTAGGGTTTCACATGCAAGTAAATAGCATCTACGACTAAGTGAATACGAAATACAACCTTTGTAGATCGGTCCTTCACTTCATTAGCTCCTTGTTGAAGTCCCTTCGCTGCGATCGTGGTTCTCCCGGACTCTTGCATGGCTTCACGAGGCTAAAGGAGCGTCCTTACTTGAAGTCTTCGAGGCCGAAGATGATCTACGTCGAGGGAATATCAACTCAAGCTACTACTTCACTAACTAGAGAATTAGTGAAGCAAACACCCTATACTAAAGTGCTAGTCTAGTAGAGGATGGAGAAATAGGAAGTGGGTTCTCTTTGGAATTTTATTTCTCACAATCTTTCACTCTCTTTTTAAAAACCCTAGCAAGCTTTTTCTTTTTGCTCAAAGAAGAAGAAGATGAACAAAAGAAAAATGATGAGGATAATGATCAAGTGAGTGAGCTAACCATGGTGAGTGAGTATCATATACTATCTCATGTAGAGACTTAATCATGGCTAAGTGTGATGGTTAGGTTAACAAAAATCCAAAGTAAAAACAAACTTAGTGGACTTTAGTCAATGCATCCACAAGCTTCCACAAGCTTCATGCATTTTCTAATTTTCCACTAATTTTGTAATTAATTTTAAATATTAAAACCTAACATAACAAATAGCATGGTGTAAGTCTCATACACCCATGAAAGATGTATCATCAACCATGATACAAAAAAAAACACATTTTAATATATAACACATATATATTAAAGTTGTGCACATGTGAGAAAAATCCTTAAGTGGACAAGTGTTAGTTAATGTAAACTAGTATATCTAATATACAATTATACACTAAATCATTAAATCAATACTTGACTTAATAATCCGGTTATATCTCATATAACCGACTAACATCCATTGTATCGACTTATCGAATCAACACTTGATTCGATAACCCGGCTATATCATATATAACCAACCGATACAAAAAGTCGTGAGAATAGAATACGGTATCACATATACGCATTATTCTCGGTCCCGCACATATCACATACGTGCTCCTATTTCGTTTTGCCTGAGCCAGTAAAACCTCTATGTAGGACTCTAAAGACTCGTCAATACGCCGGCAGTAGGTGATGATCATATCAAGCACCCACAAGCCGTCAGCGGTACTAGCTGGACGTAACGGCCACCCGGGTATTGAGCGATCAGAAGATCAGCAAGCAAGCCCGCTCCAACTCCTGTAAAAGCCTGCCGGTAACACTTTCCGTACAGTCCCGTCTCCTCGTCTGATATGTCGCAAATCAAGTCTAGGGGTGGTAATCGTCCGACCCCAATAACCGATAAGTCATGCCGATGTGAGGCTCATAACGGGTCAAGAAACTACTGGTAACACTTACCAGTAAATCTCTAAATCAGCCCTGGCCAGGGACTTCCCTGTTATGGACAATCGAGCACAGTGCAACATCAACCCCCAATACCGGGAGAGACGAAACCCCTCCTATCGCTCATCGCCTCCATGTGACTCGGGACTGTACCCAAAAACCACCGTTTTGCACGCCCTCTTGGACGTGGTAAGGTGGAAATCAAAGCACAGTGGGAATCACACAAGACTCTATGACGATCTCGGGTCTACAGACTAACCTGCACAAGTGTCACCAGAGAACTTCCATCTGACGTGAGGTATAATACCATCTGGGAGTTCTCGACGAGTCCGTCCAGTGTACCCAGTCTCCACTGAGCACCCGTATACCATCTCTGATGTCAAACACCAGTGGATATGGGATCATCCATCGCCCATCTCATGGGTCGAGAAGCGTATACGCTAGTCTACTCTGGTATATCGATACCCTGTCTCGATACACCGACGACTAGGAATATTAAAGGATGTACTTATGGACTACTCTGTCCCCACTAGTATGATCTGCATCATAGTCCAGGTAGTCAAGTACACATCCTAAGGGCTTTACCAACATGTAACTATAAGACAGTATCAAGAGACAAGTATACATGCTAAGATAAAGAGCAACCAGATAGCATACTATCATATCGAGCAAGAAAGTCCTCTCTATATATGTCCAAGTATCCAATATAATATACATCATCTGTACAATACTGGCCTCTAGGGCATACATACAACTAACAGGTGTTTGACATCAAAGATTGTACACAGGTGCTCATTGGAGAATGGGTACACCGAACAGGACTCGCCGAGAACTTCTAGATGGTCTATATACTTATTGTCAGATAGCAGTTCTCCGGTGACACTTGTACAGGTTAGTCTGTAGACCCGAGATCGTCATAGTGTCTTGTATGATTCCCACCGTGCTTTGATTTCTTCCCTACCACGGCTCTACTGAGTCGTGGAAACAGGTGGATTTTGGGTACAGTCCCGAATCGTATGGAGGCAATGAGCGATAGGAGGGGTTTCGTCTCTTCCGGTATAGGGAGTTGATGTCGCGCTATGCTTGATCGGCCATAACAGCAAATCCCTAGTCAGGGTTCTCGAGATTTACTAAAGAGTTATCAATAGTTTCTCAAACCGTTATGGGCCGTAAATTAGCATGACTTATAAAGTTACCGGGGTTTGACATTTACCACCCCTAAACTTCATATGCGACGTATCAGACGAAGAGACCGGACTGTACGGTAAGTGTTGCTTACAGGCTCGTTAGGATTGTGATGAGTTCTCTCGTCGGCCATCTTTTCGTCATGTACCTGGGTAGCCGTTACGCACAGCTAGTGCCGCTGACGTGCTTGTGGTTAAACCCACTGCCAGCGTACTGTCGAGTCTTTAGAGTCCCACACAGAGGGTTCCCTGGTTCAGGATGTAGAGGCCGTAAGTTATTACGGCAGGGTTTCGATCATGTTCGTGTAATGGTTACAGGAATAATGATCGGAAGGTTAATACTGGTAGGCTTTGGTTTAAGCCGCATATCGGTATTTTATTATTGGATTATTTGTATTCGTATTTTTCGGAATTTGGATACGGGTATACTTGTACGGTATACGGTGAGGGGTATTCTTGTAATTGTTACAAGAATACATTCTATAAGGAGACACCTCATAAACGGGTTTTTATTTTGTGAAAATAAAATAATGAGGTGGAATTTGGAGAAAGTCTAAGCATGGGTTATGGCATGGCTAAATTCATTTTATATTCATTTGGAGTTACTATTGAAGTATGGTGCATTATTTTGGAGAAAAATAATATATGCTTCAATTATTTTCTATTAGCCATATCATTATTTTTCCATGCTTGTTTTTTCATTCATCACATTCACATTCTCTCTCCTCATTATCTCCTCCCTCTACCTGTCACGACAAAAAATTTAGCACGTGACGGCCCTTAAACTACGTAACGTCTCCAGGCGTAACGTAATTCAAGCAAGCCAAAAACCCAGCAATCTAAACCATCAAAAGTAGTAAGTGATAATAACATTGTTAAAACTTTTGAAATCTCAATCAAAATTCTTTAAAGTCCAAATTTACTTCCTTTAAAATTTGGCAGCACCTCCTTTGTAAAACAAGCCCCCCAAAAGGGTACAACATAAAGATATAAGTAAAGCATCCCCAAACGGGAGCAAATCCACGCCCTAACGTAGAAAACAACCACCATAACAGATATACGACGCCGTAGCGAAAAAAAGACGATATGAAGTGAACAACATGAAAATCTCCAAGTCACAAATAATATACAATATCGTCCTCACAACTCGTCTCTAAGTCAATATATGAAAATGGTAGATGGAGAGTACTGGATACAATGAATATACAATGAGCAAAATCGGATAACCGCAAAACCCATCTATAGCAAAACTGCACCCAGTCAGCCGTAGCGGTATCCGCAGCAAAAGATGATACGATAGATGAAAGCCCTGCCACGACTACTCTGAGGGACAACCTGTACAACCCTGTGGCACAACGGGGTGAGTTTCCAACTCGTGAATAGTAAATAACATATGCAGGTAATCGCAAGTATGCTCGTACTACGCCAATCTATCACATGCAAGCTGATAGTAATATGTATATGCAACAGTCATGAAAGGTACTCTATCAGGTATTACTAATACATGAAGCAATGCATATCAAGTAAATGCAGAGTATAGAATAAAACATGTCATCCTCACTAAATCCTCATCGTGGTATCAAGACAATCTAAATCCCAAATTCCTCAGATCGGCCCCCATATCGACCCCTCACATCGGGCACATAGGCCCCTAACATCGGGCACATAGTATCGGCCCTCATATCGACCATAATATCGGCCCTCATATCGACCATAATATCGACCCTCATATATAATGAATAAGAATACTTGCATAGATCATTATGATGATATATATATTATAGGTATACATATATAACAGCGTCCCATACCACTGATATATATATATATATATATATATATATATATTAGGTGTACATATATAACAGCGTCCCATACCACTGATATATATATATATATATATATACATGTATATATATCAGCGTCCCATACCACTGATATATATACCCAAGAGTAAATCATCCAGAAAACATAATATGAAATCCATATATCAATGCGAAATTCATGAAATATAATATATACAACATGAAGCAGTAATATGAGCGTATAAAGGAAAAACCGCTATTTAACTGCAACAAGTTATTAAATATATCATGCGGTTCCTAATTTCTCCGAAACCAACGCAACATCATATAAATGTGAACATGTAGCTATAGCCAGGTATGCGTAACCATATCGGTATATCAAGATATGTGTATCTACCTATCAGTAATGATGTAATACCCTCCAGGTATGTGTGTAGCTATATCAAGCTAGGTATGTGTATATACATGTCAATAATGATACAATACCCTCCAGGTATATGTGTAGCTATATCACGCTAGGTATACAGGTATACATGTAAGTATGTATACAAGATGTTCATGTAGCTATGTCTTAAATGTGTATATACCTATCTCTAATGGTACAATACCATATAGGTATATGGGTAGCTAACAAGTAGGCATGGCAATGCATATGTGTAAGCATGTAGGTATACATGTATGCTATATGTCATATGCACAATGGAATATGAATCAATGTCTCAATGTCCCTAACCAATACAATCTCACGTATGTATAAGTGTTGTGCGTGTCATGGCAATTATTGACGGTGTGGGTGGCATACAATCAGTGCTCGTGCAATATGAGCTGTCAATAATAGTGCAGTGTCCAATGGTACAAGTCCAAGCACAACAAGTAATAATATGCAATGAAGTTTATGCGCAAACTCTATATGTGCAATATAAACACGGGACTAATATAATATCATATCTAGCCCTGACGCATAACGCCATGCGGGTGATTCCTCTGTAGATATTAAATTTACTCACAGATGATCCTGGGGCTAAGTAAAGCCAATCACTTGCTTTCCCTTCTTCGCAGCGTCCAAAGTCCCCGCCTGCGTCCCTAAGATCATAAAACAACATAACAAGTGTATATTAGCAATCGACCAATAACACGTACCAACTACGTTTGACCGACGCATCAATTCCAAATATACTCTCAAATATTCGTCTAGTGGCTAACGCGCGTAGCGACACTACGAAACCAACTCAAGAGCCACAACTACACAAGAACACGAACCGTATCGGATAACGTAACGCCCGTAATCGAAACACTAGAAACTAGCAAAGTGATCCCAGATTTTTCTACACAAACAATTTGTAAAAGTTGCACATACTATAAGACAACACACAACCCAAGAGACCCCTACCCCAAAACACAACCCCCAGACCCTACTCTGGTCGCAAATTGTAGCCAGAACCAATAAAACTATGGCCATAAAGAAAGGGAATGGGCTCAGGTTTTTACGGTGGGTTCTAGGTCACTACACAAGGTCACTGTGATGGGAACTTTTCCAACAAATACCTGGTTTGATAGCAGATCATTCGAGACCCAAAACTACACTAAAAATACGATATTTGCACGAAACGAAACTTTACGCGTTCTAAACTGAAACTTACAAACTACACAACATTAAAAAGGCCAACTTAATAGAAAGAGATCATTACCTACTCCCACAAGCTCAAAGATCCCAGCTTTGCAAGCTTTAAGGCATCTAAGAGGCAAAACATGGCTTAGGATGTGATTTGGTGATGTTTTGTGAAGATTAGTGGATGTTTTGTGAAGATTAGTGAATGTTTTGTGATGAAATGGGCAAGTGTTCAGTTGAGGCTATGAGGAGATGAGAAATAATGATAAGAGATGAAGTGAGAGAGAATGAGAGTGTGAGTGAGGATAATGAGAGAGAGGTGAGTGTAAGAGGGTGAGAGCACTAAGCATTAACTTCACATTAATGCAACCATGACTCACATGCCACCTCTTCTCACTTCTAAAACACATAAGGAAAATATCTTCTCACAACCAAAATATCTAGGGGTTTAGGGTTAAGGTTAAACAAGGAATTGGATTAGGATTAGGTTAAGTTGTCATGGTTACTAAACACGATTAACACAAACACACCCTCACATTAAGATGCACATGTGTGTGCAAACCATAATAATAAAAAAATAAATTATTAATTAATTGTTATAAAATGTGAGGAAACCAAATTGGTTAACTTTTTTACAGAAAACCTGCATTATCGCCTAATTAACACTAATCGCATTCTAAGGCGTTACACTACCTCTTGATCTAAATCACTCACGTGAGTTATGAATCATAGATCAAGAGACATACTAATCCAATACTTGATCTTTACATCATCTAAGTGATCACTTCTAGCATACTTGATCTCTTAGTTAAACTCTTGTGAAGAGTTTGTAGCTTGTTCGATAGCTCTCGGATGGATCATCTTGGATCTTGAGGTGGCCGGAGATCGAGTTCTTTGCTACCACAAGGAGACTAGGAGTCACATCTAAACAAAGACCTGAAGGACCGGTTCCATAGGTATAACACTATCATAGTAGATAAGATCTCTAGATAGTTTTGCTAGTTAAGGTTTAAGCATAAGATCTTGGTTTATATGGGTGTTGCATGCAAGAAATTTTTGTTTATCGCTTCCGCCTCCTCACAAGTGTTGTGAGAGTGTGCAACATCCACTAACATGGTATCAGAGCCTATCTTAAACCTTAAATAGCTTGTAGCAACGTGAGAATTCCGCCGTTTTTTTGTCGTGCAAAAACGGCAGAAAAAACAGTTTTGAAAATTGAAGTTTTGAGTTGTTTGCACACCCCGTGGGCTCACGGTTTGAACTGAGAAGACGTAGGGTAGAGCGTGCGCATCCCGTGGAAACCCCAGAGGGGACCAAAAGCCGGACCCACAGCCCAAGACCACCTAAAGGTGGCCTTGGGGGTGGGTGACCCGAGAGCACCCCAATTGGGTGCTCTCGGGTCTGCCAACCCTTTGGGGCCACCTTGAGGTGGCCCTCGGGGGTGGGTACCGCCTGAGGCCCCCTATTCGATAGTATTTTCCATGTTCTTTGCTTCCGCGAAGATTCGGGCGGGTTTGGAGTTCGTTTCGACTCCCGGATTGGCTCAAAACGATCGGTTTTTGAAAACTAGCTCACTGAGTTTTTTCAAGTGTTGGAAATTGATTTAGTTTGCTAATCTCGTGCGGAATTCTAATGTCGCAGTTACTTTACAAGCTTAGTGATGTGTATGTGTGTTTGGAAATGTCGACTAATTGCTATACGTCGATTATGTAAGTGCACGGCGGCGTCCCGGTCGTCAGTCCGACACCGGAATGCGAAAACGAAAAACTTTTCAAACTAGAAAACCGGCACCACCGCGCACTATAAAACCCGGATCGGGCCATTAACCTAACTCTAGCAAACTAGAAAATATGAAGGAACCTATACCAAGTGATCCGTGTCCATCGGTCTTCGGCCTCCACTCTGATCTCCTCGCGGAATCTCCGGTCTTCATCTCCTCGTCGGAACGGGCACCACATCGCCGGCTTCTTTTACGGGCTCCCACCTCTAGACCGAGGCAACTCGGGCACGAAGTTGGCGAGCCGACGTGCCCAAGAAATGCTGTAGGCTAGTGTAGAACAGTTTGTCTCTATTGGGGTATTTGGTTGAACTTGAGGTTTCAATAGAACCTGACGATCCTCAGCCACTCCGTAGATCTAGTAGGACTTCTCGCCAACCTGATAGATACTACGGTTTTCTAATTGATGGTGATAGAGAAGATTGCATCATGGATGATGATGACCCTACTAGTTTTCAGCAAGCTATCACGAGTGGTGACTCAGTGAAATGGCTGGATTCCATGAGATCCGAAATAGAATCCATGCACACCAACAAAATATGGACTTTGGAGGTTGCAACTTCTGGAGTAAAACCAATAGGGTGCAAGTGGATCTTTAAGAGAAAGATCGGCGTGGATGGTCAGGTGGAGACCTATAAAGCTAGGCTGGTCGCAAAAGGACTTCGTCAAAGACCAACCTTGGACTATGATGAAACCTTTTCACCAGTTGCGATGCTCAAATCCATTCGGATCCTGCTTGCTATGGTTGCTCACTATGATTATGAGATCTGGAAAATGGATGTTAAAATAGCATTTCTAAATGGTGATTTAGAAAAATGCGTTTTTATGGATCAGCCAGAAGGCTTCATTGATAGTGGGAGCAGCGGAAAAGCATGCAGGATGCTTAAATCCATCTATGGATTAAAGCAGGCATCACGGAGTTGGAACATCTGCTTTGATAATACAATCAAAGAGTTTGGTTTTATCAAAAATATAGATGAACCATGTATTTATAAAAGGATTGTAGAGAGTACTGTTACATTCCTCGTATTATACGTGGACGATATTCTCTTGATAGGAAATAATGTTCCTATGCTACAATCGGTCAAACTATTCTTATCGCAGAGGTTCTCCATGAAAGACCTGGGTGATGCCTCGTACATTCTGAGGATTAAGATCTATAGAGATAGATCTAAGAAATTATTGGGATTGTCCCATTCGAGATACATTAGCACCATACTAAAGAGGTTTAGTATGGAAGATTCTAAGAGGGGTAATTTACCTGCTTGTCACAGGATCACCCTTTCCAAAGAGATGTCTCCAAAGACTGATGATGAGAGGGCTCGCATGAGCATTATACCCTACGCCTCGGCAGTAGGATCTATAATGTATGCGATGTTGTGTACTTGCCCAGATGTAGCTTATGCACCGAGTGCAGTAAGTAGGTATCAATCCAATCCAGGGGAGAAACATTGGACTGCTGTGAAAAACATTCTGAAGTACTTGAGAAGAACTAAAAAAATGTTCTTGGTGTATGGTAACGGAGATCTCCAAATAGAGGGCTTTACCGACTCCAGCTTCCAGAGCGACAAGGATGATAGTAACTCCATCTCAGGGTTTGTATTTACCCTAAATGGAGGGACGGTATGTTGGAAGAGTTCCAAGCAAGATATCGTTGCTGACTCCACGATGGAAGCTGAGTATATTGCTGCTAATGATGCCGCAAAAGAGGCAGTCTGGATGAGGAAGTTCATTTATGAACTTCAAGTGGTTCCATCCATTGCTAATCCAATACCTCTGTATTGCGATAACAGTTGAGCCATGGCTTTGGCAAAGGAACCGAGGTCCTATCAGAAATTCAGACATATCTTGAGGCGGTATCACCCCATCAGGGAGATAGTGGATCGCCAGGACATCGAGGTACGGAGAGTAGACACGAAAGACAACACAGCAGATCCATTCACCAAGGGCATCCCTCAAGTCCAGTTTGAGAAACTGTTCGAGCTGTTGGGCATGCGGTACGCCGGCAACTGGTTCTAGTGTAGATAGTGGGTACTTATTGCACCAACTACAGGCCTTAGTGCAAGTGGGAGATTGTTAGATATGTATGCCATAGAGGCCTGTATTGTATAGGATGCTAGGCATGTATATGTACAGAAACAATCTTTGCTCGAAATGATAGTATGCTATCTGGTTTATCTTCATCTTAACGTGTGATGTGTTGTATTTCATATCTTGATATACATGTTGATGAAGCCTTTAGGATTATGCTTGACTGCCAGGATTATGATGTAGATCATACTAGTGGGGCCTGGGTAGTCTATAAGCATATTCTTTAATAGTTCCTAGTCGAGGGTATATCGAGACAGGGCATCGATATTACCAGAGTAGACTAGTGTGTACGTTTCTTGACCCTTGGGGCGATGGTTGATCCCACAACAATTGTTGTTTAACATCAAAGATTGTACACATGTGCTCATTGGAGAATGGGTACACCGAACAGGACTCGCCGAGAACTCTTAGATTGTATATATACCTATTGTCAGATAACAGTTCTCTGGTGACACTTGTACAGGTTAGTCTGTAGACCCGAGATCGTCATAGTGTCGTGTTTGATTCCCACTGCGCTTTGATTTCCTCCCTACCACTGCTCTACTGAGTCATGAAAATAGGTGGATTTTAGGTACAGTCCCGAATCGCATGGAGGCAGTAAGCGATAGGAGGGGTTTCGTCTTTCCCGGTATAGGGAGTTGATGTCGCGCTATGCTTGATCGGCTATTACAGCAAATCCCTGGCCAGGGTTCTCGAGATTTACTGATAAGAGTTATCAGTAGTTTCTCGAACCGTTATGGGCCGTAAATCAGCATGACTTATAAAATTACTGGGGTCTGATATTTACCACCCCTAGACTTCATATGCGACGTATCAGACGAAGAGACCGGACTGTACGGTAAGTGTTTCTTACAGGTTCGTTAGGGTTGTGATGAGTTTGCTCGTCGGCCACCTTTTCGTCATGTATCTGGGTAGCCATTACGCACAGCTGGTGCCGCTGACGTGATTGTGGTTAAACCCACTGCCGGCGTACTGTCGAGTCTTTAGAGTCCCACACAGAGGGTTCTCTGGTTCAGGTAAAAGATGTAGAGGCCGTAAGTTGTTACGGCAGGGTTTCGATCATGTTCGTATAATGGTTACAGGAATAATGATCGGAAGGTTAATACATAGGCTTTGGTTTAAGCCGCATACCAGTATTATATTATTGGATTATTTTTATTCGTATTTTTCGGAATTCGGATACGGTATACTTGTACGTTATACGATGAGGGGTATTCTTGTAATTGTTACAAGAATACATTCTAGAAGGAGACACCTCATAAATGGGTTTTTATTTTGTGAAAATAAAACAATGAGGTGGAATTTGGAGAAAGTCTAAGCATGGGTGATGGCATGGCTAAATTCATTTTATATTCATTTGGAGTTACTATTGAAGCATGGTGCATTATTTTGGAGAAAAATAATACATGCTTCAATTATTTTCTATTAGCCATATCATTATTTTTCCATGCTTGATTTTTAATTCATCACATTCACATTCTCTCTCCTCATTATCTCCTCCCTCTACCTCTTGATCTAAATCACTCACATGAGTTGTGAATCATAGATCAAGAGATATATTAATCCAATACTTGATCTCTACATCATCTAAGTGATCACTTCTAGCACACTTGATCTCTTAGTTAAACTCTTGTGAAGAGTTTGTAGCTTGTTCGATAGCTCTCGGGTGGATCATCTTGGATCTTGAGGTGGCCGGAGATCGAGTTCTTTGCGACTACAAGGAGCCTAGGAGTCACATCCAAACAAAGACCCGAAGGACCGGTTCCATAGGTATAACACTATCATAGTAGATAAGATCTCTAGATAGTTTTGCTAGTTAAGGTTTAAGCACAAGATCTTGGTTTATGTGGGTGTTGCATGCAAGAAATTTTTGTTTATCGCTTTTGCCTCCTCACAAGTGTTGTAAGAGTGTGCAATATCCACTAACAACGAGGATTGATCAGGGTGTATTCCCATGACATACGAGCGTTTTGATGTGTTGATTTTACTAAGATTTCTTGTTGACACGAGCGTTCGAGATCTACACTAGATGATCGGGCCATTGCTAGAGGCCAGTTAGATTGCGAAGGCTATTAAGGTACCGTCCACTCCACATGATTAAGGTACTGTCTACCGTGCGGACAGATGAGCCATCTGTTGCTGCGATTGATGAGATATCGTCCCCAGACCATTGAAGCTGATGCTGCATGAGGTTATACTTAGGGATGCGAAAGAAGATCGCTAGTCACCCTTGGATAAGACTAGGAATTTTTGTTCATTTGGATACTTTGATGCAAGATCATCAATTGACTAACTTCAGCTAGAAGATGTATGGTTCTTAGGCATAACCACAAGGTTTCACAAGGCATCAAACATGCTATATTTAAAATTTAGTGTGCCAAACAACCCTAACTAAGGATCTAACTAGAGTTTTAGGAGCTAAACAAGAAAGTAAACATCTTTACTTCTAAGTGATAACGGAATACAACCTTTGTAGACCGGTCCTTCACTTCATTGGCTCCTTATAGTGGTCCCTTCGCTGCGATCATGGAACTCCCGGACTCTTGCATGGCTTCTCAAGGTGAAAGGAACGATCTTGCTTGAAGTCTTCGAGGCCTTAGATGATCTACGTCGAGGAGACACTAACTCAAGCTACTATTTCACTAATGAGAGATTAGTGAAGCTAACACCCTATACTAAAGTGCTAATCTAGTAGAGGATGATGAAGTAGGAAGTGAGCTCACTTTAGTTTTATTTTTCTCACAATATTTTCTCACTTTGCAAAAAGCTAGTGAGCTTTTTCTCAAGGTTGAAGAAGATGAAGCAAAGAGATGAGAATGAACTAATGAGGTGAGGTAATCAACCATGGGTGAGTTTCTATCATATAGCTAACTCATGTAGAGACATAACCATGGCTAAATTATAATGGTTAGGTTAATAAATATCTTAAGTAAAACAAAATTAGTGGACCAAGTCAATGCATCCACAAGCTTCTACAAGCTTCATGCATATGACCATTTATCCACTAATTTGGATTTACTTTAAATAATTAAACTCCACATTATAATTAGTATGGTGTAAGTCTCATACACCCATGTAGTGTGTATCAACAACCATGACACAAAAATAACACAATTAATATATATCACATATATATTAAGTGTGCAAATGTGAGAAAAATAAATGCTTAAGCGAGCTAATATTAGTTAATGTAAACTAGTATATCAAATATACAATTATACACTAAATTATCAAATCAACACTTGATTTAATAATCCGGTTATATCACATATAACCGACTAATATTATATGTACCATCTTATCGAATCAACACTTGATTCGATAACCCAGCTATATCACATATAACCGACCGATACAAAAATCGTGAGAATAGAATGCGGTATCTCATACTCGCATCATTCTCGGTCCCGCACATATCACATATGTACTCCTACTTCGTTTTGCCTGAGCCAGTAAAACCTCTATGTAGGACTCTAAAGACTCGTCAATACACCGGCAGTAGGTGATGATCACATCAAACACCCACAGGCCGTCAGCGGTACTAGCTGGACGTAACGGCTACCCGGGTATTGAGAGATCAGAAGATTAACAAGCAAGCCCTCTCTAGCTCCTGTAAAGCCTATCAGTAACACTACCGTACAGTCCGGTCTCTTCGTCTAAGATGTCACATATCAAGTCTAGGGGTGGTAAATGTCAGACCCTAATAACTCGATAAGTCATGCCGATAAGAGGCTCATAACGGGTCGAGAAACTAATGATAACACTTATCAGTAAATCTCTAAATCTGCCATGGCCAGGGACTTCCAGTTATAGCCAATCGAGCACTGCACGGCATCTACCCCCAATACCGGGAGAGACGAAATCCCCTCCTATCGCTCATTGCCTCCATGTGACTCGGGACTGTACCCAAAAACCACCGTTTTGCACGTCTTCTTGAACGTGGTAAGCTGGAAATCAAAGCACAGTGGAAATCACACAAGACTCTATGATGATCTCGGGTCTACAGACTAACCTGTACCAGTGTCACCAGAGAACTGCTATCTGACGTCGGGTATAATACCATCTAGAAGTTCTCGGCGAGTTCGTCCAGTGTACCCAGTCTCCACTGAGCACTCTTATACCATCTATGATGTCAAACACCAATGGATATGGGATCATCCATCGCCCATCATATGGGTCGAGAAGCGTATACGCTAGTCTACTCTGGTATATCGATACCCCGTCTCGAAACACCCACGACTAGGAACATTAAAGGATGAACTTATGGACTACCATGGCCCCACTAGTATGATCTGCATCATAATCCTGGTAGTCAAGTACACATCTTAAGGGCTTTACCAACATGTAACCATAAAACAGTATCAAGAGACAAGTATACATGTTAAGATAAAGAGCAACCAGATAGCATACTATCATGTCGAGCAAGAAAGTCCTCTCTATATATGTCCAAGTATAACATACAACTAACAAAAGAGGCCCTCACATAGACGTGCTGTGAGTCGATTAAGAAAAGACGTTCGTTGGATGCTCCGATATAAGATCAGTAAGTTGACCAGTTTCGAATAGAAGGATCTCACCGAGATCGTTGTGAGTCGATTGAAAGCGGATGAATGAAGTATATTCCTTCGATGATTTAGACGAGTTCCTAATGACATAATTGGTCGATGCCTTCTACAGGATATTGGAGATTCCGAGTTCGTAGCTTCAAAAGAGGCTCCAGATATGACTATAGCCAATTGGAGCGCACTCCACATAGCTACGAAGAGATGATTCCGAGTTGGTCTATACCGAAGGGAATTGGAGTAAGAGGTTCGTGCGAGATTTTAATGAGTTGACGTTCCACTCTGTTGGTGCCAGAGACTTGTTACGAGCGCAGAGGCGTTGGATATAGACGTACTTCCAGAGAAAGGTCTTGATGAGTATGCAACTGTTCTGGAACAAGAAACGGATTAAGTAAAGAGTGCCAACTTCCGGGCAGACCTGCAGAGATGAAATTGGGAAAGAGACCCTGATAGGATCTTTCGGGAATACTACACGATAAGACTTAGACCCAGGATCGGTTGTATCGCGCATACTTAGTGGGCCAGAGATTGCCATCTTTGACGCGATACGTTACGAGTGACCATGTTAATTGGTCAGGAGATTTTCAGAGAAGCTCCAGAATGGGACTATTTCCGTCATTACTCCGAATAGGGCTTTCGAGCCGAGGAGTCATATTACTGGTAATCCACAGAGAGAAATAAGGATCTAAGAGCAGAGGGCGCTAGACCGTGGGCAGGAGGCAAGTAGACATTCTTGCTCTGCCAGCCTTGGATGCACCAGCACCTTTCGACACAGAACGAAGGGCACCTTGACTGCAGTTATTTATGATCTGTGTCCTGATGATTTGGATGACGTGTTTTTGTCATTTTGATTTCGGTATTTTGACGATTTGTTTTATGATTGATATTTTCTATGTGCACTACAGTTGCACTTGATTCGTATTTTATGTATCAGTTGTGCTGATTTCGTTTTTGTGCATATCTATTGCACTTGATTTTGATTTCTTACACGCCAATATACTTGACTTGATTTCATGCATATGGTACACATATGATTTTGACTTATACATTCGGTGTAGTTTACACCCACTTTCGGTACTTTGATATATGAGTTTTGTGCCCAAAGTTGCACACGTTTACGAGTTTATATACCGCGGTATACATGATTTCGATTTGGTGTATGTCGTATACCATTGATTTTGATTTTTATACTCGATATTCATTTTCGTGCACCCTAGTGCACTTGATTTATGTTTTCATGCACCTTGTGCACTTTATTTGGAGACTCTTACGCATACATGGTGCACTTGATGTGATTTTGTGCACACCAGATACACTAAATCGAGATTTTCGTGCATATTAGGTGCACCCGGTATTGTTGTCAGGCACACCCGTTGCACTGGACATATATTTTGTGCACGACCGTTGCACTTAGTTTTGTTTCTGTATACTTTCGTGGCACCTGTATTTGATTTCAATTTCCGTGCGCACCAGACGCACGTGGCGTTTTGTATACTTTCTTTGAGATTGATTTCATTTCTAGCATCATGTTTTTATGATATATACCATACGGTTTAGTAACCGAGCAGGACAGGTCTGAGGACAGTACCTGAGTATTTTGGCATGCATCGATATTTACGGAAGGGATTTTCAAAAGAGCTATAGTCTCAATATTTTTCTACGGTCCATGATGACACGAAATTTTACGATGAAAACCCTTCTAAATCATCTTCAAAAGGCAGAACGTATATGTTAAACAAAGGATATGTATAAGTATATATATAGCTATTTTCTTTAAAAGAACGTCCGCTACTTATGCCGTGATTTGCGCATCGCACGGCGATTTGAAAAGGTATTTTGCATGCACTTTATTTCAGTTGTTTTGACGATTTCACGAGATGCGTACTATATATATGTTATAGTCCTCGTTATATCACATATGATTGTTCGTAACGGATTTGACACTAGTGTTTTCACATTAAATCCTAGGATGGCGTGACGCTTGATGGAGTTTTGAGTTTCAGTTTTGCACTCATTTTCATGCGCGTGCTTTGCGCTATGTTATGTTTTATGTATTCATGATACTCGAAGTCCCATTGATTTGATTTATTGACTGAAATGTTTTATGTATTTAGGGGTTTAAATTTAAATTCGGGGACCGAATTTATTTAAGGAGGGAAGATTGTAACATTTTAGGAAAATAAAATATTATTTTCGGACTTTAAATAATTAAAATATAAATTTCATGAATATTATTAAAAATGTGAGAATTGGTTTATAATGATATGGTATAATTATATACCAATAGATTGAGAAAATAATTGAAAAGTTAATAAGAATTATTTACTTTGAGGGTAGTTATGTGATTTGGACATTATATAAATTTTTATACAATTATTGTATATATGTTGATGTTAAGCTTGATTAACATTTCACTAATCTTGCATTAAACTTGTTTATGCATAAGACATGCACCATGTCATGTTGCACACAACATTTGTTACATTCCTTCTTTCTAACCATGGCTTCTTCTTTTTTTAAAATGATTTTGGCATTTGCAACAAAAGAAAAAAAAAGAAAAAGGAAAATGACTTTTTTTGAGGGGATAAGTGATATGGGTGGTATGGGCAAGGTGAGAGAGAGTGAGAGAGAGAGAGAGGTATCTCTTTGACCATGGCTCATTCTCTACTTCCCCATTTCCTCTTCTTCATCTCCTCCCCCTCATTCTTCATCTCCCTCCACCTTCACTACCATCTTGCAACACCTCCAAAACCATCCCAAAAATCCATACGTCCTTCATAAAATATGAGCCCAACCTCACTCCAAAACCTATGAGGGAATCAAGTTGGAATTTTTAAGACTTTGAGCAACTCAAGAAAATTCTTGAGTTGCCAAATGAGATAATCCCTCATTTCTAGTTAGATTTTTAGTGTTTCTAATATCCTATGGTAGTTTGGAATTGATTAAGTGTATTTTTGTGACCTTTGAAAATTCCAAGTTGAGGTTAGAGAATAGAATGAGTTGTGATGGTGTATATGAGGTGTAGTTGGTGACCACAGACCCTTAACGTTAATCCTGGACCAACTGAACATAGAAACCCCGAGACTTGAGCTCTGAATTTTTCCCATGTCGGTTTTCTTGGGTTTGTGATCCTACAGGAAATCTGGAGCAAACTGGTATGTTTTAAGGAAAATCAAATATATACATTAACCTAGTTAGACCACTAGGAGACTACCACGAGAAAACGAGGCCCAAACTCCATCATAGGACCGGCGGCGCCGGCCAGTTTGAGGATCTCGCCGGGCCATGTTGGGTTGCTGGTGTGGGGGTTTTGTTTGTAGCTCCCAATCCTTATAACCTATCCCCTATATTGTTTGTTTGATCCCAAACAACCTGAGGCAAAATCTGGAGCTGTTTTCCTTAGTTGCTGTCTTGGTTTCGTGGGTTTTAATAACTTAAGTTTTGATATTTGTGTTTTATCTCAATCGATTGGCGTTCGTACATCGATGTCGATAGTTGTTGGTTATCCTTGCATGCGTAGGCCGTAGGTTCTAACTTATGTGTGTTTCGTGTACCGTATCGGCTTTTCTTATATTTGATTCTTGTTTTACAATATGACGTATTTGAAACTTTAGGTACCTTCGCGTGGACTTCGGACGACAAGGGAAAGCGTGGCGTCATCGACTTCGACAAGCGAGGATCGAAGTGAGTAGATGTATATCTATGGGGGAAGTCGGGTGGATGGCGTGTAGCACCCCCGCAACTGTAGAATAGGGTATTACTATATTATTATATGTTTGGATGCGATATTTGGGTACTTAGCAAATAGGGTATCTAGGAGACCGTAGGTTAGATTAGGTTTGATCTTGGAAGATCTATCCATAAGATTACTACCTTAGTAGCGAATTGCAGGTTATGTGTTGTCACACACATGCACACACACATGCACTTGGTAATTGTGTGTATATGTGTATACATTCATACATACATATATATATATATATATATATATATATATATAGTTGAGTATGTGTGTTTGTTTATATGTGTGTATATATATATACGCATATACACGTGAGATGAGGATACTATTTGTTAATGGATGTGAGTCGATATGATAAGGCATGATACCGTGAGTTTATAATATGTGTTTGAGTCGAGACACCGTTCATGATTTCATATTATAAAGGATCGTTGGGCGATATATATGCAAACTTGTGATTTGATGAAATATTAGATTGTACGAGACCTTAGATCTGTACCCTTGATTATGATATTATACAACGATTGATACCGTACGAACTATATGTTATATATGATATTTGACCTTTATCCTCGATTTTGAGGATGCCGTACGATAGATTTTACCGTATGAGGTATATATGATGATTGATCTGCACTCTTGACTCGAGAATGCCGTACGATAGATATTACCGTACGTGATGATATGAGGCTGGATCGCCGACTACTAGATATATTGACTCGGATACGTATATTCTTCCACTACTTTGACCCAGGTTTTAGTTTAGCTTTTAGTTAGTTTCTTAAATTATTAATTAGATGTTAGAGTATAGCTCGAGTCATACTTATTTTCAAAACTGACGAATCGTAGTCATTTTCGAAAAGATAAACCGAGGGACGCTACGGATTTTCAAAAGACATCTCTTTTCTCAAAACACCGTAGTCCCTACGTTTCTAAAAATGACGATTCGTGCTTTTTAACATGGTAAACGGTATAGCTCGTATATAATCTTATATACCTTATTTTTGCTTTTACTGTTTACCTTCTGTTATGATCTCGTCTGTAGGGTTCCTAGGCACTCTCAAGAGGTCTCACAAGGCATTAACCATGCCAATTTTAGATTTTATGGTGCCGAGAAACCCTAGACTAGATCGTTGACTAGAAATTTAGGCGAAATATGAATCTAGTTAACATCTTAACTAAAGGAGAGAGGCTACAACCTTTGTAGATCCGGTTCTCCACTTTCTTAGCTCCACGTAGGCGTCCTCTCGCTGTCCATCTCGAATCCCGAACTCAAACGTCGGCTTCATCGGAGAATTGGGCGGACTAGGTCGTCGGCTTCGTGCCGAAGATGATCTACGTCGAGGCATCACAAGTTCAAGCTCCGACTTCACAAAGTTGTGAAACTTGTGAAGAAAACACCCAAAACAACTTGGCAAGAGGTAGAGGGTGAAGAAATAGGAGGTGGGTTCACTTTAGAATTGGATTTCTCTCACTTTAGCTCAAGTTGCTATTGATGGACCTTAAGCTTTTCTTGAAGAAGAAGATGATCAAGAAGAAAGAATATGATAAGTTTCTTATTTGAAAAAAGAAACTAATATGAATACTTATCATATCTTGACCATGGTCAAGTGTAGAGATTAAACTAAGGTTAGTAGGAATGGTTAGGGTTAAGGATGAGATAAGGATGGTGGACTTTGTCAAAGCTTCAAGAAGCTTCAACATAGAAACAAAATAAGCCACCATTCTTAATAATATCCAAAATGAATAAATAAATAAATAACTAAGTAAATAATCAAAACCCTAACCATTATACATGTAACCATGGTTTAATCTTTACACAAACCCAAGTGAGGAAGTATCATCAAACATGATACAAACAAGTGCACAAAAAAATATATCACATATACAATGTGCATCAAGTGAGAAAATCCTTTTAAAATGAACCAATACTAGTTAATGCAAAGTAATATATCAAATGTATAATTATACATAAAATCATTAAATCAACACTTGATTTAACGATCCGGTCATATCGCATATAACCGACTAGTATCCAATGTATCGATTTATCGAATCAATGATTCGATAACTAGGTCATATCGAATATAACCAATCGAAACATTTATCGCGAGAATGAAATGCGGTATCACATACACGCATTATTCTCGGTCCCGCACATATCTCATATGCGCTCCTATTTCGTTTCGCTTGAGCCAGGAAACCTCTGTGTAGGACTCTAAAGACTCGTCAATACGCCGGTAGCAGATGATGATCATATCAAGCACCCACAAGCCGCAAGCGGTCTGCTAAACGTAACGGCCATCCGGGTATTGAGCGATCAGAAGATCGACGAGCTAGCCCGCTCAGACTCCTGTGAATCCAACCAGTAACACTTACCGTACAGTCCGGTCTGTTCGTCTGATATGTCGCATATCAAGTCTAGGGGTGGTAAACGTCAGACCCCAATAACCGATAAGTCGTGCCGATGTGAGGCTCATAACGGGTCGAGAAACTACTGGTAACACTTACCAGCAAATCTCTGATCAGCCCTGGCCAGGGACTTCCCTATTACGGCCAATCGAGCACAGCGCAACATCAACCCCCAATACCGGGAGAGACGAAACCCCTCCTATCGCTCATTGCCTCCATGTGACTCGGGACTGTACCCAAAGACCACCGTTTTGCACGCCCTCATGGACGTGGTAAGGTGGAGATCAAAGCACAGTGGGAATCACACAAGACTCTATGACGATCTCGGGTCTACAGACTAACCTGTACAAGTGTCACCTGAGAACTGCCATCTGACGTGAGGTATAATACCATCTGGGAGTTCTCGGCGAGTCCGTCCAGTGTATCCAGTCTCCACTGAGCACCCGTATACCATCTCTGATGTCAAACATCAATGGATATGGGATCATCCATCGCCCATCTCATGGGTCGAGAAGCGTATACGCTAGTCTACACTGGTATATCGATGCCCTGTCTCGATACACCCACGACTAGGGACCTTGAAGGATGTACTTATAGACTACCATGTCCCCACTAGTATGATCTGCATCATAGTCCAGGTAGTCAAGTACACATCCTAAGGGCTTTACCAACATGTAACTTTAAGACAGTTTAAAGAGACAAGTGTACATGTTAAGATAAAGAGTAACCAGATAGCATACTATCATACCGAGCAAGAAAGTCATCTCTATATATGTCCAAGCATCCAATATAATATACATCATCTGTATAATACTGGCCTCTAGGGCATACATACAACTAACAATCTCCCACTTGCACTAGGGCCAGCTGCTGTAGTATCGCATACCGAGCATCCCGAAGAGTCTCTCAAACTGTATCTGGGGAATGGCCTTCGTGAGTGGATCCGCCGTGTTGTTCTTCGTGTCAACCCTCCTGACCTCGATCTCCCGGCGATCAACTATCTCCCGGATCAGGTGATACCGCCTCAGAATATGCCTGGATCGCTGATGGGACCTGGGTTCCTTGGCCAAAGCCACCGCTCCATTGTTATCGCAATACAAAGGTATTGGATGCTCAATGGATGGAACCACTCCAAGTTCAGTAATGAACTTCTTGATCCAGACAGCCTCTTTGGCAGCATCGTTGGCAGCGATGTATTCAGCCTCCATCATCGAGTCTGCCACGGTTTCCTGCTTGGAACTCTTCCGGCTAACCGCCCCTCCGTAAAGGGTAAAGACAAATCCCGACTGCGACTTAGAGTCGTCCTTATCACTCTGGAAGCTCGAATCGGTAAAGGACTCCACTTGGAGTTCTCCGTTACCATACACCAAGAGCATCTCTTTAGTCCTTCGCAAGTACTTGAGAATGCTCTTCACAGCTGTCCAGTGACTCTCTCCAGGATCAGCTTGATACCTACTCACTACACTTAGTGAGTATGCTACATCGGGTCTGGTACATAGCATCGCATACATGATAGAGCCTACAGCCGAAGCATAGGGTATCCCTTGCATGCGAGCTCTCTCCAAATCAGTCTTGGGAGACATCTCTTTGGAGAGAGTGACTCCAGAGATCGTGGGCAAGTTCCCACGCTTGGATTCTTCCTTACTAAACCTCTTTAGTATGGTGTCAATGTACCTGGATTGGGACAATCCCAAAATCCGTTTGGATCTATCTCTATAGATCCTAATTCCCAATATGCAGGAGGCATCACCAAGATCTTTCATCGAGAATCTTTGTGATAAGAAGAGCTTGACCGATTGCAGCATAGGAATATCATTTCCTATCAAGAGTATGTCGTCCACGTACAATACGAGGAAGACAACCTTACTCTCTGCCACCTTCTTGTAGATACAAGGTTCATCTGGATTTTTGACGAAATCAAACTCTTTGATAACGACGTCAAAGCAGATGTTCCAACTCCGCGATGCTTGCTTTAATCCATAAATGGATTTAAGCAGCTTGCACACCTTCCCGCTGCTCCCACTGTCTACGAAGCCCTCTGGCTGAGTCATGTACACGCACTCTTCTAAATCACCATTTAGATAGGCGGTCTTAACATCCATTTGCCAGATTTCGTAGTCATGATATGCAGCGATGGCAAGCATGATCCGGATGGATTTTAGCATAGCCACTGGAGAAAAGGTTTCGTCATAGTCCACACCTGGTCTTTGACGAAAACCTTTTGCAACAAGTCTAGCTTTGAAAGTCTCCACTTTCCCATCTACACCAAGTTTTTTCTTGAAGATCCACTTGCTCCCGATGGGTTTTACCCCTTCAGGAGCAACTTCCAAAGTCCATACTTTGTTGGTGTACATGGATTCCATCTCGGACCGCATAGCATCCAGCCATTTCACTGAGTCACTACTCGTGATGGCCTGCTCGAAGCTAGTTGGTTCATCATCCTCCATGATGCAATCCTCGCTTCCACCGTCCATGAGAAAACCGTAGTATCTCTCAGGTTGGCGAGGAACCCTACTAGATCGGCGGAGAGGCTGAGGTTCATTGGGAGCTACTGAATCCTCTGGTTCCACTAAATCTTCTGTTGTGTTTTGTTCAGCTGGAACCTCTTCCAGTTCTACCTCAGAGCCACTAATCTCTTTTGCAAGAAATTCCTTTTCTAAAAAGGTGGCATGTTGAGCAACAAATACTCTTTGTTCCTCACTGTGGTAGAAGATATACCCTCGCGAATGTTTGGGATATCCAACAAATTTACACAAAACAGACCTTGCCTCGAGTTTGTCCGGTTTTTGTCTTTTGACATAGGCCGGGCAACCCCATATCTTGATAAAATTAAGATATGGCCTCTTCCCTTCCCATATCTCATATGGTGTGGTAGGCACAGATTTGGTGGGAACCCTATTCAGTAGGTATGCTGCTGTTTCCAGTGCATATCCCCAGAAGGAAACAGGTAACTCAGCTACACTCATCATAGAGCGCACCATATCCAATAGGGTGCGGTTCCTCCGTTCTGATACACCGTTGTGCTGTGGTGTATATGGAGGAGTTAGCTGAGAGAGAATCCCATTCTCTTTTAGGAAGTCCAGGAATTCAATGCTCAAGTATTCACCTCCTCGATCAGATCGTAGGATTTTAATACTTTTTCCGGTTTGGTTCTCGACTTCTTGTTTATATTCTCTAAATTTCTCAAAAGCTTTTGATTTGTGTTTCATCAGGAACACATATCCGAATCTAGAGAGATCGTCAGTGAATGTAATGAAGTACGAAGAACCATCCCTGGCATGTGTAGACATGGGACCGCATACATCACTATGTATCAGTCCTAAGAGTTCGGTAACTCTTTCTCCGTGTCCCGTAAACGGAGGTTTGGTCATCTTGCCTTTGAGACATGATTGGCAAGTATCATAAGATGAAAATTCAAACGGATTTAAATATCCATCCTTATGCAACTTAGCTAATCGTGTCGTATTGATGTGACCCAGTCTACAATGCCACAAGAAGGATTCGTTCAGTTCTGAACTCTTCCTCTTGTGTGTGTTTGTTATGCTCAGAACTGTTGATTGATTTAGAACATAAATGCCATTGCACAACGTGCCTGATCCAACCAACTTTTGGTTACGGAAAATGTTCATAACATTATCCTGTAATACAAAATTATATCCCTCTTTACTCAATAAAGAAACCGATATAATGTTGCATATCAGGTTCGGCATGTAATAACATTCGTTCAAAACCAATGTATTACCAGTTGGTAATACAAGGTGATATTCCCCGACAGTCTTAGCTGCAACAATTGCACCATTTCCAACTCTAATGTCTTTATCACCTTCTCCAAGTTCTCTACCTTTCCTAAGCCCATGTAACTGATTACATATATGGGATCCTGACCCGGTATCTAATACCCAGGACGTGGAGCAAATGGAGAAACAGTTCTCTGTAACGAACACACCCGAAGAAAATGCATCAACATGTACTTTCTTCATTCGGGTGGCATGGGAATCCTGGTATTCCCCTATATCCTGTTCAGTCCTATAACTCTTATAGGAAAGAACGGAACCAACGTTCCCCAGCACAGTATAACATGCGGGTTCGGTCAATACATCCATATTATTATCTTTATTAAGGCATGAAATGGTCGCTACCTGGAGAGAGAGAGAAGAAAACACTTTAGCGTAAGCTCGTGCAAGATCAGATTGGTTATTATCTTATCTAATCAGGATGGCTCCCACTGTTTTTATCAAATCTTCCTTCAAACCCTAAAAGGAAAGACTAGCCGGGATTAATTACACACTACAAGTTCGCCAATCTTTCAGCCAGGCCAGTGTCGGTACTTTGAGGGAGGTCCCCCGTGCTTTCGCACGAACCTAATTACTGTAAACCTCATTTTCCCAGAGGCGTAACCTCGTTAACACCTTTCTAGACACCTACTTGATCGGCTAATTGTAATGTGTAAAACTCTCCCAGGAGTAACTCTTACTCGCAGTAGGTATCGGGATCCAACTATCTCATAGAAGGTATGCAATCTCATTGCAAATTTCAACACTTGAAATTCCCGATAATATTTTGCCCCTAGCACCCTATGACCTTGACGGAGGTCAACAAACCATAGGCTACTAGTCAAGTTCAACCCGTCATTTCTTGATCGAATTAAACCCACCCGCACGACCCTTGACGGAGGTCAACAAGGCCGCACGACTACCCTAATCCAATCTGCATCATATGCATAAGCAGATAAATACTAGTTAGCTACCGCACACTATGCCTTGACGGAGGTCAACAAACGTAGCACGAATACTAAATAGGACTTATCTGAAATGACGGAGGGCTACGACAGGTTTTTCTGAAAACCTATTGCGTAATGAACTTGATATCGTTGTAGAATCAAATGAAGTTTTGAAATGGAATGATTTTGAGGCTTTTCTAGTTTTGCTAAAGGGGTCACTCCCGGTGAAGGGATCGTCGGCCCTTTCCTCGTCGAATGAGGTGCGGGATATATCATATATATCACTGTGCAAAGCAGAAACTATAGAAGCTATCAAAAGCAAACCGAGTGTGTAGCATCTGCCAGTTATTGCTAAAGGAGTCACTCCCGGTGAAGGGATCTCGGTCCTTTCCTCATCGAATAAGGTGCAGGATATATCACATATACCGCTGTGCAAAGCAAGAACTGTAGCTACCTGTTTTATTTAAAATTTGATTCTACAACATCTTAGGTTTCTTTTCTTTCATTAATCACATTAATGAAGTCCCATCATTTAAATACCTAAACATCACAGATAAATACGACGTACACTTATGCCATCCGCATTCGCCTCGATGTCCCCTCGTGCACCGTTAGGTTAGGTAACTAACGACAGAGCAGGGCAGGACTAGTGCGGGTGCAAAACATAAGTAACGTCTATATAATATATCATATATACTATATAAAGTATCTATCACAGAATATCACATGATCACATCACAGATATCGTAGCAGAAGAAACATATGAAATATTGGATATACTAGGACGTCCGTGTTTTCAATACGAGCCAGTATAAAACACGGATTCCACGGTCGTGATGAATAGCCAATCCCACACCCCTAGACCCCTACGAGAGCGGCAAGCAACCCTACCAATTCTAGGGTTAGGAGACCCGGACTCGACTCCTCGAGTTGGTCTCCCACTGGACCCCAGAACTCGGTTACTTGTGCTCCCCTCCTTGGGTCTATCCTAATGCGGAAAAGTAAATAATATACAAAAGGTGACAACTTCCGCTACCTGGAAGTGCCCCAAATAAAAGAATATTACATACAAGTTTTTACATGAATGAAAATGAAAAACACTCATCTCACATAAAAACCCCCGGCTATTCAAACACGACAATCCAATATAACATATCCAGCAACACATAACATCATATGTCATCAACGTAAGTAAATATGCGCATCCCAATTGTCGTTGACATATAGCAACGAAACCGGCGATATCACATATTAACTTACGGTCACAGAAAAGAAAGTGTAAAACTACAACAGTTGGAATCCGCAACCTCTTTAGACATCACATGCCTAATGAAATGAAATACTTAGACATCACATGCCTAACAGTTATAAACCCCGCATTTTAGTCTCATTATCGAAAACTCTTTTCAATATCAAGTGAAACTAAACCGCTAGATTTATAACATTCATTCAGTTATCTCATAACTGTTTGTGAATTCCAATTATTGTATCACATTCCAGATAAACAGAAAATGTTAAACTTTCCGATAGAACAGTCGAATACCCAAGTTTTCCTGATACAGCTCAACACATGAAATAAGTCTAACAACATTCAGTTCGTGCCTCAGTACCAACGGCCCAGCCATAGAAGGGTCAAGCCAACGCCTCACATGTGGCACGCCATACTGCCCCAAACCCGAAGGTTCAAAGGGCAGTTCAAGACGGTCACATAATCGAGTTAAGGTTTGTTGTCTTCTAGAGGGTCCATCGCGTTACTTGCACTACTTAGAACGTCGTTAAACTACGGAAAAATCCAACACTTGGAAATTTCCCGACAGGGGAAAAGTTGGGTATTTATATCCGGTCGAACTTTTTTAACAAATTCAAAAAATTATCCGGAATCCACATAGACAAAATCTGATAATCCGATCGAATCATCGAATCCCCAAAACAACTTGGAATATTCAACTCTTGAATAAATTTTAAAAATTCCCAGAAAATCCAACACCAGAATCAATCAGTTACTGTGCAAAAATGATTTTATAATTCAATAAATTTGCCGCGGAACCGCCGCAGAAGCATGGCTTCTGCCGCGGTTCCGCCGCACTGTAGACTCTTCAGTAAGTTATTTTTGCACCGTAATTCATAGATTGCCCTGCTGAATTTTTTAGCAATTTTTAATCTGGAAAAATCCCAGATTTTAGAAAAAGTCCAGAGAGCGTCAAAAAGTTAGGTTTTCGGGTTCGATCGGGTTTCAAACATCGTCTAGACTTCGCCTAAGGCTCTAGCTAGGCTCTGATACCACTGTAGGGTTTCTAGGCACTCTCAAGAGGTCTCACAAGGCATCAACCATGCCAATTTTAGATTTTATGGTGCCGAGAAACCCTAGACTAGATCGTTGACTAGAAATTTAGGCGAAATATGAATCTAGTTAACATCTTAACTAAAGGAGAGAGGCTACAACCTTTGTAGATCCGGTTCTCCACTTCCTTAGCTCCACGTAGGCGTCCTCTCGCTGTCCATCTCGAATCCCGAACTCAAACGTCGGCTTCATCGGAGAATTGGGCGGACTAGGTCGTCGGCTTCGTGCCGAAGATGATCTACGTCGAGGCATCACAAGTTCAAGCTCAGACTTCAAAAAGTTGTGAAACTTGTGAAGAAAACACCCAAAACAACTTGGCAAGAGGTAGAGGGTGAAGAAATAGGAGGTGGGTTCACTTTAGAATTGGATTTCTCTCACTTTAGCTCAAGTTGCCATTGATGGACCTTAAGCTTTTCTTGAAGAAGAAGATGATCAAGAAGAAAGAATATGATAAGTTTCTTATTTGAAAAAAGAAACTAATATGAATACTTATCATATCTTGACCATGGTCAAGTGTAGAGATTAAACTAAGGTTAGTAGGAATGGTTAGGGTTAAGGATGAGATAAGAATGGTGGATTTTGTCAAAGCTTCAAGAAGCTTCAACATAGAAACAAAATAAGCCACCATTCTTAATAATATCCAAAATGAATAAATAAATAAATAACTAAGTAAATAATCAAAACCCTAACCATTATACATGTAACCATGGTTTAATCTTTACACAAACCCAAGTGAGGAAGTATCATCAAACATGATACAAACAAGTGCACAAAAAAATATATCACATATACAATGTGCATCAAGTGAGAAAATCCTTTTAAAATGAACCAATACTAGTTAATGCAAAGTAATATATCAAATGTATAATTATACATAAAATCATTAAATCAACACTTGATTTAACGATCCGGTCATATCGCATATAACCGACTAGTATCCAATGTATCGATTTATCGAATCAATGATTCGATAACTAGGTCATATCGAATATAACCAATCGAAACATTTATCGCGAGAATGAAATGCGGTATCACATACACGCATTATTCTCGGTCCCGCACATATCTCATAAGCGCTCCTATTTCGTTTCGCTTGAGCCAGGAAACCTCTGTGTAGGACTCTAAAGACTCGTCAATACGCCGGTAGCAGATGATGATCATATCAAGCACCCACAAGCCGCAAGCGGTCTGCTAAACGTAACGGCCATCCGGGTATTGAGCGATCAGAAGATCGACGAGCTAGCCCGCTCATACTCCTGTGAATCCAACTAGTAACACTTACCGTACAGTCCGGTCTATTCGTCTGATATGTCGCATATCAAGTCTAGGGGTGGTAAACGTCAGACCCCAATAACCGATAAGTCGTGCCAATGTGAGGCTCATAACGGGTCGAGAAACTACTGGTAACACTTACCAGCAAATCTCTGATCAGCCCTGGCCAGGGACTTCCCTGTTACGGCCAATCGAGTACAGCGCAACATCAACCCCCAATACCGGGAGAGACGAAACCCCTCCTATTGCTCATTGCCTCCATGTGACTCGGGACTGTACCCAAAGACCACCGTTTTGCACGCCCTCATGGACGTGGTAAGGTGGAGATCAAAGCACAGTGGGAATCACACAAGACTCTATGACGATCTCGGGTCTACAGACTAACCTGTACAAGTGTCACCTGAGAACTGCCATCTGACGTGAGGTATAATACCATCTGGGAGTTCTCGGCGAGTCCGTCCAGTGTACCCAGTCTCCACTGAGCACCCGTATACCATCTCTGATGTCAAACATCAATGGATATGGGATCATCCATCGCCCATCTCATGGGTCGAGAAGCGTATACGCTAGTCTACACTGGTATATCGATGCCCTGTCTCGATACACCCACGACTAGGGACCTTGAAAGTTGTACTTATAGACTACCATGTCCCCACTAGTATGATCTGCATCATAGTCCAGGTAGTCAAGTACACATCCTAAGGGCTTTACCAACATGTAACTATAAGACAGTTTAAAGAGACAAGTGTACATGTTAAGATAAAGAGTAACCAGATAGCATACTATCATATCGAGCAAGAAAGTCATCTCTATATATGTCCAAGCATCCAATATAATATACATCATCTGTACAATACTGGCCTCTAGGGCATACATACAACTAACATCGTCTGCTAGGACACCTGCACCATTACGATGATGCGTATGTTGCACATACACTTGCTTGCCGGCTCACACACATCAGTATCGGTAATTGCCATGTCACGTACACTGTAGTAACCGTTATTCTATTGTGTACACTGATAATTGTAGATAAGTAGTACTGTTTTGCATTTAGGATATTATATGCTAGTTTAGACTTTGCATTCCTTACTTAGATGCCATATGCATTTGCATACGTACATTCTGATTATATACTGCAGTTGGGCTCTATGCCAATATTCATTGTTCATTATTTAGCTTATGATTTTGAGATTTCTGTATTCATGAGATTTTCTGGATTTGGGGAAAAACTGCATAGGAATTTATAAACTTATTATCATTTTAAAAATGCAAATTGCGGTTTTCTCATTATATGATGTGTGTGGCGTCCACCATGAGTTTTCTCTGTTCTTGAGCCGCGTGTGTACACATACCCGATTCGAGGAGGGGGATGCACCGTCAGTGGGTACATGGTGGTCCCGGTAAGGTACCCGGGGCAAGAGGATCATATTGAGAAGGCGTTGAGCCCGGCAGGGGAGCACTACCTACCGGTGATTATTGACCCGGCGGTCATCCGGAGAATACCGACCGGAGTCATATGATTTGACAGATTTGAGGGCCGATTTGAGAGATAGCTACCGAGATATTGATGTATATATTGTGTCGATGTTTGACACGGATTTCTGTCGATTTCATTTGATGATACTCCAGTTTTATAATACTAAAATTTTACTAAGATAAGAACACAGTTTTCTCATACAGATATATCCAGATTTCATGTTGATCATTCATTCATGATGTATTCATACATCATATATATGACATGTTACTACTTTGTGACACTGACACGAGTACTTGGTATTACACTTATGCACATGCTTATAACGTTACCCTTGTTATTACCCGATGTCTATATATTGTTATTATCTATTGTATGACCTAGGAGATAGTCATACATTCGGTTTCTACTCGGTGATGTCTTCTACTTGTAAGTCGATGTACAACACCCCACGACTTGCTGGGAGGCGGAAATATGAAAAACGATCTTGTTCTTTGCTTAAACATCGACTAACCGCATGAATCGAAGCTAAACGATAACTAACATCAAACATAGAAGTTAACAACTACTATGTTAAGGGATTATACCTAAAGAACCGTGTCCTTCGTCTTTACGAACTCCACCTCCTCCTCGGCCTTCTCCAAGTAGTAGACGATCCACCACGAGAGCTAAACTCCAAGCTTTGCCTCTAAACTTGAGGCAACTAGGTATCTTTAAGTGCTAATCAAAGTACCTAGATGAAATAGAGTATGGTTATGGATTAAGTAGTCTAACTAATCCTTGTACTCAACACATGAGAGGGGAGGATTAGGGTTTGAAGAGAGAGAGCTTGAGGAGAGAGAAGATGAACATAATAATGAGAAGAGAAAATGAGTTATCATAATATATATCAAGCATTTTTATTTATCAAGAAAAGAAAAGAAAATGATTTACAACCATGCTTGATAAATATCTTGTGGTGATTCATCTCCATGAGTCATTAAGCAATTATGAAGCATTAATGACATGGATGAATCATCCATATGACTCACTAATCTCATTCAATGTATATGCTACCTAAACCTCCTTAGTCACCATCTTCTAGAAGCTTCTCGCGCAATTACGAGAACGCCCCTCATATCCGAGAAAATACGGAAAAACTTTAGACTGTATAAATCCAATAACCGGATACTAGTAACTGGCTTAAACCAAAGCCGACTAGTAAAAACTGTCCGAAAGTCGTACGTACGTAAATACACGTATGCGTCCGAACCCTTGTCGTAAAACCATACGACCTCTATATCGTTTCGCCTGGAGTAGGGAAACTCTCTGCGTGGGACTCTAGAGACTCGACTACTACGCTGGCAGTGGGTTTAACCACAGACCGCAAGCGGCACTAGCTGTACGTAACGGTCCCCAGGTAGATGTCGATAAGAAGGCCGATGAAGAAACCCATCCGAACTCCTACCGAGTCTGATGTGACAATCTCCGTACAGTCCGGTCCGTTCGTCTTAGACTATCGCATATCGGGCCTAGGGGGCGGCAAGCGTCAGTCCCCTAATAGCTGTATAAGTCGTGTCGGAGCGAAGCCCATTACACCCTGAGAAACTACTGGAACCTACCAGCAAATCTCGCTTGCCCTGGCCAGGGACTTTGCGTAATGGCTCTCTGACACAGCGCGATATCAACCCCCAATACCGGGAGAGACGAATCCTGTCTAACCGCCACTTCCTCCAAGTGCTCGGGACTGCACCCAACTGCTACCTGTTTGCACGACTCCTTTGAGCCGTGGTAGGGTAGCAATCTAAGAACAGTGGGACACACTCGAGGCGAGGTAGCAGTGTTAAGTCTGCGGACTATGCTGTACTCATGTCACCTGGGAACTGTTCACTGACGACTGGTATAAAACCAACCAACAGTTCCCTGTGAGTCCTGTCCGGTGTACCTGTAACCCAACGAGCACCTGCATACTATCTCCAGTACGACGTACTGACGGCTGTGGGACATACCATCTCCCCAACTGGGATGAGAAGCGTACACACTAGTCTACTCCGGAGTATCGATGCCCTGTCTCGATAATCCAACGACTAGGGACCTGAATAAGGATGTGCTTGTAGACTACCCAGCCCCCACTAGTGTGACTGCCATCACAACGCTGGTAGTCAAGCAAGATCCTAAGAGCTCTATCAATACGTATACTCACATATTAAGATAGAAAAACCAAGTAGCATACTACCATGTTTAGCAAGACTGTTATATACATGTGAATATCCCAAGCTTCCATTAAGTAATATACAAACTAGTATGATACAATAATGGCCCCTAGGGCATATACACTAACAATCTCCCACTTGCACTAGGGCCATGTACTGGCATATCGAAGACCGATGATCTCGAGTAGCCTCTCGAACTGAATCTGAGGTAGGGCCTTTGTGAATGGATCAGCAATGTTCTCTTCAGAAGCAACTCTCCGAACCTCGATCTCCCGACGATCAATGATCTCCCTGATCAGGTGATACCGCCTTAAGATGTGTCTGGATTTCTGATGGGACCTTGGTTCCTTCGCTAAAGCTATAGCTCCGTTGTTGTCGCAATACAAAGGTATTGGATCAACTATGGTAGGAACCACCTGAAGTTCCGTTAGGAACTTCTTCATCCAGACTGCTTCTTTTGCGGCATCGCAAGCAGCTATATACTCCGCTTCCATCGTCGAGTCAGCAACGGTGTCCTGTTTGGAGCTCTTCCAGCACACCGCCCCTCCATTGAGGGTAAAGACATAACCCGACTTGGACTTGGAATCGTCCTTATCACTCTGGAAGCCGGAATTAGCAAAGGCCTCCAACCTGAGGTCTTTTCCGCCGTAAACCAAGAACATCTCCTTAGTCCTCCTCAGGTACTTGAGAATGTTCTTTACTGCTATCCAGTGCTTCTCCCCTGGGTCTGATTGATACCGGCTTACCACGCTCAGTGCGTAAGCTACATCTGGTCTGGTGCACAACATCGCATACATTATAGAGCCTACCGCAGAAGCGTAGGGTATAATAGACATGCGTTCCCTTTCCAAATCAGTCTTGGGAGACATCTCTTTGGAAAGGGTGATTCCGTGACAAGCCGGTAGATTACCGCGCTTAGAATCTTCCATACTGAATCTTTTCAGTACAGTGTCGATATACCTGGACTGCGAAAGTCCCAACATCCTCTTGGATCTATCACGATAGATCCGGATCCCCAGAATGTAAGAGGCATCACCCAGGTCTTTCCTGGAGAACCTGTGTGACAAGAATCCTTTGACAGATTGTAGCATAGGAATGTCATTTCCTATCAATAGAATGTCATCCACGTACAAGAAGAGGAATACGACACTTTTGGCTACAACTTTACTATATATGCACGGTTCATCTGGATTTTTGATAAAGTCATATTCTTTGACTGTCTCATCAAAACAGATGTTCCAACTCCGCGATGCCTGCTTTAGTCCATAAATGGACTTAAGCAGCTTGCATACTTTCCCGCTGCTCCCACTCTGATTGAAACCCTCTGGCTGATCCATATAAACGCACTCTTCTAAATTTCCATTCAGAAAAGCCGTCTTTACGTCCATCTTCCAGATTTCATAATCATGGAAGGCAGCAATAGCAAGAAGGACCTGAATGGATTTGAGCATAGCCACTGGAGAAAAAGTTTCGTCATAGTCCAAACCAGGTCTTTGACGAAAACCCTTTGCAACAAGTCTAGCCTTATAGGTTTCCACCTGTCCATCTACACCAATCTTTTTCTTGAAGATCCATTTGCATCCTATGGGTTTTACCCCATCTGGAGCAAAGTCCAAAGTCCATACTTTGTTGGTGTACATGGACACCATTTCGGTTCGCATTGCATCTAGCCATCGTACCGAGTCGCCGCTCTGGATGGCCTGCTGGAAGTCAGTAGGTTCATCATTATCTATGATGCAATCCTCTCTATCCCCATCTATGAGAAAACCGTAGTATCTCTCAGGCGGATGAGACGGCCTACTACTCCTGCGGAGGGGTGCGGGAATGTCCTGTTCTTCTTGAACTACCGGTTCTACCAAACTTTCAATATTAGTTTGTGGTTCTGGAATTTCTTCCAGTTCTATTTCGCTCCCACTTGATTCCTTTTCTAAAAACTGATGTTCTAGAAAATGGGCATTACGAGAAACAAATACCTTTTGTTCCTCTGCGTAATAGAATAGATATCCCCTGGAGTTCTTTGGATATCCCACAAACTTACACTTTACTGATCGTGCCTCGAGCTTGTCCACATGCTGCTTTTTAACAAAAGCTGGACATCCCCAAATCTTTATATACTGTAGATGGGGTTTCTTCCCGCTCCACATCTGATATGGAGTGGTAGGCACAGTCTTGGTAGGAACCATGTTCAAAAGATATGCCGCTGATTCTAGCGCATAACCCCAGAAAGATCGCGGTAACTCAGCATTACTCATCATGGATCGTACCATATCCAATAGGGTTCGATTCCGTCTCTCCGATACACCATTATGCTGTGGAGTGTATGGAGGAGTAAGCTGAGAAAGAATTCCTTTCTCTTTTAGGTAACCTAGGAACTCGGCACTTAAGTATTCACCACCTCGATCAGATCTAAGTGTCTTGATACTTTTGCCGGTTTGGTTTTCTACTTCATTCTTATACTCTTGGAATTTCTCAAAAGCCTCGGATTTATGTTTCATCAGATAAATGAATCCGTATCTTGAGTAATCATCCGTGAAAGTAATGAAATAGGAAAAACCACCTCTTGCATGCGTAGACATTGGACCACATACATCGCTGTGTATGAGTCCTAAGAGCTCGCTCGCTCTTACTCCATGTCCAGTAAATGGAGTCTTTGTCATCTTTCCTTTGAAACAAGATTGACAAGTGTCATAAGTTTGATATTCGAACGAGTCCAAATATCCTTCTCTATGCAACTTAGTCAACCTTCTCTCATTGATGTGACCCAGTCTACAATACCATAAGAAAGCTTTATTTAAATCTGGAGACTTTCTTTTTAGTGTGTTCTGGACATTGAAAATTTGGAGTTGGTTTAAGACATATATACCGTTATTTAGTGTACCGGACCCAATCAAACCATGATTAAGGTGGATGTTAACAACATCTCTTACAAACGTGAAATCATAACCTTTATTTGATAACAAGGAAACTGATATGATATTACACGTTAAGCTTGGTACAAAAAAACAGTTATGTAAAACCAAAATGTGTCCACTCGTCAATCCTAGGTGATAATCCCCGACGGACGCAGCTCCCATGCTAGCTCCGTTAGCAACCTTTAGGGTCATATCACCTTCCTTCAGCACTCTACGGTTTCTCAGTGCCTGCAATGAATTGCAAATATGAGATCCTGATCCGGTATCCAATACCCAGGAAGTAGAGTTAATTGACAGACAATTCTCAATTACAAACACACCTGAAGTCGAAGCCACAGCTTGCTTCGGTTCCTGGTTCTTGGCGTTCCACGCCTTGCAATCTTTCTTCCAGTGCCCTTTCCTGTGACAATGGAAGCACTCATCCTGGCCCACTACCGGTACCGCAAACTTTTTCTTTCCCTTCCTTCCCACCTTACTAACACCTCCTCTAGGTTTGGTGGCGGCCTTCTTCTTCCTTCCTTTGGCCCTAGCCTTGGACCCGGAAGAAGATGCACCGCCAACAAACATAGCGGGTGTTTCCCTTGTCTTCTGCAAGGTGCCCTCTGCACTCCTTAACATGTTCAGGAGTTCCGGAAGTTCAACTTCTTTTCTTTGAATGTTGAAGTTCAAGATAAACTGGGCGTAGGTGTGAGGAAGGGACTGGAGAATAAGGTCTGTATAGAGCTCATTATCCAAAGTCGTCCCAAGGTCTGCGAGCTCTTCTATATAGCCGATCATCTTTAGGATATGTTCTCCTACCGATGACCCGATAGCCAACCTCGCTCGAAACAAGTTCTTAGAGGTCTCGTATCTTGCTATACGAGATTGCTCTCCATAAAGTTCCTTTGTATGGAGAAATATGCCATCTAGTTCCATATCCTCGTTCCTCCTCTGATGTTCATTGTTCATCGAGGCAAGCACGATACACTTGGCTTTCGCGCAATCGAAATCCCAGGTTTTGCGGATTTCCTTATCCGCATTACTGGATTTGGGACCAGGGACAGCAGGTGCCGTAACGGTGAGGACGTACCCCAATTTGTCATAGGTCAAAGCCATTTTGACATTCCGCAGCCAATCTTTATAGTTTGGCCCTGTCAGTATATTTTTCTCTAAAAGTAACTTAAGTCCAGTCATTTTCAGGGTCGCTGCAAATAGGAGAGAGAGAAGAAAACTCTTGCAAGTTTAGAGTGGTTTTTAGTTTATCTAAACTGGATGGCTCCCATTGTTTCTCGAATTCTTCCTCAAACCATAAAAGAAGAATTAGCCAGGACTATTCTCTCCGTACAATACTTGCTTAACCGTTCAGCCAGGCTAGTGTCGATACTTCGAGGGAGGTTTTCCAACGCTTTCGCGAAGTTCCTTAATTAAATAACCTCTTTTCTCTGGGGGCGTAACCCCGCTGACACCTTTCTTGACACCTACTTGGTTTATAGCATTGATTGTTAAATGACGAATATCCTGATAAGTAGCATATACTCACAGTAGGATCGGGATCCAAATATCATTGTATGATAATGTTGAAGGAATCCTACCAACATTCATCAAACTCCAAATGGTATGCAACTCTTTGCAAATTTCAGTTTCTTTAGAAATTCCCGATATATATTTTTGCCCCATGCTCTTATGACCTTGGCGTTAGGTCAAAATGTCATAAGTCACATGTCAAGTTCTACCCATCATTATCTTGTCAATTTGAACCCATCCGTATATATCCTTGACGTTCGGCCAAAATGATAATACGACTGTCCCAAACTAACTCATCTATCTATGCAACAAATGAATATCCAGTAGCTACCAAACACTATGCCTTGGCGTTAGGTCAAAATACATAGCTTGAATACTACTGAATACCCAGATGAAATGACGGAGGGCTACGAATGGTTTTGGCGAAACCGTGAACGTAGTGAACTTGATATAACCGAAGGAACCTGATAGCTTTTAAAAGGAGTGGTTAAAGCTCCGCATTTAAAAAATATCTGTTTTTAAAATTAACCGAGTGGTTTCTTTTAAATTGTTCCAACGATTAAACTTTTGGTTTATTTTCTTTGCATTATAAATAATGCGTCATATCATTAACCTATCATTGCAGAAAACAACGAAAACACAACGTCCTCTTATGCCATCCGCATTCGCCACGGGGTCCCGTCATCACCCGTTAGGTTACTTAACTAACGCCAGAGCAGGGGCTGGGCTAGCGCGGGTGTAAAACATAAGTGACGTCTAAATAGCTATCATATATATAGATATTTTACATTCGTCGGACGCAATAATATTCATTCCAGATCACAGATGAACTTTATTGGATTTGCAAGCAATCCGTGTTTGTTTTGAGCCTTCAACAAAAGACGGATTATACAGTTGTGATGAATAGCCATTACCCCACCAAGACCCCAACGGGTACGGCAAACTACCCGCCCGGCAGTTTGTGCACCCTACCTTGGGTCTGTCCTAGGAGCATAAACAGTAAAATGAAATAATACAACGGTGGCTACAACCGCAACCTGGATGTGCCCCGCAAAATAATATTACAACAAATTACATTTACATCAAATGAATTAAATAATAACCCATCACATAATCCCGGCTATACATCACAACAGTCCAACATAGTTCATATACACAAACAGATAAAATCCATTACAGAAATGTGCAACCCCCTGCCAACCGACATACTAGCAGTTAGGGGAGGTTTACGAACACATTATACAAACACAGATATAATCCAACAAGCAAATACCGTATAATTTCGATCGATTAAACACATTTAATTTTGCTCCAATACTTCTCGGTAAATCTGAAACCTGAGCAAGAATTAAAAATTCTAGAAAATACAAAATATCACATAGAACCACTACAGGAAAATTGGGATGATGAATCGGCAACTCGGCGGCGGAATCGCGGCGGATCGATGGGATCCGCCGCGGTTCCGCGGCGGTTTAGACGACTCATGATCCCAGTTTTCTTGGGTGTTCTTATACTATCATTTAGGGCTTTTTGAACCTCCCTGAAAAATTTTTGGACTTCATTTAAAAAACGACAGAAACTCATGATATCGGGGTTTTCCGGTTTTGTTTTTTCCGTTCGAAATTCATACAATTTTGCAAGTGAGTTATTTATTGTTTAGCGAGGCTCTGATACCACTGTAAGTCGATGTACAACACCCCACGACTTGCGGGGAGGCGGAAATATGAAAAACGATCTTGTTCTTTGCTTAAACATCGACTAACCGCATGAATCGAAGCTAAACGATAACTAACATCAAACATAGAAGTTAACAACTACTATGTTAAGGGATTATACCTAAAGAACCGTGTCCTTCGTCTTTACGAACTCCACCTCCTCCTCGGCCTTCTCCAAGTAGTAGACGATCCACCACGAGAGCTAAACTCCAAGCTTAGCCTCTAAACTTGAGGCAACTAGGTATCTTTAAGTGCTAATCAAAGTACCTAGATGAAATAGAGTATGGTTATGGATTAAGTAGTCTAACTAATCCTTGTACTCAACACATGAGAGGGAAGGATTAGGGTTTGAAGAAAGAGAGCTTGAGGAGAGAGAAGATGAACATAATAATGAGAAGAGAAAATGAGTTATCATAATATATATCAAGCATTTTTATTTATAAAGAAAAGAAAAGAAAATGATTTACAACCATGCTTGATAAATATCTTGTGGTGATTCATCTCCATGAGTCATTAAGCAATTATGAAGCATTAATGACATGGATGAATCATCCATATGACTCACTAATCTCATTCAATGTATATGCCACCTAAACCTCCTTAGTCACCATCTTCTAGAAGCTTCTCGCGCAATTACGAGAATGCCCCTCCTATCCGTGAAAACACGGAAAAACTTTAGACTGTATAAATCCAATAACCGGATACTAGTAACTGGCTTAAACCAAAGCCGACTAGTAAAAACTGTCCGAAAGTCGTACGTACGTAAACACACGTATGCGTCCGAACCCTTGTCGTAAAACCATACGACCTCTATATCGTTTCGCCTGGAGTAGGGAAACTCTCTGCGTGGGACTCTAGAGACTCGACTACTACGCTGGCAGTGGGTTTAACCACAGACCGCAAGCGGCACTAGCTGTACGTAACGGTCCCCAGGTAGATGTCAATAAGAAGGCCGATGAAGAAACCCATCCGAACTCCTACCGAGTCTGATGTGACAATCTCCGTACAGTCCGGTCCGTTCGTCTTAGACTATCGCATATCGGGCCTAGGGGGGCGGCAAGCGTCAGTCCCCTAATAGCTGTATAAGTCGTGTCGGAGCGAAGCCCATTACACCCTGAGAAACTACTGGAACCTACCAGCAAATCTCGCTTGCCCTGGCCAGGGACTTTGCGTAATGGCTCTCTGACACAGCGCGATATCAACCCCCAATACCGGGAAAGACGAATCCTGTCTCACCGCCACTTCCTCCAAGTGCTCGGGACTGCACCCAACTGCTACCTGTTTGCACGACTCCTTTGAGCCGTGGTAGGGTAGCAATCTAAGAACAGTGGGACACACTCGAGGCGAAGTAGCAGTGTCAAGTCTGCGGACTATGCTGTACTCATGTCACCTGGGAACTGTTCACTGACGACTGGTATAAAACCAACCAACAGTTCCCTGTGAGTCCTGTCCGGTGTACCTGTAACCCAACGAGCACCTGCATACTATCTCCAGTACGACGTACTGACGGCTGTGGGACAGACCATCTCCCCAACTGGGATAAGAAGCGTACACACTAGTCTACTCCGGAGTATCGATGCCCTGTCTCGATAATCCAACGACTAGGGACCTGAATAAGGATGTGCTTGTAGACTACCCAGCCCCCACTAGTGTGACTGCCATCACAACGCTGGTAGTCAAGCAAGATCCTAAGAGCTCTATCAATACGTATACTCACATATTAAGATAGAAAAACCAAGTAGCATACTACCATGTTTAGCAAGACTGTTATATACATGTGAATATCCTAAGCTTCCATTAAGTAATATACAAACTAGTATGATACAATAATGGCCCCTAGGGCATATACACTAACACTACTCATGAGTTGGCAACTTACCCCCATTGTGCCACAGTTTCTTGCAGGTTTAGCCGTACAGGTTCCGTAGCGGCTTGCTGGCACACTACCTTATTCGGGGTGATTGCAATTGAAATGTGGGATACCTTTGCATCGTGACCACCGTTGTACTTATACTTTTATTTTTGTTGTATCTAGTTAAAAGCTCCATCAACCAGACTTGTATATTTAGTAGACTTTGAAACCACCGTGTGTATTTTCTTTTGGACCTTGAGTCGTGATTATGTATATACTATTATTCATGTTTTCTTGATGATGCTCGTTTTCTTTACTTTCTTCTGCGTTTTGATCCTCGCCTTTCGGCGTTGTATATTTATATCTTGTGTGGTTTTTTCCGCTAATTGGTGAAGAGCTAACTCCCATTTGGGGATGCCTTTTATTGTTATTACTTGTATTTGTTTTCGGGTTAAAATATACAAATGAGGTGCTGTCGAAATTTCGAATGACAAAAAGTTTTCAAGTTAGTTACAAATGTAGTGTTTTCATATATTACTACTTATGTACATATATAAGAATAAATTTGATTTCAGTAATCCTTATTCAAAACCGCGCCTCCACTATTTTCCCTAAAAAGGTTTAGATTTCTGCGATTTTGGCTTACTTGAATTAGGTGGGGTCGTATAGACTTCACATGATTCAAGTGCCAGTCACGTGCCAATTCCGAGTCATGACAGGTACAGTCCCGAAGCATATGGAGGGAGTGAGCGGTCAAAAAGATTCGTCTCTCCCCGGTATAAGGAGTTGATGTCGCGTTGTGCATGATTGACTATAACCATAAGTCCCTAGCCACGGCGGTTGAGATATACCGATAAGTGTTATCAGTTGTATCTTAGATGGTTATGAGTCTGACATCAGCATGACTTATCGGGTTATTAAGGATCTGATGATTTCCACCTCCCAGACCTGATATGCCACACTCTCAGACGAAGAGACCAGATCGTACGGTGACTGTCATTGATAGGCTCTGTAGGGTTCGGATGAGCTGGCTTGTTCTGCTTTTCATTGAATACCTGGGTAGCCGTTACGTGCAGCTAGTACCACTGACGTGTTTGTGGGTTAACATGTGAGGGGATTGACCTGAAAGTGTTTCAGATTCAGTCGAATATGATCCTAACCAACTTCCAGCGTATTATCGAGTCTTTAGAGTCCTACATAGAGGGTTCCCCAGCTCAGGCGAAATATGTAGGGTATGTATGAAGATACGCGCAGGAGTTCGATTAAAAGCATGCATTCGATACGCATGCGTTAATCGGACGTTTTATAATACTAGCCGGGTTATTACAAATCCGGATTATTAAATCAATTGTTGATTTAATATATATATGTATGTATGTATTCACTAGTATTATGTTTTACTCTCATTCATTTTCTTTTTGGTATTATGTTAAAAATACAAATGTATTTTAGAAATACAAATGTATTTTAGAAATACATTTGTTTTCTTTTTCCATTTTCTTTTAAAGGGAAATGAGTGTGCCATGTGATAGTATGTAGGGGAAGGGGTATACCCATCCTATTCTCATTGATAAGTGGAGGAGAGAGAGGGGAGGGAGATATGAGAGTAGGATTCGCTCTCATTTGATTTTTCTAAGATCATTTTTATTCCTCCACCCCCTCTCTCTTTCATTTGAGCTCTCCAAAAAAGAAAAGAAAAGTAAAGAAAGAAAAAGAAAGGGAGGAAAACACTGGTACAACTTAAGTTTAAAATCCTAGCAAGATTGTTAAACTAGTTGCTTCATCAAAGGATATTCAAGTAGAGCTAAAGCTTAGGCAAGGAAATTCTCAAGTGGATCATCTTCGGCAAAACGGATCGTCGATCAAGCTCGTTCTCGGATGCCATGGAGTCTAGATGGGGTCTTCCCCAATTAGGAGTACACGCTACAAAGATTGTAGCATACTAAAAACCCTTGCTTTACGCTTTTTGCCATCTTGTTTTTGCTAGTTTGGTTGTATGGATGTTTTCTTGGGTTATGTTGGTTTTGCTTGCATAAAAGTTTTTGTTTTTCCTTCTACCTTCTCCACAAGTGTTGCGAGCGAGCAAAACTAATCTATAGTGGTATCAGAGCCGATTTGTACACTATAAAAGGGCCCTAGTGCTCGCGTTGCAAGACTTGCGGCGAAGGCGGAAGTGAAAACAAAAACTTTAAAGCAAGCACTAGCGACCAAAATCTAGAATCGATTCCAAACATTAAACTAGATGACTTAATATATAAGGTTAGGGGGTTAGATACCTTTGTAGCATGTCCGCGCAACTGCGGAAGACCCCTACACCGCTCCATGGACTCTAGCAAGACTCCAAAGTCATCGAGAACGAGCTTAGACGTCGATCTTTCTTGTCGAAGATGAAGCAACTAACACTCAAGACTTTCTAGGTAGTGTGTGTTAGAGATGTAGTGGTGGTTTCTCTCTTTGTATATTTTCTTTTCTCATGGAAGCACAAAGAAGAAGAGAAAAATAGGAAGAAATGATACGAGTGTAGAAATTATACTCATCCAAATCCACTCACTACCCTTTACTCTTATCCCTTCATCAAGTGTGACTCACCTCATGACTCACTACATGAGTCATGAAGCCACACACTTCTATATGCTTCCAAATTGAAAAGATGTATGTATCAAATTACACACACACACACACACACATAAATATATATCAAAATATATACACCCGTATTTGTATCAAATTACGAATGCCGTTTTCGTATAAAAATACGAATACCCATATTCGTACCGGGATAAAAATACCCGTATTCGTATTAAGATACAAATACCCGTATTTATACAAATACTCGTATTCGTATAAATATCGTATTCGTATCAAAATACAAATAGCAGTATTCGTATAGAAATACGAATACCCAAAAGAGAGATAATTGAAAGTGTTTATTAGCACCACCACTGGGTTTTACTAGCATCAAGCATACCATTTTAAAAAATTTCGGGGTGCTAATTAAAACTAACCTAGAATCCTAACTAGATGATTAGGGTTTAACTATGATATAACAAAAATTACATAAAGAGAATGAGGCTACAACTTTTGTAGACCGTGTCCTTCTCTTCTAAAGCTCCGGGTTGTAGTCCCTACGACTCCTCGTAGCTCCACTTGAAGGTTGAACGAAGTTGCATCAATGATCTTCGTGCCGAAGATGATCCATCCGAAGTCCGCTAATCCAAGCTACCTCTTCACTAAACTCTTTAGTGAAGGAAACACACTACACCAAAGCTCTAATCTAATGTAGGATGGTGAAGTAGGGGTGTTGTTTGCTCACTAGGGTTCTCACAAGCTCAAGGGTTCATAACTCATGTGAGGGATAGAGCTTGGAGGTGGAGATGAAGAAGATGGAGAGAGCTAGAGAGCAAATGAGCTCAAGTCTCATGTAAAGAAAAATGAACAAGTGAACTCTAGAAATGGCTTTTCCCCTCTCACTGTTGGAGATAGTGCCCTCAGAGTCAATTATTAGGTCACAGGTACGTGATTGTAATGATTGAGGGAGGACCTATCCCGGTAGGACAGTCTTACTCGAGATGATAGTATGCTATCTGGTTTACCTTTATCATCGTGTACTGCTTTAGGTGACATGACACGTCGCTATTACACGTTGATAGAGCCCCTAGGATTCTTGCTTGACCACCAGCAGTATGAGGGCGATCATATAAGTGGGAGCTGGGGGTCTACAAGCATATCCTTAAAAGGTCCCTAGTCGTGGGAGTTTCGAGACCGGGCATCGATACTCCAGAGTAGACTAGTGTATACAGTCGAGACCCCGACGAGGGGCGGTGGCCGGTCTCACAAGCCACTGGTGTCAGTTGGATCACCTAAGATGTATACAGGTGCTCATTTGGTTATGAGTACACCGGACAGGACTCGCCGGGAACATGCTAGTTGGTCATATACCAGACGTCAGATGGCAGTTCCCTGGTGACATGTGTGCAGGTTAGTTCATCGACCTGGGGATCGTCATTTGTCTCGTGTGAGTTCCCACTGTACTTTGATTACTACCCTACCACGGCTCAAAGGAGTCGTGCAAACAGGTTTTAGTTGGGTACAGTCCCGAGCCACATGGAGGCAGTGAGCGTATCTTCAGGGGTTCGTCTCTCCCGGTATTGGGGGTGAGGTCGCGCTGTGTCTAGGAGAGCCATTACACAAAGTCCTTGGCCAAGGCAAGGAGATTTACTGGTAGGTATTCCAGTAGTATCTCAGGGTGTTCTGGGCTACACTCCGACACGACTTGTACCGCTTTTGGGGGTCTGACTTTCACCAACCCCCTAGGCCCGCCATGCGATACTCATAGACGAACGGACCGGACTGCACGGATATTGTCACTGACAGGCTCAGTAGGGTGTCAGGATGAGTTTACTCATCGACGTCCCTTTTGGTCAATAGCTGGTGGCCCGTCACGTATTGGCTTATACCTCTGACGTGCTAGTGGTTAAATCCACAGCCATAGTATTGACGAGTCTTTAGAGTCCACCACACTTTCAGTTACTCAAGTTTCGGGCGAAACGCTGTAGAGGCCGTATGGAGATATGGCAGGGTCCGATCAGATACGTGCGGTATTGCACGGATCAGGATCGGACGGTTTGTACTAGTGGCCGTATGGTTATATGGCAGGGTTCGATCAGATACGTGCGGTATTGCACGGATCAGGATCGAACGGATATTACTAGACGGCTTTGGTTTAAGCCGGTCCTAGTTTAGTACAGTGTAGATTTTGTCTCATTGCATTTGTATCCGGACGGAATACAGATGCGGGTGTGTATGCACAGTATCGGGGTTTTCCTGTAATTTATTACGGGACCAGTTTTCTGGAGTTGCCAGTTTGCATTCCGTTCCGGCCGGTTTTCCTTTGTTCTTTCCCGGCCGGACTTTTCCGATGGAGGGGAAATTTGCAGTTTTGCAAATTACACTTTGTGGAGGACTTATTTGCATATGGGTTGATATGATAAGCATCTTTGCTTTTCATGTGATTTGATGAGATTAGAAATGATTTGAGGTTGAGGTTAAGTTTAGTGATCATTATGTCTTTGTATGTGGTCACCCCTTCACTTTACACTACCATCACCTCCCTTCATGCTTGATTAATCCCTCCACCATTCTCACTTCATATAGGGGCCGGCCAAAATTATTGAGAGAGTGAGAGAGGGTCATTTGGTATTCTTGTTCTCATATTTCCTTCATCTCATTCTCATATAGTGAAAAATGAAAGCACCATTTTCACACCTTCATTCCTCCATCCAAAGGCAACTCCAAACCCCAAATGAGACTAGCATGTTCTACACTATATCCTACAGCATATCTTGGACGCGTCGGGTAGCCTACTTCGCGCCCGAGTTGCCTCGGCATAGAGGCGGGAGCCCGTAAAAGTACCCGGCTTCGTGGTGCCCTTTCCGACGAGGAGGAGACGGATGGAGATCCCGCGAGGAGATCGGAGTGGAGATGAAGACCGGAGGACTTGGATCGTATGGTATACTTCTCTACCCCCTCTCTAGATAGCTTAGACTAGTTTAATGGCCCGATCCGGTTTTAGTGCGCGGTGGTGCCGTTTTGCCAAGTCCGCAAAAATTTATGTTTACCACCGTTTCCGCGTTTGGCCGTCGGATTGACGGCCGGGGCGCCGCCGTGCACTTACAGTGGTATCAGAGCCTCGCCATTAACATAGTCTAGCTTGGTGTAATGTGTTTTTCTGTTTCGATCGATCGAATGTTCCAAAACTGCATTTTAGTTCGCATCAGTTTCTGTTGAAAATTTTTGGTCTCGAAAAATTTTTCAGGTTGTAAAATATTGATGTACAGGAAAATCTAAGAGTTCTGTAAAAATTTGACGATGTAACTCCACAGTGGGAGCGCGGAAGCGCCGCGAAAACCCCATTTGTGCGGCCCTTCCGCCGCGCACTATTCATATCACATCACCAAATTTTTTCAGAGGCCTTATGGGCTTATAATATGGGTTTTGGAATATTAAAATTGGGCCCAGGATTTCTGTGAGTGCTACAGTTTTGATTGGGGGCCCACTTGTTAATTTTTGATCGATCGGATATTTCAAACACATTATTTCACAGTATTTACATTATATCTGCGACCGTGAATGTCACTTGATCGGTAAATCCGGTCTAACTGCTATAGCCCGGTTAGACGGATTTGCGAACGTGACTTTCACGTTGATGTTCTGTTTTTGCTGTGATGTTGCGGATCGGTCGTGGGGGATAGCCTGGATGCAATGCTAGTACAGTTGTGGTTGTATTATGTACATTTGATATTGCGGGGCGAGCGTCCGACATGTGGACTGCCGTCACTGCCTGTTTGTATTATTCTTTTGGGGCACGACCTGGTTGCGGTCGATGTACCCGTTGTATGTATATTTTACTTTCTGTACTAGGATTACCCCGCGGAGGGGTGCACGGATAGCCGGGTTCTAGAGGGCAACGGGCCCGCATCTCATGGCATTGAGACGGAGGGGGCTTCACTCTAGGATTGGCAGGGCTATTCGCCGCACTCGTAGGGGGTACAGGTTGACCCAGGAGGGGTGCCCAAGTTGCCGGATTCCGTGGAGTGCCGGGTGGTCCATTCACGTCGCTGAAGGGGGCTGCCTCGCTTCAGGTCTTGGCGGGTGACTTGCCGCGCCCATAAGGGTCTAGGATTTCATTGCACAGGCTATCCACACGACCAGGGGAACGTCGGGTTTCAGTAGTGGCTCTGTGAAACCCGGGGATCCCAGATATCTGTATTGTTCTGTGATGCTGTACATTTCTGTGATGTTGCATTTCTTTTCACACCTTGAGCGAAATATAATATATTGGTATATATATTAGTAGATGTTGTATATGTTTTTCATCCGCGCTAGTCCAGTCCCCGCTCTGTCGTTAGTTAGCTAACCTAACGGGTAATGACGGGACCCAGTGGCGAATGCGGATGGCATATACGTACATCAGTATATTTTCGTTCTTTGTGGTGTGATCTATTGGTGGGACTGCATTGATTCGGATCAATGCAAGTTAAACAAACCTAATCTGATGTTGTTGGAACACTTTTCAAAAAAGCTGTTATTGCAAGGACGTTCACTTTTGTTTTGCATCGAGATATTCATTTGGAATATCCTGCTCCTCAGTCGACGAGGCAAGGGCCGAGATCCCTTCACCGGGAGTGACCCCTTGGACAGAAGTTTGCGTCAGGGCATTAACTTCACTATAGCCGATTACTTTTGCTTTGCATCGCGGTATTCATTTGGAATATCCTGCACCCCATTCTACGGGGAAAGAGCCGAGATCCCTTCACCGGGAGTGACCTCTTTAGCAACGGTTTTCGTCACTATATTTTTTAAAAAAAGCTATCAGTTCCTTCAACGATATCAAGTTCATTACGTTAAAGGTTTTCGCCAGAAACCATTCGTAGCCCTCCATCATTTCAGTTAAATATTCGGTAGTATTCAAGCTATGTATTTTGACCTCACGCCAAGGCATAGTGTTTGGTAGCTGCCGGGTATTTATCTGTTGCATAGATAGATGCGTTGGTTTGGGACAGTCGTACTACTATTTTGGCCTACGTCAAGGGTATGTACGGGTGGGTTCAAATTAACCTGGATAATGATGGGCTGAACTTGACATGTGACTTATGATATTTTGACCTCACGCCAAGGTCATAAGAGCATGGGGCAGAAATCACATCGGGAGTTTCAAAAGTACTGAAACTTGCCAGATATGCGCATACCTTCTGGAGTGTGATACCGTGAGCGGATTCCGTCACGTTGTCATGCGATGAGAGTTGGATCCCGATTCCCACTGATGAGTTAGTATACTCCTCGGGTGACCCCGACTAATTCTTCTTTCAGGTTTGGAGGAGAATTTGAGGTACAGTGGGAGGATTCTAGATTAGATAAATTGGTAACCATTCTGATCTAGGTTAGAGTGCACGCTGAGTGTTTCTTTTCTCTCTCTCTCTGGCAGCGACCATTGACCCGACCCTAGACTATGACTCAGTGACCAAGTTGACCGAACCTACTTAACACTGGCTTTTGGGTTGTCAGAGTTGCAGACCTCATTGCCACTCATACTTTTACCCTTTTCTCCAGGACACCCCGTATTACTATGAACGTCCACTTCCATTGGACAAAACCATCGTATGGTTAGATACGAACTCGAAGGAATTCGAGGATGGTTTCCGGTTCTGGAGAAAACGGATAGGATTATTCAGTTGTCTTTTCTTTTTACCCTCTCTCAGGTTACGAGTACTCCTTGGTTTAGGGGTAGTACACCTATTACGCAAATTGGATTGTCTTCTTCCAAACCTTAGGCTGGTGCCGACCGGTAGGGAATGAAGAAAACCAATTAGCATGACGATGGTGTGCAGAAGGTATTAAGTTCAGACAAAACAAGGGATCAGTGAGAGGGCAAAGTAAATTGCAACAGATATTCACGACCAAACCAAATATTTCGTTACCACTCCCACATCACCTTTGTATTTCTCCAGGACACTCCGTATCACTACGAAGATCCCATTTTATTGGATAATCCATCGTATGGTTATATACGAACTCGAAAGGAACTTGTTCCAGTTCGGGGATGGATCCTGGTTCAGGAGAAATAGGAATAAAGTACATTCAGATGTCTTTTATCTTCACCTTCTCTCGCGTTGCGAGTGCTCCTAGGATTAGGACAGTACACCCTTTATGCTTTTTGGATAGTCTTCTTCCAAACCATAGGCTGGTGCCGAACGGTAGGGAAGGTTGAAAACCAATTGGCCTAAAGGGGTGTACAGAAGGTAAAGACTAAAGACATATGAAGGGATTTGGAGAGGTGGCAAAGAATTATACGGTTAAAGTTGTGAATCTGGATGATGGAAGAGGCATTACTAGGAACACCAGGATACCCCATCGAAACATTTCAATGTTTCAGTTCAACTGTGTACTGTTAATGGAAAACTGATTTCCCGATTAGATACTTGCTCCAGGGTATGTATTTACCAGGTTTGATTCTCACATCTGTATGGTTTTACAGATGATGAGTGGGAGTACGTTATTGGGAATTGGGTGATCATCCTCATTATATCGGGATTCGTTGTAATTGGTGATATTTGAGGATGCCACCTGGGTTGTTTGCCGGTCGGCAAATATTTGGTTTTGAATATCCGTTGTTGTGCACCAATTTCAAATTGATATATCTGTATGTCTATTTTCATAGAGTGAGATATACCTTTTGATATTATGTCGATGACATTTACCTATATCAGTGGATGGTTAGGTAAGGAGCATTAAACAGCGGTGTAATTCTTCTTAACCATAAGTACAGTTTTCAACCTACGACACACAGTGAATGAGTTATCAGACTCAAGGGACTTATACAGAGTATTGTATGTTGTCCAGGGTCCATCAGGACAGAGGGGTTGGTCCTCGTACTACATTCAGTTTACTTATGACTTCTCTAGTTTTTAGACAGGTGTTTCGTGGAAACACAGGGTCCGAATTTGGAGAAGTTATTGGTATTTGAATAGAGTAGAGAACCAGGTGTAGCAAGTATCGGGATTCTTTAAAGTGATCGAAGATGTAGATACTTGTGTATGGTGTTCAGTTGATAGTAATGATTAAGAGAACTTGCTTCTCTTTCAGGTTACTCATAATTGGAAGTATTCCTAAGTTGAGTAACGCTGATCGGTCTCTCTCCATTTAGTTGACATGCACTGGAGACAGCTGCATGATTTGAATCTGGTTCAATTAAATCAGTGCCTCTGGTTCTATACTGGATATAGAACAGTTCATATCTTAACGTTGTTAAGGTACGGGGAGTTGTCTGGCTTATGATTAAAACCAGACTCCGGATAACTCATAGGCACGTTTCAGTAGTGGCTGTTTGTGGGTTGACCCAGGCTATGACGAGGGTTGATTTTCTACCATCTGGAAGATCAATAGTGATATTGTTCTTCACTCGCCACAATTTTAAAAGAAATGGATTTTTTCAGAAAACAGTAGTGGGAGTATGGTAGAACTGGAAGTGATTCCAGAACCGCAAACGATTACTGAAGCTTTGATAAGGAACCTAGAGATTCAATCTGATTTGACATTCCATTGGCCACTCCGCAGATAAGGTGGGTAACTTCAGGCACTCGAGAGGTACTCCGGTAGCCTCAAGGATGGTGACAGGGAAGTTCTTGTTTACCCACAATTACCATTGCTGTTGTTCCAGGCTGCGAGACCCGGCGGGAGGATGAGTATAGCGTCGTTCTAAACTAGTTTTAGAAGTGTACGTCAATATGACTCTGCCAGAGGGTTGTCGTAGTCAGTGGGAGCAGCGGAAGCATTGGTGGACAGGTAGCTTATGTCTATTTATAGACTAGAGCAGATGTAGCGGAGATAGATCATCTAATTCTGACGTGACAGTCATGGGTTTGACTTCATCAGAATAGGGGATGGATCTGTTGAGAAGGTAGTAGGGTATGATATCCTGGTATTTGGATGATATACACAGAGTAGGAAAGGAAACTCCTACACTACGATCGGTTATACTTTGGTCGTCACACAGTGGTTTCTCCACAAAGGAAATGGATTTTATATCTGACATACTGGTTACTGGATCTATGGTTTTAGATCTAGATTTGGGTGGTTTCCCAATCAGGGTACTTGACAGCATTCTAAGAGTATTTAGGATGGACGACTCCTGGCACGGTAGTGTACCGGCAGGTAATGGAGTCACCCTCTCCAAAGGTGTCTTACAGACTAAAGGGGAGAGGGACGTGCATGATTGGCAGATCACTTGCTCAGGCAATTGAGTCAATCGTGAGATGTCAAGTACCACACCAGATGTTGTTCTTGCACTAGATGCAATAAGTAGACATTAATCCAATCTTGGAGAAACAGTCGGAAGCAATTTTAGAACATAAGTGGATGTTCTAGGGATATGATAACGACAGCCTCATTCAGGAGACAGTTATCATTCCAGGCTTCCAAGGTGACATGGTCGACAAGGAGGTTGTCAGAGTTATAGTTTTCCTTCTGATGAGGGGCAGTATTTTGGACAGGTGGTCCAAGGCAATACTGAGGGAGGCATGGCGCAGGATACTGATTAAGTTCAGTTGACGATACAGTCTAAGAAGTTTGGATTTGGTGTTCATTTATGAGCTAGGTCCCATCAGACATCCAGACATTCTAAGACAGGTATTGCTCATTTCGGGAGATGGCTTTCTCCGCGAACTTGAGATATAGAGAGACATAGAAAGAAACAACTAAGCGGATCCACTCACTGAGGCTATTCCTTGAACGCAATAGTTCCGCAAATGAGCTTTGTGAGACTGACTAGTAGAGGAGTTGGATGTTCGGTATCACACGGGCTGTGAGTATGCGACATCGCAATAATTAGCCTTGAGTGCAAGTGGGAGATTGTTGGAGATAGTGCCCTCAGAGTCAATTATTAGGTCACAGGTACGTGATTGTAATGATTGAGGGAGGACCTATCCCGGTAGGACAGTCTTACTCGAGATGATAGTATGCTATCTGGTTTACCTTTATCATCGTGTACTGCTTTAGGTGACATGACACGTCGCTATTACACGTTGATAGAGCCCCTAGGATTCTTGCTTGACCACCAGCAGTATGAGGGCGATCATATAAGTGGGAGCTGGGGGTCTACAAGCATATCCTTAAAAGGTCCCTAGTCGTGGGAGTTTCGAGACCGGGCATCGATACTCCAGAGTAGACTAGTGTATACAGTCGAGACCCCGACGAGGGGCGGTGGCCGGTCTCACAAGCCACTGGTGTCAGTTGGATCACCTAAGATGTATACAGGTGCTCATTTGGTTATGAGTACACCGGACAGGACTCGCCGGGAACATGCTAGTTGGTCATATACCAGACGTCAGATGGCAGTTCCCTGGTGACATGTGTGCAGGTTAGTTCATCGACCTGGGGATCGTCATTTGTCTCGTGTGAGTTCCCACTGTACTTTGATTACTACCCTACCACGGCTCAAAGGAGTCGTGCAAACAGGTTTTAGTTGGGTACAGTCCCGAGCCACATGGAGGCAGTGAGCGTATCTTCAGGGGTTCGTCTCTCCCGGTATTGGGGGTGAGGTCGCGCTGTGTCTAGGAGAGCCATTACACAAAGTCCTTGGCCAAGGCAAGGAGATTTACTGGTAGGTATTCCAGTAGTATCTCAGGGTGTTCTGGGCTACACTCCGACACGACTTGTACCGCTTTTGGGGGTCTGACTTTCACCAACCCCCTAGGCCCGCCATGCGATACTCATAGACGAACGGACCGGACTGCACGGATATTGTCACTGACAGGCTCAGTAGGGTGTCAGGATGAGTTTACTCATCGACGTCCCTTTTGGTCAATAGCTGGTGGCCCGTCACGTATTGGCTTATACCTCTGACGTGCTAGTGGTTAAATCCACAGCCATAGTATTGACGAGTCTTTAGAGTCCACCACACTTTCAGTTACTCAAGTTTCGGGCGAAACGCTGTAGAGGCCGTATGGAGATATGGCAGGGTCCGATCAGATACGTGCGGTATTGCACGGATCAGGATCGGACGGTTTGTACTAGTGGCCGTATGGTTATATGGAAGGGTTCGATCAGATACGTGCGGTATTGCACGGATCAGGATCGAACGGATATTACTAGACGGCTTTGGTTTAAGCCGGTCCTAGTTTAGTACAGTGTAGATTTTGTCTCATTGCATTTGTATCCGGACGGAATACAGATGCGGGTGTGTATGCACAGTATCGGGGTTTTCCTGTAATTTATTACGGGACCAGTTTTCTGGAGTTGCCAGTTTGCATTCCGTTCCGGCCGGTTTTCCTTTGTTCTTTCCCGGCCGGACTTTTCCGATGGAGGGGAAATTTGCAGTTTTGCAAATTACACTTTGTGGAGGACTTATTTGCATATGGGTTGATATGATAAGCATCTTTGCTTTTCATGTGATTTGATGAGATTAGAAATGATTTGAGGTTGAGGTTAAGTTTAGTGATCATTATGTCTTTGTATGTGGTCACCCCTTCACTTTACACTACCATCACCTCCCTTCATGCTTGATTAATCCCTCCACCATTCTCACTTCATATAGGGGCCGGCCAAAATTATTGAGAGAGTGAGAGAGGGTCATTTGGTATTCTTGTTCTCATATTTCCTTCATCTCATTCTCATATAGTGAAAAATGAAAGCACCATTTTCACACCTTCATTCCTCCATCCAAAGGCAACTCCAAACCCCAAATGAGACTAGCATGTTCTACACTATATCCTACAGCATATCTTGGACGCGTCGGGTAGCCTACTTCGCGCCCGAGTTGCCTCGGCATAGAGGCGGGAGCCCGTAAAAGTACCCGGCTTCGTGGTGCCCTTTCCGACGAGGAGGAGACGGATGGAGATCCCGCGAGGAGATCGGAGTGGAGATGAAGACCGGAGGACTTGGATCGTATGGTATACTTCTCTACCCCCTCTCTAGATAGCTTAGACTAGTTTAATGGCCCGATCCGGTTTTAGTGCGCGGTGGTGCCGTTTTGCCAAGTCCGCAAAAATTTATGTTTACCACCGTTTCCGCGTTTGGCCGTCGGATTGACGGCCGGGGCGCCGCCGTGCACTTACACTCACTTATTGAAGCATAGAATTATTAAAAAATTAATAATTCCTACCATACTTCAATAGTGTAGCAAGAGTAATAAAATAATGACCAAGACCATGCTTCACCCATTCCTTTAAAAGTCTCCCCATTTTCCACCTCATTTTCTATTTTCTCAAAATAGAAAAACAACCATGCTTCATATTATATATATATATATATATATATATATATATATATATATATATAAAGATAAGCAAATAGTTAGTGAGCAATAATATTAGTTAATATATAATTATATCAAATATAATATATATCAAATTACTAAATCAACACTTGATTTAATAATCCGGTTAAATCATATATAACCGACCAATATCATTTATTTGTATATCACATTATCAAATCAACACTTGATTCAATAATCCAGTTATATCACATATAACCTAACCGATAACAAATAACTGCCAGATTAAAATACGGTATCACATACACGTATCTAATCAGGGCCCCGCACGTATCAACATATGTGCCTTATTTCGTTTCGCTTGAACCAGGAAACTTCTATGTGGGACTCTAAAGACTCGTCAAGACGCCAGCAGTAGATGATGTCACATCAGTCACCCACAAGCCGTTAGCGGTACTAGCTGGACGTAACGGCTACCCAGGTATTGAGCGATTAAAAGATCAACAAGCAAGCTTGTCCAAACTCCCATGAAGCCTATAGGTAACACTTACCGTACAGTCCGGTCTCTTCGTCTGATATGTCGCATATCGAGTCTGGGGGTGGAATCGTCAGACCCCAATAACTTGATAGGTCATGCCGATGTGTGGCCTATAACGGTATGAGAAACTACTGATAACACTTACCAGTAAATCTCATCAACAGCCCTGGCCAGGGACTTCCTGTTATAGCCAATCGAGCATAACGCAACATCAACTCCCTATACTGGGAGAGACGAAACCCCTCTTATCGCTCATTTCCTCCATGTGACTCGGGACTGTACCCAAAATCCACCTGTTTACACGACTCTTTTGAGCCGTGGTAGGAAGGAAATCAAAGAACAGTGGGAACCACACAAGTCTCTATGACGATCTTGGGTTTATAGACTAATATGTACCAGTGTCACTAGAGAACTGCTATCTGACGATAGGTATAGTACCATCTAGGAGTTCTTAGCGAGTCCTATTCGGTGTACCCATTCTCTAATGAGTGTTAGTTATATGTATGCCCTAAAGGATATTGTTGTACATATGATGTATATTATAATGGATGCTTGGACATATATAGAGAGGACTTTCTTGCTCGAGATGATAGTATGCTATCTGGTTGTTCTTTGTCTTAACATGTAGACTTTTATTGTGATACTGTTTTGCTCTCACATATTGATAAAGCCCTTAGGATGTGTACTTGACTACCAGGACTATGATGGAGATCATACTAGTGGGGCCGGGGTAGTCCACAAGTACATTCTTTAATTGTTCCTAGTCGAGGGTGTATCGAGACAGGGCATCGATATTCCAGAGTATACTATCGTATACGCTTCTTGACCCATATGATGGGCGATGGATGATCCCACATCCATTGGTGTTTGACATCAAAGATGGTATACGGGTGCTCAGTGGAGACTGGGTACACTGAACATGACTCGTCGAGGACTCCTATATGGTAGTATACCTATCGTCAGATAGCAGTTCTCTGGTGACACTGGTACAAGTTAGTCTGTAGACCCGAGATCGTCATAGAGTCTTGTGCGGCTTCAACTGTGTTTTGATTTCCTCTCTACTACGCTCAAAAGAGACGTGCAAACATGTGGATTTTGGGTACAGTCCCGAGTCGCATGGAGGCAATGTGCGAGAGGAGGGGTTTCGTCTCTCCCGGTATTGGGGGTTGATGTTGCGCTATGCTCGATTGGCTATAATTGGAAGTCCCTTGCCAGGGCCGCCTCCGAGATTTACTGATAAGTGTTATCAGTAGTTTCTCGAACCGTAATAGGCCAGACATCGGCATGACTTATCAAGTTACTGGGGTCTGACGATATCCACCCCTAGACATGATATGCGATATATCAGACGAAGAGACCGGACTGTACGGTAGTGTTACTGATAGGCTTCATGGAGACTGTGGACATGCTTGCTTGTTGATCTTCATATCGCTCAATACCCGGGTAGTCGTTATGTCCAGCTAGTACCGCTGACGGCTTGTAGATGACTAATGTGATCATCACCTACTGCTGGCGTATTGACGAGTCTTTAGAGTCCCACACAGAAATTCCCTGGTTCAAGCGAAACGAACTAGGACACATATGTGATATGTGTGTGGGCCTAATTAAATACGAGTATGTGATACCGTATTGTAATCTGGCAGTTATCTGTTATCGGTTCGGTCATATGTGATATAACCAGATTGTCGAATCAAGTGTTGATTTGATAATGTGATATACAGATAAATGATATTAGTCGGTCATATGTGATATAACCGGATTATTAAATCAAGTGTTGATTTAATAATGTGATATATATTATATGTGATATAATTATATCTTAACTACTATCATTAGCTCACTAATTATTCTTCATTATATATATATTAATATATATCTATAAATATATATATATATATATATATATATATATATATATATATATATATATATATATAAGCATGGCTTATGAATTTCTATTTTGTGAAAATAGAAATGAGGTGGAAAATGAGAGCATGGTTGCAAGCATGGGATTTACTTTTGTTTATTCATCTTGACTCACTATTCAAGCATGGTTGCAATTTTATATTGCATAATTCCATGCTTGAATGAGTAAGGGGTCAAGAGTTGCCATTCATCTTGACTCACTTAGCCATTTTTCTTGAGTTGCTCTTATGGTTGCTCTCTAGCATCTTCTTCCTTCTCATGTCATGGTTCAAGCTTCAACCCTCACATGTGATGCGAACCATGTAGCTTGAACACAAACTTGTGAGCTTTTAACATCCCCTACTTCACCATCCTACACTTGTCTAGCGATCGAGTGTAGCGTGTTTACTACTCTAAAGAGTTTAATGTAAAGGAAGCTTGAGTTGGAGGGACTTCACGTGGATCATCTTCGGCACGGAGGTCATTGGAGGAAGCTCGTCCAAAGCCCCAAATGGAGTCTAGTGGAGTCGCGGGACTACTACACGGAGAATGTGAAGTGAAGGACCGGTCTACAAAGGTTGTATTCCTTGTTCACTTGATGTAAAGTAGTTTACACTTTCAAGTATCCTCTAATTCTATAGTTAAGATTCTAGGGTTAGGGTTATTTAGCATGGCAAATATTTTAAAACGGCATGGTTGATGCCTCCCGAAACCTTGCTATCGTGCTAAGAAACCCAACAGTGGTATCAGAGCCAGGCTAGAGCATTAGACGATGTTTTTAGAATCACGAAACTGAAAAACTCCGAAACAACGAAACCCAAAAATCCAGTTTCTGTCGATTTTAAAATGATCTAAAAAAATTATTTTAGCAACTGCAGAATGTTGTATGTGATACAACTAGAACACTGAAAAAGTTCGAGGTCATTTCACGGATTTTTGCTGGCGACATTCAAGAAAAATCCGGTCTCGCCGGTTTTTTAAGCTCCTATTTGGCTCGAAAATTTTTGGTGTTCTCAGGGCTTGATTTTTGGGTTTCTGGTATTGTTTGATTAGCCCAGTTTTCATGTGTTGTTAACAGTACTATTGGGGCTAATACGGAGTGTTTCGTAGTCATAATTCTAACAGTTTTTTGGGTTAATTTAGACGGCGTTAAAAAGTTCGAACATATATCAAATACCCAATTTTCTCCCTCGCTGGAAATTTTTCAAGATTTGGATTTTCCAAGTTAAAGAACATTCAAAAATCATGCAAGTAATGCGATGGACCCTCTAGAAGAACGAAATCCTAACTCGATTCTATGACCGTAAGAACCGCCACCAAACCCTAGGGTTTGTGGTAATTCCGCGGCGCCATAGGTGAGGCAAGGGTTGGCACTTCTACGGTTGGTCCATAGGTACTGTGGCATGTTCTGAGTATTTTTAACCGTGCTCAAGTGTTGAGCTCTTTGAGAAATTTTGGGTGTTTGTTGATTCGATCGGAATGTTTAACATCGTCTAGCTATTTTTGAAATGTGACACAATATTTGGAATTCATATTGTTAGGCATGAAATCCGAAGTATGTGATATTTCGGGTTTATGATGTCTAAGGTGATTGTGGATTCCAAATGTTGTAGTTTGACATTTTCTTTTCTGCGACCGTAAGTGTAATATTTGTTGTATCGCCGGTTTCGTTGCTATATGTCAACGACAATTGGGATACGCATATTTACTTACGTTGATGACATGTGATGTTATGTGTTGCTGAGATATGTTATATTGGATTGTCGTGTTTTGAATAGCCGGGTTTTTTTTATGTGAGATGAGAGTTTTCATTTTCATTCATGTAAAAACTTGTATGTAATATTCTTTTATTGGGGCACTTCCGGGTTGAGGATGATGTCACCCTTGTTGTATATTATTTACTTTTCCGCATTAGAATAGACCCAAGGTGGGGAGCACAAGTAACCGGGTTCTAGAGTCCAGTGGGAGACCATCTCGAGGAGTCGAGACTGGGTCTCCTAAATCTAGAATTGGTAGGGTTGCTTGCCGCTCTCATAGGGGTCTAGGGATGTGGGTTTGTCTATTCATCACGGCCGTGGAATCTGTGTTTTTTACCGGCTTAATATAAAACACGGATCTCCTAGTAAATCCAATATTTCATATAATGACTTCTGCTGCTGATATTCTGTGATGTGATCAGTTTATATGCGTGTGACGAATGCTTTATTATTATATATATGATATATAATAAACGTTGCTTATGTTTTGCACCCGCGCTAGTCCCGCCCCGCTGTGCCGTTAGTTAAGTAACCTAACGGAGCATAACGGGACACTGTAGCGAATGCGGATGGCATAAGCGTACGTTGTATTTTCGTTTCTTCTGTGATGCTTAGGAAGCTTATCTGATGGGACTTCATTAATGAGATTAATGAAAAAGAAAGAAACCTAAAAGATGTTGTGGAATCAAATTTTCTAAAAGGGTAGCTCTAGTTTTTGTTTTGCATAGCGGTATTCTTGTAGAATATCCAGCACCTCATTCGATGAGGAAAGAGCCGAGATCCCTTCACCGGGAGTGACCTCTTTAGCAAAATGTAGCAGATGCTACTGTAACATTTCGAAATAATACAAATATTATTTTTGGGAAATTTATAATTTAATATTATTTTATTGAATATTTTAATAATTCGGTATAATTAAATACAAAAAATGGAGAAAAATTTGGAAAAATTATGGAAAATCTTAAAATAGGGTAATTTAGAGGATTATGCCACTTTTAAGTTGTTTTGATTAGTTATATGCTAATTTAGTGCTAATCGCGATTAAAAATCGCTAATCGGGTTTTCGGGCAATTTTGTGCAAAACATGCACATATCATTTCCTACACTTGTGTTGCATTTTTCTTGCCATGGTTTTATTTTGGGGTTACTATTCTTGTGAGAAAGAAAAAGAAAAGAAATGAGAAAGGAATAAAATATAAGGTATGGTGTGAGAGAGAAAAGAGAGGGGTTGCTTTGACTTTGTCATTTGTCCCCATTCCTTCACCTTCATCATCTCTCCCTCTTCTTTTTTCTGGGCTGCTGCTGCTCCCCCTCCCACCCATCTTCAACTCCTCAATTCATCACAAAAATAACACCAAAACCCTACCCCCATTTCAATAAAAGTGTGCACAAGCTCAAGATCTACACATTGGACCAAGAAAGCAAGGATTTTGGCCACTAGGGGCAACTCAAGAAAATTCTTGAGTTGCCAAATGAGGTATTTTCTGGACCTTAAAGCTTAGTTTATGCATTACCTTTACCCCATATTTAGATTGAATCGATATTGTGTGTGTGTTTGTGGACTTAAAGAAAACCTAGTTAGGGTTTGAGGAAATTGTGGTTGTAAGATGAAATTAAGCTTAGTAGAGGCCGCACAAACACCCTAGTGATGTTATTTTAGACCCAAACCTAAACTGGAAACTAGAATACGGATTTACAGAATCGATATCGGGGAAAACTGTAAATCTGGGAGTGTATTTTGTAATCTGCTATCACCCGGGGCATTCTGGAATAAAATTGATTGGACAGTGATATGAGCAGGCACCCTAAAACCACCACACAAGACCCCAGCCCCTACCTCTTTTTCCAGGCCGCCAATTTATTCCCATTGGCCGCAAATTGCGGCCATACCTGCACCAAACTTGCTCGTTTTGGTTCTGTAGCCCCTACATGCATAGATTAGACCCCTGGTATGTATAGATTTGTCTAATTTGACCTAGGCTGAAATCTGGAGCCTATTTCCTTAGTTGTTATTTTGGATTCGTGTTTCCGTATTCCGTATTTTTAATTCTGAATTTGTGTTTGGTGTTTTACCTCGACTATTTGGCGTTTATACGACGATATCGAGGGTTGTTGATGGTTTTGGAAGGCGTTGTCCATAGGTTCTAACGTATAGATCTTAGCGTATCGTTTTGAGATTCATATGCCGTTTTAGTTCGGAATTGGTTTTGATACGCATTTGCGATATGTTAATGTGTAGGTACCCCATGCAGCCTTCGGGACGACAAGCAAACGCGTGGTGACGTCGACAATGAAGACGCAAGGTGAGTAGATTATATCTACAGGGGAAAGTCGGGGGATGACGTATAGCACCCCCCGCAGTCCATATTTGATATACTATTTATGATAGTTATAGTGTGTCATGGATATTGTGTTAAGTGTTTTATGGATAGTTTAGGCTTAGAAGTAAACTAGTGTAGTTCATAGCCATGAACCCTAGAATAGGTATACATCCACACGCACACCCTTGCATATTCACTATACTTACACTGCGTTGATGATGATATTGGATGACTTTGGAGATGAGTCGATGATATTGGGCTTGGTGCCGTGAGATCGGTGATTTGATATGATTCGTATTTGGGATACGATATGTGATTCTTAGCGGGCCTTTGGGCATGTGTTTTACCCCCGCATTCATAATTATATAGATGGTATCGATTTGTACTAGACTTAGATTTAGTATCCCAGATTATGTGTATGATGATAAGAATACCAGGTACTTGATGAGATAATGTGATATTGACCCGTACCCAGCTATTGGGATGCCGTACGACGATTTGTAGGGTTCTTAGGCACTCTCAAGAAGTCTCACAAGGCATCAAACATGGCTAATTCAAAGTTTTACGAGTGCTGAGAAACCCTAATACGGATCGTTAACTAGATATATAGGCTATGCGATGCAAGTTAACGACTTTAACTTAAAAGGAAAGGGGCTACAACCTTTGTAGATCCGATCCACCACTTCCTAAGCTCCGCGATGATGTCCCTCCGCTGTGCAAATCGGATTCCGGACTCTAGCATCGGCTTCATTGGAAAAATGGGCGGGCTTGGTCGTCGGCTTCGATGCCGAAGATGATCTACGTCGAGGCATCACAAGATCAAACTCCCACTTCACCAAGTCATGAAACTTGTGAAGGAAACACCCTATACTACTTGGCAAGAGGTAGAGGATGAAGAAATAGGAAGTGGGTTCACTTTGGAATTGGATTTCTCACATGATTTCATCACTTGCCATTGATGAGGCAAGCTTTTCTTTCTTGCTCATGAAGAAGAAGATGAAGAAAGAATATGATAAGTGTTAAAGAATAATTGAAAAAGAAATGATTCTTATCATATTCTAACCTTAGTTAAGTGTAGAGAATAGACTAGGGTTAGTTTAAATGGTTAGGGTTAAGGATGAGAACAAAAAGGTCATTTAGTCAAAGCTTCATGAAGCTTCAACTAAAAACAAATCAAGCCACCATTCATTTATCTTTCAATTTATTCAAAATGAATAAATAAATAAGATAAATGAATAAGTAAAACCCTAATCAACAACTTAACCATGGTTTAATTCTTTACACTTAACCAAATAAGCATGTATCATCAAACATGATACAATGAAGTGCACAAAAGTATATCACATATACAACTTGCACAAATCAAGTGAGAAAATCCACTTAAAGTGAACCAATACTAGTTAATGCAAAGTAATATATCAAATATATAATTATACATTAAATCATTAAATCAACACTTGATTTAACGATCCGGTCATATCGCATATAACCGACCAGTATCCTATGTATCGGCTTATCGAATCAATCCTTGATTCGATAACTCGGTTATATCGCATATAACCAATCGATACATTCATCGCGAGAATGAAATACGATATCACATACACGCATTATTCTCGGTCCTGCACATATCTCATATGCGCTCCTATTTCGTTTCGCTTAAGCCAGGAAACCTCTGTGTAGGACTCTAAAGACTCGTCAATACGCCGGCAGCAGATGATGATCATATCAAGCACCCACAAGCTGCAAGCGGTCTGCTAAACGTAACGGCCACCCGGGTATTGAGCGATCAGAAGATCGACGAGCAAGCCTGCTCACACTCCTGTGAATCCAACCAGTAACACTTACCGTACTGTCCGGTCTGTTCGTCTGATATGTCGCATATCTCGCCTAGGGGTGGTAAACGTCAGACCCCAATAGCTCAATAAGTCATGCCGACGTGAGGTCCATAACATGTGTGAAACTACTGATAACACTTACCAGTAGATCACTGCAACCCTGGCCAGGGATTTCCTGTTATGGCCAGTCGTGCACAGCGCGACATCAACCCCCAATACCGGGAGAGACGAATCCCCTCCTATCGCTCATTGCCTCCATGTGAATCGGGACTGTACCCAAAAACCACCTGTTTGCACGACTCAGTAGAGCCGTGGTAGGGTGGAAATCAAAGCACAGTGGGAGACACACAAGACTCTATGACGATCTCGGGTCAACAGACTAAGCTGTACCAGTGTCACCAGAGAACTGCCATCTGACGTGAGGTATAATACCATCTGGGAGTTCTCGGCGAGTCCGTTCAGTGTACCCAGTCTCCACTGAGCACCCGCATACCATCTCTGATGTCAAACACCAATGGATATGGGATCATCCATCGCCCATCGCATGGGTCGAGAAGATATACGCTAGTCTACTCTGGAATATCGATGCCCCGTCTCGATATTCTCTCGACTAGGAACATTGAAGGATGTACTCATGGACTATCCAGGCCCCACTAGTATGATCTGCATCACAGTCCTGGAAGTCGAGTACACATCCTAAGGGCTTTATCAACATGTAACAGAGAGAGACAGAAAGTATACACGTTAAGATAAAGAGCAACCAGATAGCGTACTATCATGTCGAGCAAGAAAGACCTATCTATATATGTCCCAGCATCCACTACAATATACATCCAATGTATAGTAATGGCCTCTAGGGCATACATATAACTAACAATCTCCCACTTGCACTAGGGCCATCTGTAGCAGTGGTTGCAGTATCACATACTCAACCATCCCATATAAGTCTCTCTCTGGGAAAAAGCCTTCGTGAGTGGATCCGCCGTGTTGTCCTCTTAGTTTACTCTCCTAACCCCGATCACCCCGGAGATCATCTATCTCCATGATCAGGTGATGCTGCCTCAGAATATGTCTGGGTCACTGATGGGACCAGGGTTCCTAGGTCAAAGCCACAGTTCCATTGTCACACAATGGTAGGAACCTAGTTCATCCTATGAACCAATATACACCCAAAACTGCCTCTTTGGTAGCATCTTTAATAGCGATATTACCAGCCTTTATCGTCTAGTTTGCCACGGTATCTGGCTTGGAACTCTTCCAACATACCGTCCCTCTACTGAGGGTAAAGACAATGCCTGTGACTGACATTCAGTCATCTTTATCACCCTGGAACCCTTCCAGTGATTCTTCCCAGGATCGATTGATACCATCTCACTACTATATAGTGAGAATCCTAACATCCAATTACATCTATCTCATAGATGAAAACTCAGGATTTAGGAGGTATCGCTTTGATCCTATTGGAGAATCTTTGTGATAAGTGGAGATTGACCGAGCGTAGTATAGGAAATCCCATTCCTATCAAGAGTATGTTGTCCACGTACAATACGAGGATGACCACCTTACTCTCTACTACCGTTTTGTATATACAAGGTTCATCTACCATTTTGATGATGTCAAACACTTTGACTATCACATCAAAACAGACGTTCCAACTCCGCGATGACTGCTTCATCACATAAAACATCTTGCACACGTTTCCGCTGCTCCCACTGTTTACGTAGCCCTTTGGCTGTGTTCTTATAGACGTTCTCTTCTAAATCATTATTTAGAAAAGTAGTCATGGCACCCAACCACCAGATATCGCAGTTATGGTATGTAGCAGTGGCAAGTAGGATCTGGATGGACTTAAGCATAGCCCCTGGAAAAGGTTTCATCATTATCCGTGCCTGGTCGATGACGAAAACGTTTAACAAGTCTAGCTTTGAAAGTCTCAACTTTTCCATCTACGCTAAGTAATCTTCTCAAGATATACTTGCTCCTGATGGGGATTTAACCCTTCAGATGTCACAACCAAAGTCCATACTTTGTTGGTGTATATGGATTCCATCTCAGATCGCTAAGCATCCAGCCATTCTTACAGAGTCCTTACTCTCGATGGCCTGCTCGAAACTAGTTTGGTCATCATCTCATGATGCATTCCTTGCTCCCACTGTCATCGAGAAACTGAGGTATCTCTCAGGCGGATGAGGAACCCTACCAGTTCGGTGGAGAGGATGAGGCTCGTTGGAAACTATTGAATCCTTTGGTTCTTTCAAATTAGCTGCAGTTTTGTATAGCTGGAACCTTTCCAATTCTACAGAACTGACCTTGCCTCAATCTTGTCCGGATTTTGCTTTAGACATAGGCCTGACAATCCTAAATCTTAACTTACTTAAGAGATAGGCTCTTCCCATACCATATCTTATATGGAGTGGTAGGCAATGATCTGATTCGAACCTTATTCAATAGGTATGCAGCTTCTCAAGTGCATAACCCCAAAAGGAAATAGGTAACTCAGTAGTACTCATCATAGAGCACACCATATCTGATACGGTGCGATTGCTCTGCCCTGATACACCGATGTGCTGTGGTATATTCTAAGGAGTAATACGGAAAGAGAGAATCTCATTCTCTTTTAGAATATTCCAGGAATGCCATGCCCAAGTATTCTCCTCCCTGATCTCATCATAGGACATAATACTTATACCTATATTTTGGTTCTCTACTTCTAACTTATATTCTGTGAATATCTCAAAAGGTTCGGACTTGTGTTTCAACAGGAACATATGTCTGAATCTTGAGAGATTATCAGAGAACGTAATGAAGTACAAAGAACCAGTCCTGGCATTTGTAGACAGGAGACTTTTCATACATCATCATGTATTAGTCCCAAGAGTTTACTAACTCTTTCTCTGTTTCCAATAAACAGAGCTATGGTCATCTTATCTTTGTGACATGAATGGCAAGTTTCACAAGATGTAAATTCAAACTGATTTAAATATGCATCTAAAATGTAACTTCAGCCAGTCGGGTCGCATTGATATGACCTAGTCTACAATGCCTCAAGAAGGATTCATTCATTTCTGAACTCTTCCTCTTGTGTGTGTTCTGTATACTAGGAACTGTAGTTTGATTTAGAACATCAATGCTTTTAGATAACGTGCCTGAACCGATCAACTTTTGATATAGGAAATGTTCAAAACATTATCCATCAATACAAAATTTTATCATTTCTTTACTCATAAAGAGACTGATATGATTTTGTATATCAAGTTCGGTATCTAATAGCATTTGTTCAGAATCAATGTATTGGTAATACAGGGTGACAGTGACCAACAGACTTGGCTGCAACACTTGCCCCGTTTTCTGTCTCATGAAACATATCACCCGTTCTCAGTTTTTCTACCCTTTTGTAGCCCTATGTAACAGATTACATATCTGGGATCCTGATCCGGTATCAAATACCCAGGATGCAGAGGATACTGAGAAACAGTTCTGTATAATGAACACACCCGAAGGAGATGCATCATATGCACTTTCTTCGTTTGGGTGGCATAGGAATTCTGGTTTTCCCCTATTTCCTACTCTGTCTTATAACAATTATAAGTTGGAGCGGGACCAACGTTCCCCAGCTCAGTATAACAAGCGGGTTCGGTCAATACATCCGTATTATTATCTTGATTAAGGCGTTATATGGTCGCTACCTGGAGAGAGAGAGAAGAAAACACTCTGTGTGCGCTCTTGCAAGATCAGATTGGTTATATATTTTAGCTAATCAGGATGGCTCCCACTGTTTTTATCAAATCTTCCTTCAAACCTTAAAAGGAAAGACTAGCCGGAATTAATTACACTCTACAAGTTCGCCAATCTTTCAGCCAGGCCAGTGTCGGTACTTTGAGGGAGGTTCCCCGTGCTTTCGCACGGACCTAATTACAGTAAACCTCGTTTTCCCAGAGGCGTAACCCCGTTGACACCTTTCTAGACACCTACTTGATCGGCTAATTGTAAAGTGCAAAACTCTCCCAGGAGTAACAATTACTCGCAGTGGGTATCGGGATCCAACTATCACATAGAAGGTATGCAATCTCATTGCAAATTTCAACACTTGAAACTCCTGATAATGGTTTTTACCCCTAGCACCTATGACCTTGGCTAAGGTCAACAAATCATAGGTACTAGTCAAGTTCTACCCGTCATTTCGTGATTAATTAGACCCACCCACATGACCCTTGGCTAAGGTCAACAAAGCCACATGACTGTCCTAACTAATTGCATCATATGCGGTGTAGGAAGACATCACTTAGCTACCGCACACTACGCCTCGGCTATGGTCGACAAACGTAGCACGAATACTAAGTACTCTTCTTCCTAAAATGACGGAGGGTTGCGAATGGTTTTTGTGAAAACCTTTAACGCTTTGAACTTGATCTCGTTGCGGAATCGAATGGTTTTTAAATGGAATGTTTTTGAGGCTTTTCTAGTTTTGCTAAAGGGGTCACTCCCGGTGAGGGGATCGTCGGCCCTTTCCTCCTCGAATGAGGTGCGGGATATATCATATATATCACTGTGCAAAGCAGAAACTATAGAAGCAATCAAAAAACAAACCGAGTGTGTAGCATCTGCCAGTTATTGCTAAAGGAGTCACTCCCGGTGAAGGGATCTCCGTCCTTTCCTTATCGAATAAGGTGCAGGATATTCTACAATGAACACCGCGATGCAAAGCAAGAACTGTAGCTACCTGTTTTATTTTTGAAATTCGATTCCACAACATCAATTAGGTTTATTTTCTTTCATTAATATCATTAATGAATATCCCATCATTTAAGTCCACCTAAACATCACAGATAAATATAACGTACGCTTATGCCATCCGCATTCGCCTCGATGTCCCGTCTGCACCGTTAGGTTAGGTAACTAACGCCAGAGCGAGGCAGGGCTAGTGCGGGTGTAAAACATAAGCAACGTCTATATAATATATCGTATATACTATATAAAGTATCCATCACAGAACATATCATATGATCACATCACAGATATCGTAGCAGAAGAATCATATGAATTATTGGATATACTAGGACGTCCGTGTTTTCAATACGAGCCAGTATAAAACACGGATTCCACGGTCGTGATGAATAGCCAATCCCACACCCTTAGACCCCTACGAGAGCGGCAAGCAACCCTACCAATTCTAGGGTTAGGAGACCCGGACTCGACTCCTCGAGATGGTCTCCCACTGGACCCTAGAACCCGGTTACTTGTGCTCCCCTCCTTGGGTCTATCTTAGTGCGGAAAAGAAAATAATATACATCAATGGTGACATCTTCCGCAACCTGGAAGTGCCCCAACAAAAGAATATTACATACAAGTTTTTACATGAATGAAAATGAAAAACACTCATCTCACATAAAAACCCCCCGGCTATTCAAACACGACGATCCAATATAACATATCCAGCAACACATAACATCACATGTCATCAACGTAAGTAAATATGCGCATCCCAATTGTCGTTGACATATAGCAACGAAACCGGTGATATCACATATTACACTTACGGTCACAGAAAAGAAAGTGTAAAACTACAACAGTTGGAATCCACAACCGCCTTAGACATCGCATGCCTAAACCAATGAATTCCTTAGACATCACATGCCTAACAATTATAAACCCCGCATTTTAGTCTCAAAATCGAAAACTCTTTTCAACATCAAGTCGGGCAATTCAACAAGATTCCCGACATCATGATCGAATGCTCGTCGCAAACTTTAGTAGGCGGCCGCACCCCCGATACCGTCGACGAAGTGCACCAAGGCGGAACACCGCTACCGCGAGCACCCGAACGGATGCTTTCGGCGACGGGGTTCTCCAACAGTCACTTGGTCGGGGCTATAGGGCGAGGCTGTCTATTAAGTTTACCCGGCGAGTATCTGCGTACGCTACGTGATTGCGACGGACTTTTGATCACATCAAAATTCCGTGGCAACCGATCAAGTGAGACTAAACTACTAGATTTATAACATTCATTCAGTTATCTCATAACTACTTGTGAATTCCAAATGTTGTATCACATTCCGGATAAACAGAAAATGTTAAACTTTCCGATCGAACAATCGAACACCCATGTTTTCCCAATACAGCTCAACCCATGAAATAAGTCTAAAAACATTCAGTTCATGCCGCAGTACCAACGGTCCAGCCGTAGAAGGGTCAAGCCAACGCCTCACATATGGCACGCCGTACTGCCCCAAACCCGAAGGTTCAAAGGGCAGTTCAAGACGGTCACATAATCGAGTTAAGGTTTGTTGTCTTCTAGAGGGACCATCGTGTTACTTTCACTACTTAGAACGTGATTAAACTACAGAAAAATCCAACAATTGGAAATTTCCCGGCAGGGGAAAAAAATGGGTATTTATATCCGGTCGAACTTTTTAACATATTCTAAAATTACCCGGAAAAGCACACTGACAAAATTAGACAATCCGATCGATACACTGAGGCCCCAATACAACCCAGAAATTTTAACTCTGGAATAAATATTAAAAATTCCCAGGAAAACCACCACTGGAAACTAAGAATTACTGTGCAAAATTCTTTATATAATGAGGCCGTACGGCCGCAGAACCGCCGCACGAGCCATGCTCGTGCCGCGGAACCGCGGTGACTTAGTGGAATTGGGCTGTCAAATTTCACAGTAACTCTTAGATATTCCTGCTGGGTTTTGTGCATATTTTTAATTCTCAAAAAACCACGAATTTCAAAAATGTCCAAAGAGCAAAATACGATTAGGGTTTCGGTTCAATCGGACTTCTAACTCTGTCTACGCATCGCCTAAAGCTCTAGCTAGGCTCTGATACCACTGTAGGGTTCTTAGGCACTCTCAAGAAGTCTCACAAGGCATCAAACATGGCTAATTCAAAGTTTTACGAGTGCCGAGAAACCCTAATACGGATCGTTAACTAGATATATAGGCTATGCGATGCAAGTTAACGACTTTAACTTAAAAGGAAAGGGGCTGCAACCTTTGTAGATCCGATCCACCACTTTCTAAGCTCCGCGATGATGTCCCTCCGCTGTGCAAATCGGATTCCGGACTCTAGCATCGGCTTCATTGGAAAAATGGGCGGGCTTGGTCGTCGGCTTCGATGCCGAAGATGATCTACGTCGAGGCATCACAAGATCAAACTCCCACTTCACCAAGTCATGAAACTTGTGAAGGAAACACCCTATACTACTTGGCAAGAGGTAGAGGATAAAGAAATAGGAAGTGGGTTCACTTTGGAATTGGATTTCTCACATGATTTCATCACTTGCCATTGATGAGGCAAGCTTTTCTTTCTTGCTCATGAAGAAGAAGATGAAGAAAGAATATGATAAGTGTTAAAGAATAATTGAAAAAGAAATGATTCTTATCATATTCTAACCTTAGTTAAGTGTAGAGAATAGACTAGGGTTAGTTTAAATGGTTAGGGTTAAGGATGAGAACAAAAAGGTCATTTAGTCAAAGCTTCATGAAGCTTCAACTAAAAACAAATCAAGCCACCATTCATTTATCTTTCAATTTATTCAAAATGAATAAATAAATAAGATAAATGAATAAGTAAAACCCTAATCAACAACTTAACCATGGTTTAATTCTTTACACTTAACCAAATAAGCATGTATCATCAAACATGATACAATGAAGTGCACAAAAGTATATCACATATACAACTTGCACAAATCAAGTGAGAAAATCCACTTAAAGTGAACCAATACTAGTTAATGCAAAGTAATATATCAAATATATAATTATACATTAAATCATTAAATCAACACTTGATTTAACGATCCGGTCATATCGCATATAACCGACCAGTATCCTATGTATCGGCTTATCGAATCAATCCTTGATTCGATAACTAGGTTATATCGCATATAACCAATTGATACATTCATCGCGAGAATGAAATACGATATCACATACATGCATTATTCTCGGTCCTGCACATATCTCATATGCGCTCCTATTTCGTTTCGCTTAAGCCAGGAAACCTCTGTGTAGGACTCTAAAGACTCGTCAATACGCCGGCAGCAGATGATGATCATATCAAGCACCCACAAGCCGCAAGCGGTTTGCTAAACGTAACGGCCACCCGAGTATTGAGCGATCAGAAGATCGACGAGCAAGCCTGCTCACACTCCTGTGAATCCAACCAGTAACACTTACCGTACAGTCCGGTCTGTTCGTCTGATATGTCGCATATCTCGCCTAGGGGTGGTAAACGTCAGACCCCAATAGCTCAATAAGTCATGCCGACGTGAGGTCCATAACATGTGTGAAACTACTGATAACACTTACCAGTAGATCACTGCAACCCTGGCCAGGGATTTCCTGTTATGGCCAGTCGTGCACAGCGCGACATCAACCCCCAATACCGGGAGAGACGAATCCCCTCCTATCGCTCATTGCCTCCATGTGAATCGGGACTGTACCTAAAAACCACCTGTTTGCACGACTCAGTAGAGCCGTGGTAGGGTGGAAATCAAAGCACAGTGGGAGACACACAAGACTCTATGACGATCTCGGGTCAACAGACTAAGCTGTACCAGTGTCACCAGAGAACTGCCATCTGACGTGAGGTATAATACCATCTGGGAGTTCTCGGCGAGTCCGTTCAGTGTACCCAGTCTCCACTGAGCACCCGCATACCATCTCTGATGTCAAACACCAATGGATATGGGATCATCCATCGCCCATCGCATGGGTCGAGAAGATATACGCTAGTCTACTCTGGAATATCGATGCCCCGTCTCGATATTCCCTCGACTAGGAACATTGAAGGATGTACTCATGGACTATCCAGGCCCCACTAGTATGATCTGCATCACAGTCCTGGAAGTCGAGTACACATCCTAAGGGCTTTATCAACATGTAACAGAGAGAGACAGAAAGTATACACGTTAAGATAAAGAGCAACCAGATAGCGTACTATCATGTCGAGCAAGAAAGTCCTACCTATATATGTCCCAGCATCCACTACAATATACATCCAATGTATAGTAATGGCCTCTAGGGATACATATAACTAACACGATTTACCGTACGAGCTTTATATTGATGATAGATGCGCACTCATGACTTGAGGATTGTCATATGATATACTGTATTGTACGCGATACTATTGAGACGGGATCACTGACTATTATATGTATATACATATTTATATCGACTTAGATTTAGGTGGATTCTATACCCCTCCCGGTTGACTTGATACTTAGATCTGTGGTTTGCATAATAGATGTTAGACTAGACCCAAGTCATACCTATTACAACAACCCGATTTGTGTTATTTCAAATGGCAAGCTGCATTATTATTCATTTACCATTTATTCTACGGCTCGTATTGCATTGCATGCTCATATGTTAATGATTCATATTCCTTATGCACATGCCTTTACATAGTTGCATGCTTATATTAGTGTTCTTGTTGCATGTATTATAATTCATGGATTTCGCACTGTGATATGGTTGCATATGATGATTCTGGATTGTTTTACTCCTGCATATATATATATATCAGTGGTATGGGACGCAGAAATATATATGTATACCCATAGTGTATATATATATTAGTGGTATGGGACACTGATATATATATATATATATATACGCATACTTAATATATCATCATGATGATCTATGCAAACTTATATATTGAGAGAGGGCTGACCCGGACTGACGGATGCCCGATATATTGAGAGAAGGCTGACCCGGACTGATGGATGCCCGATATATTGAAAGAGGGCTGACCCGGACTGACGGATGCCCGATATATTGAGAGAGGGCTGACCCGGACTGACGGATGCCCGATATATTGAGAGAGGGCTGACCCGGACTGACGGATGCTCGATTATTGAGAGAGGGCTGACCCGGACTGATGGATGCCCGATATATTGAGAGATGGCTGACCCGGACTGACGGATGCCCGATATATGAAAGGAGCCTATGTGCTCGATATGAGAGAAGCCTTTATGGCCGATGGTATATTATATCTCCCCTACCCCACATTTATTTTATATGCATTGCATCATGTATTAGAGTACCTTCATGCATGTTGCATACATATCGGATACACGATAGATGGGATTCACTTTATATTGAGATATATAGTTTGCGTCGATGCTCGACATTGATTTCCTGATGATTTCATTCATGATATCTTCTGTTTTCATTTTACCGCATACATACATCATATTTATGGTATGTTATGTTGGAGATAGTGCCCTCAGAGTCAATTATTGGATCACAGGCACGTGATTGCAATGATTGAGGGAGGACCTATCCCGGTAGGACAGTCTTACTCGAGATGATAGTATGCTATCTGGTTTAACTTTATCATCGTGTACTGCTTTAGGTGACATGACAGGTCACTATTGCACGTTGATAGAGCCCCTAGGATTCTTGCTTGACTACCGGCAGTATGAGGGCGATCATATACGTGGGAGCTGGTAGTCTATAAGCACATCCTTAAAAGGTCCCTAGTCGTGGGAGTTTCGAGATAGGGCATCGATACTACAGAGTAGACTAGTGTATACAGTCGAGACTCCGACAAGGGGCGGTGGCCGGTCTCACAAGCCACTGGTGTCAGTTGGTTCACCTAAGATGTATGCAGGTGCTCATTGGGTTATGAGTACACCGGACAGGACTCGCCGAGAACATGCTAGTTGGTCTTATACCTGACGTCAGATAGCAGTTCCCTGGTGACATGTGTACAGGTTAGTTCATCGACCTGGGGATCGTCATTTGTCTCGTGTGAGTTCCCACTGTGCTTTGATTACTACCCTACCACGGCTCAAAGGAGTCGTGCAAACAGGTTTTAGTTGGGTACAGTCCCGAGCCACATGGAGGCAGTGAGCGGATCTTCAGGGGTTCGTCTCTCCCGGTATTGGGGGTGAGGTCGCGCTGTGTCTAGGAGAGCCATTACACGAAGACCTTGGCCAAGGCAGGAGATTTACTGGTAGGTATTCCAGTAGTATCTCAGGGTGTTCTGGGCTACACTCCGACACGACTTGTACCGCTTTTGGGGGTTTGACTTTTACCAACCCCCTAGGCCCGACATGCGATGCTCATAGACGAACGGATCGGACTGTACGGATATTGTCACTGACAGGCTCAGTAGGGTGTCAGGATGAGTTCGCTCATCGACGTCCCTTTTAGTCAATAACTGGTGGCCCGTTACGTATTGGCTTATACCTCTGACGTGCTAGTGGTTAAATTCACAGCCATAGTATTGACGAGTCTTTAGAGTCCACCACACTTTCAGTTACTCAGGTTTTCGGGCGAAACGCTGTAGAGGCCGTATGGAGATATGGCACGGTCCGATCAGATACGTACGGTATTGCACGGATCAGGATCGGACAGCTTTGTACTAGTGGCCGTATGGACATATGGCAAGGTTCGATCAGATACGTGCGGTATTGCACGGATCAGGATCGGACAGTTTTTACTAGCCGGTTTTGGTTTAAGCCGGTCCTAGTTTAGTACAGTGTAGATTTTGTCTCATTGCATTTGTATCCGGACGGAATACAGATGCGGGTGTGTATGCACAGTATCGGGGTTTTCCTGTAATTTATTACGGGACCAGTTTTCTGGAGTTGCCAGTTTGCATTCCGTTCCGGCCGGTTTTCCTTTGTTCTTTCCCGGCCGGACTTTTCTGATGGAGGGGGTAATTTGCAGTTTTGCAAATTACATATGAGGAGGGGGTTTCTTGCATATGTATTTATTATGATAGCATCTTTAGATGCCATTCTTTTCCTTCATCTTTTCATGCTTTATTGTGATAAGAATGGATTTGATTTGGATTTGAGTTTTGTGATGATTATGTCTAGGATGTGGTCACCTCTTTTCACTTCCTACACTCACCTCCCTTCATGCTTCATAATCTTTGCCACCACCATTTTCTAAGGATGAATGTTTTTGATGAGAAAAGAGAGAAGAAAAAAGGAAGAAGAAGAGAGCTTCATCTTTGAGAGAGTAGGATTCTTGATCTCATTTTTCATGTTAAGAAAAATGCAAGCACCATTTTTCTTATCATGTTTCCTCCATCATCTTCAAATGGCAACCACCCCAAAAGAGACTACGATTCTACACTACACTTCCTACAGCATATCTTGGACGCGTCGGCTAGCCTACTTCGCGCCCGAGTTGCCTCGGTATTGAGGTGGGAGCCCGTAAAAGTACCCGGCTTCGTGGTGCCCTTTCCGACGAGGAGGAGACGGACGGAGATCCCGCGAGGAGATCGGAGTGGAGATGAAGACCGGAGGACTCGGATCATTCGGTATATCTCTAACCCGTCCTCTTGTTAGCTTAGACTAGTTTAATGGCACGATCCGGGGTTTTAATGCGCGGTGGTGCCGGTTTGCTAAGTCCGCAAAAATTAAAGTTTATCACCGTTTTCCGCGTTTGGCCGTCGGATTGACGGCCGGGGCGCCGCCGTGCACTTACATTGGTATCAGAGCCTCGCCATTAACTTCGTCTAGCTTCGTTTGATGTGTTTTGCATTTCCGATCGACCAAAATTCCAAAAACTATATTTTGATCACATCAGTTTTCTGTTTGAAATTTTTGGTGTCGAAAAATTTTTCAGGTTGTAAATTATTGATGTACTGGAAAATCTAAGAGCTCTGTAAAAATTCGATGAGGTGAATCCACAGTGGGAGCGCGGAACCGCCGCATATACCCCATTCCCGCCGCTAATCCGCCGCGCACTGTAGGGTTCCCTGCACCAATTTTTTACAGAGGCTTTCTGGGCTTAAAATATGGGTTTTGGAATATTAATTTTGGGCCCAGTATTTCTGTGAGTGCTGCAGTATTGGTTTGGGGCCCACTAGTTTATTTTTGATCAATCGGAAAATTTTAAACACATTTTTCACAGTATTTACATTATATCTGCGACCGTGAATGTCACTTGATCGGTAAATCCGGTCTAACTGCTATAGCCCGGTTAGACGGATTTGCGAACGTGACTTTCACGTTGATGTTCTGTTTTTGCTGTGATGTTGCGGATCGGTCGTGGGGGATAGCCTGGATGCAATGCTAGTACAGTTTTTGTTGTATTATGTACATTTGATATTGCGGGGCGAGCGTCCGACATGTGGACTGCCGTCACTGCCTGTTTGTATTATTCTTTTGGGGCACGACCTGGTTGCGGTCGATGTACCCGGTGTATGTATATTTTACTTTCTGTACTAGGTTTACCCCGCGGAGGAGTGCACGGATAGCCGGGTTCTGGAAGGCAACAAGCCCGCATCTCATGGCATTGAGACGGAGGGGGCTTCACTCTGGGATTGGCAGGCTATTCGCCGCACTCGTAGGGGGTACAGGTTGACCCAGGAGGGGTGCCCAAGTTACCGGATTCCGTGGAGTGCTGGGTGGTCCATTCACGGAGCTGAAGGGGGCTGCCTCGCTTCAGGTTTTGGCGGGTAACTTGCCGCGCCCGTAGGGGTCTAGGATTTCATTGCACAGGCTATCCACACGACCAGGGGAACGTCGGGTTTCAGCAATGGCTCTGTGAAACCCGGGGATCCCAGATATCTGTATTGTTCTGTGATGCTGTACATTTCTGTGATGTTGCATTTTATTCACGCCTTGAGCGAAATACTATATATTGGTATATATATTAGTAGATGTTGTATATGTTTTTCATCCGCGCTAGTCTAGTCCCCGCTCTGCCGTTAGTTAGCTAACCTAACGGGTGATGACGGGACCCAGTGGCGAATGCGGATGGCATATACGTACGTCAGTATATTTTCGTTCTTTGTGGTGTGATCAATTGATGGGACTGCGTTGATTCGGATCAATGCAAGTTAAACAAGCCTTTTCTGATGTTGTTGGAACACTTTTCAAAAAGCTGTTATTGCAAGGACGTTCTCTTTTGTTTTGCATCGTGGTATTCAGTTGGAATATCCTGCTCCTCAGTCGACGAGGCAAGGGCCGAGATCCCTTCACCGGGAGTGACCCCTTGGACAGAAGTTTGCATCAGGGCTGTTGCGCCACGGCAGCGCCCCGGCCGTCTTACTCGAGGCCAAAATGCGGAATCAAAATTTTTTCCTTACTCGGAAACCGGCGCTACCGCGGACAAAGAAAACCCGGATCGTTAACCATTAACCTACGCTAGCTAACAAGAGATAGGGAAGAGATGTATACCGAGTGATCCGAGTCCTCCGGTCTTCTCGTCATCGTCCCGATCTCCCGCGGAAAGTGTAGTCTCCATATCGTCGCCTCCTCGCCGGAAAGGGCACCACATCGCCTTCGTCTTTTACGGGCTCCCGCCTCAATACCGAGGCAACTCGGGCATGAAGCCGGCAACTCGACATGCCCAAGAATTGCTGTAGAAAGTGGTGTAGAATCATAGTCTCTATGGGGTGGTGAAGTTGCCTTGGAGGGGAAAAGAAAACATGAACTTTGGAGAGGGTTTATGGTGGCAAGAAAAATGAGATCAATGATAAATTTCCAACACCCAAATCAAATGAACCATTCTCCATCCCTCCTCTAAAGTGGCCGGCCATACAATATAGGAAATGGTGGAGGGATAAAACCAATCACATGAAGGGAGGTGAGTGTAGGAGCAAGAGAGGAGGTGACCACAACCTAGACAAAGAAACATGCAAGCATGCTTCAACTCACCTCAAACCCATACCCTTTTCAAATCACAATTAAAGAAAGTCATGGTGCAAGAAAAGAAAACTATCATAATAGATCTTTATGCAAGAAAACCCTCCACAAAGAGTTATTTGCAAAACTGCAAATAACCCCCTCCAACGGTAAAGTCCGGCCGGGAAAGAACAAAGGAAAACCGGTCGGAACGGAATGCAAACTGGCAACTCCAGAAAACTGGTCCCGTAATAAATTACAGGAAAACCCCGATACTGTGCATACACACCCGCATCTGTATTCCGACCGGATACAAATGCAATGAGATAAAATCTACACTGTACTAAACTAGTACCGGCTTAAACCAAAGCCGGCTAGTAAAATCCGTTCGATCCTGATCCGTGCAATACCGCACGTATCTGATCGAACCCTGCCATATAACTATACGGCCACTAGTACAAAACTGTCCGATCCTGATCCGTGCAATACCGCACGTATCTGATCGGACCCTGCCATATCTCCATACGGACTCTACAGCGTTTCGCCCGAAAGCTTGAGTAACTGTAAGTGTGGTGGACTCTAAAGACTCGTCAATACTATGGCTGTGGATTTAACCACTGGCACGTCAGAGGTATAAGCCAATACGTGACGGGCCACCAGCTATTGACCAAAAGGGACGTCGATGAGGATGCTCACCCCGACACCCAACTGAGCCTGTCAGTGACAATATCCGTACAGTCCGGTCCGTTCGTCTATGAGTATCGCATGGCGGGCCTAGGGGGTTGGTAAAAGTCAGACCCCCAAAAGCGGTACAAGTCGTGTCGGAGTGTAGCCCAGAACGCCCTGAGATACTACTGGAATACCTACCAGTAAATCTCCTGCCTCGGCCGAGGGCTTTGCGTAATGGCTCTCCTAGACACAGCGCGACCTCACCCCCAATACCGGGAGAGACGAACCCCTGAAGATCCGCTCACTGCCTCCATGTGGCTCGGGACTGTGCCCAACTAAAACCTGTTTGCACGACTCCTTTGAGCCGTGGTAGGGTAGTAATCAAAGCACAGTGGGAACTCACACGAGACAAATGACGATCCTCAGGTCGATGAACTAACCTGTACACATGTCACCTGGGAACTGCTATCTGACGTCAGGTATAAGCCCAACTAGCAGGTTCCCGGCGAGTCCTGTCCGGTGTACTCATAACCCAATGAGCACCTGTATACATCTTAGGTGAACCAACTGACACCAGTGGCTTGTGAGACCGGCCACCGCCCCTCGTCGGGGTCTCGACTGTATACACTAGTCTACTAATGGAGTATCGATGCCCAGTCTCGAAACTCCCACGACTAGGGACCTTTTAAGGATGTGCTTATAGACTACCAGCTCCCACGTATATGATCGCCATCATACTGCTGGTCGTCAAGCAAGAATCCTAGGGGCTCTATCAACGTGTAATAGCGACATGTCAGGTCACCTAAAGCAGTACACGATGATAAAGATAAACCAGATAGCATACTATCATCTCGAGTAAGACTGTCCTACCGGGATAGGTCCTCCCTCAATCATTGCAATCACGTGCCTGTGATCCAATAATTGACTCTGAGGGCACTATCTCCAACAATCTCCCACTTGCACTCAAAGCTAATTATTGCGATGTCGCGTACTCACAGCCCGTATGATACCGAACACCCAACTCCTCTACTAGTCAGTCTCACAATGCTCGTTTGCGAAACTATTGCGTTCGAGGAATAGCCTTAGTGAGTGGATCCGCTGTGATGTTTCTTTCTATGTCTCTCTATATCTCATGTTCGCGGAGAAAGCCATCTCCCGAAATGAGCAATACCTGTCTTAGAACGTCTGGATGTCTGATGGGACCTAGCTCATAAATGAACTTCAAATCCAAACTTCTTAGACTGTATCGACAACTGAACTTAATCAGTAACCTGCGCCATGCCTCCCTCAGTATTGCCTTGGACCACCTGTCCAAAATACTGCTCCTCGTCAGAGGGAGAACTATAACTCTGACAACCTCCTTGTCGTCCATGTCACCTTGGAAGCCTGGAGTGATAACCGTCTCCTAAAGGAGGCAGCCGTTATCATATCCCTAGAACATTCACTTATGTTCTAAAACTGCTTCCGACTGTTCCTTCAGGATTGGATCAATATCAACTTATTGCATCTAGTGCAAGAACAACATCTGGTGTGGTACTTGACATCTCATGATTGACTCAATTGCCTAAGCAAGTGATCTGTCAATCATGTACATCCTCTCCCCTTTAGTCTTTAAGACACCTTTAGAGAGGGTGACTCCATTACCTGCAGGTATACTACCGTGCCAGGAGTCGTCCATTCTAAATACTCATAGAATGCTGTCAAGGTACCCTTATTGGGAAAACACCCAAATCTAGATCTAAAACCATAGGTCTAGTAACCAGTATGTCTGATATAATATCCAAGTCCCATGTGGAGAAAACACTGTGTGACGACCAAAGTATAACCGATCGTAGTATAGAATATCACTTCCTACTACCTTCTCAACAGATCCATCCCCTATTCTGATGACGTCAAACCCATGACTGTCACATCAGAAACAGATGATCTAACTCCGCTATATCTGCTCTAGTCTATAAATAGACATAAGCCTGATGTCCACCAATGCTTCCGCTGCTCCCACTGACTACGACAACCCTCTGCCAGAGTCATATAGACGTGCACTTCTAAAGCTAATTTAGAACGACGCTATACTCATCCTCCTGCCGGGTCTCGCAGCCTGGAACAACAACAATGGCAAGTGTGGGTAAACAAGAACTTCCCTGTCACCGTCCTTGAGGCTACCGGAGTACCTCTCGGGTGCCTGAAGGTACCCACCTTATCTGCGGAGTGGCCAATGGAATGTCAAAACAGATTGAATCTCTAGGTTCCTTATCAAATCTTCAGTAATCGTTTGTGGTTCTGGAATTACTTCCAGTTCTACCATACTCCCACTACTGTTTTCTGAAAAAATCCATTTTAATAAAACTGTGGCGAGTGTAGAACAATATTGCTATTGTTCATCTAGATGGTAGAAAATCAACCCTCATCATAGCCTGGGTCAACCCACAAACAGCCATTACAGAAACGTGCCTTGAGTTATCCGGAGTCTGTTTTAAGCATAAGCCGGGCAACTCCCGTACCTTAACATCGTTAAGATATGAACTGTTCTATATCTAATATAGAACCAGAGGCACTGATTTAATTGAAACAGATTCAAATCATGCAGCTATCTCCAATGCATGTAAACTAAATGGAAGGAGGCTGATCAGCGTTACTCAACTAGGAATGCTTCCAATTATGAGTAACCTGAAAGAGAAGCAGGTTCTCATTACTATCAACTGAATACCATACACAAGTATCTACATCTTCGATCACCTTGAAGAATCCCGATACTTGCAATACCTGGTTCTCTACTTTATTCAAATACCTATAACTCCTCAAAAACTTAGACCCTGTGTTCCTACGAAACACATGTCTAAGAACTAGAGAAGTTAAAAGTAAACAGAATATAGTATAAGGACCAACCCCTCTGTCGAATGGACACTGGACAACATACAATACTCTGTATAAGTCCGCTGAGTCTAACAACTCTTTTACTGTGTGTCGTAGGTTGAAAACTGTACTTATGGTTAAGAAGAATTACACCGCTGTTTAATGCTCCTTACCTAACCATCCACTGATATAGGTAAATGTCATCGACATAATATCAAAAGGTATATCTCACTCTATGAAAATAGACGTACAGATATATCAATTTGAAATTGGTGCACAACAGCGGATATTCAAAACCAAATACTTTGCCGACCGGCAAACAGCCCAGGTGATCTCCTCAAATATCACCGATTACAACGAATCCCGATATGATGAGGATGATCACCTAATTCCCAATAACTTACTCCCACTCATCATCTGTAAGACCATACAGATGTGAGAATCCAAACCTGGTAAATACATACCCTGGAGTAAGTGTCTAATCGGGAAATCAGTTTTCTTTTAACATTACACAGTGAAACTGAAACATTGAAATGCTTCGGTGGGGTATCCGGTATTCTTAGTAATAGCCTCTTCCATTATCCAGATTCACAACTGCAACCGTATATCTCTTTGCCATCTGTCCAAATCCCTTTATATGTCTTTAGTCATTACCTTCTGTACACCCCCTTAGGCCAAATGGTTTTCTTCCTTCCCTACCGTTCGGCACCAGCCTATGGTTTGGAAGAAGACTATCCAAAAAGCATAAAGGGTGTACTGTCCCAATCCTAGGAACACTCGCAATGCGAGAGAAGGTGAAGATAAAAGACACCTGAATGAACCTTATTCCTATTTCTCCTGAACCAGAATCCATCCCCGGAACTGGAACAAGTTCCTTTCGAGTTCGTATATAACCATACGATGGAGTATCCAATAAATGGGATCTTCGTGGTGATACGGAGTGTCCTGGAGAAATACAAAGGTGATTTAGGGTTGGCGAAGAAATACTTGGTTTGGTCGTGAATAGCAGTCGCAATTTACTTTGCCCTCCTACTAATCCCTTGCTTTGTCTTAACTTAATACCTTCTGCACACCATCGTTATGCTAATTGGTTTTCTTCATTCCCCACCGTTCGGCACCAGCCTAAGGTTTTGGAAGAAGACTATCCAATTTGCGTAATAGGTGTACTATCTCCTAAACCAAGGAGTACTCGCAACCTGAGAGAAGGTGAAAGAAAAGACAACTGAATAGTCCTATTCGTTTTCTCCAGAACCAGAAACCATCCTCGAAGTCCTTCGAGTTCGTATATAACCATACGATGGTTT